>JAQPPZ010003192.1:2400000-4800000 GCA_028583015.1 Wollemia nobilis | reverse complement strand
TGGAGGAAAGAGATATGCTGCAAAAGGTTCACATAGAGACAAGCCACGGGTGACTACAAATGTAAAAGAAGCCAAGGAAATATTAGCATACAAAAATGGGAAACATGGCAGTGAATTCAAAGATACTTCAAATTTAAGTAACAAGAGTGCTTTCCATGTGGAACAAGCGTGCGGAACAAGAAATTCTTCAATAACTAAGGAAGAATTAAGTTCAAGTGGGAAGATTATGAGAAAAAACTATAAAAATCTCAAACCAGCTGTCAGAAAGGTTGAAAATGACTTGCAAGAGAAGATTTCATGGGGGGAAGAGCTAGAAAATGCCTCAGCAAACCCTCTTGAAACTGCTGAAGTCAAGGAAAAGATGGATGTAAGAAATACAATGGATATAAGATTGCAAATTAAGCCAGAAAATGATTTTCGACAAGGAAATGACATATTGTCGCAGGAGGCTGAAGAGCTTGAATGGATGCGGGATGAGGTTTTGAGAAAAATTGTTCTTAAAGTCTGGGATAATGAAAATGCCGGAAGAGAACCTTACCATGGTTTAGTCTCTGAGGATGAAATGCTCTTTTTCAGAGGTCTGGAGAGGAAATTTGAGCGGGAAGGGGAAAGTGTCAAAATATGGATAAAGGATAGAGTGGACAATCTTAAGTATGGCAAAGGTAAATCTACCTTCATGGAAGGCATGGAACCCCAGATTGAGCATGCATGAACAACATAGATACATATAGAAGTGTTTGTACATCAATAGTGTACTTGCATATACACACCATAAAACAGTGAGGATGAGTGGCTCTCCAGCTTTGGTATCTTTTCTTAATCCCTATATCCGATACCAAAAACTTTGACCACGCATGGAGAGGTAGTCTTTTCTAGAAATTTTAAGAAGAATGACACAAACTGTGTGTTTTTTCCCCACAAGAATGTAATGAAATCTATAACATTTCATCCATGATTTCAAGTAATTTCCACCCGACAACACCACATTGTGTCTTTTTTGGTATCATGTAGCCATCTGCATAATGGATCTGCACTCATTATGAAAGTGCTGAGAGTGCCACTAAATAAGTTTCAGAAACGAGTATGTCTGTTATGGCAGTTTAGAGAAGTGATTGGGTTCCAAATACTAAGCTGTCATGCCAACCCTACTATGAAGTATGAATAGAAGAGACATTTAGTTAGGATTTGATTTGATTGTTAGATATGTGAAGATACAATAATATGTTTTTCATTACAAGATTAACCCACTTTGGTTGTTCATGGACATTAATAGAATTATCTCATCTTATTTTATCTAATAAGTACATGACAAAATGATGAGTGGTCACGATCCTGTGCATGTCAGTATTGATCTGAGGTGGTACACAGAAAAGATAGAGTAGCTTGTTGGAAGTTGATGATTACTTGGGTGAGTAGGTAAGAGTAGGATCAAAGCCTTTTCTGGTTAGTCAGATTGAATTGTTGTGTTCAAAGCTTCTAGAAGTTATCTAAGGCCAAGTTATTTGGACAAATTAGTTAGATGTGTAGTAAGGAAGTGGTCCTTCAAAAGGTAACCCTCTATGCTGTTTTTCAAACCAAGACGAGTTCTTTTCCTTTCCCTCTTCATTTCAAATTCAGCAGCCTGTTTAAAAAAATGGCCCATTTTGGTGGATTTGTACATGTGCTCTTAATTGCAAACATGGACTAAACATACACTATCATGTGGCATATGAAGTTGGAGCACACTCACTCTCATTGTGCCATCCTTTCTTGTGTGTATAACCTCAAACTTGACAATTATATCCAAGTTCTAGAAACATTATGATAAAGATGGAGAAATGAGGTTATTATGGTTATTGTTGAAGATTTATGGCCGAGATCTCCCTATCACCTTGTAACTAACAATTTGTCTTTGACTTTGGTTTATCTGTCAAATTATAAATAAGGAGGATTGACATAAACGAGGAGCATTCTGCTTTCGCATGACCTCTTCTTCTTTTGTTGGTTTTAGTAGGTGATTGGATTAGTGAAGGGTGTCACTCTTTCAAGCTTTGCCATCGATATTGCTCAGAGAAAATCTTCATTGGACGAGACCCTGGTAACTATGCTAACTGAAAAATGTGGAAAGACCAGGCTATCTATGCAGGTACTGCTGTGGACTAAGAGAGACATAATCTCTTTGCTTGATATAAAAATCCATAATTATTGCCAGCAATGCACACTCAGTGTAGGAGATGCACTTCCTTACTCTGTTGAATGATGAGAAATTTCGCTTTATGAGCAAATGTGGATTTGTCCACCTTTCTATTCTGGGTCGAAACAATTGGTATGTCAGCAGCAGGCTATTGGAGCATACCATGCTCCTATGTGTTTTCGTACTTACTATATACATTATATTTTGTGTTAGACATGTTATGAATTATAGGAATTCATTAGAGTCCATAATAAGATATGGTTACAATGTAGTTCAACTACCTTATGGGATTCGTACTATTTATGTTAAAGAGGATGTCTTAGGATGAATGTCGTCTTGCAATGCACACAAGAAGTGTCCAATAAAATATTTTCTCTTTTCATTTGTTCCTATCACAGGCAACATTTGATTGTTTACTCGGTGTGGGATTTGGCTATGAGTGTACCTCCAATGGTTTCATATGGTTGGAAGGTAAATCTGGTTCTCAAGTCTGTTGATGTGGCTTCAAAAATCAGCATTGGAATACCAAATTCCCTTTGATAACCGTTTCATTCATTTGTTTACTTCGTTTTATTTTTTCCCTATGAGGCATTGAATGTGAAAAAATCAGCCATGTTTTTTTTCAGATGTTTTACTAGGAAAGGATACTTCTTAGTATATGAGTGTCTCTATGACATTAAAGCATAATTATTTGAAGATATCTTTCTTTGGTAGGAAACTAAAAGCCTCACCTTCTCATAATCAGAACTCTAAATATATTCTTGGCTTTCTTGAAATAGAATAATGTAATTGTAATCATTCAACTAGTTTGTTTCTAAATGTGCAACTGCTGTAAATTTTAATTGTGTGTTCTTTCCTAGAAAGTGTTAGGAAGGATGAGGCACTACACAAGACATAAGTAGTCTCTAAATCAACCTTTGTAGTATATGTTCACCTATTGATTTTATCAGTGATGGAGGAGAATAGAAAATTATGTTCCTACCTCATTAACTGAATTCCTCTTCTAATATAGGAAAGGGCATATTGCAAAAAAGCATCTCATATCATCAAGAAAATATTTCTCATAGATGTGATAGAGAGAAGAATACTGCTTCTACTTGCATTTTTCTGAATGATCAGATCCATACACTCATGTTCTAGAGGTGCTTGGGGGCATGAAGTTGATCGTTCTTTTTTATGTCTGTGTGTTCAGTTGCATTATCTCTCTACGTGACCATGGTTAGAAAATAGGGCCTTATTTTGTTTAGGTTCTCAGCTTTTGCCATTCATTAGGTCAAATGTTATTATGTTAATTTAGACTGTTTTAAGATTATCTGATATGGGAAGTTGAGAAGGAGCATATTAAATCGACTTTAGATGCTTTTATTTAGAGAGGGAAAAGCTTTGGGGACAACTTACGTATCTTTTGCAGTCTTGTAGCAGTAATTTTCTTGTGATTTATGAGAATAGAGAAATAATTTAAGCAAGTACATGATGGTTTATCATGCATGGATGCCAATACATAATGGCAGATTAGGAACTTGAACAATGAGTACCATGTAGCATTCAAGCATACTTTAAAAAGTGATATGGAACTGACAATGATATCAACTAAATGTTTGACTTAAAAGTATTTGCTTTTGAATTTTGACAGTGTTTAAGTTTCAGTATCCTATGTGGTCTGCATTAGTTATATTGTATGATGGTAGTGCCCTTTAGTCAGTTTTGCATATTTCTAATCTTCTTGAGTAGAAAACAATTATTATTATTTTTGAATCCCAGGTATAATTTCTGTCTAGTGCTGAAATAACATTCTGTGTGTTAGCTGTACTAAGAAATTTAAGTAGTATTAAAGAAAATGAGGAATGGACCCTGACATTAACCTTTCCTTGGTGTTTCAGATTCTCCTGGGGATGGTCATCTGTCCAAGTTTTCTTCAATCTTCTTAAAAGATTCTGCAAAAGAAGACAGACATACTACATCTAGTAAAATTAATCAGGATCACAAGATGCTTGCTTTAGAGAATATGATGGTAGTTAAAGAAAATTTATCTTTTAGTGCAAAGTCGATACCCGTTTCAGCATCTTCATCCACAACTTCAATGGATTTGTCAATCACAGCAATAGATATAAATAAAAAATCCAATGATGTCATGGATAGTTCGATTGGAGAAGCAGTTTCTGCAGAAGGGAAAGTTAGGAATTATGAAATGATTATAGAGCCTAATGTACATGAGCAGAAAGGGACAGTTAGTAAAGATGATGACAATAAACAAGAAATGAAGAACCTTTTATGGTGGTTGGATCTTCCATATGTGCTGGTATGTTTAAAATGTGTAGTCTGTTGTTTCCTGTTTACTTTCTTCAAATCTCTCCTCTTGAAAAGGATTGTCGTGTTTTATAGTGTACTGATTGCTTTTTTCTGAGTTTCATTGAATTGGTTAACCCTCATGTTTTGGAACTGTTTTTGAACCTTAAAAGTCACCATCTGTCTTACATGGTCTCCACTGTTTATCCATCTTCTTCAATAAGGAAATTGAATTAGGCATGAATACTTGAAATTGCTACGCTGCCTATTCTTAAAGCTGCAGTTATTTTCCTATGGCACCATATCTCTTGTGGATGACAATATTGTTCTCATTTGCAGTGCATTGGTATCTCTAGAAATAATGCATTCAAAGGCTTATATTCTTTAGACATGGCTCCAGTCTCTGAATCTGCTGGTGAGTCTTGCCACATTATTGCTTTCGAGGACCATGGTGATGCTATGAATATGTCCTACATGTTGCAATCACATTTTAATGAACTGGGAGACACCAGAGCCCATGTTATTCCTCTGTTGACTAAGGTAATATACAATAATGTCCTTATACATCATTGCTAACTAAATAGTCCAAGCAAAATATTTTGTTTTGTTTTCATCTCATCTCTTACAAACGACAAACAAAGAAGATGAAAATTCTTTAAATCAAAAGCTAAACATAGAATTTGCTCCACATAAAAGGCTTATTTTTAAAGGACACTTTTCAATCTCGATTTTCTTTTTCTAGTGTCTTATTAGTAAAGATGAATGACTAAGAATGATGCATTAGAAATATGTTTTACCTTTATGTGCAAGTGACTATTGTGGATAGTTTAGGGTCCTACACAAGTCTAATGTGTTGGAATTCACAATATTTTCCAGAAACATTCTGAAACATACATTCAGCGCAATCATATGTAGAAAAAAGGAAGGAGCGAAAATAGAAGAGCATATAGACGAAAATAGATAAAGAGATAAATGGCACTAAGGAAAAAAGGAATAAGGGGTGGTTGCCCATAGGCACCCTAATATCTCACATATCACCAATGGATACAATGGATCAGTCATTGGGGCGTATTTATAGTGATACCAAATCCCCAATTAGATATTTACCTCAAGCTGACATAAATTGATTTAAGGGTTAAATTACAATATAATAAATATATTACGCCCTTTAATCAGGGTTCTCCATCGACGTGGGTTAATCAATATCACTGAGGATGGATACATGAAGGGTGCCCTTAGGCTTACATGAACATGCTCGTAGGCTTACATAAATGATGCCCGTAGGCTTACATGAAGAATGCCCACAAGCTTACATATACACTTGCCCGTATGCTACGTCAACAGTGCCCATAAGCATTCTTTCACACTATTGGCCTTGGCCGAATAAGATCATATTACACATACGTCAACACCCTCCCTTACTCTGATTTCAATGGCCAATGAGAGGAGACATTGGAAGTAACATCCCCTCCATAATGGATGCTCTAGTGGGCCTCCACTTTGCCATCTTCATCCTCTTCTTCATCATCAGAAAACTTGTGTCCAGATCTCAAGAATTCTATCTCAATTTTCTTTAATCTTGTTGTGCAATTTTGGATGGAGTGTCCTTCCCTTTTATAATACTCATATGTGGTTGACTTCTTTAAAATCTTAGACTTGCCCTTGGGCAACTAAGCCTTAGATTCCACTGATTTGAAGTCCTTTGGATGAGCCTATATATGAGAAAGAGCTCCACAATTCTTCATTGCAACTTCATAATGGATAAGAAGCTTGAAAAGTCCTTAAAGAGAAATAGGTTGTGTTGTATGCCAAGACCATCATAGCTTCGACGGTAAAGTATGTCCCTAAGTAAAACATATCTAGTCGCTTTTTGCTTAAATGTGCGTTTGGCAGCAGGCGACAAGTCAGAAGGAGGATGACCATTTTGGACACCTTACAACAACTACTGAGGGGGAGTAAGAGACAGTTAAACAAACACCAAGGAAGGGGAATGTGGATGGGAATGAACAATGGAATGGGGTGTATGTCCAAGATAAAAGAAGTTACATCGAGATAAGTGACATTCGTACAAATGTGGTACTACACGTAGTGTTCAACAAAAGAAAAAACGAATTCAAGTGCAACGAACAAAATGTCTAATGCAATATGACGAAACATGCGACTAGACAACATGAGATGTAAGGAGAGAAGATAATCAAATGCGTGGTACAATAAATGGTAATATGCAATGGTGATGCGGAACGAAATGTGGTGGGTGGCGAAATGAAACGATGTGTTGTGTTTTTGTGCTTTTGTTATGTTGTTTTGTTTGTTTGTCTTTTTTTTTGTCATGCATAAAAGGCCCGCAGGTGGAGAATATTAAGGGGTTTAGGTTCCTCAACACCCTCAAGTGTAGCTAGTCGATAAGTTCTTAGTCCTAGCTTATGTGTGATAATGAATGGGCCTAACCAGTTTGCAGCGAATTTGTCACGCAAATGGATAGGCAAGTTAGAATCTTGTTGGTTATCCTTTAACACAAGATCACCAACTTGAAATTCCCTAAGATGCACTTTTGTATCAAAGGCTCATTTAATGTGATCTTTATAAACGCGAAGATGTTCAAGAGCGTTAATATGTCATTCATCAAGAAGAGTGAGTTGATCAAGGCGAGTCGGTTGCGCAATGTCATCATTGACAAATTCTTGTAGTGAGATGCGCAATGAGGGAATTTCAAGCTCCAAGGGCACGATGGCGTCAGCGCCATAGACTAAAGAAAATGGGGTTGCCCCAGTTGGTGTTCGAATGCTTGTTCAATAAACCCATAGTGCCAGAGGCAATTGAAGGTGCCAATCCTTATGATGATTATTAACCATTTTCTTAAGAATGGTGATAATTGTCTTCTTTGAGGCCTCAGCCTATCCATTACTTTGCAGATAATAAGGAGTTGAAAAGCTGTGTTGGATATGATATTTGGTACACAAAGCTCGAACATCCTTATTCTTAAAGGGTGGCCCATTGTCTGAGATGATTTTAGATGGAATAGCAAAACGACAGATGATGTTATGAAGTATGAATTCCGCGATGCGTGATCTAGTCGTAGTGGTCAACCCATTTAGTGAAGTATTCGATGGCCGTGAGGATGAATGTGTGGTGGCTTGAAGATGGGGGCGAAATTTTGCCAATTAAATCAAAGCCTCATTGAGAGAAAGGCCATAATGAATAAATAGGTTGCAAAGCTTATGAAGGTACGTGAGACAGGTTAGCATGATGCTGACACTTGACGCACCTTTTGACATAAGCACAACAATCCTGCTCCATGGTAGGCCGATAATAGACCATTTGGAGGATGCGCTTTGCGATAGCCATGCCACTAAAATGGCCACCGCACATACCATCGTGAGCGTGAGAAATGACCCAAGTAGATTCTTAGGGTTCTAAGTAGCGAAGAAGAAGACCATCATAGCTTTGACGGTAAAGTATGTTCCCTAGTAAAACATATCTAGTCGCTTTTTTCTTAAAAGTGTGTTTGGCAGCTTGCGATGGGTCAAAATGAGGATTACCAAGTTTCAAGAAATCTCGAATTTGAGAGAACCAGTCTTGATATGGTTCAGTTTGGACCAAGTAAATGTCTTGCTCTTCTCTAGAAACATCTCACAAAAGTGTGGATTGAAAGAGAGTTTTAACATAAATGGTTGTGATGTTATCGAAAGGGTTCTGCGGAATTAGGGATCCCAACGAAGCCATTGTATCCACAAAACGGTTGGAGGAACGAGGGATAGCCTCAATGTCATACCATTCAAATTTGGTAAGCAATTTATCCACGAGGGTCTTGTAGGTTTTTAAGACTGGGCACTTACATTGATAGATCCCTTTAACTTGGTTAACGATGAGCAAGAAATCACCAAAGATGTAAAGTTTTTTTGATATTCATGGCAAGGGCCGTTTGAAGACCCAAAAGAAGGGCTTCATATTCGACATTGTTATTGGTACATGGAAAATTGAGTCTGAATGAAAGGGGAATAGGAGCCCCTTGTGGCGTGAAAAACACGATTCCACATCACCCCCTTGCTCACACTTAGAGCCATCGTAGAACAGCGTAAAATCAACTTTGTGTTCAGGTTCATCTGGCTCTTCAGAGTCAGATAATGCAAAGACTGCATCATCAGGTAGTTCGATAGTAAGGGGCTTATCGTCAGGAAGAGGAGCTTCTGCTAATTGGTCAGCGATAACCTGACCTTTAATAGATTTTTGGCTGATGAATTTAAGGTCGAACTTTGTCAAAGGCATGATCTATTTTGCGGTATGACTATTGTGATATGTGCGACTCATCATATACCGCAAGGGGTTTTCCTTGGAGATAACATAAGTGGTTTGGTGGTTCATGTAATGACGAAGTCTTTTAGTGGCAAAGACCACCGCTAAGCAAAGCTTCTCAACATAAGCATACTTGACTTCGTAACTAACCAAGGTGCGACTAATGTAGTAGATGGCCTGCTCCTTATGGACCTTGTTCTTTTGAGCCAACATGGACCCCAAGGCAAAATCAGTGGCAAAGATATCCCATAGAAAAGGAGCACCGGGTTGAAGAGGAGATAATACTGGTGGAGAAGCCAAGTATTGTTTTATATCCTCAAAGGCCTTTGGACGATCATGGTTCCAGTGGAAAGTGACCCCCTTTTGTAGAAGATGATTAAGTGGTCGACATTTATCCGAGAGTTGCACGATGAAGCGTCGAATGGCCTGAATCTTCCCTTGTAAGTTGCGGAGTTGCTTAAGATAGGTGGTGGGAGACATGTCTAAGATTGCCTTGACTTTGTTTGGATCAACTTTGATGCCTCGTTTAGAAACGATGAAGCTTAAAAGTTTCCCAAAGGTTACTCCGAAAACACACTTTTTAGGATTCAATCGAACGTTATGTTCCAAGAGGCAATCAAAGACTTTATGTAAAAAATCGATATGCTCATGGTGCGATAAAGATTTTGCCAATAGATCATTGACATAGTCTTCGACAATATTATGCATGTTGTTATGAAAAATGTGTCATAGCCCGCTGATAAGTAGCACCAGCATTTTTGAGACCAAAAGGCATGACTTTGTAACAGAAAGTCCCCCCATGGTTGTGTGGGGCAGTGTGTACCTGATGCAAAGGGAATGCAAGCTGACTTACATTCCTCCATTGTCAACTGCCTTAAAAGATCTAATAGCATATTGAGACTGAGTTGAAGAGATCTCTATAGAAGATTCAGAAATTTGGAGACCAAAAAATAACTGAAGTAGGCCCAATTCTATCATCTCAAAGGATTCTTGAAACCAAAGCTTCATATCGTGAATCATAGAACTCTTAGTAATAATCAAATTGTCAATATAAAACACAATGATGAGAATCTGATCATCAAGATGTTTATTGTAAACATCATGAGCGCAGTCACACCAATGAAAGCCAAAATCATAAAAGAACCTATGGATCTTCTCAAACCTTGCTTGTGGCCACTGCTTAAGCCCATACAAGGGCTTCTTGAGTTTACAAACCAACATTGTGGATCCACTGGGTACAAAGCCAGGTGGCTAATGCATATAAATCTCGTCTTGTAGATTCCCATGAAGAAAAGCACTCTTGACATCCATTT
Organism: Wollemia nobilis; assembly: GCA_028583015.1. Lineage (NCBI taxonomy): Eukaryota > Viridiplantae > Streptophyta > Pinopsida > Araucariales > Araucariaceae > Wollemia > Wollemia nobilis. Next base: position 4,789,935 of record JAQPPZ010003192.1, on the reverse strand, counting down.
GATGAATTTTCCATGTGAACGATGTAGCAAGGAAAAGGATCATGCAAGTGGGGTCCATATGAGCAAAAAGAGGAAAGGGCTTATTGTAAACAATGTGTTCCTTTTGAGAAGTTCCCCTAGCAACAAGATGGGCTATCTACTTTTCCACCTTATGACCCATTTGCACTCAACAACATTCTTATTCTTGGGTCTTGGCACAAGCTTTCAAGTCCCACTCTTCTTGAGTGAGTTGTACTTGGTATGCATAGCTTTGTCAATTTCAGGACACCCTTTGATGTGTTTGTCAGTAGTAGGATTTCCACATCCACCTAAGTGATAAGGTCCCACGGCATGAGGTCTTCCATTTGCGTTCTTTTTAAAGGCTTTGCTTTGCTTCCGTGAGAGTAGTCTTGGTCGACTAGGGTATAGACTTAGACACTACAGGAGGATGAGTACCTAAAGGTGGAAACTCATCAACGAAAATAACATGGGGAGCACAAGAGAATGCCCTTAATAGCAGAATTGGAGAAAGATGAATTGCCCTTACTGGAAGAAGTATCCAGGGAATTGGAAGAACCTATGATAATATCATCTGGAAGAGGTGTGGTATTAACAGAAACTATTCGAGACGGATCCTTACCTTTAAGAAGCTCTGTGAGAGATCCAGATGGCCCACTGGATAGAACATTGTTGAAGACAATATCCTTTGGAGTATTCTCTGTGCAAGTAGCTAGATCAAAAAATAAATAGGCTTTCAACTCTTCACAGTTCACTTTATGCAACATATATGTACTTGTGACTCTTGGCTTCCAGCTCGTGCTGCCACTCAGGAATGTGGGCCTATGCATTGAAATAAAAAATACTAAAATGCGAAACTTAAGGTGTCTCTCCAATCCATCTCTCGTAAGGAGTCATGCCTTTGATAGCATGAGTAGGAGTCTTGTTGATGAAATGTGCTGTACAATGTGCTGTTTTTTCACAATGTCTGAGATGCATTTGTTTGGCATGGATCATTCATCGCACCATCTCCATGATTGTCTGTTCTTTTGTTTAGCCACTCCATTTTGCTATCAAGTATAGTCAATGGTGTGCTTCCACGCTATGTTTTCTGAGAAAGTTGTTAACTCCTTGCCCTGGTCTGTCCTCAAATATATGATTTTCTTCCCACTCGGATTTTTTTTTTTCAATTGCTTTGACAGCCTTCAATTTTGTTAAGGCCCACAACTTTCAATGCAATAGACCCATAGAAACTTGGAAAACTCATCTAGAGAGAACCTTAGCATCGTTGTGCAATTCTTCAATTTTGAACTCAAGATGCCAATACTTCATGAAGACACCTGAATTTTGGTAATACCAGGACCCCCTCTTGGAAGATTTTTCTCTATCTTTTGGTTATAAAAATATTAAAATAAAATTGCCTCTTGGGCAGGCTTTGATCTCATACATAGCTTGTGTCTTCCACTGTTGCAAAGTCCAATAAAAAAATTCCTTTTGGGCTGGATGGCCACTAAAGATCAACAAATGAGGGCTCTGTTTGTTAGATTAACTTTATTCTCTCTCTACCTTTCACAATCTAGCTTCAGGTTTGGGCTCCCTTCAGTTGGATCCAGACAAGAATTCCTCATGGAATTCCCTGAACTTTCGTTCTGTTTCCTTGTGGCTCGAATTGCCATGTATACTTTGTTGGTGTTCACTCCTGATCTACCTCCCATCAAAGTGTTCTTGAAAGTTTGGTTTGGAGGGCAGTGCAAAACGTCCTCTTGACCCTTCATTATCTTTAGATTTACTCGTAATTTTGTAGTGAAATCCACTTGGACACTTGATTGTAGGAGAAATTCACAGGCCGTACCAATGACTTTGTTTTCAAAGCAATTTATGGCATTACATGCTATCAATAGAATTTATGATAACCATGAATCGCATATCATGCTAAGGGACTTTTTAAAAGTAGATTTAATAAGTGACATCTCATGATTTGAACCATTTTAAGGCTAAATCAGATGCTAATTTTTTAAACAAATTTTATTCTAACAGCTGCTAAATCAGGTGCTAAAACTTTTAGCAAATTTTATCCTAACAGCCTATATTCGAAATATTGGTTTGGATTCCAAAGAAGGGAAAAATCATAAATTCTTCATGCAATGATCCTCACCATACTCAAAACCCTACCAGAGCTCTGAAGGAACTTAGTGCTTTGAAAAAATGTTTTTTTTTTTTTAAATTTTTTGGGCATTTTTAATAATGTCTTTCAGCCAAGAAATTTCCCTGCTTCCTTGAGAATAAGATCGAGGCACTGGGTTGGCCAGGGTGTCTAAAATATGGAGGGAATTTCACATCAAATGTCTTCGTGTGTCATCATGTAAGCTGTTGTGTTATCTATGACAATCTTAGTTTCAAGGTATTTGTTCAAATTTGAGTTAGATGAGCTTGAAGTTCGAAAGAAATTTGGTATATGAAATTTTTGATAAAGCTCAACATGAAGTTCGAGAAAATAAAAAAATTAGTATATACATTTATAACTTTATAGAATTAAATAAATTTGGTTGCTTGAAAACATTGCAAATCTGTACTTTTGCTAGAGAGAATTTTACACAATGAAACTAAAAGTTGAAGGGCTGTGACACTTGAATGCTTTATGTTATCGAAGTAATTGGTTTCATAAGCTCTTTTTCTTGCTTTTCTCCATTGATTGAAGTCAGCCCACCACCAACGAATTTAATCAAACCTAAAATGATTTTCAGTGAATTGCATGTAATTTATTTGCTGAGTCTTCAAGTTCATGGAATTTTGACATGAATTAAATTCGCCAAACCTTGCTACATAGGTGACAAACTGGATGACACTTTTGGCTTCCACATCTTTCACAACCGTTTCCAATTAGGTGCATAAAAGTTTTCCTTTTTTAATTTTGTCAAATGCTTTAATGAACTTCAAAATTACTAACCCTACCATGGAAGCATCGAGATAGTGTGTCAGTGCTTGATTTTTTCTCCATTGGTCCACCCATTGACATGATAGTGTATCCCTTTTTTTTTTTTTTAAATCTTTTGGTCTTTAACTAATGTCTATGTACTTTTAATGGATTCCCCTTTATGGATTCCCCCAGTAAAGGGCCTCTGAAATCAGGGAGTAGATCTTTGAATGCTGCACCACAAACACAAAGGGCGTTGATCATTGCCCTCTAATACAAGGACCTTGTCACATTGAAGGTTATATTGGAATAGAACTAAATATTTGCACATGTTCTTCTTACTTCTTGGTGTTTCTCTCAGTTCCATGTGATGGATTGAGGCAAGGATTGTGAATTGTGAAAAGAATAAGAAAGGAAGGATGTGTTTGACTCCCCTCTTTGATATTTAAGTCAGAGGTGTCGACATAGACCCATGGATCCTAGGTAATATTGCTTAACATATGAGGAGTACTAGGACTTTGAACCTTTGTCATTACTCTTTCTTGCTTCTTCTTTTCGTTGTAGCTCCCAAGCAATGTATTCATTTTGCTTTTTACTTTTTCTTTGAAACTCTTCCATAGAGCAATGTGGTGGCTTGAAATCCTCACTAGGTGCTATTTAAGGTGGTTTATGCCTTCCTGAATATGTTGTGTTAGGAAATTATTATTTTATAAAAATATTAGATAGTTGGCCCCAAGAATTTTTTCCTTTAAGTGGTTTTGTAGGTCCATTGAGACTTAGTTTTTTTGGTTGAAAACAGTTTCTAGAAAAGTGTTTTGTGGGAACCTTAGGATTTGTTTAGGTACACTTTTTCTATGAAACGTAATTATCTCTCATGCAAAGAGGAAGAGGAATTAAAGTGGGATATGACTATAAACATGTTAGGTGCTTGAAGAGGGAAGGTTACGTAATGTCTCTGAAAGTCTTAAGGACTCAGTATTTTGGCCAAGTGGAATGCCCAAACTGTTCTTTGAGTTAGCTTGGGATGGTGGTCATAAGTTCTTAGGGAAGTTTCTTACATATGCAATGTTTGAGTCCTTTTCCAAAAAATATAGTAGTTTTTTCTATTCCAATGTTTTAACATAATAAAATAAGTTCAATATGAGGTTCTGTAGGAGTTCCATAGTCTTTGCAGTTTTTTCCCATAGACTTCAGATCTTTATATTTTCCTATCAGTTCCATATTTGGGCAGTTTCTTATTTCCTGTGGCTATATTTTAAATTTTAGTTTCAGCTATAGATTTTTGTTTAACTACACTTCAAATTTCTGTAGGTTTTGTAGCTGTTGATGAGAATCTTAGAATCACCCTTTTCATAATTTCAAAACTGAGGTGCAAAGTTCCTTTGAGCCATAATGGCGAATCCTGTTATAGGTACACAACAGTGGTATCAAGCAAATTTTCATATCAGATTCTGCTTAGTTCTAGTTTTAGGTAACAGTGGTATCAGAGCACTTTCCTGGTTTGTGGGAGAAGTGCAATCAATGACAAGTGTTTCAAAGAAGTGGTGAATTTGTTAGTTCTTATTAATCAATATCTGGGTTTATGGGAAAATTTATAATAAAGAGGTTTTTGAAGACATCAATTTTAGAAATTGTTGATCTTTAAGAAGAAGATCAAAGGAAGTGACTGCTGCAATTTGAAGAAATTGTTTTGAAGACTATGAGCAAGGATGAAAGTAGTTCACTGCATGATCCTATCAACAAGTATACAACCACCAGTGAAGGTTCCTATGAACTAGAAGCTCAAAATGATGATGTAGCTGAAAGCTTGCTCTATTGTTGTGGTCATCATTTTGTTGGAGAAGTCCTTGGTAAAGAGGCTGCAACAAAGAAAGGTGGTTTGATCAACCTACCATATGAATCATATGCCATTGCTGCACTATCTGAGTAACATGGAAGGAACAAATGTGTTTGGATCTTTTTTATTTGGAAAATAAATTCTCGAGGGATATGAATGGCATCCTAGTGCTGATCACTGCCACTACAACATCTTCACTAAAGTTTCCCCGTCGTGAATCTGTCTAACTGGTCCAAGCCAAGAGAATTACATGATTAATATTTTGAGTGATGTCTTCTGTACTGCCCAACCATGAAAAAACAGTCAAAGTTGAACCAATCAAGTTGCTGATATAGTTGGTCTCTGCCCTTTTAATCTTGGAGGCAATATTACCAATATTAAGAGTTTTAAGAAGCTGTTTGAAAGGCCCTAAATAATGTACATCCAACATGATATTGCTATGGGTAAAAGCACTTGAAGGAGGAGGAACTGTTATGAACCTATTTTTTAAATTCTAGGAAAAAATTAGATAGTTGGCCCCTCCCAACCTTTTTGAATAGTATGGTCCATGAGCAATCTGGTCCTTGAAGTGGGTTTGTAGGCCCACTCAGATTTTTGGTTTTTTTGTTAAAAGCGTTAACCAGGAAAGTGGCTTGTGGGGCCTTTAGGATTTGTTTGAATACATTTAATTAAGACGGGAACTCACTATAATAGTTTTTAGGTGCTAGAGAAGGGCAGGTTATGTGATGTTATGTTTTGAAGCTTCGTTTCTTTGGCAGTCTAAAGGATTTGATTATTTTGGCCAAGTGCAGCACCCAAACTGCTCTTGGAGTTGGCCTAGGTTGGTGCCTATACCTTCAAAGGAAAGTTTTTTTACCTTATGCATTTTTGGGTTAATTTCCAAACATGACATGGTTTGTTTTGTTCTTATTTTCTAACATAATTAAATACATTCAGTATTAGGGTTTCTAGGAGTTCCATACTTGAGTCTTCTTTGCAGTTTTATTCAGATCTTTAGTTTTTCCCATCGGTTATTTATTTTAGCAGTTCCTTATCATGGTGTAGCTATATTTTTTTTGTAGTTTCAATTATAGATATCTGTTTAGCTACAGTTCAGATTTCTTTACGTTTTATAGCTGTTCAAGAGTGTTTTAGAGATACACTTTTCAGAATTTCAGAACTGAGGTGCAAAGTTTATTCTAGCCATAACAGCAGGTCCACTTAGCAACAGCAATGGTAGCAGAACGGATTTTTTAGATCAGATTATGCTTAGTTTTAGTTTCAGGTTTCAAGTTTGAGACATAGAACATAACATTTGGGCCACAATTATTGTAAATAACCCGCCCAGTCTTTAACCCTTCTTGTAGTACTTCCATGGTATCAGAACAAATTATGCTTGGTTTTAGTTTTTTAGTTTCAGGTTTTAAGTTCCAGACTTGAACATAACATTTGGCCCTTTGGACCACTATAATTGCAAATAACCTGCCCAGTATTTAACCCTCATAGTATCTAGGTCTGTATCTCTGGATGTCATTTTGCATGAGAAAAGAACTAGTAAAAGAAATTCGAGGGATTAGAATGAGTTTAGTTTAGAGAGAACCTTAGACAAGAAAATTAAATATTATGACAAACTGGCTTCTTTCCTCAAGAAATTGCTGCTATACAGGGAAATTTGCCTCAAATTTGATTAATGGCATTGCAAAATTAGTATAATGCTTGACAAATTTTGCATGTCATTGATCGCTTGTTGTTTCTGTGGTTTGAGTCTTTGAGATGATCTGAAGAATGAGGACAATCTAAAAATTTAACATTTTATGCATGCAGGGTTCTTTTCTGATTTCAAGTGAGTTTTCCCACCGTGACTTTCACTTGGTTTTTAAAAACTTAGTAATGTTTCAAAAAAATTGGCAATTGTCTGAAAGCTTGCAAGTCGAGTGTTGATTTCTTGTTTTCCTTGACTTGTTGATCCAAGTAACAAGTTTTGGGATTTAACTACTAAGTCTCTAGACAAATGTACTTATGATTTGAAACTCAGAGTTTTGAGTTAAGAAAAATCAAGAAATAGTGCAATTTGAACAATAACTGAGTTCAAGAAGTTAAAACACAGAAATATATGAGAAAAATAACAGAATGATTTTATTCCTGAGAAAACAGAGTACAATGCAAACAATCTTTGAGAAGAGATGAGAGGCTATGCTTTTTGCAGGCAGGGGTACATCTCTCTTTATACAACATTTGTTGGGTTGGAAATCCACTGTGTTGAATGTGGAAGGTCATGAGTATGTAAATGTGGTAGTTCACCTTCCATGAGTTGCAAAGTGCATATTAAATGAAAATTACATACAAATGACTTATCTTTTTGTGTTTTTCGTTTGGTGATGAAATTTTACTACTTTTAGTATTTGTTTTATTTTGCATTTTTGAGGGCCCTTGAATTGTTTTTTCTTTTTTCTCTCCTGAAATTTGTTGGGAACAAAGTCTATGGCATTGGTTCCCTGTCTTGTGCTCCCTATAAGCTTTCCAACACTTTTTAAATGGGTCAAAACAAAGTCATGGGCACAAGGTTATACTGCTGACAAGGTGGATAGGTCACATGCCTAGATCATTTGTTCCCCTTTGAAAAGCAATGGTCCTCACTGTGTCAACCCTTGACATCAAGTGCAGAAACTGTTTCTTTATCTGATTCCTTGTGAGCCATTCCTCTTGGTGACCAAGTTATCCTGCCTTGACTGGTTTGTACATTTGAATGGACTGCCTTCTAGTGGTCTTAGTCCATGTATCAACAATTTGATCCTCCTTTACTGGTGCTGAACTGTGTGGATTGTGATCTTTAATGTCCAACTGTTTTGTTACTGAGGAAGTGTCCAAGAGAGGTGGATGATAAGGCCTGAGAAGTTCAACATTGAAGACTGGATGCAAACCAAGATAAGATGGAAGATTCAACTCAAAAGCATTATCTCTCACCTTCTTGGTGATTGTGTATGGTCCATAGCAGAGAGGTCTGATCTTTCTACGGAGTCCTCCACGTCTCTCCTTTGGAAGACGTAACCGTGCTTTATCTCCAACTTTGAACTGATGTGGGACCTGATATTGGTCATGGCATTGCTTGTACTTCTGATTTGTCCTCTACAAGAGCTCATGGACTTGTTGGATGTGCTGAATCTATTCCATGAATCATGCTACATTTTCTTCTTCTTTCTGTCCATGAGACGAGTACTCCATGGGCTGCACAAGAGAGCTACATCAGCGGGTGCCAAAGATTGGAAACCAAAATAGACATGAAATGGCTCTGTTTTGTAGAGTTGTACAAAGCTTGATTCTATCGATGCTGAATGTAGGGGAGGCTCTCATCCCATTTGCGTGGATGTTTGGAATTGTACATCCAAAGAATATATACAATCAGTCTATTTACAACTTCGGTTTGACCATCAGTTTAAGGATGGAAGGCTGTGGACTTGGTCAGCTTGGTGTCCATCATGATTCATAAGGTGGACCAGAAAATACTTAGAAATCTGCTATCCCTCTCAGAGACAATGGACTTTAGCAAACCACAGTTGAGCCATACATGACTAAAATAGAGTTTAGCAAGATTTTAAACTGAAATGAATTTCTCACAAGGAATCATGATAGTGATATTTGGAAAACACTCTACTACAAAAACACAATCATTGCCATGCTTAGATGTGGGCAAACCTGAGGGGAAATTCATAGAGATGGATTCTCAAGGCTTGATGGCAATGGCAATGGTATATATAGTCCTTGCTTGTTGTTGATTGGTTTGGCAACAACATAGGGGGTGCATGAGTTGATATACCTCTCGACATTATTCATATTGGACCAATTGAAGTCCTTTTGGAGAACTGACAATGTTTTCTCCATGCCAACATGGCTTGCTACTCTACTGAAGTGCACTTCCCAAGCCATCTTTGAGTGCCTACTAGATGGTACACACATATGTCCCATGTGATAGAGGATATTATCTTGCAAATAAAAGTCAGGAACATTCTTCCCACAAAAAGAACTTGGTATGTATATGCAAAATCATAATCGGCTTCATACAAAATGGATGAATTGGAAGTCTCATGCCCATAGGAATCAAGAATGTTGGTGCATGCGATAATTGTCATTCGGCTAAGACAATTTGCTATTGAAATAGCACTTACTTTTTTATGCTTGAAATTGTTGCAAATATATGGCCCACTTTTGATGTCTTCCATTCCTTAGCTTACTCTATGATTGAATGAAATCAAGAGGTTTGTGATCTGTATGGATGATTGCTTCCTTGCACAAAGATGTATTGCTTCCACTATTTATATGCTTGGACAATGGCATATAGCTCTTTGTCATATGTGGGCTATTTTTGAACAACTTCTTTGAATGTCTCACTGTGATAAGCAACTGGATGCCCTTGCTGTGTGGAAACAACTCACAATATTAATGCATTAGGCATTATCTCAAAATTTTGTTGCAAATCAGGTAGGGAAAGTACAGGAGTTGAACACAATTGGTCTTTTAGCTTGTCAAATGCTCTCTGCCGTGTATCTCCCAAATGGAACTTGGATTTGACATCTCCTTTGGTTACTTGGTGTAGTGGTGAAGCAATGTGTGAGAATCCAATACAGTCTTTGATAGAAGTTGGAAAGACCCAATTGCAAAGCTCTATTAGAGTCTTTGGGGTGGGCCAATCTCTAATTATCTGAATCTTTTCAAAACCAACAGGGACTCCTTTGTCAACAATTTACTTGAGGTACTGAATCTTCATCACACCAAATGAACACTTTTACAAATGAGCATATTTGTGTCTTTGAAGAGTCTGGTATGCTTATTGAACATGTTGGCGATGCTCTTCCCATGTCTTACTATAAATGAGAATGTCATTTAAGTAGACTACCGCATATGAGTTGTTGGGCCAAAGAATGTCATCCATCATCCTCATGAACATTGCAGGTGCATTGGTAAAGCAAAATGGCATAATCAACCACTCAAATCAATCCTCCTTGGATTTAAATGCAGTCATTCATTCATTGGTGGGCTTGATGGGTATTTGATGATATTTGGATCTGAGATCATTTTTGGTGAAGAATTTTGTTCTACAAAGTTTGTCCAACAAGTACTCTATCAAAAGGAGTGGATAGTGGTTCTTCATAGTGATTTTATTCAAAGTTCTATAGTTCATATAGTCTCCACATTCCATCTTTCTTTGAAGCCAAGATAATTGGACTACCACATGGTGAAGCACTTGGTTTGATGTGACCTTTGTAAATCAATTCTTGGATTTGCTTCTTGATTTCATTGTTTTCAAGGACTAATTTGTGATATGTATATGCGTTAGAAAAAGGAGAATCATGAACGAAAACAATGGTATGTTTTACGTTGCAATGAAGAGGCACCTTAGTCGGTGACTTGAACAAGTCATCATATTCTGTGACAATTTGGTCCGTCTCTTTCTATTTTGTAGAGATTAGTGTGGTGGCAACAATAGTTCTTGTGCTTTGTGGAGTAATAATCAAGAGAATGAACTTCTTTGTTTTGCCTATCATCTTCCTGCATTGTTTGGCATTGACCAAGGAAACAAAGGTAGGAGGAGATACCTCTGGTATCCTAAAGCATTAAACTTTGATAGTGATGATGACACTTCGAGGTCTTGACTCATACACATAATGTCTCTTCCACATGAATGGTTGACCCATGATCACATCACAAACATCCAAGGGCACATCACAAAAAAATCATGTTTGATGGCATGAGAGGAGACATTGTTGAGTGACGTGGATCTCTCTCCCTTGTTGCAACCATCCAACATTATATGGCTATGGGTGTGGTGTGATAGGTAGATTTTAATCCTTTACAATGCAAGCATAAATCAAATTCTTTTGATTCTCAATGTTAGTAATGAAATGCATTGGCTTACTCTTGACCCACATGTGAGTGAAACAGACCTATTCCTCTTGTGACTCCTTTGGTGCAACATCTGTTGTGACGATGGTCACATTTGGTTTGATTTCCACAATTTGCTTCCCTCTATCCTCAACCTGCACATGTGTAGGCAGTGATGCGATGGATGTAGAGGGTTGTATCTCAACAAATAGTGACTGAATTGCTTGTCAATCCTCCCTTGAATGTTGGTTGTTCTTATTATAATCACACACCATTTTCTGGTCTTGGTTTTTTGAGGATTCTTATCTTGACTCTTTCTTTTGCTTTCAAATCCAGTTTCGGGGTGGACCCATTGTCTTGATTCTTTGGATTATCACTCTTGGCTTTCTTGGGCTAGAACTTCGTATTCTGATTCTTGTTATTTGCTTCTCGTCTTTTCTTGTTTTAGTTTTAGTGCTTCTACTCCAATTGATAGGGAATTTGTATCCATAACCCCAGGTTTTGAATTCAAAGATGTCCATGTTCTCTCAAATGTATCAATGCAGCCCATTATGATACGTAAGGATTCGATGCATTTCAATATCTTGAATACCTAGTTTTGCTGCCATGGAATGGAAAGCATTAGTATAATCTTGAACAGACTAGTCTTTACCTTGACGCAATTGTGGACATTGCATGTACAGAGTGTCATAGTTTCCCATGAGATAATATTCATCTTTTTAGTGCCTCCATGAAATCGTCCCATGTGAACCCTGTTTCTTCATCTTCAGTCTCCTCCTTGACCTTGTTATAATGTGCTTCCCGTCAATTTTGAACATGTAATGAAACTCTCAAGAGTGCATAAATGATTTTCTCATTTTTCGAGGAATTTATTTACTAAAATGTATGAAGACGACTGAACTAACCAATTTTTTATTGCATTGACATTAATTTCCCCCCAAAAACATGAATATTAAAATTCACCTGCATCTTAAAATGTATGTGAGCATTGGTGGTGCTAGGGCAATGAGAGGTTGTGCAGAGGTCACAAAATTTGTAGTGGGGAACTGTTGAAGAATTTGAGCAAATTGATCCGTCATCTTGCTTCTCTGTGTCACAAGGGTTTCATTCAGGATTTCCTTGAAAAGATTGATTGTGTTGGTGTTGGCCATACTATTTGCCATATAAGGTTGTTTGGAACAACATTAGAGATTATTAGAGGGGTTATCGCATCTGATACCTGAGCTTCTAATAACCTGATCTCATATTTATGGACATACACTAAAAAGACAGGCTGCTGTAATACCACTAATCCAAATCATAATGCATAAACATATTAGAAAATTAACATAACGATTTTATTTCTCAGGAAACAAAATACAATGCAAGCAATCTTGGAGAAGAGCTTTGAGGCTATAACGTTGCATCCATTACTCATGCTTTTTGCAATTGGGTTACATCTTTCTTTTTATACAATATTTAGCGAGCTGGATGATTTAGGCATGTGACCTTGTTGCGATATTGCTTTATGCATGAAAATGCCTGAAAACCTATTTATTTGTGCTCAGGGGCATAACTTTGTGCTTGGGAGTCTATTTTGATTCGTTCAAGAAGCGTTGGAAAGCCGAGAGGGAGAACAACAATTTTCAATAGGCAACCTTATCACATCAACTGCATGGAAAAAATGCTTTGAAGGCCCTAAAAAATGTAAAACAAAATATTTACTAAAAATAGTAATTTTCTATTCTTAGATATTCATAGCAAAAATGCATCTCTAGCCATGTTGACACAATACTAGAAGACAAAATATTAAAGGACAAGTTATATGTATATAAGTTTCATTTATTATGCACTTTGTAACTACTTTCCATATGGGTGACCTTCTAGCTCATGAAAGGTGAACCACCACATTTCCATATTGATGACCTTCAGTATTCAATATGGTGGATTTCAAACACACTAAATTTTGTAGAAACAAAGATGCACCCTTGACTGTAAAAAGCATGAGTGATTGATGCAATGCATAGTTGAGAAAATCGGAATCGGTAAAGAATTGGCATTTTTAAAAATCGCAAAAAATGGGAATTGGTAAAAAATCAGGGAAAGAATTGGCAAAATAAAAAAACTGAAGAAAACAAAAATTTTCATTGAAAAAAAAGTTTTTTTCATAAATATTACAATGAATTAACATTATGCAAATCAAATATTGCAATAAAAGCCATATTTCATGTCTAGACATCATACAAGGCTCAAGCTTTAAGTACACATGAAAGTGACAAAACACATCTTGTATTGCTTATAATATGAAAAGGTACAAAGTTACAAGTAACAACAAGGAAAAAAAGGTTTCATTTTTTATATGCCTGCACATGGAAACAAGTAACAACAAAGTTACAATCACTTGAAAAAAAGGAAAAAAACCTAAACCTTAAACCAAAAGGCTAGGGTTTAGGGTTTAAAATTGAAACATTGACAGCTGAAAAATGGGCTTGCATACATAGTTATCTGGCAGCAATATTTACTTAAAAAGAGAAAGAAAAAAAACCCAAATTCCAAAACCCTAGGGCCTAGACTGGGGTTTAGGGCTTAAACTTCAAGTTCAAAGTTCAAAGTTTGAAATTAAAACATTAAAAGCTGAAAAATGGGCTTGCATATATAGTTACCAGGCAGCAATATTTACTTAAAAAGAGGAGGAAAAAAAAACAAAACCCAAACCCTAGGGTTTAGGGTTTAAACCTAAAGTAAGTTTCAAACATTAACAGCTGAAAAATGGGCTTACATACATAGTTATCAGGCAGCAATATTTACTTAAAAAGAGGGTTTTGGGTTTAAACTTTAAACTTCGAAGTTCAAACATTAACAGCTGAAAAATGGGCTTGCATTAAAAAACCCTAAATCGGCCGCAGCCTAAAAAAAAAAAAAATTGCAGATTTTTTGAAAAATTGGCAAAAAAATCTTCAAAAAAGCTTTGCCTCACCGAGAGTTTGCCGATTACATCGACATTTTAAAAATCGGCAGAAAATTGGGATTTTGCAGATTTTTTCAACTAGGATGCAATGTGATAGCCTTATATCTCTTCTCAAAGATTGCTTGCATTGTCCTATTCTTTTGAGCAACAAAATTAATTTTGTTATTTTGCTTATATTTTTGTGTTCTGATTTGTTATACTTCGTTATTTTTCATTTTTCAATCGCACTCTTCTTGATCTTAAAATACCGAGTTTAGGTTTAGTGGTGTCAGAGCGGTTTGCCTTTTGAGTGTATGTTCATAAACATGAGATTAGGATATTGAAAGTTTGGGTATCATACATGAGATCCCTTTGTTACCTCCCTTGTTGTTCCAAAAGATCTTAGATGGAAACTAGAACGGACGACACCGAGATAATTGATCCTTCAAGGAGACATTGAAGGAAGTCTCGTGAAACAAAGGAATGAGACGATGTTTCAATTTGCTGAAATTCTTCAAATATTCTTTACTACAAATTTTGTAACCTCCTCCACATGGCCTCTCATTGCCCTAGCACCATTCAGTGCTCCCACACCTTTTAAGGTGCAACTGAATTTTCATATTCTTACTTTTAAAGGAAAAATTGATGCAGATTTCGTAGAAAATTGGTTGGATCATTTATCTTCATACATTTCTGTAAATAAATTCACTAATAGTGAGAAAATCACTTTTGCACTCTTAAAAGCTTCATTACTTGTTTGAAGTTGTGGGGAAGCATATTGTAATAGGGTCAAGGACAAGAATGAAGATGTAGTGTTCACATGGGATTATTTCATGGAGGTTGTCAAGGAAGAATATTAACTTATAGGAGTTTATGAAGACAAATACATGCGATGGCAACAATTGTGTCAAGGTAAAGACCAATCTGTTCAAGATTAAATTGATGCTTTCCATTCCATGGCAACAAAACTAGGTATTCAAGACATCAAATCCTCAAGTACCACACTAGGTTGCAATGTTACATTTGAGATGACATGGAGCTCTTCAAATTCAAGACATTGGGAGAGGCATACAAACTACTTGTTAAATTGGAGCATAAGCATAAAAACAAAGCCATAAAAGGAGGAGCAAATAACAAGAAGCAAAACATAGACTACCATCCAAAGAAAGGGAAGAGTGACACTCCAACGAATCAATATTGGGGGGCCAGCCTCAATATTAGAATTGGAAGTAGAAGAAAGACTCCCAAGAAGAGAATCCTGCGAAGGCCAAAAATTACAATTGGTGCAATTATCATAAGAGCAACAAACATTCGAGGGAGGAGTGTTGAGCAAATCAATCATTGTTTGTTAAGTTGCAACCCTCTACATCCATTGCACCACTGCCTCCACATCCATAGGCTAAGGATAGAGGGAAGTAGAACATGGAAGTTAATAAGGTTTGAGCCAAGCTGGTATGATTTTATTGAATCATAAATTTATAGGCATAGAGAATGCCAAAATAAACATACTAACAATTTCCCAAATCATACGAAGCCAACTTGGGAGAAGCAAATCTTAACAAATAGTTAGGCTTAAGCTAACTAATAGTTATCTAGAACTAACTTAAGCTAGGCTATCTTAGGCTATCTAGTCCTAAGATACATATAAGATGCCCTCATCATACCTCTCCACTTAAGAAGCATTGGACTCCAATGCTTTTACAATAGAAGTAGGAGGGTGAGTCACCAAATGCTGAATACATATCCCATGGGTAGGATGAAATGGAAGTTGAGAATCCAAGTCACTACCGGTCGGAACAAATGACGATGATGCCTCGAGATGCCGATGCTGAAAACAACGTTTGGGCACAACATTGTTGCCAATCGATGAGGAGCAAGTGCCTGCTGTGGAGTTTGTTGAACAACAGGAACCTGTAAAGGCGGCAAGGAAGGAGGCTGCTCAAAAGCAGGAGGAGGAACAACAAGAGGAGCAACAGAAGGAGGTCCAAATGAAGGAGGAGGAATGACCTCCTTATGAGTAGGAGAATCTGCAGAAGCTAGTGTGTCTTGGGGCCGAAAGACTAAGGAAATCTTTTGTGGTTGATGTGAAGAAAGCAAAAGTGTGAATTGTGGAAGATTATGAATAAGAAATGTCTTGTTATTATGATGCATGGTGTAGGTTTGATGAAATGCATCATATTGAGCCCGTTTATCGTATTGATAGGGCTGACCAAGAATGAGTCCATGGGAGTCACATCACAAGTGACTTTATCCACATGGTGAGGGCCCAAAGCAAAGGACACAATACAACGTTTTGTGATGGATGAGGCAGAACCCATATCCTTCCATCCAAGTGAATACGGATGAGGATGGGGTTCTACAGGCAAATGGAGGCTATAATTGGTTTGCGATCCGTTGTTGATAATACAATTCACAAAAGAATTGTGTGTGAGGTGGGCTTTCATGACAAACAAACTGTCACGACCACCTTTGTGATGCATGAGGGTTACATTGTTCAATATATTCTCTATCTTCACCTACAACCTCAAGGGGACCATTTTGTGGTGCCTCTTGTTGAGGTTTTACAATGAGGTTCTTCTTCTTTTTGAAGCATTCAGATTCCCTATGTCCTCTTCTTTTACAATGATGACAAATTTTCTTACGATTATAAGGAGTAGAATAAGGAGAAGAAGAAGAAGAAGAAGTAGGCATCTTCGCCTTAGCTAAATGTTGTTGCTGTGGAGGTGGAGAAGCTCCCTTGGACTGTGCCGCAAGCTTCTCCTCTGCCAACTGTGCATGATTAAATGCTTTATCCAAGGTTTTTAAGGGGGTATATTTCAACTCCCAATATAAAGGTTCATGAATTTTATAATGAGGGCTTCTGCTGGATCCATTACTCGAAGCAATATTCTCAATCGATTGAAGTGGAAGACATAATCCTGAACGCTTATATTATAGGTTTGTCTTAACCTATACCATTTGACCATGAGGTCATGTTCATAATCCGAAGGATAAAATGTATCCTTCAATGCTTGAACCAAACCATCCCAAGTGGTGATGGGGTTTTGACCCTCTTGTCTTTCCATTATGACAAGTTTGGCTAAACCTGTCAACTTAAGCTTCACAAAGGGAACCTTTTCTTTATTTTCAACCTCTGTATAAGAAAACCATGTCTCTGTGTCCATGATCCAACTGTTGAGGACATTTGGATCCTGAGATTCATCAAATGTTTTCACTTCACATTTGGCTTTAGTCCTAAGATCATTATGGTAGATATTAACATCAGGAGAACCTTGGACAGTTATATCTTGGACTTTAGTGGCTAATTGATCCACTATTTGAGCCAAAGTAGTCATTTGTTTGGCGAGATCAAACGCCATTTGGGAATGGGTATAAGCAAGGAGTGGCTACCAAATCGTCCCAAAAATTACAAAATATTAGTGCTAATCTTTCAAGCACGTACAAATGAGCCAATGGCTTCACAAATTTTTGCCTTCGTAGGCAATTACAATAGCTTTTGTACAAGAAGTGGCTGTTTACAAGAAGGGGGTTATAAAATTTTATGCCTTTTTCCAAGCAATTACAAGGCGTAAGCAAAAGATTACATAGGCTTAGAATTATTTTACTAGTTTGCCAATATCCTTAAAGAATGAGTTTTAAGACAAAGGGAAGATTAGTAAAATAAAAAGAATGCAGCCCAAATTATTTAATTAATTAAGTAAAAAAAATACTTCAAATAAAATAAAAATTGTTTTACCCCTTAATGGTTTGGTCGCCTGTTAGGTTGTAGTCAACAGGTCAAAGGGGGCCATAGCTGACAGCATATAGAAGACCAACATGTCACATGACCGAACCAAGCCAATCAAAAACCACTTCTCCATGCATGGTCAATAGCGCGTTTGCCAGCTGACTGGTGCTGGCCGACTTCAAAGGTGTCAAAGGGTGTCTTTTAAACCTTAGCAAACGCTCTCACGCCTTTAATGTGGGATAAAAACCGATTCAACGCCAGAATTTAAGCACCAAAAAGAATTATTGTCAACCAAGCAACTGGTCAATGGAGGAAGTCAACAAACGGACTGGGCCAAACATCACCTACACTAGTTGGCGCGTCGGCCGAAGCAAGTTGGACACAGGCTAGTGGACGCCAGCTACTAAGCTGGGCGTCGAACGTTTCTTATAAAATGTTCAAGCACCACAACCCCACAAATGTGGGATAATGTGGCCAAATATTGCAACGAACGCAGTTCGATCACGCCTCCCATGCACGACCAAGCTTTGTCGAGTGATGAGAACACATCACAACTTCCTCAAAAAGGGCACTCGGTGTTGTAGTGATTTTGAGGCCAAAAATGGCTCTGCCAACAACTGTCCGATAATCAACCGGTCCGTCTGAGAATGCATGAACCTGTTAGGCTAATTGAAGCATTATGCCGCAGTTAGGTTTTGATGATTCCAACGTGGCGATCTCTGGCTATTGGGCAAAAATTTCATGTGGACCCAACCCGTTCGTTGTCCCAGTTCTAAATTCCACCGTGCCCAAAACTCATATCTTCGTCGTCACGCGAAGTAACAAAAACCATGTAGCTCCTTTCTTCTTATCGCTTCGACAACGTTGACAACATCGTCGAAAATCTGTGGATGGTTGCTGCGGCTGCTCAAAAGAGTTTTTTAGCTTGCGGAAAACGAGCTCTCTTCACAGAAAAAAGGTTGCTTTCTTGTGCGCTAGCGTTGAAATGCGATGAAAAATTGAACATCGCCAATTATGTAATTTTGCTCCAGTGCGTCCACGACAAATTGCCGGTTGCCACATTGAATGGCTATCAATGCTCTATGTTTGTCGTTGTCGATGTGCCTGAGAGGGAGATTGTTGTCATTGTAAGAGCAACGAAAACAATCGTTGCTTGGCGGTGCTTCCTCGTATCGCCGAAAAACACTAGTTGGCCAAGTAATGCCGAAGCCCTAGAAAGGCAAGTAGACTGCGACTCGTCCGTTGGCTATGTAGTGTGGATTGGTTCCCACGATCGGCAGTTGACATCTCGCGAACCTGGCAAAAATCCTCGCGTTATTATGCAATGGTTGGCCGCGAAGGTAATGAGGGTAACCGTTACCGTAGATGGTATGTCAACTATTTTTTCTTGAAAACCGTCCACTTCCTTCAAAGGACTAGAGATTGGAAAACAACCAATCTCGCCAAACAGGGCCCTCCTACTGCCTGAGTTTCAACAACGGATGTAATAATCCCCAATGTAAACAAGTAGAGAATTCGTGGTGATTTTCACAACAAGTCTCTTAAACAAGACTTCAACAAGAGCGTCCTCTCAACGCATGAGGAGCAAGGCTAGATATGACCCACAACCCAACCTAAGAGTTCAAATTGATGCTTTGATACGAATAATAAGGTTTGAGCCAAGCTGGTATTGATTTTATTGAATCATAAATTTATAGGCATAGAGAATGCCAAAATAAACATACTAACAATATCCCAAATCATACGAAGCCAACTTGGGAGAAGCAAATCCTAACAAATAGCTAGGCTTAAGCTAACTAATAGTTATCTAGAACTAACTTAAGCTAGGCTATCTTAGGTTGTCTAAAAACTACTTCTAGAAACCTTCGTGAGCATAATGACTCACATGTTTATTAGCAAAGCTAATATGAAATAAACGTAGGAAAATAATAAACTAGTCCTAAGATACATATAAGATGCCCTCATCAAAGGTTGAACCAAATGTGACCATTGCCACCACACATGCTACACTAGAGGAGTCACAAGAAGAGTCACAAGAGGAGGAATGCATGTTTCACTCACAAATGTGTATCAAGGGTAAGCCATTGCATTATGTTGTTGATAATGGGAGTTGAAAGAATCTGATTTCTGATCAAATTGTGAACGATTTGAATCTATTTGTCACACCATAACCACAAGCATAGTTGAGAAAATCAGAATCGGATTGGAATTGGCATGGAAAAAGAATTGGAGAAAATTGGGAATCAGATAAAACAATTGGCAAAAAACTGGCAATTTTTCAATGAAAAAAAGCTTTTTTCATGCATATCAATTTTTTTGGGAATAAACTGGCAAAAATCGACCAGGCTATGAATTGGGAAAAATCGGCTCAAATTGGGATTTTTTGCAGATTTTCTCAACGATGACCAGAAATATATAATGTTGGATGGTTACAATAAGGCAGAGACATTTGTGTCACTCAATAATGTCTCCTCTCTTATGCCGTCAAACCCTTTAAAGATGAAGTTTTGTGTGATGTTACCTTGATGTTTATGATGTGATTTTGGGCCAACCATTCATGTGGAAGAGGCATGGTGTGTATGAGTCTAGGCTTCAAAGTGTCATCATTCCTATTAGAGATTAGTGCTTGAGGATACTAGAGGTATCTTCTCCTATCTCTATTTTCTTAATTAGTGCCAAACAATGCAGGAAGATGATGCCCAAAACAAGAAAATTCAGTTTGTTGATGATCAAGTCATAAAGCAGGAGGAGGGTTGTTGCTACATCGATTGTAGGATCTATGAAACAAAAGTAGGTGGACCGGATTATAGCAGAATATGGTGATTTTTCAAGTCACCAATTGGGGTTCCACTTCATTGTGAGGTAAATAATTCCATTGATTTAGTTCTTGGTTCTCCTTTGCCTAATGCACCTATACATTGCATATAGGTCCTTGAAAATGATAAAATCAAGAGGTAGATCCAATAATTGATTCAGAAGATGCACATCATATGAAGTGCCTCACTGTGCGACAGTCCAATTGTTTTGGCTCCAAAGAAATATGGAACGTGGAGACTTTGTATTGACCACAAATACTTGAATAAAATCACTGTGAAGAACCACTATCCACTCCCTTGGATAGATGACTTGTTGGACCAACATTTTGGTGTAAAGTTCTTCATCAAAACTGATCTCAAATCTGAATATCATCAAATACCCATTGCTCCCACTAACATATGGAAGATTACATTTAATTCCAAGTAGGGCTTATTTGAGTGGCTAGGTATGATGGAATTTACATCTATTTCTAGAAACAAATAGAAGCAATCCATCCACTCAAATCTTAAACAAGTCTAAAAAGGACAAAAGAGAGATATATGGTGGGCACCCTTAGGCATTATAAATAATCACTATGTTTTCCCTAGGTAAGAATTGCAACACTTTGATTCAATGGATGGAGTTGTGGGGGGTTATTTATACCAATATCAAATCCCCAATTACATAAAAGAGTTTAACTTGAGCCAACATAACAAGAGGGCTTAAGGTTAATTACAAGTTATGGGTTTAGCCATAACAAGATTAAACACAACCCATAGGGCTTACATAATAAAATATTACAAATAATTAAATACAATTGTACAATGATTGCCCGTAGGCCTATACAAGATTACATCATACAATGTTGGCCTTGGCCATAAGTTAGATTACACTTTCAACACCCCCTCATAATCTGAATTGAGGGGCCAAGGAGAGAAGACATTAGTAACAATAATATCCCCCCTCCCATAATGGATGCTCTAATGGGCTTTTGCACTTAAGGAAGATTCACTTGTATCCCACCTCATCATTTGAAATCCGATGCTGCAAAAATGCCTCTACACAAGAATCTCCTTAGGCTGGACTATAGTCATTATTGCCACTATTAGATACTCCTACACATATCCAAAGAACACTTCCCCTAAGACTCTAAACGAGGAAGAGAAGTCAAGAGTACCACCTCTAAAGAAAAATTACTTCAATCTTCTATAATCACATAAGGTAAGACTTGGAGGCATAACTTTCCCTTTTACAACATACATCACCTTATTTGGAAACTTCAACTTGTCCTTAGGCCACCTGATTTCTGTCACCAAAAGAGGCTTTGCATGGACTTGTTTATGAAAAGAGCCATTACAAACTTCCAAGAGTACCTGGACAAAGAATAGAAAAAGGAAGAGATCATGAAAGATTTGATCTTCATTAATAAGCTAAATCCATAGCCCAAAGGAGGAAGAGGGATTGACTAAAGCACATTCTAAATCCTTTTCTTGTATGTCTCCAAAAGGATCAAAACCTATTGCAACTATAACAAATCCAATTGTATCTCACAATAATGTAGACCAAAGATTTTGATTACATAAAATATGGTAATTTGCCCTTTCAAAACAGGGTAATAGGCTTTGAGAAATATCTTGCACAATTCAGTCCCTAACATTGTAACAGTTCCGTAAACTGATGTCACTAGTGTGTAGAGCTCGAAAAATTGTGCAATTTAAAGAAAAACGGGCTCAAAATGCGTCTAGCCTCAAACCTTAGGAAATGATGTCCAATCCCTACTCACCACGTGTAGTTAGTTGATTTTTAGGTGTCTATCACTGAATTTTTGCCACTTGAGTGCCAACGGACTGTTTGATCAGTTGTGAATGCGACACATATTCTTCTAATTAATCAAAGGCATGTAAATATTAAATAGGTGATATGTGGTGCTAGAAGAAACCATGTTAGCCGCCACATGAGCCTGGATTTCATTGCCTTTCTTTTATGCCCAAAAGCTGATGCGAGGGGTTCGAACTTGAGCTTCATGTGGTCTAAATGCCTTGCTTTTAGAGCCAAGGCAGCAAGGTGCTCTTTGAGGCGCTTAATGCTTTTTCCAACACATTTTGATAGGTTTTAGCACTAGAAAGCACGTTGCACGAAAGGACTCAGACTTGCATTGGTCGGACTGAGAATGTCTTTTCAAGCTTCATGTAACCATCTCGCCAGGGATGTTGGTGATGAATGTTCGTCGATGCCTTTGTGATTGATGCAGTGCAGATCACTTTTCGTGGGGTTGCAAAAAGGAAGCTACCATGGTTTAAACTTTGAACCTCTACCTTCCTATGCCAAAAGTCTGCCTCGCTGACCAATGCGCCGTGCGCACAACTGAAGATTAAAGGTGCAAAAACTTTCATCTCTTGCTTTGCCTTGCAAAAGTTCCCAAAACACGATGCACACAATTGTGAACCTGGAACCTGCAATAGATAATTCCTTATAACCTGCGTGCATAACCACTTTGGTGTCTTGCTTGAGTGCAATCTACGTGTCTTTTCATGGGAAGGTGTCGCATCATGCTTGAAAAAAGGATGCCAAACAACTACCATGCAAACCAAATTCAAATTTGAACTTTTAGCACCAAAACTTCCTTTTCTTGTCTATGGTGGCTTCCCTACAACGTTAGATAAGGATGACGACACTCCAAGTTTAAATTTGTGTTCAAGGAATAAAAAATACTTTGATGAGAACAACACAAATAATGGAGTAGGCAAAAATTCTCTAAAATATTTGAAGAAGCTAATAAAGAATTGTACAAAAAATTCTCCTCTTCGCTTCTTATGATGAAAGCGCTTGTGAAAATATGAGAAGTAATTCACCCTAAGAATCGGAAGAAGGATTGGAGGCTTCGAACAAACTTTTTGCGTGACCAAGCAATGCCGCTCTATACTCGTTCTGATGCCATGTTAGAATTTACACCTATTCTAAAAACAAATAGAATTGATCCATCTGTACAAATTTTATACAAAAAGCATAAAAAGGACAAAAGAGAGAAATATGTAGTGGGCATCCACAAGCACCATAAACAATCACTATATTATCCATAGATAAGAATCATGTCTTCGATTCAATGGATGGAGTGGTGGGTGGTATTTATGTCAATACCAAAACCCCAATTACATAAAGGAGTGTAGCTTGAGCCGACATAACAAGAGGGCTTAAGGTTAATTACAATTTATAAGGTAGGCTTACCCATAACAAGGTTAACCATGACCCATAGGGCTTACATTAAAAAATATTATAATTAAATACAATTGTACAATGATTGCCTGCATGCCTATACAAGATTACATCATACAATGTTGGCCTTGGCCATAAGTTAGATTACAATTTTAGTAGGGTATGCCTTTTGGCTTGAACAATGCACCTGCCACATTCATGATGAATGACATCTTGCATCCCTACACGAATTCATTTGTGGTAGTCTACTTAGATGACATTCTCATCTATAGTAAGACATGGGAGGAGCATCTGCAACATGTTCAATGAGTACCTTAGACTCTCCGAAGACACAAGCTATATGCTAATTTGGAAAAGTGTTCGTTTGGCATGATAAAGATTCAATACAGTGTTGACAAAAAAGGAGTCCATGTTAATCCAGAGAAGATTCATATAATTAGAGATAGGCCTAGACTAAGAAATTTGACAGAGCTTAGCAACTTTTTAGGCGTTGCCAATTTTTATTAAATATTTGTATTGAAGTTATCACACATTGCTTGGCAATTGCACCAAGTGACCAAAGGAGGTGCCAAATCCAAGTTCCATTGGGGAGATACACAATAGAGAGCATTTGAGAATTTAAGAATCAATTGTGTTTAGCTCCTACACCTTCCCTACTTGATTTGTAGCAGCCTTTTCAGGTAATGAATGATGCATCTGAGTATGTATTGGTAGCTGTCCTCATACAACATAGGCATCTAGTTGCCTATCACAGTGAAACATTGTAATGTCCCCATCTTCGGTCACTTTAGCATTGTAGTTGGCCCTGGCTCTCTCGGAGTTCATCAGACGTGTCAGAGGGGATTTTTGATGATGGTAATGAGCTCAGGTGGTCTAGAGGATCCCAATGACACTTTCCGAGGTTGTACCCAGCTTCTGGTTTGTTCTCCAATATTCTTGGAGAGAGCATCTATTTATAGTAAGTCACCCAGTTAGGTCCGATCAACATTATTCATCATCGATATCACTCCTGTGCAGTCGGATTTTGATTTCGATGCTTTCCAACCATTTCCGTAATTTGGGTGTTATTACGAGCTATATTTAATTATTTTCTTCTAAGGTTGTCATTTTAATTAAATAATTTAATGGGCGCCTAAGTGTTATAGCTCGTTGGAAAGGGAATTAAAAGTTTTAAATCATAGATGCTTTATTTTGGAGCATTGCACATCATAAATCAATATTTTTAATTAAAAGTGGTCTTTGGAGCAAAAAGGAGTTTTAATTATAAAGTGACTTCATGTTTTATCCCACATTGAGCCCACAGGAGGAGATTTCTCAATGAGAAGTCTATTTATTTGATTGCTTGCTCTCATATTGGATATTCTAGACATTTTGATATTTGGTTTTCTCTGAGGAGATTTCGGGAGCTCTGGTTGCAGACTCTATCGGTTGTTGGGGACGAAACCCTCCTTCAGTATCATCATCTTCGGGTGTGAGAGATCACCCCTAGTTGATTATCTGCCGATTTCATTCAGAGATGGGGATTTGTGCATTCAATTGAAGAATTTTCAGAGGTAATAAAGAATTGATCAGTTTGTTGATTTTGGGGTTTTGAATCAGAAATATCTTGTAGAAGATTTTGGTTGTGTTTGTAGATTTCAAAGTGATTGCAAGGAATTTTGGAGTAATTTCTCATACGTTGTGAGTTTGGTTCATTTCACACCGGACTAACCAACTCTTAGCTGAAGAAGTTATGAGAACACACACCAGATATGAACCCAAACAGGCTAGCAGAATAAGCTGGGCTCTGATACCACTGTAGTATACACCCTAGGTCTGCCCTAATTTTTTGCAATTTCTTTTTCATAGTAATTCAGAGTTTCATTGGTATGATAACATATACTGTTCTGCAATTAAGGATTGATAACAATTCTAATATGTAAAGACTGTTCCTTATCAAGATTTGGTTTGATTCCCAATAACAAAAACAACTATATAGCTGATTACACAAAATCACCAAATTATATTTTTTCCAATACTCATACATGCATATAATGATGAACATCAATGAGCAACTTACATGAAAATGAGAATCAGATTTATCTTCAGAACTGTGCTCATATGACAGTCATAAACCATTCAGAACATCCACAAAATTACATAGCTTTTTGGTATTATCATGCAACATTACAAGACTATTGGTGTTGTTGTCATACCAATCATGACTGAGTGCTGATTAAGGTACCATCAATGATGCTACGGGTCTGGAAATTTTCCAATAATGAGCTACAGACTGCTATTAACAGTCACAGGCCAAACAACAACAAATCACTCTTAGACTTCCTCCAACTGGGTCTGAAATAACTTCAATAAATCTGCTAGTCTGAATATATTTGTATGTTGCTGAAGAATAGCTGATCAACTCCTCAAAATGCTTCCAACCCTTCAACACAAGATTGTTGGTTAATGAACAACTCCTTTATTAATATTGTCAGCTCCCTCAACCAATAATGCTGACAGTGATAAAAAACACTTGCAACTTCACCAAATGATTAGCATTATGACTGATTATAAAGGACAGAGTTCCCAACAACCAATAGACATGCTAATATGTCATATAAACCCTGAAATTGCAGGACTGATATTTAATAGACTGTTGTAGCTTATCAAACTGCCAATGAAAGTGATTTATTTTTCAATTCACAGGTACAACTGATATGGAAATTACGACACCCTCAAGCAATGAACCAAACTCATAACGTATGAGAAATTACTCCAAAATTCCCTGCAATCACTTTGAAATCTACAAACACAACCAAAATCTTCTACAAGATATTTTTGATTCAAAACCCCAAAATCAACAAACTGATCAATTCTTTATTACCTCTGAAAATTCTTCAGTTGAATGCACAAGTCCCGATATCTGAATGAAATCGACAGATAATCAACTAGGGGTGATCTCTCACACTCGAAGATGATGATACTGAAGGAGGATTTCGTCCCCAACAACCGATAGAGTCTGCAACCAGTGCTCCCAAAATCTCCTCAGAGAAAACCAAATATCAAAATGTCTAGAATATCCAATATGAGAGCAAACAATCAATTAAATAGACTTCTCATTGAGAAATCTCCTCCTGTGGGCTCAATGTGGGATAAAACATAAAGTCACTTTATAATTATCACTTTATAATTAAAACTCATTTTTGCTCCAAAGATCACTTCTAATTAAAAATATTGATTTATGATGTGCAATGCTCCAAAATAAAGCGTCTATGATTTAAAACTTTTAATTCCCTTTCCAACGAGCTATAACACTTAGGCGCCCATTAAATTATTTAATGAAAATGACAACCTTAGAAGAAAATAATTAAATATAGCTTGTAATAACACCCAAATTATAGAAACGGTCAGAAAGCATCGAAATCAAAATTGTTGTTATAACAGTTGGTTGCAGATTGGTTCAGATTGTTGATTTTGATGTTGTGTTGGCATTGCTTGAGGACAGGCAATCTTTGGGAAGGGAGGACTGTAATGTTCCCATCTTCGGTCACTTTATCATTGTAGTTGGCCCTGGCTCTCTCGGAGTTCATCAGACGTGTCAGAGGGGACTTTTGATGATGGTAATGAGCTCAGGTAGTCTAGAGGACCCCGATGACACTTTCCGAGGTTGTACCCAGCTTCTGGTTTGGTCTCCAATATTCTTGGAGAGAGCGTCTATTTATAGTAAGTCACCCAGTCAGGTTCGATCATCATTATTCATCATCGGTATCACTTTTGTATAGTCGGATTTTGATTTCGATGCTTTTCGACTGTTTTTGTAATTTGGGTGTTATTACGAGCTATATTTAATTATTTTCTTCTAAGGTTGTCATTTTAATTAAATAATTTAATGGGCGCCTAAGTGTTATAGCTCGTTGGAAAGGGAATTAAAAGTTTTAAATCATAGACGCTTTATTTTGGAGCATTGCACATCATAAATCAATATTTTTAATTAAAAGTGGTCTTTGGAGCAAAAAGGAGTTTTAATTATAAAGTGACTTTATGTTTTATCCCACATTGAGCCCACAGGAGGAGATTTCTCAATGAGAAGTCTATTTATTTGATTGCTTGCTCTCATATTGGATATTCTAGACATTTTGATATTTGGTTTTCTCTGAGGAGATTTCGGGAGCTCTGGTTGCAGACTCTATCGGCTGTTGGGGACGAAACTCCCCTTCAGTATCATCATCTTTGGGTGTGAGAGATCACCCATAGTTGATTATTTACCGATTTCATTCAGAGATGGGGATTTGTGCATTCAATTGAAGAATTTTCAGAGGTAATAAAGAATTGATCAGTTTGTTGATTTTGGGGTTTTGAATCAAAAATATCTTGTAGAAGATTTTGGTTGTGTTTGTAGATTTCAAAGTGATTGCAGGGAATTTTGGAGTAATTTCTCATACGTTCTGAGTTTGGTTCATTGCTTGAGGGTGTCGTACTTTCCATATCAGTTGTACCTGTGAATTGAAAAATAAATCACTTTCATTGGCAGTTTGATAAGCTACAACAGTCTATTAAATATCAGTCCTGCAATTTCAGGGTTTATATGACATATTAGCATGTCTATTGGTTGTTGGGAACTCTGTCCTTTATAATCAGTCATAATGCTAATCATTTGGTGAAGTTGCAAGTGTTTTTGATCACTGTCAGCATTATTGGTTGAGGGAGCTGACAATATTAATAAAGGAGTTGTTCATTAACCAACAATCTTGTGTTGAAGGGTTGGAAGCATTCTGAGGAGTTGATCAGCTATTCTTTAGCAACATACAAATATATTCAGACTAGCAGATTTATTGAAGTTATTTCAGACCCAGTTGGAGGAAGTCTAAGAGTGATTTGTTGTTGTTTGGGCCTGTGACTGTTAATAGCAGTCTGTAGCTCATTATTGGAAAATTTCCAGACCCGTAGCATCATTGATGGTCTCTTAATCAGCACTCAGTCATGACTGGTATGACAACAACACCAGTAGTCTTGTAATGTTGCATGATAATACCAAAAAGCTATGTAATTTTGTGGATATTCTGAATGGTTTATGACTGTCATATGAGCACAGTTCTGAAGATAAATCTAATTCTCATTTTCATGTAAGTTGCTCATTGATGTTCATCATTATATGCATGTATGAGTATTGGAAAAAATATAATTTGGTGATTTTGTGTAATCAGCTATATAGTTGTTTTTGTTATTGGGAATCAAACCAAATCTTGATAAGGAACAGTCTTTACATATTAGAATTGTTATCAACCCTTAATTGCAAAACAATATATGTTGTCATATCAATGAAACTCTGAATTACTGTGAAGAAGAAATTGCAAAAAATTAGGGCAAACCTAGGGTGTATATTACAAACATTCAATGAAGCAGTTTGAAAATACCCCACATATGAGAGCTCTATGCCATTGTACAAGCATGTAAGCAATGGAAGCACTACACCTTGGGTAGGGAAACCATCATCCATATAGATCATAAACCTTTGGAGTTCATTTAGATATAGAGTAGGCTAATGAATGAAAGACATTAGAAGTGGGCCACATATCTACAATAGTTTCATCTAATCATCAAGCACAAGAAAGGAGTGTCAATTCAGTAGTAGATTGTTTGAGCTGACCCCTAATGATAGCAATTGCCACGATTCTTGATTCTTGTGGGCATGAGACTTCTAATTGGTCCACCTTGTATGAACTAGATTGTGATTTTGCAGGTACATACCAAGCTTTTTGTGTGGGTAGGCATGTTCTTGATTTTTATTTGCAAGATAAACTCCTTCGTCACATGGGACATATTTGTGCAACAGCTAGTCAGTGCTCAAAGATGATTTGGGAAGCACATTTCATCAAAGAAGCAGGTCACTTTGCGGTGGAGAAAATGTTGGCATTTCTTCAAAATTATTTTATTGGAGAAGTAACACCATGACCAACATTGGGTCCCACATCAATTCAAGAATGGATATAAGGTATGGTTACATATTTAGAAAGAGAGACTTGTAGGACCTTAGAGGAAGATTGGACCTCTTTGCTATGGACCATACACCATCACCAAAAAGATGAGAGAGAATGCTTTTGAATTGAATCTTCCATCTTATCTTGGTTTACATCCACTCTTCAATGTTGAACTTCTTAGGACTTTAGTGGTAGAGCAATTGAACATTGAAGAACTTAATCTGGACAACTTAGTACCAGTGGAAGAGGATGAAATTGTTGATACATGGACTAAGTCCATTCAGATGTAGAAAGTGGTCAAGGTAGGACAACTTGGTCACCAAGGGGAATGGCTCACAAAAATTTAGATAAAGAAACAATTTTCACATTTGATGTCAAAAGTTGACGCAATGGGGACCATTGCTTTTCAAGGGGGGATGAATGATACAGGCATTTGACCTTCTTGGGGCATAGCTTTATGCCTGAAAATGCTCGAAAACTTATTCTTTTGGTCCTAACCACATTGTCAAGGGCATAACTTTGTGCTTGGAATCCATTTTGATCCGTTCAAGAAGCATTGGAAAGGTTAGAGGGAGAACAACAATTTTCAACAGGCAACCGGTTAGAGGGAGAACAACAATTTTCAACAGGCAACCCTGTCGCAGATAGGGTTGCCAATAACTGCATGGAAAAAGCACTTTAGAGGCCCTAAAAAATGCAAAATAGAATGTTTACTAAAAATAGTAATTTTCTCTTCTTAAATATTTACTCCAAAAATGCATTTGTAACCATGTCGACATATCAATAGAAGACAAACACAAAAGGACAAGTCATATGTATGTCGTTTAAGATGCACCTTGTATCTCATGGAAGATGAACCAACACATTTCCATACAGGTGACCTTCTAACTCATAGAAGGTGAACCACCACATTTTCATATTGGTTATCTTCCATATTCAATATTGTGGTTATCCAACACACCAAATTTTGTATAAACAGATATGCACCCCGGACATTAAAAAGCATGAGTAATAGATGCAATTTTATGGCCTTATTTCTTCAGAGATTTGTTTGTACTGTACTTTGTTTTCTGAGCAATAAAATCATTTTGTTATTTTGCTTATATTTTTGTGTCCTGATTTGTTATACTCTGTTATTTCTGAATTGTACTCTTTGTTGATCTTCCTTGCTCAAAATACTGAGTTCTGGATTATTGGAAATCGACCCTATTGAATATGGAAGGTCATCTATATGGAAATGTGTTGGTTCAACCCAGCCTATGGCATTTTCCCTATCAAAACTTCTTGTTCTCATTCCAAGCTTTCCAACGCTTTTTGAACTGGTCAAAACAGTCATAGGCACAAAGTTATGCCCTCGACAAGGCAGATAGGTCATATGCCTAGATCAACTTAAAACATTAGTTGCTTTGAAGTTTCTGTGTCTTTGATTGCCTATTTTCTTTTTGTTAAAAAAAAGAAAGAAATGAGATGTACATTGCAATATATATTACTGTTAGAAAATATTATTAGCCACTGCAGGTAGAATTTACCTTTCATGTCCATGCAAGAAGGTCAAGGATCTCTGACTGGGTCTCAGACTCATTAGATATAATATAAAGCAAATTACGCTTAGCATAGATATGAATTGCTTAATCTACCAAAAGGTTATGGAAGTCAACTTTATGAGCCTCCTCCCGAGTACCCTTGCAGGTGTGTTTACAGCTTACTTTCCATAGAAAGGAAAGGGCCTAACATAGAAAAACATGCATGAACTGCTAACCACTTTTGTTATAAGAAGCCTATAATCATTAAAGATAGCAATTCCCCATTGGAAGGGCTTCCGGTAGATAGTTGAGATTTCTGGAAAACATGTTTACAGATGTCAGATTTGGAAAAAGACCCCAGAGCTGGCAAACTGAAAATAGAATTCCAGAATTTGTGCGTGATGGTTCTTTTTGCAGTTATACTGAACACAAAACTTTTTTCAGAAAAGGTGTTTTATATGTAGCTTGATTTATTAGCACTCTGAGCTTGAAAATAAGTAGTTAGTATGGATGATTTTATTTTTCCTGCAAGTATAATGTGCACAAATATGATACCATGTTAAAAATGCATACACATGTTATATACATATATGCACCATTAGATAATTCTATTAATGTCCATAGATGGCCAAAGTAGGCCAATGGGACTCGTTGAAAAGAGCTGTTACAAATTACAATGCATTGTAGTAACCACAAAGTACTACGAAAATAAGCTAAACTAGAGTAAATAATCTAGTGTAAACTACTCTAAAATGGAACAACTGTATGGCATAAAATTGCAGCCTTGGGTTTTACCCAAAAAGGATAAACCAAAACATGCTAAAAGAAATGATTAAGAGAGATCTAGAAGTTGAGGTACAACAAAGATAGAAAGGACCTTTATTGGATCCAAGCACCAACATTAATCTATAGTGGGATGTTAAGTAGAAGCACAGTCATAATACAGATATGTATGGAAGAATAACTTATGTATTATATTAAAGTTAGGGGAACATTATATTGATCATTGATACAATATTCAACTCGTCATTGGAAGTGCTGGCTGAACTGTAGAACTGATTGTTTGCTAGGTAGTCTTTTCAGGGAATATTCTTATAATGATAACATCTTTTTACTGCTTGACATTAGTCTGTACTTGGAATTATAATTTCTCCTCATAGATGACAGTAGCCTCTTCTGGAAATATGCTTGGAATTATAACGTGTTTCTAATGTTTGACATTAGTCTTCTCATGGAATATACTTGGAATAATGACATCATCCAAATGGTTGACCTTCTACATATAAGATCAGCTAAACAACTAACATTGTTGCCACCATGTCACCAGTTTTTATGTTGCTTAAACCTTGTCGCCATATTGTAAATCATGTTGCTTAAACTATTTTGTCTCAATCATTCGTGCCAACCTGTTGGTGACAGCTACTACAATAGAATTATGACTAGGATACTTATCTTGAAAACACTGGTTATATCTTTTATCATCCCTCTTTCTTTAATATTTACTTGTTAAGTTGCATCATTTTCAGCTTCTCTGTCTATGTATTAGCAATCATCCCTTTATTTCACAATATGGCAGTTGTAGTTTATGCTTCTCTATGTGCTTAAGCTTAAAAATATAATGATATTGGAACGCGATATGGTTTGTCTGCCCTTGAAATTTTTTGTCCCACCCGATGCAAATGTGAGATAAAATCCATGCTAATGGACTCTCTTTTTTCATTGGAAATGGGCCATGGCTGAAGCAGACCTGGACTTCTAACAGTCTCAGCTTTATTCCTTTGGCAAATGTCAGAGAGGGGGAAGGGGGGAGAAGCCCACCTATTTTTAATCCCTTTCCAATAGAATTTACTCATGCCGTAGCAAGTCCTAAAAATGTTAATATGTCTAACAGTTGGTCAGGAGTGACAGTCATTTGAGACAACCTCCTTGAACTTCTAATTAGGTTCAAGGATATGCAGTTATACAAAACTACATCATCCAAACATATGTACTGATTGTCATCTTCATGCACGATTGTTGAATTTTATGTATTCCAAGTAGTCTTTCATTCTTGGGATACTGAGCTTATATCTCTTCCTTCATTCAGGTTTATTATAGTTGTATCTGGGAACACAAGCTGTTGCAATATGGATTCTATGACCACATTATCATGTCTTTATGTTGATTTTCAAAGTCAAGAATTTGTAATTTGTATGCTCAATGCACTTTTTTTTTTCCCTAACGAAAGCTTTTTGTGATAAAATAAATATTTCAAGCTTTCATGGTTTGTGCAGAGAATGAAGTGTTTTGCTAACAAATATTGCTTGAGCTTTCATAACATCTCTGTTACCAGATTTGTTGTTTTTTTTTCAAAATAATTCAAATTTTAATCATTTTCCCTTATGCGAACAAATTCATTTTTTCATGATTGGAAAAACAAAAATCAATGCAAACGACAGTTAAATAGAAAAAATAAACCTAAAACATGACCTTCCACTATCTATGTAATTCATTCCAATATCTGCTAAACTCCCTTTTGCCATAACAAAACAGCTTGTAAATATAGCAATTCAGCAAGCAATTTCCACAGTTCAAATCAGAATAGAAGAAAAGATATCTGCAATGGCAAATCCAAAAATGAATTTCAACAGATCGAGATCCAAAACACTGAAGAAAGTTCAAGCAACTTAAAGAGGGCAAAGTCTCATATGTGCATCAAAGGCGATACAAGAAATATTACTTGAATGATGATGAACTACAACTTATCACTTCTTATTTATAGAATTCTAAAATAACAAACTCCACCCCTAACTCTACCCCTAGTCCTCAAGAGGCGACTTATCCTAACCTATGGGGCACAAGCCAACAAAATAAAGATATTGATGTGGGCCATATTGTGGGAGTTACTTGCCCTCCCACTTCAGGAAGCTTCTTCAAAGGGGGAAGTTTCTGGAGAATGTCCGCTGGTTTCCAAGTCGTGTTCTCTTCTGAAAGATCTTGCCAAGTGATGAGCAGCTCCTACACCTGCCGCTTCCTCAATTCCTCAAATTTCGTATTTAAGATTGCAACACAGGTTCAGTTTTCAAATCCATGCGTCCCTCCTCATCTAATTTTGGAAGCTTTGTCTAGGATTGCACCTTTTGACCTGGTATCTGTTTAAGACAAGAAACATGAAAAATATGGTGTATTTTTGATGTAGGAGGAAGCTTCAACTGGTATGTCACATCACCAATTTGGCAAACCACCTTATATGGACCATAAATTTTGGGAGTTGGTTTCTGGTTGGTCTTAGTCTTGAAAAAAAAAAAAAATGCTGTATAGTTGGAGGCGTAAGAAAACCACATCTTCAACCTCACAATGTCACTCTGAGCAATGCTGATCTCGTCATTTATGTAGTTTTGAGCTTGAGAAAGATTGTAATTAAGGATCAGAGAACATATTGTCTATGCTGGAGGAAGGTATCCACCTGAGCAACTTGAGAAGAACCTGGAAGGTGATTTGTCAAAGATGGAGTCTCCAGACCATACAATGCCTCAAATGCAGACATCTTGGTGGAAAGGTGATAGAAAGTGTTGTATCCCTATTTAGCCAAAGGAAGCCACTTAACCCATTGATACTGCTTGTTGTAGGGAAAGCACCACAAACAAGTATCCAAACATTTATTCACAATTTTCGATTGCCTATCTGTCTGAGGATGATATGCTGAACTCATATTAAGCTGGGTGGCACTAAGTGTAAAGAGCTCCTTTCTAAAATTGCTTGTGCAAATGGATTATGGTCACGAACCATAGTTGTCAGCATACCATGTAATTTGAAAATCTGGTCCAAGAACACCTTAGCCACTTTGCTTCTTGTAAACAAATGTTGCAATGCACAGAAATACTTGGAAAGACAATCCCCCACCACAAGAATCACTGTTTTCTCTTCAGATTTAGGAAGTCCTCCAATGAAATCCATGCAGATATGTTCCCATTGCCATTCTGGAATTGGGAGTGGCTGCAACATCCCTGGGGCCTCTCCCATATTGCATTGGAACACTTTGCATTTTGAAACAAGCTATTTACATCACCTTTTATTCACTTCCAAGAAAAGGACTACTTTACCCTTTGTTAAGTTTTGAGCATAGTCATTGGGTGATGTGTCTTCCCCTACGTGGAACTTGTGCTGGGTGCAGGTGCATGCCTTGGGTACTGGAGACAGGTACAAAGACATCTCTTGGTACCTAGAGACGCTTCCTGAAGGGATTGGGCATCTCTCGCCCATCTTGTACTCATTAAAGACATACCTAGATTTAAAAAAATAAAAAAGTAAAACGACTTAACAATTAAAAATGTTGAAATGATGGTTGCAGCTGGTTGGTGCTGAAATTTTTTGTGAAAACCAGTGTGTTGGCTGGTGAAAGGTGTGCTGTAGTTTGGCTTTAGATATGGGAGCCTCGGGGGGTTCTGGTGACCCCCAATCTTTGTCTTTTAAGGATGCTGTTTTGAATAAGGATGCCTCTTGTTTTGATCATGCAAATGCCATGATTTTTTTTGCTGCATGCAACCCTTGATCCTGTTTCTAATTCCTCTTCGACTTCGAAGTCGAAGAATAATGGATGTTTGGAGAAAAGCAAAGATCGTCCTGTCTTGGTTATCAGTCCTGATTTTGTTGCGGATGATGTTTTATATTTGTCTGAGCATGCGCTCATCTGCAAATTCATG
Source organism: Wollemia nobilis (assembly GCA_028583015.1). Taxonomy (NCBI): domain Eukaryota; kingdom Viridiplantae; phylum Streptophyta; class Pinopsida; order Araucariales; family Araucariaceae; genus Wollemia; species Wollemia nobilis. The sequence goes on along the minus strand of JAQPPZ010003192.1, from coordinate 4,754,528 downwards.
GGTCTCAGAATTTCTATGCCTTTTTTAGAAAACTGGGTTAGGAGAAATTGGAGCCCTAAAGGTGATCTGGAGATTATTCTTGCAGCTAATGGGTATTTTATTGTGGTGTTCTCCCGTATGGCAGATCGTAGTAAAGTGTTTGAGGGGGGTCCTTACTTTCACAATCAATATGGATTATTTATCAAACCTTGGCATTTAGGATTTGATCCGATGGAGGAGAGGCCTTCTAGGATTCCTGTGTGGGTCCGTTTGCCACGACTCCCTATGGAATATTGGAGGTCGGATATTCTTCATTCTATTGCAGAGATTATTGGGAAACCGGTTGGTCCGTCTCGCCAAACTTTGGATAGGAAATTTGCTTCTTTTGCACGGCTCTGTGTTGAAGTAGATCTGAATAATCCGTTGCCTGAATCATTGGAGATTAAACTGGGAAACATGTCTTGGGTCCAACAGTTAGATTATGAAGCTCTCCCATTTCGATGCCGCATATGCCATGAATATGGGCATCTTTAGAGAAACTGTAAGAAAGTGAATTCTCAGCCTTCATCCTCTTCATCTGACTTTCAAGATGCATCTACAAAGGCAAAAGGAAAAGCTCCTATGGTTAATGAGATGCTCGGTTTTGATGGATTTATTCCTGTTAAGTCTCGTTCAAGATCTAGGCCTTTTGTTCGTCAGAATAAAGGTGTTGGGAAGGGAGGTTCTGGTAACAGATTTTATGTGCTTGAGACTTTTGAGGAGTTGCATGTTGAGGAGCAAGTCTGGAACGGAGGTGATATGGATGCTTGTATTCAAGAGCCGGGTACTTTTTCTTTCCTAAATCCTTCTTTTGAAATGCAAACTTTTGATAAGGGGTGGTGCCTAATAACCCTCTTGTAGGAAATGAAGATAAGTCCAAAGAGGTGTCGGATTGTCTTAATAAAGTTCTTGATCATTCCCCTTTGGCTGAAAACTTGATTGAGGGAAATGAGGATGAGACTAGGTTTGAACCCTCCCAGGACAGGATTGTCAGAGAGGAAGGGAAAAAGAAAGTTTCTTCTGTGTTAGGTATTCACCCAAAAACTATCAAAAAAGGTGGGGTGGAGAAGGTGGTAAAAGCAGGAAGAAAGAAGGATCAAGAAAAAGTGAAATTGATAGGGGAATCCTTAGTTGAGTCTGGTGTTGTTAAGACATTAGATTCTCACTTCTCTATTCCCCCAAAATGAAAGTGATATCTTGGAATGTTAGGGGTTTGGGTAGCAGCCCTAGACAAAAAGCTACTCAGAATTTGATCAGAGATCATAGACCTGATAATGTTTTCATCGAGGAAATAAAATTATCTTGTGAAGATATGGTTAGAATTGCTTCTAAGATATGGAAAGGTGGTCACTGTCTTGCTATTGGAGCCTAGGGTTCGGCGGGTGGTGTTGCATGTTTGTGGGATCCACGAAGCTTAACTCCCTCTTGGTGGGTGGGTAGCAGGAACTGTCTCTCTGTGGTTGCTACCTGCTTTTCATCTGGATCTTCTATTCTTCTATCTAATGTGTATGCCCCCAGTGATTTATCAGGTAAAATCCTCTTATGGAATCATCTTAGATTCATTCGATCTCTTGCTCCCAATTCTCCTTGGATTGTGGTTGGGGATTTTAATTCTATCATGTCCCTGGAGGAGAAGAATGGTGGTGTGGAGTGTTTGGGCCCTTCTTCTACTTTGATGTGGGACAATATTTATTTCCTTAATCTTGTTGATGTGAAGCCTCGAAATGGGCTCTTTACTTGGACTAATAGAAGATGTGGAACAAATTTTATTTCTAAAATATTGGATCGGTTCCTTACTTCAGATAGTTGGTTTGATGATAGCTGGACTTCGTTATCAGAGATTCTAGGCTGGAGGGGCTCTGATCACTGGCCCATTCTCTTTCAGTCCTCGAGATTCTCATTGCCAAGAAATACGCCTTTCAAATTTCAACTTATGCGGCTTAGGGATAAGGATTTGTATGAATATGTGGAGAGGTGGTGGGTCGAAGGGAAACCCAAATTTGGCACTGCTATGTTTACTTTTTTCAAAAGCCTCCAGTTTGTCAAATTCAAACTCAAGCAATGGAACAGATTTTCTTTTGGAAATATTTTTCAGAAGAAAAAGCAACTACAGGATAGCCTGGAGGAGATTAATTTTCAAATTAAAGATGAAGGATTGACAAAGGATCTGTTGGAAATGGAAGCTTCCCTTTCTAATCAGCTTGCTGAATGGGAGCTTCATGAGGAGATTTTTTGGAAGCAGAAATCTCGGATTGACTAGTTGTTGGAAGGGGATGGAAACACCTCTTTTTTTCACAATTCGGTTAAAGACCGCAGGAATGGTAATGTGTAATGTCCCCATCTTAGTCAGATGTCCAGTGTAGAATGGGACTTGCCTACTCACGGGTTCCCGTAGGCAGGATCAGTTGTGTGGGAGCCCACTGGGATAGTTCAGTTGATGTCAAAGCGGACAGTGCTTCAAATTGCCAGTTTCTCGGTCCGTTTTGAGCATAATTGTAGGGTTTTACTATTTTTAGTAAGTCAGTTAGGGTTGGAATCTCGGGAAATGGATGTTACGGATGGATAGTTCGGCGAAATGGGTATCCGTTTCTATTTTCATATCTTGGGTCCGACATGTGGAGACAGATTATTTTAATGCCCGAAGATTATTAATGTAAAAAATTAAATAATAATGTAACTTTATAATGTTGGGCATTATATTTTATTAATTAGATGTTATAAGGGGGTCATATAACCACTTAAAAGAAAGGCCATGTTATAAAGTGTTAAAATAAGGAGGCCTAGACATGCTACGCCCCTCTAGGGACCCATTTAATAATAAAGAATAATTTAAAATTAAAAGTTTCCCTCCAATTCTTGGCCGACTCATTTGAGGAAGGGAATAAAAGGAGGTTTGGAATTCATTTGCATTATCTTTGGCTATGTTATCTTGTCTTGGAGAAGTCGACTTGCAGCAAGGATTTGCAGGGAGAGTTTATTGCTTGTTGTGTGACGAAAACCACCAGCAGGATCAGCACCTTCGGAGTTGAAAGATTACTCTCAGGGGGCTTTGGGGCAATCTTATTTCAGAGGTTGCATTGGGCTTAATTAAGAGCAGATTTTCAGAGGTTTATTGAAGAGATTTCTAGAAGAGTGAAAGGGGTTCATGTTACAATAAGTTACAGTCATCATTCCCATCTGGCCGTACAGTTTGAAGGGCCATTTCTGTAGTTTGTTGTCACTTCATTGGAGCTAGGGTTTGAGCATCACTTCATTCCTTGGTTTCTTTAACCTAGCCGAACTTTTTTTTAAGCAAATCGTGGGCTTTGAGGGCAGATTGGTGATATATTGCGAGACCCAACTTCAGCTTTGACAGGCCGTACACATCCACATAGGGGCGAGTTGCTGAGTGTAATTGAATCGCCTCATTTTGGGGCCCTTTCACATTTGTATTGGAGGCGCCTCTTTATTGGGTGTCTAAATCTGCAATTTGCTAGCTGGAGAAATTTGTATTTCGAGATTATCATATGAATTTGTGAAGTTCCCTGTTGCTGATGACAATTTCCAGATTTGTTTCAGACTTCTATATTTCCGGGTACATTTGTTTCTATGCAGTTTCCTTCACTGGGTTTGCTTATTTGTATTAGAAGAAACTTGTGTTAAAATTTCGTAGCTTTGGAGTAGTAGATTAAAAGTTACGAGCATTTCTAGTTTGCTGCTATTTTATTTCCAGAATTTTGTATTATTGCAAAAAACACCAAAAAAATTCAAGTATTTGCAAAAAGCTACAAAAATAGTACAAAACTATCAAAAACCCAAAAACCAGGACAAAAATTCTTGGTGTTCATTCGGGGGTGGTCACTACATAATGCTACAGTCTCACTTACTTCTGATCAGGGGGAAACTCTCTCATCCTTTGAAGATATCTCTAATGAAGCAATCAGGTTCTTCTCCTCTCTTTTCTTCGAGCAGGGTCCTCATGATGCTATTAATATGAGGCTTATTTTGGATTGTATTCCTAGGCTGGTCTCTAATGATATGAATAAGATGCTAATGGACCCCATCTCGATGGAGGAACTTAAAGTAGTGGTTTTTCAAATGAAAAAAGGTAAAGCACCTAGACCTGATGGTTTCCCTATAGAATTTTTCCAAGAATTTTGGGAAGTGTTATTTTTTGATTTGCTAAAAGTTGTTCAGGAATCCCAAGTCAATAAGAAAATGCTTAAAGCTATTAATTCAACCTTCCTTGCTCTTATTCCCAAATCTAAAAATGCTAGCTCGTTGGGGTCTTTTCGTCCTATTTCTCTATGCAATGTTACTTACAAAATTATTACCAAGATTATTGTGGATCGGCTGAAGAAAGTTCTTGGTTTTCTTATTTCTCCTGAGCAAGGTGGGTTTGTTAAGGGTCGTCAGATTTTGGATGGTGTGGTGGTTATTGCTGAAGCTATTCACTCTATGGATATCTCTAAGGAAAAGGCTATGTTCATTAAGCTTGATATGTCCAAGGCTTATGACAGGGTTAGCTGGCCTTTTTTGCAGAACATCCTTCAAGCTTTTGGGTTCTCGTATAATTGGATTGAATGGGTCATGAGTTGTGTGACTTCGGCCTCCTTTGCAGTTTTAATCAATGGTTTACCGTCCACTTTCTTCTTGGCATCTAGGAGGATTCGTCAAGGAGATCCCTTGTCCCCCTATCTTTTCATCCTTATGGCTGAAGGTTTGGGCAGACTTCTCAAGAGTTTTTAGAATCGTGGTGCTATCCAGGGATGGTCTTGGGCAGAGAATTCTTTATCCCAGTCTCATCTTCGATTTGTTGATGATACTGCTCTGATGGGGAGGGCAAAAATTGAGGAAGCAGTGAATTTTAGGAAGGCTTTAGATATTTACTTATCTGCCTCTGGTCAAATGATTAATGAAGAGAAATCAAAGATCTTCTTCAATACGGATGGTCGGATTCAACGTAGGATTGCTAATATTCTACGTTTTCAGGTGGGTTGTTTGCCAGTGGAGTATCTGGGGATTCCTATTTCTTCTAAAAATATTGGAAGGGCTTATTGGAAAAGTATTTTGGATAGATTTCGATCAAGGGTTAATCATTGGACTTTTCGGTGGCTATCCTTTGTTGGTAGATTAACGCTTTTGAAGTTTGTCCTTCATGCTTTGCCTATTTACAGGTTTTCTATCTTGGCTGCTCCTAAGTGCTTTCTCAAAGAATTTGATTCTCTTTCTAGAAAATTTTTATGGGCAGGAAACCTGGACTGTAATAAATGGAGCTTGGTCAGTTGGGATATTGTGTGTTGCCCTAAAGAGATGGGGGTCTTGGTTTGAGGCAATCCAATTTGAATAGTCTTGCTTTGGCTGCTAAACTTTATTGGAGGTGGTGCAGTAATCCTGATCAGCTTTGGGCTAAAATTCTTAGCCTCAAATATTTTGGTGGTGCTCCGATTGATGAGATTCCGAGATTGGAGTTGAGGGGGAAAGGTTCCATTGTTTGGGACACTCTCAAAAAAGGTGCCATGCTTATTAAGCAGGGTCTCTTTTGGATTGTTAATAAGGGAAACAATGCCTTATTTTGAGAAGATTCTTGGGATAATCATCCTCCTATCCTTTCTTCTTTCCCCCACCTTCGTCTTCTTCGGGATATTTTTTCTGATGCGGGCTGGTCTAAGGTGGCTGACTTCAAGCGACAAAGTCCTCTTGGCAGTTCTTTTACTCACTGCTGGTGGGATTCACAGGGCTGGCCAAAGGGTGGTTGTCCTGAGGATCGTGACACTTTGGCTTCTATTTTGGCTGAGAGATCGTGTTGTTTTGTTGAAGACTTTGATATTCTTGCTTGGGGCCATAATTCGAAAGGGAAATACACTGTTGCTCTGGGTTATCAAACCCTTATTATGCAGATAAGAGAGGAGATTGTGTCCCCTTGGTGGAAGAAGATTTGGAATAAGTTTGGTTGGCCCAAATGTAATTTTTTTCTTTGGCTTCTGTGTTAGAAGAAATGTTCAACTTGGGATAATATTCAGAAAAGAGGTTTTTAGGGTCCTTCACTATGTTTTCTTTGTGGAAAGAATGAGGAAACCATTCCCCATCTTTTCTTCCAATGCTCATATTCCCTGGAGGTCTAGAACTTGTGGTGGCAGATCTGGAAAAGGCCCATCATCCATGCTACTTTTGTTTTTGAGTTTTGGGAAAGCTTGGGTAGACCCCCTGCCTCTGCTTCATGTCTTCAAACTGCCTGGGATTTTGGTCCTTCCTTCATCTTTTGGCATATTTGGTTGGAACGCAACCGAAGAATTTTTCAGGGATGTCAACTTGGAGCCTTACAGGTATGGCTCATAGTCAAAAGGATGGTTAAGGAGACTATTGAGGCCAAGTGTGTTTTGAGTTCTCCTCTTACTTCCTTCGACTGGCAGATTATCAATAGATTGGAGATTTCTTTATCATCACCAACTGCAAACAGAGGCCCTGGTAGGGGGATCGGTTTGTTGAAGGTCAATAGATCTGGGAAGTGGAGTCCCCCCCCTAGGGGTGTTATCAAATAAACATGGATGGTTCTTCCAGGGGCAACCCAGGTAATGTTGGTATAGGAGGAATTGGCCGTGATAGTGAGGGTGTAGCCCACCTCTTTTTCTCTATGTACAAGGGAATTCATTCGAATAATCATATGGAAGCATTGGTAATTCTCCATGCGTTGGAAACAACTTTTTCTTTGGGATGGAGAAGGGTTATTTGTGAATCTGATTCCATGATAGTGGTGTCTCTTCTGAACAACAAGCATTTTTCAGGATGCTTCTTGGTTTATGGCTAGAATAGTGAAACAGATTTTGAGCTTGGCTCGGAATTTTGTTGAAATTTCTTTTGTTCATATCCCAAGAGAAAGGAATAGAGTGGCTGATTGTTTGGCAAAGTGGGCTTCTGAAGGATTCCCTTATTGGAAAGCTGATATCTGAAATGATCTTGATCAGGAGAAATGCAGACTCCTTAATCAATTAATTCATGAGGACCAGGAAAGATAATTTCAAGGTGGAGGAACTCGATTGTCTTGGGTTCTTGTGTCCTGTCGAAATTGTTGTCAGAATGATCTATGGATTTCCTTGGTGGATTTATTGTATTTTGTATGATGTGCTTGCTTGGATCACTTGGAAATCCTTGTGGAATGTATTGTTTTAGATTCTAAATAATCCCCCTCCCCCGAAAAAAAAAAAATGTTGAAATGACAACTAGGGTTTTTATACAAAACATAAGAAAGATGACACAGGCTCAATTGCAAACCCTTGCAGGTCCAATAAACATTTCACAGATATAGGGATCCATATTCTTTTCAGAAGAGAAAAGCAACAAACCCTCACAGGACGGATGAACACAACTACAACTACTACTTACACCAAGTTGTGCGTAGAAATAAAGCAGAAACTGAGTAAAGAGGAACAAAAGCTTTGCTGTAGATGGACAAGAGCCGAGCTGTAGTAGGTATCATTTTGCCCCGAGTCTCAAACCATTTAAACAAAGAGATTTTGCCCCTTTTAAATCTATTTTGTTTCGAAACATTTGAAATGGCCACGACGTAGACGACCATGCATGTGCATTGTGAAGAAAGGATACGGACTTGTTGGAAGATTAAAAAATAATTAAAACGTTAATATTAAATAATATCTTGAATGTTGGCTGGAATGGCTGGAATGGCCTCACGTTGATCGTATGATTTTTTTCCCTTCTTCTTTGGATCCATGAGACTATTGGGTTGGAAAGCCTAAAACTAAATTTATTATTTTTGGGGTTTTTCATTTAAATTTTCTTTTTAAAATTTTAGTTTTAGATTGATATTTTTTAAATTTTTAACGATTTACATGGGGCTAGCGGGTTAGAGTAGTCCAATTAATAAATTTAGAATAATTGATAATTCTAAACTTATTGATTGTTTTCATTTTTAAATTTATTTTACATTGGTAGTATGATAATTTTAAAATTTATTAGTGGGACTATTGTTATGTATATTTTTCATTTAAAGTTTTAATTCTATTAATCAAATTATACTCCTATTTTTTAACATTGATACTTGTAGGTTTATTTATTTTATATTTTATTTTTGATACATAGGGGAATTGGTAACTTCCCTTCATTTTTTACTACCAGACCTGGGTTCAAATCTTTAAGTGTCGGAACTTACCAATCCACCTAGCCCTTGGAACTTTAATAAGATTATTATTTTTTTACTAGTAACCTAGATCCCCTTTATTAATCTATTTTTTTATTTTGATGAAAATAATATGGGTTCTATAGGGGTCCACTCCCAGAGAAAGAGAGAGAGTCAAACTACATTGAATGGAAAAAATAGGATCTTTCTGCATTTTCCCTGTTTGTAGAGAAAGCAACAATGATACCTCCCAAAGAAAAAATGTACACACTCTTTGATTAGGATTTGTTTACCTTTAACCTTGGCAACAACCGACCATACATAAGTTTTAGTGTCAACTACTCTTTGGCAAAGGTTGTCATTGACCCCAATTATCAGGGAGATTGGATCTATCAATGTCAATCAGTCCTTTGAGGCCTGACTAAAGGGTATGATCTATGCTAGCTTGGCTTCTCAAATCATGCAGATCTAGGTTGGCTAGGAATTCTGCTACTTTATTCCCTTAGAGGGCAGTATGTTGCCAAGAGATGGATTTAAATAATTGCTTCAGCTAAAGGCCTTAAGTAAAAGAGTGGATCAATACCTTGTCTTGGCATGTACCTTTGGACAGTGTGCCAGCCACAATCATAGAGTCGCCTTACACCACCAGTTTGTAGATGCCAAGCTGAACTGAACTGAAATGAAATGATTTTAATTACGTCCACGACACCAAAACAAATTATGGGACTATAAACTTCAATAGAAGATGGGAGAATGGTGTACAACTATTCCCCCTTTCAGATTCAAACCTTAGACCTCCTATTTGGAGTTCCAAAGTCTTAATAACATCCAGTATAACTGTTTATAATGTTTATTGAAAATCAAAAAACTATTTAGCAAAGTCAAAAATTTCAACTCCTCTTATCATCTTTTGGAGTGTGTTTATTCTATTGTTGATTTTGATGAGAAGTTCTGTTTTTTCTTTTCTCAATTCTTCAAAAAGTTCCATCAGCGAGTTCACTTTTAAATTTTCTTCATATGCGTTCCCGATGTCCTTGTAGGCTTTGCATTCCATAATAAAATGCTTTTTGGTCTCCACTGCTTCTATTGTGCAAAAGACATATCCCTTCTGACCATGCCTCTTGAGGTGTTGTCCATTTCCTATTTTCGCATCTGAGTTGGTTTGAACTGCATCTTAGTTGGGCTATAAACATTTTTCCCTTCCATTTGATCTTTGCATCTATGTACTTGTTTGGCTGTGTTCACAATTTGGGTTGAATTTGTTGTTGTGAGTGTGAATTTTTCCCTCACATAATTTTTAATCTTTGTTGGAGTTTGGGACTTGGTGAAATTTAATGCTCCATTTTTCCATCCATTTATTGTTTTCTTTCATCCACGTGTCTTTTCTTCTATTCAGTGCTTCTTTGATTACTTGTTTTTCTTTAGGTACTGCAATAGTCTTACCATAGATTCTGCTTCTAGTGGAGAAGTCCCTGTTTTAGCAAGTAAAATCTCATATGGGACTGATGCTTTAATTTTGAAATTATTTGTAATCAATTGCTTTTGAATTCTTTCTATTTGTCTCCATTTGAAATTTGATGTATTGCTAGCCCACCTCACATCCATATAACACCACTCGAATAACCAATAACCCACAAAGGACCCTAATGGTTTTCCAATCCCACAACTCTGCTTTTTGGTCCTATTTTGCAATGAATAAAGTGTCCTCCATCTTGCTTGTATTTGTTTCATCTTGCATGTTCCCCAGTTGAGTTTGCTTTAAAAATCTAACTCAAGGTATTTGTATTTTGTTACTACCTCTCACCAATTTCCTTCGAACAAAATATATGGCTGTTTTTGCTGTCTCTAAGTAGAGAAGGCCATAATCATAGTTTTGCCAGTGTTTACTTTCATCCCAATCTCTTTACAAAAATGCTCTAAAGCCTTTCTTTTGAAATTTTGAGTGTCTTGCCGATCAAGATGAGGTCATCAACATAGAGGAGAAGTTTGACCACATAACTAGCCCAATTGTATTCCCTCTTTTCCCATCCTTTCCACTCATTCCTCCAACTTGTCAATATAAAGGACAAATAAAGTAGGTGATGATGGACAATCATGTTTCACCCTGATATTGCTCTTGAAACACTCCCTCTTGCTTTCTAACCGATTTATGTGATGCTGTTCCCATACAAGATGTTTATTTCTAGTGGTATATTCCTATGTTGGAATTTTGTTCCACTTTAATACCTCTTCTTCTTCTTCTTCTGACAGTCCTTTTGGGATTCTGATTTTTGCGACCACTTGCATATAAAGTTTGTGTACAATTGCTCTATACTTGGTTGGTATGCCAAGTTCTTCCATTCTTTTCCATAATTTACCTCTAAGTACCGTGTCAAAAGCCTTTCTAAAGTCCACAAAACAACAATAAACTTCTCCTTTTTCATCCCATATCCTCTCTATTAGGCACCTTAATGTAATGCAGTGATCTATTGTTGAGTGCTTTGGTCTAAACCCTGCTTGCCTTGTTTCTTGTTTCCCTCTTTCCTTGATTTTCTGTCCACTTACTGATTCTACTTTCTACTATGCTGCCAAACAATTTTGTGAGCTTAAGACCTTCTACCACTGCAATTGCTTCAAGTGGAGATTGCTGCAATGAAGTTTCCTTTGTGGGAGTGCAGGACAGTGCTAGCTCCGGCCGATCCCAGGTTACCCTTGGATGGCCCATCAAAATTAAGTTTTACCATGTGGGGAGGATGTGGTTACCATAAGGGATGGCGTTGTTCAACCTTCCTAGTTGGAGTTCTCTTACTGGGTTGGATAGGGGCGAATATGAAGGGCCATTTTTTGAGGTTCTATTGTAGCTGAAACAAGACTAGGAGATTAGAGGCCTTGAGAGAGGTTTGGGTCTTTTTTGATATAAGAATTTTTATTTTTGTTATAGATCCGCTCCACAAAAAGAAATTGTTCTCTAAAAATGTGGCGGTTCCTTTCTAACCAGAGACCCCAAATGAGGATTGTTTGGATGATGCCCAATAGGAATTGTGCATCTTGTGAAGGCTGTAACCAACATTCAAATACTTGTCAGATGGTCCTATGCCATGCCCAATACAGAGGCTGAACTTGCAGTTGAGTAGGAGGTGGTCCATGAATTTTGCCTCATTCTTACAAAGGGTGCACTATGATGGCCCTTGCCAACCTCTCTTTTTCAAATCACCAAAAGTGAAAATTTTGTCCTTGCTTGCAACCATTAGAAGGCGTTTGCCTTGGGAAGACTATGTTTGAACCAGATCCATTGGGAAAGATCACGAGTGAAGGCCAAATGGGAGCAAAAGATTTGGTATCCTCTCTTCACCTTATACTTTTGGAGGAATTGATTGCCCTTTTGAGGGTGTCCTCCCCTATGACCGTTGTTAGTCTTTTGGTCCATACATGCTTATCTAAGACCAATTTTTGGCTTCTAGTAATCTATCCCAACCTGGAGATAGGTATCCAATTTCTTTTCAAGAAGCCATTTTCAATTATGGAGTACCAAGAGTCACACCCCTTCTATCCAATGCATGTCGAGGTTCTTCGCATAATAGGGTGGGGGCTTCTATACTGAATTAAAGGTTTGTGACTCACCATGTGTCTGCCCAGAAGGCGACTTTAGTTTCGTCTCTAATTTCCCACTTTAGATAACCTAAAATAAGTTCTTGATAGGAAGAGAGGAAGGCCCACATATGTGGGCTTTAGGGGAGATTTTTGGTTGTGAAGATTCTTTCTTTCTCCCTAGTATCAAGGTATTTGGCCCTAATCATTTTGCTTTGATAACTATTGTGGCCTTGGTAGATTCTCCATACCAACTTGGTACCCAAAGCCGTGTTCATTTCTAATAAGTTTCTAATTCTTGTGCCTCCCATCTGTTTGGATGTGCATACTTTATCCTAATATAGCAATTGAAGCCACAAGTTATTAGACGTTCCTTGCTATAGAAAAGAACACGTGGTCTTATTCATTTTTGTTATAACTCTGAATAGCGCTTGCAAAGTTGAGAACAAGTAGACTAGGAGAGCTTGTAGAACTGAAATGATGAGTACAATCCTACCAACTTGGCTAACATATTTTCCTTTCCAATTGGCTAGCTTGATGGAGAAACGTGGATTAAGTCCTTCCGTAAGGCTTTAATGCACCTTCCTGAGAACAAGGGTATGCCTAGGTATTTGTTCAAGTGTTGACCAATTGGGAATCGTAAAATAGAAGTCAGATTCCGTTGTGCCCTTGTAGAGGCATTAAGAAAGCGTATGAAGGATTTGTTTGCATTAATCCTCTTGCATGATGATTTCGTGTACTTGTTGAGTAGAAGAGCATACCTCTGAGCTTTTCTAAGCTTTGTGTGGTCGAATTCTTTGCATACATTCACAAGTCCAAACACACAATGCCGAACTTATATTTCTTTTCTTAAAATTATTTATTTTTCAAAGCTTGAAGAGCCTTTGCAGACCCATGATTCTTGCAAATTCTTTCTTCTAGAGCCCAAGGAAGTAATTCCGGTCTTGAAATTGCCAAAAAATTGCTCATTCATTAAAGTCAAAAGCTTTGATCCGGACTAGCTTCATATTCATTCTTTAAAGCCGGACTTGCAAAGTCTTAGTGGCCGAAACATTTTCGTAGTGACTTCAGCAAGGTGCTTAAAAATATCTGGTCCTGCAAGAAGCTTGTGGGGCAAAGAGCATTCATTTCGGCTACAAAGAAAGCTTGAAAGGTAGCAAGCCAGAACCTTTTTGCAGTGACGTTAGCCCGACCTCCAAAAGTTTCCCACCTAAGCAAGAAAAACAACCCAGAGCGTGAGACAAAGAAAAACATCTTGGACTAGAGGTTCTCAACAAGGGGGATGACGTCAACACTTAAAATGTCCAGCATGCTTGCATTAAGCAAGAAAAGCAGCCTGAAACGCAAGTTGGAGGGAAGAAGCATCCTGGACCGGAGTTTCTCAGCATGAAGAATGACGTCAACATCTAAAATGTCCGACATGCTTGCAAATTAAAATGGTTTTAAGGAAAAATGCGCCTAGCACTCCCAGACCAAAGTCGTTAGGCTAGAATTGCACTTGTTAGAACATGAAAGCGACAACCACTCTAGCAAAGCATAACTGAGGATCTTGCAAATCATAACCACAAGAGGGCTACTAGAGAACGTGCTGAAGATGCTTAGTGGTGCCAGATCATCCTTGATCATGTGTGATCATTTTGCTTATGATTGTAATTAGTAGTCAGTTTCATTTCTAGTTGAGTGAATATTATAAATATAGAAATCAATGTAAAGGGTTAGATAATTCAGGGTTTGCCTTATGTAAGCTTTGTGTTCATGTTGTTCTAATGCAATCAAGAGTTGTTTGACCTCTCCTAGTTGAAGTGTGTAGAATTATTGATTATGGTGATATTTGCACTTTTAGACATTTTTGTTTATGCTTTAATTGAAATATGATCTATTAGGCTTGAAGTTGTTTGACTTATTTCGATTGAAGTGCTTGGAATGTTGGATGCTGCGATATCTGAGTTTATTGTATTTTTTGCATAGCTTTGGTTGGGGTTTAGTCCATTAGGCATTGCTTGCAATAAACGGTTAATGTTCATTCAATTGAAGCCTGTGTTGTTATTTGAGCTTCGGCCGCAATTATCACCCTCTCTATCCTTGCTCTTCTATCAACCCTACCCCCTTTTCTTTCTTTTGTCTTTTTCATAGTAGGATTTAGGTAAGGAGCCAACCTTATCTTGAGGTTGATTTAGAAGCAACTTTAAGTCATCCGATCTTGACCTCAGTCTAGGATGCAAATTTTATGTTAGGCAAATCGAAGGATCAAGACGTTGCTCTACCAAATAGAGTGGTGTCATCCACGAACTGGTTGTGTGTGTGTGTGTGTGTGAGCATCCATAGAAGATGTGATATTTAACCTTGTGATGAGCTTAGCCTATTTGGAGGCGGATATTGCAGTTCAGTCATTATGATATAGAAATAAGAGGAGATGCAATCTCCTTGCCTCATGTCTCTTGAGGTAGTGAAGTACTTTCTGGGTTTCCATGAAGTAGGATAGAGAATTGACAAGTAGCGATACAATTGTGTATCCATTTTCTTCACAACTGGTTGAAGCCAAAGCGAGCTAGAACTTTGTCCAAAATGGTCAAGTCCACATGATCATAAGCCTTATTGACATCTAGTTTGATAATCATAGCTGGCTCCTTCCTTTGTTTCATTGAATGGACCAATTTATGAGCTACCAAAACTTTGTCTAGAGTTTGTTTTTCATCAATAAAATAGTTTGTTCGGGAGATACAGTCTTGGATAGAATTGGCCTTAGTCTCTTTGCCAAAATCTTTGTCAACAATTTGAGGATGTTGTTGTATAAAGAAATACGACGTAAACCCTAAAGGTTTTGGGATTGTCACACTTAAGAATGAGTGTGATATATGTTTTATTCTAGTTCTCGAAGACCTTTTAGGATATCATTTTCCATAATCTCCTAGAAGTGTTGAGAAAAACCCAGAGGGAATTCATTAGGTCCTAGGGATTTGTCTTTGTTCATGAGAAATGATGCACTGCAAGCCTTTTAAGCTGGTAAGCTTAAGAGATTTAAGAGACTCTCAAAAAGGGTAAAGGCCATATGAGACGACCCTCATGGAGGATATTGTTTACCCAGCATATGGTTATCCAACTATACTCGGGTTACTGAAGCATGGTGTACAACCCTACCGCCTACAGGATTCGAACCTTGGAGCTTTATTCAGATTTCCATAGTCTCCACTGTTAAGCTACTTAGGCTTAAGAGATTTGGGAATGGGCCAATCCTACATTGGTTGAATCTTCTTTGTTTGAATTTTACACCTTCCTAAGATACAATGTGACCCAAATATCATACCTTTAAAACTCCAACAGAGCATTTAGACTTCTTGACAAATAGCTGCTCCTGCTCAAGTCTTTTAAGCACCTACTCCATAGCCTATAAATGTTTGTCATAAGACTTGCTATAGACTAGAATATCATCACAAAATACCAAGGGATTTCCATAAAAGAGACCTAAATACTCAATTCATGAGGCTTTGAAAGGTGGATGGGGCATTAATAATATCAAATTGTATCACCGAAAACTCATGATAATCCTCTTGAGTTTGGAAGGAATTTTTAGGAATATCTTCTTCTCGGACCTGAATTTGGTGAAAGCTTGATCTCAAATCTAGCTGAGCAAAAAATAGAGCACTACGCAATTCATCTACTAAATCGTCAATACCAAGAATGGGAAACTTATCTTTGATGTTTATCTTTTTGAGAGGGCGAAAATCAGAACACCTCTGCCAAGAGTTGTCCTTGCGTTTGACCATGACTATTGGCAAGGAGTTAGGGCAGGCGTAGGTGTTGGGCCAAATTATTCCTTTTTGCAGCATGTCATGGATCAATTTCTCAATTTCATATTTTTGAGGTTGTGGTTATTGGTAAGGCTTGACATGGAATGGATGGCTGCCTGGGACCAGATGAACAGGGTTATCATGTGTTTGTTTGGGACAAATAATGAGGGATTTTATGTTGTAAGGGAGAGCTAACAAGTCCTACTCCGTAGCTTGGACTTTCATACAAAAATTTGTGTGAAAACGCCCTTCTTGCATTTATGCAAAATGAGAACTGACAGCTTTGGAAGGTGGTGACTGCATACCTTGAAGTTTAATGAGCTTTCCATTGTCCAACTATTGAACATACATATTTTGAAAATTCAAAGTGGCATCCCCCAATTGGGACAACCATTGGGCACCTACAACTATATTTGCACTTCCCAAATCCATCATGTATAGATTCCACCTCCAAGCATAGCTAACCACGGTAAATCTAACATTGGAGACTCTTCCCATACAAGAAGCACAACCTTCATAGCCAATCAATACATGGAATTTATGCGAAGTATTAACATACAAGCCCAAATTTTTTGTAACGTATCTCCAAGTGAAATTGTGAGTGCTACTTGAATCAATCTAAACATATACCCTTTGATTTTTAGTAAAACTTCATACCTTGATGGTTTGATGGTTTTGCAGAGTCATGGGTGCAAATATTGATAGGCTGATTTGTTCCTCTTGCATATCATCAACCTGGTGTGTCATGCCATCCTCTTGTTGGACTTCAGGAATGGCCTCTTCTTTTGGATCATTTTCCCCCACTGCCATGTGGAAGAGTTTCATTTCATTGCATGCCTGATCACGAGGATGTTTTGATTTGCACTTGAAATCCTTTAGCATGATCATCACTTTGTGGGTTGAAATATGCCTTGCGAGTGTTGAAATCTCTTTTGGGCTAGAACTCGGACACCTTGAGTTTATTGTCTATTGCCCTAGCCAATCTCTTCGCATTTTGGATGAAATCAGGATCATGCATATCGATTTTCCTTTGGGTCTCTTCCTTCAACCTATCTCTAAATGCCGAGACTATCCCAGCTGAATCTAGATTATAGCTGTAACCAATAATGCCCATGAATCAGTAAAATATTTGTTGACTGAACTTGTCTGTTTGGTCTGAAGTAACCTGACCCTGTAGGAAGATGAAGATTGCTTATCAAACATATTCAAGAACATCCTCTTAAATTTTGGCCACAAGATAGTATGACCCTTATGCCTCAATTCCCACAAGATCTAGTGTAATGTCTGATTATCGAGGTGGGCAGCTACTAGAGCGACTTTTCAAGTTTCAAGAACCTTATCTAAGTGCAAGAGAGACTCCTTTTTAGAGATCCGACATCTAGGGTTCTCATCGGAGAATGACAGGAGATTAAGCTTTGGTGTGGGCAATTTGGGGACGGTTGCAGGAGCTTAGTTACTCCTTCAGGCATTACATCCATATCACAAGATCCAAGTCATAATCTGCACATCTGATGTGATGATACCTCATTGCTAGAGGGTGCTCTGCTTTATCGTTCTCTGCCCCTATTAGGCTATCCTTTGTGTTTTGGTGTTGGCCACCCACTGAAACTCAGACTCAAAAGTATGCTGCCTTTGGAATTCCAATGGTAACGCGAGGAAGTTGGCCAAGATCATGCACAGTTTTCCTGGCCCAAAGGTTATCCACAATTGCAGGCCCACAATTGCTTGAATCTTGAAATGGACTTTTCCGAAAAAAGTCACTGGAGACATGCCCAGTTCAGATTGTCTTGATCAGGTGATTGCAGTAAGATAGGTCTTGAAACGGACTTTTCTGAAAAAGGTCACTGGAGATATGCCCTCCCAGTTCAGATTGTCTCGATCAGGTGATTGCAGTAAGATAGGTCTCCAGCAAGGGTCCTGGCATGCCTTTTTCTTTTGCTTGGGTTCTGTTGTCATTGACGGTTCTGCATAAATCACAATATTATGCAAGATATTCGTGCCGAAAGAAGGAAGCAAGCAGTTCTTTTTGGGGAAGAATTTAGCTAATACATAAATGCTGCATTGTTGGAAAGGTTGATTGTAGGTGCTTCCTCACTCGTTTCCATTGGATTTCACCCTTCACAAGAAGCCAAAATCGATGTTTTGATACTGCTTGTAACAAAACAACTGATGGATATAACAATTCAGCAAGCAATTTTCACAATTCACATTAGAAGACAAGATATTCATGATAGTAAATCCAAAGATGAATTTCAACAAATATTAGATCCAAGTCATTGAAAGAAGTCCAAGCCACTTAGAGAGGGCAAAATGTCATAGGCCACTCAATGAGGGCGAAGTCTCATATGTGAACCGAAGATGATAAAAGAAAAGATTCCTTGAATGATGGTGAAATACAACATATTGCTTCCTATTTATAGACTTCTGAAGTAACAAACCCAGACCCTAATGCTCAAGGGCCAACTCATCCTAAACTACAGGCCTAAGCCAATTGAAGGCTGAAACAAAACAACCAGGAAAAAAGTTCAAACAATCTTGGGGCAACTCATTTTTTAGAACCATTTGCCACTCAACCTGGTTCTTGTATGAAATTTAAAGTTCTTTAGAACAATAATTGTAAGAACAAATGGATTGATTGGATGTGCACAGCGATTCAACTGTGTCCCCTCCGAGTGTATGTCAATTGAGAAATATTAACCCTTCCCTGATATTTATATTTTTTGTATATTTAAATTATTTGAAATTATTAATTCTTATTTTTCAAACTAATTCATGTTTTCATGATAAATTTACTGAGCGGCAATTTTTTCTGGTTTTCATCCTTCTTGAACATGAGTCTGTGACATCTTCCTCTGTGAGAACTATTCCTTCTTAGTAAGATTAATAAGAGGTGCCAAGAGGGCTTTAAAATCCTCTCTCTTGGATCACATTCTTTGGGATGGGCCAGTCAAGGATGGCTTGAATCCTAGTTGGATTGGCTTTGGCTTTTAGTTCATAGCAATCATGTGTCTTAAGCACACAACCTGGCTCTTTGTGGAATGACATGATTCTTTTGCAAATGAAAAACTTAATATCACAAGAGTTCTAAAGAAATTTTTAAGTGGTTCAAAATTCCAATGATTTTTTCTAATTTTTAGTGTTTGAAATGTGATTCATTGTACCTTGAAGGCTGGCCAGTGGTTAGCCCAAAGGTGTTACCCAAAATACATAGTGGCAATGATGAATTCAGGAATCTGTCTTGAATAGGTTACTTCCCTTATTCTAATTGAATAATAAACGGATTGTAAATGAATCTTTATGAAGGCTTGTACTGTGCACTTCAACAAATAGTTCAATTATATTTGGAATAGGGTATGTATTCTTCATAGTCCTCTTATTCAATTTTGGTAGTTAATGTAAATATAAGATAAACCGTCTGTCCTTCCTCAGCAATACCACAGGAGCTTCAAAAAGGCATTTGCTAGGTGCCATAGGACCCATGCCCATCAGAACTTGGACTATTTTTTCAACTTTATTCTTGAATAAATTAGGATACCTGTAGAGGGGGATAATAACCCGTTTGCACCCCAATTCTAAATCAAAGATGTCTTCTTGCCACTCCTTTATTGTGGCAAGCAGTGTGTTAGGTCATGAGAAACATCTGCATACTCAGAATCATCTGCTGCACTTGCTATTCTCTTTCTAGGTTTTGCATTTCAACGTTGAGCAAAATAGCAACTAGACATCTTGTGAAACATTTTGTACCAGTCAGCTTGCTTGGTGGAATTCCTTTGAAAAATATGCCAGTCTGTCGTTGATACATGTTCTTGAGGGCCAATTAATTTGCCTAGGTATAAGCCTCAAAGCTATGATAGAATGGAGTCATAAATTTATCCTTTTATATAATTTTGTCTTGTTTTTGCCTCACAAACTTGTCTAGTCATTTGCCACCAGCAAAACCAATGTTTCACCAATGCGTTTTAGGGACAGCTCGAGAGACACCCCAAATTCTAGTGGATGGAACAGGGTCATGAGCCCCCAAAAGTATTAAATATATATCACTATGTTTGAATTAGTGATAAAATTTGTATTTCGTAATAAAATTAGATTAAAGTAAAATGAACAAATTAAGCAATCATAATGGAAAGTCTCACTATAGTTTGTATTGCAGACAAATATTTATGAATTTGGTTTTTGTAAATTTTTAGAAAAATCAGATTACTTATTCAAATTCCTCATTTCTTACCTATTATAATCAAGCAGTATTTTGGATCTATAAAAAAATATTTGATTCCTAAAATAATTGTAAATCATAACAAATCTGAGTTCAATTCTATGGTAACAAAGGTTAAACTGAAAATATAGGACTATTTGAACATGAAACAAAATAAATAATCAGCCCTTTTAGAGGAGGAAAATAAAAATGAAATTTCCACACTGTGCAGTATAACTGAGAAAGCTTAACTTCCAGCAGTTATGCAAAGGTACCCTATAGGTATAAATATATTTTTTAATATAAAATTACGTATTTAAGCATGCAGTAATAAACTTCATTCACTAAGTGCATGGTTTTATATTGTAATTATGACAAAGAACTTATAAATTTTTTATCATAATAAAAAATAACTAAATATCATTTACCAATAAAAAAATATCTTTACTATCAAAAGGCATGAGCTCAATTGGTTAAATTTCCTCAACTTACAAAGTGTTAGAAAATATAGCAAAATTATGTGCAAGCAGAAAAACACAATAACACAGGAAAAAAGAGTAACACAAATTTTACGTGGAAAACTTGCAATGTGCAGGAAAAACCACGGGGCAATGGCAACTTGATCTTTTATTGATTTCAGCAGAATTACATTCAATCATCATTTACATGCAAGGGGTCATTCCCCTTTTATAGAAAACAAAAACTGTTCGTTTCCTCTTCCAAAGAAAGAGTCCAAAAAACTGTTTGTTTCCTCTTCCAAAGGAAGAGTCCAAAAAACTGTTCGTTTCCTCTTCCAAAGTAAGAGTCCAAAAAACTGTTTGTTTCCTCTCCCAAAGGAAGACTACAAAATATTGTTTTTGTTTCCTCTTTATAAGTTGCACCACCATGCACCTCTCTGCTGAAGAACATTGGAGATCTGGATATTGACTTCACCTCCTAACATTCTCCCACTTGAAGTCGATATACAGGAATTCTTTGTCTATGTTTTTCCATCCAAGTGCCAATTGCCCAATGCTGCCCTTATCACATTTTCAGCTAGCCCAGAGAAGTTCTGCACCACTCAAACTTCTCTGTCTTCCGCTTAATAAGCATATCTGCAGGATTCACTTCAGTGTCAATTTTCTGCAACAGGATCCTACCTTCTTCCACCACATTTCTTATAAAGTGGTACTTGACATCAATGTGTTTCGTGCAATCATGGAATGTTGGGTTCTTCACTAGCTGAATAGCACTTTGGCTATCACAATGCAACGTAATTTTCCCCTGCATTATTGAAGTCACCCAACAGTCGCTCTAGCCAAATTGCCTCTTTGTTGGCATGAGTCGCTGCAATATATTTTGCTTCAATGGTTGATAAATCCACCACAGACTGCAGCTTAGAAGCCCAACTCACAGCTCCACCATCAAGAGTGAAAGTATATCCTGTAGTGGACTTTCTCCCATCTCTATCTCCACCATAATCAGAATCCACAAAACCTTTAACTTGCAAACTATTTGATCCGTAGTAAATAGCAGCATCTGAAGTGCCTCTTAAATATCTAAATATCCACTTCACCGCATTCCAATGCTCCTTACCAGGATTTGCCATGTACCGGCTAACTACTCCCACTGCTTGGGCAATATCTAGTTTGGTGCTCACCATGGCATACATGAGGCTTCCTACTGCTGATGAATACGGTACACGAGACATGCTTGTCTTCTCTGCTTCTGTTCTAGGACATTGGTTGGAAGACAATTTTAAGTGTGAAAGAAGTGGGGTACTAATTGGTTTTGCATTCTGCATATTGAAGCGTTGCAAAATCTTTTCTATATATGACTTTTGACTTAACCAGATCTTTCTTCCTTTTCTGTCCCTGTGTATCTTCATCCCTAAAATTTGGTTTGCTGCTCCTAAATCCTTCATTTCAAATGTCCTAGCCAACTGAGCCTTAAGATCAATGATTTTCTTCATGCTGGGACCTGCAACCAACATATCATCAACATACAACAGCAAAATAATAAAACTGCCATCATCAAACCTCTTATAGTATCCACAATGGTCAGCTTCACTCCTGCTGAAACCTTGGCTCTTCATGAAGGTGTCAAATTTCTTGTACCACATCCTTGGCGCCTGTTTCAACCCGTACAGAGATTTCTTCAGTCTGCAAACTAGATGCTCTTTGCCTCTTTCCTCATAGCCCTCAGGCTGATCCATATAAATCTCCTCCTCAATATCACCATGCAAGAAAGCAGTCTTTACATCAAGTTGCTCTAGTTCTAAATCCTGTGCAGCTACAAGTGCAAGTAGAACTCTAATAGTTGTCATCTTCACAACTGGAGAAAATTTCATTAAAGTCAATACCTGACTTCTGCACATAGCCTTTTGCCACCAAGCGAGCTTTATAGCATTCCAACAGCCCATCGCTGTTCTTCTTCACTTTGTACACCCACTTGTTTCCAACAGTCTTTCTTCTAAGTGGGAGATCCACAAGTTCCCACGTTTTATTCTTGCGAAGTGCCTCGATTTCCTCCACTTTTCTGCATTCTCAGACTCTCTAGCTTCCTGAAATGAACTAGGCTCACCATCATTAGTTAACAAAGCAAAAGAGGACTGATAAACATGAGAATACCTTTCCGGAAACTTTTGTAGACGTGTAGATCTTCTAACACAATGATCTGTTGATTGTGGCTCTTGGTCTTGTGACTGTTGTGGCTGTTCTACTTGCTGTTCTGCATGTTGTTCTGCATGCTGGTCAAAAATTTCAGCATGCTGATTTTCATTTTCATCTTCGTTCATGTCTACTTCAACTGGTACAACATTAGGTGTTTGCTGTACCTCCTTCCTTTGCATGGATTTTTCATCAAAAATAACATCTCGACTAATAATTACCTTGTGGGCAGTAGGATCCCACAGTCTATACCCCTTTATTGCATCTCCATAGTCGAGAAAAACACATTTGCTTGACTTCGGATCAAGTTTGGACCTTTTTTCTTTAGGCACATGGGAAAATGCATCACAGCCAAAGGTACGCAAATGAGAGTAATCAAATGGCTTACCACACCAAACCTCCTCCGGAATCTGTCCATCCAACGCAGCTGTAGGTGACCTGTTAATGAGGTAAACAGCTGTATTAACAGCCTCTGCCCAGAACCTTTTATCCAACATGGATGCGCTGAGCATGCTTCTTGCACGTTCCATGATTGTGCGATTCATTCGCTCAGCCACACCATTTTGTTGTGGAGTATATGGTACAGTATTCTGGTGCTTAATTCCTTCCTGCGTACACAATTTATCAAATTCCTTGGAGCAATATTCACCCCCATTATCTGACCTAAGACATAAAACAGGCTTGCCCAAACTTTTCTCTACTCGAGTTTTGAACTCTTTAAATTTTTGCAAAGCTTCCGACTTCTTCAGAAAATAAACCCACACTCTCCTAGAATAATCATCTATAAATGTCAGAAAATAGATGGCACCATTTAAGGACTAAGTGGGGACTGGTCCAAATATATCCGAATGTATAAGTTGCAAAAAATCAGAACTCTTACCAGGGCTTGCAATAAACCGAACCCTCTTTTGTTTACCAAAAATACAGTGCTCACACAAGTCTAAATTGCAAGACTTAATCCCAGAAAGCATACCTCTGTCATGCAGAATTTTCAGACCTTTTTCACTCATATGGCCTAGGCGTTGATGCCATAGCATTACTACATCCTGAACTGAAGTTGCTACTGCTGCATGGTTCGTCACCGTATCACCGCATAAACGATATAGGGTCCCATAAGATTCTCCCTTTGCTACTACAATAGCACCTCTGGTAATTTTGCAATAGTTGTTACCGAAAGTGACAAAATACCCTAGCTTATCCATCATCTTGATTGAGAGCAAATTCTTCCGCAAATTTGGCACATGTCGCACATCACATAACATCCTTTCTCTACCATCGTCCAGTCTGATCCTTATGTCCCTTCTTCCCACAATTTCTAAAAGGTGATCATCACCCAAGTAGACCTTCCCACCACTGTATGGCTGATATTTGTCAAACCAGTCTCTGTGAAGAGACATGTGGAAAGATGCACCCGAGTCCAAAACCCAAGTATATAAAACAGATCTGCTGTTGCTGATACAGAAAGCCTCACATGTTGCCGTCTCTCCAAAATTTACTGTACTGGCCTCAGCTGAAGGTTGAAATTGCTTTTTACCATTTTTTTTCTTTTTGAACTGCCAACAGTCCTTCTTTAAGTGCCCTGGCTTCCCGCAATGCCAACACTTCCCTTTCAGCTTGCGTCCTTTAGACTTAGATCTGGACTGTGATCTACTTTGCTGACTCTTCTCGAAAGATCGACCTCTCACAGCTAGGGTGATGCAGGAGCATCCGGCAACAGTAGAACAATCTTGCATCTCCAAAATTTTTCTAAATTTTCTAAGTACTTTTCTTCAGTTTTTCCCAAGGGGGAAGTGTTTGCAAAGCATGGAGGAAGGGGGTCGCGAAATCGCGACCTCAAAAGCTGCAATATTGACAAGGGCGAGTTGCGTCGCGATATCGCGACAGTTTTTCAGAGCAAGGCGTTGGGGGGAATCCTGTCGCGATATCGCGACAGGTCGCGTATCGCGACCAGTGAAAAGTTGCCACGTGGCATGGACTCGGAACAGCTTCCGAAGCTAAAACAAAGCAAGGTAAGGATCGGCAAAGAGAAGGCAGAGGGTGGGGGAGCCGCGAAATCGCGACATGTCGCGAAATCGCGGCTCCCGAAGGCGAAGGTTGCAAGCGAGGGCTGGGGAGCCGCGAAATCGCGACATGTCGCGAAATCGCGGCTCCTAAGGCGTAGGGGAATGGCGGGGGCAGGGGGGGCCGCGATATTGCGACATGTCGCGAAATCGCGGCTCCCGAAGGTAGGACTAGTGCATAAGGCGTGGGGGGTCGCGATACCGCGACCAATAGAAAGTTGCCACGTGGATCCAGGAATTGGCGCCAAAAGGAAGAGAGGCCGAATTGGACACGGGGCTGTGTGTGTAAAAGCGACGCGACCGGTTGAAGACAGAGGCCGAAAATGGACAGGCGGGCAGCCACGTGTACTAAAAACGAAGATGAAGGCCACGTGTATTAAAAAGGAGATGACAGCCGCGTACTTTAACAGGGATAACCATTTTAAGGAAGTATTCCGACAAAACAGCCGTGGCAGAGCATGGACAGTATGGGTTGAGGCAGCAGTACAGAATAACAGTCAGAACTAAGCGGCGGTTGCAGGTCAAAGAAGACCATTAATGCAAGCTTCCTGGCAGATCGGGCAGTTGCCCATTTATGGCAGACAAATTTGAAATCTCGGCCGAGGGGGAAAATCAAATTTTAAAATTTTGTTAGGTGGGGCATTTATTGCTAGAGGGTCGAGGCCTCGATAAAAACTCGTTTTAATGTTTTATTTTGGGGGATGGTGGACTGGAAGATCGGGAACAGAGAGGGTGCTGTGTGGAAATTCCAGACAAGCTCTGGCCATTGTAAAGCCTGCGGGCTGTTTAAAATTTTATGCATGTATTTACTCTGGAACCGAAGATTTTAATGAAAGTTAATGAAATTTTTTTGAAGGTGGTTTTCCGGTCCCCGTCATAGGGCTTCATTGGTTGAGGGTTCCAAAGACGTTTTCCGCCTCAACTCTTCTGCCAACAAAGCGGCTACCACATTATCAAAAGTTAGAGCTCCTGATGATGAATTGCTGATGGTCATCACCAAATGATCCCAAGTCTCCAAGAGGGAACAAAGTAGGATGATAGCTCTGTCCTCATCCTCCATCTTCACTTTAACTGAAAGCAGTTTACTGATAAGGGTATTAAACTCATTCAAGTGATCTGCCACAGATGAACCCTCCTTCATCCTTAGACTGTAAAGCTGTTTTTTCAAAAAACATTATTTGTTGCAGATTTTGTCTCATACAACTTTTCAAGCTTCTTCCAAAGGGCTTCCGCAATCTTTTCTTCAACAACATTGAACAAGACGGAGTCCGCTAGGCATAGACGGATTGTAGAAACCACCTTCCTATCCAGCGTTGCCCACTCCTCATATTTCATGCTACTTGGTTTACTCGCGATCCCTTTCAAGGCTAGGGCTTGGTCATTTTGAACCAACAAATCCTCCACCTTCATCTTCCATAGGGCGAAGTTCCTGCCATCAAACTTTTCAATCTCAAACTTGGTTACACTTCCAGTCATTGTTGCAGCTCCCACTCGCACAAAACCCTAGGCTTTGATACCAGATGTTAGAAAATATAGCAAAATTATGTGCAAGCAGAAAAACACAATAACACAGGAAAAAATAGTAACACAAATTTTACGTGGAAAACCTGCAATGTGCAGGAAAAACCACGGGGCAATGGCAGCTTGATCTTTTATTGATTTCGGCAGAATTACATTCAATCATCATTTACATGCAAGGGGTCATTCCCCTTTTATAGAAAAAACAAAAACTGTTCGTTTCCTCTTCCAAAGGAAGAGTCCAAAAAACTGTTCGTTTCCTCTTCCAAAGTAAGAGTCCAAAAAACTGTTTGTTTCCTCTCCCAAAGGAAGACTACAGAATACTGTTTTTGTTTCCTCTTTATAAGCTGCACCACCATGCACCTCTCTGCTGAAGAACATTGGAGATCTGGATATTGACTTCACCTCCTAACACAAAGAGGGGACCCAGGTTTAAATCTTGCCAAATTATATATGCATACTTGCCAAGTGCTTGTAATATTGCTAAGTGGTCATTACATAATAGGGCCAGCGCCGTTTCAATCACATATAATCGATTAAAATAAAATAAAATAAAATAAAAATATCTTTACTAGCATGTTGTTGGTGTAATGCCATTTTCCTTGTATCTCCAAGTTGTGTTTATGGTGGATTTTGGAACATCTAAACCTGCTTGTTAGTCCCTTTGGGAACTTTTATAGCTGACCTATGGTTAGCTTGTATATATATGTCACCTAGAATATTTTATTATTATTTGTAGTATGTGGTTGAGGTCAACTTTTGTATCCATCCCCACGTCAAACTTATGTAAAGGAATCTTATATGCTTATTTGTAACCATCATCTCAACATGGATTAATAATTGTGTTATTGATTCATCTTTTGCAAAGAGTTCTATTTATAAATCTTTGCCTTTTTTTTTAAATGCTTTGTACTTTCAAATGATGGGTTATCCAATATTGTATTGAAGAATTTTCATGGTATAGCTTTAGCTTTGATATCATGAAGAATTTAACGATATAGCCATAAGACGATAATGTAATCCAATAATCATGGTTTTGGATAAGAATATAGCTTTGATATTTATTTTGGTTGAAATAACCATGGTTTTGATTACCTTTGAGGAGTAGAATAACCTTTCATTACAAGATGCACCTTTGGATGGGGATAATTATATAAGTTGGAAATATGATATGTCCAATTTGCTCATGATTTGTCTTCTGCGGGTTTGTGATGAGGATACATCAATTGATAATGAAGCATCATTCAAATTGATATTCTAAAAAATTAAGGATGAACACCTCCTTCAGGTCTCTAAGAACATGAATGTAAAGGAAATTTTGAACTTCTTGCAGGAGACATTTGAAAAACCTGTTGGTGCCAAGATCCTTGAAACTAATAACGAGTCTTTTGTTAATGAGGATGACGAGTCTTCCAATGAGGAGGACGATGGTTAACATTTTGAAGATGAAATTGCATAAGGACTAACCGGTGCGTAATGGAGGAGGAGAGAATTTGAAAAAAGAAAAGAAAAAGAAGTCTTCTGAACACGAGAATTTAAAATTTCTTAACTATCGGCTTTCAGAATAAATTTTTGATTTGAGAAAAGCATTGAAGCAAGAGGAGGATCACATTGATAGGCATTGTCCAACTGATGATCAAGGCACTACTGATATTACAAGGGAGTTTACTTCTTTTGGTGATGATGTTATTTTTCTTTTTCTGTTGATGCTGCTGCTAATGATCATGTTGTTTCTAGTAATGGTGATGTACCTCTTGTTGATAATAAGTTTACGTCTTTGTTTCCTGATGTCAATGATTTTAATGATAATTACAAGTATGATGGATTTGCTTCCAATACTTTTCATGATGATGCTGTCCGTGATAATAATATGTGCTCCTCTAGTGTTGTTGATGTTGAGAAACAACCATATGGTTTCCATTTTGTTTATTCAAGAATTGGTACTTCATCCACGCAGAAGAAAAGTTCAACAAAATTTCATCCTTATCATGTTTTCTCCA
Organism: Wollemia nobilis; assembly: GCA_028583015.1. Classification (NCBI taxonomy): domain Eukaryota; kingdom Viridiplantae; phylum Streptophyta; class Pinopsida; order Araucariales; family Araucariaceae; genus Wollemia; species Wollemia nobilis. Next base: position 4,726,624 of record JAQPPZ010003192.1, on the reverse strand, counting down.
ACCACCTTTCCTTTTGAAAGAGATGAGATACACATGAGACTAATCTTCATCCTTGGTTGACAAAACAAAGTCATATTGGCAGTGTTCCTCATTCTGTAGAGAAGAGATGTTCTTCTTCACTTAGGTACGACTCTTTGCAAAGGTATTCTATAAGGAGGTAAGGATGTTTCAAGAGGTACAATTTTTCACAAAGATATTCATTGAGGAAGTATGGATCTCAGGAGAGGTAGGGATGTTAGACCTGGCTAACAATCAGGATTGGTTGTGGATAGATTGATCTTAGACTATGGAAATGCTTGTGCTTTTATTTGAGGTCATCTTATAAATGCCCTTTGCTCTTCTCATTGATGATTTCCTAAGCCATGATTTGCCATGAGTAGCCTTTTGTGTATGTTTATAGGGGTGATGACATTATGATAAACAAAAAACTGGCTTGGGAAAAGAGAACTCCATTCAATTAATTACACGTCTTCTTTTGATTTTCCAATTTACATAGCCAAATAAATAAATCTTCATAGGTAGGTTACAGTCAGTTTTTTCTCTGGCATGCATTAAGTTGATAAAATGAAAGTTTAGCTGTGTAAGTTCAAGTATTATTGGCTTTGTCTCTGGCCATTAGTTATCCAAGCTGATTTTGCTAACAAATGAAAATGTATTATTCTAGCCCTTAGTAACAAGGATTGTGTTCGACCTCAATTTGACAAGCTTAAAATTTGAAAGGCACATTGAAATATTTTGATAATAATATTTGACATGAAATTCAGGATGTTGAGAATATGTAGACATATTTATAAATTTCATAGAATTAAATAAAAATATATACGTAATTTAAAAGTAAAACTAATTAGAATGAAACATTGAAACTTGAATTGTATGTAAAATCATGTCTAACTTACAAGTTGCCTAATACTTCTTGTCAAATTTTCCTACTTTTCATTTGACTATATTTGTTCCATAAACCAAGGATTTTAATTGAATTTTATTTGATCAGTCTTCAAGTTCGATAAAATTTGAACTTTATGGATTATATTTGCCCAATCTGGTTAGAGCGCTCTAGCCAACTATAGGCAAGACGCAAGAAATGGAGAAGGAAGAATATTGAAAAAAAGAGGAGCTTTGTCTTATTCTCTTTCCTTTTTCTTTGATTTTCTGAAGATGGTAAATATGATTAAATCCGATCAACAACTTCTTTGGAAGTTCATAGTGTTATATATGACATTTAACAAACTATTTTCTGAATGTGTCAAAATGGGTAATGATTTTTAACAATGCAATTCCATGCAGCCATATGGACGTTCAAAATGCTTTCTGGCTGTAAAAGGAGCTTGAACATGTTTTACTAGCATTATATGAAATTGATTGTAACACCATTTCTCCTGTTTTTTCCATTTTGGTCATATCAGATGTTCCTTAAGATTTGTTGACCTCTATGATAATTATTGTCAGGTTGCATGCTTTCCCTCCCAGTTGCTCTCCTTGGGCTTCTAATTTACGAAATGAAAGAAAGTGATGGGGATCTTATTTCTGATATTTTAGCTGTTCTATTTATAATTAGATGATTTGGTAGAGAAAATTAGATTCTTGATATTGATGCTTAAATAATTGTGATGGTCCTAATTTTTATGCTAGCAGGAATATTATGAGGAAGCCAAGTCAGCAGTTTTAAACGTGACTGTTATAAAAAGGGGCGAGCTTCAACTTTATGCTGGACAACCTCTTCAAGAAGTGGAAAGCAGAATAATTAAAATTGGAACTGCAGTGTACAGCAAGATGGAAATAGAGGACCAGGATGTTGATTCCTATGTGAAAGACGTCTTTGGCAATAAAAGCTCTAATGCTGAACAGCATAAGAGACAACTAGATAATAGAAAACTGCTTTGTTCTCCCTCCTAAAAGCTTTCCCTTTCTAGGACCTTGTATTCTGATGTATTGTACATTGTACATTAGAAAAATAAAACTTTCCAGATTTCTTGCTTGCAAAAGATGGCAAGAATGAAGGCATTTAAGCTCATTTTTTTGGTTTCAAGTTCTGGAATTCTGAACATGGAAACCACTGGCATGTTGCAGGTAAAAATGTATTTTTGCTTTTTAACCTAAGGATATCAGACAAAAAGAATGTTTTGTCAAAGTATTCCTCACCTAGTCACATGTCTCAATAATGTTCATGTAAAAAACTAGACTGTGCACATGGACTCATGAAAGAGATCCTTTTATTTTCAGTCATCTTCTAGGCCAAAGTCAGAAGCTCGAGTATTAATTTGAATTTTTCTGAAATTGATCAACTATTTACTGGCCATTCAATTCAATTTAATCAAGCGGCAGGATTTAGGCCAGTTCCGGTCTTTCTTGAGTTCAACACCAAATATTAAGAGCGGGGCAAGTGCTCTTTGTCAATAGACTTTTTAGATATGGAAAAGTGCTTGCCTGTTTTCACATATATTAAGCGGTTAACCAGCATGGCAGTGATCAGAAAACTATTTAATTAACAGTATAGGATTCCTAGAATTTCATCACACGACGTGCACCAATGGTTCATGGTATGCTGCCAATGCCAATACTTTGGACACACCATAACCTGACGATACAGTATGGGCTTTAGACTAAATCCTAGCCATTGCTTATGGAATTTGGTCACTTCTAGAATAGCTTTTAGCTGGGCAACACTTGAGTTGCATGAATGCTGTTTAATATTTAAATGATTCCAGGATATATAAAATTAGTGGCCTGTCTTCTCTTACTTTACTCTCTATTCTCTTATTTCTCATATCCACGCCTAACTTTTCCTTATCCATCTTAATGCAACTAACTTCTGAGTCCTTTTAGGCTTTGGAACATGCAACCAATGGATTTTTGTAACTACTTACAACCTTTATCAGATTTGAATGTAGGTAATTCTTGGAAGAATAAAGTCTTTAGCCACTGCACAATATGATCGTGGCTTTATTGACTTATATGTGTCAATGGCATAGATATTATATCATCCTAAAGAGAATATATTTTAGAATTATTAATAGCATTTGACTTACATAGTTACATGTGACTAGTAGAAGTTGGTCATTCTTGGAAGAATAAAGCCTTTTGCCACTTCAGAGAATGATTGTGGCATTATTGACTTAATGCATTATATCATAGGCATCTTTACGAGTATATCATAAAAATAAAAAACATTTAGGACTTTGCATGGCTATATGTAAATCATAAAAGTGCCAAGGCATGAACCCCTTGCAATTCTGAAGGTATGTATCCCTTGTTACAATTTCAATTATCAATGCCTTTATCACATGGCCATTATCTTTCAATAAAATACATATTTATCAAGCAATTGACAAATTGCTAGAATCTATATATTTCCAAAATTAGGGGGTAGTAATAATATTTGTTATGAAGAAGGAAAATGTGGCAAAACATAGCATTTGTTGCTAACCTTGAAAGCAATATGGAGGCTACTGTGGAATTTGAAATAGTCAATGAAACACATGCGTCATTTATGCCCAGTAGTGGCTAAAGAATGTTAAAAGCACTAATGAGAATATAGGGCTACTTATGCCTTGTTGTTATGATAAACAAGTATGAAAGGCTTAAAATGAAATTTAAGCAAACAAAATATACCTTGAAATAAAGTGGGGGTTAGAAGCTAAGGATCAAAAGGAGGGTCAAATTAGTCAATGAAACACATGCGTCATTTATGCCCAGTAGTGGCTAAAGAATGTTAAAAGCACTAATGAGAATATAGGGCTACTTATGCCTTGTTGTTATGATAAACAAGTATGAAAGGCTTAAAAAGAAATTTAAGCAAACAAAATATACCTTGAAATAAAGTGGGGGTTAGAAGCTAAGGATCAAAAGGAGGGCACCCAAGAGGGAGTTTTAACACACTAGTAGCATGTTAAAGTTATTTTTTAAGTTGTATCAACTTTCATTTTACTACCATTTAAGCATTTGAGGCATATTCAAAGGTTGTAAAGAAGTTAGAAACACGATCTAGAATTATGTATTTGAGCACAACATATTTATTGTAGATTTTTTTGAATTATTTTGTTAATGGGTTATATGGGATTGAAATGTAACTCTTGTGTTCCCATGGTGTTTCAACAAACAACAAAGTTGTATTTTTGGCAATTATATTGTATGACAATATTTGAATTTGCGTATCCACATGAAACCACTTGAGTCCATGCCATTTGATGAAATGTTAAGGTTCACCCATAGAATTGGAGCCTTGGCTTATGGTGAAACTCCTTACTCCCTAACACTCGTCCGAGACCCTTTTGACACAAATGTTAAGGTTTACCCATTGGATTTGAACCTTTGGCTTATAGTGTGAAACTTCTTCACTTCCCACCATTTTTGCCACACCTATGGACAATTTTTTGAGCTATTTTATTCAAGCTTATATTTGATGGTAAATGATAATGGCCCTAACTATGCTAGTGTTATAAGTTTGTAATATCTAAGTTCAAATGACTTAAAAAGCATTACCTCTTTTTGTTATATTGTGTGCTAATTTAGCATAGGTGCCATATAATAAATAAATAAATATATATATATATTCTCCATAAAGAGATTATTCTATCTTGTTTACTAATGGGAAGGGACTATCTACTATTTTTTGAAATTTCATCTATTTATAGTCAAGTTTTCAATTTAATCTTCTATTTTGTACTCTTGTTTAGTTGACTTCTTGTGGCTTGCAAGTTCCTAATAAGTGGTTGTTAAGTTTCCGATAGACTGGAAATGAGGGGTGAAGAATGGCTATTATTGTAATTTCTATAATAAAACTTATTTTGGCCCTAAAAATTAAGATTTGTAATAAACAATATATATATGGTCTAATAAAAGAGTTTTGTGAGTCATATTTTTTTATGAAAAATGTAAGAAAAAAACGTTTGTAATTATACAACAATTGTAATCCAATGATTGTGGTTATAGCGAAAGGAAGCTAAGAGCTTAATGAGGAATTGCAAGGTGGTATAATTGTTGGTTTTAATTGTCTATGATAAGTAAAAAATTAAGAGAGTAGCTCACAAGAATTGCAAGAAGCGATATATATGGTCCAAGAAAAGAGTAATGTGAGTCACATAGGTTTTATGAGAAATGTAATAAAAATATTTGAAATTAGATAACAATTGTAAACCAATGATTGTGGTTGAAGCAAATGAGAGCTAAGAGCTTGATGAAGAATTGCAAGGTGGTCAAAATGTTGGTAATAATAATAGAAGCAATGTAAGGGGGGATGTGTGGGATATTATATAAAAGACCGTCCCTTGCTTTGACTTGAAAGGAAAGCAAAAAGATCAAGAAAAGGAGGTTGAGGCAAAGAATAAAGAAGACCATAAAGAACAATAGCTTGGTTTAATGTCTTCATCCTTCTCCAAAAACAAGAAGCACATTCTTTGTTATTGTTTTATGATGAGTTTTATATCACTTTCATTAGAATGAGATTCTATTATTTTGGGAAGGTGTTACAACTGTAAACCTTTGGTTGATATTGTTTACCTTTGTAATTTGATCCCATGGATCAAGGCTCTTTTGGGCAATATTTATTATTATAATTATCATTATTATTTTGCAATTTTTGGGTGAGGTCCCCTTTTTATTTATTTATTTTAATCTCACCACTTTTTTTTTTTTTTATAAGTAGCTATTGTATTTACAACGGGTTTTAACTAGGATCCCAAAACCTGATTACATAAGAGTTGGAAATAACATGCCGAGAATAAGCCATTACAACAAAATTCTGGGCCCAAGGCACCAATACCCTGAAAATGAAAAACAAACAGAAATCCCGCCCAGTGGGAACAGGTAAATTTGAACAATCCCGCCCAACGGGAAACCACCAATTTCGAAGGAAGGTAAGTTTGAAGATCCCGACCAGCGGGGAGCAGCTGAAAACCGCCATCGTGTAAATCCCGCCCAATAGGAAGCAACAAAAACCATTATAATATAAATCCCGCCTAGCGGGAAGCAGTTGAAAAACCACCAAAGAGTGAATCCCGCCCAGCAGGAAGCAGCTGAAATCCATTCCAGTGTAGATCTCGCCCCGCGGAAAGCAGCAAAAACCTCTACCAAGTGAATCCCGCCTCCCGAGAAAACCAGCAGAAAATGAGAAAAACCCGCCCAGCGAGAAACCCAGCAGAAAATGAGAAAAACCCGCCCAGCGAGAAACCCAGTGGTTCTGGAGAATCCCGCCCAGTGGGAAACCATCCCGCCCAGAAAAAAGGGGGAATCTCGCCCAGTAGGAAGCAGTTGAAAACCAGCAAAGAGGAGATCTCGCCCATCGGGAAGCAGCCAGAAAGCACCACCAAAAGAATCCCGCCCCCAGGACAACCAATAGGAAAAGACAACAGGTTAAGGGACCAGGGATACAAGGACTGGGGATCCTAGGCGGGAAGAGGTAACAACCACAAATATGGGATCCCTGGGAGCCTAGCTTGGGGGATCCAGGGTCTACATGCATAGATCAGATCCTCCCACGATTTGAAAAATGCAGAGAGAACCCAGAGAACCCCAACAGCAAGGGCCAAGAATCCCATCCTTGCACAGGAGAAACTTCAGGGAACTGGGACTGAGGCTGGGAACAGCCCAGGCAAAGAAAAAGCCCCCCCAAGGCCAAACAAATGCCCAGGGTGTCCACCAAGGAGCAGAACTAGCACGAAGAAGCCTCCAAGCGAGAAATCGAAGAGGGCCCTCCCCACAAGGACGGGACCAACAGCAGCCACGGGATCCCAGAGAGGATTCACTAGCAAAAGGAGGAAAGAGGCCCGCCCATACCACCCCCAAAGCAGTAAGGACCTTAAAGGAAACCCTAGGAAGCCGTCAAAAACCCAACCAATTACCCCCACCACCCAGAGAACTGTAGGGAACCAGATCCACGCCAAAAACCTGCAGAAAACCCCAGGGAGAAGCCTGAGGGAAAAAAAAAGGGAAGGGATCCCGAAAACAACAAGGAACCCTGGGAAGCACCAGGCCAAAAACTCAAACAAGGGAACCTTGATCGATTAGGAGAGGTGCAGAAAGAGGAGAAGGATCTCCCTCAAGGAGATCATCTGCAACAAACAATCCCAGGGAGGGATGACCTGGGATGAGCCAGGGACTGGGCAGGAACCAGGGGAGGGGGAGCAGGGAAGGGATCGAGACCCTCCCCTCTCTACTTTTTTCCTTCTCTCCTTCCAACCTCCGTATCCCATTTTTCCAATCAAAATTTGGGTAGTTTAGAAGCCCCAAGAACCTAGCTCTATGGCCAATCGTAGTTGTCCCATACGGGTATACCACATGGCACCAGTCACAAGGGGGTTGAATTATTAATACATCCACAGGTTAGGCATAGCGAAAATGGAGCCTTATCGGCCTCTACCAGCACATGGACATTTACCAGCTATGCCTACATATCCAACAGGGTGGAGGCAGTGGAAATGGAACCTAGGTCGGCCACAACCAGCACCCAGGGCATTTACCAACTGCTCTACTCACGCGGATATTAATCTCACCACTTTGTATCTCTATGTAGATGCCTTTTTAATGGTAAAAATCTTAATCTAACGATTATTATCTTGATTGAGTTTTTTTTTTTCCATCTATTTATTTGCTTTTTTGGAATGATTTGTTTAACAAAATGTATGGATTCTAATATATGGTACTAACACCCAAGGTGATGAACCATAGAAGTCAAGTCTCGTTGCTTGTCAAAGCAATGCATGAGTTTAGTATATATTTGGGAATCATGTTATTCCCAAAGTTCTTTTGTAGAGTCATCTTTAGTAGACTTAAAATGCTCATTTTTCATACAAGCAATGCATGAGTTTAGTATATATTGGAGAATCATGTTTTTCCAAAGTTCTTTTATAAAGTCATCTTTAGTAGACTTAAAATCCTTCTTTTTCTGATGAAAATGTTTGTATAACTCATTCATAAAGAGGTGAGATCTATATTTTTCTTTATCGATTTGTTCAATTTGTTTCTATTGGTAATTTATGGGATTGTCAAGAGGATATGCCTCTAATTTTATTTTGTTTAGCTTTGTGGTTAAAGGGAAATCGTCATTTTATCTTTTTGAGAAAACTTGCATATTTTAAACAATAGGTGGAATTTTCTAGTTTTGATTACACATTCATAGTTCTTGCAAAAAATCATTTAGGTCCCAATTGTACATTTTGGTTAGTTTTGTCACAACAACCTTTGAATTTGTGGTCAAATATTTAGGGCTTTGATGTACAAATTAGATAAATTTTCAAGTCTCTTAATTTTAAAAATTAAATATTTTGAAATCAAATGGCATTAGTTCAACCTGTTAGATTCCTCAACATTTAGGGAGACTAGGTTTGAACCTTGCCAAGCAATACATGCAAAATTGCCAAGTTGTTGTAATACCACTATATGGTCAGATGTAATATGGGTGGGGCTCATTTCAATCCCATACAACCCATTGAAAAAATAAAACATTTTGAAGAATGTTGCATTGAGTTTATGCTTAGGAGGGTATATATAAAGATTTTTTGTTTATAGTATTTAGAAAAGCCCAACTATTTGTTACGTGTCTAGTCAAAGGTGCACACGTCATTTGTGATAAGAGGTTGTAGGTTCTACTTCCTTGCTTCAATCTGTAATTATTTTATTGAGGTCAAGGCCTCCCACGTTTCAATATAGTCTAGACCCCCTTTCTTCTAGATGCCCATTTCTCTAGATCCTCATCTTTTGGATGATAATTTATCTAAATCTAATATCTAGGTCTTGACCTCAACAAAAGAATAATAGATTCAAGATTGGGAAGTAGAACCTACAATCTCCTTCACAAATGACTTATACACATCTCACTAGTCAAGTTGACTAAATATTCGACTCTTGTACTGAATGGACCACAAATATAAAAAATCTTTCTCCACAACTTCCCTCTTAAAAGGAACTCAAGGGAATATTCTCCAAAGTATTTCAATCTTAAAATTAATATTTTTGAAAATTTGATTTTTTCCTCTCCAATTTGTGCATCAAGACCCTAACCACAAATTTGAAGGTTGAGAGTATGAAACTAACCACATGCAAAATTGGGACTAATATTTTGCAAGGATTTCGTATATGTAAATACAACTAGAAAAACTCAACCTATTGTTTGACATATATTCGTTCTCTCAAAAAGATAGAATGATGATTTCTCCTTCATCATGAAGCTAAAAAAACTAATATTTGAGGTACGACCTCTTTATAACCACATAAATTACCAATAGGAATATATCGAATAAAATATATAAGAATAAAGTCTCACCTCATTGTGAATGAGTTCCCTAGGTGCTTTTCCAAGACTAATTTACATTTGAAGTCTCTGAAGGATGACTCTACAAAAGAATTGGAAATGGCATGGTCTCCTTGTTACACACTAACTCACAACTACTTTGAAAAATAATGAGCTCTAAGTTTTAAGGCTCATCGCCTTAGGTTCTTTGGTACTGTGTCAAAGTCATAATTTTCAATCATTCAAAAGAGATACAAAGATGTGTAAGAAAAGAAAGCTTTATAAAATAGGAACGAAATAATTTAAATGAATTAAGATAATAATCACCATGTTAAGATAATTGTAACGGATGAGGCATATGTGTACATGCATAAAGTGGTTAGCTAGAAAAAAACTTAACCACAAGTTATAGAATAATAATAAAATATTGCTTGAAAAGGGCCTTAATTGGCAAGGCCAAATTACAAAGGTAGAAAATAAATAACAAGCAAATTTACAACTCCAACACATTTCCAAAATAACCATATCTCATTTTGATAATAGTAACAAGAATGTAATTATTTATTCTTTAAATTCTTTTTTGTTCTTTTCTTCAACTATCTTTTCGTAATTCTTTTGCTCTCATTCTAGGTCAAAGTGAAGGATCATCTTCCATATATTGATACTCTATGTCTTCCTCTTACATTGCTCCTCTTGACACTTCTTTTCTTGGTTATATAGTATTGAAACATACCTTACCCATATTATATCATGACCACATTACTATAATATTTCAACAAAACACATAGTGGTATTACATGACATCTTGATAATTCCACATATATCACGTAACAAGATTTGAAACTTGGTCTATCCAATTAAAAGTCCATACTTTTGTCATATATATATATATATATATATATATATATATATATATATATATATATACACCTAACAAGAGTTGAAACTTTGTCTATCCCATTGAAAGTCTACATTTTTGTTGCTTGATATCATGCCATTTGACTAAAACGTTAAGATTCACTTACGGTATTGTAACCATGGTCTAAGTTGTGAAACTCTTTGCTCCCCATTACTTTGCCCTAATCCTGGAGGCTCTTGACACTCTTCTATAAGATTAACAATTATACTACATTCTTGCAACTCTTCATTAAGATTTTAACTTTCCCCACAATTTTTTTCTCTTTATATTTACACTTTCTATTATTGTTCTTATAATAGCCATAATAGTTGGTTTACAATTGTTATAGAATTGCAAATTATTTTATGTTGTATTTCTTAAAAAATGCATATAATTTCTCTCGATATGATTCTATCAAATTACATATAATTCTTGTTACAACTAGTGACCTACCAAAATAAAATTTATTATAAAAATTGTAATAACAACCATTCTTGTTCTATTACCTCTTACAAGTTACTTGCATACTAAACAAGATCAACTATACAAAAAGTTGAAGAAAGAGACATCAAATTGAAAACTAATTATAAATAGGTATCTTATATAAAACGGATTGGATAACACCTTTACATCAATAAATAACATGGAAGAATTTATTTAGAGCAAACATATATAATATCTAACCCTAAAACATGAGGGTATGACATGTACAATAAATCAATGCTTAATATAACAAGAAGAGACAATTTCTTATTAATCATTTCAACTAGGAAGTACAACCTTAAATTTTACCTTCCTCTAACTAGGATATAAGCTTATAAGCTTGGGAAAAATAATTTAGTACAATTTATAATAAATATAAATTATGTCTAAATACACAATTCCAAATCAATAACTTGTTGATAACATTGAATATGCCTTGTGTGTTAAGGAAACAAATATTTGATACAACATTTTCAATATATTTTTTATAATACTCCATCATTTATTCTCTCACCTTTGGATTTTTAGTCTACAAACAATTAAAATTAAATTTGCAAGTTTTTCATGTGTCATTAGTTTTTTTTAATACATTTATTATCATTGATATATTTTAGGTAGTGGTTAAAAGGTTTTTTTGGCTCATCAAATGACATTAGTTCAACCCATGAGATTCCCCAACTTTCAAGGAGGAGACCAAAATCTTGCCAAACAATACATGCATAATTACCAAGCTGTTTGTAATGCCACCATATGATCATGATGTAATATGGGTGAGGCCCATTTCAATCCCATATATCCGTTTAAAGAAAAAAAGTTCTTTGGCTTAATATCTACCTTCTAATAATGTAAATTCTATTTGAAAATGTGATTTCATTTCCTATGTTTTATTTTTCAATCTAACATGAATTTCAAGTTTATAATGAGTTCTACAGAGACGCCTTAGTGATACGTCATTGGACTATTATCCAGGCTATCCAACTTTAAATCACGGGAAGGGATGCCCCTGCTATGGCCCCGAGGAGTGTGGCCCAATTTGTGCCACCCGTTCTAATTAGTCTTACTTCAACAATTTTTAATTTTTATTTTTATAAAGACCTTTGTATATGATTTTTTAATATATTCAAAAATATTTATTCGTGAAAAAGAGATAAAATCACTATAAATATTATGAGTTACACATTAAGAGATTAATTTACATATTTTTTCCAACTTAATATTGTTGTACATATGATGTTTCTTTCTTTTAAGATATGTTTCAACTTATAGAATTCATAATAAAAATAAGATAAATATATAAGATAAAAAATACAAATCATAGGAGGGGATATGCTTTATTTATCTAAAAAAAGTAATTATGAAATATTAATAGGAGAAAGGAATCAACTACATTACTATATACTCAACAAAGAAAATATAAAAATCATTCATAGATATAATGAAGACATAAAATATGATAAAGTGTCATTAAACACCAATAATATATCTCATTAAAGAAATATGAATCTCTAATTATTGTACAAATGATTAGGTGAGTGGGGTATAAATACCACCTATGATACAATATACAAATTTCAATAATTGTCAAACCAACCTATCATTGGATCTCATAATAATATAAGGATCATCTTGTAAGGTGAATATGAGCACAAAGGAAAAATAGAAATAAACATCATATAATATTGGGTTTGGTTTGAAGTGAACATTAACCATCTCTCAACCTTTGCCTTAATCTAAATGGGTGCCATACAGATAAAACCTTATTAAACACCCTCCTTATGGGAATCTATGCCACATAATATTAATCTCCTAGTTTGGTAAGCATTGCATCAGGCACAAACTTGGTCATCGAATCTATAAGTTGCTTTATTGAAGGATACATATACTAACTCAAGGTATTCTTATAAGTGAATATGATGAATATAGTAGATCCAAACCTTAATGTGCTTAATCTTTTGATGATCTACTAGATCCAAACTAACTGCATAACACTCATATTATCCAAAATAGAGTGGGGGGACCTTTCTGAGGAAGACACAATAATTTAAGACCATCCACATCCATCTAAGATTATTCTCAACATGGATAATATTATAATATTATTCTTTAATGGATGGTAGATATATGGTAGTGTATCAGTTTAAACTGTAAGAGATAACTCCCCAACTAAGAGTAAACACCACAAGGGAATTAGATTAATTTTTATCAAAATCATAAAACCATCTACATTAGAATACCCCACAATGCAATAGGAACTTCAATAATGTACTAGATGCCCATATGAATTAAACCTTTGTCATATCATAAAACACTCTTGGTAGCTTTATAGTACTCTCATCATGCTTCTATATGTATATTATACACAAACTAACAATTAAATATTATATTTGACCAAGTGTTCGTGATATAAATAAGAATCCCCACCCATGATTTATATGAAATAACATAAAATAAATGACTAAAATAATTAGCCTATATTTTTAATCCAAAATCAAATGGGGTACGATTTGGGTTATAAATTTACATCCTAAATCAGTACAATAGATACAAGACATACTAAGGTTAAGAAAGAGAAATTCCTAAAAATTATTAAACTATGAAATAACATAAAACAAGTGACTAAATAATTTAGCTTATAATTTTAATCCAAAACCAAATGGGGTACGATTTGGGTTATAATTCTCTATCCTAAATCACTGCAATAGATACAAGGTATACTAAGGTTAAGAAAGAGAAATTCCTAAATAAGATTAAACTATTTAAATACCCAAAAAATATTAAGTATGCCCAAAATTTTCATCTTAAAATATTACTAAATCCTTAGTTTCATCTTCCAAATAAAGGAATTCAATATTCTAATAATGAGCGATTTGTCAATATAATTACAATAATGATAATCTAATTAACATGATGTTTGATATTAAAAAATAAAAAATCCACAACTGAGAAAAATATGTGAATCTTCTCATACTATGTTTCATCCCATATAAGGATTCTCTTAGTTTGTAAATCAAATTTGCAGGTCCATCCTACACAAAGCAAGATCATTGCTTTATACATATTTCTTCCTAAATATCCTCATGGAGAAGTGCACTCTTTACATCCATTTCATGAACCTCCCAATTTATTAAAGAAATAATATAAATAATCATGTGAATGGAGTCCATGCAAGACATAGGTCAAAAAGTCTCTATGTACTTAACTCCCTCCTTTGGAAAAAATCCCTTAACAACAACACTTGCCTTGTGTTTCTTGATATGACCACTAATACAAAACTTTGTCCTACAAATCAATTTTCAACCAAAATATTCTTACCCATGGGCAAGGGTACCAACTTCCAAGTTTGATTCTTCATGAGATAATCATACTATATTTGGATAAACTCCTCCCACTTGTTATGCCCCTTCATCTGACTATATATGGAAGGATATCTAGTATCATCCACCATGTTAAGTAAAGCATAGTGTGGGGGGATTCTAGTGGAATGCTTGCTATAAAATATATTCTACATAATAAGAGTCCTATCCCATTTGAACATAGTCTGGTCCATCTGAGAAGTCATGAGAACTGATATCTTCTAAAGAAAAGGAATCTCCATATCACAAAAACAAAATAATATCCAATACCAATAATGAGAATAAGGATTAATTCCTTAATTAACCATTAGGTGAAAGAGAATCAATTATAATAGATGGAGTAGCCAACTAACTAGAATTTGCACTATGGGCATCCCTCAAAGAGGAAGAGATAACTACAATACATGAATACACCACATGACTAGTAGAGGAATCAATATTAAATGGTTAAAAATAAGTACCAACAGAAACTAAATATTTAGAGAAGTATTAGTAGGAAGAGTTGAAAAGGCTAAAAATGTCTTGAAGATGGTATATCCTCAAACTAAACATCTCTCTTGATGATGACATCTTAGGTGACTACATCATAGAGTCTATTGATTCCAAACCTTCCAACCAACATCTTCATGAGTCTCTTGCCTTGCAATATGATTTTGAATCCTCATTATACCCCAATGATAATATACCTATGACTATTATCTCAAGATGCAAAATTAAAGTTTTTCTCTTGTCCATCACTCATAGGGATCTATGCCTTTGACTATATGAGTTGATAATATAAGCTACACAAAACCCTATTCCATCCCAAAACTTGAGTTCCATGTGTTGGCATGTGTCATACAATGAGCCATATACAATATATCCCTGCATTTCTACTTAACAACTCCATTCTACTAAGAAGCATAATGAATGGTTCACTACAAGGTGATGTTGTTAAATGTGAGAAAATATTCAAAGACATTGCTAGTAAACTCTTCATCACCACCGATTCTTGGAAATTTGATCTTATTTCCATTTTGATTTTTGTCAATGCCTTAAAATCCTTAAACTTAGTAAAAACTTCGTTCTTGGAATTAATGGTGTAAATCTACAAAACATAACAAAATAGTAATAAAGTGAGAAAATACTTTTCTCAAAAAATAGTAGTCTATCATAGGCCTAAAATTATCACTATGTACAACAAAGTTTGAGAGGCATGACAATATTCCCCTTTAGAGAAAGGATTCCCTATGATACTCCCCCCTAAAGATAATTATAACATACTCTACATGGTGGATGGTTTGATAAAAGACCACCAACCACACCAAGATGACTCATGTGCCTAAAGAATCTATAATTATTGTTCCTTATCTATTGATATTATTAAGCATTATTATGATTAGCATTAGCCACCATAACAACAAATCATTTTTGATAAAATAAGAGTATCCTTACCAAGCTTATACATATGATCTAACTCATCACAATGTCTTAAAGTAATAATTCTAAAATCACCATCAATATGCTTGATAACCCATAAATATAGATAAAGTTTTGTCTCTATTTGTTTGAGTGAAACAATCAATAGAGATGATATTGGATCTGGCACTTGAAACATGAAGAACGTATCAAGAATGAGGAAAAATTAAATCTTTGCAATTGAATACTCATAAGGTTGAATAACCACTAATCACAATTTTGACCTATGTTGATTATTATAATAAAAAAAAAGATAATAATGCTTGATCATATCTTGTAGCCTTCAAATATGTAATTTCCTATTGTGAAGAGAAGGATGAATAAGTCAAATAAACAAGAAAATTCATTGGGGAATTTCACCATATTATATTTGTGATAAATTAGGAGGGATACATTACATCAACTTATCTTAGTAGATTCCTTAAGTTTATTTTTATCCTACAAAATTTTAATTTGTCTACTTCCTTCTCACAATACTCATAGACTCGCTTCTTTGAGTTTTTTTGGAATGCTTCTACTCACTAGATATTGGATTTTGTATATCATATTTAAAAATTATTTGGGATGTATATCTAAATGTGGGGTGGAATCTTATTTAAAATTTCCAAATTCACTTGATGTTGAATAATATGAGTAAATGAATCAACTTTGATTGGCTATTGAAAATGTGTGGATCATATTGTAGAAAGTAGCAAAATACTCATACCATAAAGAAATGACTCAATAAAGAGAATCTTCCAATTTTCTAGTGACTGCATTGACATATCATTTCATTTTTTAAAAATATTCATATAATCTTCAACACTAATAAAGCCTATTACCTCTAAAGTGACAAGCTCAAATTTTAATATACTTATGTGGAGTTAAATTTGTTAAATAACTCAAATTTATTTATAACGCAATAGGGTCCTTTAGTTATTGGAGACACATACTTAGTTTACCATCCATATACAATCCAATTAAGTTAAGTTCTCCATCCTTCCTATTTCACATAGTTTGTTGCTTCTAAATATCATTTATAGACAATGCACTATTTTCATCTACATACATCCACAACCTCTTTTTTTGGCCAAAAAACTAAGCTATTCCATTCATTTCAAAGAGGTAAAATATATAAAGTATTTTTAGTAGCCAATATCCACCACATAATCAAAATATCTAGGTGGGTTTTACATACCATATGCCCATTATAGTTTTAATTATTAAGTTTTAACCAATGTTTATCATTAAATAAGGAAGTTACCATATTTATAGACTAGATATGCAACATGAAATACTATTATGTATTCCTAGAAACATAAAAATTTTGATAACTAATTTTACATAAATTTAAAAGTTCAAAAAAATAAATTCCATGCTTATTTTTCTATTATTTTTACTTGTCCAATACTACTATTACTTAGCCAAAAGATAAGATTGCACCTACAAAGATGAGTGCTACTTTTTGATTGCAAGTTATAAATATAGTCAAACTTGCAATCTAGATTTTCATAATTTATTTTGTGTTGGCTTGTCTTAGTTACAATCCTTTGGAAATAAAGATTATGGAGAATTTTTATCATTGGATCCATTTCCATTATCAATAAGATCATCTTAAGAAAAATATAAAAATGTTGGTGAAGTTACAATTTTTATATCATTTTCTTCTTATTTATCTCGATGTGAAGCCTCTTTTGCTTGCCAATTATTTATCTAGTTTTTTCCCTTTCGATGTGGCAAAAACAAATGGTTAAAAAAATTAATTCTAGGGATAACATTTCCCTAACCATCAATTTTAATTTCCATTCTTTACCTGTAGTTGGTGTTAGAGAACTTATCTTATCAATCATAATATTTGAATGAGACTCTTTGATAACATGATCTATATTCCTTCTTTTGGCCTCTTGTAGGATGAAGCTAATGTTTGTAGCTTCAACATAGTTATTAGTATGATATCAATTAGATCTTTTGAATAATAAGAGAGGATTCCCTATATTGTCCCTAGAAACATCACCTAGTAGCTTGGCGTTTACATTGAATATCTCATTATTTTTCCCTTCACCTATGCTTGGGATAATCAGTGACCATTTTACTAGGTTTGATTCTAGAATTTTTTTCTATTCATATGTAATTAAGTTAAAAGAATAAAAAAATACTCTCTATTCAACCAATTAAAAAAAAATTAAAGGAATTTTAAAATAACACTCTCTATTTATTTAATAATGGTCCATATTTTACTACATATTTGGTTAGGAAAACATTGAGCATCTTGGAAAATCATTTTGTTTCTTTCCAAACATGCCTACCACTAATTAAGAGTAGGTCCAACTTCATGAATAAAATGAATAATTTATGCTTTGCTATTGGTAGCTTCTAAATTTGGAAGAACTCAATTTCTTCCTTAATTATTGTCTTGTGCATATGACAACCTACTAGAAATACCATAATGTTTTGATGAAAGGCCATTGGTCCCTATCTTCTAAATATTGCCTATAGAGTAGACACTGTGATTAACTAAAAAATATTCTTTTCATCTTCTCCCATGTTAAAGTATTAGTCTTTGGCCAATATTTTAGATTTTGGATCTTATACCAAAATACCCTTTTTATCTTGTTCCAATCACCATTCCAAATTTAATAAAGACCATTGCCCATCATTCTATAGATTTGAAAGTCTTCTAATTTTTTCTAACCTCAATCTAGAAGGCTCTCTTTAATGACTATAAATATGGGTATCATTGAATGATCAATGGACACTATGACCATGAATCCTTCCAAAAATCAATCGAGCACCCTTTGGGGACTATAGAAGACAATCACATAGATGATTTCACATCCTAATTGGATACATTTCCAAATGGGATATTCCTTTTCATAACTAGGAAGATGAAGCAAGTTAACCTATGTACATTGTTATATATTTGTTAAAATTCTACAACACAAATAATTTGGATTGGATATTTGCCTACAATAGACTTTTGCTAATACAATATTATTAAGGTAATTCTTTCACAAGCCTAAGCCAACCATACTTTTATGTTAGTAAACTATATTCCAGCTTATCAATTCCCACTTCTTCGCTTAGATGGATCATAACTAGATAAGTGGTTTTTTATTTTTGTCAAGATCCTTTAGAACCTATTTTAACATAGCAAGCATTACAAAGCAATACTTAGGGAGCACTTGGAGGATAGATTTAACAAGAGTAATTTTACTAGATAAGAATATAAATCTAAAATTCTAGTGTGAAATCTTAATCTTCACTTTATCAATAGATAAGAAGACAAGACAATAAAATTAGAAACCCAAGTATACTAGCAATTTAAAGTTGAATTTTTAATTATATATGGAAAAAGAATATTTGTGTTTTTATTTTATTAAGCACACAACTTAAGGCTAAAATGCAACTATTTAGACCCTTATCAACCACTAAATATTTTGTTTTAAATTCTTCCTTTGCAATAACCATGTCATTTACAAATTTTCAAATGAGGGAGGGATTCCAATCCTTGTGATACATCAAACCTTTTGGTAACACTCTATACTTGAGGCTATTTAAGTATATGCCTAACCCTTTAGCAAGGGGGATGAAGAGGAAGAGTGATAGTGGATCATTATCTATGAGACATATTTTGGCTATAAACATCTTAGGGGGGATCCATTGATGATATTTTAGGAGGTTTAAGAGTAACAAGATGCTATACATATGGTCTAATCCATATGCATGCCAGACAAAAAGTTCTAATCAACTATATCAAGGGCATTAGAGATTTCTAGCTTGAACAACATGGATTTATTTATTTTCCATCATTGAATGAATAACCTCCTATAGAATAATAATTCCATGTATGATTTGCTTATCTTGGATGAAACCCCCTTGATCTTGAGAGTTAAGAAGAGGTAGAACTTTCTCAAACCTTTCAAAAAAAAAATTGAAAGCAATTATATAGGCTATATTACATAAGAAGTGCCTATAATATGCTATATACGAGCATTCTTGATTTTTGAAAATAATAAAAATCATGATATTAGTGAGATATTTCAATATCTTCTTGATCGGAGAATTTCAACTACCTTCCATAAATCAAACTTCTTCACACCTCAAAAGGAATAGAAGAATTCTACTTGAAAACTATATGGCCTAAGGTCCTATTGATCCATGGGGTTGATTGGATTGAAATAGCACTTGTTTCCCTATGTTTAAAATATTGTAAAAGGGGAGGTTTAGGTCCCCTTAAAATCCATTTAGGCTAGTTCCCCATTAACCAATGCTAATCTAACTAGATTAAATGCAAAAAAAAAATATGGGAAGGCAAGGGTATGAGAGATGAAATACACTATAAGAAAATTAATTATAACCAAAGACTATAGCAAGGCTAGTATATTATTAGTTGTTCCATTCAAAGAAAAACCATGCAACAATTTAGTTTCAACCATTAAACATGCATCCAACTAAAAATAGGACTAACATGTAGGCGAAAATGCATCACCACAAACACTATACTTTCATGCATAGAGAAGTTTGAAAAAAAAGGAAACATTCTAGTAGAACAACCAAGCATAATGTTTCCACTCATATAATAAAAATGATTATAACTAAAGAGAGTAGATCTAGTCTTTCTCAAAATGGCCAAAAGACATCTACAATGATCCTTAGGCTCTTATTTATAGCAATGGTTTCACCCTTTTCACCCTAATTTTTTTTACCATTATAGTTAACAACAAAATGACAAATTATCAATTTTAGGTACTGATCTCCTCTACGCATAGGTATTCCATTAAATTTTTGGATTTCAAAATATTGCTAGTTCGATGGATTTCAAGTTTGACAAATCAAGACTTTCCTAACAACTATTTCTTTGATCCTTTAGCCTTCTTCATTGCTTAGCCATTGTAAAATAAGTAGTGGTATACAACTAATTTTTACTCCATCCCATTTTCCTTGAGGCTTCTCATCACTTAGGACTAACTTACTTAGTTAAGATACTTGTAATTGGTTAAGGTAGTACCTTGTACTATATTTTTGGAGACTTGCATGTATGGAAAGCTTGGTTGGAAAAGAATCACAAGATACCTTATTTGTTGGTCTTTGAAAGCAACAAAATTACAAATGCTATAAAAAATGTTTGATGTTGAAAATTTTGTATAGGTACCTTGGAATTCATTTTAGTAGAAGTCTCTATAAATCATTCCATTCTTCATTAGAAGGAATATTTACATTCTCTAGTTATGCCATCACTACTATTAGATCATCAAATTATTTCTCTGGTAGTCCCTCGATTTTTTGGATGACTGTCACCTCATCCAATAAGATCTTAAGCTATGAAATGATGTTGGGAGTGCTAGCTATTGTGTTAGCTAGGGATGCCTTATTTTCCTTAGAGGCTATCTTCTTCTGATATTTAAAAAGTATGGCATATTCATCTTTATACATTGTTATCCATTGATCTAGGAGGGGGAATGGGAGTCCCTCCTTAGCTAGTTTGGTGGCATAGCCCCTCAATATTTCTATAAATTTATTCAAAGTATCATAAGAGAACTTGTTGATGGTTAGAATCTGGTGTTTTAGTGGTATGTTCATCAAATACACGAGGATGAACTACTTTTCTACAAGCCCTGTTAGCTTTATTAATATATTGACTCATAAAAAGGTTTATCCAAGATCAAATATAAATGAAATGAATATCATTAATCAAACTAATAGTAAATCTCAATATTGGAATAACAACAATATCTCACAAACGTAACTGAAATATACACAATATCAAAAAATTATAAGAATGATAAAAAATGATTACATTTCTTGGAGAGATTTCTCCAAATTTTACATATCTTTTTAGTACTTTGACTATTGTTATCCTCACATATGGGAGATGCATCCTTTTACATTCCTCTCATAAAGACAAAATTCTCATCTTATCACATATCAATGTGACTCTTCATTATCTCTTGCAACCTTAAACTTTATCTCATATTGACACATACATTATATAAATATATATCATCTACCAAACTACTATTTACAAGGGGACCAAATAATGTAATACTTCCAACAACCCCTCATATTACATTATTTGGTAGGAAGGCTTTTTTCCTTCATTCTATGATTCTTATTTCTCTTCATTCTTTAGCTTTGAATTTGGCATGGATGGATATATACAACCTTCATTAGGTCTTCCTTTATAAATTATATGTTTCTACCTCCATATCAATGCATCTTAGTTGCCACTAGGTTTATACCTATGGGTCACTGCCTCTAGGTCACTGCCTCTGGATATCTGCCTCTAGGTCACTCCCACTAGATCACTACCTCTGGAACTCTGCATCAGGGTCACCTATGGATAATTATTGTCTTTGGGTCATCCACTAGAACATTCATAATAATATCATATCTGTAGGATCATCACTAGAGGTGATTTCACTCTAGGTTACCTCCTAAGGTATTCTTGGGTCATTCATTTCACATTTCTTCATGATAATACCAATATCATTCTTTACATTCAATAAACTTTGATTTTTCATCACACTTGGTTTCCTTTTGTAGAAAGCATACAACATTCATTTCATCTTATTCCATTTAATCATATTTATCCATCCACAATATATTTTTAATTTTTGTTTTTCCTTTTCTTTATGTAGATAATTTTTTTTAGAATGATTATGTCCTCTGCAAATTTACAACAATGGAGATTCCAACATTTGTCTATCTTAATTCCATATCTATCACAATGATTACATCATTCCCTGTTATAATTTTTTTTATTATTACTAATTCTATCAATCTCTATCACTAATTTGATGTCACTATTTTCTATCATGAATTTAGTTCTTGATTTATTACTACTCATATGTCTTGTATATCCAAGACCTTCATATTTTGGTCTTATTATTGGTACAACTAGATATTTCATTCCTTGTTCATGTTTTCCCGAACCTGTGTCTTTATATCTCATTTACTTAATAATTTTGAACAAATTCCTTTAGTATGCTTTTCCAAATAACCAAAAATATCGTCAGACTGATCCTTATCAATATCAACACAACTCTAGGCATAACTATCCCTGTCATCATTTGAATATCTATCATCATCAATTAAGATAACATAAACGTTTTTCTAACCAATCATGAACTATACTCAAATAATTTGAGCTACACTCTATATATTTTCCTTTTATGTCACAACATACATTTACTATCATAGGTTCCAAGTCCTTATTGGATTCCTCATTACTTGATAATAGACATATGTGATTTGCCATAAGATTTCTATGCACAAATTCTGATTGTGCAACATACCCTAGCTGATTACTCTGATCTCTTTGATTCTCTTTAGGTGATTCTTGGTCTTGATCCTTCCTAGTCAATGCATTATACTTACAATATTTTATTTTATGTCCTTTTTCACAAATATGACAATGCTTCTTTTATTTTTTATTTTGTAGTGAAGTGCAAGATTATTTTCCTACTACAAGAGCCTTATTGGATGACTCATTTCTCAATTAATTTTTAAGTTCATATTGCTAAAGAATATTTATTAATTCCTCAAATAATACTTTTCTGTTTGATACTAGAAGAGATGTGACCAACATTTTAAATGATTTAAGAAGTTCTTTGAGTACAATTGAAGCCAAAAGTTCATCTTCAACCTTTTTCCCTAAAGTATGCAATTTTAATTTTAATTGTGATATCCTTCAAAGAAAATATTCTATGTTTTCTCCATCATGAAATATTAGTGCATACAATTGTGATTTTAGGTGCAAAATAGTTGTCTTATTATTTTCTTCAATATCATACACAACTTTTCTCTTGCAACTTTAAAAGTTTTTGCTTCACTACTGTGTGCTTGAATTTCATCAGATATGCCGAACAAAATGAACATCAAAGTTTTAGCATCATCAAATTTGAATTTTTGAGTTCTTGTTTTGACTTCTGGGATATTTATTTGTCCATTCACCACATCCCAAATTATTTCAGCAATAAGTATTGACCTCATATTATTTTTCCATGGGGTAAAATTAGGCCCCTATAAATTGAGATTCAGAAAAGAAAATTATTGTATTTTTCATTTTCCTTTGAAGTTGAAAACCTTTTGTCTCCATAGTTTTAAATAAATTCAAGGTTTCTAAATTTACAACCTATGAAGTAGAATTCCTTATGTCTCCCTAATATTTAGAAACTATGAAGAAATAATTTTTTTGCAAATTTGATTTTTCCTAAGTTTGATGTTGGCTTCCTTTTCACTCCAAATTAATTAATTTGCAAATATTTTATAAAATAATTAAATTTCAAATTTAACAATAACAAACTAAACCTTATTACTCCATTTTGATAAGAAATTAAATATCAAACCTACTTATTGCTCAAACTTAAAGAAACTTGATTAATTGCTCCAAACTCAATTAATCCTTATTTCTCCTTAACCTTAACAATTAACCTTTATAAAATATCAAATATTAAATGCAAAACCTTATCACTCCTTATGTGCCTTTTGAAAAAACCTAAAATTTAAAAATTACCTTCAAGAGATGTGTGCTCGGGCGTTTCACCTGCACTCTCAAAATGCACTTGAATATCTTTGACATTCCACCTTTCCACTTGTGCGAATGATCTTTGTAGGTGCTCTATGCTTTCAAATTTGAATCATTTCACTTCATATTCTATCTTGGCCGGACGTTTGGATTTATTCCCTTCAATACATTAGAGAGACATGTATTCTCCTACCTAGGGACTTAGCAATATGCTCTTTGAAACGTTAGATGAAAGTGTTATATTTTTTTGCCTTACATTACTCTAGTTGGAGAATGATTGCTGACGTGACTCTTATCTTGCTAATATTTCAACATTCCTTTGGCACTATCCTTTGGTATTTTGCTTGTTGTTCCTTCACTTCTCTTACAACTAGTCCTTAGGCATTTCAATAATTGTTGTAACTTTGGTGATCCTTTGTCTCTTCTTTGAATGTTGGTATTCGATATTTCACTTCCTTATGATTTTACCTCTTCATTGACACTTCATTTCTCTATGCATTTGACTCTTCATTGGTGCTTCATTTCCTTGTGCATTTGGTTCTTTGTGGTTGCACTTTCCTGTATATAGCTTCCTCTTAGAATGCAATAGGATCTCCCTTTTTAATAAATATTTTGATTGCATTGACTTCTCTTTTGGTTGCAGGTTTGATTATGCTACATATTCTCTTATGGTTTTAGATCTAGATGTTCCTTGGTGCTCGACATTCATTGCTTAAATATTCTTGCACCTCAAACTTAAAAAAAATAATAGTAATGCTTTAACAAAAAATTTACGACCACAAACATAGATATTTATTTTTCTTAATCATAGATGCGTTCAAATTTTTATTCTTCCATGACGACTATGATTCCTTCTACTATAATTTTCTAGATAGCTACCACATAATATTTTGCCATATTCTTGTTGTATACTTCCTTGATTTTATGACAAATCTTGTTGACTACTTAGACTTCTTATATAGAGCCTTCCTTTGTAAGTCTTCTTCCACAAGCCTTCGTTCCCTAGTTACACTTGCTTTAGACCTTATTTCTTTGCTTACATTTGATTGTATTGAGCCTTTCATATACCTTTATTCAAGCCTCCTCAATCTACCTCTTATTTTTGGCTTTAATGGTGGTAATCTCCTCTTCACTGATTGCAATCTCCATTTGTTGTAATTTCTTCAATATTTATATCTTTCAAATTCAATGTTTGTCCAATGTAGTCCTTTTTATGTAGCAATATCTTTCCACGCTTCTACAATATTTTGGTAATATTCATGTAGTAGTTTCCCTTCCAATATCTCTCTCAATATGGAACTTGAAACTACCAAGGTGTCTATCATGAAATCCATTGCTCTCTTCTTCATCTCATCAAACTTTCTTGCTTCCAACAATATTAGCCTTCTCTCCACCATGACTTTGATACCACTATTATCTTTATTAATAAATTAACTAAAAAAAATATTTATCCAAGATCAAATATAAATCAAATGAATACCATTAATCAAACTAACAATAAATATCAATATTGGAATAACAACAATATCTCACAAATATAACTCAAATATACACAATATCAAAAGATTACAAGAATGATACAAATTTATTACATTGCTTGGAGAGATATATCCAATTTATAATTTTACCTATATTTTCAGTACACTGACTATTGATGTCCTCAAACATCTAGGAGATGCTTCCTTTTGCGTTCCTCTCATAAAGATAAAACTCTCATATTTCCACATATTAATGTGATTATTCGTTCTCTCTTTACACCTTTAACTTTATCACATATTGACACATACATTACATAAAATATAAATCCTCTACCAAACTATTATTTACAAGGGAGCCAAATAATGTAATACTTACAAATATATCTAGCTATTGTAGCTATTGTTTAGTGGATTTTTGGGGTCCACCTCATGAGCTATATTTGATTTGCCTTAGAGGCAAGTTCAAAATAAACTCTATTGGAAATAGTTTGAGGCCTTCGCAACAATCCTTTACACACCTAAATATATTGTTGGTATAAATTTGTGTTTTTGAACTATTCTAGTTTTTTGTCCCAAAGGTATTGATTAAATTCATGGCAAAGACCTTGGAATTAATGGAATCAATATTCACTCTTAAGATTTTTCCTAGATGTTTTAGATGGAAGATTTTATCATCCTTCTATATTAGGGTTTCAGATTTTTCTTGTCACCACTATTGTTTTTCCTTTTTCATTTGATCATCTAGCCACTTAGGCTTGTCTTATTTTTTCTTAGGGTATATATCTCTTCATTTAGCTTCTTATTCTCTTCCTCATGATAAATCTTAGTTTTATATCACTCCAATTCCATAACAATATCTTTGTTCCACTTGGCATAGTTTTAGTTTTCTCCAAATAGATTGAGATATTTGTACAATATTACTAGGTTTACCCACTTTAAAAATTAAACCAAACTAATATGGATCACTCTTTGTATATCAATACATACAAATTTTTAATGTAATCTAATGACACAGTGGTGTGGCAACTTGGATCTATAAGAAGATCCTCTACAAATAATATTTTTCTACTAATTTGTTCTCCTTATGTCCTAAGGGAAATCATCCCTTATGTGGGGATAAAGTCACCTATTGAGATTTTATTGACTACTCTATGGGCATTTAATAGGTACTTGTTCACTATATTCATGCTTGCATATGTACTTGGAATACTTTTTTATAGCAATATGTGAGTCATGGATTGCTTTGGGTCTGCTTGTTCCTCTATGACTTCTATGTCATTGGTTAGGTTAAGACTAATTAGATTTCATTTCCTATTGAAGCTTCTACCTCGAGATTTTGCTTCTCAATCTCAAGTGCCTATGCATATTTAGTGTCCTTCAAAATAAATTCTTAAGTTTTCACCATTTATTATGGTTTCTCAAGGCTTAGAGTGACTTGTTTGGGTCCTTGGGAAGAGGATTTAACGATTTTGATGCTCTTACCCTTTCTAAATATCAAACTAGATCAAGTACTGGTGGTGGATGAAGTGTACGTGGACCATGTGTATGAGGTTGTGGTGGAAGCAATTTGGATGATGAAAAGTAGAGTGAAAGTGGGTGGCATGGATATGGATATTATGGTAGTGATGGATTGAGTAATGGAGGGCAAGGTGGTGGTAGTATAAATGAAACACATTGTTGTATTCAAGCTACATTTAAATTATATGGAAGCCAAGGTGCAATAGAAGAAAGAGAAGTAGAGGAGAGAGGAATTTCGAAAGAAATTTTGTGTAAGAGAGAAAATATACAAGGATATAGAATGAGTATATGATCAAAAGGTGGTTGTGATAACTTTCACACCCTCCAATGTGGTAGCTTCCACATGTGCCACCTTATCATCAATAGAGTAGGTGGTGATATCAAGAATATATTCCTTGATAGCTATTATTATTGATTTAGCCACTTCTTAGCTACCTATGATGCTAACAATTGGTCCTAAACTTGGAATAATTAGGGGCCCTTGTATTTTTGTCCTTGATATCTTGTCTCTTCTATTTTTCTATAGGGTATAAGATTCCCATTTTCTATTTTTCCTCTTTCATATGCCTCACTAGCTATGGATTGCATCACTCTACTCATGGTAGGAATGGTTTCGAATTTGACACCTATGACAAGGAGGCCCATGTTCTAATTTATTCTTATTGAATGTATTTCTCCATCTCTTAAGAGTGTTTCTTGTCCCATATATTTGAAAACATTTTATCAAAATATCCCTTCATTAGTTTTGTCTTGTTCTTTAGCTCGGGGTCTTCTATTTTGTAGCACATGTGAGAATATGATATCATTTTTTTAGGATCCTATTGTATTTATTTATAATTATTATCTTTAGTTTTTTATGGTTGATGTAGAAATTTGGGTCAAAATAGGTGTATTTTTTTTCTTTCTTTCTCCAAAAGCTCCTTGCATAAGTGGAACTAGGGGAATGACTATTCTCTCAAGGACTTAACCTTATTCTCCAAGGTGTTTTTTGTATTTATCCTTTTCATGTCCTCCTCTTTATTGATATTCCATTTATTTTGGATATAAAATTGGTTCTCATGATTATATGTCATATACAGTTTGTTGCCTAGGAGTATTTTCATGATCCATGCATTAATATTAAGCCCATTGGCCTTAGACTGTCATCAAGTTGCACCTCCTAATAATCTTCATTATTTATTACATACACCTCTTGAAAAATAGGATGAATGACAAGTAATTCATCTTATGATTAAATAGGGTGTTTTTATTTTTGACCTTTGCCAAAATGCCTATAAATAAAATCCAGTTTTCTAACTACCTCTAGTGTAAAAATATAGTTAGGTACAAAAGTTGGTAGCTAGAAAACCTCCTTTGAAAAATTATACAATTTCACATACATGGAGTAGGATACTAGGTAAAAATATCCTATATCTTCCTCCCTATTTGTATAAGTGCTTTTCAAGATAAATAGAATCTTAGTATAATTCTTTTTAATCTTTGCATGATGGGTATGTAATATATATATATATATATATATATATATATTAAAGCCATAGAAAAAT
Source organism: Wollemia nobilis (assembly GCA_028583015.1). Classification (NCBI taxonomy): domain Eukaryota; kingdom Viridiplantae; phylum Streptophyta; class Pinopsida; order Araucariales; family Araucariaceae; genus Wollemia; species Wollemia nobilis. The sequence goes on along the minus strand of JAQPPZ010003192.1, from coordinate 4,698,163 downwards.
ATATTCTACCTAATGCAAGGGACTTTATCCACCTTGAACACTATCAATATCAAGTGATGAACCAATTTATACTTCTCATCCAACTATACATGCAAAAATTAATCTCTCTTTTGATGTAGGATCATCCAAACTAGATAGGATTACATGCAAATTGTTGTATCGTCAGAATGTTCAAAATACCTATTTATTTATTTAGAAATATATGATACACAATCTAGTAATTAGGGATACTTTGCTACATCCTATATTGCATGCAAATACAAAGGTGCTCATTTATTATAATCCTATATGATCTTCTACCTACAACAAAGTGATGACTGAAAGTGCTCTTTGTGTTTCCTACTTAAATACTTTAATTCGATGGGGCAACTTGAATCAATTAGCTTCATTAGGTTTAAATATTTGTATTTCAAAAAATTTATCCCAATAATTCTTTTATTTCATGTTAAAAAATGTTGCATGTGCTTTTAAAAGTAGGAGATCCAACCGATCAAATTGTCTAATATGTGCATTAGATCCCTAATAGTCATTGAGGTGATCAAAATTGAAGACACTTATTGAATAAGGATGATGGCATATAGTCTTATACTATAGTGGGACATGCAATAATATCCTAACTCAAGGTACTCCTAGACCTAGGGCACCAAGAATTGACCCACCCCTAAACTCCATAATTGTGTGACTATTCATGAGCCATTGAGGTTCATGTTAAAATGAAGGAATTCTCTCCTAGACTCCTAGGGGTAAATATTAGATCCCCATCATCCATGGTGTCATACAATGTTTGTACTATATTGTTAATCCATTTATTATTTTTATCTTTCTTTGTCTATTGGGGTATGGCAACCTTCTTTCTAGCCCTTTATGCAAATTCTAGTGTTTTCTCCCTCCCTAATATTGATGGTTATTCTAATGGTGATGAGGGGATTTTATCTTTAGTAGAGGAGAAGTATTATTTCTCCTCCAATACTATATCAACCAATTATCTAGTGGGATAGTGCTAGGACCTATTGGATCTATTTTTTGAATATTTAAGGTGATGTTACAAGAGTTCTTAAAAATTTTGGTAAGTTAAATTTCCTATGAATCACATATATTCCAATGAATTAGGTGAATTTGGTTGTACTTTCTCTCTTTGAGTTCTTCCAAAGGATCATTGGATTTTATGTGAATAATTATCATTTGCCCTTTCTATCTATTTATAATACCTATTGGTGATTCAAGAATAGTATTTGGTATATCATTGGGTATTGCACTTAGAACTTTTTTCTTTGAAATAATCCTTTCCCCTTGTTGCTTGAAATCCCAATGAATCCCTAGGGAAGGTGCTGATGGCTCATAGTTTCACTTTTGAAAAGGGAAAACTGTAAAAAAAAATTACATAAAGTAAAGGGAGGATTTTTTAGAACCTACATGCTTGGGAGTAAAGACACCATCAAGTTGAAGGTAAGGGAAGGAAACTAACGCAACATTTAAGGGGGCTTTAATGGTTGTAGGTATTAGTTGGTTTAATGGTTCATTAGTTGTAGAGGTGCTATCAAAAGTCTTGAAATTTGTAATTAAAGGTATGGTTACCCCCATAGAATATTTTTAGCCCCCATGGACCAGACCGACATGTGCAAAATTTAATTCATCAATCATGAAATTAATTTATTTTATATGAAATTCATTTAATGAATTGATGACTTTTTGGTATGATGTCATCCTAACATGATCATATCCTTTTCTCTTTCCTATTGAGATTAAAAAAGTATTCCTTATCTCTACTAACATCATCACATGCATTCAATAACTATTATATTGATAGATCACACCTTAGAATAGCATCATTTGTTTCTCTTATTTTATCTCTCCGAGATACCAAGGTTTGGGCCTATTTTAACATGATGTTATTAGATTCTCTTTGCTTGGTACAAGTTTATGGATCATATCATTTATAAATGTATAAACACTTAATGAGGATTTCAATTTGTGTTTCATATATCAACTTAGTTTTTATGAATCACAAAAAAGTTGAAGAATCATCGAGTTTAGCACTTTGCTAAATTTTGACAAAAATTCCATTGACACAAAATGAAATTATTAAATCAATCCAATGAATTTTTGGACATGTCCAATGAATCAATGAACTTTTTTATTAGAAATTTTTTGAATTCTTTTGATTATTTACTTAGACTCTTGTAAATGTTTTAAGAAAATGCTATTAGAAAAAAGGAATAAAGAAGGGAGGAACTAAGTGTATATTTTCAATATTTTCACTTAGAAGGAAGAGTTTTTTTAAAGAACAAGAAACAATAAGAGAAAAAGGAAAATAGATGAGAGAAAATTGAAAATATAAATTATATTTACTAGTGATTTTCCTTTTGTATTTAGAGGGGTAATAAGTGCTTCCCATTGAGTGAGATAGATAAAACTAATATTTCCATTATAACCAACCTATATGCATTTAGAGCTTGGAAATTACTAATCTAATATAAACCACTCTAGATAAATTTAAGCATGCCATGTTGATCTAACATTGTCCTATCTACATTCCATTTCATTACTAAATCTTCTTCTTTAAACTAGACATTGGTGGCTCGCTTATTAAACCATTTTTTAAATCTATTGATGGTGCATGAATTTTTAGGAGTCTTTCTCTCTATATTTCTCTCCCTATAGTAAAGCATTGAAGTAAGCTTACATAGGTAGGATATTATTTTTCTCTAGATATAATTGTTGAGACATTTGGAGTGAAGGGAGTTCTATTTTGATTAGTAATGTTGCTTCTTTTCCAAACACCAACTTATATAGGGAAGTTCTAATTCATAATTTTGGAGTAACCTTGTCAACCCATAGAACCTTATTTAATTTGGAATGCTAATAAATTTTTTACTCTGATCATTCTTTAAAATGCTAATCCTATTCTTGTTTGTAGATTCTACCAAGACATTACCCTATGGATAATAGTTTGATGAGGTTTTAAGGGTGAATTCATATTCCAACATAAATTAAAGAAAATTTACCCTTATGAATAGAGTGATATTGTTAGTGATTACCATTGAGGGTGTTCCCAATATGGTCATTATGTACTATAATAGTTGTATGAATACTTCTTAATTCACTATTTTGACTCGACCAAACTTGAACCATCTAGTAAAATAATCAACAGTCGTTAAGACCGAACCATATCTTGTGCTAGATAATGGATTGATATTCCCAATAAAATCTAGTCCTCAATATTGGAAAGTTTAGTTACTATGATAGGTTCTAGATGCCATAGAATCTTCTTCTAAAACCCATATAGAGATGACATGCTTTATATATTTTTTTTTTCTGGATAACGAGGGGTTGTACTCGAGTCCCCAACCCTTGAAAAATCATAAATATATTATTTAGAGCATGAGAGTTTACAAATAGATTCAATTCTCATCTTAATTGAGTTTCTATAGCTAGAAATCTACATCATTTTACATAATATATTTGAATTCTTGATTTTTATTTTTTGAAAATTTTTCAAATTTTTGTCAGAATACAAATATTCCAGAGTTCAACATCCTTCTAGAAATTTTCATATAGCAATATTCACAATACCAAAGATTAACCTCTATTATCTATGCATTGCATCTTAGTAGTGTAATATTTTCAAAACATCACACTATCATAGTCTGCTTTACTAGATCTGGATTGCTAGTTTCCTTCTTGAAGCAAAAATACAACCACAAAATTTTTAATAAATAGTATATATAAAAGTAGATTAATGTTATAAAATAAAGTAGATATTACCAATGGAAAAATATTAAAGTAAATTTTAATCATTGTTTGGTTTAGGCAATCAACATGTTCTTTTCAACTTCAACTAAACTTACTACTTCCTCTAACCAAGGAAAATATAAATTTTCAAGATACTCAATTAAAATACCTCTATTGGATAGCCTATCTACACATTTGTTTCCTTCCCTTAATGTATGTGTAAACCTAATTTCTACAAACTCCATAGCAAGATTTTGAATTTCCATAATTATCTTATGTATATTCCATGGAGTCTTTGCTTTCCTAAAAATTGCATTTACTACTATGAGTGAATCACCTTCCATCCATACTTTGTTCGATTTTATTTGTTTACATATTTTAACCCTTCCAAATCTGCCCAAGCTTCAACTTCATTATTTATCCTAAATCCACTATTTTAAAGCATAATGAGATAAAATATTTCCTCTATTATTTCTAATTATTCCTCCTCCTATTGGTCTTGGATTTCCTTTAGATGCTCCATCAAAATTCAATTTGACCAACTCCACATCTGGTGGTTTCCACTTTATATTATTTGCCTTCTTTTTTTTTATCCTATCCCTAACATCATAATTCTATTTTATGACTTGAATCCATATATCAAGGCTCTCTGCTTCCATATTAGGGATTGGGTGAGTTTATAGGGTTGTTTTAGACTCCTCTATGGCTAAAAAAATTTTCCTTTTCATTACCTCTAAATTGCTTTCCTTTTCTTTAATTATTCTTCTATTCCTTTGTAGTCGAATAGTTCAAATTATTGTATCTTTTGATATATCCCAAATTGTTTGTAAAGAATCACTTTCAAAAGTACTCTGCCATTGCTTTAACCATTACTCAATTTTACCATTCATCACCATGCATTTACCAAATATATTAAGAATCCATTTCTATAGTTTCTAAACTATTTAGAAGTGTCTCGAGAGATGGTCTATACTCTCCTCCTTCATTTTACAAAGAACACATTTTGAGGGGCCATGAAAACCCCTTTTCATAAGGTTATCCCAAGATAAAATTCTTTTATGACCTACTAGCCAAACAAACATTTTGACTTTAGGAATACTTGGGTTATCCCAAATATTTGTCCATATTCTTGTGATATTCCTATATTTATGGTTATTTATATTATATCCACTTATTTTTGTGTATTATCCTGAGCTATTCAACTCCCAAATAAACTTATCCTTGGCTCCTCTCGAATGTCATTGTTTTTATATTTCTACTCAACTACATCCTAGCATCTATGTCTTGTATACTTGTAAAAAACTCTTCTTACCATTTGTATCTTCCTTCCTAATCCTTGTACAGAATGTTTGAAACACTATCACCATATTTTTCTTGAAGTAATTTCATCCATGGTTTCAAAATTAGATATATATTGGGTGGGTTTTTATCACACCAAGTATCCATCCAAATAGAAACTTTTCTCTAGTTCCCACCACCCATCTTAAACCTTTAATTACTAGATCAATTGATTTTTTGAAATTGTTCCATAGTACAAAACCATTTTGTAGAGAGAATGCAATAAATATTTAGCTTGGGTCATTGGGATAAACATACTTAGAAGAATTATTTCCCATTGTCTTTGACTCTCTTTTTATACAATATCCAAATTACTTTTCTTCTAAGAGCTAAGTTTGCATTTGTAAGAACTCTTGAATCGAGAACTCCCCCAGTTTTATCATCACATGCCTTGATCCATTTCACCAAAGTAAATTTCCTTTTATCATGTAATCCTAACCACATAATAAAGTTTAAATTTTTTTCTATCTATTTTGGCATAGTATACAAGGACATATAATATGTTGGAATGGCCTGTAAGACTAATTTAATTAGCTACACTCTTCTTGCTAATGATAACCATGTACCTTTCCATGCTGGTAGTTTATTTTAAACTTTATTTATAATTGTATTTCATAATTTCATCCTCATTCTCCCCTCAAATAAGGGCATCCCTAGATAAGTTGTTGGTAAATTTGCCTCCTCCATTTGAAATAACCTGCATATCCCTGCTTTGATTTTAGATGGGGTGTTTAGGAAGTAAAATTTGAATTTTGTCCTATTAAATTTTTGCCTTGATGTTGTTTCATATTCCTTTAATAAGATATTCAACACTTTGACCTTATTTATCACTGCCCTACCAAAAAGGGTTGTATCATATACAAAATGTTAATGGGTGATGTTGTAAATCTTATTACTAGGCTTAAGTCCACTTATAATCCCATATTTGTAAACCTTCTTCAAGTTCCTACCCAAAATATTTTCCAAAATAATGAACAAATATGGTGATATATGATCTCACTATCTAAGGCCTCTCTTGGATTTAAATTATTTTGTTACTAACCCATTAACCAACACAAAATATGAAACTGTAGAGACACAAGATTTAATCTATCTAACCCATTTCTTCCCAAATCTAAACTTTTCTAATACTGCAAAAATAAAATCCCATTTAACCCTATCATAGACCTTACTCATATCAAGTTTTAAGATCATTACTTTATCTTTTCTTGAAGCTACTAAAAGCATAACTTCATGAGCTACTATGATCCCATATAAAATGTGTTTCCCTTTCACAAATCTTCCTTGTTCTTCTGAAATAAAATTTTTCTAACAATGGTCTTAACCAATTTACCATCACTTTGGAAATAATATTATATGCTATATTACATAGGCTTATGGGTCAAAATGTATCAAACAATTTTGCATCCTTCTTTTTTGGAATCAGGGTAAGATGCGTTGCATTTATTTTATAAGGAATGTATTGTTTTACACTAGATTGTTCCACTACCACCAATAAAGAATCCTTCATTATATCCTAATTATGTTGTTAGAATATTGTAGAGAGTCCATCCAAACCTGGGGATATATCCTTATTAAAAGAGAAAAGAGTTAGATGAACTTCTTCTAGAGTAATAGGCTCCATCAGTTTCCTATTGTCTTCATCTATTATAATTGAAGGAACTTCTTGTAGAAGTTTATCATTAAGAACTTCAAACTCCTATAATCCTAGAATATTCTAATAAAAATACCTTACCTCGTTTTTTACTTCTTTTTGGTATTCAATCCAAATCCATTCTATTGATATAATTCTACTAATTCTATATGTTGATCTCTGTACTATTGTCGTCCTATGAAAAAACTGTGTTTTTATCTCCTTTTAACCAAGTGTGTCTTGATTTTAATCTCCAAAATTTCTCTTCCTTACTCAAAATATTATGATATTCACTAACTCCCTTTCCTTCGAGTTTGGATTATTATGATCACCTTTTTGGAATTTTAAAAGTTTATCTTTTAGTCATTTTTGCTTCTCAAAAATATTTCCAAACTTGTTCTTGTTCCATTATTTTAATCTAGATGTCATTACTTGTTTTGGAAGTGTATACAACCCACCATTTCCTGAAGAATTCTACGCTTGTGCTTACATATCAAAAAATTGAGGATGGTCTTCCCACATCTACTCATATTTAAAATATGATATTTTTTTGAATTCACTTACCATCATTTTAACTTTTATTGGCCAATGATCTAAACCAATCCTTGTTAAGGTATTAATTTTAGCATAAGTCCCTTCATATAACTAATTATCTGAGAGAATATATTTATCTATTTTTTTTGCTATGAGGTTGTCACCTCTCCTGTTGTTGGTCCATGTATAGTTATCTTATTCAAACTCAAACTCTCATACTGAGAAATATCTCATACTTTGGGTTAGTTTTCTAATTCCTCCAATTTTTTCCTCCAACTTAGTTATGGCATTAAAATATCCTATGATAAAATATTGATTTTATTGGTCTTTACTTCTCATAAATACTTCATTCCCACTCCAAAATTCTAATCTACTTTACTGAGTTGTAGGTCCATTGGTATTGATAAGGATGAAATGAATATCTACAAAGAAGCTGTGACTAAAGAGGATTCCTAGTTTTATGAATGGTTACATAGAATATTCTAATAGGATTCCAACAAGTTAGAATTCCCCTTGTCACTCCTTTAAAATCTACAAAATCCCATATACATATTGCCCATACTGGTTTTATAGTTTTGGAAACTTCTTCTTTTGTCATTTTAGTTTTTGGATACAAATGATATCAGGTTTATTACTTAAATAGAGGTCCTCGATACACCTCTGATTTGAGGGAATATTAGCATACCTTATATTCCATGATATGGTAATCATGTCTCAATAGGGGCTATTGGCCCCATCAATGAATTACCAATATCATTTTGTTGTTTGGTAAAGAGAAGTTCAACCAACTTAGTTAATGTTCCTTTCTCTATGTTTGCTCTTGTTTCCTTGGGTCTTGCTTGATAATTTGAGGGGTTTTCCTCTTTTTACCTTGCCTATATCAGAAGTAGGTCTTATTATTCTATTCCTCAATATTCTTTCACAACTTTATTTTTCCTCAGATTTATCCTCTCCTAGCTCTACTATGGAAGCTTTTGACTTGTCCTATTCATTTTCTGGTATTTCCTTATTAGTGGTAGATATATTAACATCTAACACTATATTTTATTTACCATTTTTTCCTCTTGAATGGTGCATGGTACTTCAAGAGATTCTTCAAAATATAGTTTGACACATTCATTAGGTTCATCAAGAATGTTCATCCCTAAAACAAGATCATACTAAATAGATAATTCCTTGTTAAAATGTTGAACCTATTGTATTATTTTTTATATTAGGATAAGAAGGGATTTTGAGGTCCCCAAACCTTTACAACAGGATGTTACCAAAGATATAGCGAGTCCTCATAGCCATGCAACATCATACAAACACAAATCATTAAATTTTTCTAAAAATATATTAGCATGAAGATTTGAAAAACTTAAAAACAAGATACATTTACTAATCTGAAGTAATTAGAAACATAAGCAAACTTGTCAACAACCCAACAAAAAAATAGAACTAGAGACTGTCTTTCAACTATTGTGTTCCAGGGATATTATTGCATCCATTTCTTCCTTAGTACAAAGATATTGTAATTTTCATTTGGTGTCTTACATGAGGGATCCAATTTCCTTCATTAGTGTAGTCATGCAATTACCAATACAATCCATACCATATTTTTCCATTGCATTCTTAAATAGCAATTTCAAAAATCCTTGACGGAGGGAGATCCTTGATTTTCCTTTCTTAACTTCATGGATAGAGCTCTCCAACGATTTAAACAAGGAGGCTAGAATATTGACTACAACCCCATGGTGGATATGGTTTAGAACTATAATGTGGTAACTGAAGAGCACCTTATATCACTAAAGGTAATATATCTCATAATTTGTTATGCAACCTTGTACCATGGTATTTTTAATGAATATCAGATGATTCCATACTAATACCAACAAAATGTATCTTCCTCCAAAAACCAACTAAATTCACAAAATTTAGAGTGACTATCTCTCAAGATGCAGTATCCCTCTAGTGAAAGTCTTGACACCTCTACAATTAAAGTAGACATGATGTAGAATTCTATTCCGTTCACCAAAACATTTTTGTCCACCCAAGACTCAACCACTTGGCCAGAAATATCCTCATTAAATCCTTAAAACTTTCTAAAGAACTCAAGGAATATAACCTTATTTAGTATTCCTTCAACATCCTCATCAATTTTCATGATTGTTGACTTTGTCTTCACTAGATTGTCCCCTATATTGTTCCTATTTTGCATACTAAACCAAATTTGTTAACTCGAAGGATTTTCATGCAAGATTTCACAAGGTGATAGACATGCCACTCACATCCTTTCACAAATTTGGACTCCTTTCCAAAGATCATCAAGAATTTGATAATTAGTTTGATTGGAGGTTTGATCCATGCTAGACGTGTTATATTTCCATCCCCAAGCTTGTGACACCATGCACCTAGATGTTTTTGATCATGGGAGGTCTCAAATTTTGTACTGAAACTACTCAATTTTCCAGTCTCAAAAGTTGCAGCTTCTTCGATGCCAAATCTCATCCTACCACCATACTAGAGAGTATTGATGCTTGCATTATGTATTGACATGGCTATTGTCCATCATTGTCTTGACCACTCCCACTCATCATGATGTCTATACCTTGATATCATTCGAATGTCACCCCAATGAAGTTTGGTTTCCATGTGGCCTTGGTAATTCTTCTCCCTATACTTAGATGTCATCAAGGCAAATCCTATTGTATCATGTCCTCTAATATTTGATCTACTTTTTCTTCATGGGCTAAAGCCTCAAAAGAGTTGGTATTTCTTCCAATATCCTTATTCACTAGTATCCACTATTTATTTTCTTTCATTTGTCTATTTCTTTTTTTTGGAAGTTGAAAACCATCCTCATCCATATCCATTTGTAAGTTTCTCTTGAGGTTTTCTACATATGATTCTACTAGACTCTTCTTAGGGCATGATATCTTAATATGCCCTACCTCATGACATATTCTACATCTAAAATATATATTTGCAGTAAGGAAAAATGAAACTTAGTTGAAAAATTCTATTCCCAAATAGAATATCTTGCCTCAATGAATCCCTAGCCCTCCATTTCTCCTCCCATCATCCAAATCCTGGTTGAAAAATATTTGTAATTTTATTTTTTGTGACTTGAAAAATCATCACTATCCTTATTTCAGATGGCTAATTTTATAGGATCATATCTCCCTCAATATTGATTGGATTTATTCATATGACCATTCATTTTAAAGCTCTCTAAATTCCACACAAAGTGGTCCAAGAATTAGCTAAATTGAACAACCCTTTGTAGCTCCTAAAAGATGAGATATTTTTAAGAAAAATATTACCCTGATCATTTGCAAAGTGAGTATAGAGACATGCAATATTATGACATACTTTATGGTTATTTACCCATTGAAAATAATTTATGAATATGGTTAGCCAAAAGTATCCTACTCTTAGTATCTTATGGTCTACTATCTAGGGTAAATTATGGTAAACTTGGTCATGATATTTTGTTATTAGGTCTTTGACTCTTTCCTTTTTAACACATATTAGCATCACCCCATTATAATATCTTTGAAAAATAGTGTTATTGAGCCAACTATAACTCATGGTATTTTTCTTGAACCTATCTCTTTGTTTTATTATCAAACCTCTAGGCACATCACTTATCCATTAGGAAATATTATTACATTATTTTTAATTGAGCTATAGTTAGCTCATATTATGATCTCGTATATTGTAGATCATATTATACATAATTGCATGCCTAATATAGGTTAGTTTTTACAACTGATGCTGGCTAATATTAACTAGTGTCATGTATTTAAATATTTGTAAATTAATTGAATAATATGTATTTTATCTCAATAGTTGCATCAGAGCATGAATCTTTCCTTCCTGAAATCTTAAAGGGGGGAATTACCTCATTAGAAATTCTCCCCTTCCCCATTGACCTTGGTGGTGGTGATTCTCCCTAATACCCTCTCATTTTTTCACAACTTGAATCCCATTATGCTATAACCTTGTGGTTTTATACCAATCTTGGTTAATAGAAAGGATTCTTGTTGATGGAGAAAAGGAGAAATCCAATTATTGTTACCCCACGAAGGCATGCAGAGTGCTGAAATATGATAGAAACTAATATGTAAAATCTTGTCATGTCAATAAAAGGAGTGGATTTGTGCCCATATCCTTGCACCTATCGATTGCAATGGTGTAGTAGTAATCCATGTTGGTGATGGACGATACCCTCCAAGCCACATACAACATCAAAAACCATGGAAAATGCACCACAGAATACTACGATGACTCCCTTGAGTGCAACAACAACAATGCCATACCTCCCATAATGTTGACATAAATTCTCATGGAGGGAACCCTTGTCAAATAAGTATGGTCAAAGGTAGCTTGTAGAGTTATTCATAATCAGACAACATGGCCAATGAAATTTCTTGGTGGGTAGGATTGCTATGATATTCATGGAGCAAAATATCTCAACCATTTCAAAGTTTCAAATTGAAAATATTTCATAGAGCACGAGTATATCAAGAAATTATAGATGAAATCCATACTCGATAGTGATTTTCATTCCATCACCAACAAGTTTCCTTTGAGAAGGAGGAGACAACTGTGAGTAGGACCATGTAAAATAGAAATAAACCCCACTTTTTCTTAATTAATCGAAGAGTACTTAATTTTCTTAGACACAAGAGCAAATAGCTAAAGCCAGAGCCAAATAAAAAAGCTAGAGCAAGAGCCAAGAGCCAAAGCCAAAGCCAAGAAATAGATTTTATTTTTCTATCTACATTAAGGGGGATAGTAATATATGTTATCCCAAATAATTTAATAAGGGGGGATGCTAGGAAATATTATTACATCATTTATAATTAAGGTATAGTTAGCTCATATTCTAATCTCGTATATTGTAGATCAGATTATACATAATTGTATGCCTAATCTAGGTTAAGTTGTGGCTTATATCAACATCAAGATAAACTTAAACTGCAACTATCATTTATAATATTTTTAAAGGCAAGCACCCACTAATCACAACCCAAGCCACACATTGGATGTGTCAAAATACCTTAACCCAACCTCTAGAGTAGGTTATTTCCTTGTCAATTTAATAGATGTTGACTCATTTAAGCGTAATTAAATGAACAAAAGATAGGGATATAGATGAAAAGGGTTAAGAAATAAATGATTTAATGGTGGATGGATAAAGCTAACATCATAGAAATCTATAGAGAACCCCTGATAGCTTAACTTCTAGAATGATACTTAGAACTAACAACATTCACAACTTAGCCATATTCAATATTGAGAAAAACTACATACTTTAAGAATGATTCCAAATATCTATAGTATTAATAATCTAAATTAGAAAAATTAGATTAACACCCTAACTAACAAAAATGACTTCTTACAAACATACATTCAAATATGAAATACTTCCAATTTGCTCTAAGTTAGCAATCCAAATTAGTAGAATAAACTAACCATAGTATCAACAACAGAAATATCTTTAGAGGCTTGTAAGTAGAAGATAAGAAAATACAAGTTTGAGGTAAACATTCCAAGTAATGCTCCTTCTATTAATTTATAGGAAATATGCAACAAAAGTGCAAGCAGACACTTTAGAGCCAACTATTTAGAAGGAGGATATGGTTTCTACTTATAGTTTTTTATAGTAGATCAAGAAAATAAGAGCATTACAAGAAAGTAAGGAGTGCCAAGCCAACAAGATGTTGATGTGGTAGTATCTTGTTTGATCAGAGGAATAAGAGCAATATTGTTTCATTGATCTTATGCAATTGGCCTCTGCAACTTGTTCAACCTTCATGGATTCCAGCTACACAATCTTTCCAAGAATACATCCAAGCCATCCTCTATTATTGCGATTATTTCTTTATCATGGATATGAAACTGAATTGGGCTTTGGATCTTGGATGTTTCATCTTCCTAGCTCAACAACCTTAGCTAAGAAATAGATATTGAGTTTATCATATTTATACCATGATGAAAACTTCATTCTATGCATATATTTAGCTAAATTCAATATTACTCATTGATCTGTCCTTGAAGGATTAAAATAAAATCTTTAAAAAATCTTGGTGCATTTTAATGGACGTAGCCTAGATATGCTCATCATTATTCTTTAGGAGTCTCAAAACTGTGACTATATTTTGCTTCAGAAGGTTTTGACCATGTTGACTACAGCCTGCAGACAGTTGGTGTTGGACCACGATTGATGTTGTCAAGTTACGAGTTTGACCAACTTTGACTGTGACCTAAAGCCTACTCGAATATGGGATTCACCTTAGGAATTTTTTTTGCTTTGTCTTCGTCGTTTGTGGCATAGAACTATCTTTGGGTTGGGATTTGATTTCCAAAACTTGGCCTTTTGACTACTTTGACCATGATGTGGAGAAAAGGATGTGTGTCACACGACGTAGAACCTTGCTCTGGGCTGCTATTCAAATCCTAAATTTGGCCAGTTTGACCACATTTATTATAGCCTAAACCCTATTTGAATGGTGCACAACTACATCCTTCACCTCTTATTTTCTCCAAAACAACATTTGATTGCGACATGGAACCTTGCTCTAGGCTACAATTCAAATTACAAAGTTGGCCATTTTGACCACGTTGACTGTGACTTGGATTCTATTTGCATGGCACACGACCACATTATTCACCTCTTATTTACTCCAAAATAACATTTTATTATGGTGTGGAACCTGACTCTAGGCCATAATTCAAATTGTAAAGTTAGCCATTTTGACCTCGTTGACTACAACTTGGGGACTACTGGCCCTAGGTTGTAATTCAGATTATAAAGTTGATTGTGGCCTAGGGACTACTGGAACTGGATCATAGATCAAATTAAAAATTTAACTGGTTTTACCATGCTAACTGTGGCTTAGAGCTTACTGGTATTGGGCCATAATTCAAATTGTAAATCTGGCCGATTTGACTATGTTGACTGTGACCTAGAGCCTATTTTCATGGTGCACGACCGCATACTTCACCTCTTGTTTACTCCAAAACAATATTTTATTATGGTGTATAACCCCTAATATGGGTCATAATTCAAATTGCAAAGTTTTCCAGTATGTGGCATTTTGGGTTTTTGGGTTTTTTGCAAAATTTTCCAGGGATTTGGCATTTTGGACCTACATTATGGTGCCTCCTGAGAATATTTTCTAGCAGAGTTACAGAACTTAGAGCATTATCTTTTGGGTATATCGAGTCAAAACTTGAATGGATAGATAACATGAAATAATTTGAAAATATGGAGAATGGTGGGTGAGAATAAAATAGTAAAAAAATGAATAAAAGCATGAATAAACATATGAATGGATTGAATTTAAAGGGTGAATTATGATAAGAAATTAATGAAAGAAAATGGAATGGAAGAATGGAATCCAATAGACTACAAAATATGTCTTAGAATATTGATTCCATATGACTATTACCCGCTTAAATGTTTGAAAACATATTCAGTGGATAACGATTCATATAGAAGCAATGTAAGAGGAAACATATATTTTTCATAGATAGGGGATTGCTTATATTTTAAAGGATTAGCCACATGAATTCCTCATTATATCTGCAATATCATGCTTTTCTTGTTGAATCTAAGAATTGTCAGAGTTCAAACCATTCACAAGGTGTGTTTTGGATCTCATCTCAGCTATGGTGCTTATAAGTGTTCAGCTTACTATGGAGGTGATCCCTGTTCTTCTTATCTACCTCCTTTCTAATTTTTCACCTCTTCAAGCTTCTCAATTATTTCCACATTATTATCATATTCTTCATGTATCTCCTAAGAATTCTCCTCTTGTTTTGCTTCTTCATCGACATTTACTTCTTCTTCTTATTTACTGGTATTCGCTTCTTGTTGTTATTATTCTTCACCAGTATTTTATTCTCCTTCTTCCTCTCTTTTAACTACTCCAACTTCCTATTTTACTTCTTCACAAAATAATTGTGCCATATAACTCATATTTATTAGAGTATATTACATCATTTGGCTATGTTAGATAACTTCAAAGGGAAGTTATTTAGTTACTTCATGCAATGTAATAACTACACAAGTGTCAATGTGCAAGCTATCCCTTGTACAACTAGGTAGAGTGTTGGCTAAGGAATCCATATTCCTATATAAATAGCCTCATATCTCTACTCGAATGTATCACTTCTATTCATTCAATAAGATGTTCTATTGCTTTGATCTCTATATTTTTTGTAGTTGAATGTTGTTAAAGCCATCAGTGGTATCAAAGCTATGGTCATTCCTAGATAGGAATAGAAAAATTTATTACTACGGGTTTTGTAAAATAGACGTGCCTTTGGACCTGCCACTTGCAAATTCCATTATTTTTGAGATCGTGTGAAGAGCTCAGCAAGAATAAGGAGATCATAGAAGTTTATGATAAGTCAAATATTTGGAATAATTGTTGCCATTCGAAAACAAGCCCAAGAAGAAAAATTTGGCAAGGAGTGCCAAATATCAGAAGACCTCAAAAAATTTAGAATCATGAGAAGAAGATCCTATTTGAAGTCAAAATTCGACAAGAAGCTTGAATGAAGATTCAAACAAAAGAAGCCTACCAAATCTAGGATATTTGGATATTACCTATTATAGAAAAATGAGGAGACTATAAGAGGATAACAAGCCACCAAAATCCTATGCTCATGAAGGAGAGTTCGAGACCATCCTTTAGTGAAGAAAAAATTATTCAGGCAACCTACAAAGAGCTGCAAGATCTTACTCAAGGTAACAACTTTGTGATATTATACACCAAGATCTACATCCTCTATAGAAGTGGAAAAAAGGGCTTTCAAAAAAATATAAGCAACTATTGGTGCAAGTAGATTCATTAAGTGGATTACTTATCAGATTTGTTTAAGCACCTTAATTTGGATTAAAGTTGCAATAAGGAGAATTGAATTACAAGTCTTCAAAAGTGCAAAAAGAGAAAGGTTTCTTTAAGGTTCATTTGCACTTTAGGAGTTGATTATATTTTAGAATTTCAAACTATCTATCAACTACCTATCATATACTTTGGAAATCAAAATAAGACTAGCTCCTACTACCTTACTTATAAGAGAATTGCAGAATAATTCTTGAAGATTCATTTTAGATTATTCTTGATTAGTTGCAATAAATTTATTAAGTGCATTATCTTGAGAGTTGATTGGAGTGATAAGGTGTAATTATTAGTGCATTAAAAGTAAAAATTTTTAGATTCATTTGCACTATTATTACTCTAAAAAAAATTAGTTTTTTGCTTTTGAGAAGGGTACGAAATCTAGTTTGCATCAAGTATTTTAAGACACTCTTAAAGCACAAAAATTTACAACTCATAGTGGCCAATAGAAGCCACCAAAATTGTTTAGTACAAGTGAAAAAAACTAACCAAAATAAGATTCAAATATTGAGACTTGGTGAGTCTCAAATCCAAAGTACTATAGGGTTAAGTGTAGTAGAAAAAAAAATTCCATATACAACATTTGTAAAGCTTGGATATATCATTAAATATCCAAGCAAAGAGGGCAAGGAGTCTATCCAAAGGGAAGTCCTCAAAACCCTAATTTGTGCATTTAAAATTTGCTACAAAATTAGACTACAAGACCTACAATAATGAGTGCAAAAAGGATGCAATAAGAACGTATTATTACAAGGTATTGTACTAAATTATTTGTAGGAAAAAGGGGAGATTGAAGGTGCCACTAAATGCATAAATATTATAGGGAAATCCAACCAAGAAAGGCTGAATTTCAAGCAAGAAAGACCGAACATAAAGAAAAAAAGGTTGAATGTCAAACACTTCTCATCCATGGCACAAGAAGCCATTCGAAGGGGCTCACACTTCACATATTGTATGGACGAACCTGCAAAAGGCAATGTACATATCATTCAATCATCAACCTGCATTTACATAGATAGAAAGGAATATCTCTTATAGAAGTAAAAAGGTGACAAATTCTACCTCAATCAACATGGAAGAACAACATCAAAGGAGCACATTGAAGGGAACAAGTAATTAGGAGGATAGGTGATATATTTAGATGTTTCTAGCTTGGTGAAGATTATCCACAAAAAGAATCACATACAATGACATTCAAAGCTCCAAAATAACCTCAACGATAGATGCATATGTAGACACCTAAATCATGTCATGCTTAGGGGAGCTGCTCACATAGACACACTCATAAGATCATAAGACATAATATTGGACTTTCCAAGCATCAACAGTGGTTCTCACCACTCATTTGGGGCCTTTTCAAGCCATCCAAGCTTAGCCACTCAAACCAAGAGCGGCCAGATCCTAGCCGCTCAAGCCTAGAGCGGCCAGACCTTAGCCACTATAGATGATAATGGCCAGATCTTAGCCACTGTAGATGATAATGGCTAAGCCATAAGAAGTAGTTTTATCGACAAACATGCCTAATCACAGGTGGAAGTGGTAGTCTGCATGCAATAAAGGTGAGCGGGAGTAACTTTGCATTCCTTTTCATGACCAGTTCACATAGGAGACTTGAGTTTGCATTTAGACTTAAGTTAACTGACCTCCAAGCATAAAAAAAGGACAAAATCTTCTCATGCTAACGACCAGTTCGCATAGAAGACTCAAGTGGGTAGTTAGATTTTAGTTAACTGGCCTTCAAACATAGACAATGGACAAAATATTCTCATGCTAACTTGCACTACGCATGAGAAATTCATTTCTAGGGCTTGGACATAGACCTAGGGTTTCACACTATAAAAGGTGCAAGCCTAAGAGCACCAAAGATATAGAGAGATATCAGAGAGAGACATATTTTTGAGGAGAGCTTTCGAGACTTGGAGAGTTCTCTTTGAGATCACGTGTATGATGAAGCTCTGATGGATTGAAGAGCATAACACCTATTATTTCAACATCAGATACAGGCTTTGACCCATAGCTTTGGGGCAAAGAGAGCAAGGTTTACTTTAGCGGTCGTTGTCTTGGACAGTGGCCCGCAGGCTTAGCTTAGGTTTTAGACATAGCTTCTTTTATTCTGTTTCTTTATGTTTTCATATCATTAGCATAGATTTACATGATTTCATGGCATAGTTTTATCATATTTCCATTACATTCTTTGATTACTAACAACCTCATCCGGGGAGGCAATCTCGGACACCTAAACGTGTGTTGTTGTTTCATTGCTTGTAGGGCCATAGGTACATCGGATGAAGTTTGCAACATATGAGAGCAAAAGGGATCCCTCTAGGAAATAGACCTAGAGAAGGAGGCATCTGTAAGCCCTCATACATTTTCATGTGTGGAATCGGGAAGCTTTTATAAGTGCACCACCTCTTCATGGAAGGGGCACTCCTTGCCTATTTGTAATTTATAGTATCAAAATGGGTATCCCTAAGAGGGACCGACATGTAACCGAGCTTCAATATCAATAAAGAGATCCATATTTGTTATTTCATGTTATATGCTTTTTCCTCTTGTCTTTCCATTTCATCTTTGGTATTTTAATAACATTGCAAGTAGGGTTAGAAAAGGGACCGATGCGTGCATTCTCGGGGTCGCTACAGATGGCGATCATGGTGGGACCACCACTAATTTTTCATTTTCTATTAGAATACTAACTTAATTTTGTGTAGGTCTAGCCGCTCTGAGCTACAATGGCTAGAAACTAGCCGCTTTGAGCTACAATGGCCAATAGATCTTAGCCGCTCTGAGCTACAGTGGCCAAGAACCAATCGCTCTGTCAACAATGGCCAGAACTGGAGTGCAATAGAGGTCAAAACATTGACTCTCTGAGCTGGATCAAAGGTTGGTATAGCTTCTCTGATATTTTATAGCTTTCTGTCTACTTCTGTGTGTCTAAAATAGAGAACTTAAAGCACATTTATGTTTGGAAATTGAAGGAATAAAAGAAGAAAGAATTAAGCATTTCGCATATCTTAGATCTTCTTTTAAATTTTCCACTAGGCGTTGCTAGGAACAATGGCTTATGCCTAAAAATTTCACCCTAGAATCCAACGTGCTAGACATTGTATGTTGTTTGCTTGCTTTGAGGCCCTGCTAGAGGCCATAGTTGCATGAAATAAAGTGCGCTCATACAAATCATAATAGTTCATGCATCTTTCTGAATATTGAAATGTATTTTTGCACTTAGGCATATAGGAAAGATTCATTGCTGCTATATGATGCACTTTATGTTACGCAAGCTTAAAATGAACACCACACACACACGTCTCATTTAAACATTGGGGAGTTGGATTTCATCACCAACCTTCAATTCAGTCCAGTGACATTGGAATTCATCTCCTTCCACTGGTTTACCCCCTAGAGCTTCCTAGAAATGGATTGAGAAACTTACTTATAGTGACACTAAGTTACTTGTGTTCAAACTGTCTCCCACTATTGGAACAATCATTGGTTCAGAGTGGAAGAGCTAGGCGAACCCTCCATTGGGTCTTCAATGGTGTACCCTAGCTTCTTTTGAGAAAATCATGTTTGGCATGAGTGTACTTGATTGTCACTATGGATGAGTCTTCTCATTCTTAATCCAAGAACAAGAGCAAAGAAATCGAAATAACAACACATCAAAACACATCAAATAGTTTAGGGCACACTTAAATCGGTAATCAAGATAAACATTTGCTTGGTATTGTGTGGTTATTCCTAAATTACAACTCAAAAGATCAATTCATAAGACAACATGGTCAAAACAAGAAGTAAGCACCCTCGGTCTGATATCGAGGGAGAGACAAAAGCAACTCATACCCATAGGCGGAGTCGTAGTAACATTGAATGACCTACCCGTAAGACCGTGAGACGTAGCTCCATGAGCCTAAGGGGTGATAATTCAACCCTTGGGGGATCTCCTCGAGAAACCCCAAGTAAGGAACCACATCATGGAACAAAGTCACATAAACAAAAAGAGGCTTCACAACCATCCTCATCAAGGAGACATGAGGAGACCTCAAGGGCCTCCTCTAAACACACAGAAACATCTCAAAGATGTGAGGAAGCTTCAAGGGCTTCCTCCTCACATGGACATAAAGAAGGTTCTAAGACTCATTCTTCACATAGGGATGATGAGACTGCTACATCTCCATCCACATGGAGAAAACATGTTACCACCAAGCCCTCTTCATCAAGAAGGCAAACAAGAATTGCAACACCTCAAGACTCACAAGAAACATATGAAATAGGTCTGCCCACTGAAGGGCATGAAACTAGAGCTACATCTAGTCATGGGAATCATATAGAAGAAACCCTTCACACAAAAGGAAATATTCCCATAGACTATGACCTCATAGGAGTGAATGGCACCCCATGGGACCAGCCATGGAAAACAAGACAACTAGATGGGTTGGATCGATTTCCTACTCAACCAACTCAAAGAACTATAGCTACTGAGAACTCTACATCTGGAAGCTCATGAACTATGACTTCTAAACATGTCTCTAGTCTGGGGGTACCTCAGAGTGACCCCATAGTAGATGCATGGAGTCTGATCATAGGGATACTCAATAGTACACTGAACAAGTCACATTAGCTAGCAAGAGTACAGATACAATAGAAACCTCCTTGAGGAATCTATGAGTCAAGACAACAAGAACAGAGTCAGATAAACATGAGTCTTCTATGATAGCACAAATTGATTGAATGAGGTGGTTATAAAATGCATTACGTAAGGAGCGAGAGCTAGTGGAAGCTCTCGAACAAGAGAAACAAAGAGAAAGACTCTTGCGCCAACATGAGCAACGTTTAAGAGAGCAAGCTGAGCGGCTAGCTCTTAACAATTTATAGACAAATGGTGGTGACCACCAAAGAACAAGACACATTGACTCACCTAAGGAGAGGCGCACTAGACAAGATAGCCCACAATGAAATCCCCCACCAAATCATGAATGAAATCCAACTAATGGGGGAAGGGCAAACATAACAAACCAGGATCATAATCTTGAGTCCCCTCGTAGGAGGGAGGAAAATGGAATAAATCAAATGGATAGAGAGTTACCTCCATTGCCAATGCGAATAGGCTTACAAGAGGAGGAAATCCATGCATCAAAGGCATTTCAAGAGCTTGCTGAAAATATGAAAACCTTTGAGAAACAAGAGGCAGCTGGGAACTCACCAACATTGAGCAAAATACACAACCAACCATTGTGCCCATCAATCCCTAGCCCTCCATATCCTAAGCACTTTGAGATGCCTAGGTTAGAAAATTTTAAGGGTGAAGAGGATGCACAAGAGCATGTCACCAATTTTATCAATGCCTATTTTCATCTTGAAGACAATGACGCTCTCATGCTAAGAACATTCATAATGACATTTTTAGGTGCTGCCACTCAATGGTTCAACCAACTACCTAAGCATAGCATAACCAACTTTGAACAACTAGTAAACGCATTCTTAAAGCATTTCTCCTTTGGTGCTAAGAAGAAGGTGAACCTTTCAGACCTGGCCAACTTGAAATAGTATGATGATGAGCCAGTAATGGATTATGGGAATAGATGGAGAAAATTCATGGCAAAATTATCATTCTCCATTCCCACAGAAGAGATCATTCACATGTTCACCAAAATTTGTTCTAAACATATCTCCCTCTTGCTACAACTTCAATAGTATCCTTCATTTGAGGAAGCTTTGGCATAGGCCAAGCTCATCGAAGAAATAAAAGTAGATGAGGGAACCATTAAACTCCAAAACAAAAAGGAGTGGAACAAGAATGGTAAGAATGACAAGTATAAGTATAAGTAGGGCAATCCTACTCCAGTCAATCAAGTCGTATTGGCTACACCCAAGGATGGGGGTGCACAACAACCATAGAACTATCAAGCACATCCCCCGCCAGCCAACTACGACCAAAAGAACAATCAAGGAAGAAACCGAGAATGCAAGCCACCTCATTATTTCATGCCTCTGACAGAATCAATGCAATCAATATTTAATCAATTGAGCGAGGCTAGGAGGATCAGATTTCTTGATATACCTCTTATAGATCCCAACCATCCTAAGCCAAAAGGATATAGGGAAGATCAATTTTACCCTTATCATAGGATACCAGGGCATGACATTGAGGCTTGCATCGGGTTTAAGCATCAAGTGCAAAACATGATTGAGGTGGGAGAACTCAAAGTTGACAACCCACTGGCTCCCGATAATAGAGACATGGGCATATACAGAAACCCATTGCCCAATCATGAGGCCCCTCGAGAGCAAGGGGCCCAAGTCAATCAGGTTCGAGCTGACATACCTACCCATGGATGCATTGGGATGGTTGAGATTGTTAACATAGCAACAAGGACTAGGCGGTATGGTCAACCACAACCACCTGTAGCTCCCATGAACATCCCAACCGCTCCTAGGCAAAGGCAAGACAACCTTCCAGGTCCACCAATGCGACCTATGGTAACTATTCGGAGTAGATTGGAGCAAAACCTATAGATGACTCCAGCTAAGTTATCCATCTATGAGCTCATACAATAGTCCCCAAAGCATAGGGAGACTCTAATGGAGATTTTAAGAATAATTGAGCTCCAACCGCAAGATGTGAATGCATTCACTCACTTTGTGGGACAAGTACAAGAATGCCAGGAACCTGTAATCCGATTCTATGATCATGAGATTAAGATAGTTCCTGTTGCCTTACTAGACCCTTCGCTAAACATTGTAGCAGCAATCAATGACTTACCTTTCAAGAGGGTTTTGGTCGATATAGGTTCATCGATAAACATCATCACAACAACTGCAATAGAGCACCTCAAAATCCCCAAGTCAAATATCATTCTAGGAGCTTACACATTGAGAGATTTTAATGATGCTTTATGCAATACTATGGGAATGATAGTCCTACCCATCAAGGTGGGGCACAAGACCATCCCCATGATGTGTCATGTCTTGGAAGGAGCTATGCAGTACAACATCCTCTTAGGGCACCCTTGGATAAGGGCCATGAAGTGTGTGCCTTCGATCTTGCACCAGTGTGTCAAGTATGTGCATGAGAACAAAGTCTATGTGGTTCTGGCCGATGAAGAGCCTTTTAAATACGTCAATCAGGTGGACATTCTAGGAGAATTTGTAATCCCTTCTACTCACCTATACGTGGCACCTTCATCCCCAACCACACAAGTGGATAATGAAGACAAAGGGGTAAGAAAAGACCCATGCACATCAACACCTCCTGGTGCACTCAAGATAGTCAATGCTTCTAAAGTACCATCAACGTCAAAACCAAAAGATAATCAAAAGCTAAAGGCACCCTTAGTTAAGGAAGAAAGGCCCAAGGAAGTGCCAACTATAGCCATTGCTGAAATGCCAAGTCCTATGGAAGAGGAAGATCCTCAAGATCAAGATGAAGATAGTGATTATCACCCTACTTCACCAGTATCATCCGTGGGGTCATCCACATCGCATGCATCAATACACTTGGCAAGCATAGGCATAGGGGAGTACCTTGTGTAGAACATCACCTTTACACCTATCATTGAGTCTACACAAGATATAGGAAGGCCTAAGGACTTGAGGCCACTAGTAGGAATAGTGGTTCCACTTGGAATCCCTCCCAACCAAACCAATTTTGTCTATGTCGGCCTGGATTGTGCTCATAAGTCTTCAGATATAGAAGAGGATGGTGATGAATTATTCATGGTCAATGTTCATTACCTCTCTAACCTTGAGTTTTCTCTAAGCTACTTTGAGCATTGCCACTGGCATGGCTATGGCCTTGGCATATATGAGCAGGGGCGCAGGCGGCCCTACGAGCCACTATATCAGCTTCCCTCTGATATATTTGGCTTAGGCTATTATAGCGGAGGTCGAGATGACTCTCTTGTAGTAGCATTGGAAATATTAAGCATAGGGTTAGGAGAAGACATTGATTTCATTCCTTATCACCCCCTAAGAATAGAAAATTTGAGCAATAGACAAGTGGCCACGGTAAACATACCACCTCCAAAAACTTATCATCCAAACACCTCAATTGATTCCACCCCAATAGGGTACAACTCATGGGATGAGGAGAATGGATATGAAGCAAGTGATGATGAGGCACAACTTGGCTTAGCCTATCAGGGGCCTCACTATTTACAAAGATTCACATGGTCCATCCATGATGAGAGTGGATATACATCAGATGAAAGTGACTATGAATCAGAAGACTCAATAGAAAGAGCCTACTTAGGCCTAAGCCATCAACCCCTGACTTTGGGGCAAGAGACAAATGCAAATGGATTCTTCATAAGTGATGAAGAATATGAAGATGAAATAGAGATGGCCTACTTGGGGCCAAGACATGAGCCCCTTGTCTTAGGGCCGCATACCAATGCTAACAGTTTTTGGATAAGTGATGATGACTTTGAGGATGAGACCGAGATGGCTTATCTTGGACCTCACCACTTGCGGCAAGTCAATGAGCTAGTAGAGAGAGAGGCGGCACTCCATGCCATAGACCCTCATCTCCAATTTTTGGGGAGACCTATTGACCTAGCTGCCATTCATCGGATGGTCAATCCCCCTCCACCTACATTCAGAGAGCAATTAGAGCCCAATGATCCTATTGTCCACCCTACTCATGGGCCAGATCCAAAAATTCCCATTCCTCCAGAACCTCATCACGAGTATGGAAGGGAAACCCCTGAGACAAGATTGCACCCATGTGGTCCTGGAGATTTCATCCCATCCATCAACATGATCTCCATTGATTTGACCACTCCACTTCATAATCCAATAGATCCTACCAAATCATTGCATCTTGATGTAGAGGCTATTGATTGGGATCATGCTAATTCACCCATAGAGCTTGAAGACCTCTTCCCCAATGAAGAGATGTTACAACCATTCCATTTTGCATCAGGTTGTGCGTATGACGTCTTCCATGTTGGTTTGGAACCTGAGTCAGTAGGTCCTATGAATCCCATCGATGACATTCATTTGATACCCATGCCTCATCAGCTAGAGGATGGGTCACATATGGCTATAGAAGTGACTTTCGAGGTGGACATCAATGATGATCCTACCCAACCAAGGAAAGTCAAGTTTGGAGAAAGTCTATCTCTAGAGGAACAAGCCATCCTAATTCCTCTCCTCAAGGAGAGGCCAAATATTTTTGCTTGGACTTACAAAGACATGCCAGGGATAGATCCAAAGTTAGTCATTCACAACCTTTCATTGGATCCCATGAAGAAGCCAGTCAAGCAAAAATTGAGGAAAATGCATCCAACCATCGCTTTGATGGTGAAGAACGAATTGCAAAAACTATTGGATGCAGTATTCATAGTTCCTATTGACTACCCTGAGTGGGTGTCAAACATGGTACCCATGGGGAAACCTGATGGAAGAGTCTGTATCTGCATGGATTTTAGAGATTTAAATAGGGCAACACCAAAGGATTCATTCTCATTGCCAAACATAGATGCTCTTGTAGATGCAACCGTAGGTCATGAAATGCTCTCCCTAATGGATGGTTTTTCTGGATACAATCAGATCCGGATTAAGCTCGAAGATCAACATAAAACTACTTTCATTACTCCATGGGGAACATTCTGTTACAAAGTGATGCCATTCGGTCTCAAAAATGTTGGTGCCACATATCAGTGAGCCATGACATACATATTCCATGACTATATGCATAAGATCTTGGAAGATTACATGGATGACTTACTAGCCAAGTCCCTGTTGTGGCAAGAGCATGTCGAAGTCCTTAGACAAGTCTTTGATCGCCTCATAGAACACAATGTCCGATTGAATCCTAAGAAGTGCGTATTTGGCATAACTTCTGGCAAGCTTTTGGGATTCATCGTATCCAAGAGAGGCATTGAAGTAGATCCTGCAAAGGTAAAGGCTATACTAGAAATGGCCGCCCCTACCAACATTAGGGAGTTAAGGAGCCTACAAGGCAAGATAGCATCCATCAAAATATTCATCACACAATTATCAGATAAATGCAGACCTATGAATCGGTTGCTATGCAAGGAAGTCCCCTTTCATTGGGATGAAGAATGCCATCAAGCCTTTGCAGAGATCAAAACTTATCTAGCAACACCACCAGTATTGGCTCCACCAAGGCTAGACATACCATTTTTACTATATATATCGGCTACTAATTTTGCATTGGGCACCATGTTAGCCCAAAAGAATGCACAAGATAAAGAGCAAGCCATATATTACATTAGTCACACCTTGGTGAGTTATGAGCTAGGATATGCGTATGTCAAAAAGTTGTGTTTAGCAGTGGTCTTTGCAACTCGAAAGTTGTGACACTACATGTTGAGCCATATGACCTACATCATATCAAAACAAAATCCTTTGCAGTACATGATGAGCAAGACATATCACAATACACGTACCACAAAGTGGATCATGCTATTGATAGAATTTGATCTAGAGTTCATAAGCCAAAATTCCATCAAGGGACAAGTCATAGCAGATCAATTAGCAGAGGCACCTCTTCAGGATAACAAGCCTCTCACCATAGAATTGCCTGATGATGTGGTCTTTGCATTATCAGATCTGCCAGAACTCGAAGAACCTAAGAAAGAAAGAGACATGTCATTGTTCTTCGATGGTTCGAAGTGTGAACAAGGAGGTGGAGCAGGGATTGTCTTTATCACACCATAGGGTGCTCCATTGCCCTTATCATTCAAACTAGACTTCCCATGCACAAACAACAATATAGAATATGAAGCATTGATCCTGGGACTCCAAACAGCCATAGCAATGGGCATTAAAATATTGAATATCTTTGGTGACTCCTTGCTCATAGTAAACCAGGTCAAAGGACTATTCCAATGTAGGTGCCCACTCCTGAAGACTTACAAGGAACTTGTTGACACCTACCTAGCTCGGCTGGAATGGTATGACATCGAGGCAATCCCTCGTACGTCGAATAGATTTGTAGACACCATGGCCTCTTTGGGATCCTTAATCCCTCAGAATCCATCTACTGATTTTACAACCATTCATGTGAAAGTGCTTTCACACTCAACAATACGTCATGAAGCTTTTGACAATCAAGAATCAGTCAACATGATCAACATCGAGCCAAATCAGGATTGGTCCTTCATAGCTAGAGATTTCTTGCAAATGGCACCTTGGGGGTCTTTGATCTCCCAAGGACCTATGGAGTGTGGTGCAACCATACACCATAGAGTTGTTCCTCAATCCGTGTTCACTACCTCAAAAATGCAGGAAGAGCAAGTTGTCTATTCTATAGAAGTTATGGCTTATCAAGATTGGCTTTCCCAACTACGGGACTTCCTGAAGCTTGGAATAGTACCTCAAGGTTTGTCACATACTAAAAGGTGAATGTTCAAATAGAGAGCAACAAGATACATCTTTCTAGGAGAAATCCTCTATAGACGAGGATATGATGGAGTATTACTCCATTGTCTTGAGCCCTAGGAAGCATCTTGGGCAATTTTGCAAGCTCACGATGGAACATGTGGAGGCCATTTCAGTGGCATGGCCATCGTTAAGCGCATCTTGAGAATGGGTTACTATTGGCCCACCATGGAAAAGGACTACTATGAGTATGTCAAGAAATGTAGTAAGTGCCAACATCATGCAAATCTAATGCACTTACCATCGCAAGCTTTGCAGCCCATCCAGGAAGCATGGCCATTCTCGTAATGGGGACTAGACTTGATTGGGAAGATCTCACCCCCATCCTCAAGCCGACACACATTCATCATAATAGCCATATAATACTTCACTAAATGGGTAGAAGTGATCCCCTTAACATCAACAACTGGACCAAGGATTGCGGAGTTTATACTCCACAATATCATAAGTCATTTTGGGGTCCCTTCTAAGATAATATCGGATAATGGGCCATATTTCAAGAACAAAAATGTGCATGCTTTAATGAAAAAATACCATATTCAACATAGTTTTTCAATGCCTTATTATCCACAAGCAAACGGGCAAGCATAAGCCTCAAACAAAATAATAGTCTCCATTTTGAGGAAGATAGTGCAAGAAAATCACAAGGATTGGCACATGCAGTTGCCTCTTGCACTATGGGCATACAGGACTAGTATACGGATGCCCATTAGGGCAACACCATTTTCACTAGTATATGGCACTGAGGCCATCATGCCACTAGAGTTAGAAATTTTGACTCTATGCATAGCATTAAAGGACTTCATAGATGATGAAGTTGCGTGACAAGGCCACCTTGATCAGTTGATGCTTCTTGATGAACGTCGAGTCAATGCTTTAGAGCATCTTCATGTTTACCAAGATCACCTTGCGTGAGCTTACAATAGTAAATTCCACCTAAGGGAATTCAAGGTTGGAGATCTAGTGCTCAAAGAAAACCAAAGAATTCGAATCTATCATCGCATCTACGAGATAAGTTCATGGTAAACTGGATAGGTCCATACATGATTTCATAGAGAGTTGGGCCTGGAGCATATCACCTTATATCATTAGATGGTGTTGAAGAGCCTGAACCTCTCAATATCATTCACTTAAAGGCATTTTACACATAAAAACAAAAACATTCAAATATTTCATAAAAACAAAAACATTCAAATATTATAAAAAAAACATTCAAATATTCATAAAATTCAAAAACATTCAAATATGTCAAAAACACAAAAAAAAGCATAAAAACATAAAATTTCAAAAATACAATCAAAGGCTCCAAGGGTAATTCATACCGCTTGGTCAAAATCAAATCAAAGGCTCCAAGGGTAATTCAACCGCTTGGTCAAAATCAATCAAAGGCTCCAAGGGTAATTCATACCGCTTGGTCAAAATCAATCAAAAGGCTCAAGGGTAATTCATACCGCTTGGTCAAAATCAAATCAAAGGCTCCAAGGGTAATTCATACCGCTTGGTCAAAATCAATCAAAAAGGCTCCAAGGGTAATTCAAACCGCTTGGTCAAAATCAATTCAAAAAGGCTCCAAGGGTAATTCAAATCGCTTGGTCAAATCCCATCAATTCAAAAGCTCCAAGGGTAATTCAAACCGCTTGGTCAAAATCAATAACAAAAGCCCCAAAGGCATAATAAGCCCTTTGGTCAAATTAATCAAAAATACAAAAACAACATAAAATCAAAAATACAAAAACAATTGCATCTCACATCTTGCATCCACATCATTGCATTGCATTTTCATATCCACTACAATTGCATATGTCATGAGAGCCTTAAAAGTGATACCACAGTTTGTCGCACAAGTCATTCATATCCATACCTCCATCCACATCAGTGTGTAATTGTGTTTTTCAACACAACCATTATTTGTTGCTATACATAATATACTAAGGTTTTTTGGTTAATCAACCACACCTAGTGATCTTATCAAATTTTGAGGAAAACAACTTTGATTAGTAGAAGGTAAGGTCTAGTTGTGATAATGCCTTGGATATTCAAGATCTCGTCACTAATTGAAACACTAAAATCCTAGTTGGTACAAGGAAAATATGAAAGTTGCAAAGTGGTCTAGGTTACCTTAAGCGAAAAGGATTTTCCTTGCTTATCCCCCTGTGCAACCGGTTTAAAGGTGTTGAGAATTGGCAAAAGGACAAGCTTTACCCTATCCAAATCCCTTGCTTAAATCAAAATAAGAAAAATCCCAAAGCAAAGTACATATTCAAAAGGCCAAGCATACAATCCAGATTTCAAAGCAATAATCCGATACACAAATCATATATTCAAAATTCAAAAAAAAAATCAAAGCTCAAAAAAATCAATAAAAAATAAATAGTGATTTTCATCACTACATATGAGCAAAATAAACAGTGATTATCATCACTACAAAAATCCCCGCTCAAAGAAAAAAAAATCAAAATAAAAAGTGATTTTCATCACTACATATGAGCAAATATCCAAAGCCAAAAAGAAGCCAAAAAAGGGAATAAAGCTTGAATCCTTGGAATTCTCAGCATTGTACAAAACTGGAAGGAGAAATCCTTACGCATGATGATATGTCTATTACAATTGCTTCATGCATTTGTGTAGACCAATGTTTGAATGTGGATGAGCTAGCTTAGGTAACCCAATATTGCCTAGTGGTATAGTCCAACTAAGTCCAACATAAGGATGAGATGAACACTTGAGGATCCCTGATCTTAGCAATGGGCTGAAAGAATCCCGCTTGACATCGGAGGAAATGCTTGAGTTCTATCTCAAAATATACAATCACTTGCACACACAGAGATCATGAAAAACTAGGTCCATGGTAAAAGCCTTACTTTTCAAAAGTCTAAGTGGTAAGTAGACAACTGTTGATAGGGTAACTAGAGTGTTTGAATCTCCGAAAAGCCCCAAAAATTCTTACATAGCAACAAATCATAACATCATTCACACCATCACTTTCTTTATAAGATTCTATAAATTAGGGGGTATCAACATAGTAGGACAGATACCGCATATATATTAGAAATAGTATATAGACGACCGTGACTACTTTATATCTTTTAATTTATAGAAACTTATTAAGAAAATACATTACACACCATTACATCTCATATATGAATACTTAATCAATTCTTATGATAAGAGTGATTATTTAAATTCATGATTATTTTTTTACTTTCTATGGTATCACCCATTAAGATTGTCAATGTCATATGCATTCCGTATGTTTTAAGTGATTAGAGCATACAAGTTCATTTATACCATTCCATCACATAAGTTAGATGCATAAAATTAAAGCAAAGTTAAAACATGCATTTAGCAATAACATCACATTCACAAAAACAAGTCATTAATCATCCATAAAGCACATCATAAAACATATAGGCAATATCCATTTGCATACAAAATCATAAATTCATCATTCATCATCAAAATACATCGCATCATATCATCAAATCATATAAGCATCTACACATCCATCTAAGCATCTTCAAGTATCATCTATCATCTAACATATTCATCAAATCATCATAATACCATCATCGCATCATATCATAAAATAAAATAATAACAAAAACATGAGCAATAAATGATACACATAATAAGTCATAATGCAAAGCTATCATAAAAGTATGTGTGTCAAGTCCAATGGATATACAAAAATGCCCATGGGCTATAGTCATATAGGTCAGTCGACCTCAAAAATGGATCAAGGACCAAGTAGAGCATCAATCAAATATCAGGCTTGAGCCCCCTACATCACCTCCTCTAGTGCCACCTCCCCTGTGGTGGTGTCGTGAGTCGAGTGATGCGAGCCTATCGGTCTCTCTGTCCGAGTCTGGGTCCTCTGGCTAGGATGGGTGGAAGACTACCCCGAGGTGGAGCGCCCACTGACCTGTGAACCACCTACACCTATTGGATCCTTAGGGACAATCCCATGCCTCCTGAGCTACATCTGAAGAAGGGTAACATGATCCACAAGTCCTCGGATCCGTTCCTCATGCTCATCCAATAGAGACTGGAGATGTCCCACATCTACTCCTGAACCTACCATTGGAGCCTCCTATGGTGTAGAAGGAGGAACAACAAACTACATCCTGACATCGCCACCCCCAATAGTAGCCTATAGAGCCTGTATCTATGTTGAGAGCTACTCAATGGTAGCATCTCATCATTGTACCTAGATCTTAGTGGCCTGAAGCTCAACCTCGACCTCATGTAGTTGTGCTCTCAGAGGAGAGTCTCTCTCCTCGGGCTCTAACTCCTCCTCCTCCTCAGGAACATCAGGATCCTCTACTACCACCTACTCTGCTGGTTGGCCCCATACCTCGGTCCTGGCTCGGACTCTACGTCCTATCGGATCTGCACCATCACCCCCACCATCATCCTCGTGCCCTAGGCTATCGATGCCATGCCACATCCGATCACCCCACCACTGAGTGTAGGCCTCTATAACTCCCCCAACCACTATAGGGTCAACAACTAGGGCATCCTCCTCATCTGAGAGCTCGATAATCTATCATGGAGGTAGGTCCTTCTCTATTGTGAGGCGCCTATACAAGAACGGTATCAAGGGCACATCCTACTACAATTCGTACTGATGAAGAACTCGAGAGTAGAAGAAATACTCTCGGATGGCAATCTTATGACCAATGAGCCATCACTCATGCCGTGTCCTGGCAGCAAAGCTAGCTGGATCATCCCAAGTAGGACACTCATAGTAAGGCCACCACATGACATCTCTGGCCAATAGTCTAGTGAAAGCATCAGTGTAGTGGGATAGCTCCCCTATGAAAGTGTGGCTCTTACGCTCCTCATGCTCTCGAGCCCATCTAGCAGCATAGCACTGTGTTCGAGCATCAATCATTGTAATCTCAGCTGGGAGCCCCTTAGGGTGATCTACCACAATGTGCTCCCATCCCCAAACCTGTAGGAGCAAGCTATAGGTAATGCTGACATGTCCTCATCGATGGATGTGGTACAACTCATCATAGCACTGAGCCAATAGCGATCTACCCCATGCATAGATGATAGGCTCCTCACTATCCAATAGATCTTGCACCATCGCCAGAAGGTTCCATGGGAACCTCAAACCCGAGCAGTCTAGGATAAGAACATTGTTGATCACCATCAACAATACGACATGCCTCACCGTAAAGATGCCCTCCCCATGCCAATGACTGATGGACACTCCTTCGGACTTGGTGTCCTTGAGAGCATCCATAGAATGCTCTCTAAACACCCGAGTGAAGACAACCACCTGATCATTAGTGGTCGAAGAGACAATGGCCACCCCATCGAATGGAATCTGAAAGATCCTATATACATCCTTCGATGTAATGGTCATCTCATCGGTCGGGAGGTGGAAGGTATTAGTCCATGGGTCCTAGTGATGGGCCAAAGTCATAAGGTAAGCCTGATCTACCATGATGTAAGGTAACCTGATGACATACTACAACCCATGGGCTTTGAACCATGCCTAGTCCGTATCATTAAAGCTAGGAAGTAAGTCAAGCAGGAGCTTCGGGTCTCGAGCTCGAGCAGTAAGGATCTAAGCAAAGCAAAAGAAAGACAAAACATAACTATAGTGCATCTAAGGCATAATTCACAATAAATATGAAAATGGTGCAAAAGAGTATGGACTATTCTAAGTCTAAGCAAAATAAGGATAATATTGCACCTAATCAAGCAAATCAAAATTCCAAAATTCCAAAAAAATGTCATAAAATCAACAAAAATACAAAAAAACAAGGCTAAAGGTTTAGCCGTTGTCGCCTATAATGGTCGAAACTTGGTCGTTGGAGGTAGGGCCAAGACCCAATGGTCAAATTTTTGACCATTGGGATTCAAGCTTGGCCGCTCTGAGCGACAATGGCCAAGGGGTGGCATGGCAAACCCATGAACCCTTGGCTAGAAAATAAAAAAATTGCAAAATTAACAAAATAATTTCAATAAAATAACATAGGGAGGGAAAACAAACAAATTGGAAAGTAAAATTTCCCACCCAAGCATCAAAACTAGGCTAAGTTCAAAATGCCCAAAATGGCGGTAGTAGGTGAATAACTGAAAAATTTCAAAAACCTAGGCTAAAGCCACTAACAGAAAGCAAAATTGGGGACTAACCCACCATAGCAAAGGGGAACCTAAGCCTAATTACGGAGTTTGTTCATTGCCAACAGGTTTAGTGAGGTTCATTTTACCCATTACTTAGTGAGGTTCAGTTTTACATAGACAAAAGAAAAGAGAGCTAGGGTTTTGAAGAGAGAAATACCCAAGAAGCTCCGGCTCCTCTAGTAGTTGATGTCTCACCCTATGCAGCCATGTCCTCAGCACCAGCAAGTTTCAAAGTCACAACCATCATCGTCGCACCAGAGCTCCCAAAGTGAATCTTCAATAGTGAAAGTGATAGGTCAAACCCTAGAAATGCAAATTTTTATATTTCCTTAATTATGCCTTGGTTGTTGCTGACGTCAATGGCCCAAACTTCTTGGCCGCTCAAGGCGACAATGGCCATAGGCAAGAACTCATAAGTCGCTGGACCTGACAGCGGCCAGATCCATAGATCAAAATAAGGGATTTTCTCCTTGAGGGATCCCACAAAAACAACAAATAAACACACTTTGGTGGTTTCAGATCATCAGAATGTTCAAAATAACAAAAAAATCACATAAAATCACAATCTCAGGTAGGCCTCGTATCCAGTTACCTACTCTATCCACTCGATGATTGCAACGATTTGCACTCCATGTATTTTGGTGAGATGAGTAGATAACCATAAGGCCACTTGGGGCAAAAACAACTCATTTTGGAATTACGATGTGCCACCCTTCAATCTCGAAGAAGACCAAGATGGTCGGACTGCTCCATGGGTGTGAAAGGATCATTCTAATTCCCCTATGACATCAAAAACATTAAGTCAAAGTGATACAATCTAAACATAAATAGAATCACTCATCCTAACTCCCTAAGAAGGCTATTGATAGTTGGACCGCTCCTCGGGATAAGGATGGATGATTATCATAAACAATTGGAATCACACTTGGATGTGGGATTGCCCATTAAAAGCAACAAATGCTAGAAAGGAACCAGATTAGTCATATTGGTCAAGCGACTTGTCGCTTCATTCATTGTCATTTCTTCACCAATTCATTGTGTGAGGAAGTAGTTCAAAACTTCAACTTAATCATAATCAAAATCAACAAAATATCACTCGATCATAGCAAAATCATGTTCATCCTATGAATCATTGCATACAACAATCACAAATTTCCCTTGTTTGCTGGGAACGTAAGC
Source organism: Wollemia nobilis (assembly GCA_028583015.1). Lineage (NCBI taxonomy): Eukaryota > Viridiplantae > Streptophyta > Pinopsida > Araucariales > Araucariaceae > Wollemia > Wollemia nobilis. The sequence continues at coordinate 4,663,300 of JAQPPZ010003192.1, read as the reverse complement.
AGACATGACATCTTCAATTGTAGCTCTCCTACCGATCAAAATTGTTGTAGCAATTGAAGCTACCCGATTGAGTTTGAGGAATGAGTGCAATTTAACATGCAAAAGCCATTGAGCTAAGTCCTCCGAATATTGAGGCAATGATTCAAGGGATGCACACCATCTTGCATGATTGGGCCATCCAACATTGATCAGACCATTGATCACCATACACCCTACAAATAGATCAGTCTACGTTTTTGCTCAACATTGTGTTTTCCACACAACACATCACAAAAAGGGCATCTATAGACACCTAAATCATGTCATGCTTAGGGGAGCTACTCACATAGACACATTCATAAGATCATAAGACATAATATTGGACTTTCCAAGCATCAACAATGGTTCTCACCACTCATTTGGGGCCTTTTCAAGCCATCCAAGCTTAGTCGCTCAAACCAAGAGCGGCCAGATCCTAGCCGCTCAAGCCTAGAGCGGCCAGACCTTAGCCACTATAGATGACAGCAGCCAGATCTTAGCCATTGTAGATGATAGTGGCTAAGCCATAAGAAGTAGTTTATCGACAAACATGCCTAATCACGAGTGAAAGTGGTAGTCTACATGCAATAAAGGTGAGCGGGAGTAACTTTGCATTCCTTTTCATGACCAGTTCACATAGGAGACTTGAGTTTGCATTTAAACTTAAGTTAACTGACCTCCAAGCATAAACAAAGGACAAAATCTTCTCATGCTAACAACCAGTTCGCATAGAAGACTCAAGTGGGTAGTTAGATTTTAGTTAACTGGCCTTCAAACATAGACAATGGACAAAAGCTTCTCATGCTAACTTGCACTACGCATGAGAAATTCATTTCTAGGGCTTGGACATAGACCTAGGGTTTCACACTATAAAAGGTGCAAGCCTAAGAGCACCAAAAGAGAGAGAATCAGAGAGAGACATATTTTTGAGGAGAGCTTTCGAGACTTGGAGAGTTCTCTTTGAGATCATGTGTATGATGAAGCTCTAACGGATTGAAGAGCATAACACCTATTATTTCAACATCAGATACAGGCTTTGACCCATAGCTTTGGGGCAAAGAGAGCAAGGTTTACTTTAGTGGCTGTTGTCTTGGATAGTGGCCCATAGGCTTAGCTTAGGTTTTAGACATAGCTTCTTTTATTCTGTTTCTTTATGTTTTCATATCATTAGCATAGATAGTTTTATCATATTTTTGTTACATTCTTTGATTACTAACAACCTCATCCGGGGAGGCAATCTCGGACACCTAAACGTGTGTTGTTGTTTCATTGCTTGCAGGGCCACAGGTACATCGGATGAAGTTTGCAACATACGAGAGCAAAAGGGATCCCTCTAGGAAATAGACCTGGAGAAGGAGGCATCTGTAAGCCCTCATACATTTTCGTGTGCGGAACCGAGAAGCTTTTATAAGCGCACCACCTCTTCGCGGAAGGGGCACTCCTTGCCTATTTGTAATTTATAGTATCGAAATGGGTATCCCTAAGAGGGACCGACATGTAACCGAGCTTCAATATCAATAAAGAGATCCATCTTTGTTATTTCGTGTTATATGCTTTTTCCTCTTGTCTTTCCATTTCATCTTCAGTATTTTAATAACATTGCAAGTAGGGTTAAAAAGGGACCGGTGCGTGCATTCTCGGGGTCGCTACAATAGATAAATCCAATGGTGACATAGAAGTCCTCATAAATCTATCTGAAGACGACACAATGAGTATAAATTCAGAATCTGAATCTCAAGAACAACATACAAAAGTGTAGACACGTAAAACACATAATGCCAAGGTGACTACTTATATGGGACATGCTAGAAGACCATATGGAAGACCTTGGACATATACCAAGGTATAGTAGTGGTTTTTACCACTCAATTTGGGCACCTTTGCCTAGTCAGTGCTAGCCACTACTAACACCCATGGTTAGCAATGTTGATCACGCATGTTAGCCATGGTCAAGACTTAGAGTCATTTGGCCTTCATCCGATCCAAAATTTGTTGCAACGGCCAATTGGTTGTGGATTGGAGTGGTTTGAGTAAGGAAGGTTTTGGATACTTCCATCCAACAAGCTCAACCACCCAGTATTGATCTAAGCTTCTTTAGGAAGCTACCCCTAGCCCTTGGTAATTTGCTATATAATCTCCCTCTGAATTGGGGAATCAATTGAGCAGCGAAGCCCTATCAAATTGCATACTCATTCACATGCATTGATAGGAATACTTTTACCACCCAATTGGAGATCACATTGCCATGGAGGTCCTAGGAGGATAGGAGATCCAAGAAATGCTGATATGTGTAATCCGTGCACTTGTTGAGAAATTCAATCGCTAAATCTATTAGACGACATAGAGGTGACCCTTGACCATCAATTTGGAAATGAGGATCAGATAAATTAGCCCTGATTTGGAGGGTAAACTTACTTCAGGCTCAGCGACGACTGTCAACCGTGGTGAACAGTACCCACTGCTTGAAGGACCCACAATCAGAGGGTAATCCCTGATTTCCTTGTTCTTTGTTTTACAATTTGTTTAACTAGATTAGATTAATCATTTTGTAGGGTTAATTTAGTATTCTAGATATTCTTGATCGATATATTTGGAGTTAATTGCAATTTTCTTTCATTATTGTAGTGTAGGGATAACGAATATTTTTCATGCTTTCATGTCTTTAATTGGCTAATTAGGAGCTTGGATAGATTCATCTTAGTTTCTTTCATGTTTCTAATCACAAATTATCATGTTTTAGATCAATTTACATGCTTTAAATAATTTTCTTGATTTCTTGATTATCATGTTATCTTTTGTGCAAATATCCTTTTAAAGCCTCATAAAGAGAGGTCTCCTTTGATTTTAATGTTTCTTGTTGTTTATTGCATGCAAGACTAATAGGGTTTTGGGATGCAAGGCAAAAAATGCCTCTAATCATGGAGAAGAGGGTCATCGACACCCTAGAGTAGTTCGTGTCACTCTGGAAGGCATTTTGATTGCATATACCCTTGAGAGGGATTTGAAAATATATTGTAATTGATGTATCAAATGGGTATCCCTAAGATGGATGAATATGTAACTTGGCTTCATTGAAATTAATAAAGAGATTCTTTATATTTGTTTCATGTCTTGTTTTCAACTTATGCTTTCCCATTTGTGCTTATTTTATGAATTGCAATAGATAGATTAGATAGCAAGAGCATTTTTTGTGGTTATAGAAGGTGATCATGATGGAACCTCACATTTTTAGCCATGATTTACTAAATTTGGTATGTGTTTTTATGGTAGGTACTCGTCGCGGTTGACATCCACGGTCAAAAAGTTAGCCTGCAGTTGACATGCATGGGCAACAGTCACAACCACGTATCAGAGCCACGGTCAGAAATAGACCAACCACAGAGTAGAAGTAAAATATTGAATTATATGAGGACCTAAGGTAGGCCCTACTGACAGCATTTTTTTCTATTTTCTATCTCTATATTTTTCTAGAACATCAAAAATGAAATCTAGCTAGGATAAGGATAAAAAGAATAGGAAAATGAATTAGGTCCTTGGGGTTTTATTTGGTGCTTCTAATAGTCACTTCTAGGAACAACAGGTCTCTGAGTGCAGCTCGCCCTAGTATCCAATGGTCTAGGCCATCTGAATGTTAGATTTTTCTTGCATGAGGCCCAATAAGTGGCCAATTACTCATACTAGTTGCATTCTCTGAACATCACGTAGCGTAGTGTGCATATACCTCTAAATATCAAACTTTATTTATTGCATATCATGTAGGAAATGATCATGTTAATGTTGTATTATGCATATTTCCTTTGTGCAAATTAAAAATAACCCACACACACCACAACGCATTTAAACGCTAGTGAGTTGGGAGTCACATCCAACCACTAGTAGGGTTTCAACGATGGTGGAGGTGATTTCCATCCGTTGGCTCAACTCCCATGTACCCTATGTTCTAGACAAACATCGGATCCAAGAATATTTCATATCTCAGAAGATTTACATATACTCCTCTTCGGAGGGTATGACGCTGACTGGGTGAAAACGGGTGAGGATCTGAGAGGACCTGTGTTTTTTTCTCGGGTGTGGACTTTCATTATCACACTTTGGGGGGATTACGTGATCTGGAGTTCATAGTCAAGTTGTCGAGCTATGAGCATACAAGTGAAATATTTTAAAAATTTGAGAAAATCATCAACATTTTGTAAAACATGACAAGAGTTACTTTACTGATACAACAAATTGAAAACACATCAAACAATCTAGGACTCATTTTAAAATTGTAAAAAGAGATAATCATCATTGTATTCTTTGTGTGTTAATAAAAGTTAAATCTAGACATAGGATACACAATGGTGTGAACATAAAGCAAGTGACTCGGGTATAGACCCAATATCAAAGCCCAAGCTCCACCTAGTGCACATCATGATGTAGAATGCCCTCAATTATAGAATCATCTTGGACGTCATTCAGTGAGTATTAGAGGTAATGACTTGTAAGGCATGCAAAATTTCAAGTGTTCGAAATGAAACCATTTTTGCACTATTCCTCTATCTAAATCTACCACCCCTTTTTTGTGTTTGTCTTTTTTCACCTGTAGGTGTCTACATAATTCTTTGGTGCATTTATTTGGCCATAAATACTTCAAAGAAGGGGCAAAACGTAGACATGGAAAATTGACCCATAAAAATGAGTTATTTTTCCCTTAGATCCCTAGGAATCTCCTCAAAATTTCTAAGTTCAAGTTTGAGCACCCTTTTCCCTTTTGTTTTACCTTTTTTTCCCCTCGCCTTGCCAAATCATAGTCATCCCTTATAGGGCATGAATTTGGCATGTCAAATTTGCACCTGCCAAGTATGATGTATAAATTTAGTAATTTTGGATTTGTTTCTCTCAAAAACCCTAGTCATGCATCGACTTCTTCTAATGTCAGCCCTTGCCTGATTTTGATATTTGTTTTTCCCACCTGAAATCTCTCCAAACCTCCTATAAATAGAAGGATTGAACTCCCTTTTTCATATCATATTGTTTTTTTGTGAATCTGATATATGATCTTCATGCTCATTATAGTTATCATTCTATGCTCTATTGTTTTGCTTTTTGTGCTTCTTATGTTTATCTACTTCTAGTGAGCAAGTGGAGGAGCCTTGATGATAAATCTTGTGCAAGGAGGAGAGGTCTACCATTTTGGTTGTTGCCTTCACTTTTTCATTGCTTTTTTGCTTCCACCATAGTCTAATCAATTTTTTATTGCATTATTAGTCTTTTTAGATCATTAATATTTTGTTTTGCATTGCATTTTTTGTATTTGTAGACTAGATAAGGGCTTTGTTGCAAATTTGTGACCTATCCATACAAGGTACGAATTTGGTGAGTGAAATTCATGTTAAATTGGGAGTAAATTTTTGCTCTTAAAAACCCTAGTTCACTGCTTGCATACTTGATTTCTATCATATTCCTTATGTCTAATTATGTTTTCATTATTTCATGTTTATTATATTTTGTTTTGCTTACTCCAAATGTCAACAATCACTTTCATTTTTTAGCAATCATCTAAAAGGACCAAGGGTCTTGATTTTTGTACCTCCAAGCTCAATCACATAGTGGCCTAAGCAGGCCCCCAAACATTGATCAAATTTTCCAAGGTTTTTTATGTTGTTAGACACTACAGGGAACGAATTTAGATAGGATCAACCATCGAATTAGGTAAGTATTCTAATATATATTTTAGGTTGTTTGTTGGATGTTTATAGTCATTTCCTTTTCATTTTTTTTTCTAGATTTAAATCACAAGAAAAAGAAGGTATTTGGTTTCATTTCTAGGCATCAAAAAAGAAAATCATATAGTTTGCATCTAGGCTAATCATGTTTGTGCATTATCTTAAACCTTTTCCTAAAAAGAAAAGATTTATTTCATTATGAATTTAGGTTTTATCCCTAATTGAAGCAAAGAATCATTCTAGGAATAGTTTCTTGTTTGCTTGCATTGTTGTTTGCCTTGCATTGTTGTTCTTTAATGTTTTCTAGTTTAGATCTTTACCAAGACCAAACTTAGGTGCTTGCTCAAATAAATACATATAACCTTCTATCTTGGACTTGGAGTAAGTCATTAAACCATTCATGGTGAAACCTTCGATCCCCAAGCCCCTGAGTGTAAAGAAACATAGCCCCAAGATCACCTTGGCTCCCAGAAGATCCGTTGAGAATCGTACGCAATGGGTTATTTCCCCCCTCTAAAAAATGAGACAAGTGTTAGTATTCCTCTTTGTAGCTATTGTGCCCAACTAGAAGAGATGGGTAAGTTTTATATAGATAGAGATTAGGAGCATTCCATGTAATAGTTTCTTCTTTTATAACTTGATCCGTATCACTAATTAATGAACCTAAAAGATAAGAATACATTGATTATTGTATTAGTTTGCTAACATATTCACTAATTAAAATTTATTTAATTTATGCAATCCAAAGGATAATAAGGAGCATTTATGTCTCATTAATGTTTATATAGTTAATTAGAAAATGTATAATAAAATTTATTGAAATTTAAAATATTTTAAATATAAATAATAACTAAATAAAAATATAATAATTAAAGAAGTGTGGTTCTTTTTAAATGGTTTGAAACAGTTCCATATTTATTATATCATCATTAGATAGTGGTATTACAACAAGTTGGCTATTTAAGCATGTATTCTTTTAGCAAGATTCAAAATTTAGTCTCCACTATCAAAATCAAAAAATCTAACTGGTTGAACTAATACTATTGGATATGTTATTCTTGACTCTTTTTTTGATTGGTTGAAAAGGGGTTTTGAAAGTATCCCTAAACCTTTTAGAAAGTGGCAACACAAAAGAGACCATCTTCTGAAGACGATCTCCACGAGACAAACAAGGAACAATTGAAATAGAGAGATGATCTCCACAGGGAGACGATCTCTACAAGACCAACTACAAAATCAATCAAATTTGAAATACAGGAGCTTCCCGCTCAAAATAGAAACACAATTTGAAATAATTTGAAACACACTTCCCACTCAAAATTGAATTAGGATTCCCTGTCAAGAGGAGCAACTCCACTAAGGAAATATTACCTAGGGAAACCACCACCATCAAGAAAATCCGAAGAAAAAACAACTGCAGCTCAAAAAAAAATTAAAAAAAAATTCTCGTCCAAGGAAATCTTCACCAACAGACTAAACTTGGGAAAAAACACCAACGGTTTGAAAATTTGAAAAGAGGTTTCCAGCCTAGGAAAACCTTTATCAACTGGTAGCAAAAAAATCTTGGAAAACGGATCTATAATAACCAAAGATATCAACAAGCCACAATATCTCATTGCAAAGGAGATATAATGCACAAGCTGAATGTGAGAAAGTCCAGAGAAGATGCTAACTACCATGGTGACCCATGACTGAAGCAAAAAACTAGACAGGTGGACTACCTTCAGGAGCTTGACATCTAAAACAAACATGAACACATAAGATCCCCCTCCAAAGACCTGAAAAAAAAAAAACTATAGATATGGTCCATCAGATAATCACCAGTATCAGATCGATCAGCCCCACTAAATATCTGCTCAGAGAGGAATCCTTAGAAACCATCTACCAAAACTACACAAGAAAGCATAGGGTCTTGACCCAAGACCACAAAACATATTGTAGAGATAGGTTCCATCAAAAAACCCTAAAGCAAAAAAACACTAGACCTTTTGAAAGACCTTAAAAATACCACTGAAAACCCAACCATAAGCAACCAAGAAGGTCCCTAATTTTCATATGCTAAACAAGTGGCCCTCCATCAAAGACCAAGAAAAACATAGATAAGTATCCCTGAGCTACTAACACTAGGCAAACATGGCACCAAACCCTCTTTTGAAAGCCCAGCTCAAGAGAAGAAGGAAGCCACGACTATGAACACCGATGAAGCACGAGGTCCCCCCTTGAAAGACTATAAAAACCTCGTAGGGAAAGGGTCCACAACACACCTCCCAAACTCAACCAGTCAAAATCCAACCAACACCAAAGGGCACCAAGGAAAGTATCTTTAGGACATTCCAAACAGGCTGCAACATTCATGTTTATGATGGGAAAACCCTTCCTAGGGAGCTCTAGGAAGATCCTGTGAAGGTCCCAGAAATGCATCTAGTTCCAAGAAGATCCCAGAAAAACCTTCTTGGCCAAAGAATCACAAGACTAGAGCAAGGGAGAGTAGGCAAATTGGAATTGGAGCCTCTTGCTCTCCCCCATACTATTCTTGACTCTAACTTGTAAGTTTGATTGACTATTTTGATACTAGTAATTGGTTGATTAAACCTCATAATAAAACTAATGTAAAATAATATACATTTTATGTTTAATTCTATTTAATATATTAATGTCCCAGGGGGGACAGGTTTAGGATTTGGCTCTTCTTCGAGAGGTCCAAGGTTCAAACTGTAGCGTGGACGAGTGTGTGAGGGGGTGGGTGTGTGGTGGTTGTGTTAAATTCCCTATTGATAAGCTCTCGACTTTAAGAGAGGTCATGGTTGGGGGGGCCTACCCAACCCTGTGCATTGGTCATAGGGGTTTCTCACACTAACCAAATCAAAATATATATACATATATATATTTAATATATTAGTTATATAAAAATAAATTTACTCAAAATTGTTGGTACCAATATTTCATAGATGAAAAGCGAAAAACACAAACAAGGATCCTCGGGCTACTAACACTAGGCAAACAAGGCATCAAACCCTCTTTCGAAAGCCCAACTCAAGAGAAAAAGGAAGCCACCACTATGGACACCGATGAAGCACGAGATCCCTCGAAAGACTAGAAAAACCTCACAAAGAAAGGCTCCACAACACACCTCCCAAAATGAGCCAACTAAAATCCAACCAACACCAAAGGGCACCAAGGAAAGTATCTTTAGGACATTCCAAACAAACCACAACATTCATGTTTGTGATAGGAAAACCCTTCCTGGGAAGATCCCATGAAGGTCCTAGAAATGCATCTAGCCCCAAGAAAATCCTAAAAAGACCTTCCTGACCGAAGACTCACAGGTTTAAAGTAGGGGAGAGCAGGTAAATTGGAACGGGAGCCTCCCACTCTCTCCCTGCTATTCTTGACTTTAACTTGTAAGTTTGATTGAGTTTGATTGACTATTTTGATACTATTAATTGGTTGATTAAACCTCATAATAAAACTAATATAATATAATATTGCCTTTTATGTTTAATTATATTTAATATATTAGTTATATAAAAATAAATTTACTAAAAAAAGGTTGGTGCCAATATTTCGTAGATGAAAATACATAAAATTAATAAAAGTGATTTACAATAAGATTCACTCAAAATTTAGGATTTTATTTTAAAAAAAATAGATTCTTTGGATGTGTTATAGTGAAAGGCAAAGTTTTAATTTTTTTTTTTTTTGAAGAGATAAGGGAGTCTAAACTAATGTATTGTGCATTGAACTTGGGTCTCCATTAAGAGAGCCTAATGACTTTTGCCTTTGTGGTGTCCTTACCAGGACAAGATGAGATTTTAAAATTAAGAGATTAATCAGTGATCATTTATATAACAAAATCACATCTAAGTTTTAACGGAAAAATAGATATATACCATCTCATTTCGACTAGGCTGATATCATCTTACAATTTTTTAATGGGTTATATATGGGATTGAAACAACTCCATCCATAATACATCATAACCATAACCACATAGTGGTATGAACCAATAATTATACATGTATAGTTTAATAAGATTGGAACATTGATCTCTTCTTTGAAATTTGAGAAATCTAACCAATTGAACTAATGCTAATGTCTTTTAATCTTGTATCATCTTACAATTGAAATAAGAATATAGAAAAATATTAATCAAGAACAACACCTTTATTTTTTGTATAAGTTAAATGAACTTAAAGATAGAAAACACAATATATTTTTTTAACACAATATTATATTATCTAACGTACCAAAAATTAAGATAAAAATAATTAATGAAATATTAAATTAAAGTTATATTTAGCTTAAAATTTTAAGGTCGCACTCCTATAAAAAGATATTACCTCAACCCATTAGATTCCTCAACATTCAAGAAAGTGACCCAAGTTCAAATCTTGTCAAATAATACATGGATAATATCCATTATTGTAATACCACAATGTCCTCAACATTCATCAAAGAGATCCAAGTTCAAATCTTGTCAAATAATGCATGGATAATATCCATTATTGTAATACCACAATGTGGTGATCCAAGCTTTGTTATAATACTATGGTGAGGCCCATTTCAATTCCATTAAAAAAAACATAACTTTGAACAACTTATCCAAACAAAAAAGTTCAAAATGTATGGTATTAAAATTTAAAATTATATATACATCAATTGACAAGACTTGTCTAAAACCTCATATTAAAAAACTATATTTTAAACCACTTAAACTTATGATATTTAACAATTTACTTGATAAATATATTTTTAATCAATTATATAGGATTGAAATGAGCCACTCATATTACATCATAAACATATAGTAGTATTATAACTACTTAGTTATTGTGCAAGTATCACCTGGCAAGATTCAAACTTGGTTGAAGTTTAAAAAATCTAACTGGTTAAGCATCTACCTAAAAATATATATTTTTAATTAATCATATGAAATTGAAACAAGCCCCACTTATATTTACATATATACCATATAATAGCATTATAACTACTTATAAGTTTTATATATTTAGCTTGAACATAGGTCTCCTCCTTTCATAAAAATAATAATAACAAATCAAACTAATACCATTTAATATCTATTTGATAAAAAATAAATTATATTAATTTTAAAACTAAAATTAATTAATGACTATTTTATTTAATAATTTAACTTTTAATACAAATTTCCAATTAGTGTAAAAAATATATAATTTGGAACATATTAAATTCTTCTCGTCGAAATTCAAGTTTGATCGTATGAAAGATATCTTAAACAAAATGCAAAAAATATAAAAAAATTTGTAGAATACTATAATAATATGACATTCACCTTTTCATCACAAGACTAAAATTCATATCAACCTTGTGATTAAGAAGGAAATAAAGAAGAGGGAGAAAAAATAAATCTTGGGATGGGAACTGGCCATAGAGACCACTTGAAGGTCTTGATCCCTAGGCCATAGAGACCACTTGAAGGTCTTGATCCCTAGGCCATAGACATTTTTTTTTTCGAGGTGCAGCTTTGTCTTGTTAAGTGAAGAACCTGTGTCCACCCTAGGTTCTACTAATCATGAGCTTAGGTCAACTTTAAGTTCTAAAGTTCGTGGGTGGGGGTCATGGTCCTATTGTCCCTAGTCTTATTCTCTCCAATCTCAAGGCAACAAAGTGCAATGATGACGATAATTTCATATTTCTATGCCTTCAATAATTGTATGCAAATATCACCCTTTTTCATAGCTTTCAAAATCATAACAAGCAATAGAAATATTTATTAAAATGTTAATTTTTCGGCCTTGAATCCTGGATATAAATTTAGAATATAAAAGGTTATAGTCTCTTATATTATAAGATCTATAATATTATACTAGTACATTGCCTTTTAAAAGATAATATATGATTATAAATAGGGAGGATTTAAGTGTAAATAAAAAAATAAATACTAGTGCATTACCTTTTAAAAGATAATATATGATAATAAATAGAGAGGATTTAAGTGTAAATAAAAAAATTAAAAATTGTTTGAGGGAAATTGTAGTGGTTTGTTTTTTGGTTTTTTTTGTATCATGAATTATATAACTTTCTTACGTGTGTGCAATGTTTTTAATATATTGGTTTGTTTTTGGGTTTTTATTTAGGAAACTCAAGTTCAAACCTTAGTAAAAGGTGATCAAGACCCCTTTTCAAAAACTATGTTTTTATTTATGAACCTAAAAGGTATAGGTCAATTGGTAGCAGTTAAATGCTTGTTAATGCTTGTTGATAGGTTATCTTGATTCAATTCCTTGAATGATTAGGGTCTTGTTGACTTTGTCTTTATCCAACATGTTAGGGATTATAGAGATTTTCTATGAAAAAATAAATAAACATATAAAATAGCATAAATAAATATATAAAGATAATTATTATGATTGTTTTTTAATATTTGATAAAATAAATAATCTAAGGTTATAATTTGGATAAGAAAAAGATTACATGGATGTGTAGATACCTAAAGCTAGCATAATAAATATTAATTAATTAATCATGATTAATTAATATATTTAATATTAATTAAAGTTAATTAATATTAAATAAACAATAAATTACTTAAGTAATGATTAATTAATTAATTCGGTTATTTAATAAGTAATTAATTAAGTGCTTAGGTTGCACAACTATAACATCCTTCCTTGTGGGAGCATCCACACATCCATCACCCATGACCACCTCATCCATTTAATTGGTAGTCCCACCTCCTATCATCTGGATCAATCATGAGCAAAGAAAACCCTTATCCACAAGTGAACTTAAGTCACTAACAGATGCACCTCCAAGCCACAAAGGAAGAATAATCATGCACTCAATTAACTAAATCAGTTAACTCAGCATACACAATATTCACAAAATTAACATAATCAGTTAAAAAGATATGCACAATCAATCTATCCATGCACATTCAGTTAACTAACCATGCTTATTGGATGAAAAATCTAAAGTGTGCACACACCATGAATTTGCACGCATATTCTACACTATTGACAATTATGAGGTAATCTTATCTACATGCACTCCCTATGATAAAATCAATGCAAGTGTCACAACCCTATCCCATCCTATATTTTTCTTTAATACATCAAACATACCAAGGTTTTAGAGTCTATATTCAGGGTCAACTAACAGTTCTCTAGGTTCTTCCTTGAGGCACACCCATCCTTACTCTATACATACATCCAACTATGTAAGAGCACTAGGTGTTCTACTTTATGGTCAAAACTATCCATCTCATGGATCCAATGAGCTAGCATTGACCTTCCCTTCATTATTTCGAAAGGTGCATGCCAAGTCTATACTCTTCATAAGTCCTTTTTATGCAGATAGTATGTGCATATGGGAATTGACTATACATCTCAAACCCGTTTGAGCTAATCATTCCATAAGCATCATTCTACATTCCATCTCATGGGTTCAACATCATGGCTAACTATATTCATTTAGTTTAGGATTCATTACCCCTTTAGGTTTACCACTATGGAGTTTAAAGATATGTTCCCTTCTTTTCCAATTGAAACATTCCTTAACTCCACCCATTCAAATCCCTATAGTACCTTAGTAATAGTCAAATAAGCTATACCATTAACCATTAATATCACGTCTTTAATGGCTCCATAAGTCAATTAATGCATATTCTAAATTCCTTTATCTATCAAGCTTACTACTTATAACCTAAGGTGGTTATATCCTTTAATCATTCATAGTCATACTCTTCTATTTTCCTTTATGAAGGGTTGAGATATTTTCCAATATGTTAATTGCATTTGTTTATTAAGATGCAACACAAAGCCTAAACCATTCCATGCTTAATTGATCATCAATCAATGGTTAACCCTAAAATGTAGCATCTAACATAAAGAGGGTTCATAAAAACTAATGAGTATGAAAGAATAACATTAACTACTATTTTATTATTATTCCCTTATAATATCGACGTGCAATTATCCTCATGTGGAAGCAAGCTATGACATGATTAACTCTTAACTAATTCATGGATCTAAATTCCTGCTATAATTAATTATGCAACAATTCCATAGGCATCATGATCATTCCTTAACAATAAACACAACAACATTCTTTAATAACTTTAAAGCATTCACTATTACGAAATATAATCCACAACAATAATCACATAACACTTTGTTTACCTTGAGAGAAAACCTCGAAGGGAAAACCTAGCAAAAATCAATTATTTTCATTTATCTCATAGGTCAATTGTCTCTTTACAATGTTTCTAAAACACTCCAAAAAGTCTTTATCTACTTCCAAGGATATTCCAGGCTCCTAAGAATTACAATATGAATAAATCACTTAATTCATATTTCACAGTAAAATTCAATTATGGGAATAAAGCATTCCATGATGTCTTTCCCACTATTAATGATTCCAAGCATATTATATTTTACAATAGGCACAGCCCCTTTGAGTTATAAATGAAAATCAAAATAATGTTGCCTCTTCACAATCTTTGGACTAATACAGCCCAGCATGTTGTTTCTTCCCAACAGATCAATACCTTTTGCACAACCCATGAAATCCCATGTTTCTTTTGTCTAAAATTGTTAGGATCCCATCCTAACGTTACTTTGTAATTCTCATTATTATGTAATGACCCACTTCCAACGTGGGGGGATTCTATTATAATGTTATTTTGTAATTCCTCATAATGTATGTGGTAAATAAGGCACCTAGCCAAGTGGTGCCATCGCATGTAACCGTTATCAAGATTGTAACCGATGGTGCCATTGCATATAACCATTATCAAGATTGTAACCAATGTAAGCCAAGTGGCATTTTGCATGTAAGCCAACTCTTGAGCCTTTAGGTAGGATTGCATGTAGCTTTCTCTTTAAAAGGCATGAAGCCATATACGAATGTATCTTTTTGCAAGCTAATGAAATATTGAAGGAGGTTGCCCCCTCGAAGAGGCCTACGATTCTGAGTTATTTGTGAGATTGTTTCAATTCTGCAATTACTTTCTGCATAGTGTTATTCTGTTATTGCATGTATTTCAGTTATCTTTTAGTATTTTGTATGTGTGAGCTTTATTTCAATAGTAGGTTCCTTACAAGTGGTATCAGAGCGCTTTCTAGGGCCGAGTTCTACTATGACTATGATAATTCTTGCTCAACCATTTTCACTTGTTAGGTATAATTTTCCTGTGTGTTTTCATTCTATCTTCCTTTATTCAAAAGCCAAAAAAAAATCTGCAAAAACCCAAAAAAATACAGTTTTTTTTTCGTAGTTGAGTAGGCTAGAAACCCTGTACCGAGGGTTTTAAAATATCATGAAGGAGCTATCATTATTGGCTAAGCTAGATAGCCCATAAAGCATCTAGTGAAGTGAGGGGCGATCAGGCTCCAATACCCAGGCCTCAGACAACACTCACGCATGGAATTGAGCTCCCACGCATCTTCGGGTGTATCGGGAGACCATTCTAGGGTGAACAAAATTTTATCCAATAGGAAGCTTTTCGGCCTTGTATCATCCATAGTCCATGGGACACAACATCTCGAATGATTACCCTCTCGTACTATCAGAGAGGCAGATAGTGTGCTCAAGGGTATGTGTGGAATCCTCCTTGAGTAGTGGCCTAAAATATTGGTCCGAGCACTATTGTTCATCACTACGGTATAACAGAGGGCCTATGGGTGTTACATACTCCTCTACCTAGTATACCCTAGTTCTGTTAAAAAATTCAACCTACAAAATACTCACCTATCCCTATTCTACTGAACCTACTTTCACGATCCCAAAAAGTGAGCATACGGAGAAAGACTTCCCTATCATAGAAGAACGCACTTTTCATGCACCAATAGTGAGGACAGAGTCTGCAAGTGTCTAAAATATTCTAGTACCAGTCAAGTCAGTGATAGTAACAACCAGGTCAACAATAGTAATAGTAATAGTCAGTTGTAACAATAAGAAAATATAGGTGGTCAGGGTCAAAAATAGAACCGTCAGTGTCAGTAACTATAGTATAGGTGACAGGATAGTGACAGGGTGGTCAGTTGATAGAACGCACAGATCAGAGATAGTTGATCCAATTTCCAACTTTGAACTATAGCCCAAAAAAGGTTTTCTTGCACTCAAAAAATAAAAAATCATGCAAATCGGAGCTATAATGAAGAAGTTATAGTGGTTTTATCTTTACTCTATTTTGAGTATTTTTAAAACCAAAAATGGGGAAAAATAGCCCTAAAATAGTCATAAAAAGCCCTAGACACCCCCAAAAATCCTCAAATTTATTCTGTTATCTTAGTTAGCCCCTCCTGCACCTCTCACAAAATTTTTGAGTCTTAACTCCCTTTTTTCTCAAAATTCCTCAAATTTATCATTTTCCACGACTCCTCTTTGGCCAAATATTCCACAAATACAAAATTTGATCCCAAAAATAATTTTTTGAGTCCTAGCCCATTGTGTTCAGCTCGTCACACTGATCATTTTGATATATCACACCCAAGCACTTTTTTGGCCTCCTTACTAAAAATAGTAACCCTTGAAACCCACACTTCTATTTTTAGTAATTCAGTTACAAAGGTTCAAGACTATCCAAAATGGCTAGTGGCACTCGAGGACAATAGAAAGAGGTAGATTCGATCACCTCAATGATTGCAAAATTTGAAAGCACCCTTGTTGACATGAAACAATCAAGTCAAGATGTGATGATAGAGCTTCAAAATCTTAGAACTGATCATGCTAACTCCAGAGACCGCCTAGAAGAAAAACTTGCAGAAGTTGAGTCCAAATTGGTTGGTGGTCCTAGTCATACTGAGCACCATACTGAACACTCGTATTATAATAGAGGTAAAGGAAGGACACTAGATGACTCTCATTTTCCCTATGATCATGATTCTACCTATAAGATGCCCAAATTAGACTTTCCTAAGTTCAATGGAAAGGATGTGGATGGGTGGTTATGTCATGTTGCTCAATACTTTAGCCTCCATGATGTACCCATATGGCACAAAGTTCAAATGGCTTCTTTCAACTTGGAATATGAAGCTTTGCAGTGGTACCAATGGTTGCAAAAAACTCACCCTAATCCTTCATGGGAAGAATTTGAGTCTCAATTACTCACTCGCTTTGGCCCTAGTGAGTATGATGATTTTACAGGATAGTTGACAAAGTTGAAACAAACTTCGATAGTTAGAGATTATCAAATACAATTTGAGAAATTGGCCAACAAAACCATGGGAATGAATGAAGGGTTCTTTATGAGTTGTTTTGTTAGTGGTTTGAGGGAGGATCTCCAAGCTGAGGTTACTATGTTCAAACCACAATCCATGATGGAGGCTATCAAGTTGGCTCATTTGGCTGAATCCAAATTTGTAGCTCAGAGGTGGATATCTAAATTTCCACAAGCTAAAACCTCTTTTACTCCTAGATTCCAAAATCAGAATGAACAAAAACCTATTGCAACCACTGCTGCACCCAAACGTCTAACCACTGCTGAAATGGATGTGCGATGCGCCCAAGGGTTGTGTTACAATTGTGATGAAAAGTTTTCTCGTGGGCATAGGTGCACCCAAAAGAAGTTGTTCCTCATAGATGTTGATGAGCCTGACACTAGTGACCACAGTGATGATGACATAAAATCAGTTGAGGAACCATCCAATATAGTGACAGACAACCAAGATGAACCACAGGCTGAGATTTCTGTTCATGCTCTTGCTGGCATTACTACTCCCCAAACCATGAAAGTTGTGGGGTATTTCAAGGGCCTGCATCTTACCATCTTGATTGATTCTAGTAGTACACATAATTTTATTGATCCCCGCATTGCCCAATAGGAAAATTGTTATGTACATTCATGTAATTCCTTTGAGGTGATGGTAGCAAATGGTGGGACCTTACCTTGCAAAGGTAAATGTCATAATGTTAAGGTCAATATTGGGGACTATGAGCTCAAACAGGATATGTTTGCACTTCAACTAGGGGGATGTGATATCGTGTTGGGAGCTCAATGGTTGGGCAC
The DNA here is from genome assembly GCA_028583015.1 of Wollemia nobilis. Taxonomy (NCBI): domain Eukaryota; kingdom Viridiplantae; phylum Streptophyta; class Pinopsida; order Araucariales; family Araucariaceae; genus Wollemia; species Wollemia nobilis. Next base: position 4,645,588 of record JAQPPZ010003192.1, on the reverse strand, counting down.
ATTAGGAGTCATCTCATGGCACTTTGCCAAACTTTGGATGCAATTTTCATAGAATGGATAGTCCTACACTCTCCATGGCTTAAAAGTAGGGCCTTCACAGATTATCAGCTCCAGTCGGATGGAGAAGTTGTTAAAAAAATCATCTTGAGGTGTCATAGCTCAGATTTTTGTGATCCAACCTCATCCTTCAGAGGTGGATGTTATTCTTGAATATTTGCAACTCATTTTGACCAAGCACAACTCTATTTTCATTGAACCAATAGAATTACCACCTCATCGCTCTCATGACCATGCTATTCCCTTGTTACCTGGTAATGCACCACCCAACATTCACCCATATCGGTATCCTCATGCTCTTAAGTTAAAAATTAAGAAGTTAGTACAAGAATTGTTAAAATATGGTGTCATTCGACCAAGCAATAATCCTTACTCTTCTCCAGTTTTACTGGTGCATAAGAAATATGGGTCCTGGCGGTTGTGTATCGATTACCGAGAGCTCAATAAACTCACCATCAAGGATAAGTTTCCTATTCCGGTGGTGGATGAATTACTGGATGAACTTCATGGGACTATGTATTTTTCCAAACTTGACCTTCGCTCGGGGTACCATCAAATTCGGCTCAAGGATGAGGATATTCCCAAGACTACTTTTCGTACTCATGAAGGTCACTATGAGTTTTTGGTAATGCCATTCGGCTTGACTAATGCCCCTTCCACTTTCCAAAGCCTCATGAACAACATTTTTCATCCATTCCTTCGAAAGTTCATCCTAGTCTTCTTTGATGACATTCTGGTGTATAGTCGCTCATGGGAAGAGCATCTTATTCATGTGAATCAGACTCTCCAATTGTTGGCACAACATCAACTCTATGCTAAGCGTTCCAAGTGTTCTTTTGGGTTGATAGAAGTGGAATATTTGGGACACATTATCACTAAGGAGGGCATCAAAGTTGACCCCAAGAAGATCCAAGCGGTTCAGGAATGGTCGAAACCTCACACTCTAAAAGGTCTTAGGGGATTTTTAGGGCTTACAGGTTATTACCATAAATTTATTCGTAACTATGGTAAAATTGTAGCTCCTCTCACTTCCATGTTGAAGAAGGACTCTTTTACTTGGATGGGACCCATTGAACAAGCTTTCCTAGAATTGAAGCATGCTATGACCACTATGCCTATTTTGGCCATGCCAAATTTCTCCAAACCATTTGTCATTGAAAGTGATGCTTCAGGTCATGGTATTGGTGCAGTGTTGATGCAAGAAGGGAGACCCTTGGCCTTCACTAGTAAAGCTCTCACCAACTATAATTTGGGAAAATCCACTTATGCCAAGGAGATGATGGCAATTTTGCATGCCGTAACCCATTGGCGACCGTATCTCATCGGGCATCATTTCTCCATTAAAACAGACCATCAAAGTCTCAAATACTTTTTGGAGCAATGGGTTGCCACCCCTGAACAACAAAAATGGGTCTCTAAACTCATGGGCTATGATTATGATATCACCTATAAGAAGGGCAAGGAGAATATTGTGGTCGATGCTCTCTCTCATCAATTTGAGGCTCTCAGTATGTTGTGTGCCATTTCATTGTCGGTTCCCCAATGGATCGATTCCTTACGTCAAGAGGTACTTCAAGATTCTGAATTGTACTATTTGGTTGCTTCCCTACACACTGAGCCTACTTCATGTCCAGGCTACACTTGGGATGGCCAAGATTTGCGTTACCACCAATGCCTTGTTGTTCCCCACAAGTCCCCACTATGGGAACTTCTCATGAAAGAACTGCATGCTGCCCCATCTGCTGGCCATTCAAGATTTCTCAAAACATATGAATGACTTAAGCACACTTTTTTTGGAAGGGTATGAAAAAGGACATTCAAGATTTTGTGGTAGCTTGTGATACCTGTCAATGGATGAAAGGTGAAATGGTGCATTCTCTAGGCACTCTTCAACCCTTGCCCATTCTTGACTAGGTTTGGATGGATATTTCTATGGATTTTATTGAAGGATTACCTAAGTCTGGAGGCAAATCTGTTATCTTCATGGTAGTGGATCATTTTTCAAATATTTTCCCCTTTTTTTTTCTCTCCCCCCCTTCCACAACACCCACTTTTACCCAAATTTCCTTGATTCTATATTTCGCCTTCATGGTCTACCCTCCTCCATTGTGTCCGATCGTGACCCAACCTTTACTAGTCACTTCTGGCAAGAATTGTTTAAGTTGCAGGGAACTCAGCTCAAAATGAGTTCAGCTTATCATCCACAAATGGATGGCCAGATAGAGATTGTCAACAAATGTTTGGAAACCTACCTTCGTTGCTTTACCTCGGATCATCCTACGCACTGGGTGAAATGGCTTCCCTTGGCCGAGTGGTGGTACAACACTTCCTATCACACCACAACCAAGGTTACCCCTTTTGAGGTAGTTTATGGGTGCCCTCCACCCATGCCTTCCTCCTACATTCCAGGTAGCTCCAAGGTCCATGCAGTCGACACTACTCTCAGTCAACATGTTGATGTCCTCCATCAACTGAAGATGAATTTGGATGCGGCCCAAAATCGGATGCACCAATAGGCTGACCAACACCATTCTGAGCGTAGTTTTGATGTGGGTGATATGGTTTTCCTTCGCTTGCAGTCGTACAAATAGTTGTCCCTCCAGCTTTAGATGCCAAAAACTTACTATAAAATACTATGGGCCCTACCAGGTGTTACAGCGGATTGGTGCCACAGCCTACAAGTTGGCCCTTCCACCTACATCCAAGCTCCATCCTATTTTTCATGTTTCCTCTCTCAAAAAGGTGGTGGGCAATCAGGTACAGGTTCAATCTGCACTTCCAGAGTTAGATGAAGAAGGTTCTATCTTGCTTGAACCCAAATAGTTGTTGGATCATCGGACTCGCACTCTCTGCAACCGCACCATTATTGAAGTCCTTGTTCAGTGGCATGGACTCCAGCTAGAAGATGCTACATGGGAGTCTCTCCATCAGCTCCAGACCCAGTTTCCTCACCTTCAACTTTGAGGACAAAGCTTTTTGAAGGGGAAGGACATGTTAGGATCCCATCCTAACGTTACTTTGTAATTCTCATTATTATGTAATGACCCACTTCCAACGTGGGGGGATTCTATTATAATGTTATTTTGTAATTCCTCATAATGTATGTGGCAAATAAGGCACCTAGCCAAGTGGTGCCATCGCATGTAACCATTATCAAGATTGTAACCGATGGTGCCATTGCATATAACCGTTATCAAGATTGTAACCGATGTAAGCCAAGTGGCATTTTGCATGTAAGCCAAGCTTTAGGTAGGATTGCATGTAGCTTTCTCTTTAAAAGGCATGAAGCCATATACGAATGTATCTTTTTGCAAGCTAATGAAATATTGAAGGAGGTTGCCCCCTCGAAGAGGCCTACGATTCTGAGTTATTTGTGAGATTGTTTCAATTCTACAATTACTTTCTGCATAGTGTTATTCTGTTATTGCATGTATTTCAGTTATCTTTTAGTATTGTGTGTGTGTGAGCTTTATTTCAATAGTAGGTTCCTTACAAAAATTAATTCATCCCTTTGAATAGAAAAATTTGAACATCATACCTACATAGATATAAAAGCTATGGATCGAGTCTTATACCTAACCCAATACAAATGAATCTGTTACATGATATAACCCTTTGTAGCACTTCTCAAGACTTCTACATTCATTACTGACTAGCATAGGCTTCACACCCCAAGTCAAAATATAAAATGTCATCTATAGTTCGCTACCAAAAAACCTCCAACTATTCTCCTCCTAAAGGTTCTGGGTCTTCCACTAACATTTTGCACAATAAGCAGAACCATAGTGCTAACATAATATAATACACCCATATGAGATTCACTCAAACCTAAACACAACAATGCACACTAGTCTTCCTCTTTCATGAATGATGGTAGAACCTAAAACAAACCGAATAGTCCGATATCGAGAGAAAGATCAAATTTCTTTAGCATGAACATGTTACTCTTTTAATACCCCATTCTACTCTAATCTAGCTTCACATTCGGAAATCCTACTATCAACAGCTAAACTACAACATACTCTGAATTGAAGTTACCAAATGAATAAGGAACAAGACGAGCAAAAGGAGTTCTTCTCGCACACAAACCTCCACCACATCTCTCTCCTTATATTCTAAGGTAGGTGATAATGTATTCTGGATCCCATAACCCTTCCTAGCTAACAACGAACTAAGAGTACTTTGGCAAAGCTATCTCTCTACTTGCTATTAATAGTGTTGGAAACATAGATCTTACCTAAACTCTTATCCTATATCACAAAAATGTGGAGGGAGAGTTTCAGGTATCCATGATCATAGTTTAATACACATTATCTTCCCCATGTAACGTTACTCATCACAAGGTTCAAACCAAACCATTTCCTTAGTCAATAAATAGACAAACAAAACTCTAAAGATGAGGGAGTATGACGATGAAGCTATCCAAACAATGCTAATACTACAAGCTTCAAATACCTCTCCTTAACATAGTCTTAAAGAGTTCCAGCTTACGAATTGTTTTCACAATTAATTTTTTAGTAACCCTCTCTTGGAAAAATCATAGCAGTCAAATGAACAACAAACCTATCAAAAGGAAAATTATTTTGGTGGAATAACATTCCTAGCCCAACACTATGTTCCCAAGTATCCAAACTAAGATATGATAATGAAATACGATAGAAGATTCTCTTTTCTTCACATTAAAATATTGAAAGTTCAATTATTTTGAACAAAAGTCTACCTTTGTTAGCTCGATGTTGTATCTCTTCAAATTACAATGAGTCCAACCTTTTGATAACGTCCACCTTCGTTAGCTTGACGCTCATGCTCCTCGATCACACTGATATTTTTCCCTCATTCTAGAATGTCCACCTTAGTTCACTCGATACCATATCTCCTCGATACCCTAAGAGTTTTTCACCTCGAAGATGAATCTCCTTTTTCCACCTTGTCCATGATGCATATTTCTACTTTAATGCTCTCGAAGACCAATCCAGTAAGGAGTAATCAAAATTAGTTTATCCTAGTTTCCTATTGCATTTAGGCCAAAATCCCTAGGAGTACTCTTCTCCCAATTCCTACCATTAATATGGCCAATTTCCAAGTGCCAGTATTCACCTTGTTATCCGAATGGAGTCATTACATCTCTACAAGCATAATAATGTTTCCTACTTATTGCTAGCAAGTAATATCGAACATCAAGCATGTTCTATGGTAATTTATCAATAGCAACAACTTGATAAAGCATTCTCCTACATCACATGATAGAAAAATCATTCCTCCACACTCTTTCCACTATGTTGATTAGTTCTTTCTACCCCCATGAGGAATCTATCCCTGCAAAAGTGCAATAACTAGTTAGTAGCACCATATTTTCCATAAGGATATACTTTGTAGAAATAAATCAAAAGATAATCATTCACCCACATTTAAAATATATCACATTTTCCATAAAATACATGTTTTTGCATCTCTAGTCATAAAATAGCCAATCATTTCATCAATAAAACACATAGCAACAACATAAATCTACTCATAAAAAGTCTGCCAAGGGAGGGTCATGATAGCAAGGAGAAAACTCTTGGTTACAGCAGTTAACCAGTTGAGCCACCTCCTTATCCCTTCCCTTTGAGAAATCTATAAATTAAACCTCTCCTCATTTTTGGAGGATGAGGGTGGAAATAGTATCAAAGTGTTGATGAGACTCTGAGCATTCAGTCACCTGAGCCTTATCACTCTATCATCCTCATCCCATGTAGAACCCTAACTGCACCTTTTTGTAGGCTCAAATTCACTCTCGGATAGCTTTCAAACACTACAGGTTACGATCGTCCCACCTTGGACAATTTTAATCCATGGTCATCAAACCCTCGAACGATCGACTTCCAAACTACATAGAATCCTCCTAATGTAGCACATTTTAATTATGATAGCAACAATAGTTAGAACGCAAATCAATGACACCAACGACAATAATAAGGACACACAGGAACGGTAAAACGTAAGTCTATTTCACTTCCTTTTGAATATCTCTAATTTTTTATACTTGCATTTATTTATTGAATTCGGGCCTCACTTTGGGAGACCCAACATATATTACTTACCTATTGCATTATTAGCTTATGTGCAGGTTTCTAGGTACCAACCAGAGCAGACACAAAGCTAGACAACAACTTAAAGCTACTTGAGCCAATAGACCAGACTTCCTACGGCTGTAGCAGCCCACCTAGCATGACTGTCTAACCTTAGACAATTTCTAGCCATGATCATATGACCCTAGATGGTAGTCATCAAAATGGTGACCCATTATATATTTGGTAGAGACGAGAATACATCTCGACACAAAAGTGTCATACACGACACCAGCACATACTACAAAGTGGCGGTCACTATAAACTATGCCCACACATTTGTTTTAGCAACAAGAGTACATCACACTATTATTCTTTGTAAAATGAAACTATTTCCCTCATTTTGTAAACTTCTACATGGGTATATATTATATTCGAAAGGACAAAGACAACATACATTTTAATATCAATTCATTGCTTTTATTCATTTGACGTATACATGGAACATACTTTTATGGTCTACAAGATAGCGATCATGGTGGGACCTTCCTTCTTATTTTAATTTGTGCAATAATACAAGCATACTATTATTTTAGGTTACATTTTAGATTTTTCTATCATATTTTACAAGTTTCTGTTGGGTTTTGTAGATTGAAAACAGACCACAAAAATAAAATCGTTCATTCTTGGATGATCTCGGATACCCCAGATGATCATAGTGCATAGCTACCGCCTACCTTTGGTCTTTGACACAACGCAAGATTGCAGATAGGAGGTTTTATTATTTTGGTTCTAAGTCATAATTTGTAGTAGTTGTAGTTAGTTTAGTTAAAAAAACTTTATTTTTTATTAAGTTAGCTATTTTTTTGCTCTAAGAATGCATAGCATGCTAGGATAGCTTTTGTATGCAATAGTATAGCTACATTTGCATGAAAGAACCAAAGAAAATCATTCTAGAATTACTTTTGTGTTAATATGGTTGCATTAGACCTTTAAAGCGAGATCACATTTAAGGGTACAATAAAACCTAAAGAAGATAAAAATAACCATACACTACACGGTTTTTGTAAAAGTTGTCGAGTTAGATTTCATCACCAACCATCAGTCAAGACCAACAACAGTGGAATTCATATCCATCTGTTGGCTCCCACCCTAGCAACCATAGTGGCCCTCGTGAGTGGATTTTCAAATTTTATCACCAAAAAGTCCCCTACTTTTGGGTGTATCCTAAAGTAGGATAGGTTAGACACCCTTCATTCCTAGGGCTTAGTAATTTATGGAATTGCAGGAGTCATTTATGTCCAGCTCACATGAGGGTGAAGCGAAAGCCCAAATGGACCGATAGCAATGCACTAGACAGTGCGATCCCTTTTAGGAGTGTTTTGTTGAGGATATTATTGTACCTTAGGCTTAATTATAAGCCTAAGATATTATTATTTCTTATTTCTTGCATTGTATTACGTGAGGTATAGTATGCCCACATTGGATATGATTTTTTAGTTGTTAGGATGCATGGTTAGGTTGTTAGAGATATCTTTTATCTTCTAGCAGTTAGTTGTTTGTTTGCATCCATGTTTGGTAGGTGGTTTTCCCTACATAGCATTTAGTTACAGGTGGTTGGCCTTGCATGGCAAATTGTTACAACCACTATAACCTATGTGATTCCTTGCATGTATTATATATTCAGTGTGCATAATGGAAATATTAGCTTCATGTTTCAAGAATACCATATTATTGGTAATCAGATCCATAGGAAAGTTTGAGCAAGAAGAGAGGCAAGGTGCCAACTTCATTGCTAGGTGACTAGTGGATATTGTTTTCAGCTAGTGCACTGGTTCCTAGGCTAGGTGTTGTGAGGAATTGGCTTGGACCAACCCGTAGCATACCTTTGTGAAGCTCTTGAGGTGATAAATGGTGTGAATATTACCCCTACACTGAATATCCCTGATAGAAGAACAGAGGAAAACTAGACTTACCTTTAGGAAGGCAAGAAGAATTTATTTTATTTGGAGATTAAACAAAAAATATAAGATCTAATAGTGTTGATTTGAGGACAAGTTGCACAGATATCTAGGCCAATTTGTGGCCAAAAACAAGGTCTCGGTACTCCTTATCGAGAGAGAAACAAATCAACTAAGTGTAGAAGGTTGATGGTGGAAAAATAACCAAACATCCTTGGAGGCCTCAAATGTTCATTTGAAGGGTTATGTGCTTGGATTCTTCTTAGCAGAACCTCCTGAATCCTTCTTGACTCCCCTTGTTGATAAAAAAAAAACATCAATCAGATGGCCTAATAGGTCGGTCGTCTTACCAATCGACACCTTGTCCAACCGATCATCAACCATACAGGGCTCCTTCGTCCCTGCCTTTATCATGCCCACCTCAATAATCCTCACTCCCATAATTTTTTTATAGGCCATGGTTCAACCTGTTATAGCGAACACCAGTGGTAGATCACCGTCCTCTAGGTTGATGCTAGTTAGACACACTGCGATCGAGCATCAGAGGCCCCCCCGAAAAGCGATTGCAACCCTCCTAATCGAATTGTAGTAAAAGGAATCAGCCTCCATGATCTTGCGTGGGAGAAGGAGAAAATGGCTCAATCATAAGCGACAAAAATAATTTACAAGTACAACGAAATATTTTTGCAAAAAAAATTAAACAAAATTCTAAGGTTTTAAAACAACTAATCATGACCAAGATTCTACCCTAAATGTGTTTTCAAATCAAAGGACACATGGCAACCCGACATGCATTTGAAATCCTGAAATGGACCAATCAAAGACCACCAAGTGGTGTTTCAGAACTTCAGGTTATTTTTTGGTGACGTTTTCAGTGAAAATTTGTGTTCCCAATAGACATCCAATTTTTGGTGCAAAAAAAACAACTCATGGCAAGTTTCAATTTTCTAGTGATGGGTTTGGCATTTCGATGATGAAAATCGATAGCTGCTTGATATTTTTGCATGGATTTTATTCCACATTGGCTCGTGGGAGGCCAATATATTATTTAAAGGCATGAGCATGTCTACAGTAAGGTGATGAATTGGTCACCCACTGCTTGCACTCGAACGCGGGCCAACGAGCCCTTCGTGCCACCTGACGGGATAGTAGGCCTACATCGAACTTGACCGTTGGCGAATTTTTTGATCGTTGGAGAAATTCAAACTTGTCCTAAACTATTGACCATTTTAAACAAATTTTTACCACTAGAAACAAATTTTGTCGTCGAGATCTAAAAATTCAAATTCAAATTTTGGTGCCAAATAATAGAGAAGGTGAATTTCTCTTAATTTTTGCAATTTTTGCCCTATTATTTTTTTGCAAAAATTATCAAATTTTACCTCCAAAAATTTTGTTTTTCAACAATTAAGGGATTTTTTACTACCACTTCAAATTGAATGGTAGATTATTGTAAATTACAAGTTGTTGTAATTTTGTAAAAGCACTAAAAATGAGTCCCTTTTTTTATAATTAGAAGGCAGTTTTGTAAATATAGACCATTTTTGTCTTAGGGATTTCACAATATAAGTCCTAAGAATTTGCCTAGATAGTTATTGTATCCTTAGAATTCTCCTAGTCTGGCATATACACGACATCAAATGGCTTCTGACCTCCAAAAAAACATGGCAAATATTATCGCTACAGTAAAAACATCGACAAATAAAGTGAACCAAATCATTGTACAATTGTCCCCTTCTAATGTCAAGATATATAACAACAAATTTTCCAACAAGGCAAAATGTGAGGTCAAATTATATGATGGATCAAGGGATCCGGATGTCTTGTCTACTTGGATTCTATATTTGGAGACTTGGTTCTGCTATGAAGAAGTCCTTGCAAATGAACAAGTTGCTTTTGCCACAGTCAAACTCATAGGTTTAACAAAAGTTTTAATCGTAGAAAGACAAAGCCAAAATCTTGCCATGAGGTGGAAGGAACTTACTCAAATTTTGAAGAACACATTTTTTCCATAGTATTACCAAAGTGACCTCACGACCTAATGGTTTAGGTTGAGGCAAGCCTACAATATGTCATTTTTAGACTACATTTTCCAATTCAATAGGCTAAGGGTTCTTCTTGGAGTAAAATATTCTAAAGAGGATTTGATTAAAAAATTCACTTGTGGGTTGCAAGATCAGATTTTTAGGGAAATAAAATTCAATGATTTCCTTACTTTGGATGTGGCATTCAAACATGCCATTTTAGCGGAGGAGAAAGTTGGTGCCTCTCACAGATCTCGACCTTCACAAGAAAGCACTTCCAAAGGCAAACATCAACAAAAGGTGAAGAAATTTTATTATTCTTCTTACCCTAATTCTTCTACTCCTCCCACTTCACCTAAATCCCATTCTTCTTCTCACTTTAAATTTATTTCTTCTTCACCATTGTATTGTGATTTTTGTAAAAATAATGGTCATACAAAATCTAGATGTTATACATTTGAAAGAATGAAGAAGAAGTCCCTACTTGTACAACCTACAAATGAGGACCCACAAGATGGTCCCATTGTGACTACAGGGACAAAATAAGAATATCTTGCTTTGAAGGGTAAACTCAACAAATTTACCCTCATGTCAAATATTTTTGCACAAGGGGGTTGTGACCATTTGTTTGTCACTCGAGCCCACCTTACACATAACTTTTATGTGGATTGTATTATAGATAATGGCTCATAGAAAAATCTCATTATGAGGACCATTATCGAGAAGTCGAAGCTTCTCTTGAAGCCACATCCTCAACCCTATACACTTGGGTGGAAGGATATAGGATCTACATTTGACATCACACACACTTGCACCATGTCTTTTACTTTTTGTAACAAGTTTGTGGATAAGGTACTATGTGATGCCATTGACATGGATTGTTGTGGACTATTGTTTGGTAAGCCCTATCAATTTGATAGGAATGCGGTGTATCATGCTAAAAATAACACATACACCTCGGAGTTGTATGATAAAACATATTTGATACAAAGCACTACGTCCACATCAAATTTGATGCTAAGTTGTAGGTAAGCTCGTAAGCCATTGTGTCAAGCACTTGTATTGACCCCTACTTACATAACACCCACACAGGATGAAGAACAAGCACCTCCAAAGATCCATGACAAAAAATATTCACTCCCAAAAATTATACAATCACAAGAGCTTCATGGTTAAGTAACCCATCACTCTCCCTCATGAGAGAATATCAATCATACCATTATTCCAAGTGCACCTATGAACACACAACCACTTGCTCCACAAAAGTTTCTTTTAGCCTTGCCCTCTTCCACCATTGCACATACGAAGAAGGAGCAAGCTAAGGTAACTTCCTTCATGCAACACCGATAGAGCCTTCAGGCCAAGATAATACAAGACTTACAAAAGACTCAGTAGGAGCAGCAGAGAGCGATAAACAAGCATCACAGTCCTCATCCATTTTAGGTTGGAGATAAAGTTTGGCTCCCTTTGGATAAGCAATGCTTTCCAAAGAAGTCATATAAGGACTCTCCATTGGATACTGAACATGTCATTAGCCAACTAGCAAAAGTGGTACTTGACCCTCAGCTTCTGCTCACTATAGATTGAGTTTTTGACACGAAGACTCATCACACTTGATAGGTTTCTTCCACTTCTTACCTTGTCGTCCACCACGTTCACTTTCCACATATGGATCACTAGATATTTCATCATTAGATGGCTCATGAATTTCCACATTTGTTGAGAGCATTGGGGTCCAATGCTTCTTTGGTTGGGAGGAGTTTTGAGTATATAATTGTACCTTAGGCTTAATTATAAGCCTAAGATATTATTATTTCTTATTTCTTGCATTGTATTACGTGAGGCATAGTATACCCATGTTGGATATGATTTGTTAGTTTTTAGGATGCATGGTTATGTTTTTAGAGATATATTTTATCTTCTAGCAATTAGTTATTTGTTTGCATCCATGTTTGGCAAGTGGTTTTCACTACATAACATATAGTTACAAGTGGTTGTCCTTGCATGGCAAATTGTTACAACCATTGTAACCTAGGTGATTCCTTGCATGTATTATATATTCAGTGTCATAATGGAAATCTTAGCTTCGCGTTTCAAGAATATCATATCATATTTTGTCTCCCTAGGTTACCAAAAACTGCATCTATCCATTTAGGAAGTCATTTTTAGTCGTTGTTGTGCCACTTTTTACCATAGAGGTGGACATCGACACACCCAATTAGTTTGCATTTCATCATACCATCAGTATTTTTAGGTTAAGTTACATCAAAACACACAAAACTCCAAAAAAATAAAAATATATATTTCAAAATCCAAAAAAAATCCAAAAACACACAAAAAACCAAAAACAGTTTCAACGATCTCACAAGCACATCAAATCAAACATTGACACATTAAAACAAAGAAAAATGTAATTGTTGTTTGCTTTGTTTATTTGTGTAGATAGATAAAAAGAGAAGATAGAGGTTCACAAAAAGCCACCACACTATCACAAAGCCTTCACAACTGTATCCTATCCATTTCCTAGCTTATGGTCTTGACCCGAATTCAAGCCCTAGATTGTGATGGTAAACTACTGCATACATTCTCTCAACTCTTTGAATTTATGATGAAAAATGGAGGAACATTACCTTATAAAGGTAAATGTTAAAATATTAAGTTGAATATAGGGGATTACAAAATAAAAATTAATATATTTGCACTTACACTTGGAGGATGTGATGTTGTGTTGGTGGCACAATGGCTCCATACTTTGGGAACAACAAACTAGAACTTTGTCAAACTATGGATGCAATCTTATAATGGGAGGTTGTACACTCTATATGGTTCACATGCAAGATTCCCACAGGTTATCAATTCAATTTGAATGGAGAAACTATTAAAAAATCCTCACATGTGGTAGTAGCCCAATTGTTTGCAATTCAACCCTAGACTTTTGAAGTAGACGAACCCCAAGGAAATTTGCAACTCATCTTGACTAAACGTAATGCAATTTTACAAAACCAATGGGATTACCTCCATACTAATCCATTATCATTCAATATAGTAGGTTCTAGGTAGCTTGCCACCCAACATTAGATACTATAGACACCCCTATACACTAAAATAAAAAATTGAGAAGTTGGTCTAAGAATTATTGAAAACGGGGGTGATTCAACCTAGTAATAGTTCTTATTCTTCACTAGTACTATTGGTTAGAAAGAAATATGAGTCATGGAAGCTATGTATAGAATTTTGTGAGATTAATAATCTCACCATGAAGGACATATTTCTATTCCTATGATTTATGAGTTACTTGGCACCAAGGTTTTCTCCATGTTGGATCTCCACTTTGAATATCATTAGATAAGGATCAAGGATGAAGACGTTCCAAACTCGTGAGGGCCATTACAAATTTTTAGCCATGCCTTTTAGCCTAACTAATGCACCTTAACATTCCACAACCACATGAATAATGTCTTTTACCCATTTCTTCATAAGTTTATTTTGATCTTCTTCAATGATATTATCATCTACAGTCGCACTTGGGCTAAGCACCTACACCAATTAGATCAAACATCACAACTCTTACAGTACCATCAGTTATTTTTCAAACAATCTAAATTCTCCTTTGGAATGTAGGAGGTAGAATATTTGGGGTATATTGTTTCACATGAGGGAGTTAAGGTTGACCCAAAGAAAATTAAAGTTATGCAAAATTTGCCTAAGCCACAAACTCTCAGGGCACTTTGAGTATTTTTGGGTCTCACCGGCAACTACCGATAATTTGTATAGAATTACGAAAAGATATCAGCTCCACTTACTACCAGGTTAAAAAATAAATCCTTTATGTGGTCAACTTCTATAAAAAAAAATTTGTAGATCTCAAGGAAGCCATGACTTTGACACTGGTGTTAGCCACTCCTATTTTTTCCAAACCCTTTATAATTGAAAGTAATGCTTCGGGCCATGGAATTAGTATCGTGTAAATTCAAGAAGGGCGACCCCTAGCTTTCACTAGTAAGGCATTATCAAGGAAACATCTATGGAAGTCTACTTATGAAAAGGAAATAATGGTCATCCTTCATATTGTCAATCATTAGAAATTGTATCTCATTGGGAGGCATTTCTCCATCAAAATAGACCATCAAAGTTTGAAATGCTTATTGGAACAAAGAATATCTACTCCAACACAATAGAATTAGGTCTCAAAATTGTTGGGGTGTGATTATGACATTGTTTATAAGAAGGAGAAGGAAAATATTGTGGCAGATGCTCTCTCACATAAATTTAAGGATCAAGCAACATTGTGTATCCTTTCATCCCCACTTAATAGGTCTCCCAACTAAAATAAGTAGCCATGGACCCACCATTGCAAACCTTACAAGAACAACTTCAAATAGATCCCAATTATCACACAAGGTATTCATGGGATGGACAATTGTTGAGATACCAAGCTCATCTTATGGTTCCTAAAACCTCACCACTCCATGAGGACATCATGAGAGAAATGCATGCTTCATCCACTACAAGCCATTCATGATATTTGAAAATATATGAGTGAGCTAAACGATCATTTTGTTGGGAGGCATTGAAAAAATATATCCAAAATTTTGTGGCTGAATGTGAGATCTACCAATGGATGAAGGGGAAAATGATTTGTACTCCAAGAACTTTGCAACCATTACCAATCCTAGAAAATGTATGAACTGATGTCTCCATGGATTTTATTAAAGAGCTTCCTAAATTTGGAGGACAATCGATCATTCTTATGGTGGTGGATCTGAAAACACGAGATTCCGAAAACAAAAAGGATAAACTAAAAATGCAATGTAAACGAAACTAAAATAACGCTTAAACCCTATGTTATTGAAAAATGCGTAAAAAGAAAGAACATGAACACAAGATATCAAAGCAATATAAAAAGAACGGCCCTTTTATTGATATGCTTTACAAATTTGTGTTACAATGCGTCTCCTTCCTTTTTAGGGGATAGGAGCGTTAAATGTTGGTCTTTTACAACTTGTTTCAGAATTCCTTCTTCCGCGTGCCCACATATAAGATGGGCGAACCAAAACGTTGTCGCCGCTTGCGTTGGTAAAGGTAGATTCCTCGCTGCTCCTCTAATGCTGCAAATCTGCGTTCAAAGAAACAAACAAAGAATCAGTAGCACCTGTGTATGAAAAATAAAAGATAAATCTAACGATGGTTAAAATGAGTCTAAATAAACTGAAAACTTGACAAAAGCATAAACATGAAACTAGCTAAATACTACAAAAGAAATAGTCACCAAAAGCAATAAAGCCGGGGGTGCCCGAAGGCAAACCACCCGCGGGTGAAACTTTGCTTCGACACCAATCCGCTTGGGATGGGTCCGAAACCTGATGTGATGTGTTGTCGGCAAATTGGTAGGATATTGTGGTCAGAAAAATCGGGGTTGGTTCTTGATTCGTGCCTTCAAAAGTCACCCAATAACCTCTCTTTCGATTAAGAGATTATGGATGTTGAAAACACAAATCGCAAGTAAGTGAATTAGCAAGCACTTCGTCGCTCAAAATGCTCCTTCTCTGTATATCTTTTGGGTGAGGAAGCTCACCATTTTATAGACCCAAGGGGTCTCTTTGAATTAACATGCAAAAGTGTTTCTTTGCATGAATGCTTTTTGTGTGAAGAGAAGACTTCTTCTTGATCAAGGGCTTCTTAACTGCCTCTGTGCATGTCTTTGTATGTTTTAGAAAAGCTCACTCGCACTCCCATGCAATGAAGGGATAGCTAAGTGGCAAATATGAGTTGTCTTAAAAGCTCACTCTCATTCCCATGCAGTGAAGGGAGAGTCAATTGGCAGATATGAGTTGTCAAAAGAACTCACTCGCACTCCTATGCCATGCAAGAAAAGCTAAGTGGCAGTTCTGAGTTGTCATGCGCCGAGATCTGACTTTTTGTTGGTCAAACTTGGCGTTCGTCCCACCCCGAAGCGAGCGCTGGTAATCGTCTCTGGGTGAGACGAGTATCAATCCGCACTCGTCCCCGGGTAGGACGAGTACAAATCCGCACTCGTCCCCGGGTGGGACGAATAAGTAGCCGAGTGTCTAAAAGATGCCAAATTGATCCCTGACTTGTAAAACTATTGTGTGAGTGGTTAGAACCACTGTTTAACCTCTGGGGGCTGCCCTGGGGGCTGTGTGTGTTAGTGCGATCAGTGCTTGTTGTCACATAATCGGATTGGTGCTGTTTTGGTGTCTATAGATGCCCCTTTTTGGAAAGCGCTGCACATGGTGCAGTGCTGAGCAAAAATAGATAACCAAAGCACTAATGATTAGGGTTTCTCAGTAACCTAACCAACTCTTGATGCCCCAAGTATGGAAAGGGCACGCATTCTTGAATCCTTGCTTCCGACGAGCTAAGGAACTTAAATCAAGCATTAACCTGGTTCGGTGAGGTATTACTTGAACTTAGACATTGATCAGTCATGAAGAGGCAAAGGGCGCAACCTTTTGTCTGTGGGAACCTTGAGTTCATGATTCACGAATGCCAAGTATATGATCAGTTTGTGATAATTGCTTGTTTGCTGCCCCAAGCTAGGGCGCGATTGTCTTTTGCAATGATCCTTTGAATGCGTGTCATTTCCAAGACCGGGTATATTGGTGTTGATTGGCAACTAAGTGTGACTACCCCCTCAAGCGACGAATCGATGAGGGAATGACCGACATGAGAAAAGCGACGAGTCGCTTGACCCAAGATGACTTAAGTGAGGGTGCCTTCGGATGTTATCCGATGCATGCTCGAGCAGCTTTCTCGATTGTTTTGACCTATTTTTGGTGGGTGTGAACCCATTTTGGGATGCCATTTGGGGTTAACATTGGCGAAAATCCGTCTTCCCGTGGAGCGGTCCGGCTATGGTAGCCTTCTTAGGGAGTAGGATAACGACAAGGTAGACCCCGACATCAGTTTTCTTATGCCAAGAGGTTAAGTGCAAGAGCACTTTTGTCCGGCAATTTTTAGTGGTTTTGTTGGCATTTGTCATTTTAATTTTTTTTTTTTTTTATTCGTCCCGGGGGGGACGAACGCCATGATGGTACTCGTCCTGAGGTGAGACGAGCGCGCCACGATGGTACTCGTCCTGGGGTGGGACGAGCGCGCCTCGAGGGAAAAGCGCTCGTCCCGGCAGGGACGATTACCAGCAAGCAAAAGTATAAATATGCAAAAATGACGGATTTGGCTCATTTGCACTGTTCATCGATTGCGATTTGGAGCTCTGGGAGGAGGAGGTAGATTTTCTGACGCGAAGCGCTGCCGGATTTTCCAGCCACCATGAGTGCACAGACCGGGTCGTCAAGCGGCGGAGCCGAGGCGAGACCAAGTAAGTGCACTATCTCCTCGAGTTTGAATTTGAAAAATGCAAATGTGTTTTTATTATGTTTTTCTTTTGTTTAAGACATGGAACCCTAATTAATTAAATTAAAAGGTGAATGAATTAAAGACCATGAAACCAAATAAAACGTGGATGCAAACCGATGGAAACTTAGATGGAAAACCGTAGGATAAACCCAAAATGAAACTTAGAGTAACACCTTAGGGTAACCATGGTTATAAAAATGTTTTTTTGATGTGAATGGTAAAACTTAGGTCGAAACCGTAGGTAAACCATGCCCATTTTTTTTGTAATTTTTATGGAATTAAAAAAATGAAAAATGGATGAATTTTTTTGTTGAAATGGTAAACTTAGGTCGAAACCATAGGTAAACCATGTCAAATTTTTGTGTTATTTTTGATGAAATTAAAAAATGAAAAATGGATGAATTTTTTTGTTGAAATGGTAAACTTAGGTCGAAACCATAGGTAAACCATGTCAATTTTTTGTTGTTTTTGATGAAATTAAAAAATGAAAAATGGATGAATTTTTTTGTTGAAATGGTAAACTTAGGTCGAAACCATAGGTAAACCATGTCAAATTTTTTTTTTTTTGATGAAATTAAAAAATGAAAAAATGGATGAATTTTTTTGTTTGAAATGGTAAACTTAGGTGAAAACCGTAGGTAAACCATGTCAATTTTTTTTGTTTTTGATGAAATGTAAAAAATGGATGAATTTTTTGTTTGAAATGGTAAACTTAGGTAGAAACCGTAGGTAAACCATGTCAAATTTTTGTTGTTTTTGATGAAATGTAAGAAATGAAAAATGGATGAATTTTTTTTGTGAAATGGTAAACTTAGGTAAAACCGTAGGTAAACCATGTCAAATTTTTTGTTGTTTTTGATGAAATGTAAGATGAAAACTGAATGAATTTTTTTGTTTTGAAATGGTAAACTTAGGTAAAACCGTAGGTAAACCATGTCAAATTTTTGTTGTTTTTGATGAAATGTAAGATGAAAACTGAATGAATTTTTTTGTTTTGAAATGGTAAACTTAGGTAAAACCGTAGGTAAACCATGTCAATTTATTTTTTTTTTTAATGGATGTACATGTGAATGAAAGATGTTACTGTACAGTTATGCATTTTTGTACATGTGATGGTAATTTGATGCATGTTTTTGATGTGTGTTATTTTCTGTGATGTGCAGGTGGTGAAGAGTCGACATCGGGTACCGACTATTTTTTCTAATGCCCGCGAGGCGTTGAGTGCTGAGGACTGGGAGTGGCTTGATGCCTTAGGGCTCAAGCATGTGGCTCGGTTGGATGCAGTTGTTGCGGATCGGGCGTACCTTACAGCTTTGATCGGCCTATGGGATGTTCGGACGAACACCTTCCATCTTTCGACAGGGGAGATGACCGTCACCTTAGAGGACGTGTATCGGATTCTTCGGATTTCGATAGACGGGGTTCCCATCCGGACGACGCCACGAGGCCAGAGGACGGCTGTACTGACTCGATATTTTGGACATGGGGAGGATGTGGATGGGATGAGCTCGTTGGAGAGGGCGGAGCTGGATTGTCAGATTGGGGGGATTCTGGTACGATGGTGGTATGCTAGGGGAGTGTTGGGAGTGAGGCATGCACTACTCATGAGCCTCATTTCCAACATGCTCCTGCCAGACTCGTCAAGAGCGAGGTTCCCATGGAACCTATTGGAGGTGGTGTGGCAGTTAGTGGATTGTCCGATGATAGAGCCGATGATTATGAGATGGGGCCAGACACTTTTGGCTCAATTATATGATGAGTTGTATGAGGTCCACTGTCGGAGGCGAAAGGGGATTGGCTGCAGTTACTTGTTGCAGTGCTGGGCATGGCAACATATAGCCGTAGAGCGACCACGAGGGCTACCCTGGACTACACGAGCGGACATGGTGGATAGAGATATTGGTTATGGTGCTCTATGGTATCGGTCTGAGGAGCGAGGGCAGAGTCGGTAGTTTGCAGGAGACGTGGACCATTACAGAGATGCATTGGCATGACTGACTCTAGGAGATGTGGTATGGAGGCCATATCGGGATTGTCTCGCATGGCCAGAGGCTGATGAGTGGCTTCGGTGGGTCCGAAGGGGGAGATGGGTGATTGGACGACACGGGACGGAGCAGGAGTACTTTCACTATCTTCGAGTGACACGACAGTTTGGGGTACGCCAGGGGTTGCCTGGGGAACCCGTAGTCTATCGACGTCGGAGTGATGAGAGGACCTTAGCTGCATCGATCCTCGAGCCATTGGGGGAGGAGTCGATATAGTACTGGACATTCCAGACGTAGATGACGTCGGAGTGACTCGAGTACCAGGAGTGGTGGACGCTTCGACAGTGGCGAGGTGAGGGGCCATTGGGAGGAGATGAGGCAGCGGGAGGCGGAGAGGGTGCAGAGGCACCAGGAGAGGGTTGGGGAGCTCCTGCTGATGTGGATATGGTGGAGGTGGTAGATGCGGGAGAGGATGTTGATGAGGAGGAGCAGCCAGAGATGCAGGATGCTCCGGAGCAGGCCGATGCTCTAGAGAGGCCGACGCAGCCGACCGTGTCGGGGATACAGAGGCGGGGTTGCGCGCTGAGGTGGCATGGTTGACAGAGTTATTGCGGAGGTGAGATCAAGAGCTGAGGGAGATGGTACAGGAGAGGGATCTCCTACGAACATAGTTGGGGCAGCACGAGGATAACCTTGCGACATACCGACAACGAGCGAGGGACTTGGAGCGATAGTGGGATGAGCTGGAGGATGAGGTTATCCGCCTTGGTGGGCGAGTACCTACATTCTTCGGAGGTGGATCATCACGACGCTCGAGAGGGAGCGACATGGAGCAGACAACATCCTCGCAGCGGAGGCGGCGAGATGAGGGAGAGGCCAGCGGGCATGGTGCAGGGGCGAGCAGTAGCCATCCTGAGAGGTCTCAGAGGACCCGCACCATGGGGGGTAGTTCTCGTCGCATCGATCCTGCGTGATCATGGTGGACGACGCCCTAGACTTGGGGATTTTGGTGTATGATTGCGGGGTTAGAGGACCAGTTTTGTAGCCTGTGGGCAATTTTATTATGATATATATATACAGATGACTCTTTTTGGTGTTTATACATTTTTCATGATTTATTTTTATGTACATGTTTTTACATTGATGTATGCATATGCGATTATGAATGCGATGGTTCTAATTTGTATGATGTATGCATATGGAATGAATGAAATGAATTATTGATGATTTGTCGATGCACCATAGACTGTACAAGATTGGATTGACTTGCTATAGTAATGGGATAACTTTGTGGAATGCTTGTGCATGTGAAAACTTTGTTTTTGTATTTTGTCTATTTTTTGATGGTGATGTATGGAATGAAATGTATCGGTTGTTTGAAAATGTAGTTAAGCTTTTCTGAGATGCAGATATTTTAACTAACTAGCCAAGACTGTACATTTATCTCGCAAGACTTTTGAACAAGGTCTAAATCCGACTTGAATTTAACCAAGTTATTTCACATCCTTGTGTGTGCAATTGAGTTCGTTTATGTGTTATTCATCAGGATACCGCCAGTGCCAGATGGGCTTTCAACCGAACCTGTACTGAGGATCACCTAATTAGCTCCACTAACTCCTTTATTGTATTTAGTCAGATTTATCTGCGATGCTATCTAGGATACCATAAGCTAGCTCATCCACATGCAAACATTGATCTGCACACAAGTTAATGTGACAGATATATCGTCATGCGGGAGGTTTACCACCAAGTGACCAATAGGCTATCAACCAAACCGATATTGAAGCTTGCCTCATGACTTGTCGAAATGCTGAGAGTTCCAGGGATTCAAGTTCGACTCCCTTCTTTTCTTCAATTGTATTGGGATACTTGCTCTTTATAGTGATAAAATCACTGTTTATTTTTGTTTTATTTGTTTTTTTTTTTTGAGCAAGGGATTTGGATATGGAGTGACGAGAATCACTATTGTTTGTGCCTTTTGATGTGTGCACTGTAGGATGTCAAATTTTAGTGTTTTGACGTTTTGCAAATTTTTGATGTTTTGCAACTTTTGAGAACTTGGGATTCTTGGGGAATTGGGTAGGGAGGATGCTTGTCCTTTTGCCAACTCTCAGAATTCCTAGGGTCATTCGCATAGGGGGATAAGCAAGATAGCCGTTTCGCTTATGGTGACTTGGATTATGTGCAGGTTTCATCTTTCGTTCACACAACTTAGGAATTTTTATATGTGTGTTAATTTGTGTTGGGATGCTACGTAACAAGGTGTGATCCAAGTAAAACTTTCCCGTGTAAAATCTGTTTAACTATGTATAGTTTTGGCTAGAAATTTAAAGACATCTGAATGACGAAAACCCTATATACATTAGGAGACAACTGACTATGCTAAAATAAAATGGTGATATTCTAGATGTATGCGTTTATGAAAATGGATCTGATGTGGAAAAGGATGGAATTGCCAAGTAATGACAGCTATGGTGCTTTTGACTTGTATGACCTAGCGAAGTATGCAATGTATGGATGCAATGCTTAATGCAACCTATATTTTTGTATTTTGATTTTTATGAGAATGCATGGAATTGAAATGCAATTGTTTTTGTGATTTTGATTTTTTTGTGTTGTTTTTGTTGATTTTTGAATATTTATGTTGACCAAGCAGTTATGGTAACGCTTGGAGCTTTTGGTGTTGACCAAAGGGTTTATAGATACCTTTGGGGCATTTAGGGATGACCAAGCGATTATGATAATCCTTGGAGCTTTTGTCTTGACCAAAGGGTTTATAGATACCTTTGGGGCATTTAGGGTTGACCAAGCGATTATGATAATCCTTGGAGCTTTTGGGTTTGACCAAGGGATTGTGGTAGATCCTTGGAGCTTTTGGGTTGACAAGGATTGGTAATCCTTGGAGCTTTTTGACAGGGTTATAGACCTTGGACTTTTGGGTGACCAAGCGATTATGGTAATCCTTGGAGCTTTTGTGTTGGACTATGGCTCTCTAGATGTGGAATGGCCTCAAATGAATGATATTCAAGGGTTCTGTTTCCTTGATTCCTTCAAGAGAGGCAAGCCGGTATGTTCCAGGTCCTATTTTACTATCAATGATGTAAGGACCTAACCAGTTTGCCGCGAACTTGTCCCGTAGATGGGACGACAAATTAGAATTCTGCTGGTTCTCTTTTAAGACCAAGTCACCAACCTGAAATTCCCTAAGGTGGACTTTCATGTTGTATGCTTTCTTAAGTCGCTCTTGATAGATACGCAAATGCTCGAGAGCATTAACGCGTCGTTCATCGAGCAACGTCAGTTGATCTAACCGGGCCTACCGCGTAGTGTCATCATCGATGAACTCTTGCATTGAAATGCGTAGGGAAGGAATTTCCAACTCAAAAGGCATGACTGCCTCGGAGCCATACACCAACGAAAATGGAGTTGCCCCAGTGGGCGTTCGAATGCTGGTGCGATAAGCCCATAGGGCAAGCGGGATCTGAATGTGCCAGTCTTTATGATTGTCTGCAACTATCTTTTTGAGAATGGCGACTAGCATTTTGTTTGACGCCTCTGCTTGCCCATTTGCCTACGGATAATAGGGTGTTGAAAAGCTATGCTGAATCTTGTACTTTGTGGTCAAAGCACGCACATATTTATTCTTGAATGGTGTCCCATTATCTGACAGGATCTTGGATGGAATACCAAAATGACATATGATGTTATGCAAAATAAATTCCGCAATGCGGGCTCCAGTCGTAGTGGTCAGCGAAATTGCTTCCACCCATTTGGTAAAGTACTCTATGGCCATTAAAATAAACGTGTGACGACCAGACGACGCAGGGGAGATCTTTCCAATTAGATCAAAGCCCCACTACGAAAAAGGCCAAACCGATTGAATCGGCTGCAAGGCCTGAGAAGGTACGTGTGTCAAATTAGCATGGTGCTGACACTTCACGCACTTCTTCACATATGCACAACAATCTCGCTCTAAAGATGGCCAATAATAACCCATGCGAAGAATGCACTTTGCGATGGCCATACCGCTGAAGTGGCCACCACATGTACCATCGTGAGCTTGGGTGATCGCCCAAGCGGACTCTTGCTGGTCCAAACAACGAAGGAGGATTCCTTCATAATTTTGACGATACAAAATGTCTCCTAACAAGACATGCTTTGCCGCTTTCTGTTTGAATGATCTTTTCATGGCTTGTGTCAATCCAAGTGGGAGATTACCTAGCTTGAGGTAATCCCGAATGGGTGTGTACCAATCTTGCTGATCAGAAACCTCGATAGTATGAACGGCCAATCCCTCTTGAAGTCCATCCCAAACAAAAGCTGAGCAGGAAAGAACTTGTAAAAACAACGTGGTGTTGCTAGTAAGAGGGGTCGGGGAGAACAAGGACCCCCAGTTGGCTTGAGTCAAACAATCTCGAATTCGAGAGAACTTATCCGGAGATGGTTCAATCTGGATCATGTGGATTCCTGGCGTCAGATCAGAGCTTGCACGCTCCATCGCAGATTGCGATAATGTTTTAACCTCGAATGGTTGTCATTTCACCGTAAGGGTCTTGCGGGATGAGTGACCCCAAGGAGGCCATAGTATCCGCAAAATGATTTGATGATCGAGGGAGTGCCTCGATGTCATACCATTCAAGTTGTGCCAGGAATTTGTCCACAAGGGCTTTATAGGCCTGCAAAACTGGACATTTACATTGGAATATCCCCTTTACTTGATTGACAATTAACAGCGAATCACCAAAGATGTTCAATCGTTTAATGTTCATGGTGATTGTTGTCTGAAGACCTATGAGCAAGGCTTCATATTCTGCATTGTTGTTGGTGCACGAGAAGTCTAATTTAAATGACAAGGGCATTGGAGCACCTTGCGGAGTGAAGAATACAATTCCCGCACCACCCCCTTGCTCACATTTAGAACCATCGAAGAATAGGGTTATGTCAGCCTGTGACTCAGGCTCATCAGAATCTGGCGACTCTGAAACATGGAAGACCCCATCATCAGGTAGTTCAAAAGTCAGAGGCTGATCGTCTTCAAGAGGAGCCTCAGCTAGTTGATCGGCGATGACTTGACCTTTTATGGATTTTTGTCCAATGAACTCTATGTCAAACTCCGTCAACAACATGATCCATTTCGTCGTGCGGCTACTATGATAAGTACGACTCATCATGTATCGCAATGGATTCTCCTTAGACACAACATACGTCTTATTACTAAGCATGTAGTGGCGTAGCTTTTTGGTAGCAAACACCACTGCCAAGCAGAGCTTTTCAACGTATGCATAGTTAAGTTCATAATTGACTAGGGTGCGGCTAAGATAGTATGTAGCCTGTTCTTTGTGAAGTTCATTTTTCTGGGACAGCATGGCGCCCAGTGCCACCTCAGTGGTCGAGATGTATAAATAGAATGACACTCCTGGTCTAGGTGGTGCCAATACTGGCGACGAAGCCAAGTACTATTTAATGTCGTCAAAGGCTGATTGGCACTCGTCATCCCAATGAAATGTGACCCCCTTATGCAATAATTTATTCATGGGTCGGCATTTGTCAGATAACTGCGCTATGAAGCGCTTGATCGACGCAACCTTTCCCTGCAGACTCTCGAGCTGCTTGATGGTGGTTGGGGGACGCATTTCAAGGATTGCCTTGACTTTGTTTGGGTCGACCTCAATTCCTCGTTTGGAGACTATGAAACCCAAGAGCTTTCCAGAGGTGACGCCAAAGACGCACTTCTTGGGGTTTAGTCTGACTTTATGCTCAATGAGGCGATCAAGGACCTTGCTCAAGTCACCGATGTGATCTCGGGCGCAAAAGAGATTTGGCCAACAAATCATCCATGTAATCTTCCAAAGTTTTGTGCATGTAATCATGAAAGATGTACGTCATGGCACGTTGGTAGGTGGCTCCGACATTTTTAAGGCCAAAAGGCATGACCTTATAGCAAAATGTCCCCCAAGGCGTTGTGAATGCCATTTTTAGTTGGTCCTCAGGATTGATACGAATCTGATTGTATCCTGAGAAACCATCCATAAGGGAAAGCATTTCGTGGCCCGCTGTAGCGTCTACCAATGCGTCGATGCTTGGCAAGGGAAAATCATCCTTAGGACTCGCTTTGTTAAGATCTCAAAAATCGGTGCATATGCGAATCCTCCCGTCGGGCTTCTTGACAGGAACCATGTTAGACAACCATGGAGGATAATCCACATAGATGACAAACTGGGCATCCAACAACTTTTGTAACTCATATTTTACCATTAAGGCCACTCGTTGGATGCATCTTGCATAGTTTTTGCTTGACTGGCTTGATTGTCGGATCAAGCGTTAAATTGTGCGTGACTAGTTGTGGGTCTAGTCCCGGCATATCCTTGTATGACCATGCAAAAACCTCCTTCTTTTCCTTAAGAAGGGTAACATAATCGGCTCGCTCTTCGGGGGAAAGACTTACCCCTAGCTTGAGAATCCATGGATTCATTGGATCTGTGCCGATGTCTACATCAGTCGTTGCTTCAACTGACATATGGGATCCGTCTTCCAACTGGTGTGGAATTGGGATCAGATGGATATCGTTTGCTGAATTAAGATCATCATTAGGAACGTCAAGTTCCTCTTCAACATGGAAGACATCCTGAGTCTGTCCTGGAGTGAAATGAAACATCCCACCGCAAGGCCAATACTCTGATGGAGATGGTGGTGTGTCAACGTGATCCCAATCTATAGCTTCTATGTCTAGATGCAATAATCATGTTGGATTGGTTGGATCATGGATGGGGGCGGTCAAGTCAATGGAGACCATGTTGATGAAATGATTGTAATCTCCATTACCGCAAATGTGACAACTCTGACATTCTGGATGCTCTTGGTGCTTTGGATCTGGCTCTGTAGGCACTGGCACAAAGGGATCAGCCCTATGCGTGGACCTGCAAATAGGGTCTGCCCTAGGCACTGATGGTTTGATAGGGTCTCCAAGCGGAAGATGCTCTCTATATGCCTGGAGTGGCGGGTGCAGTAATTGCTATAACTGCGCCAGGTTGAAATGCCTCCTATGTCTTGGACCTATGTGTAAGTGTTCAAACATGTCATCTATGTCCAAAGGATATTGTTGTTGTTGAGGTAGCCTATGCTCACTGGGATCATTCAATGGGAACATCATCAGGAAGCTTTCTTGATCGTCATTCATTGGATATTTGTGCGAATGATCGTACTCCGACTCATCTTTCGAAGACCCTTCGTGGTCTTGTCCATCTTCCCCTTGTGGGTGAGTCCATGAGGTTTCTCCTTGTTCGGCCATAGGGAAAGGGTTGTTGAGGTCAACAAGGTTATTTGTTTGTAATGGGAAATAATCCCCCAATGTATAAGTTGTATTTGGATTGGCATATGGATCTGATGCCAACCCATCCTTGTTGCCTATCCCTAGGCTTTGCATGTTTTCGACCAAGATGTCGAGGGGCAAAGGGTGATTAAACCCTACTCCTGACTTGTCATAAGGCATTTGGTATCTTGGTTGGCACAAAACATGCATTCCTTGTTCATACCTGCCTAACCCGTATCCATGCCAATTGCATTGGCTAAGATATCGTAATGCGAAGTCTGGGTTAGCCAGATAGTTGACATCTTCCACAAAGGGATCTTCATCTTCCTCTTCTTGTCGGGAAGGTTCAACGCCATGATCCAGGCCCCCAAAAATAAAGTTTGTCTGATTAGGTGGGTAGCCTAAAGGAACCACGGAGCCTATGGGGAGTCGAGGTCTTCCCATGTCTTGCATAGACTGAAGTGTGGGCGTTGCAACAACATTGCGCACTATATACTCCCCCATGCCTCGTGTTAGACATCTCAACAATAATCGTTGGCGATTGAGGGGAAGCGAATGGGAGTTCTCCTTGAGTCCACTCCATGTGGGGTGAACTAGGCGTCTCAACTTCCATTCTATTAGGCGTCTCTTCTATAGAGATGTTGGAGACTAAAGGTGGTTCCGCTTCCAGGGGCTTCTTTCCTTTGTCCGTTGGAGTGGCCACCGTAGGTGGCATCATTGTGGGAGGACTGGATGAAGAAGATGAACCCGCCTAGGAATTTGATTGATTTGGTAATGGAGATTCTTGCTTAGTCGGACCCCTCTTAGATGGATTTAACTAGAAATCCACATGCGTTGAAGGAAGGGTCGATCGCGGCATGATTTGCATCGAGTTGCAATATTTAAAAGGTTCCAAATCTACGGGGACCACGTGCACTTGTCCTTCAAATGTATACTTCAGACATTGATGAGCAATTGAAGGGACACACTTCATATCCCGGATCCAAGGCCGCCCAAGCAAGATATTGTAAGCCATCTCACCTTCTAAAATGTGGCACAACGTATGAATGGTCTTTTGTCCCACTTGTATGGGCAGGACAATTGTGCCAACTGTCGAGCATATCGCATCATTAAATGCTCGAAGGGTATAAGTGGAAGGTGCAATGTGAGAGGCTGGCAGCTTCAAATGTTTCAATGCAGCGGTTGTAATAATGTTACTGGACGAACCAGTGTCTACCAACACCCGCTTGTACGGAGTCCCGTTGACCCACGCAATAACGTGCAGGGGTGGATCCGCTACATCTCCAGTCACCATTTTTAGCTCATCTTCCCTGAAGGTAATGACTCGGTTCAGTACATTGTTTGACATGCCCCACAAAATTGTTGAACGAATCCGCTTCGTGGGGTTGCAATTCAATTGCCTTTAATATCTCCATAAGAGCTTCCCGATGGGGCGCCGATTGTTGAATAAGCTCATAAATGGAGAGCCTAGCCGATGTGGTCCGTAGACTTTGAGTAAGTCTAGTTCGAATCGTGGCCACTGGTCTAGGCGGGGGCAACTGTGTAGGATTCGGTTGATGTTGTGACGTGGATGGAACTTCCCTGGTGGCTGTCGCGGGGGCAACTCCTGGGTGTCTCTTGTTTCTTGTCACAATGCTAATCATCCCAACATACCCCTCCATGGGGCAACTCTGTTGCACTTCGTTGACATGCAGAGGTTTTGTTTGTGCATCATGTGTGGGTAAAGGATCTTTGAAAACACCCATTTGTTGGTTGTTGGGTGCGATGGGGTTATCCACTACCAATGTGTGATTATCAATGAGATCTTGCACTAAACCTTTAAACGTCCAACAGACATTAAGGTCATGCCCTTTCCTTCTATGGAATCTATAGAAAATATCCTCTCTGTAGCCCTTAGGCTTTGGCACATTAGGATCAATTGTTGGAATATCTGGCAGATTAATCAAGTTTGCCACTGACAAACGGTCAAACAAGGAGTCCCTAGACTCAGTGTATGGTGTAAA
Organism: Wollemia nobilis; assembly: GCA_028583015.1. Classification (NCBI taxonomy): domain Eukaryota; kingdom Viridiplantae; phylum Streptophyta; class Pinopsida; order Araucariales; family Araucariaceae; genus Wollemia; species Wollemia nobilis. Next base: position 4,616,822 of record JAQPPZ010003192.1, on the reverse strand, counting down.
TTGCCGCTTAGGGTGACGCTGCTGATTTTGATCCTACTTTTTGTTATCTTTCTCATAATTATTGTGAGGCACCGCCTGATAATTAGCCTTTGGAGGCTGTGTTGCTTGGGCAGGCGTAGGGGCATTGATAGCAACTTGATTGACCGTGGCGGGTGTCTGTTGCGTATTCCCTATTTTGGTGCTCTTATTCCACTCTTTTTTCTTAGGCTTGGCAATTTTGCCATCCTGTATCTTGATCTCTTCGATAACTCTAGCTTGCGCCAGAGCTTCTTCTAAAGTGGCGTATTGCTGTAGCTGCAATAGCACAGAGATCTTTCGCAAATAGCTCTTTGCGAACATTTGAGTTAGGTCGGACATAGGAGGGAGGTAGGACAGCTTTGAAAGCACCGTCCTCCATCGATTCCCATATGCCACCATAGATTCCTCCTCATACTGTTTGAGGCTAGCTAGATCACTGAGTGACGCCTTTTTCTTTGTATTGAAAGCAAAACGTTCTAGGAACGCGTCCACTAGTTGATCCAAGTTGTAGATGCTATGCTTCGGTAGATGGGTAAACCAATCCGAGGTAGATCCTGCGAATGTGGTTATGAATGTTCTCAATAGCAATGCATCATTGTCTTGTATACCAAAGCATTGGCTCAAAAATTGAGTCACATGCTCTTGAGCATCTTCATCCCCTTTAAAGAGTGCCAACTGGGGCAGCTTGAAATGTTCGGGGTATGGAGGTGTTGGCACTGATGGATGCACCGGATGACTACGGAGTTGGCGTAAGGTAGGCTTTTGGGGCCCAACAGTCTTGAGTTCCATAGTCTCTAAGCGTTCTAACAACACTTTGTATGCATCGGAGGACGTAATCTCCTCCTCCTTGGTTTGTTCCCGCTGTGGGTTGCGGGGAACTTGAGGCCTTTGGATGGATAAATGGGTAGCATCCCTTCCGCCTTGATAGGGCATTTCAGCCCGCTCTTCTTCTTGGTCATAATCCTCATAATCTTCTTGAGGAGTGTTTGGCCTAGGCCTGTAAACATGGATGGGTGCCCGCGGAGGATGCCCATCACGGTTGCGGGGAGTGGCCTCCCGCTCAGGTCTAGGAGGTCTTGGAGGCAGTGCTTGCTGAAGTCATGGAGACCTGTCTCGCACTAAGGGGTTGTGCCTCACATACATCTCAGATTGTTGTGCACGAGGAACTGGGGCCTTCTCAAGCGCATTGTTGTGAAGCAATTCAGCTGTCTGACGCTGAATGCGCTCTTGATTAAGGCGACACAAATGTTCTAATTCTTGTTGTTCTTGCCTAAGCCGCGTGATTTGCGCTTGGCGGGTGGCTAGTTGGGCAAATGCCAAGTCATTTTGTTCCGCCGTCTCTTGTTTAAGAGGCCTAGATGTCTCCCCTACATATCTGTTTCGATCATGGTGCTCTGAGACCCCTATATGTTGCTTCCCTCTGTCGAGGTTGGCAGCATTAACTTGAAGCTCTGGTCTCAATGAGCGATCTGGATATAAAGCAGGTGCAGACGTGCATCGTTTTCGCACTGAGTACTGTTCTTGAGGAACGTAGTGATCCTCCTCACTCTCTCTGTGATATGCATAAAAAGTGCGGGCAGAATTGTCTTGCCCTGTCGGGAGAACCTGATGTTCTGGATATGGTCTACTGTGTTCGACATTAATCGAGGGTAAATTAGGAGCAACAAAATCATATGGTTCTTCCTTTTGGACCCTTTGTTGTTCTAGAGCAGTACACAGTGCTTCATCACTAGGCCACCCAAAACGAACTTCCAAAGGAGGCCTCGTACTTAGACCAGGTGCTACATATTGGTTATTTTCTTGAAAATATTCTTGTTGCTTAGGAGTTCCCCTTAGGGAGGGGGTTCTAAAGTCTTGTCTATTGATGGCATGAGTTGGAGAGCCCCTCAAGGAGGTGCCTCTAGAGCCATGTTCTATGACTGTATGGGTTGGAGTGCCCCTCAAGGAGGGGCCTCTAGAGCCATGTTCTGCATGGTGTGAACTAACTGGTGTACCCTGCCGCCGAGGCGGGATGGCCAAGTCTTCAAGGCTATATCGGAGACGATTTGTCTCTCTTGGTGCATTTTCTGCAGCTTCTGCCCGTGATTGGGCTTGGCTACGAGTATTCACCATGGTAATGCTAACCTAAAGATGCAAAAATTCTTTTTATGATTTTCTTTTTATGATTTTTTTGTCTAAACAGAAAATAGCATACACACACAAGCAATGATTATCTCTTTTAAAGATTAATAGTGTGCCCTAAATCTGGTTTAGTGTGTTTTTGTTGTTTGTTTTTGTGTTTTTTGAAAATTTTTGTGAAACGTTTAAATGCAATTATGAAGGCTCTTATGACTCCCAAAATGGTCGCCCCTTCAATATACCATTGCCGGACCGATATACCAACCTCTCTATATACCCGCCCTTACGTGAGGGAGACTATAGGTACGTGAGAGCAGATGATACGTGGAACATAGGCGGTACGAAAGGGGAATCGCTCTGTTTATGACACCTACCATAGAAGACTTATCCTCATGCGCTAGGAATCACCCTAGCTACACTCGGTCAACTTTCATCAGGATTTACGTCTAGCAACAATCGCGATCGAGGTAATGGATGCAATATCTCAAGCCAAAGTGATAATGGAATCCACCTTTGGTCTTGCTCAAGGGTTGGGGTTTTACGACCAACGCCTTGGTTTAAAATACCACGTGATGTGTGGGGTTCATTTTAATTTGCAAAAATTGAAACAGGCAAACGAAAAAGAAATCTTTCCCTAAGCCATACAAAACTGAAAACCAAAAAACAGAAAAACAGAAATTTGACAGAAGCTTTAAAAACCCCTACCTCTTCTCTGCCTAACAGGATGTTTCTGATTTGCTCTAAAAAATGCATAGAACTATACTCGTCCCTGGGTGAGGCGAATATCATAACAGTAATCGTTCCAGGGTGAGACGAATAGTTTATTCGTCCCGGGGTGAAACGAATACCAATTCTGTAATCGTCACTTACAGAGACGAATAACAGTCTGATGTTGAAAAATAGGTACGTAAAAAAAAAGCAATTTAGATCAATAATTTAATTTAACCTAAAAAAATAGAGGACAGAGGTCCCACCGTGATCGCCATTGAAAACACGAGATTCCGGAAACAAAAAGGATAAACTAAAAATGCAATGTAAACGAAACTAAAATAACGCTTAAACCCTATGTTATTGAAAAATGCGTAAAAAGAAAGAACATGAACACAAGATATCAAAGCAATATAAAAAGAACGGCCCTTTTATTGATATGCTTTACAAATTTGTGTTACAATGCGTCTCCTTCCTTTTTAGGGGATAGGAGCGTTAAATGTTGGTCTTTTACAACTTGTTTCAGAATTCCTTCTTCCGCGTGCCCACATATAAGATGGGCGAACCAAAACGTTGTCGCCGCTTGCGTTGGTAAAGGTAGATTCCTCGCTGCTCCTCTAATGCTGCAAATCTACGTTCAAAGAAACAAACAAAGAATCAGTAGCACCTGTGTATGAAAAATAAAAGATAAATCTAACGATGGTTAAAATGAGTCTAAATAAACTGAAAACTTGACAAAAGCATAAACATGAAACTAGCTAAATACTACAAAAGAAATAGTCACCAAAAGCAATAAAGCGGGGGGTGCCCGAAGGCAAACCACCCGCGGGTGAAACTTTGCTTCGACACCAATCCGCTTGGGATGGGTCCGAAACCCGATGTGATGTGTTGTCGGCAAATTGGTAGGATATTGTGGTCAAAAAAATCGGGGTTGGTTCTTGATTCGTGCCTTCAAAAGTCACCCAATAACCTCTCTTTCGATTAAGAGATTATGGATGTTGAAAGCACAAATCGCAAGTAAGTGAATTAGCAGCACTTCGTCGCTCAAAATGCTCCTTCTCTCGTATATCTTTTGGGTGAGGAAGCTCACCATTTTATAGACCCAAGGGGTCTCTTTGAATTAACATGCAAAAGTGTTTCTTTGCATGAATGCTTTTTGTGTGAAGAGAAGACTTCTTCTTGATCAAGGGCTTCTTAACTGCCTCTGTGCATGTCTTTGTATGTTTTAGAAAAGCTCACTCGCACTCCCATGCAATGAAGGGATAGCTAAGTGGCAAATCTGAGTTGTCTTAAAAAAACTCACTCTCATTCCCATGCAGTGAAGGGAGAGTCAATTGGCAGATATGAGTTGTCAAAAGAACTCACTCGCACTCCTATGCCATGCAAGAAAAGCTAAGTGGCAGTTCTGAGTTGTCATGCGCCGAGATCTGACTTTTTGTCGGTCAAACCTGGCGTTCGTCCCACCCCGAAGCGAGCGCTGGTAATCGTCTCTGGGTGAGACGAGTATCAATCCGCACTCGTCCCTGGGTGAGACGAGTACTAATCCGCACTCGTCCCCGGGTGGAGCGAATAAGTAACAAAGTGTCTAAAAGGTGCCAAATTGATCCCTGACTTGTAAAACTACTGTGTGAGTGGTTAGAACCACTGTTTAACCTCTAGGGGCTGCCCTGGGGGCTGTGTGTGTTAGTGCGATCAGTGCTTGTTGTCACATAATCGGATTGGTGTTGTTTTGGTGTCTACAGGATCATCTCTCAAAGTATGATCATTTATGTTCCCTCACCCACCCTTATTATGCCTCCACTATTACTCAAATATTTATGGACATCATATTTAAACTCCATGGTATACAAAAATACTTTGTGTCTAATCGTGACCCCACCTTCATCAGTCAATTTTGGAAATAATTGTTTAAATTGCAAGGAACACAACTATGAATGAGCTTGGCTTACCATCCATATATTGATGAGAAAATTGAGATTGCCAATAAATACTTGGAAACCTAGCTTCATTGTTTCACCTCTAAGCACCCAACATAGTGGGCTAAGTGGTTGTCATTAGTTGCATGGTGGTACAACACTTCATTCCATACAACTTCCAAGATGACTCCTTTTGAGGCATTATATGGGTACCCACCCCCGTCACCCTCTTCATATGTTCCTATAAACTCCAAATTTTAAGTGGTGGATGCAACTCTTTAGAAGCATACCCAAATTTTATAGCAGTTAAAGGAAAACTTGGTGATAGATCAAAATTGGATGCAAGAATAGATTTACCAACACCATTTTGAGAATAACTTCAATGTAGGTGATATGGTCTTCCTTCGACTCCAACCCTACAGACAATGTTTAGTTCAACTTCATGATCATCAAAAGTTGGTAGCATGATTTTATGGACCCTATTAGATATTGTAGTAGATTGGACAAGTGGCCTATAAGCTTGCATTACCACATTCTTCCAATATCCATCCAATCTTCTATGTCTCTTGTCTGGAGAAGGTGCTCGACAACTACATTCAAGTTCAATATTTTGGATTGAAAAATCCACACTCTTTGTAACCTCATCATCATTGAAGTCTTGGTCTAGTGGTAGGGTTTCCAACCAGAAGATGCCACATGGGAATCTCTCTAGTAATGACAACAATAGTTCCCTCATCTCTAGCTTTGAGGACAAAGCTTTTTGAAGAAGGGTATGTTAGGATCCCATCCTAACATTACCATGTAGTGACTCCCTTTCTAATGTGGGGACCCCATCCTAATGATATTATGTAATATTTGTAATGTGTATGTGGCACTTGAGGCACCTAGACAAGTGAGGTCATTTAATGTAACCATTATAAAAAATGTAACTACTTATTTGGTAGAAGATTCTAGCTTGAGTGGCCCCTTGCATATGAAGTCGACCCTTGAGCATTATAGTTAGGATTACAAAGAGTATTTAAATAGGAAAGAGGGCATAGATGAAGGCATCTCATATTTTTTTGTATCAAAGCTTTGCTTTTGAGGTTGCTCCCTTGAAGAGGCCTACAATATTGTAGTGTGTTCTTGTTTTTAGTGATATAATCTATTGCTTTTCCATTTCATGTTGCAATATTGTTAATTTCAAGCTAATTTTTTTTTATTATTGCAATATTGTGTGGATGTGTTTTTATTTTACCACAAGATTCTTATTAGGAAGTATAATCAGGGTAAAATTTGTATTTTAACATATTAATGCTTTGAAATATGACATTAGGTTGGCAAGGAAACAATAATAAAAGAAACTGTTATTATTACATGACGCTACATTGCTTTATTGCATGATAAAACAAATAATCAACTTCAAAATCAATCATGGAATGAGGTAAATGACAAAGAGACTATCATAGTTGTAGAAATTCCAATGCCCACCCGTAATTCCCACCACTTTATAATTAACGGGAGGTGTTAGTTTTAAGATAGTTGGCATCAAGAGGTAGATCATGAAGGAATGATAAGAGAAAAACTTGTTCCAACTCCCCATACTGTAATACTCACTTAGTTTTCCAATTATTTTGCTAAAGAAATATACTATCTCCTATAATATCCCCATGAGACTCTAAATTTGGGAATCCTCCTTGGTAGAGACCCTCCATATGTACCATTAGCATTATCCAACTTACTATACTTATATAAGTGTTGGAAAATCTTGATCTATAGCATCGACATTAGAAGGGTGGGTAACTATTTTTCTAAGAATATAAATGGGAATACCTTTTTATCAGATAAATGGCTATTTATTTTTGTAAATCCACTTTTCTCATTTTTATTCCAAAAAATGAAGTAAAAGAAAATAAGAGAGAGAAAGAGAAAATTCCCCTCTCATCTGAGTGAAAATCTTGCACTAGGAACTTAGGTTCCCACTTCTTTGCATTCCTTTCTCTCCAAATTGGTTGAAGATATCTCTAGGATTAGTTGTTTTCTTCTTAATTTGGTAATATGAGATGCCAACTTGGGGATATGATGATAGTAAGTCAATGTCTAAGATCTATATTATTTTTAGGATAGGTAGGAGTTTTCTTCCTCTTGGCTTCATAGCCTAATGGATGGGACAAGGTCTAAGATAGACCTTGTTGACAATGTAGTGTTAGAGAATGACTGTCAATATGAGGGTTGGTAAATATGGATTAGTTTACGAGACCTTTGACAACTTAGGAAAATTAAGGATAAAATAATAGAGAGAAATGATAGATAACCTCGAAGAGAAGGGCTCTAGAAGAGAAGAAAATTGACACATAAGGAAAAGAGTGGAGAGAAAGGAAGCTTCTCATATAAGAGCATGAATTTCTTCTACCATCTTTATCATAATCATCTTCACTTAACTTCCACCCCCTATTTCTTCTATTCCCCTCTCCATTTTCTCTTTCCTTGTTACTTCTACTTTTGCTTCTATTATCCTCCTAAGTTCTTCTACTACACCCATCTTACCTCAAATAAGTGCAACCCTAGTCTTAGGATCATCAAAGGTTTGTTTGTTAAAAATGTAGGGTCACCTCACATGTCATCTCCATTCTAGTTTTCCTTATCATCATTCACGTTGTCACCAACTATTTCATTTCCATATACCCATACTTTGGTGCCCCACACTACAAGAATTGTTGTATTGTTTGATGTATCATCATCTAAATCCCTCTTGTCATTCATCACCATCTAGTCCACACAATCATCCATGACATTGTGTCAAATTGTCATATTTGTCTTCATTAGTCCACTGGTCACCATAGGTACAATGATACTCTTCCCCTGATATCATTGAAACTATCCAAGGTAATCCACACCATGAAGAAGCAACTCGACATTGACATCCATTAGCCATTCTTTCACTTGGTAAAAAAGGATCCTATGAGAGTAAAGTTAGATGGGAAATATTAGGCATTGTGCAAGAAGCAAGAAAGCAAATTGATCAGGACAACAACGATGAAAAATGCTTCAACATATGTTGCAGTTATGATCCATTGATTATTATTGTTGAGAGAAAAAAGAGATTTATTGGCTATCAAGGCACTTTTAATGAAAAATAAAGGTGAAGAACTCAGTGGTGGCGTAGGCCAAATCCCTTCAAGACCAAGTGGGTTAAGACACACCCAACATTTTGTAGGTTGTTCCTTTTTTCTAAGGCACACCCTATAGATCTCAATAAGTATAATACCTTGTCATTCAAAGGTGATTAAGAAAGTTGCAAGCTTACTATAGTGGTAAGGGATTTGGCCTCTCTTTGGGAGGTCCAAGGTTCAAACCCCACTCAATATGAGGGGACCAGGATCCCTCATAAAAATTTGTGTAAGCTCATTGAAAAAAAGGTGATCAAGTAGATGTACAAGGATACAACATCCTAGAAAAATGCATCAAAGTACTTCCCATCTAATGAACGAATAAAGTAGGTGAACACATAGTTGGAAGACATATCCTAAAAACAAGGAAGACTCTAGTGGTGTAAGTTGTCTATTATGCTCTTGGAATGACAATTAAAGAATTGAGAAAGAAGATGGAGGAACTGTTAAATAAGGGATTGCCTAAGGTACTCTCCTGCTAAGGACAACTCCATAGATGTTGTCAATGCCATTGATGAAGAGAAATCCAAAGTAGAGGTGTCCATAGATAATGTTACCTAGTGCTTCAAAGGAGATAATTGAACTAGAAAGCCAATTGGGAAAGTCAAGAAATTAAAGAGGATCAAGGGAAGAGCCTCCTATAGGATCAACATGAAGAGCTAGTGTCGAATACAAAAATGTTGATGCTCGATATGTACCCTCTTGCACTGATCGACAAGTAATTTTGAATTATTACCCTAGAGCTAAACAAATATGACTCATGATTTTATAATTTTGTAGTAGAGATTTTGATTAGGAAGACTCCTTGCCTAAGGATAAAGGCAATATCTGGGATCTCTCATCAATTGAGCTTGGCACCCCGAGAAGTTGCAATAAATATAGTAACGACTACTATCTTCTAATTCCAATGAATTAGCCATAGAGAAATAAATTTTGCAAGCCTAGCAACAACATTACAAAAAAAAACAAAACTGAAAGACTCATAAATTTGGCTAAGTCTCCATGATGGGCTGGTGTTCTCATAAGCATCCATTGGATTTGAAGTGATCCACTTGCAAGGTGGACTGATTGGCTTGTAGCAATGATTTTCTAGCAAATGATAGAGAATTGCTAGCAAAGTTGAGTGATTTCGATTCGTTCATTTTATAGAGCAAATTGCATGCAGGCCTATAAAGGGTAAAAAGAGAAGTGCAAATCCTAAGGAGATTCTTTGGAAAGTGTCTTTTTATCTTTTATTGGCACACTAACTCATTTTGGAATCCTTATAAGCCATTAGAGGCATATTTAGAGGTATGAAACATTTGGTGGTGCATCATTTTGTTAGATATGCCCCAACATATTTACTTCTACTAGGAGTAATAGTTTCCCACCTCGAGTAACTGAGAGGATTAAACTCTAACTATAAATAGAAGCCATGGTATCCATTGTAATCATTTTTTGGCTATGAGAATTCAAAGATACACTCTATGAAATCCACATTGTGCTTTGGCCTCATGAGATTGTTGAGGAATTGAAGTCCATGTGCGCCTCATGAGATTGTTGAGGAATTGAAGTCCATGTGCATTCCATTAGTGGCATTGCCTTCCTAGTTTGCTAAGTGTGTGGTGATTGAGGCATTGCCCTTTTGCCCATCTTGTCATTTGCTTATCAATTTTATATTTAATAAATGAGAGAGCATTGATGTTATACGAATTCTCATGTGTTGACCAATCACTTGCACTACCTTGCTATAATTAAAACCTTTATTAATTGGAATCACTCACACCCTTAATCTTTTATGCTTTTTTATTTTCTACACTTTACTTTTCATGCAATTAGTGTAGGTTAGTGTACTAGTATATTTCTATGGGAGTGTGGGGTGTTAGCCTTAATCAAAAGGTTGGGAGGAGTCATTAGAACTCACTTCCCGCTTTGTTGAAATTAGAATGAGGGCACATTATTAAAATTTAAGTCAAGACAATTTCCTATTTCAACAATAATAAAATATAAATATCTTGGGATAGACTTCAATAATAAGCTATGCCCAAAAATATGTAGAATGAAAATAATATAACTGAGGATGGAGAGCACTTTTTGCATTACAAAATAGAACTAGAGAGTCTGAATTATGGGATTGAAAGATATACAAGATTTATTTGGGCTACTAGTGGTACTAATGATGTTGTACAAGTGTGAAGTGTGAGCTAGCAACACATTAAACTCAAAATGGAGGTAAATAGAGAGGATTCATAAATGTATAATTACAAACAAATTCAAAATAAAACAACCAATTCCATATGAAATTCTTCTAGAAAAACAAGTACCCTCCTCCTAGAGGCAATGAAATTCTTCTAGAAAAACAAGTACCCTCTTCTAAGATCTAAAAATATATAAACAAATGACCTAAAGTTGTAATAAAAGAAGATCCGAACAAAAAAAGAAAACACAAATGAATAAAAACAAGAAGTGGATGAATAAATGAAATATTAACTAGGATGGACGATCAAATAATAACAAAGACAAACACATTTGCTAAAGAAAAATTTAAAGTGGCTATATGGAAAAAAAGTTACAAAGAAAGAGAAAACATTATCTTGCTACACATGATTGTCACCAAAAGACCTATATAAGGGCAAACATGAATTGGAGATAGACCAAATCACACCAATCTAGATGTAAAATAGACAGATAGAAGAGACCAAAAGAAAAATGAGAGTAAAGGATATGTACCTTTTTTATTTAAGGGCAATTGAGATAAATACAATTTATATTTTAGGTTACATAGGAGAGTTTGTTACAACCACTATTTTTAGTAACTTGCAAGCACATGGTTCAAACCACAGGGACTGCTCCCAACAAACCTATCTATCTCGTTCTTGTTGACCCGACGTGATATGGGGACCATCGATCGCTCAGTGTTTGTCCCATCATCGTCGGTCTGGCATGCACTCAAAGGATTTGGAGCAGACTACTACATTTGCAAAGTATTGGCTTCATACCATCAGTAGTTTTAGGTTAAGTTAGATCAAAACACACAAAAATCCAAAAAAATAAAAAACATCTCAAAATCCAAAACAAATCCAAAAACACACAAAAAACCAAAAACAGTTTCAATGATCTCACAAGCACATCAAATCAAACATTGACACATTAAAACAAATAAAATCGTAATTGTTGTTTGCTTTGTTTGTTTGTGTAGATAGATAAAAAGAGAAAATAGAGGTTCACGAAAAGCCACCACACCATCACAAAGCCTTCACAGTTGTACCCTATCAATTTCCTAGCTTATGGTCTTGACCCGAAGTCAAGCCCTATATTGTGATGGTTAACTACTACATACATTCTTTCAACTCTTTGAATTAATGATGAAAAATGGAGGAACATTACCTTATGAAGGTAAATGTTGAAATATTAAGTTGAAGATAGGGGATTATGAAATCAAAATTAATATGTTTGCACTTCCACTTGGAGGATGTGATGTTGTGTTGGGGGCACAATGGCTCCGTACTTTGGGAACAACAACCTAGAACTTTGTCAAACTATGGATGTAATTCTCTTATAATGGGAGGTTGTACACTCTCTATGGTTCACATGCAAGATTTCCACAGGTTATCAATTCAAGTCGAATGGAGAAACTATTAAAAAATCCTCACATGGGTGATGAGCATCAGAAATGCTCATATTTTGTATACCATTTTCTTGATTATTATGCGGTTGTATAATAAGGATTGCATACTTTTATGAATGATTATATAATTATTTGATGAAATTATGCGTGTTATCTAATTCATGTGTTTTCAGTGTGTTTTTGTGGAATTGCAGTTGATTTAGTTAGATTTGGATCAGTCGAGGTCTTTTTATGGACCTGGCACTTTGTTTCTTTCGGGATCAATGCAGAAAAGATAGGCGCCTTCCTCTTCCAGGAAGGCGCCAAACGTAAGTAGGCGCCTTCCTCTTCCAGGAAGGCGCCAAGCGTAAGTAGGCGCCTTCCTCTTCCAGGAAGGCGCCAAAGGAAAAGAAGCGCCTTCCTCTCATAAGGAAGGCACCGATGGGAAGGCGCCACTAGAAGGCAAGCGCCTTCCTCTCATAAGGAAGGCGCCACTAGAAGGCAAGCGCCTTCCTCTCATAAGGAAGGCGCCGACAGGAAGGCGCCACTAGAAGGCAAAGCGCCTTCCTCTCACAGGAAGGCACCAACAGAAGATAAGCGCCTTCCTCTTCCAGGAAGGTGCCCACGGCAATAAGGCACCTTCCGCATAGAGAAGGCGCCCGATATACTTAGGCACCTTCCTCATAGGGAAGGCGCCCCTGTTCTTCGCCCGTTGACCAGACAAGCACGACGTGGACAACAACGACTGGTGCAGTTCCAACTCTACGTCATGTAGAGCTAAATTGGGGATCGCACCAACGTATGAGAACGTCCTACCAATGCCAGGCGAAGCACAAGCCAATCAGTGAACACGCCACCGTTAGAACCGAATGCCAGTTTTAGCAGACATCGATCACATTTACCAGATTGTCTTAGTTTAGTCTGGAATGAATCGACTGTTATAACTTCTTTGTAATAGAAGTTCTATGGGTGTGCTATATAAACACACGCAGACCTCTCTGAAGATATAGATATAGAAAATAGATATATAGAGAGAGGAGATAGAATATTTTGATTGTAATACTTTGATAATTATAATACAGTTCTAAGAGTTTCTAAGTGCGTGTTCAGCTGGGAGGAAGCTACTGGAGCCTGGGCCCACTCCAAGCCAGTATTTCTTCCCCTATTTTTCCTGTGTTTTCTAGATTAGTTTATCGCTTTTATAAGATTGTTTATCGCATTGATATTTCCAGTATTTGCAGTAGGTTCATTTCCAGGAATGTGTGATTATTTCCTTTCTGTAGATTTAATTGTTTTTACGTAAATTATTGAGGAGTGCATGAATGATTGACAACCGTTTGAAACACCCCCCAATAGTAGAACTAGCGGACTCATCTCAAGTGGTATTGTAAGCAATCTTATTCAGACCCTTCGCAAGTTTACGAAGCTCCCTGGGTTGATAAATTAAATGCACGGGCATGTGACAAAAGTAGGAAAGAAATTAACCTTGTTGGCCCGCAACATTTTGGCACCGTTGTCGGGGAAGCATCTCAACTAGATTATCTACAATACCTGGAAACCTTCCATCTGACCTTGTATGAGTTCTTCGAGAAGAAGAGGACCTGACGGTCGGTTCATAAAAACCAATCCATCAGAACCTGAGTCAGTCGAGCATTCTGAATTTGAATTAGACTCGCCCGACCCACCTCCAGCAATCCATTGGAGTGAGGAGCCACACTTTGTGCAAAGTGCCTCCTCATCCCATCAACGTGGGGAAGAACGAATCATCATAAATCCCCTGTTTAATAGGACACCCTTAGAGGAGGCCCTATTGTGGAAAGCTATAGAAGATCGGACGATAACACCAGACAACCTTAGAGCCTTGACTCAGAAAGTCTTAAACGACCATAAGGCCATAAATACTGCATTAGAGACCACATTTCTTGAAAAAATGGCTGACAACGAAGAAGTCTCATCTGGCTTTAGTTTCCCGATTGAGGAAGGAGTAGGAGATACCAAAATGAAAAACATATCCCCTGCTCACCTTTCGACCTTCAGAGGATACCCAACTGAGGACCTTGACCTATTTTTATTTAAGTTTGATGTCTTATGCAGGTCTGTGGACTACAAATCTGATACGCAAAAGCTGAAACTCTTCCCTTCCACGTTGGACGATGCAGCTCTGCGGTGGTTCATCGGTCTGGGAGACAAACACATTGCCACTTGGGATCAAATGAAGAAGCTCTTTTTAGAGCAATACCAAGATTTCGGGAGAGCAAGAGACTCCAGAGAAGAGGTCCTGAGCATGACGCAGAAAGAAGATGAGTCTCTCGAGGAATACTGGGAGAGATTCAACTTCAATCTTCAACGATCTCCTCACACGAGACTATCTGATAAGTCCCTCAAAAGCATCTTTTTGAGAGGACTTACCAATGAATCACTGGAGGCTCTTAACATGATCTCTGGAGGTGACGTTTACCAGCACGCTATGGAAGACATCCGACAACTATGCCGGAACTACTCAAGAAGGAGAGGCAAGACCACTTCTAGAACCATGAAAGCGACTACTTCAATCACGAAGATAGAAATAGGTAACATGCTAGAAGATTTAAAGAGTGAAATGCTCTCATCTCTAGCATTGCAGATGGATACGCTATTGTTAGAGAAAAAGAAGCAAGAAAACGAAGCAGCATTGGCTTATTTCTGTCCAAAATGCAGAGGGAAGCATGCAAAGAATGCATGCCCGAAGAACAAAGTCAGAGTATGCGTAGTTTGCAGGCTGAACCATAAAACTCGATTGTGCCCACAACTGCCCAGTAATCAGGAGGATGTTGAAAGCGCGGATGCCTATTTCATAGGCAATCGGAAGAGTTGGCCACAACCCCCTACGGGGAATATGCCAACCGGAATGTCGTCATATGGGGGAGGACCATACATGCACCAAGGTCCGCCTCAACCACCTAACATGGGGTGGTGGGGGCCATCACCCTGGTCTAACGCACCCCCAGCAGCATTCCCAAACCAGCAACCATGGATGCCATATCCATATCCTGGGCAGCAGTGGAGAGGCCACACTGCATGGAATCAGGCTCCACAGAATGTAGCACCAGCTCACCCCCAACAAAATTTACCGACGTTGCCAGCAGTGAGACCTGCGTAGCTACCCGCACAACCGACGGCAAATCCGAATAACAGGGTGAACCAGCCAACATACAACGTGGAGGGTGAGATGTATCCGATGTACCATATTCAGCTTAGGTCTGGTAGACAACTAGGAGTAGGAACGCCTCCACTGGTAGAAGAGGAGGAAGAGGTAGAAACACCTCTTGTAGAAGAGGTGATAGAAGAAACACCTGAGAGAGCAAAGGCTCCATTTCCCAACCGGCTGCAAGAACAGAGGAAAGTAACGTAGCCAGAGTTCGATATCTTGTCTAGCTTGAAGAACCTCACCGTGACAATTCCATTATTTCAAGCCATCCGAGATGTTTCGATATATACCAAGGCGATAAGAGAGATGTGTCTAAGGAAGCCAGGATGAAGAGCAACCCAGACTATCAATGTCATGGGTAAACTAGCAGATTTGATGATGGGCAAAATGTGCCATCCGAAGTATGCAGACCCGAGCAGCCCGATGTTGACTGTAAAAATCGAGGGACATTCCCTGTCCAATACGTTGGTCGATCTCGGAGCAGCCATCAACGTAATGCCTCAGGAGACCATGCAGAGGCTACAGCTCACGAACCTGAAACCCACTACGACAGTGCTGCAACTGGTCGATCGATCGACCGTGGCACCGGAAGGAATGTTGGAAGATGTAATAGTGACAGTCAGCGCATGGGAATACCCAGCCGACTTTTTAGTCTTGCAATCTAAAACTAGGTTGGGCGGTTACCCGCTCATCTTGGGAAGGCCATGGCTAGCAATAGCTGACGCTTACATCAGCTGTCGGGATGGGCTGATGACCATCTCCGATGGACGAAACGTTAAAAGGTTGACTATTTCACCCCAACGCAGTCCGTCGACTCAGTAGGAGAACCCATGTTGACCGAGCATGAAAATCCTGAGCTATCCATGATCCAGTCGGTGATGACGTTGGATGAGTTGGCAGAAGAAGATGAAGATGGTGCTATTGTGGAGTTCCTCCATGGGGAGTCCTCCATCTCTGCACCTGGATCGTCGTTGGCTGGCGCCCAAGATCACCACATTCAGCAGATACACGTCGGGCCAGGAAGAACGTTGAATGTCAGTAGTGGGTTGACTCCCACACAATTGACGAAAGTAGAAGAGCTCTTGGTTAGACACCAACAGGCATTTGCATGGGATTACTCAGATATGCAGGGTATCAGCCCAGAGATCTATACCCATCGTATATACCTAGATGATCAAGCAACTCCAAGCAGGCAACCACAGAGAAGAATGAATCCGGCAATGAAAGACATTGTCAAGGAAGAACTGCAAAAACTCTTGACTGTCGGATTCATCTATCCAATTTTTGACAGCGAGTGGGTATCACCGTTAGTGGTAGTCCCTAAAAAGAATGGGAAATGGTGAATCTGTGTGGACTACAGAGCATTAAACAAAGCGACCAAGAAGGACCACTTCCCGCTCCCGTTCATTGATCAAGTCTTGGATACACTCTCGAGGAAGAAGTATTTCTCCTTCCTGGATGGATTCAATGGATACAACCAGATCCGAGATAGGAGAAGAGGATCAGGATAAGACAACGTTCACCTACCCATGGGGAACGTTTGCCTATCGGGTATTACCTTTCGGATTGTGCAACGCACCTACCACCTTTCAAAGGGCGGTGCTTAGCATATTTTTAGACATGATGGGAGACGCGGTCGAAGTATACATGGATGACTTCACCGTCTATGGAGAAACCTTTGACGAAGCAATGACAAACTTGGAAAGAGTGCTCGAAAGAAGCAAGGAAAATAGTTTGTCCCTGAGCAACGAGAAATGCTTTATGATGATGCAAGAAGGCATCGTATTGGGACACCACCTCTCCGCAGAAGGAATAAAGGTTGATAAAAGAAAAATTGAGGTCATCAGAGACCTACCCAGCCCCAGAATGCGAGAGAGAGGTAAGGAGTTTTCTTGGATCGATCGGGTACTACCGATGATTTATCGCCGAATTCAGCAAAATTGCAAAACCACTGCACACTCTATTATCTAAGGATGTGGAGTTCAATTGGACAGAAGACTGCGAGGAAGCGTTTCAATTGCTTAAAGAAAAACTAATATCCGCACCGGTTTTAAGAGGACCAAATTGGGCCATACCATTCCATATCTACTATGATGCATCCAACAATGCGATTGGAGCAGTCCTCGGACAGAAGGATGGCGAAGAATTTTACGCCATCTACTATGTCAACAAAAACTTGGCAGGAGCCGAGCTCAACTACATGGTGACGGAGAAGGAGTTCCTTGCAGTTGTGCACGCCATAAACAAATTCTGCCATTATATCATCGGGTATAAGGTATTTGTCCACACGGACCACGCGGCTATCAGATACTTGATGAGCAAGCCGGCCATTGGCGGAAGAATTATCAGGTGGCTCCTGTTACTGCAGGAATTCGACATCACAATAGTCGACAAACTAGGCAAGGACAACGTCGTAGCAGATTTTCTATCCAGATTGATATCGGTAGACCATACAGCAAGTGGAAGACCAGTTTTCGGATGAACATTTGTTCACCATTAGTGAGCAAATCCCATGGTACGTAGATATAGCCAATTACTTGGCCATCGGAAGAACCTCACCTGCTCTCTCTTTCCAAGAAAAGCAGGCGGTCATAGAGAAAAGTGCATCGTTCCTATGGGTTGATGGCCTCCTGTTCAAAAAATGACGTGACCAGATTATAAGGAGATGCATAGCAGAGCAGGAGTTCTCAGAAGTACTCAAAGCGTGTCACGACGAACCATGCAGAGGACACTTTGCAGGGAAACGAACTGCCTACAAAATCCTACAAGCTGGGTACTTTTGGCCCACTCTGTTCAAGGATGCGGCTGCGTACGCCAACAAGTGCGATGAATGCCAAAGAATGGGCAGACCAACCCATCGAGACGAAATGCCCCTCCAGCCTCAGGTACACCTGGAACCCTTCGATAAGTGGGGCATGGACTTCGTGGGACCAATTAATCCACCTTCAATAGGGAGGAGGTTTATTTTGGTCTATACAGATTATGTCACCAAATGGGTTGAAGTTCAAGCGTTGAGAGATTCAAAAGAAAGGACAGTCATCGATTTCTTATTTGCCCACATTTTTACATGATTTGGGGTCCCTAGAGAGATAACAACAGACCAGGGGCCTCAATTTACCTCCAGGTTGATCAAGGAGCTGATGGAGCAATACAGAGTTCGACACAATAAGACTACACCCTACCATCCGCAACCAAATGGGCAAGTGGAAGTGACGAACAGAGAAATAGAGAACATCCTGACGAAGACCGTGCAACAACACAAAAAATATTGGGCTACACGGTTGCCGGAGGCAATCTGGGCATATAATACCACGTGGAAATCCACCATAGGCTTCACACCCTTCCAACTGGTCTATGGGAAGAGTGCGATGATGCCCATTGAATTTGAAATCAAGACATTGAGGACGGCTTCAGAATTGAACTTGAGCTTGGATGACGCTCAAGAAGAAAGGATTCGACAACTAGATCAGTTGGACGAAATCCGAATGGATGCTTTATAGAGAACAAAAATCATACAAAAGCAAAGAAAGCGGTGGCATGATCGCCACATTAAAGCTAAAGCAGTTCCAAGAAGGAGAATGGGTGTTGTTGTACGATTCTCGGTTCCAGGAAAAAAAGGGTAAATTAATGCAAATATGGATGGGACCGTATGAGGTGGTAGAACTCATCAAGAATGGGGCAGTGCACGTTAGAACAATTGATGACAGCAACACCGTGTTAACGGTCAATGGCCACCGATTGCGCCCCTATAACACATCCGAAACCTTACAGGTGGAATCCAGAATAGACGTGGGGGAGACCCCATCTTGTTAGATCCGGACCAAACTCTTAAAAGGCAAAACGGTGGGCATGGAGGTGCTCACCAAAATCAGTTAATTTAGTTTTTTTTTACAGTGTGTTTTGCAGGGACGACGCCCGCATGCAAGCTGCAAGCATCCTAACCCAGGGCCTAACAAGCATGGAATGCATCTAACTGCCTTTATTTTTCTTTCTTTTCATTTGCTTTTTGCAGGTGGAGGACCTGACAACACGAGGAATAGGTATCTGGGAAACCAGGCCTGATTCGGCTCAGCATTCCGACATCGGCACTCGTAGGTAGAAGCTAAGGCAACGTGAAGCAAGACAGAGAAGGCTTGATCACCCTTTACCAGTCAATCGCAACATGATTGCCGAGAATGTGCCCCGCCAGAATAAGATGCCTTCCTTATAAAGAAGGCGCCCCGCCAAAATAAGGCGCCTTCCTTATAAAGAAGGCACCCAGCCAGAAGAAGGCGCCCCACCAGAATAAGGCACCTTCCTTATAAAGAAGGCGCCCAGCCAGAAGAAGGCACCTTCCTTATAAAGAAGGCGCCCCACAAAGAAGGCGCCTTCCTTATAGAGAAGGCGCACACAAAAAAAAAAAAAATATATATATATATAGGCGCCTTCCATGGCTGGAAGGCACCATTCAAAAAAAAAAAAAAGCCAAGGCGCCTTCCACATCGGGAAGGCACATCCAATCAGAAGCACCTTCCACCATCGAAAGGCGCATCCAATCAAAAAGGCGCCTTCCACCACCGGAAGGCGCATCCATTCAGAGAGCACCGACAACATCGGGAAGGCGCTACATCAGCGCCTTCCACATGGGGAAGGTACCAAAGAGCGCCTTCCGCGTATAGCCAGCACTTACGTCTCCCGGATGCCTCGATCGAAACAAAACCACCACACGAACGAGCGGCATCAGATGACCATACCCCTCCCCCGTGTCACAAATCAGCGAATCAGCGCCCTTCACGACGCCTGAAACACCGAATGAGGTACGCGCATGCTAATTCAAATTTTTATATAATTATTTATAAATGATGCAGTACCAAAAAAATACCGCCGTCATAAAAATCATATCCCCCCATAGCCGGAACCGCGTGCCAATGATATGGCTCGAAAGGTGTACCCTAGAAATGAATGCTAAGGTTAGGCGCCTTCCCTATAAGAAGGCGCCTTCCTAAAGAAGGAAGGACAGAAAAAAAATCGTAGTAGTAAGGGAAGGCGCCATGGGAGGAAGGTCGAAGAATCACGCAGTGAAGAAGAATGAACCGAGTGATACGGAGGGAATCAGGGGGGCGGTAAAGACACAGTTCGAGGCCGAGGGATGGCTCGAATACTGTACCCTGGTCAGTCAGGGCCAGGATATGGAGGCAGCCAAGGAATTCGCTGCCTCCTTGAGGGGCGACGTAGCTCAGGTGCGAGGGGTAGAAATTCCAGTCACCCCCGAATACATCTCGCAGGCGACTGGATTGCCCCTCATAGGGGAATGCATATACAAAGGCGGACTGCTGAAGCCGTACGCCGAAGTGTTGCTGCCAAGGGAAAATGTGCAGATAGACAAGGAGGGGCTACCCAAAAATAGCCTTCCCATGAATCTACGAAAGATATTCGAGCAGGTTGCTCGATTCTTTACATGCACCAGGAAATATACCCATCTGCACGCTAACCATGTGCAGTTTCTCAATCACCTGGTGCATGGAAGGAAGTTGAACGTGCCCTTCTACCTGGCGAATGCTCTAAAGGACGAAGCGGCTCGGTACCAGAAGGGAGCACCGTCCGCCTTAGCCCACCATGGGCTGATATCGGTACTGGTCCGCCATGCAGAAGCGCAGAGGCAAGACCCCGACGCAGAGGGAGATGGCGGCCAAGAAAGGCAACAGGATGTTATTGCCGAAATAGGGCAAGAAGAGGGAAGCCCTACAGAGGAAATGGCGAGTATCGGGCAATTGGCATTGCCCTATTTCATAGAAGAAAGAGGGCATTCACCAGTGCCCAAAAGCATAGAGGAAAGAGGGCATTCCCCAGTGCCCGAGTGTGAGGAGGAAGGAGCGCCGCTTATTAGCGATGAGGCCGAGTTCCGACCGACAGAACCAGTCCCCAGGAGGAAACGCCTGCGGTGACTCCTCCTCTCGACAGAAGAAGAACAGAGTGACCCGAAAGTCGACGTTGCAGCCCAAACCCTCTAGGAATTGACAAACCGGAGCCCACAAGATGCAGGGACTTTCGGGAGCAATGATCAGGTCGACGCGGCCTTGGAGGAAGCGTTGGAATGGCAAACCAATTGCTGGATGGCCCAACAAATTTTGGAGGATTGCCAGAACAAGCATACAGGGGAGTTGAAAGAATGAGATGGATGGATCGCCCAACTCGAGCAGCTGGTCCGACAGTTGCGGGAGGAAAACCAGCTACTCCAGGACAGGGGAACGAAAAGAAGGGATGCGTCAACCCAAACTAACTAGGCGAAAGAAGTCCCGATGAATTCTCCCACATCTACCGAACGAGTATTCTCTTTGGGAGAAATTCGATCGGACGCCCGACAGAGCAGCCCGGAGGCAGGGGAGAATTCCTCTATTTTTGGGAGTGAAAGGGAAAGAAGTCCCACAACACCCCCTGTCATCGTCTTGAGTGATACAGAGCAGGACGAGGGCCTCCAACAATAGACAGGACCAGAGGATAAGGAGGAACTCCCCGGACCTGACGAAGGAAGAGAAGAACCTGAGGGGTCGACACAAGACAGACAAGGGGACGAAGGAGCACCCCTAGGGACGATAGCACAAAGTGAAGAGAACGCTCCAGGGACCGCAGAGCAGGCCCCTTGGAGCGAGAAGACGATCGCCAGGGAGAAAGGGAAAACCCCTATTCGAGCCGCCACATTTTTTGCAGAGGCCAAAGGAAAAGGGCCCAGGACGGCTCGAAAGAAGGTGAAGGTGACCTTCGCCGAGCCAGAAGAGGACGAGTGGGATATGCAGCCGTTCGCGGAGAGGCAAAAACAATTCGAACGATTGCTCAAAGAGATGACAGCAGCCAAGGAGACCAGGAAGGCAACCTCGAGGATGCAGGGGGACTCTGGTATCTGCGTCAATCCGACAGAGGACAACCAGTTCTAGGATATTTACGGGTCATCCCGGGGATGACCCTCCATGATAAGGAGGTATTTTGAATGATGGGGGATATATGGCCCCGAATTGGAGGCCACGACCATTGCAAGGGAGAACGCAGGGCTTACTCCTGAAGCAGCCAGATTATACAAAGCCCAAGTAGTTCATTCCAGGAGGGATAATTCAGATATCCCTCTTGCAGTGGTCAGACCTCCGGACGCTGACCTCTGGCAAGCTTCAGAAGCTGCATTCCAGTCAGTAGAGACGACGATGGCTAGATCACCATCGATAGCGGCCAGAATGAGGAAAGGACAGTCGACAACCGCACCCTCAGCTCTGCGTAGGAAAAGAAGAGCCACACCTTCAGATGCCAGCATGCAGAAGAGGCAGACTCGGGCCGTAGGTACAGCCGAATCCTCCAAGAAATGACAACGATGAGGGGTCAACAGGGCTACCTGCAGTTTTGATGCCACGAGGGCGTGGCATATGTTAGGCGTGGGGGATGATGAGCATCAGAAATGCTCATATTTTGTATACCATTTTTTTATTATTATGCGGCTGTATAATAAGGATTGCATACTTTTATGAATGATTATATAAATATTTGATGAAATTATGCGTGTTATCTAATTCATGTGTTTTTAGTGTGTTTTTGTGGAATTGCAGTTGATTTAGTTAGATTTGGATCAGTCGAGGTCTTTTTATGGACCTGGCACTTTGTTTCTTTCGGGATCAATGCAGAAAAGATAGGCGCCTTCCTCTTCCAAGAAGGCGCCAAGGAAAGAGAAGCGCCTTCCTCTCATAAGGAAGGCGCCGACGGGAAGGCGCCACTAGAAGGCAAGCGCCTTCCTCTCATAAGGAAGGCGCCACTAGAAGGCAAGCGCCTTCCTCTCATAAGGAAGGCGCCACTAGAAGGCAAAGCGCCTTCCTCTCATAGGAAGGCGCCAATAGAAGATAAGCGCCTTCCTCTTCCAGGAAGGCGCCCATGACAGTAAGGCACCTTCCGCATAGAGAAGGCGCCCGATATACTTAGGCACCTTCCTCATAGGGAAGGCGCCCCTGTTCTTCACCCGTTGACCAGACAAGCATGACGTGGACAACAATGACTGGTGCAGTTCCAACTCTACGTCATGTAGAGCTAAATTGGGGATCGCACCAACGTATGAGAACGTCCTACCAATGCCAGGCGAAGCATAAGCCAATCAGTGAACACACCACCGTTAGAACCGAATGCCAGTTTTAGCAGACATCGATCACATTTACCAGACTGTCTTAGTTTAGTCTGGAATGAATCGACTGTTATAACTCCTTTGTAACAGAAGTTCTGCGGGTGTGCTATATAAACACACGCAGACCTCTCTAAAGAGATATAGAAAATAGATATATAGAGAGAGGAGATAGAATATTTTGATTGTAATACTTTGATAATTATAATACAGTTCTAAGAGTTTCTAAGTGCGTGTTCGAGTGGGAGGAAGGCTGCTTGGAGCCTGGGCCCACTCCAAGCCAGTATTTCTTCCCCTATTTTTCTTGTGTTTTCTAGATTAGTTTACCGCTTTTATAAGATTGTTTATCGCATTGATATTTCCAGTATTTGTAGTAGGTTCATTTCCAGGAATGTGTGATTATTTCCTTTCTGTAGATTTAATTGTTTTTACGTAAATTATTGAGGAGTGCATGAATGATTGACAACCGTTTGAAACACCCCCCAATAGTAGAACTAGCGGACTCATCTCAAGTGGTATTGTAAGCAATCTTATTCAGACCCTTCGCAAGTTTACGAAGCTCCCTGGGTTGATAAATTAAATGCACGGGCATGTGACAAAAGTAGGAAAGAAATTACCCTTGTTGGCCCACAACAATGGGGTAGTAGCCCAATTGTTTGCAATTCAACCCTAGAATTTTGAAGTAGATAAATCCCACAGGGATTTACAACTCATCTTGACTAAACATAATGAAATTTTTGCAGAACCAATGGGATTACCTCCATACTAATCCATTATCATTCAATATAGTTGGTTCTAGGTAGCTTGCCACCCAAAATTAGATACTATAGACACCCCTACACACTAAAATAAAAAAATTGAGAAGTTGGTCTAAGAATTATTGAAAATGGGGGTGATTCAACCTAGTAATAGTTCTTATTCTTCACTAGTACTATTGGTTATAAAGAAATATGAGTCGTGGAAGCTATGTATAGACTTTCGTGAGCTTAATAAGCTCACCATTGAGGAACAATTTCCATTCCTATGATTGATGAGTTACTTGGCACAAAGATTTTCTTCAAGTTGGATATCCACTTTGAATATCATTAGATAAGGATCAAGGATGAAGACATTCCAAAAATTGCATTCCAAACTCATGAGGGCCATTACAAATTTTAGGCCATGCCTTTTAGCCTAACTAATGCACCTTCAACATTCCACAACCTCATGAATAATGTCTTTCACCCATTTCTTCACAAGTTTATTTTGATCTTCTTCAATGATATTATCATCTACAATCGCACTTGGGCCAAGCACCTACACCAATTAGATCAAACATCACAACTCTTACAGTACCATCAATTATTTGTCAAACGATCCAAATTCTCCTTTGGAATGTAGGAGGTAGAATATTTGGGCCATATTGTTTCACAAGAGGGAGTTAAGGTTGACCCAAAGAAAATTGAAGTTATGCAAAATTGGCCTAAGCCACAAACTCTCAGGGCACTTTGAGAATTTTTGGGTCTCACCGGTAACTACCGACAATTTGTATAGATTTATGGAAAGATATCAGCTCCACTTACTACCATGTTAAAAAATAACTCCTTTATGTGGTCAAATCCTAAAAAAAAAACTTTTGTAGATCTCAAGGAAGCCATGAATTCGACACTCGTGTTAGCCACTCCTAATTTTTCTAAACCCTTTATAATTGAAAGTGATGCTTCGGGCCATGGAATTAGTGTCATGTAAATGCAAGAAGGGCGACACCTAGCTTTCACTAGTAAGGCATTATCAAGGAAAAATCTATGGAAGTCTACTTATGAAAAGGAAATAATGGTCATCCTCCATATTGTCAATCATTAGCGATTGTATCTCATTGGGAGGTATTTCTCCATCAAAACAAACCATCAAAGTTTGAAATGCTTATTGGAACAGATAATATCTACTCCAACATAATAAAATTAGGTCTCAAAATTATTGGGGTGTGATTATGACATTGTTTATAACAAGGAGAAGGAAAATATTGTGGCAGATGCTCTCTCACATCAATTTAAGGATCAAGCAACATTGTGTACCCTTTCATCCCCACTTAATAGGTCTCCCAACTACAAGAAGTAGCCATGGACCCACCATTCCAAACCTTACAAGAACAACTTCAAATATATCCCAATTATCACACTAGGTATTCATGGGATGGACAATTGTTGAGATACCAAGCTCATCTTATGGTTCCTAAAACCTCACCACTACATGAGGACATCATGAGAGAAATGCATACTTCATACACTACAAGCCATTCAAGATATTTGAAAATATATGAGTGAGCTAAACGATCATTCTATTGGGAGGGAATGAAAAAAGATATCCAAACTTTTGTGGCAGAATGTGAGATCTGCCAATGGATGAAGGGGGAAATGAATTGTACTCCTAGAACTTTGAAACCATTACCAATCCTAGAATATGTATAGACTGATGTCTCCATGGATTTTATTAAAGAGCTTCCTAAATCTGGTGGACAATCGATCATTCTTATGGTGGTGGATCATCTCTCAAAGTATGATCATTTATGTTCCCTCGCCCACCCTTATTGTGCCTCCACTATTACTCAAATATTTATGGAATCTATATTTAAACTCCATGGTATACCAAAATACTTTGTGTCTAATCGTGACCCCACCTTCATCAGTCAATTTTGACAATAATTGTTTAAATTGCAAGGAACACAACTATGAATGAGCTCGGCTTACCATCCATACATTGATGGGAAAATTGAGATTGCCAATAAATACTTGGAAACCTACCTTCATTGTTTTACCTCTAAGCACCCAACATAGTGGGCTAAGTGGTTGTCATTAGTTGAATGGTGGTACAACACTTCGTTCCATACAACTTCCAAGATGACTCCTTTTGAGGCAATTTATGGGTACCCACCCCCGTTACCCTCTTCATATATTCCTAGAAACTCCAAAGTTTAAGTGGTGGATGCAACTCTTTAGAAGCATACCCAAATTTTGTAGCAGTTAAAGGAAAACTTGGTGATGAATCAAAATTGGATGCAAGAATAGATTGACCAACACCATTTTGAGAATAACTTGAATGTAGGTGATATGGTCTTCCTTCGACTCCAACCCTACAAGCAATATTTAATGCAACTTCATGCTCATCAAAAGTTGGTAGCATGATTTTATGGACCCTATTAGATATTGTAGCAGATTGGACAAGTAGCCTATAAGCTTGTGTTACCATCTTCTTCCAATATCCATCCAATCTTCCATGTCTCTTGTCTCGAGAAGGTACTCGACAACTGCATTCAAGTTCAATATTTTGGATAGGAAAATTCACACTCTTTGTAACCTCATCATCACTGAAGTCTTGGTCTAGTGGCAGGGTTTCGAACTAGAAGATGCCACATAGGAATCTCTCCAGTAATGACAACAACAGTTCCCTCATCTCTAGCTTTGAGGACAAAGATTTTTGAAGAAGGGTATGTTAGGATCCCATCCTAATATTACTATGTAGTGACTCCCTTTCAAATGTGGGGACCCCATCCTAATGATATTATGTAATGCTTGTAATGTGTATGTGGCACTTGAGGCACCTAGACAAGTGAGGTCATTTTATGTAACCATTATAAAGAATGTAACTGCTTATTTGGTATAATATTCTAGCTTGAGTGGCCCCTTGCATATGAAGTCGACCCTTGAGCATTATAGTTAGGGTTACAAAGAGTCTTTAAAAATGCAAGGGGGCATAGATGAAGGCATCTCATATTTTGTTGTATCAAAGCTCTGCTTCTGAGGTTGTTCCCTTGAAGAGGCCTGCAATATTGTAGTGTGTTCTTGTTTTCTGTGATATAATCTGTTGCTTTTCCATTTCATGTTGTAATATTGTTAATTTCAAGCTAATTTATTGTTATTATTGCAATATTGTGTGGATGTGTTTTTATTTTACCACAATATTCTTATTAGGAAGTATAATCAGGGTAAAATTTGTAATTTAACATATTAATGCTTTCAAAGATGACATTAGGTTGGCAAGAAAACAACAATAAAAGAAACCATTATTATTACATGACACTACATTGCTTGATTGCATGATCGAATAGATAATCAACTTCAAAATCCATCATGGAAAGAGGTAAATGACAAAGAGACTATCATAGTTGTAGAAATTCCAATGCCCACCTGTACTTCCCACCACTTTAGAATTAACGGGAGGTGTTAGTTTTAAGATAGTTGGCATCAATAGGTAGATCATGAAGGAATGATAAGAGAAAAAGTTGTTCCAACTCCCCATACCGTGATACTCACTTAATTTTCCAATTATTTTGCTAAAGAAATATACTATCACCTATAATATTCCCATGGGACTCTAAATTTGGGAGTCCTCCTTGGTAGAGGCCCTCCATATGTACCATTAGTGTTATCCAACTTACTATATTTATATAAGTGTTGGAAAATATTGATCTAGAACATCGACATTAGAAGGGTGGGTAACTATTTTTCTAAGAATGTAAGTGGGAATACCTTTTTCTCAGAGAAAGGCTAATTGTTTTTGTAAATCCACTTTTCTCATTTTTATTCCAAAAAATGAAGTAAAAGAAAGTAAGAGAGAGAAAGAGAAAATTCCCCTCTCACCTGAGTGAAAATCTTGCACGAGGCACTTCGGTTCCCACTTCTTTACATTTCTTTATTTCCAAATTGGTTGAAGATATCTCTAGTATTAGTTGTTTTTTTCTTAAGTTGGTAAGATGAGATGCCAACTTGGGGATACGATGATAGTAAGTCAATGTCTAAGATCTATATTATTTTTAGGGTAGGTAGGAGTTTTCTTCCTCTTGGCTTCGTAGCCCAATGGATGGGACAAGGTCTAAGATAGACCTTGTTGACAGTGTAGTGTTAGAGAATGACCATCAATCTGAGGGTTGGTAAATATGGCTTAGTTTATGAGACCTTTGGCAACTTAGGGAAATTAAGGATAAAAGAATAGAGAGAAATGATAGATAACCTCGAAGAGAAGGGCTCTAGAAGAGAAGAAAATTGACACATAAGGAAAAGAGTGGAGAGAAAGGAAGCTTCTCATCTAAGAGCATAAATTTCTTCTACCATCTTTCTCATAATCATCTTCACTTAACTTCCACCCCCTATTTCTTCTATCCTCCTCTCCATTTTCTCTTTCCTTGTTACTTCTACTTTTGCTTCTATTATCCTGCTAAGTTCTTCTACTACACCCATATTACCTCAAATAAGTGCAACCCTAGTCTTAGGATCATCAAAGGTTTGTTTGTTAAAAATGTAGGGTCACCTCACATGTCATCTCCATTATAGTTTTCCTTATCATCATTCACGTTGTCACCAACTATTTCATTCCCATATACCCATCCTTTGGTGCCCCACACTACAAGCATTGTTGTGTTGTTGATGTATCATCATCGAAATCCCTCTTGTCATTCATCACCATCTAGTCCACATAATCATCCATGATATTATGTCAAATTGTCATATTTGTCCTCATTAGTCCACTGGTCACCATAGGTACAATGATACTCTTCCCTTGATATCATTGAAACTATCCAAGGTAATCCACACCATGAAGAAGCAAATCGACATTGACATCCATTAGTCATTCTTTCACTTGGTAAAAAAAGATCCTATAAGAGTAAAGGTAGATGGGAAATATTAGGCATTGTGCAAGAAGCAAGAAAGCAAATTGATCAAGACAACAACGATGAAAAATGCTTCAACATATGTTGTAGTTATGATACATTGATTATGATTGTTGAGAGAAAAAGAGATTTATTGGTTATCAAGGCACTTTTAATGAAAAAAATAAATGTGAAGAACTCAGTGGTGGCGTAGGCCAAATCCCTTCAAGACCAAGTGGGTTAAGACACACCCAACATTTCGTAGGTTGTTCCTTTTTTCTAAGGGACACCCTATATATCTCAATAAGTATAATACCTTGTCATTCAAAGGTGATTAAGCAAGTTGCAAGCTTACTATAGTGGTAAGGGATTTGGCCTCTCTTTGGGAGGTCCAAGGTTCAAACCCCACTCAGTATGAGGGGACTAGGATCCCTCATAAAAACTTGTGTAAACTCATTGAAAAAAAAGGTGATCAAGTAGATGTACAAAGATACAACATCCTGGAAAAATGCATCAAAGTACTTCCCATCTAATGAACGAATAAAGTAGGTGAACACATAGTTGGAAGACATATCCTAAAAACAAGGGAGACTCTAGTGGTGTAAGTTGCCTATTATGCTCTTGGAATGACAATTAAAGAATTGAGAAAGGAGATGGAGGAAGTGTTAAATAAGGGATTGCCTAAGGTACTCTCATGTTAAGGACAATTCCATAGATGTTGTAAATGCCATTGATGAAAAGAAAGCCAAAGTAGAGTTGTCCATATATAATGTTGCCTAGTGCTTCAAAGGAGATAATTGAAGTAGAAAGCCAATTGGGAAAGTCAAGAAATTTAAGAGGATCAAGGGAAGAGCCTCCCATAGGATCAACATGAAGAGCTAGTGTCGAATACCAAAATGTTGATGCTCGATATGTACCCTCTTACACTGATCGACAAGTAATTTTGAATTATTACCCTAGAGCTAAACAAAGACGACTCATGATTTTGTAATTTTGTAGTAGGGAGTTTGATTAGGAAGAGTCCTTGCCTAAGGATAAAGGCAATATCTGGGATATCTCATCAATTGAGCTTGGCACCCCGAGAAGTTGCCATAAATATAATAACGACTACTATCTTCTAATTCTAATGAATTAGCCATAGAGAAATGAATTTTGCAAGCCTAGGAACAACATAACAAAACAACATAGAGTCTCCATGATGGGTTGATGTTCTCATAAGCATCCATTGGATTTGAAGTGATCCACTTGCAAAGTAGACTGATTGGCTTGTAGCGGTTATTTTCTAGCAAATGATAGAGAATTGCTAGCAAAGTTGAGTGATTCCGATTCGTTCATTTTCTAGAGCAAATTGCATGTAGGCCTATAAAGGGGTAAAAAGAGAAGTGCAAACCCTAAGGAGAATCTTTGGAAAGTGACTTTTTGTCTTTTATTGGCACACTAACTCGTTTTGGAATCCTTCTAAGCCATTAGAGGCATATTTAGAGGTATGAAACATTTGGTGGTGCATCATTTTGTTAGATATGCCCCAACATATTTACTTCTACTAGGAGTAATAGTTTCCCACCTCGAGTAACTGAGAGGATTAAACTCCAACTATAAATAGAAGTCATGGGATCCATTGTAATCATTTTTTGGCTATGAGAATCCAAAGATACACTCTATGAAACCCACATTGTGCTTTGGCCTCATGAGATTGTTGAGGAATTGAAGTCCATGTGCATTCCATTAGTGGCATCGCCTTCCTAGTTTGCTAAGCGTGCGATGATTGAGGAATTGCCCTTTTGCCCATCATGTCATTTGTTTATCAATTTCATATTTAATAAATAAGAGAGCATTGCTGTTATACTAATTCTCATGTGTTGACCAATCACTTGCACTACCTTGCTATAATTAAAACCTTTATTAATTGGAATCACTCACACCCTTAATCTTTTATGTTTTTTTATTTTCTACACTTTACTTTTCATGCAATTAGTGTAGGTTAGTGTACGAGTATATTTCTACGGGGAGTGTGGGGTGTTCACCTTAATCAAAAGGTTGGGAGGAGCCATTAGCACTCACTTCCCGCTTTGTTGAAATTAGAATTAGGGCACATTATTAAAATATAAGTCAAGACAATTTCCTATTTCAACAATAAAAAAATATAAATATCTCGGGATAGACTTCAATAATAAGCTATGCCCGAAAACATGTAGAATGAGCACTTTTTGCATTACAAAATAGAACTAGAGAGTCTGAATTATGGGATTGAAAGATATACAAGTTTTATTTGGGCTACTAGTAGTACTAATGATGTTTTACAAGTGTGAAGTGTGAGCTAGCAACACATTAAACTCAAAATGGAGGCAAATAGAGAGGATTCATAAATGTCTAATTACAAACAAATTCAAAATAAAACAACCAATTCCATATGAGATTCTTCTAGAAAAAACAAGTACCTTCCTTCTAGAGGCAATTGCTATGGTTCATCTTCTAAGATCTAAAAAAACATAAACAAATGACCTAAAGTTGTAATAAAAGTAGATCTGAACAAAAAAAGAAAACACAAATGAAGCAAAACAAGAAGTGGATGAATAAATGAAACATTAACTAGGATGGACGATCAAATAATAACAAAGACAAAAGCATTTGCTAAGGAAAATTTTAAAGTAGCTATATGGAAAAAGAAGTTACGAAGAAAGAGAGAACATTATCTTGCTACACATGATTGTCACCAAATAACCTACATAAGGGTAAACATCAATTGCAGATGGACCAACTCACACCAATCTAGATGTAAAATAGACAGATGGAAGAGACCAAAAGAAAACCGAGAGTAAAGGATATGTACATTTTGTATTTAAGGGCAATTGAGATAGATACAATTTATTTTTTAGGTTACATAGGAGAGTTGGTTATAGCCACTATTTTTAGTAACTGACAAGCGCAGGGTTCAAACCACAGGGATTGCTCCCAACAAACCTATATGTCTCATTCTTATTGACCCAACGTGAGATGGGGACCACCTGTCGCTTAGTGTTTGTACCGTCGTTGTCAGTCTGGCATGCACTCCAAGGATTTGGAGTAGACTACTACCTTTGCAACGGATTGGCTTCCCACTATTTTTAGTAACTAACAAGCGTAGTGTTCAAACCACAAGGATTGCTCCCAACAAACCTATCCATCTCGTTCTTGTTGACCTGACGTGAGATAGGGACCATCGATCGCTTTGTTGACCCGACGTGAGATAGGGACCACCGATCGCTCACTCAATGTTCGTACCGTCGTTGTACGTCTGACACACACTCAAAGGATTCGGAGGAGACTACTACCTTTGCAAAAGGTTGACTTCCCCTAAAGTTTAAACCTAGGTCTCTTCTTGGTAAGTGCCCAACCACACCTACATTTACCAATCTACCTAGCTGTGGTGTAATATAAATAGATACAATTTATTTTTGGAATGCTGTATATACGATGATATTCAAGAAATAGCTGAGGCCACCCTCCTCAAATAAAATAGCAAAAACAACAAGGGGCCTTCCGCTTCATAAGATCGCTTAGATAAAAGGGATAAAAGGGCAACAAGTAACATCCGTCACATCGTATAAAAACTCCCGTTAACCCAATTTCCTCCAAGAGGGCCGACTCACACGAGCGAGTTAATTGCAGCAGAGCCTCTTATTGCATAATGACTTCCCACGTGTGAAGGAAGACAGGACTACCCCACAATTAAGAGTATAGACGACGGCGCCCCAGACCACGACGGACACATACAAACCACAATTACTGCGGTAATTATAGCAGTTATCATGATCTGTTATGGGGAAGTAACCCCCGTCCGCACAAGTTCCCTCACTTTCACTTTTACCGAAACGGGCGTCCATTCCTTTTTTACCCTTTTTTATTCCCCAACTTAAAGCCCAGCCCGCGTGGTAACAGAGTTACTCGGCAAGCCGTAATTCCCGCCTCGGTATGGTCAGCCCGCTGCCGTAGGGTCAAATCGTTTTGACCGCCCTGGGGCATGTCCCGTCTTCGGAATCGGACGGTGCAAAACGAGTACGGGACATTCCGGGGACCCTTCGCCGTCGGATCCTGCGGCGGCGAGGGGCATGATTGTTCTGATCACTGGTCATGTCGGGCCGGTGCCGGCTCGAATGATTTATAATTTGTTTATTTTGGGGCTTAAAATAGTGCTTTTCCCATTCACGGATTTGACGCGTCAATTAATTTCGTCGAAAAGCGAGCGCGGGCAGGGAAGCCGGCAGACGGGGAATAAAAGATTATGGACTTTTTTTTTCAATTTGGCGTGGGCAAACGGAAGATCTTGGTGTCGGTGGGATCCGATTGGCCGACAATTGACAGACAAATCTTCCCGTGCTCTTTCTGTCCGCTGTCAAACCTAGGCCGCCGGTGGGCCCGCCCCCATGCTGTCTTTCAGATTTTATGCCCAATGCCACGTCAGCGCGTATCCGTGAAAAAGCGCGCATTACTTTTTTTTTGTCTCCAGGAGGTATTTGGCCTTTGAGGGTCATTTAAGGCTCGTACTTTTCTCCCGTAGGATTCGATCTTGCGACCTTTCGCCCGCCTCCGCGACCGAAATTCGGACGTTTGAGCTCCAAGCCAACGCAGGAGTCGGAGTACGTTATGGTAATAATAATAATAATAATAATACTGCGGGTCGGGCTGCTTATACGAGTTACATGATTTGTCTTTGAAGTCTCAAACATTATTTTTTATTTTACTGGAGGTCGACAGTTCGATTCCCTCCCGGCAGCTGTGTTTTTTTTCATAAAGGAAAGCGTTTTTCTTCTGGCACTGTTGTTATATGTAGCGGGGAACTCGAGTTCTCGGCAATGGCAACGGTGAAGGTCTCGCCTGTAGCGGACATGAGACGGCATGGAAGCGATCACACTGGTTGTGGTAAGGCCGTGTTTGGCGGTGCTCAGGGGAATTCCATGCCGGAAAATGCCACGGAAACTCACGTCCTGGCCGTTGATGACTGCGTGATCGATCGGAAGGTTATCGAGCGGTTGCTGCGGACGGATTCCGTTAAAGGTTAGATTTGTTAGTTTTGGCCGAGGGTTAGTAATTCTGTGCGAGATCGAAATATCGTTTTTGCTTACGGTGGAAGGGATTTTGTTTTCTTCTGGTGTGCAGTCACGGCGGTGGAAAGTGCTGCGAGGGCGCTGGAGGTGCTCGGAGTGCGTGAGGGCCAGACGCCGACACCGATGTTAAATAACGTGAGTTTTTTGCTGTGTCGTGTTTGAGGTCGCGGATTCGAGTCCCGCCAGGGTTACTGAACAATTTTGGCTGAGAAATTGGTTTCTCCTTCAATCTGCAGGCGTTTAAGTTCAGCATGATCATCACGGACTACTGCATGCCGGGAATGACCGGGTACGATCTGCTGAAGAAGCTCAAGGTGCAAAGAATTCTCCATATTTAGATTCCTTTGGTCGATTATTTTGCTATGTAGTATTTGCATCGATAGCTTGGGGTTTTCTTATATGTAGGAGATCAAAGGTTTGAAGGAGATTCCGGTTGTGATAATGTCGTCCGAGAATGTGCCTCAGCGGATCCAAAGGTATGTATGTTTATGTGTGTGTTGGATGTTTAGAAGCTTGCAAAAGTGAGCGGATATGCTAATTTAGCGGATTATTTTTCAGGTGTTTAGAGGAAGGAGCCAAGGACTTCATCATGAAGCCCGTGCAGTTGGAGGATATTAAGAAGCTAAGAGGACATATTAAAGTTAGACAAAGCGTAACAGTCCCTGCCGGCGTTAGCAGCTCGAGCGCATGTAAAAAGAGAAAGAAAGTTCAGACTGTAGGGTTAGCGGCGGCCGAAGAAAGTTCTGAGAGACGACCACGCGTTGGCGGCGTTACCGTCGCCTGAATTTTGAGCTTCCTCGCGTTTTTTAGGAGGATCGGATGAGGCTTTGTGCTCTTAAATAAATGACGTCCATCTTTTTTGAGTGCCTGTTTTAAGCGGCAATAAGAGGGCTACTGAGATGCTTCTGGTGATGCTGCTTTGAGAATTTTAGCCACAGTAAGCTTGCTTTTTCTCCTGTAGTATTATTATTTCCTCTATTGGTTTATGTTAATAGCTTTCGCTTTAACGTTCATTAAGAGCATCTCTCTGTACATGGAACCCGTGAAGCCCATGACAATGTCAGTTTGAAGCCAATGCATTATGATAAGATTGTAGTAAATGAACGGAAAGAAGTTTTTTTTTTGGCAATATCTTTTCCAGGTTAAAAGAAAATGAAAATCAAAAGTTGTAGAAATCATCCGAAAGGATAGGTTTCGTTGGTTTTAAAAAAAGAAAAGGAGTAAAAAAAGAAAAAGGAATAGGGTAGGTTTCGTTGGTTGTAAAAAAAAAGGAGGATTGTAGAAATCATGAAAGAAGGGATATAGGCTCCTTATTTCCTTGGAAAAAAGATAGATTGGGCTGATTCTAAAAATCATCCAGAAAGGATAGACTATCCAAGACTACCTTTCTTTGGTTCTGGGTCCTGATTTCGACTTTACCTGTAATTGTTGTTCCCACGCAACCAAAAAAAACATCGAAGAATTGCAAATGTAGGAGGTCAATCAGAGAAAAGGCTACCTTGTAGAAGGCCGATATAGGTTTTTTTTTTTACATGAATTTTATTTTAAGACACATTTGTTTAGTGTCCCCGTAGGTAATAATGATTAAGTACCAAAATCACTACTGGTACGTATGATATCGCTATCAATACTATAGATCCCTTCGCGATTCATAATAGCGTTTGGCGTTTGCCACCGTTAATCATTAAATTGGATAACCAATGGATCATCTTCTTTGTACGAGTTGGAAAGGTGGTGATAAATAGTTGAGCGTCGTTTAATGCATGCATGTCTGCATACTTACAACGTTAATTTAATTCAATGGTAAATCGCTTTTGCATCCCGTTGTAATACTAAAAACGAATATTATCATTTTGATTGCACATCTCACCATTTACTCTAATTTTAATAATAATCATCAATGTTTTTTTTTTTTAATGATTTTTCATTTTTGGTGAAGTTCTCTTGATAATACTTGTTACATTATATTATCGCTGTGCAATTTTAATGATAATCATCAATGGTTTTTTTCAATGATTTTTCATCTTTGGTAAAGTTCTCTTGATAATATTTGTTACATTATATTATCCCTGTGCAGCAAAACAATTACGTTTATCGATGTATCAATGATATCATAAGTTCGTTATGTGCAAGTTTTTTTTCTCATGCTCACTGTTTTCGTTGTAGTTTAAAAATATTTATTATTTTCGTTGTGGTTTGATCTTCGAACTTCATAGTTGAATTTATTGTCTTGTTTTGAACTTGGTTGTGATACTTAAGTCTGATAACGTTCATGTTTGTAACGTTCATGTTAATATAACATAAATTTTTTTAATATAATGTTTTGACGAGCTTTTTTCAGTTAGATATGATTTTATAGATAAGTTTTTTTTGGCTGGAAGCTTCTTAATTTGTAATTTATAATTCATAAATTTAAATGTCTTTATAATTCATAAATTTAAATGAAGACAGAAATAATTCTATAGATGAACTTCTTGCTGGAAGTTCTGTTTATATAAATTTGTATTTTCGTAAATGTAATCCAGACTAAAAGGAAAACAATTTAAAACCTAAATATATTTTTTATTTAAATATTGCAAAAAGGACCTGTAAGCCCTGGTCTATTATCTGAAAATAAAATAGTTTTAAATAAATTAAAAATTCAAAACCTAAATTAAATGTATGGAAAAGGAATTGGTTGTTTTTACAAGCCCTGGTCTATTATATGGAATTGGTTGTTTTTATTTAAATATTGCAAAAAGGACCTGTAAGCCCTGGTCTATTATCTATATTATTCTTCTTTTTATTGGATGATTTGATATGGATGGCCAACCTAATATATATATCTATCTTAAAGCTACGTTGATGAAGAGACATGATGGTTCACGTATGAAGAGACATGATGGACATGATTGTTCACCTTATGAAGGGTTGTGATGGTTCATTTTATAAGTTAATAATATAATAAAAAATGTAAGACCCCAAGGTCTTACTATAAAATTATTAACAAATTAATATAAATGTAATCGCGGGCCACTCAAAAGGAGCTATAAAATTATTAACAAATTAATATAAATGTAATCGCGGGCCACTCAAAAGGAGCTCCCTTGTAATCGCTTTGCCACTATCGGGGCTCTCTTCTTTAGAATTTATATTATTCTTCTTTTTATTGGATGATTTGATATGGATGGCCAACCTAATATATATATATATCTACCTTAAAGTTACGTTGATAAAGAGATATGATGCTTCACGTATGAAGAGACGTGATGGTTTACGTTATGAAGGGTTGTGATGGTTCATTTTATAAGTTAATAATATAATAATTAAATGATTAATAATACTAACTAATAATGTTAGGATCGAGGATCTTAACTTGCCACCCTCCTTAAAAAGAGCCATCGTCTTTAAAAAGAGCTTTGTCTTCAAAGCTCAAAGTAAGAAGTTTTGTCCTTTATTTTCCAAGAAGTATTTGTGTAAGTTCTTGGACTCTTTTAATGGCATATTTTCGTAGGCAGGGATATCGAGAAGGATGAAGCATTAGCGAGGGGTTTCCAAGAACAATAGTAGAATCTCCCTTATGAAAATCATGAAGACGATGGGAGGCAACCCTTGGGGTTCTTCAAATACTTCAAATGATGCATCAAAAGTGATGATAATGATTTCATATCCTTTTTTGGTTCTTTGGTAGAGCCAACGGAGAAGGAGTGTGTAGTCACTTTGCGTTGGTTCCGAATAGGTTTGGTCATATGGCAAGAACTCACTATTGGTGAGGAAGGTGTGTGTAGGTCTTGTAGAGTGCATGTCTGGCTGACATTGATCACTTCGGGTATGTCTACCTCATCCTTGCTTGGTGCATCAATCACTTCTTGCACATCGACCTCATTGTCTTCATTGCGGTGAGTAGGTGCATTGGTCGCTTTGGACACAACTACCTCATCTGCTTGCTCTATGGAGAGACAGGGATCAACTTCCTTCAATAAATACAACGTTAGTGTAGCGCATTTATGGTGGGGTCCAAATTGCTCATCACAATTATCGCAGAGGCCTTTTGCTCGTCGTTTCTTCATCTCCTCAAAGCTAAGACGTTTAATTGGTAAAGTTTGGTTAGGTTTGGGGGTTGTGTAAGTGCTTTGTGCCCTTCCATTATGCGTAGGTTTGTGAGCGATGTAAGTGGTCAACGATTTTTCCATAAGTGGTTTCCCTAATCGTTGTTGTGCATTGATTTTATCTTCAGCTAATTTTGCCAATCCATAGGTGCATCATGGTGTAGGGATTGAACCTTGTCATCTCCATTCTAATTTCCTCTTTTAATCCCCTAATGAAGCCATTTATGAGAATTGATTCATCCAATCTTGTGTTGTATTTGGTGATATCTTCAAACCGAGTTTGATACTCATGCACAAAAGTGATTTGATGAAGATCTTTGAGCAATTCCCACATGATTGGGTCTCACATGGCTTTGATACCAAATGGTAAGACCCCAAGGTCTTATTATAAAATTATTAACAAATTAATATAAATGTAATCGCAGGCCACTCAAAGGGGGCTCCTTTGTAATCGCTTTGCCACTATAGGGGGCTCTCTCTTTTAGAATCTATATTATTATTCTTCTTATTGAATGATTTGATATGATGGCCAACCTAATATATATATCTACCTTAAAGCTACGTTGGTGAAGAGACATGATGGTTCATGTATGAAGAGACGTGATGGTTCACGTTATGAAGAGACGTGATGGTTCACTTTATAAGTTAATAATATAATAATTAAATAATTAATAAAACTAACTAATACTAACTAATAATGTTAGGATTGAGGATCTTAACAGCTTAAGGCGACCTTAAAACAAAAATATTAAAAGGTTTTATTTAAAAATAACCTTTTCAACCCTTGGGCTTAAGGTATGTTAGTGCAAGTTATATTAATTAACCTTACCTCTTTAATAAATAAAATAATTATAAA
This sequence comes from Wollemia nobilis, assembly GCA_028583015.1. Taxonomy (NCBI): domain Eukaryota; kingdom Viridiplantae; phylum Streptophyta; class Pinopsida; order Araucariales; family Araucariaceae; genus Wollemia; species Wollemia nobilis. The sequence continues at coordinate 4,578,361 of JAQPPZ010003192.1, read as the reverse complement.
AATTTTAAGTCCTTATAAAAGTTATTATGTGGGATGATAAGAAAAAGAGAAATAAACAAGAGGCGAATGGTAATTCATATTTATACCTAAACTGATTATAAAAGACATGATATAAGTTTTTGTAAGAGCATAAAAATTTACTCAAGTAATAAATTATTTTAGTAATAAAAGAGGATACAATGAATAAGGAAGTATAACATGTGCAATTTCATTCCAAAATAACAACAAAGAAAGTCTCTTTATATGATTAAGTAATAAACGATTGTGTCTTTATATGATTTAAGTAATAAACGACTTTATATGATTAAGTAATAAACGAGCATAGAGAAAACAATGAATAAGGAAGTATAACATGTGCAATTTCATTCCAAAATAGCAACAAAGAAAGTCTCTTTGTATGATCCAATGGTCTATAGCCTACAATGGCAAAGGCCATTGTGGTTTACCTAGATCAACTATTGGAAGAAAGAAAAGAGGATACAAGGAATGAGAAGTACAACACTTGCTCCAAAGTAGTAACAAAGAAAACCCCCTTGTATAATCCAATGACAAAGGCCACCGTGGTTCACTTAGATTAATTATTGAAAGCAACAAAGGAGGATACAAGGAATGAGGAAGTATAACATGCACAAGCTTGAGTTTAAGAGTTAACGGTGTGAAGGAAGTTGTAGAAGCAAATTTTATAACAAAGAAGTCAAAAGAGGTTGAATATAATACAAGTAGATTGTCTTCATTCTTTTCAAGTAATATAAAATGCTCTTCTTGCAATAAAAAATGAACTTGTAGTATAGAGTTTACCTCCTGTACTTTTTAAGTTTTTAAGAGTAGCACAATATAGCAAGTAATATAGAGGGCGATCCTTGTAATTTGGAGTTTCTAGGGCAATATAAAGAACAAAATGTTTTTGAGGCTATTCTTTGCGATCATGTTTTTTAGGGTAGTATAAACTTTTAGATTGACAAAGTCTCCAAACATTGAAAATATTGATGAGGATGAAAGTGTTGGTGGGAATGGAAAAAGAAACTCTTAGAGTAAGAACAAAGAGAAAAAGAAACTTGGAGGGATATCAATTTGGGAAACCAAAAATAAGTATCTAAAATATTAACAAGTGGGGTGAACCTACAAATGAAAATAAAAAATTGATAATGAAGTGGTATCTTAGAATATTATAGGTATAAATTAGACCCCCTAAAAGACTAGTTAGTAGGGAATTAATAGGTTGTTATAATCCTAAGTTCATTTTAATAGGAGAAACAAAAATAAGTAGCATGGAACTTAAGGATGTATTTGACAAGATTTGGAAGATGTTGGATTTTGTGACAACTTCTGTTGTAAGAGTTTGGGAGGTATTGGACAAATGCAAATGAGATGGATAATTTCTAGAAGAAAAAAGTAATTGGTTTGATGGTCTTATTTTAAGAAAGAAGAAAATATCAAATCCGGGAGTGTAAATGTATATTGCTCTACTTATAGTTAGTCTTCTTGGAGGGACCTTAGTTTGTTTATGTCAAATTCAATAATGATTCATAATTTTGATTTTGAGATTCTTTGTGGGACTTCAATAAATTTCTCTCTCTTCCAAAATGAAGGATGATACTATTGGTTGATCTAAATCAATGGAAGATTTTGCTTCATTTGTCAATTGAAATGACCTTTTGGCTATTATTCCTTCAAGCTTTGGATATTCATGAGATAATAGATGAATTGGGTAAACTCATATAACAAAACAATTGAACATATTTTTGTTATCTAATACATGGTTACAAATATCTTATACAATCTCTTAAAATATTTTATTGTAAGTAGGATTAGATCACAAACTCATTCGATGGATATTCACGGGATAATAGATGCATTGGGTAAACTCATATAACAAAACGATTGAACATATTTTTGTTATGTAATACACGGTTACAAATATCTTATACAATCTCTTAAAATATTTAATTGTAAGTAGGATTAGATCACAAACTCATTCGCTTGTGCTGTGATCTACTCAATAGCAGTCTTCCAAAGCGACATCGATTTCAGTCTGTGGTTCCAAGACCCTAATTTACTCCAGATGATTATGTTATGATGGGATGAAGCAAGGTTTATAGGATTAGATCACAAACTCATTCGCTTGTGCTGTGATCTACTCAATAGCAGTATTCCAAAGCGACATCGATTTCAGTCTATGTGGTTCCAAGACCCTAATTTACTCAAGATGATTATGTTATGATGGGATGAAGCAAGGTTTATAGGATCATATATTATAGAATTGTTCAAAAAATATAATATCTTAATGGGTAAAGGAATATTTGGAATGTTAAATCTTTTGTAACATTTAAAATAAAAGAGAAAATTAAACCCAAGCTTTATAATTTACAAGAGATTATAGAAATCAATGGAATGGACCAAGTTATTTATTTTTTATTTTTTTCAATTGGTTATATGGGATTGAAACACTTCCCACCTGTATTACATCATCACCACATAGTGGTATTAAAACAAAGCTTAGATATTATCCATGTATCGCTTGACAAGTTTTGAACCTAGGTCTCCTCCTGAAATGCTAAGGAATCTACCACCTGTATTACATCATCACCACATAGTGGTATTAAAACAAAGCTTAGATATTATCCATGTATCGCTTCACAAGTTTTGAACATGGGTCTCCTCCTGAAATGCTAAGGAATCTACTTGGTTGAGCTAATTCCATTTGATTAAAATGTTTCTAATGCCATTTGATTAAAATGTTTAGGGTAAAGCACATGTTTTTATGAAGGGTCATGGTCCTCTCGTACTAGGGTTTGAACTTGGGTATCTTGGATGAAACCCAAGAGCTTACCACTACGTTCCAGGAGAAGTGTTAAGGTAAAGTGTAGGTTTTTATGAGGTGTCCCGATACCCTTGTATTAGGGTTTGAACTTGGGTCTCCTGGATAAAATCCCAAGGACTTACCACAATGATAACCCTCTCGAGACTATAAACCAAGATACTTTTTTCAATGAGTTTACACAAATTTTTATGAGGGGTCTTGGTCCCCTCATACTAAGTGGGGTTTGAACCTTGGACCTCTCAAAGAGAGGCCAAAGCCCTTACCATTGTAGTAAGCTTGCAACTATGGACCAAGATATTTATATGCAAGGAAAGCAATTAATTTCTAATAACCATAATATATTGAGAAGGAAAGAGTCACATTTGCTCCAAAAATTTAAGGAGAAATGGCTCAAGGAAGGGGAAATAAATACCAAAGTTTTCATGTTACAACCAAGAAAAAAATATCTTCTCATCAAATAAATGACATCTCAATTCTAAATAGAAGTATTGAAGAAAAGGAATATATAAGAAATGAAATAATTATTTTAAAGATGTTTTGTCAGAAGTTGGGTAAGATGAGTATTTGGGTAAGCTTCTACAGAATATTCCATATATTGTAAAAGGACAAAATGAAAGCTTGGTGAGGATGCTCTTTATGAGAGAGCTACAAGAGGTAATTTTCTCTTTCCACTGTAATAAGGCACATGGTCCTAAAGAATTTTTTGTAATTTTTTTATCATTTTTTTGGGATTTATTGAAGAGTGGTACATTAGCTACAACTAAAGAAGCCAAGAAAAAGAAGATTATAGTAATTGAGATTGTTGCCACCTTTATTGCATTGGTTCCCAAAAAATATGAGAATCAAATATTTTGATACTTTTTGTCTAATAAGCCTTTGTAATATAATTTAAAATAGAAATTTTTTATGACAAATAAATTGAAAAACATATTATATTGTGCCATCTTTGAGAAACAAGGTGGTTTGTTCATGGTAAACATATTCTTGACTGTTTGCTATACATTGAATGAGAGGTTATAAATTCTCTTAATTCCATAAAAAATCAAGTATCCTTGTAAAACTAGATATGAACAAAGCATATGATAGGGTTTGCTAAAATTTCTACATGATTTTCTCAAAAACTTTGGATTTGATCAAGGTTGGTGTGAATGGCTTAAATGTTGTTACACTCGAAAATATTCTATTTTGATTAATGGATCCCATGTTGATACTTACAATCATCTCATGGACTGTTAGGGTGACCCAATATCTCTTTATCTCTTTATAATTCTCACTAGGGCATTAGAGAGAACTTTCTCAAAGGTAAAAGTGGAGGAAAAAATCAAAGATATTTAGGTTATGACAAATGATTTCTTCAAAGATCATCTCCAATTTGTTGATGATACTTTTATTTTTGGTCGTTCATTAGCAAGGACAAAGTTTAAATCAATAATATCATGTTCTGAGAAGGATGTGAGACAATTGGTTAATACTATAAAATCCAGAATTTTTTTAATTTTATTTAGAGTAAACTATTATGAATTTTAGGGTTCAAATTTTAAAAATTGGTATCAATATAATATATAGGTATTCCTTTGTCACAAACGATGAAAGAAGGAGATTTATGGATAGAATGAAATCTTATTTGGTAGGTTGGAAATTTGAGTTCTTAACTTTATTTGGAAGGATACAACTCATAAAGTTTGTCTTACAAGATTAATAACGAAGAGATTTTGTTTGGAAAGGATGTTGGGAAAAATTTAGGTTTCCTCTTTGTAAGTGGGGTAGTCTTGTGAAATTGCAATTTTATAAGTTTGGCATTAGGGGCAAAACTTGGTTAGAGATTATTAAAGAACCAAGAAAAGAGCTAGGCAAAAATCTTATTTAAAAAATCTATAGGTCTTGTTAATGTAAACAATTTAAGAAACAAACCCTATCTAGAGGCTTGAAAACATGGAACTTCATATCAAATAGTTTGTAATTGATCAAGAAGGATATTATATGATCAATCAACTAGGTATGATACTTAGTTGAAGCCTTATCCTTTATTTTTAATCCAACATTGTAACTACTAGCTTGAACATGTTTAGTTTATAAAGGTTCAAAGGTTGAAAATTATATTAATGAGATCAACAATTCCAAATCATGGACCTCTATTAGCAACTTCTTTGAAGGAAAGGACATCAAACAAATAGTGGATGAGCTTCAAAAAATGCTTCAAGAGTTTTATTTGCTCATTTTTATGCAAAAGGATGAGTTGGATTCAAATCTATGAAAATATGGTGGATACTCAATCAATTTGGGATATAAGTCTTTAGAGAAATCAAAATTTCCTACTCCCAAAGATATTCCTTAGAAGATTTTGGTCACTTGAAGCCCTTCCTAAGACCTCAATATTCCTTTGGTTAGTAGTATACAAAAAAATTCTTACAAGCGAGTGTCTTTAAAAAAGAAGATATTATTAAGCTTTTATGTATGCCGTGTGTAAGAAGGATCTTGGAACATCAAATCATTTATTTTTCATTTTTCCTTTGCTTGTACCATTTAAGGTTGCTTTTTAAAAAAAATGAGAATATATTGGGTAGCTCTATCAAAATTGAAAAAGTCAATGAAATGTTGGATTAATTATTTCAAAGATAAAATATTATGCATTCTATGGAGGATTTGTCTTGTTATTTCTTGGAATGTAGGGCTTAAAAGGAATAACAATTTAAAAAAAATTAAATCTCAAAGTGATGCCCAAGTTTGGAATCATATTATTGCCTCTCTCGTAGAATGTCTATAGGCATGGTGCTCATCATGGGAAGTCTCAAGTGTGAAAGAAAGGGTGCTAGCATCTTGGTATAGGATCTGACTATACATGCATGGGTCAACTATGACAATGGAATTAACACAAAATATATGTATTGATCTATGATAAAATAGACATATCTAGATTTTGGGTTCAATATTAATTTTTATGGTGCTTTTAGAGGAATTTTAGGGAAATATGGTGGAGGTGGTGTTTATTGAATAGTGAAGACAAAATTCTACTCACTCAAAATCATAAGAAACTTCAACTAACAAGTATGAAGAGGTTAGGGCACTTCTTACAAGGATCAAAATTTGCTAGCTTTTGATAATGTATAATATGTAAAATAACCACAAGATGTAAAGTAGAAAGAATAAGATAACATGCTTTTGCAATAACTCTGAAATATGCTATTAATAGAAACTCACAAAAATATGGAACTTCTCTACTAATGCATGCTATGAGCAATGCACCTTCGATACCCATTACAATACTTTGTCACACATATATAACTGTATCGTTCCAAATTTTTTGCACCCTTACCTTCAGGCTAAAGGATCCGCGCCCGGAAGGGGGATGGGAAAAGGATGGGACGGTACCTCGGACTGAGAGGCCCTTTGAAGGTCCCGCCTCTCGGGGGAGGGGTATTAAGGTGATTTTTTGACGGATGGTGGGGTTCACCAGGAAACGTTTAGTGGCAGTTTCCACGCCTAGGTTGGGAATGTGTTTAATGTGTTCGGTTTTATCTTTAAACATCCAAGTCCTAGGTTTGGCGAGATGAATCTAAGTGTTCTATTATGAAAATGCAAATTAAATAAATACAAAAAATAGATTTGGATAGAAAATAGAAAGAATAAGCTAGATTAAAGAACCATACCTGATCCGGATGTCTGATGAAGGTTCTGATTTTTGAAGCAATCCAGATCGTCTGGAATTTGACAGGATCATCTGAGATCTGACGGGATCGTCCGAGATCTGACGAATTCATCAGAGACCTGCAAACAGAGAAATAGATACAAAATACCAGAAATGCAACTATTCTAACAGAGAAAAATGGTGTAAAATGGCAACATAGATGCTAAGGTGATAATCACAAATAAAAATTCAAGTAGATTATGACGTTCTAATGACAAATTATGACTTCATTGTGCACTTAAGCTATATGGGTGAACTCCAAGATGCGAGAACAATAAGGAATAATAACAAATTTAACTAAATGCAGGATAAATCAACAAACAAAGTGAGAAAACGCAAACCCTAGGCACTGATTGCCCCCAATGTTGACTGCAGTCAAAATCATCTCGGATTGGTACGAAATCATCTCAAATTGAACAGGATCGTCTGCGACGATCTGAGCTTGCTCCGGCTAAAAAACAATGAAGTTCCTGCAAACAAACTTGGAAAAATACAAATGCAAATGGTGGTTTAAGATAGTCTAATGCATGTAGAATTCGTGTTACAGGGAATTTCAGCCAGGGGAATGCCAAGAGGGGGTCCTAAGGTTAAATAGGCTTAGGAGGGAGGTTAGGAGGTTGGAGATCATCCTAATTTGGAAGATCTCCAACGGGGGAGGTCTCTAATGGTGCAGACACGCTTCTGCCCGGATTAGAGATGCCGTTGAAACAGAAGCTAACTATGCACAAATCAGTTTGGGACGAGATCGTCTGGACGTTCTTCTCCAGATGAAATCGTCCGATCTGAGGCGATATCGTCTGATCGGCGATGATATCATCAAACGGACAAAACAAACTCTAAAAATGGCGTGAAAAACGAGGAAACGGGCAGCAGGCGATTTGGGAGCGATTTTGGGGTTAAAATTTGAATTTGAATTATTACTAATGTAATTTTAATTATTTGCTAAGGTTTACTGTGCCAATTTTAGGGTGCTACATTTTGCCCCCTCTTTAGCAAATTTTTTGAGGAAAATGCGTTAAAGATGAGTTCTTCTCGATCTACGAGAAAGCAAAAATTTATTCCCATTTTTAGGTGACGATTCTTGGTCGAATCGTACGACAACTTACTATGATGCCCCCTCCGTGTTTTTACCCAAATCGAACGTTTGAGGTAAAAACGCGAAAAAGCCAAAATTAAATTTGTTGCTAATTGTTTTTGAATAAAATTAAGAAAAATAGGGAAAAACCCTAATTCATTTTTCTTGTTCATTTTTTATTTTTTGGTTTCTAGAGCTCTGCAAACAAGATGGTCGAGACAGCGCACAGATCGACAGAGGTCCGACGCGGGCTACGGGTAAGGGTCTAAACTTAGTTTAGAAGGCTTGAATTTTGAATTTCATGCTTTTTAGATTAAATTTTGATGATTTTTGAGCATCGCGACCGTTTTTGGGCCGTCGACGTCGTCGAGACGAAATCGTCTCGATTTCGTCAAAATCGTCTCGATATCGCCGATTTCGTCCAGAGGCAAAATCGACGAAATGGGGACGATTTCGTCAAAAAGGGGACGATTTTGGCTGGCAAAATTGGAGACGAATTTGCTCAAATTTGGGACGATATCGTCCAATAGTGGACGATATCATCATTTATGAAATTGAACTTTGTTTTACTTGCATTTTTAATCACTGTTTTATTAATGATTTTTATTGTTTTGTTGTTTATGTTGCAGAGAGGATTACTAAAGAGCAGAGAATGGAAATACGATGGGTTGAGGGATGACTTGGCCGCTCTATCTCGGGCAGAGCAAGATCGGTTGGCTCGAGTCGGCTTGCGGCATGTGGCGAGAGATGCCACAGGTTTCTATAGATATGGGGCTATTGACAGCCCTAGCGAGAGAGGTGGTATCCGGGTTCTTCCTATTTTCGGTTATCGACAGGGGAGATGACTCCCACACTGGAGGATGTATGGAGGATTTTGAGGATCCCCATACAAGGACGACTAATCACTCCCACGGCCAATCAGGGCCACGCGATGATGCGACTATGCGAAGATCCGAGCTTCGCCCTGGAGAAGGGCGGAGTGAACATCGAATCTCTACGGTAGATGCCTGGGGCATCTAGACTGACACAGGTTTTGGCTGGGGTTGTAGGTGGTCTGTTGCTATGCCATCAGAGTGGATGCAGAGTACCATGGCTACTGACAGATGTGGTCTGCGACATGAGAGACCACGGATACAAGTTTGCTTGGGGGAGCTTTGTACTATGCCGATTGTATAGGATCCTGCATGGGGTCGTATACAAGGGCGGCCGATGTCTGGTTATGACATCTCTACTGCAGGTTTGGTGTTGGGAGCACATCGCGGTGCGAAGGCCGGTAGGGCTCCCACTGACAGGGATTGACGGGGAGAGGCCCCGAGCTTTCTACTGGTGGCTCCGAAGAGGGTCACAGCGACGGATAGATCTGCCAATGTCTCGGAGACTACTTGACGACCTTGTCTCCGACCAGATCACTTGGAGGCCTTGGAGAGATCATCCAGGGTGGGCCGAGGACGGACAGGAGTTGGCTCGCGTTAGGCGAGTCTATTGGCTAAGGATGGAGAGGGGAGAGGTGGAGCTCCATCGCTATGACCGAGTTTTGAGGCAGTTCGGTCTACAGCAGGGGATCCCATCCCTCAAAAACTACGAGTTTTCCCGGACCGTCTGAGATAACACTACAGTTAGCGAGGCTCCAGATATGCAGCGCTTCTAGGTTTTGGACACAAATGATGCCCTCATTCAGTCGATGGATGGGGACGACGTTGGGGTAGCTGACGGCTACGATGCCTAGTACACAGGCATCCGCCCTCCTCGGATGACGAGGGCTCAGGGTCTGATTCACACAGTTGTGCATCGGATGGGGAGGTGGCGCCAGGTGGCCATTGAGGCGGCACAGGGTCACGATGAGAGAGAGCAGAGGAAACCACGAGGCTCAGTAGAGGCCATGGCAGCGGGAGAGGAGGGAGGAGAGACCCCCTTCTCCATGGAGAGAGAGACCACCATCGCCCGATAAGGGCAAGGGTGTGGACACAGGAGAGAGTAGTGAGATGGCTACTCTCCGGGTAGAGACTGTCCGTCTCCAGGCGGAGGTGCAGACTCTACAGGATGAGGCTGCATGACACTGAGAGGAGGCCACATAGCTCGAGAGATGAGGTAGCATGCCTCAGAGCACGGAGCGAAGGGGCGAGCACTCGGGATCTAGCATGGGCTATTGCCCAGGTCACATTCTATCAGACACTATACCACCATATGGTGCCAGAGGGGTAGAGGTTACCGTTGTCGGCCCATATTGCGGAGCCTGTCGGGATGAGGTCATCGAGGACATCATCACGATCAGAGTCCAGGACTCATAGCACCACACGGACTATGATGGGGCCACCTCGTCCACCTCAGGGTGGGGGAGGAGATGAGGCTGAGAGCTCGAGGGGTTCTCGAGGCTAGCTGCTACAGATTGCATTGCACAGATTGATTATAGTGCTTATTATTATTTTTGATAGGGGATTGAGTATGCCTAGGTACAGATTGTGGCATACCAATCTAGTTTTGAGATGATGTACATATATTGTTGAGATATATATAGATGAGATATTTTTGATCATATGACTTGTCTTATGTATTTGTATGATGCTTTAATGTTTTGATTGATTGATTCGATGATTCATGTAATTATGCCATTTGGAAATATGATGGTTTGAATGTCATGCTTTTTTAAAATTTAAATGAAATAATCTGATGTAAACAAGTTGGTTGTTTGTGATGTGATAATTTGATAAAAATAAAAGGGACTTTTAACAATAATTTCAAAGGACATTGTCGCTATTATAGACCATTTCATGGAGTCGTCGCTCACTCGGTCGTCAAGCTAATCCTAGTATAGAAATATTGCTAAAAGTAAAAGAGTGCTTAAGAGACTGTCTTAAGACTTTGTTGTGATGATGCAAATGATGATGATGATGATGATTTGTTTTTCAGATTTCCATGAAAATATTATGCATGAAATATTTTAAAATGACTTTTGCTAGGCATAAATTCCTAAGTGTGATAAATTTTTTGGATAATTCCCTAGGAATTATACCATCATTGCAAAATTGAAGTTTGACATAATGACATGAAATAGAATAGGTGTTTGTTTGTTTTAAAGCATAATTGTGTAACATAATGATTTAAGTCATATGTTTTTATGATTTTAAATAAATGGGGAATAAAATTGGTACAATGGTTTGCGCTAGGCATAGAATATTTAGGTATAGACTTATACCATCATCGCGAAATCCAAAGAAAAAAATAATAGATTTATTGCATGGTTGATTTTTAATTTTGGTCTTCAAAAAATATGAAGACGAGGACTTGCACTAGGCATAAAATTCCAATTTTGGTTTTTGGAACTATACCATCGTCGCAAAAGTCGATAATATATATATAAATGTAACTTGATTGCATGTTTTGGAAAATGATTTTGATTTTTTTGAGAATGCATGTAGTTGTCTTTATACTAAACAACTGTTCTTTCAAAGAAGAAAATGAATTTATTCCAAACAATTTGCAAAAATATTTCAAAGTATCTTAAAGACAAAAGTTAGATTTATAAGGAATCCCATGTGCGTATGTGAGTTCATTACCAATCTTGATTTATCATAATGATACACAAAATCTCTCAAATACAAATGTGTGTGCAATTGCATTGTTCATTTACCAAGTTTTGAGCAAGATAATTTGATACAAGTGATTTGAATGAACCAAATAAGTGTTCATTAACCATGATTTAGATGCATATAACCATACCGAGACTACTATGTAGGTCGGGTTATCAAGAGCTAGCTAATCCATAAGCGAGACATAGGTCTATACAAAAGAAGGTTGCTAATGTGACAGACATATCACCATGCTAGGAGTTACCCAAGGCCAAGCGGGTTGGGCACAAACCACTTGTTATGGGGCTTACCTCACAGTTTTTGAATAATTGAGAATTCTAGGGATTCAAGCTCATCAACCCTTCTTTTCTTTTCAAGGGGTAGGGAAAGGGATTTTATTGCTTTTGCTTTTGCTTTTCTCTTTTGCTTTTTTTTTTTTTTGTACTTTTGTATTTTGGCTTGATATTTGAAATAATGCTGAAATAACTTGTTTCTTTTTTCTTTTTCTTTTGAACTTTTCTTTTCTTTCTATGCTAGGGATACTTGCTCGGATTAGCTGTAGAGCAAGGGATTTTTATTTCGGGTAGGGGTGAGCTTGTCCTTTTGCCAATTCTCAAAGATTCTAGACCATGTGCATGATAGGATAGCAGGGGAAACTTTTCGCTCAAGAACCACTTCTACTATGTAACATAGCATGGAAATTACAAATGTAATCATTTTATTGTGAAAAGATATGCTTGGTTTAAGTAAATAACAACATCAATTCTCTGTGCTCAAACTTTATTTAATTGAATTTTGTGGACTTTGATATAAGAGAGATTAGTAATCATGCCAGATAAAATCAAGATATTTATTTTTTGTGTTTGTGATAGTGGGGGATTCCAAATAAATGCTAATTTATCCAAAATAACTTGAAAATATAACTGCAATACTTGAAGAAGAAATATATACAACAAATATTTGTGAAGAGTTTGATGATTTTGACTCTCTCTTTCTTCTTTATTTTTTTGGGTTTCAAAAGAGTCAGTAATATTGTTGTTTTGACTTTTTATTTTTTTCATTTGTTTTTGTTTAAACAGTTATATATATATATATTTTTAAAATGAGACAACATGCAAAATATGTACAAATGATGAAATGACCAAATTTTATGCGTAATATCGCTTAAGATGCATAATATTCATAGGTTCTTTTAAATCTTTACCATCTAAAGTAGCTAATTTGTATGCTCCTGATTCAAATTTAGCGAGTGATAATATATGGTCCAAGCCAGTTGGGCTCAAATTTACCTTTAAGGTCTTTAGTTGCATTAGTATTTTTTTGATTTTCTTTTAAAACAAGGTCGCCGACCTCAAAGGATCGATGACGAACTTTCTTGGCATATGATATTTTAAGCTTGTTTTGGTAAGCACGAAGATGCTCCAAAGCATTGATGCGCTTTTCATCTAGAAGTTCTAGCTGACTGAGTCTGCCAGATCGATATTCATCTCCTACTTCGGTATCTTGAAGTAGTAGAGCCAAAGAAGGAACTTCTAATTCAAAAGGAAAAACGGCTTCAACGCCATAAACCAAGACAAAAGGTGAAGTTCCAGTGGGAGTTCGAACACTAGTTCGATAGGCCCACAAAGCTGGATATAATTGAATATGCCAGTCACGACCAGTTTTATTGACCATTCTTTTGAGAATTTTGATTAAGGTTTTGTTAGATGTTTCTGCTTGACCATTACCCTGAGGATAATAGGGAGTGGACCAGCGATGTTGAATCTTATATTTTTGGCATAATTTTTTAACATCTTTATTTTTGAAACAAGTTCCATTGTCTGAGATGAGATTTGCAGGAATTTCAAACCTACAAATGATTTGATTAAAAATAAATTTAGAGACTTGAGTTCCAGTGCAGGAAGCTAAAGGCATAACTTCAACCCACTTCATGAAATACTCAGTGGTGGTTATGATGAATTTGTGTCCATCAGATGATACAGGATTAATTTTTCCAATAATGTCTAAGCCCCATTTTGAAAAGGGCCAAGGAGATGAAATAGCCTGCAGCTCTTGTGCGAGCGCATGGACAAGGTCAGCATGTTTCTGGCACTTGTCATAATGGTGCACATAATCATGTGCATCCTTTTACATGGTAGGCCAAAAGTAGCCTATCCTAAGGAGCTTTTTAGCAATGACACTACTACTGAAGATCCATCGTGGGTTTCACTTAAAGATAATTTGGATTCTTCTAGATTCAAACATCTCAATAGGATACCTTCAAAAGATCTATATAAAGTATTGCCAATTATTACAAATCGACTTGCTCGTCGACGTAATAACCGATGCTGGTTTCTATTAGAATTGGCAGGGAAAGTCTCAATTTGAAGAAAATCAATTATATTCGTATACCAAGGTTCAGGAGTAGTTTCATTGATTAGAAACACATCCAAAGGTTCTAAACAATTATTATCAATTAGTTTGTGTTGTTAAAAGCACAAAAACTATAAAAAATCTGTAGCACTTTCATGGCCAAAAAAGGCCACCATTACAAGCAAAAAGGTGGAGTAGAAAGCCACCATTGAAGTCTTTGAAGAAAGCCTCAAATTGAGACCTTAGAAGTCTCAAGATTCAAGGAGAATATAAGGGATTCTTTTTTAGTACAGAGTGTAGGCATCCTTATTCAAAACAACATTTCATTAGCTTGGATTGACTATCATCCAAAGAAGAAGAAACAATAAGGATTACAAAAAAATTCTTCATTTTGGTGCAAGATCTATCTATTACAAAAAGTACCTCTTTTGTTACTTTGGAAGGACAAAAGTATTACTATTTACAGGGGGGTAGTAAGGATGTTTTATCCAGTAGATTTTTGGCAAGAAGAAGGAGCCACCGAAGAGCTCACACGATCAACATATTTCTGGCTAGAGGAAGGAGCCATTGAAGATTTCACATGTCTAATAATCGAGGTATTTAATAACATTGCTTTCCTCCATCAAATCCAGCCCTATAAGTAGTGCATCACCTGCAATAGTGGGGCCATTGAAAGAATGCTATTACTTGTGCTTATGTAGAAAAAAGGGTAGCATTCAGTAATAGGCTATCTACGTAAAAGTTCAAGAAAAAGGGCTATCTATTGGCTGTTACAGACAACACTATATTTTAAGCATTGAAGAAGGGCACAAATCGACGTTAGAACAAGATACAAAACCTGCAAATAGGTGTAGAGAAAAGAGCTATACCTAAGGCATCATTGAAGTAAACATCCACCAAAAGGAAGCTCAAAAGTGTGCCATAGAACCGTGGAGCAATATAGCTGTAGCCATCTGTCATCCTCACCAAGCCTGCATGCAAAAGGAAGCTTGCATCTCAAGAAACATAGCAATCTCACGTAGAGTGCAAAGATAAAAGTAGAATTAGGATTGCAAGCTCATATTTGAAGCATTAGAAAGAAGGCTTGCATGCTCAAGCCTTATTTCTAACGCTTCAAAAATGAGCTTGCAACCCTATGCTCAAGCCTTGAGTGCCACTTGGCACAAATTATTTAAGCTTCCCAACCATGATGAAGACCCAAGCACTCACCTAAAAGAGATTTACATACATTTGGAGGGAGTTAAGAATCTTTGGAGGTTACCACCAACCTCATCATTGCCAAAGGTATGTTGAAGACACCTACCTTGTAACGCTTCGAGTGATACTTTTCATGAAATACATCCTACTTAAGATACCTATCTTGAAGAATGAAGTAGAATGAAGAAGAACATAGTAGAACAAAGTCAAACTAGGTCAAGCATTAAAGCTCGTCTGAAGAAAAAGGCTAATTCAAGCCATACACCATTCAAATGTGTAACACTTAAGACGTTGTCATAAAACCAACGAACCAATGCTTGCATTCGAAGGAGCTCTGTCATAAGAAGAGTGTATATCAAGGAGCTTTCAATGCCATCTACAAAAGAGAAGAAGCACCAACCTAAGATAAAACAGCACCGATCAAAGAGGGCTTTGACTGCCCATGAGTGCTACGCTCCACAAATCTACTAATCGACCACCATACAACATTGAAGGATTATTAAGATAAAGGTTGATTTTAGTATTTTCCTGCTAGCCCAAAGGGGCTAAGGATGATGAATAGTGATTTTGATGGATGCATATTATTTTTAGCCAATTTATGCAATTTTCGAGGGTTTTTGTAAATTGATTGACCACAAAAATGGGGAGAGGGATAATGTGCGACTTTTGGGTGTCTACAGAACCATCAAGCATTTAAAAATATTTTACATGCCATTTTAGGATACCTATAGGATAATAGATCATCAATGATATTCTCTAGGCTTCCCTACTAATGGCTTGCCCTTGCCTTCAACTTCCCTTTTATTTTTAACTATCTAAGGTGAATCTACTACCTATACCCTATTCAGGTAGCAGATTCATTGATAGTAGTCTTAACCTTGAAATCCTAAGATAAAGGTTTATCCTTTTGGCTTTGTAACTCCATCATCTTCTTGTCACAATTATTTAGAGCCTATACACTATTTTTGAGGTTTTTTCCTTCTATTCCTAATACAAAAGTGAATTCACTATCTACACATCTAGCCCTAAAACCTATATTCTTAGTCTTAGATCCTCCATTATTTATATCTCTATTACAAGAGTAAATATGCTAGCCATAAAAATTTAGGTCCTGGATTCATCATAGGTATTGCTACATCCAACGCTCAGATCAAATTATGACTTTGCGCATATGAAACAAGGGGCCTAACTATGCAAATCAATATTTATTGGAGAATATTACATTATTTAGTACATCCTAATTTACCCCCATGGTACCTTATGGTACAATTGTGCATATGTAAATATTAGAATAAGGGTTGATTCAATAGTTTAGGAGGGTGGTTTATATTTCCCCTTAGGTATGTGTCTATGTGTAGGATGTGCACAAGTGTCATGTAATAATATGTGCAAGTGTGTAGAGTGAGAAAGTGCCCAAGTGTCATATAGTAGAGTGTGTAAGTTTGCAAGGAGTGTGCAAGTGTCATAGAGTAAAGTATGCAAGTGAATAGAAAGTCAAAAGTATACAAGTGGCAAGATGTGAAGCCAATAGGCATGAAAGGTTTATCCTATGTGTAGAATATAAAAGGTTGCATCTTTCGATATGTGTGAGGAGAGTAGTACATGTAGAAGAGTCACCTTTATAAGGTTATCTTATGGAGATAATGCTCCATGTATTGTATCTAAATAAAAGAAGAAGAATATAATATTGTATGAAGATTGTATATAATATTTAGAGCATTTATATTGTAAGCTTTTTCTTATGCATTTTGTCATTGATATTGGTCATTTATTCCATATTATTGTTATTTTCATGAATGTTATGCTCATTGATTTTGGCCATTTATATTAATTTATCTAATATTTGAGTCTACTCAACATCTTGGATAATTGGGACATGTAATTGAATTTGGCTAAAAAGCCAATAGGAATTCTACCATTTCCCATTGTTTGGTAGGCCCTAAAACACTGATCATCCTTATAATCTATTTTTTTTTGTAGGTTGAGTGAATTCATCAGTTAAAATGTCTAGAGGTGATGAATTTTTCAAGCATAAGATTCATTTACAAGCAGTGGATTCAAAATACCCATCGAATCAAGTAAGTATTATTTCTATCTTTCTATTTTCTATTCACTTAGGATAGTCTATTGTTGTTTATTGTCTGTATATGCCTTTATTTTTGCTTTTGAACACTTGAAAGTAACAAATAATAGTAATATTGGCCTAAGTTTGGTACAAGTTTCTATTTTTCCTATTCTAGGCATTGAAAGCAAAATAGCATTTAGTCTTGCATTAAGATTACTTTTGTATGTTGCATCCCTCTTACACCCTTACTTTAGAAAGAAAGAAAAAGTTTTATTTCTTGCAAATTTAGGGTTAGTATTCACTAAATAAAATATCATACCTAGGTTATATCTTATTTCATGCCTATTTTTTTGATGCATTTCATTGAAAATTTACAATAGTAGCAACATATCTTGTTAGAGAAATTAACACAAAAAGGAGAAATCAAAGAAAATTCATTTTAGATTATCATTTAGTTCCTTTATCTCCTCTATTACTTAGGAATTTGAACCAAAATTTCATGTAACATTGTATTAGGCTAAGCTTTTATTTGTACATCTTACTTGTACCTTTGTTTGAAAGAAAAGAGAAAAGAAATTTTCTTTCAATTTTGTAAATCTTTCTTTCAGCTCTTAGAGATAGCACAAAAAATCAAAATTATACATCAATTAGTATCTTATCTTATGCATACTTATTTTCACATGAATTACATTGTCATTTTTGCATATTGGACACTAGGATAGAACAAAACTTTAGGTGTTTGAAAAATGGAACACACAAAATGAGATTCAAGGTAATCTATGAAAACCCTTGGTGAACCCAAAATCTCCTCACCAAAGATAAAGCTCAAACGCATGAAATGATAAGGGTGCAACATGACTCTCTCATTTGAGTGTGGAAAAACCCTTAGGTGAGGTTGGAGGCTAGTGCCTCCAAGCCCTTTTGGTGACCCAGATGTTTGGTGAACCCAACATAAAGCACCACACAGGTCCAAAACCCTTTTGACCAAGCCTTTGCCTTAATCAACATAAAATTTACCACTCTAATCAATACCATTTAATTTGTTTGCATAGAATAAACCACATTAATAAAATATAATAAGAACATAACCAATTATTATTCCTACTAGGGGAAGGATAATGACACCTTGAGTAAACTAATGTACGAGACTTGAGGTTTATCTCTCTTGGTAAGTATATTACGGTGGACTATCATGAGTCATAAGGTGGGTTGTTCTCTTTTTGGGTATAAGGGTTATTAAAATATATTCTCTTTCTTCTATAAGCAAATATATAAATAAAATAATACTAAGATTGAATCTCCCTTTCTTTGACCATGGCCAAACCCCCTTACCTCACTCAAAACATTCTACAATGGTTAGTACAAAATCCAAATTCTTTTCCAACATTGCCTGAGATTAAAGAGAAGAAAAAGATGTTTGAAAATCCAACTTATGAGAAATAAGAGGAAGAAAATCCTCCTTCAAGAACTCTTTCCCCTATTCATAATGAACAAGGGGAAGTAGATTTCAAATCCATGGACCATGTAATTAGTTTCCTATGAGGGAATAGGGAAGATATACAAACAATTTTGAGGGTTAATGAAGAACCCTTGACTTATTTTTCTATGGAGGAATCCTTGTAGATATTCCACAACAACCTAGATCCAATTCCATGACTTCTTAGTAGGGAGACCCATCTCATGGATCTTTATACCTGGATGTCAACCCTTCCAATCTAAATTTTATGGGTATAAACCCCATATCATTGCAACAACTATAGAAGGTAGGTCGCCTAGTATCCCATCTTCTTTTGGAAATTATGGATCCATACATCCAAACATAGAGTCATTTAGAATAAATCACCTTGTCTCTCAGCCCACAAGCATTCCACAAGATCGAAAACTAGATGTTTTTTCTAGCATGCCAAATCCTTCAAATGTAATCTCTTCTAATACCTTCTTTAGCATACCTTTTCTCCAAATTCTAATTCTTACCAACATTCCTTCCACTAACCCATTTCTTCCAAATAATTTGGTAGGTAACAACTTGATAATCCCTTTCGGATCAACCCATCCAAACTCCCAATATTATCCATTGGTTAGTTTACAACCATAATTTATAGCACTGCAACTGCCTTATCTTGGGTTCCAATAAATAAATACTAAATTAGAACAATTGGTTGATGAAAATTTAGAATTTAATAAAAAATTAGCTTCTCTCCAAGGAGACACAATAGGAAAAAAGTATTCCTATAAATATTACTATGACCAACCCTTAAATCCATTCCTCACTAGTTAACCTTATCCTCCAAAGTTGGTGGCTTCCAAATTTTGACTATATAAGGGATAAGGTGACCCAACGAATCACCTTGGGACTTTTCAAGCCACCTGCCATGACATTGCCTATGCACTTTTATTAGAATTATTCCCTAAAAGCCTTAGTGACAAGGCTTTAGAGTGGTATTTTCAAATACCCCACCACTCGATTAAGAGCTTTGCGGATTTAACAAAAATATTTATCCAACAATTTTTCACATACATTATAGAGAAGTGCATCATAGATGATCTTTATCAACTTAAGCAAAATAAAGGTGAATATTTCTTTGAATTCTTAACTCGGTGGTGTGACTTAGTGAGGAAGCTTCCCTTTACCCCACCACAAAAATATCTCTTCCATATTTTCATATACAATCTAGAATATCAACATTCTAACCCATTAATAATGACATATTTATCTTCTTTTGAAGATATGATAGACGTAGAAAAACAAGTAGAAGCTACCCTCCAATGTAGGGGAAAATTGAAAATTAAGGAAGAAAGACCCTCTTTCTCTAGTACAAAAGGACAATACAAGAATAAACATGTTGTTGGTAATAGGCCAACTAACTCTCACCCTACCAATAATGTTAAAGCAAGTAATGTTAACACTACCATTGCATTACAAAAACTTGTCTTAACCAAGGCTTGATTAGTGGTTGGGGCGATCTGGCACTTTCTCCCCGCCCTTTGTTTGCTTCAAATTCTTGTTTGGCACCTTTTGATTCAAATTTGGTTTTTGGCGGGCCTTCCCTTCCTGCCCGTTTTTCCTTTGGTGCAAAGGAAGTCGTATTCCTCTAGCACAAAGGAAAGCGCCTTCCCCTGGCGCAAAGGATGGTGCCTTCCTTTTCTGGTCCTCTAGCGTGTTCCTTTTTTGTTCCTTTTGGTTGTCCTTGCCTTGATTTAATCTGATGTATTATGTTGCAATCTGATCCATTGTAATCAGGTTTTGGGATCCTTGACAAAAACCCACTTTAAATCTACCAAAAAAAAAAAGAAAATTCCCATAGAAAGTTTACTCAAATAAATCAATCCTTATCCTCAATGCTAGGGTACTTACTGGAAGCCAAAATAATAGAGTTGTCACCAATAAGGTCACCAAACCCTAAAATGGAAAATATTCCTTAGTTTAAATTTGATGAGCATTCCAATTTCCATCACATAAATAGTCATTACACTAACAAGTGTAGAACCCTTAAGAATCTTATGCAATACCTTATCAATGGTGCTCATCTTATGGTTGGTAGTTATAACAAGCAACATATTTTGATCAAGATATGGGGATATTTTAATACTTCTTGCTTAAACATGAGCAACATGTTACCAATCATGTTAAGTATAGGAACATTCACCTACCAAATCAAAACTTGGTAGGGATTATTCAAATTAGCACCATTATCATATAGCAATATAAAGAGAATGGTCAACCCTCAAAACTACCCTCTAATCCTCCTCTGGTCTTGCAAGCTAGATGCACCTCTGCTCCTAAAGAGACACCCTTGGTTCTAAACCCTCAATACAAATGCAAGAGGACCTTTAACTTCCAACAATGATTGGGGATAATGTTGGACATTTTGAGTCAAAGTTGTCATTGATGTCAAGGAACGAAGTTTTCATTGATGTCAAGGAATAAGCTATCGTTGATGTCAAAAGGTCAAAAGGAACAATGCAAAGGTTAATGGAAAAAGAGCTTCATAATATTTATTTTTAATATTATGTGAAGCATAAGTAGAAGGGTTTTTATTAAAACCATGGAAGAGCAAAAATAAAAGGTTTTTCATAAAAACCCAAGGAGACTTTTAAATTCATATTAGAAAGCCCAAGGAAGTTTTAATATTTATTTTATAAAATATTTAAATTCAAATTGAATTTAAATTTTATAAATAAATATTATTTATACAAAGTGGTAAAACCTAAGAAGGCTTTAATCCTTAGTAAAGCCAAAATGATTTAAATATTAATTTATAATATTTAAATTCTAAAGAATTTAAATAATTTATAAATTAGATATTTAAAAGTTAAAGCACCGACGTTTAATTTCAAGGTGGCATATTTGTATAAAAAACATATGCCTAAGTGGCAAAAGAATTATCCCTTGTTCGATTTACTAAAGGCCTGCGAGTTGTGTGTTTCGTGCCATTTCATGCAAGGATGAAGACAAAGTTTTGTCTTAAGTGCGTCGATGAAGAAATAACATGAAAGAAGCTCTAAACGTCATAACCATCCAATATGGTGGTTTTGTGGAAATTTGGAGTGATCTAAGGTGCTTGTGAGCGAGAGGACCCACATTCGAATCTCGATAGACAACGTTTTGAGTGGACTTGGTCAGCGTTTTGAGTGGACTTGGTCAGGTGCCAAAGGAAGCAACACAAATCCTTTTTGGGTGAGGTGCCAAGAGGAAGAAGATAGAGCACATGGTTTTCTTCCCTCCCAAGGTGAGCACCTAGCTCACGCGACGGTTGGAGCCATAGCTAGGGCGTTAGTAGAGGTGATGTCGTGAGTTCGAGTCTCACCAAGGCAAAGGTAATAATTTTTTTTAATATATTTTGTGATGCCTAAGGTTTTGACATAAGGTCCTAGGGAGTTAAAAGGGGTAGATAAAAAGTATTTTTAATTGGTCAATATTTTGGAATAAGGAGTTAAGATTTATTTTTAATAAAATCTTTTTGACATATTGGCTTATTGGAGAAATAAGTGGATTAAAGTGTTGGCTAAATTTTGAGAGGACTTATTGTCATTGAGTTGTTTTGAGAAGGTGATTGTATTGATATTATTTTTGGTGTTGGATATTATTTTAACTGGGATATTATAAGGTGTATTTGGTCAATTATTTTTGTATATGTTGATGGATGCTTTCTTCAAGATGGAGTGACAAGGTGTATGTATGTCTTGATATTTGCATTATACTTTTGAGAGAGTTTATTATATTCTAACCTCCTTGAGCTTGGAAAAGAAGTGTTTGTGGTTGTGGTAGATTTTTGAGGTTTCTTCATCATCAAGAAAAAGGTATGGGCAATTCTTCCATAGTTGAGTTGATTGGTTGGTTTTCTGGAAAATAAATTTGGAGTAAAAAGGACTTAATTAGGATTCCTTTTTGAGTGTATTGAGTTAATGCTTCAAGGTTTTCTAGAATAAAGAGTTTTTGTTAAAACCTTATTTGATAAGCATTGTTGTTGAAGCCATTGGTTAAGTGAAGAACTTGAACTAGGGTTTTAAAAGAATATGAGTATCATTGTTATGTGAGATTGGTTGATAAGCATTATTGGAAACATTTTGAGTGAGTGTTCATATGCTTGGACTAGGGTTTGTGAGCAAGGATTGTTTCATTGAGTGATTTGTTGAGTAGAGTTGGTTGAGCCTAGTCAAGTGGATGTGTGAAGTGATTGTTCAAGTTCTATGAAATAAATTATTCTATATTCTGAATTGATTTGAGAAAGAGGTTGAGTATTGATGAGTGTGAAACATATTGAGTCTCTAACAATTCTCTATATGTTTCCAAAAGAGTGATTGAAAGTAATTGAGCATTGAGGTGAATGTGAATCATATTGAGTCTCTAACAATTCTTTGTATGTTTCTAAAAGAGTGATTGAAAGTGATTGATAATTGTGATGAGTATAGATCATATTGAGTCTCTAACAATTCTCTTTATGTTTCTATGAGATTGGACAAGTTCAAGTGTGGACTTGTTGAGCAGATTTGAGGTAAGTCTTTGAGAAGACTTGTGGACAGATTTGGGTAGGCTTTTGTGGAAGCTTACAATACAGATTGAGAACAAATTTGGATAAGTTCTAGTGAGAACTTATTGGGAAAATTTGGACAAGTTCTCGAGAGGACTTGTGGACATATTAGTGTGAGCTTTTGTGGAAGCTTGCAAGGCAGATTTGAGACAAGTATTTGAGAAGACTTGAGAGCAAAATTGATTAATTTTTTCAAACCTTGAGTTAAGGTTTGGGGTAGATCCAACAGGTTTGATTTGAGATTAAGTCAAGCTTTGAGTTAAGGCTTGAGGACAGATATTAAGGATAGACTTGTGCTAGACCGAAGGATTGTTTTTAATGAAATATCAGAGGACATATTTGTGCTAGATCGAAGGACTATGTTTAGTACAGATTCGAGGATAGATTTTGATGTAGATTTGAGGACAGGTTTGTACCAGATCAGAGACAGAGATAGAGCAGATTTGTGCTAGATCGAAGGACTATGTTTAGTGCAGATTTGTGATCAATATTTGGAGGTGATATAGTTGAGGACAAAGGTCTCCAACAAGATTAGGGAGGACAGGTGTCTTCTGTGGATAGAGTTCCATTTTCTAAGGGCAGTGGAGGCAGAGGTTTTCTAGAGGATCACCATCCAAAGCAGAGTTAGGATATTGGTGTCTCCTATGGATATAGATCCATAAACTTGATTAGGGGATTGGTGTCTCCTTTGGATAGATATCCATAAATATTGTAATAGGGAAAGGATTCTCAAGAGATTGATTGAGAAAATTTTAGTGAAATATTTTCTATGTGGAGTAGCCCACATTGGGTGAACCATGTAAATTTGGTGTCTCTATTGTGTGTGGTGATTTTTGTATTGCTTTAATTATTGCTATTGATATTGCTATATATAAATTGAATAATATTGATTGGAAAAGAAAATTAAAAAGTGGTCTTATACTATTCACCCCCCCGCTCAGTATAATATTGTGTTCTTCAATTGGTATCAGAGTGGGTTCCTTCGGAAGAGTTTAACAACTTGAAGGAAAAGCCTACAAGAACACAATGGATTCTAATAATGGATCATCAGATAATTTAGCACCAATATTTGATGGAAGTGATTATATATATTAGAGTATGAGAATGAAGATTTACCTAATGGCACTTGGCAATGAAATTTGGGAAGCATTTGAAAATGGATACGTACCATAAGTAAGGAAGATAAGCTTCTACAACATTACAATTCAAAAGCAATGACTGCGATTTTGAGAGGTTTGCATAGAACAAAGTCCATAAAAGTTATGCATTTTCAAGATGCAAAAAGAATGTGGGATAAGTTGCAAAGCATATATGAAGGAGATAAAGGTGTCAAGAAGGCAAAAATACAAAATCTCAAAGGACAATTTAAAGAGTTAAGAATGAAGGATGAGGAAAACATTAGAACTTATCTACTTCAAGTCGATGAAGTTGTTAATGCTATGCAAGGACTTGGAATTAAGGTTGAAGAATCCGATGTTTGTGATAAGGTCTTAAGATCTCTTCCAAAAATATTTAGTGAAAATATTTCTGCTATAGAAGAATCAAAGGATGGTGATTCCTTGATAAGAGATATGTTGCTTGGTATTCTTACAGCTTCTGAGTTGAGAACAAAATAACCTAATCCCTAAAAGGAAGCAACCTTCAAAGCAATTAAAAAGACAAAGGGTAAGAAGTCAGAATCAAGCAATGAGTCATCGAGTGATGAAGAAGCTAATTATGGTAGAAGGAATAAGGATTCAAGAAGATCTAGAGATGCAAAATCTGTTAGATGTTTCAATTGTGGAAAATATGGTCATTATGCAACTAATTGTCAAGAAGCTAAAAATAACAATGATGAAGAAAAACAAGATCACAAGAACAGGGAATTAGAAAGATACAGACACCAAAATAAAGGGAAGGATGGACAAAACAGACAAGGGAAGAAGTTCTTCCAAAGACAAAAGAGGAGCTACTATGCAGACAAGGCAATTAAGTACTCAAGTGATAGTGATGCTAGTTTTCAAATAATGATAGAGATGAAGTCATATTTATGATTGAAGAAAAAGAAGTCAAGAAAAGATCACCAATAATTCTCAAGTATTTTAGATGTGGTAATTTTGGTCATTTTGAATATAGTTGTACAATGAATAGTTTCAATTTTAGTGATGATGAATATGAAGATACACTTGAAGGACCGGAAGTGTTAAGATCCTGCTATAAAATAAACTCAAATAACACACTCTCACACAATTGCTTGGAAATAACTCACATAAACATCACATTAATATAACAAAAATTTGCATAAAGAACAATCTCACAATAGAACTGAATCGCGAGGCCTCTTCGAGGGGGCAACCTCCTTCAATACTTCATTAATTTTGCAAAAGATGGTTACATTGGTGCCCTTTCGGGTATTTAAGGAGTTTCCTTCCAAGGTTGGCTTACATGCAAAATGCCACCTGGATTACATGCATAATGCCACCCGAATTACATGCATAGTTCCACTTTGAATTACATGCACAATGCCACCCGAATTACATGCACAATGCCACTCGAATTACATGCACAATGCCACCCGAATTACATGCACAATGCCACCTATCTACCATGTGTTACATAAAAAAGGGTGCCATTTGTCATAGGCACTACCTAAGCTAAAACTTAGAACATTACAAAATATTAATCATGGGTACTACCCACGTTCACTAGGAATTATTACATCAAGGAAGTTATTACATTAAGGGTTAGGATGAGATCCTAACATGCCCTTCTCCTTGAAGAAGCTTTGTCCTCAAAGCTAAAAATGAGGAAGCTGTTGCTGGAGTTGATGGAGGGACTCCCATGTAGCATCCTCGAGTTGAAGTCCACGCCACTGAACCAGGACCTCTGTGATGGTACGGTTGCGAGTTCGACGATATAGCAGCTGCTTTGGTGCAAGTAAGATGGAGCCTTCTTCATCCAATTCGGGAAGTGTTGATGGAACCTATACCTTGGAGCTACCCGAAATGTAGGAGGGAGGCATGAGTGGAGGGTGCCCGTACTCAGCCTCTGGTGGCGGTATGATAGGAAGTGTTGTACCACCATTCGGCCAAAGAAAGCCATTTTGCCCAATGAGTAGGATGATCGAAGGCAAGTAGCAAAGGTAGGTTTCCAAGTAGTTATTAACAACCTCTGTTTGACCATCCGTTTGGGGATGGTAGGCTAAACTCATTGTGAGCTGAGTCCCCTGCAACTTAAACAACTCTTGTCAAAAATTGCTAGTAAGGCTGGGATCACGATCAGATACAATGGAGGTTGGCATGCCATGAAGGCTAAATATGGAGTCAAGGAAAATTTGGGCAATAGTGAATGTTTTGTAAGGATGGGCTAGGGCACAAAAGTGAGCATACTTTGAAAGGCGGTCCACTACCACAAAAATAACGGACTTGTCTCCGATTTAGGTAGCCCTTCTATGAAATCCATAGAGATGTCGATCCACACCCGATCCGGTATCGGCAAGGGTGGAAGAGTGCCCGAAGAGTGCACTTGTTTCTCTTTTCATCCTTTGACTCGTGTCATGATCGCCACAAAAGAGCGAATGTCCTGTTTCCTACCTTTCCAAAATAAGGTGCGCTTGAGTCGCTCATAAGGTGGTCTGGTATTGTGAGGTGTACTATCCAAAAATAATGGAATGGCATGGTCATGAGAGCGATGCAGTGGTCGTGTGATGGGTTCTGAAAAGATGGCCTCATGTTTGTGGAGAATCTGTTGCATGTCGTGTGGGATTTCACCCATTGGAGATGTGGATGGCTGGATGGAGAATAGTTGTGCAATGACCCCACGTGATGATTTCTTTAGCAATTTCTCCATGCCGTTTGAACTGATAATTTGAGGTGTTCCTGTCGGGGAGCCCTTGATGATGTGTGTTTTTCCGTTCTGGAAGAACTGCATCCAAAGTTTAGCAAAGTTCCAACTAATAGTGCCCAACGTACTCAACCATTGGCATCCCAAAACAATATCACATCCACCCAAATGGAGGGCAAACATGTCCTGCTTGAGTTCATAATCCCCTATCTTAATTTTAACATTGTGACACTTTCCTTTACAAGATAAGGTTCCCCCATTGGCTACCATGACCTCAAAGGAATTACAATTATGGATATAGCAATTTTCCCGTTGAGCAACTCTAGGGTCAATGAAGTTGTGCGTGCTTCCCGAATCCAAAAGGATGGAAAGACGTTGGCCCTTGAAACATCCTGTAACCTTCATGGTTTGAGGAGTAGTAATGCCTGCAAGGGCATGGATTGTAATTGATGTCTCAAGTTCCTGTTTCCCTTCTTCTTGTGGGGGAGGTGTTTCTGGAGGGTCCTCATCCTCATCACTCTCGTCAACGGTATCAGGTTCTCCAACATCTATCAAGAACAATTTTTTGTGTGCACACTTATGCCCCTTGAAAAACTTTTCATCACAATTGTAGCATAATCCTTTGGCACGACGTGCATCCATCTCTTCGGTGGTGAGGCGCTTGGGTGCAGCAGGTTTATTATCATATGGGTGTTGGGCTCTCGGGGGAAATGAAGGTCTATCTTGAGAAAACTTTGATGGGCGTCTTTGGGCAGAGAGTTTAGATTCGGCCAGACGGGCCAAACTGATAGCTTCCATCATAGTTCGTGGTTTCAACATTTTGACTTCTCTTGGAGTTCCATCTTCAACCCATCGATATAACAACTCGGAAGAACCCTTCACTCAATCCTCTTGTTTGATTGGCCAATTTTTCAAATTGAGCTTGGTACTCTTGAACTGACCTCGTTTGTTGTAGTTTGGATAAGGCTCCTGTGAAGTCCTCAAACTCACTAGGACCAAATCGAGTGAGTATTTGGGATTCAAAATCCTCCCAAGAGAGATTTGGGTAGGTAAGACGCAACCATTGAAACCGATGTAGAGCCTCAGATTCCAAGTTAAAGGAAGCCATCCGGAATCGATGAAATATCGGTACATTATGAAGTCGAAAGAATTGGTCAACCCGACATAGCCACCTATCAACATCCTTCCCACTTGAATTTGGGAAAGTCCAACTTGGGCATTCCGAAGGGTGTATCATGGTCACGATTCCTTGTAGAACTCTCGACTTGGTATTCCGATTTGGGTGGTTCTCTTCTCGGTTGTTGTCCACTTCAATCAATGCTTCTTCTAAGCGATTGCTAGTGGCCTCATGCTCTAAGCGAAGACCTTGGACTTCTTCCCTTATGGAGTGAAAAGCCGAGTTCAAGTTCTCAATGGCTTTTGTTAGGGAATCCAAGTGTTCTAGTTCTTTCTGGTGTCCACGAGTACCCTGGGCCATTTTTTGACCTTTTGTGACCAATTACTAAAAATAGAATTGAATTTTTTTGACTTACTATTTTTAGTAAGTGCCCAAAAAAGTGCTTGGGTGCTATATATCAAAATTATCAGCAGGAGGAGGTGGCCACAATGAGATATATCTCTTAACACTACTTTTTTTTTTATCTCCTGTTTTGCTGAGTCTAACGGTGTTTACAGATTCTGATTCTGAGCTACTGAGCAAAAGTTGGGTACTGGAGCACTATCTAAAACTGGCCGTGTTTCACACTCAAGATTCTCTCGTATTTTGCGGTGACCGATATGACGGTTCTGATTCGACTACGAGACCGTGGATTCTGCCTCGATCGTGTCTGACCTCTCGACTTGATCGACTCGATCTGTGGATCGCCATCGTAAATTTTACTGTTACTCTCCAGAATTTCAACTTAAGTGTCACCCTCATGGCTTATCCCGAATGCATGTCCCTTTTGTTATTTTTTTGGTAGAGGACTCCTTTCTCATATGCTCACTTTTGAAATGCAGGTTTACGAATGGGGGTGTTTGGATTCTTATTTTGATTTTTATTTTTGTATTTTTTACAGGTTGCAGTTTTAACAGAACCAGGGAATGCTAAGTATAGGAGTATGTACCACCCATAGGCCCTCTAATATATCGACAGTGACGAACAATAGTGCTCGGACCAATATTTCAGGCCACTACTCAAGGAGGATTCCACACATACCCTTGAGCACACTACCCGCCTCTACGACAATACGGGAGGGTAATCGTCCAGGATGCTGTGTCCCGTAGACTATGAGTAATACAAGGCCGAAGAGCTTCCTAATGGCTAAAAGTTTGTTTAATCCTAGATGGTCTCCCGATATACCCGAAGATACGTGGGAGCTCAAGTCCGTGTGCGAGTTCTGTTTGAGGCCTGGGTATTGGAGCCTGATCACCCCTCACTTCACTAGACGCTTTATGGGCTATCTAGCTTAGCCAATAACGACAGATCCTTCGCGATATTTTAAAACCCCCGGTACAGGGTTTCTACCTACTCAACTAATAATATATTTTTTTGTTTTTGGTCTGAAAAAAAAAAAACACTGTATTTTTTTTTGATTTTTTTAATAAGGAAAAACAAAATGGAGAAAAACACACGAAATTTATACCTAACAGGCGGATTGGATGGCAAGAATCGTTGCAGTTGCAGCAGAAATTGGCCCTGGAAAGCGCTCTGATACCACTTGTTAAGATCCTCGCTATAAAATAAACTCAAATAACACACTCTCACACAATTGCTTGGAAATAACTCACATAAACATCACATTAATATAACCGAAATTTGCATAAAGAACAATCTCACAATAGAACTGAATCGCAGGCCTCTTCGAGGGGGCAACCTCCTTCAATACTTCATTAATTTTGCAAAAGATAGTTACATTGGTGCCCTTTCGGGTATTTAAGGAGTTTCCTTCCAAGGTTGGCTTACATGCAAAATGCCACTTGGATTACATGCATAATGCCACCCGAATTACATGCATAGTGCCACTTTGAATTACATGCACAATGCCACTCGAATTACATGCACAATGCCACCCGAATTACATGCACAATGCCACCTATCTACCATGTGTTACATAAAAAAGGGTGCCATTTGTCATAGGCACTACCTAAGCTAAAACTTAGAACATTACAAAATATTAATCATGGGTACTACCCACGTTCACTAGGAATTATTACATCAAGGAAGTTATTACATTAAGGGTTAGGATGAGATCCTAACAAGAAGAGACTATTCTAATGGCTTTAGAGGAAGAAGAAAATGATCCTATAGAAGACAAGTCAAAAGAAAGTAAAGATGTTGACAAAGGCAAACAAATAGAGGAAGAATAAGATCTTAAGTTAGAACTTATTTATGCTCTTGAAACAATAAATAAGGTAAGAAAGCAAAACTCTAAACTTGAGTTTCAGTTTCAAGAATGCGATGAAGAGAGAAAAAAGCTTATAGAGGATCTAGACAAGTCAATGGATAAGACAAAGAAGTTCAAGGATAAGTTAGAAGTAAAGGTATTAGAATGTGAAAGGTTAGAATAATAAGTAGCTCTACTAAGGGAATAACTAGAAAAATCCAAGAGTAAGCTACACAAGTTTAGAAAGAGTTCAAATATTGTGGATAAGATAATCAAGGTACAAAGAAGATCAACAAATAAAATAGGTCTTTGTCATGACCCGTTACCCTTCTACCTTATTTAAAGAATATTAATTGATTCGGGGGATCAATTAATGCCAGATAGAAGGGGGATGACCCTAAATAATCCTACAAAAATTATAATAGAAGAATTTTATAAGGATAAGGAAATATTAATTATTTAAAGGCTATCTATGAGGTCTAGTAAAAGATATATTTAAAGAGTTATCTTTTACAAAAAATTGAAACCATATAATAAATCTTGTGCAGATTTAGTGGACCCTATGTGGATGGGCCTAAAAAGGACCAATGATTTTTTTAATAACTCATGGGTCACCCCTACCTTTTGGGGAGTACTCATGTGGATACCTGGTATTGGTGGAAGTATGAGAGGAATCTCATAACTTATCAAGAATAGTTCCACCCTTGTAACTATCTTATGCCTCAACAATAGGAACTTTGACATTCATCTCATCCTTAGAGAACCCTTGAAGGACATGATGAAGTCATAATGATCCTAAGCATCTTTTTAGTATTATTATAATGTGGCCACTATTTGGCCTATGAGTAGGAAATTTCCCTATAAATAAAAGCTATTTTCGAAAGAAATGGCTATCTAGTTTCTAGGAGTTCTTAGAGGACTAGGGAGTATGCTCTCCACCCTTGGGTGGATTACAAACTAGACATCCTTTGAAAACCTCCTATAAGCATTGGTCAAGATAAATTGAGGGACTCAAGTTGGGGTAGAAGAAGGAGGACTTTCAAGGTTTCAAGAAGAAAGAGAAACAGGTTGGAGCATTCTTTTCTTCACTACATATTATTAATGGCATAAGGTTAATGTCAAAATTATAGTACAAAGCCTTTCTTTCATACTTGGGAGGTTAACATTTATTTTGTTATTTTTTTTAGAGGTTAATTTAGTATCACTATGACAGTTTGGGAAGCTTTTCAATTTTTTTTTTTAAGCAATCTGACAACTCCCAATTCTAGTTTGGGAATATTAAATTAATATCTCATATACATATGTAAAAAAATATGTATCCCTCTATTCGGCTTGTCTTCGCTCGCGACCTCTCCGCGAATTTCGAACCCGAGGCATATTGAATCTTACAATACTTGGACGATTCTCACTGCCAAAGGCAAGACAAGCATGAGTCCATACAAGGGTTAGTCCTAAACATGGTTTAGTCCATCCGAATCCAATGATTAAAAGTTGAGATTACCTCTGTGTGAGGAGGTTCAGTAGGGATCGGATCTCAATGTACCATGCATACTCAAATGCGTCGCGGAGGCTTCCGATTATTACATTACCTTGAGTTTGTCTATTACCGAAGCCCAAATTGTGCATTGTGCTAGGCACTGTGCTGGGAATCTATTGACTGTTGTTACTGTCACACTGTTATAATTTTAGATATAAGAGCTCTTAGCAAAATTTGTTGTGGTTTATCGGCAAGGACGCCACTTGCATTATCGGTGATGTGACTCACACTCTGTTTAGGAGCTCTGTGTGGTCCACCATCTATCCCCTGTGCTCACACCTGTTAGTGGTGACAGATCTTCGCATAATCCTTTTAAAACACCACCTGTGCCGTGTATACATATCACATAGAAGGGCATTAAACTGCTATGTGTAGATATAAATTCCATTGGGCAGTAATAGTTTGGTGCTACGGATCATAACGGTATTCACTGCATTCAAATTTTGTATATGAGGTTAATCCTGGCAATTTGAAACCCCTCCATCTAGCGTAGTAATATTAAATACCTGGTGAAATTAGCTTAGTATTGTCATGGATTGAAAAACCACCGTAGCCAATTGACTCTTATTGATAGAATCACCGGTTGCAATTCTACTGCTCTAGATTGCCGACAGAGCCTACGAGCAGCCCTAATACCTAGTGCATTGATGGATATTCTGAACAGAAATTCTGTAAGTCACCCAAAATTACTCTCGGCGAAGTCCCCAAATTATGCTTATTACCCGAATTGGTAGTCAATTTGACTGTTTCCTTAGTGTGAGAAATGTTGTTTTGTTGTGTTGGAATTCGCAGCTGACAGAAAACTTTTGTGCGTGCGCACAGAGGATTAAGACCTTATTTACCATCATCACATAGAATTTGTAAATTCTGGACATACAGCCTACTCATCTAAATCCATAATGAAGGCCAAAAGGGTTTGCTCTAGATAGAGTCTTGTCGAGGAGTCTGTATAGTTTTGGGAATCATACCTCTTGGGGATCACTCGAATTCTAAAAATTCAAATAGCCCAAGGCTCGTGGAAAAACTATTAACCTTGCCATCGCTAACCCACGCTGTCAAAATTAGTGATCCCTTCTATAAAAAAAAATGTATCTTTTTTTTTTTAAATAATTATATCCTAGCTAACGGTGGTTATAATAATTTGAGCTTACGAAGATGTCTGGTATGTTTTATACAATTTAAATGTTAGTTCTATGATATATGTTTTAATGCCTGTGTAAATATCGTATAAAGTGGAATGAGTAATGATTTCTTTTTTTGTACATTGGGTTATAAGTAAGGCAAAATGGGATGGTTAGTAAAATTGCACTATGAAAATATTGGGTTATAAGTAAGGCAAAATGGGATGGTTAGTAAAATTGCACTTGATTAGATAGTAATTGTCAAGAAGAGAAGATAATGGTAGGGTCCAAGATCTGTGGGTATTATTGTGGTAATGATGATTTATAAAATCAAGCAGTGGACCTCAAGCTGGTTATTAATAAGTTTTCCTCTAATTGGATCATATAAGAATTTAATTATATAGTTGTGAAGTTTAAGAGATTAGTTTAAGGTTTGTAACATATAAGTGGTGGTATGAAGCTAAGGAGTGGTTTTCTATTATGATTAACGAAAATGTTAAAAATGATAGTATATGAAGATTTATCTTGGGATAGTTTCAATTGTAATAATGAAGTAAGAGGAATGTTCATAGATTAAGGGTATGGGACTTTAATTTATGAAGGGAAAGTGGATTGTTTATCTACTCAAAAGAATGAATTAGAAATTCATTCCTATGGGAATTTACGAAATTCTCTCTAGCGATAAAGAGTCATCTCCAAAATATGGACCCAATGAATATCATAAACTTATGCAAGATGTTATAAAATTCTATGATGACTTGAAGAAAGGAATCAATGGATTCCTTAAATGCATCTTTAATTATGAAGGAGCAGGTGGTTTCCTCCTTGGTATGGAAAATACCTTAATATTAACATGATGTCTTAGAGAAAGGAATTAAATAAATCCTTAATTGCATCATGTATGTGTATAGGAACAGTAACATTCCTTGAATTGTATATTGAATAAAAGGGATCCGTTGAGACCCTTATATACTTGTAATATTTAACATCTTGAGTTTATGAATATGAGGAAAGATCATATTTTGGAGGCTAGGTTTTTCCGGTCAGGGTTTCCCAGCATAAATCTTGGTGTTACTTTAATTTGTGGTTTGATTTATTATATCTTGTGAATGGTGCAATTATGTTCAAATGTAAATGATGTAGTGTAATATAATGCAAATATCTCGTTCTTTTGTAATAATGATTTATTTTAGTGATGAATGGATGTTATTTAAATGTGTTAATGGTTCAATGGAATTTGTCTAATTTTCACTATAACATTGAGGGGTAATTAATGATATGCAACACCATTTATATTCTTGTTGTAGAAACTAAATCTTAAGAGAAAATTTGGATTTACGCATTATATCCTTATTCTTGTATGGAACACAAATCCGACTAAAAATAAGGTTTTGTATAATGCTCTAAACCTAAGGACAAGATGGAATGAATCTTACTTCATGGATTAAATGCATTTAAAATGACCTAGTTGAGATCATGTTGTGGAATGAAACTCTCAAGAGGACACTATGACCTTGATTTAAGATAGATCCTCCTCTCTACACTAAAGGATTAAATTTACATGGGACTAGTATTGTCCATTTAAAAGGAATTCATTAGAGGGATTGCCTAATTAAAGGTGTAATACTATGCAAGGAGGATTAAAGATAGATGTTCCATGGATTTTTATCATGATAGTGATACAATAATCTTAGAATTCCTTTCTATATGGATTAGATCAGAGCTAATATTTATGGATAACCATAGGTGTGGTTATTCCATCCATGATGGGCTACCATCTTTAAGGTATACACCTGGTCTAGGTGGACCATTTGGTGATTTCCTCCTTTTAAGAGGATGAAACTAGTATGCTAGGCCAACGTACTCATACCAAGTGGGGTATGAAGGTTTCGTAGAAGATGATCACTTCTACTTATGAGAATCTGATCAAGTCTCTATAGCTCTCGAAGCTATATGCTTTGGAATGTACGATCCAAATGGAATATGCCTATCTTAGGTTATGGATTAGGTCATTGTCATATAAACATTTATAAAAAAAAAAATTATGTGGATAAGAAGGAGTAACAAATGGGTACTTTACAGTATTGGTTTTGAACAAGCTCAAAAGAAACAAGAAGAGAAGTCAACCTCAAGTTCTGAAGGAGAAGAAACTTCAGAAGAAGACACTGTAAGAGAAAGTGAGACTTCTAAGGATGAGTTGGACAATAGAAATTTCAACAAAAATGAACTATGCACAAAAGAGAAACAAATAGAATAACAATAAGAATAGGTTGAGAGAGGCTAAGAGACCAATGAGGTCAAGACAAGGAAACTTCAATGGAATATATTTTTCATGTCACATATTTAGGCTGCACATGGCTTCATAGTGCATGACACATGAAAGACAGGAATATGGAAATAGACAACTTTTCCATGGGTATTGCTACTCATGCAATCAGTTTGGTCACAAGGCAATGGATTGCAGGGTTCATGACAAAAAAGGATATGGCTTTACTAGGATAAATCCCAAGATATTTGCACCTCCAAGGAATAATAACATTAAGTGTTATAAGTGCAATAATAATGGACACACAATAATGTGGTGTAGAGCAGACATTCCAGAATCAAGTATGAACAAGAATAGGAACAGGAAAAGGGATATGGATATGAACAGGAATAGGAACATGGATATAAATATGAACAAGAACAAGAATATGGATATGGACAAAAATAGGAACATGGAATGGAAAGGAATAGTCAAAGAAATCAGAAGGATCAAATAAGAAGAAAAGATGATAAAGGTAAAGAACAATGTTTGCTCATAATAGAAATACTCCCACCCCAAAATTAACCACCTCAAGAGGAGGTGGGGGAGGGGCTAAGGTAAGAGACTCATTCTTAGCCTCGAGCCCCAAAGGTGACCCTTTGCCATTGATGCTAAATGTGGAGAGATTTGGGTAAGGGGGAGAGATTTGGTATTTGAGTAAAGAGGAGAGATTTGAAGAGAGCATTGAGCCAGGGGGAGAAATGTCCTAGGGAGAGCAGAACAAATAAAAGGTTAAGTTTTTGGTAAAAATAATTTGGGTTGCCATCAATGACAAAGGGGGAGATTGTTGGACATTTTGAGTCAAAGTTGTCATTGATGTCAAGGAACAAAGTTGTCATTGATGTCAAGGAATAAGCTATCATTGATGTCAAAAGGTCAAAAGGAACAATGCAAAGGTTAATGGCAAAAGAGCTTCATAATATTTATTTTTAATATTATGTGAAGCATAAGTAGAAGGGTTTTTATTAAAACCATGGAAGAGCAAAAATAAAAGGTTTTTCATAAAAACCCAAGGAGGCTTTTAAATTCATATTAGAAAGCCCAAGGAAGTTTTAAATTCAAATTGAATTTGAATTTTATAAATAAATATTATTTATACAAAGTGGTAAAACCTAAGAAGGCTTTAATCCTTAATAAAGCCAAAATGATTTAAATATTAATTTATAATATTTAAATTCTAAAGAATTTAAATAATTTATAAATTAAATATTTAAAAGTTAAAGTGTCAACATTTAATTTCAAGGTGGCATATTGGTATAAAAACCATATGCCTAAGTGGAAAAAGAATTATCCCTTGTTCGATTTACTAAAGGCCTATGAGTTGTGTGTTTCATGTGATTTCGTGCAAGGAAGAAGATAAAGTTTTGTCTTAAGTGCATCGACGAAGAAATAACGTGAAAGAAGCCCTAAACCTCATAACCATCCAACGTGGTGGTTTGGTGGCAAGTTGGAGTGAGCTAAGGTGCTTGTGAGCGGGAGGACCCACGTTCGAATCTCGACAGGCAGCGTTTTGAGTGGACTTGGTCAACATTTTGAGTGGACTTGGTTAGGCACCAAAGGAAGCAACACAAATCCTTTTTGGGTGAGGCGCCAAGAGGGAGAAGATAGAGCACGTGGTGCTCTTCCCTCCCAAGGTGAGCGCCTAGCTCACGCGACGGTTGGAGCCACGGCTAGGGCACTGGTAGAGGCGACGTCGTGAGTTCGAGTCCCACCAAGGCAAAGGTAATAAATTTTTTAATATATTTTGTGATGCCTAAGGTTTTGACATAAGGTCCTAGGGAGTTAAAAGGGGTAGATAAAAAGTATTTTAATTGGTCATTATTTTGGAATAAGGAGTTAAGCTTTATTTTTAATAAAGTCTTTTTGACATATTGGCTGATTGGAGAAATAAGTGGATTAAAGTGTTGGTTAAATTTTGAGAGGACTTCTTGCCATTGAGTTATTTTGAGAAGGTGATTTTATTGACATTATTTCTGGTATTGGATATTATTTTAACTGGGAGATTATAAGGTGTATTTGGTCAATTATTTTTGTATATGTTGATGGATGCTTTCTTCAAGATGGAGTGACAAGGTGTATGTATGTTTTGATATTTGCATTGTACTTTTGAGAGAGTTTATCATCTTCTAACTTCCTTGAGCTTGGCAAAGAAGTGTTTGTGGTTGTGGCAGATTTTTGAGGTTCCTTCATCATCAAGAAAAAGGTATGGGCACATTCTTCCATAGTTGAGTTGATTGGTTGGTTTTCTGGAAAACAACTTTGGAGTGAAAAGGACTTAATTAGGTTTCCTTTTTGAGTGTGTTGAGTTAATGCTTCAAGGTTTTCTGGAATAAAGAGTTGTTAAAACCTTGTTTGATAAGCATTGTTGTTGAAGCCATTGGTTAAGTGAAGAACTTGAACTAGGGTTTGAAAAGAACATGAGTATCATTGTTATGTGAGATTGGTTGATAAGCATTGTTGGAAATATTTTGAGTGAGTGTTCATATGCTTGGACTAGGGTTTGTGAGCAAGGATTGTTTCATTGAGTGATTGGTTGAGTAGAGTTGGTTGAGCCTAGTCAAGTGGATGTGTGAAGTGATTGTTCAAGTTCTATGAAACAAATTATTCTATATTCTGAATTGATTTGAGAAAGAGGTTGAGTATTGATGAGTGTGAAACATATTGAGTCTCTAACAATTCTCTGTATGTTTCCAAAAGAGTGATTGAAAGTAATTGAGCATTGAGGTGAATGTGAAGCATATTGAGTCTCTAACAATTCTCTGTATATTTCTAAAAGAGTGATTGAAAGTGATTGAGCATTGAGGTGAATGTGAAGCATATTGAGTCTCTAACAATTCTTTGTATGTTTCTGAAAGAGTGATTGAAAGTGATTGAGCATTGTGATGAGTATAGAGCATATTGAGTCTCTAACAATTCTCTTTATGTTTCTATGAGATTGGACAAGTTCAAGTGTGGACTTGTTGAGCAGATTTGAGGTAAGTCTTTGAGAAGACTTGTGGACAGATTTGGGTAAGCTTTTGTGGAAGCTTACAATACAAATTGAGAGCAGATTTGGATAAGTTCTAGTGAGGACTTATTGAGCAGATTTGGACAAGTTCTAGAGAGGACTTGTGGACAGATTAGTGTGAGCTTTTGTGGAAGCTTGCAAGGCAGATTTGAGACAAGTCTTTGAGAAGACTTGAGAGAAGAATTGATTGATTTTTTCAAACCTTGAGTTAAGGTTTGGGGCAGATCCAACAGAGTTGATTTGAGATTGAGTCAAGCTTTGAGTTAAGGCTTGAGGACAGAGATTGAGGACATATTTGTGCTAGACCGAAGGACTGTGTTTAGTATAGATTCGAGGACAGATTTTGGTGTAGATTTGAGGATAGGTTTGTGCCAGACCAGAGATAGAGATTGAGGACAGATTTGTGCTAGACCGAAGGACTATGTTTAGTGCAGATTTGAGATAGAGCTTTGGAGGTGATAGAGTTGAGGACAGAGGTCTCCAACTAGAGCAGGGAGGACAGGTGTCTTCTATGGATAGAGTTCCATTTGCTAAGGGCAGTGGAGGTAGAGGTCTTCTAGAGGATCACCAGCCAAAGCAGAGTTAGGAGATTGGTGTCTCCTGTGGATAGAGATCCACAAACTTGATTAGGGGATTGGTGTCTCCTTTGGATAGAGATCCATAAACATTGTAATAGGGAAAGGATTCCCAAGAGATTGATTGAGAAAATTTTAGTGAAATATTTTCTCCGTGGAGTAGCCCACATTGGGTGAACCACGTAAATTTGGTGTCTCTATTGTGTGTGGTGATTTGTGCATTGCTTTGATTATTGCTATTGATATTGTTATCTATACATTGCATAATATTGATTGGGAAATAAAAGTAAAAAGTGGTCTTATACTGTTCACCCCCCCTCTCAGTATAAGCTTGTGTTCTTCATATAACCCCACAAAGATATCCATAATCAAAATTTTAAATACTTTGTTGAGTCATAAGGAAAACCTTTTAAACTTTTAAGTGAGCAAAGCTTACTAGAAAATTTTAGCCTTGATTATTTGGCTAACATGGTATGGTACCTAAGTTTAAACCATGCAACCATATCCTTTTTTAAGGATGGCCTTTCACCCCCTTCCATGCTTGGATAAATCCCTTTGTACATCACATGTCACATTGGAAAGCAATGCATCAAAAGGGTCCTTGTCGATGATGGCTAAGCCATAAATGTATGTAGCCCGAAATTCATTAATCCATTAGGAATTAATGAGGAAGATTTAGAAAAATATAATATTATTATTAAGGCCTATGATAATTAGGAGTGTGATGTCATTGGGACTATAGTTCTTCCATTAAAAGTAGGGCCTTGCATACTCAACACTTTATTTTATTTTTACCTTTGATTTGAACTACAAATATCCTTCTAGGGTGATCTTGGATCCATGTCATGCAAGTTGTCCCTTCAACTTATTATAAATTTTTAAAATTTGAATATCAAGGCAAGTTATATAGCATTGCAGTAGGAAAATAACCCTTCACATATTGTCAAACCATTCAGGAAAAATATTAAAAGGTTTTTTTTTGTCCTTCCCTGAATGCTTCTCATCCCTTCATCAATGATACCTTAAAATCAATTTTGTCTAAGGAGATAGATGTCAACCAAGAAGTTAGGACTATTATTCAACCCATGACAAAGGGTAAAGGCCAAATTGAATCTCTAGATATTAATCACATAAACCTCAACATCCAACATAATGAGTTACTAGCTTTAGACTTAGCTAGATTATCCCTATCATCTCATACTTTGGGATTACCCTCTAGAAAATGAATTGTTGTAAAAATTGAAATTTTCACCTTCATTTATATTGGGACAAAAAATGAGGAAATAATTCATGGAATAAATTCATGCCCAATCAAAGAACCTTTAGAGTCTAAAGCTTGGACAAGATGTTGGTACTATGATATATTCAAACCCTAATGAAATATCACTATACTCCTCTTTGTATAGTAGTGATGATGAGGTATGCATTTACTCCCATGAATCCCAAGGTGGGGTCACCTTGACAAAATAATTGTATTGGGATGAGGAGGATAGTGAACTTTTCCCCTTCTGCATTTTCAACTTATTTTTGCAATATGCTCACATAACCACCTTAAGCATTGAAATTATTGATAAAACCAAACAAGAACCCCATGGAATTCTTGGAAGTAGCTCTACAATAAGAATAATTCAAATCTACCTCAAACAGACAATAGTGTCTTTCTCCAACCAATAGAAAGTCCCTTATCAACTTTTGATGTAAATGACTATGAATTGTAAGTTTTACCATAGCCCTTCTAGGGATAATCACATTTATTATCCTTAACAATAAGATATAACTAATAAGGAGTATTTCTTATCAATTACATATCTCTCACAATCATCTAACCTTGAACAATAAAATTTAGAGCATGAATAACTTGAAAGTTTAGGGGTATTACCCACCCCTCTGTAGCTAGAAGATGAATCCCACATGTTGATAGAATAAATAATTGACATCAACATAGATTCCTAAGATGATCCTAAAATTATAAAGTTAGGAAAAACACTAACCCTTTAAGAGCATGAAGAATACACAAAAAAATGATCAAATTTTGGCATCTTTGCATGGTCTTATGTAGACATTCCTAGATTAGATTTGTCTCTAGTAGTCCATCAGTTGGTTGTTAAGTCAAATGATAAACTAGTAAAGTAATATTGAGGAAAATGCATCCAAAATTTGCTTTATTTATTAAATAAAATATCCAAAAAAATTTATAAGTTAAGTTTATTAAGGCAATCGATTACTCTTAGTAGATTTCCAACATAGTATCCATGGCTAAAAAGGAAGGTGTCATTCATGTTTACACTAAATTTAGAGACATAAATAAGACATGTCCTAAAGATAAATTTCCTTTACCAAACATAGAAATGATCATAGATTTCATTGCAAGGTGTAGGATGCTATCCCTATTAGATGGATTTTTTGGATACAACCAAATATAAATTGGGCCTGATGATCAATCCAAGACAACTTTTATTACCCCTTGGGGGACCTTTTGCAACTTATCAATGAGTTATGATATATATATTCTATGACATGATGCATGATATCATTGAATATTATGTCAACAATATTTTTAGATGGTCTAGAAGATAAGAAGATT
Organism: Wollemia nobilis; assembly: GCA_028583015.1. Lineage (NCBI taxonomy): Eukaryota > Viridiplantae > Streptophyta > Pinopsida > Araucariales > Araucariaceae > Wollemia > Wollemia nobilis. Next base: position 4,537,252 of record JAQPPZ010003192.1, on the reverse strand, counting down.
ATATCAGAGACTTGACACATATTTGAGCGAGTAAGGGAATATGAAGTCTGTTTGAATCCTTCTAAATTTATATTTGGAGTAACCTCAAGAAATTTATTAGGGTTCAAAGTCTCTTGGTATGGCATTTAAGTAGACCTAGATAAAATATTTTCCCTCACCAAGATTCCACCTTCCTAAAAATCTAACCCAAATTCAAATTATACAAGGCATATTATAAGCTATTAGGAGGTTTATCTCTCAATTGACTAACAATTATAAATACTTTTCTAAAATTTTGAGTAAAGACACCAAGTTTATATAACAACCCACAAACTTGACTCAAGGGAGAGGGACTTTTTATTTTGACACAGACGACCCAATATTTTAATCAATATAAGGCATAACCACTTTTGATTTCCTAGTCATTCTAGATGACCCTCAAGTGGATAGGAGTGGCCAACTTCTCGTAAATTTTTAGGGTTAACTTTTCTAACCTTATCACTAGAAAAGACACTTTACTCATCCTCCCACCTTTCCATACACTCACCTTGCATGAGATAATTTGACCATGGCATAAGGGTTCTCCCTTTAAGGCCCATAATACTTAAAGGTTGCACCTATTCCCCAACCACACATGTTATCACTCATGTAGGATTATTATGGTATAATTCCTTAGTGATTAGTCAAACTCCATCTCCCATGTAACTAAATAATACCATTACCACTCCTCGATAATGATCATGGTCACACTTTCCAAAGTTGTGAGTAATACGGTGGATTATCCCATACCAACCCATCGTTGAGTTTCCTAAGCCTCCCATTAGGATACACCATTCACAACTACATGCAAGAAGCCAAAACTATACTATTCCATGAATGATCTGGTGGATTATCCCATACCAATCTATCTCACCTCCCACACTAGCCTCACCCACTAGGATTTGCCATTCAAAATTACCTAGTTGATTACCTTTCACAACTTAGCCAGGATTGGGTACATCTTGGTTCTAAGGTTCTTGGTTGTTCTATGAATATGACTATATAGTTCTTTATCACATTATCAAGGATCCTAATTATCTTATATTTGTATTTTAATAAATAATTATTTACTCCCTTTTGATGAGTATGAGACTTAACCTTATCTCTCTACTTTAATAAAAATTAAGAATTTAGACATTTACTTTAATAAAAGAAATCCAATAATTTTAAATAAGATGACATTTTTAAAGTAAAGACAACCACAATATTTTTTTAGAATTATAATCCAATAATTAAATATTATTCCTTTACCAATTGCAATCAACAGACCATTTAATTAACTATCTACATTTCCCTTTTACTACTTCTATAACATAGCTTACTTATAAATATAATCATTTTTCTAATGAACTCAATTCTAAATTGGTCAAATTTAAGTTCAATGTATTACACTTCTAGTAAAAAGAAAATAAATAAACTAATAGATCTTATCATATAACCCTTTTAAATTCAATATTATTATCTACTCTTAAGAACATGATAGAGTAATATAATACATAAGCTTAAATCTTAATAGTTTTTCATTCTCTTGGATATCTACCAAGGAAACCAAGATGTTTAAGATACATTTTGAATTAATCTTGAAGGTGCATTTTCCATGAATGCTTAAGATACAATTTGAATTAATATTGAAGGTGTATTTTCCATGAATTATCCTAAGTATTTTTCCATAATACATGGTTACATTACAGTCATAATGGTTTGTTGCTAGTTGTTTTTCCATCATTGAGTATCTAGTAAAACCCTTTCATCGAAATTTGAGCATAGATACCTTAAGGGATCAGGATAACCTTTGATTGCACATGCAATCTATTTTTCACTAAGAAGACAATACACGGATAATACAAACATTCATCATTCCTAACATACATATTTTACAAGAAAAAATATTCAACAAACATTTCTAACATATAAGTACTGTGAGATAATACAAGGGATGTAGAATGAGTCCTTGGATAACTTTTCTACATATCAATAGATTTGCATGCATCATAAATTTATATTTGCTATGAAAATAAAGGGTTACTACAACCTCAATTGAGGCTTCATTATAAGTGACATTTTACACTGATTCAACTTATATTACACTAACACCAGTTTAACTTTATATCTTCCAAAAATACTCTTTATGTAGATTCAACCTTTCTTTATTTTTTAATTTTTAAGGTAATAAAATCACTTCATTTGAGGTACCACACAATTCATAGGAATATAATAAATAATTCCAAAATTTATTTAAAATTCATGACACAAAAGAAAATTGGATTCCTTCATATTCCATCATGATAGCTACAATTCATATTCCTTTAAATAATAATAATAATACTAGATACATATTCAGACTTTTGGTGCACCAAATTTTAGTGTAAACGTCTCAACATTATATAAACCTCAAAGATAAAAAAGTATTTTGCTTCAATTAAAAACCAATAAAAAATCAACCCTCATAGGATGAATTAATAAAGTTCAATTATCTGGATGATATCCTAGCATTTCACGATAGGGGAGGATGAAAGAAGTGGTTGATGCACGACTCAATGTCACTTCAACTAAATCTAATACAAATTTAAATGGTAACAAAGCAGGGTTTCCTAATACATTTTAAACCACTACAACCAACAAATAGCGTTGAGTAGGCCTCAAGTTGCTTTCCTAAATTTTATTGCAAAAACAACTATACAATACCTACCAAACTCGAGCACCACAATGAATAAAGAAAAACACTTTAGTTAGTAGGCAACATCTAAATCCAAGCTATTCAACCAACATTACATTTGAAATCTAAATAAAATCAAAAGGTAAGATCTAGCATTTGAAGCTATCATTCACTTGAGTTTCTAACTAAATAACAGTAAACTAAAAGAGAACATAAGAGTAGGTAAAATTCTAAGGTGAGCAAATAACGTCCAACTCCAAGCAATATGACCAACATAATGCTTAAATTTCTAGTAGAGAAGGCATGGTATTTGTAGTTGGCATTAGGTTTTAATTTCTAAAAAGAATAAGAGTAGAGGAATCATAAGATCACAGTCAAAGACGACACTCAAAATTTTCAAACACCTCCTTTCAACTGAAAAGTATTAAAAAGGTTTAACCTTAAGTTGAGAATATTGTCAACAATAGGCCCTCCATAAATTCAAAATAAATTCATTAAGAATCCTTCGACAACAAAAAAACCAAAATAAGAGAGTCAAAATAGTATATTTTGGTAACTTTATTCCCATGTACAACTTTAGATATCAACCATGTCAGATCTCACAATTTTGTACTAGCAATCATCTAAAAGAACAAAAATTTAAATCCTATTCAAGAAAAAATTCTTACTTTCAAATGAATTATAGACATTAAAAGAATTTTAAAAGAAAATAAAATGTTTCAACACATCATAAAATAACAATGTCACAAACAAAAATAAAAGTTAGGAATATAGGCACCACTAATACAACCAATAGGATATTACCTTGCTATAGCAATTTTTGGAATTTCCTTCATTTTCTCCAACCTTCCTTCCACTAGCCACCCAAAATGCGATGGCTTGAGCAGATTTAAAGGGTGACAAAAAGAAAATAAATGAGCAGGTGGTCTATAATGCATCACACCACCTATCTTCTCATCTCCTTCTGCCAGGTCAATGGGTAAGGTCTTCATTGTATTTAAATTGAATTATATTCATATTCTCCCTCCCTTTTTTTAAAGCTTATGTTAATTAATAATAATAATTAATTATTTTATTTTATAAATTAGTTTAATATTGAATATTAATATTGACCATTAACATCGATATTTGAAGTATTAAAAATACAATCAATAAATTATATGCTCTAATTCATATGCAGTAACCCAAATTGCAAAATAGCAATATACACAATAATATTTTTCTTAAGCAGGAGGCTATACAATAGTTGTAATGTTATCACCTACCTACTAAGGATATCTCTATTGCTTTAGCAATTTCGTTGCCTGATGATGCATTTCAATCAAGCACACACATATGCAATGCATCTATATGAAGGGTTTTTACCCTTGTACCTGTTGATGAATGTTCATCCATCATTTCCTTTTTTCTCTCAAATTTTGTGGGTTGTCCTCTACCAACCACCTGTGAGAGTACTTGGTCCTTTAACCACAAAATTTCATCAACAGTGCCACATTCTAAGGTAGCATAAGTCAAATTTTAAAAATTAAAGTATAATTTTCAACTTATCTAGATAATATAAGATCATTCATTAAATTTTAAAATATCCATTCCTTAATTAATAACAAGAAAAGCATTTCTAAGAAGGGTCATCATAGTTCAATTGGGATGAAGAATGTCAAAAGGCTTGTTATACCTTAAAAACATATCTTCTATCTTCACTAGTACTTATCCCACCTGATCCCCTTAAACTATTATTATTATATATTGCAACAACCATCCATGCCTTGGGTGCCATGTTGACACAATATGATGATAAAAATAGAGGAAGGGCTATCTACTAAATTAGTAGAACCCTAGTTAGTTATAAAACTTGGTACATGCCTCTAGAAAAACTTTGCTTGACAATAGTCTTCACTTTTAAAAAGTTGAGACATTACATGTTAATCCACAAACTTATATCATAGCCAAAATGGATCCTTTAAGTTACCTTATGTCTAAACCTTATCTTTCAAGTCAAAGATCCAAATGGGTATTGGACCTTAATAAATTTGATCTTAAATTCATTAGCCACAAATCAATAAAAGGACAAGTGATAGTCAATTAGTTGGCAGCAACCCCTCTACCCAAGGTTATGCATAAGGGGTTGGACCCTAAATCTATTTATAAAAATAAGGTAAATCAATTTTGAAATCAAGGTGAATCTTGGCCAAATTCATGTAGGAGGTATGATGGATTACCTTTATTTTCCACCAAAAATTATAAAACTCTGGTGAATTTTATAGTTTTGACAATCGATGAAATAAAATCAACTATTAACCACTTGCAAAATAAATTCAATTGTCGATCGATTGCAAATGACTACTTGATTGACAATTGGTTGTAAATGACTCCTTGACTATTTTTCAGTTGCAAAAAATTGCTCAAATAGTAGTTAGTTGAAAATTATTGCTCGACTATCGAACGATTGCAAATGATTACTCAACTATCATTCAATTGTAAATTATAGGCTAACTCTAGATTGGTTGCAAATGATTATTCAACTCTGTTCCAATGGTAAAACTCTATCTAAATTTTACATGATAACATAAATCTAACCAACTCTAGCTAGGTAGCAAAAATCTAACTCTAGCCTAGTAGCAAAACTTTAAACTGACTCTATATCTATGGAAAAATAGTGTCTGACTCTGAATTGGATGTAAAAGACTAGCTCACTCTAGATTGGTGGCATAACAGAGTCTAATGTCAGATCGGTTGCAAATGATATTTTAACTCTGGCCTTATTGAAAAACTATAATTGAATCTAACCCGATAAAAAAACTCTTACTAACTTTGGATTGATGGTAAAACTATGACCGACTCTAGATCGGTCGCAAATGAATGGTTCACTCTGGATCGATTGTAAAACATTGTTCAACATTGTATCAATTGTAAAACTGTATTTGACTCTAGATTTGTTACACTGGGGGTTATGCTATTGTAGCACAAGGAGGATTTTTCCAAAAATGGGAGGTGAATGGGGGGTTTTGGGATGAATTCGAGGGTTTTGTAACTATTTTAGCCTAAATTGTACAATTGTATGATTTACCATTGTACGATATACAAAACTCCCAAAGAGTGACTGTACGATTTCAAATCGTACAATTGTATGATTATAACCTTACAACACCCTGAATTGTATGATTTTCCACTTGTAAAATATTCCAAAACTTTTATTTATAAGTGAAAACTTGGTAGTTTTACAATCATTCATTTTGAAACTCTTATTTTCCACCTTGGATAAGTTCAACTATGCAATTGTGAGCACAAAACTAGGCAAATGATCAATTGTATGGTTTAGGGAGGCTAACTATATGGTTGCAGCAAACCCTTGCTACAATTCCTCAGTTGCATATTTTCCAACTTACACACCGAATCTTGACAAAGTAGGAATTGTCTAGCACTATAGTGAAATTACCAACCTAGTTTGCTAACATGCAATTCCAAAATCACTATCCTTGGTTTAATATCATCAATCTTGATTACTATTCATTTCTAGAAATCATACAATGACATGCAAACATATCATTTACCAATTACAACAACAACAATGCATAATGCTAATTCACCATCATCACACCAGGTTGTGGAATCATTAATATTGCATTTCCATTGTAATGTCATCCATTTACCATATCATTCTGGCCATACTTGCATAGAATGTACAATCTAGATTCACCAACAATATGTATAAGCAATATTCACATTGACACACAATCCATAATACATGCTCTCATATTAATAATGATCTATAATAGAGATAACATGATCAATCCTATACAACACTACAATGATGATGAACATTCATGAACAATAATATTGAACCACCATCAACATCAATGAACAACCATAAAAAATTGAATGGGGGGCTTTATAATGCTTGCCCAGGCCGTTCCAAAGCAATTCTCAAGACAGCGCATTATTAAGACAACGCATTATTCACAACTACCTTCCCGCAATATCTCAAAATAATTAATGCACTAAGGTTTTACTAAGTCCTAATTTGATTTTTATCAAATTACCTTTCATGTGCATTTCACTTTATTTCATTTAACTTCTAATTGTACATTTATGACCAATTGTACATTTACAACCCTACATTGTACAATTAGATAAAATTGAACATTTGACAAAATTGTGCAAATCCAAGTCTTATCATTTCTTCTTCTTCTGGGAGGTGGATTTGCTGCCTACATCTACCCTCCCCTTTAAATCAGGTGGTGTCCTCATTGACTCATTTATCTTGGCCTTGGTTGACTGGTCTTGTTGAAGATCCTAAAGTTGTACTTGAAGAATAGCATGATCATTCTATAACTTGGCCATATAGTTATTGAGTTCTACAACCTTCAAGCCATACTTGCTGGCTGCCTCCTCTGTAGTAGCCAAAAGTTGTAGTAACTCCTTCTCCCACTCGGATGCACCCTTGCATAGCTTTTCTTTCAACTCTACCTCTATCCGAGCTGCTATGGCAAGCTCCTCATCCTTCTCTACAATGACACTATCGCTTGTTGCAATTCAGCCTTGTGGGCTAGTTGAAGCTCTTCCTTAACCTGAAGCATCACCTTATGATCCATAATTATTTCATTATAGCATTTAGCATCCTTTACCATTTCCTCAATCTTGTGGTCCTTCAACTGTAGTTGTTCTTTGGATATCTTCAATTGTTCCTCATTCTTTATCAACTGCTCTTTCTGGACTACCAATTGTTCTTCCTACTACTTGAGTTGTTGGCTATTCAAACTCAACTACTCCTCCTACTATTTTATCTATGCAACATATTATTGTAATAACTCTTCCTATTCCTCCAATCACTTCTTTTACTCTTTCACTTGTTGGATCATAAGTTGTTTCTCTTCCTCTTGTGTTCGTAGCTTCTCTTCATAGGCTTGCTTCATGTCCTTCATTTCAACTTCAACCTTCTTGAGCTTCTCCTTAACCTCATTCTTGTGACATTCTAATTCCTCTTCAATTATAACCATCTCTTTTTGAGTTACTTCCATATCTTCCCTTTGTGCTTCCTTGGCTTGATAGATCTGTTCAAGACCCACACTCAACCACTCAATCTAGTGTGTTAGGAAATTAAATTTTTGAAATATGAAGGTCAATTCTAGAGATGTCCTCTGATACTCTATATTCAATATGTTCAATGGACATCTCTGACTCTTGTCTAGATCTAGGTACACCCATGGGTATGCTCGATAGTTTATCTTCACTCCTTTCGATAAATCTTCAATCCCTAACATATTTGTTACCTCTCCTCTAGGTAACTACCATGGGTGTTGTGCATGAATCTAAGCTATCCTTCTTATTCGGTCCTCACTGCACACCCACTCCATGACCTTCTCCATCTCAGTGAAGTTTTTCTCCCTCCACTACTTTAGCTATCCAATACAACCTATCCAAAATTACAATCAGGTACTAGTGAACATATCACATATCTATTTCAAGAAATGGTCCACTTGGTCATCCATGTCTTCTCCTTCTTCATTTGAGATGCCAAATTGTGGTACTTTAAGCAAAAATCTTGTTTGAAGTCCTCTATCCATTTCCTGTGATGGGGTCCTTTCCTCCTCTTCCTCCTGTGGATATGAACTTCCCCCAACTTCCTTATGACCCATTATAATCTCCTCTTATAGCGTAATTTGGGCTACAATTTTACCTTCTTCTTCTTGTGATCTGATCTCCTCAATATTAATAATATCTTGAGTCGATTGTTGTCCTTCCATAGGTACCTAAACTTCCTCTTGTGGCTTTGGCAACTCTTCCTATTGTAGTTTATATAACCCCTCCTCCTATAAGGTCGATTGTTCTTCTACCACTACTATGGATATAAGGATTGGATCAGATCATTCTTGTGTTGGCATCATATTCTCCTCTCCCTAGTAACTATTGCCACCTTTCATCATAATCCTTATTTGTGGCTTCTTCTCCTTCATCTCCTTCGATGGGACTACCAACACTTCTTTTGCTTTTGTCCTTGGTGGTGATACTATTCTATCCAGCCAATGTTTAGATGCCTCAAACAATTCAAATTCATTAACTTTAAGAAATGTAGGAGATCCCACCACTACTCCTAACTGGTCTACCCCTATTGGTACATTGATATCTATCAGCTCCAAGTCTTCCAACCCCAAGTGCATATCAGCTAGGTCGGTGAGCATTGATTGCAACTTCTCACTCTACATAGGAGATTTCTCTCATGTCTACCTCTCCCATTACCTACATGTTTCAAATCTACATTGGATTGTGTGTTGGTATTGCTATCTCCTCCTCCTGGTGAGATAAGGGTTGCTCCTACAATCATTGGGTAGATACCTATTGTTCTAACTTAGAATCCAGGTGCAACTATCATCATCTCTTCCTCTAAGGGTGGACTTCTTCTTCTAATGAAGTCCCCTTCTCATCAATCAAAGGAGGTTCTGGTTTCTTGATATTCTTTTTCTATCTCAACTTCTCTAGGGTAACTTTCTAAATTAGCACTATCTTCACCCATCATAGTATGGTAGGTTGATCCCTTGGTAGATCATGAGGTGTTGTTAGCCCATGGAATGTAATGCCAACCTGAGAGACCACATCCAACATTACAACAATTGCATGGAATGTCATCGAGAAGTTCTTCTTGGTCCTCTACAATAACCATTGTATCCTCTAAGCCAAATATGTTCCCCAATCATACTGCACCCCTTGTGTGACACCTTCTACATACTGTGCCATCCAAATTGGCATCTTAAAATATCATGCTTCACTTGATAGTCAAGACATAACCACGTTCATGGCACACATAAGATCCTTTATTTTTAGCATACTTTGCTTGATTCCCCATCCTCCTAAACCAAAAGCCTTAGTAGCTGATGGATATTGAAGCTCTATTAATGTGGTGATTAACCTATGGGTCTCTATGGCATCTACCACTTTTCTCTTAATTGGGAGCCCTTCCTTTGGCAACCCAAATGTTCATTAAAAAGTTACAACCAAGAATTCCACCTTGAGATGATGGTTCTCAATCCGTACAAAGGTGCAATTCTTGCTTGAGTCGTACGACTACACCATCTGCAATAAGTATTCATGAAATAATACTTTATCCTATGGTGGTACCTATGCCAATATACTCACTCCAGCTCGAGTCAAGGCTATCTTCATCGGGTGAGTGTCCTCATTGTCATTCCACCATTTTTGACATAATTCACCTATCAGCTATGTGAAGGTGATATCCTTCAATTCCACCTACCCTCCTTCATCCTCACTAGGCAGGTCCATTTGTTCATCTAGGGTAGCCTCTCTATGCACCTCACTATGAAGCTCCCTTCGATGTGCCCTAGGTGGTTCCATTTGTGGCTCTTGATGAAAATGTAGTTGTGCTCTTCCTCTACCACCATGCCAATTCTTGTGTCCCCTCCATGGCCTATAACCTCTACCCCTCCAAGGATGGTAATTGTGCTCTCCTTGTGGCTGAAACCCTCATCCTTGACCTTGTGTAGGGTGGGTCACTTCTTCTTGCCTAGGCCATGAATCTCTCTGATGTAGTGGTCCTAGTGAGCATTCCCTCCTTGTTGCTGTAATCCATCATAAATGAGCTTAAAATTCCTACTCGATGCTCATTCTTCACAATTCCTCATCTTGGAACCATTCTTCACCAATCTTATTCAATTTGATAATTCAAGACAATTGCATCACAAATTGTACAACTTGCCCTAATTTCATACAACTACACCAAAAAATGTATAGATTCCTCTCAAAAATCATATAACTACTCCTCACAATCGTATAAGTGCTTTTTGGAATTGTACAACTACCTCCAAAATCATATAGTTGTTCCTAAAATCGTACAACTATACTCCAATTCTATATAATTCACCCAAATCATACAATTTATACCCCAAATCATACAATTTCACCCTAAAATCATATAGTAAGCCCCAAATCATACAATTGCACCTCACTTTCATACAATTGCACTAGGAATCATACAATTGTATTTGAAATCATACAATTGCACTCAAATTGCATAATTTGGGCTCCAATTCATACAATTTTACCCTAAAATCATACAACTATCCTCAAATCATACAATCTCCTCCCAAAATCATACAATTTTCTATTCAAGCTACACTTGCCCTAAAATCCATGTTTTTGTTAAATTTGTATGATTTGTTTTGCACCCTTTTGCCATCGTTATGCAATTCCTCTTTTTGATGCAAATTTTGGTTCACTTGTGCAATTTCCCTTCCAATTGTGCAAATATTTAGATGTACGATTTACTATGGAAATCTATGCAACATTCTTGTATGACCTTCTCCTTATAATTTTCCTCATGCAATGGCTAAAATATTTTCTCCTTTACCGATAAATTGTTTCATGTAAATTAGGGTTTCAATCTGACTCCAACTCAGCTTTTCTGAAAAAGCAACAACTCCAACCTAAGCAACATCTCACCACTTGGTAAACCAATTACCTCAAACCCTATATTTTTATAAAAATTCCACCATTGAGGGTTTTTTTCCAAGTAATTCCTACAATCTTTACTTTTTCTGAAAAAACACCCTACTTTTCTAGGATAAAACCCTAGCTTTTTCACTAGCGCTCCCATTGCTTGCTTTTTTGAAATCAAGGAATTCCACTTGGTGCAAATTCTTAAATGGGTCAAAAAATTTAATGTACATGTGTTATTTGCATGCCCATATGGTAAAAATTCATTTGTTGCACATTCCTTGCTCCCAAAATCACCTATTTTTACCTACAATTCATACAATCTGGTGAAAAAATATGCATGGTGCCTTCCTTTTATAATCACAATGTCCTATGCATGAAAATCTACCACCTCAGCCCCTTTGCATGTGTTTTTGGCTTTTTGTATGAATGACTACCAACTCATCCCTTTTTGCATGCAATTTTTATCCTTTTTCTTGCTTTTTGAATATTTTATTATAACTTTTTGTTTTTCTTTTTTTTTCTTTTTTTTTATTTTATAAGAGGTTGCCATTTCGGTTTTCAACCATCTTCCATCTTAATTGCATCCTAATGGATTTTCACAATCAAGATTATTTTTCTATTTTTATATACATTTTTTTTAAAATTACCTAATTTTCTCACTTACCTTCTAGGAAATCGTACAATGACATTCACTTGTACGATTCCTTCTACCAATGTGTCATTTGGAGGTTTTACCACCTCATTTCATGCAATCGAGTGTTGAGAAATCATACAATTGGGTGCCAACTATTCAACTATATGATTTACTCCCTCTTGTTGGTCAATTGTACAATTTGTAATCATACAGTTGTCAATTGTACAATTTGGAATCATACAATTACCATCTATACAATTTGGAATTGTACAATTGCAAGTTGTACAATTGGCAACTACACAATTCTCTCCTTCCAAAGTTATATTTTCTCATTCATGACTTCTCCTTTGCCCTATTGGTTGCTCATTTGGTGAAGACACCCTTACTACTCGATTCTCATTTGGGTGACTTCTACTCCTATCTCCTCGAACTAAATCTACCTCCAAACTTGGTGAACGAGTCCTTTGTCGACCTTGACTTGCCTCCTCCTCAAATCATACTCTTCCTATGCTAGCAAGTCCTCTTCCTCACACTTGTCTTCCATGATCTTGTCCTCTTGCTATAGAACCTCTTTGCATATTAAATGGACCAACTTCTCCATGAGGCAATCCTCTTCCTACTTCTATTCTTCTTGGTCCTTGTCGATGCATTGGTGGTTTCCCAAGTGGGTATCATCTCGTAAGGTTTGGCAAGAATCCTCCTCACCCATTGCATCCTTGCACATTCTTGATCTGATTGAAGGGTACATGTGGTGCCTCCTCTGGCTATCTAGGCCATATTGGAGTAGGAGGTTGAATCCTTCCCCTTCCCCCTCTAGGTAGAGGATCTAAATTATTCCTTCCTTTAGTCATTGGTCACAAACCCCCTCTATGACCTCTTTGTCACCTTGTGGTACTTGGGATTCCCTATTGTTGATCTTGTTGTTGGCTCGGTCCTCCTCTTTCCCAAGTATTGGGAGTCACATCCATAAACTCTATATTGGCTAGGTGTCCTTCATTCCTTTGGGCTCATGGTGACAACTATCGTAATGCTCTTATTCGATGATCCACATGTGTCAGTCATCTTATCCATCATCTTTCTTTGAAGTGACATTGTGGGGAAAAATTTGCCAAAGTTTCCCTATATTCTTCAAAAATTTAGACTTAGTACTTGAGTCATTATGATTATCTTCTCCTTGTGTCGACCACTCTGTTGGAAAATTCATTATTCGTTGAAGTCTCCTCACTTCCCTTCTTTGTCTTCTCAACTATCGATAGGCTATCACATAGGCATCTAGATCTGGATGAGCATGGGGTTCTTGTATCCTTGCCAAGAAGTCATCACTACTACTCTCTTGGCTACTATCCCTTGTTAATAAGGGCATTCCCTCATCACTAGACTCACTCAAATCTTCATGTAGGTTCCCTTGGGGTTTAGGTGATGTAAGGTCTTCCTCAATCTCTCACCAAACTATCTCGACTACCTCATCCGTAATTGGTGGATCATGTGTCGGACCCCTTGGTTTGACTTGTGACCTTTCTTCCCCACTAGGACTTGCACCTTCCTATTGTCTTTCATTTTCTTGAGGTACTTCCTCATTGCTTTCATTGCTCACTCCTAGTTCCCTTTGCCTTGCAACCTATTTCTCATCAAGTCATTGCATTGTTTCATCCAACTCTTGGATGATCTATTCTCGAAGTCTTGCATTATGTGCTTGCAATGCTTCATACTCTTCCTACAATTATTGTGCTTGATGTTACATCCTTTGTTGCAACATGCCTATCTGAGTGAATGGAGTAAGTCCTATCAACTCCTCATCTACCACTCCACCTTCATTTGCATCTGGTATTTCCATATCGAAGGTGTTTATCCTATCTTCATATTGTATCATTAGTCGTATCCTATGATGTCCCTCTACTTGTTGAGGTAACTCCCTTTGCTCTAGTTGTGGATACACTACTACCTCCTCTACTTGGTTAGCTTCTTCCTGTTGCTCCCAATTTGTTGCTAATGGTACTCGTTCCTGATTTCTTATTTCATTTAGAGGAATCCATTCCTCCTCCTCTTCTTCGATTCATTCTATTTCCATCTATGAACCTCATGTGTACTTGCATCCTTCTCCTTTCATCAAGGTGTGGTACCAATTCTCATTGTTCTATAATTGGTCGTGCCTCCTCCCCTTCTACAAATAGATGTGTAATCCCCATATCATTGTCTCCTTGTGGTGGATCTTGATTATGCTGGGTTACTTGTTGTGGTTCACTAGATTCAACTTCTTATCGTTGTCTTTGTTCAATTTCTTGTAAAGTGATGAACATACATTGTGCTTTATATGGTTTTAACTTTGAACCATTCACTATTTTGGGTACCACTATCCCATCCAACTTTTGTAACTTCATTGCACCATTGTCCATCACTTCCATAACTCTAAAGGGACCAAGCCATAATATTTTCAACTTCCCAGGCTTGATTTCTCACTTCCCATTGAACTTTAGGACTAATTCTCCCTGCTTAAGTTCTAATTTGTGGAGATGCTTATCATGCCATAATTTCCTTCACCTCTGGGCCACTTCGATTGCCCATTGTGCCATGACTCTCCTTTCATCCAATCTGATGAGTGTGGCCAGTCACTCTTCCAGACTTTCTTGGTCACCCAAGCGATGCTCCACAACTATCCACAAACTAGGTACCAAGAACTCTAGCACTACTACCTCCTGACCATACATTAGCTGGAATGGCGTATGGTCCATTGTTGGTTTGAAGGTTGTCCTATAATCCCATAGAATAGATGGTAACCTCTCTTCCCAATCTGCTCCTTCTATACCATAGGTCTTATATAGCATAGAAACCAGGACTTTGTTGGTTGCCTCCACCTACCCATTTGCTCAGGGGTAGTATGAACTTGATAATGAATGCAAAATCCTGAATTCTATTGTCAGATTTTTAATAACCTCATTAACAAAGTGACCTCCCCTATCACTTGTTATTCATAGTAGAATTCTAAATCTTGTAATCACCTATTTGTACAAGAATCAGGTTGTACTTTTTATCGTGTTATCTGGTAGCACCCTTGCTTCTACCTATTTTGTTAGGTATTATATTGCTACCATGATATACCGATATTTCTACCTATGGGTGGTTTTCAATGGTCCAAAGAAATCCAAACCCCATCTCTCAAATAATTCTTGAGGTTGTGATGGATGCAAAGGCATAAATTCTCTGTGTAGTGGCTTCCCCACTCTTTGAAAAGTATCACATGCTTGTACATATTCTTTTGCATCATTGTACAATGTAGACCACCATAATCCTACCAAGAGTATCTTCCTAGTAGTGGTATCTGGCCCCATGTGTCCTCCTACCAAGCCTTCATGGGCTTCTTTTAATGTTATGTTGACTTCCTCCTCCATTACGCATCTTCGTAAAATATCATCTGTACCCATCTTATACAACAATCTAGCTATCATCTGAAAAGGTGTTGACTTCAAGATTACCTTCCTCTTCTCTATCATTGTCAAGTCTTGTGGCAACTTCCTTGTGGATAGATATTGCCCAATTAACTTGTACCATGCTAGTACAACATTAATTACAAATAGTTGTGCATCGAGGAATTCATCTAGAATTCCCATCCCTATAGGTTCTCTTGATCGTATCCAAGACAACTAGTCTACAATCACATGCTTCTTACCAAGTCTTACTACTACTTAGAATATAAATTCTTGCAAAGTGATGAGCCACCTATTGACTCACCCTTGTATCACTAGTTTGTTTATCAGGTACAACAGAGCTTGATGATCAACATAGAAGGCAAATAGGTTTGCTAATAGGTAATACCTAAAATTTTGTACTACATATACCATTCCCAAAGCCTCTCATTTTATTGTACTATAATTTCTTTCTACCCTTGATAATAGATGACTTGCAAAATAAATAGGTTGATCCAACCTAAATTGTCCTTCTTGAGCCAATGTGCATCCTATTACAAAATTGGAAGCATCAATATGGACATGGAACTCTTTATCCCAATCTAGAAACACTAGGATGGGGCTACTCACAAGTTTTGCTTTCAATTCCTCAAAAGCTCCTTGATGCTCCTCTATCCAACTAAAAGGAATATTCTTCTTTGTCAATGAGTCCAATGGGTAGGACACATGTGCATAATTCTTGATAAACCTTCAATAATATCCTATGGATCCTAAGAATGTTTTTAATGAACTCACATCATATGGCTCCTCCATATGCAAAATGACATAAATTTTATCAAGATCAATCTTCAACCCTTCACTGCACACTATATGTCCTAGTAATTTCCCATATGGTACCATCAAATAATATTTCCTAGGATTTAGGGAGATTTGTGCATTCCTACATCGGCTCATACATTCACTCAAGGCTAGTAGATGGTCCTTAATCCTACCATAGATGGACCAATCATCCAAGAATACCTTGAACTTCCCTATCACCAATTGATCGAATATATATAGAATAATCCATTGAAATGTGGTCGAGGTATTACACAACCCAAATGGCATCCTATTGTATGCATAAATTCTATTTTCTATGATAAATGTGGTCTTCAACTTATCTTCTTTGGCTATACTGATTTGATTATAGCTAAAAAACCCATCCAAGAATGAATAAATTTCATGTCCTGCTACTTCCTCTAGAATGGAATCTATGAATGGAATAGGGAAGGGATATTTAATCATTACTACATTCAAACTTCAAAAATCTATATAGATCTAAATCTTATCCACTTCCTTTTTCAAGGTGACCACAATAGGAGAAACCCACTCACTCGTGGTAACCCTAAAAATAATGCCAACATCCAACATCTTGTCTATCTCCATATTTACTAGAGCTACATACTTGGGGTTCATCCTATATGGCCTCCTTCTCATCGGTTGTGCCCTAGGAATTAATGTAATCTTGTGGACACATAATTCTGGTGGTATACCTTTCAAATCCTTATATGTCCATGCAAAAACATCCTTGTATTCCAAAAATATCTTGAAAGCTACTACTTTCAATACTGGATTCCAATCATCACCATAATGGATCATTCTAGGTTCATTCTCCATTCCTAGATTTATGTCTATGATCTGAGGTCCTTCATATTTGATATTTTCTAGCTCTACCTTAGCCTTTTCCATATTTTTCAATATGCATTGGTCTTACATCTATCTCTACATCTCCGATTGTATATTCTATAAAACTCTTAGGAAATATCCATTTTTCTTGTTCCTCTTCTTTTGGTTTCTTGTTGACCTTCTTCTCATCTTGTTTTTCCATGATCTCCTCTGTATTAATATAGATATAGTTGGGCTAAAATACCTTGTACTCCTCCATCTTCCAATGAAGGAGTCTACTATCAAATCAGGTTTCATCCTCGCTATATTCTTCTAGATACAACATCCCTTCTTCATTGGGTTCATATTCTTCTTCACCTGAAGAACTACCTGACTCATCCATCGTGGCAACATCCTCACTAATTTTTTTTTATTTTTCAAGTTAATCATATACTTATGTTGTCCTTTCTTGAATGTGATCTAATATTTTCCCCAATTGTGATTAACTTTGGCTACTCACAACCAACCTCTTCCCAATAGTGCATCATATGTAGGCTTTTGCATAGTAATCACAACAAAATCCAAGATGAACTCTTGGTCAACTATTATCACCTATTGTGCCATCAATACTCCCTTTGTCTCAATACCATACTGGTCAACACCATACAACCTAAAACTTGGTGCCCATAATGATGGAGCACCAATCTCCTTCCAAGTTTTCTTTGGTAGCACATTAACATTGGACCCTCTATCCATAATAACTTGTGTTAACTTATGCCCCAATATCTCCATATGGACCAATGTTGGTTTCTTCCCAACATCAATCATTAATATGGTTGGATCCATAAAATAATCCTTCCATTCCTTTTCTTATATTGGTTGGCTCTAGACCTCCATCACCTTTTGTGGTTGTATCTCCTCTTCCATCGCCTTATGCAGTGATGGTATGGCTTCAAGCAAACTAGCCATCTTGATTTCTATTGTTGTATTTAGAACTTGTGCTACCAAACCTTGTACAATTACTTTATCTTTTGATATGCAAGGCTTCTTTAATTATTTCTGTTCTACTAGCCTTAATTACTTAGCTTTCTATGCCTCTTCTTCAATTACCTTTTTTGCCACCTACCATCTCTTCCTTTCCTTGGTAGGTTCTAGGTAAGTATCCTTCTTAGCCTGACTTTGTGTCATGACTAATACATCTTTCTCAGTTTCCTCCTCTTTTATTGAGGGTACATCAATATCCAAGAAATTCATATTTTGTGAGCCACTCGTACCTACTTTCTTGGGATAGTTGACCTCCTTGTGGTTACCTGGACCACACCATCTACACATGTGTGTAGCATTATTTTGTGTTATCTCCTATGTCTAGGGAGAAGGATAATTCTTCATAAAATACCCCCATTCTTAGAAATTTCAATATTGTATGATTGGCCTTCCTTCCAAATCATACTACAAGTAGCTCTGCCCTCCTTGCTTGTTACCTTGATATGGTCTTCCCCCTCTATGATTATTTCTATAACCTCCACTAGTTGTAGCTTGTCCATTCCCTTGAGACTTCATTTTTCCTCTTGTTCTTGAATTGTAAGAGTCTGCTGGTAAAATTTTTAAATTGAATGGACATTTCACCACTTCGTGTCCTAGCACATTACATATGTGGTAATATTCATTTTAAGGATAATTCACATTTGTATGTCCTTTAATCTTACATTTTGTACACTAGATATATTTTTGATCTCACCTTGTATCTCCTTTGGCTTCTTTTATTATCTTATCAAATTCCTTTTGAAATGATTGGATAGTCTGATGTATCATATCATCTTCATCGTTATCTGAATCCTCATGCCTAGAATGTGTCGTGATTCCTACTACTATCTGCTTCACCTCACTTTCAAAAAAATTTACTTTCTCTAGCGCTTCTTCATATGTTGAGGATGGTACTACCTTCATCTTCTTCCTATATCTTGGCAGTAACCCATCGAGAAACCATCATTTAACCAGTGCATCTACTAGTGGTATTTGCATTTTATCGACTAGTTGTTTTAATTGACGGTTTATGTTTTAATGTCCTCATCAACACCTTGCTTTGTGGTGTATATTTCTATTACAATGTCACCATCATCTCTCAAGGGATGAAATTCCTTGATGAAGGCATCTTTCATCGTATTCCATACCCAAAATGTTGGTGTATTTTCTCGCTTTAGATACCAATCTATTGCGAGTCCTCGTAATGTGGTAAGAAATAGCTGCAACCATTCATCTGGTTGGTTTACACCATTTGATTTCTATATGGTTATGCATGTACCGATATGTCTTGTTGGGTCCTCCTTCCCTTCTCCCATGAAGGGTGGACATCTTTATTTTCCTACTCTTGTGGCTACGTTAGCCATTGGTGAGGTTCCTCCTTCGTCACTTGATGAAGTGTCCTCCAAAATCCTTGATTGATTCCTCCTTTGTGTGGGTGATCCACTATGCTGCTCCTCATCAGATGTTTCTATCCTTGGTACCTTATTTTCACCAAACAATCATCTCTCAACCTCCTATGCATCCTCACTCTATGACCTTCTTCATTGGTATATCGGTTGTGGCCCTGGTCCTACTTCTTGAGACCTTGCATGTTGTTGCTCTGGTGCCTGACTCCCATCCTCCACACTCCTTTGCAACCTTCCTATCACTTGTTCAGGTGTTACCATCCACTCATCATATCCTCGCATAGTTTCTTCATCAATGTCTCCTCTTACGCCAATGTTCTCCTCGACTCTTGGTGACTCTTGTACCCCTTCTTCTATTTCTATCAGCAATGTCTCCCACCTTTCAATATCTCCTTCGTCCAAAGTCCATACTTGTTCTATCACTGGTTCATTCGTATTTTGTGTGGAGTTGTTCACATTCCCTCTTTGAGCAATTCTAGTACTTCTCCTTACTAGAATCTGCTCCTCTCCTTGATCTCATCTCCCACGTCTTCGCAAACTTGTATCTGTCATTCACCTCCAATTGGTTCCTACTCAAAATTGTCAATCATAGGTCCTATTATGATAATTTGACCCAATTTTGATAGGCAACAATGCCAAATGTAGCACAGGGGGAGTATTCCCAAAAGGGGAGGTGAAATGGGAGGTTTTGGAATGAATTCTAGAGTTTTGTAACTATTTTGATCCAAATTGTACAACTATACGATTTACCACTATACAATTTACAAAACTCCCAAAAAGTGACTATACGGTTCCAAATCATACAATTGTATGGTTATAACCGTACAACACCCTGAACTATATAATTTTCCACTTGTACAATATGCCAAAACTTATTTTATAGGTGAAAACTTGGCAGTTTTACAATCGTTCACTTCTAAACTCATATTTTCCACCCTGGACAGGTTCAACTATGTAATTGTGAGCACAAAACTAGGAAAATGATCAATTGTATGATTTAGGGAGGTTGACTATATAGTCGCAACAAACCCTTGCTGCAATTCCTCAGTTGCAGATTTTCCAACTTACACCATTGAATCTTGACAAAGTAAGAATTGTCTATCTCTATGGTGCAATTGCCAACCTAGTATTCTAACATGCAATCCCAAAATTACTGTCTTTGATTAATACCATCAATCTTGCCCAATGTTCATGTCCAAAAATCATACAATGACATGCAAATATCTCATTTACCAATTACAATAGAAACAATGCATAATGCTAATTCACCATCCATCACACAAGGTTGAGAAATCATCAATAATGCATTTCCATTGTGTGTCATCCGATTGCAATATCATCCTGGCCATACTTGCATAGAATGTACAATTTAGATTCACTAGCAATATGTATAAGCAATATTCATATTGACACATAGTCCATAATACATGCTCTCATGTTAATAATGATTTGTAACAGAGATAACATGATCAATCCTATACAACACTACAATGATGATGGACATTCATGAACAATAATACTGAACAACCCAAAAAATTGAATGGGGGGACTTTATAATGCTTACCTAGATCATGTTAGAAAACTAACAGTGAGATGTGGTTATAATACATAAAAAGGAAGGAAGAATCGCTTTTATATTGAATCGCCTTTGATTGTAAGGTAGAAACCCACAATAGAATTAAATAATATATTCTTCGATGATCTTTTGGATCATCTTCATTGTCCTAATATACCTAGCTAAAAGGTGAAAAGTGAAGGGATGTGTCCCTTTAGAACATAATATAATATAATATAATTAGTAGGTTATGTTTAGGAGGGTCCTAACATGCCACCCTCCTTAAAAGGA
This sequence comes from Wollemia nobilis, assembly GCA_028583015.1. Lineage (NCBI taxonomy): Eukaryota > Viridiplantae > Streptophyta > Pinopsida > Araucariales > Araucariaceae > Wollemia > Wollemia nobilis. Next base: position 4,516,176 of record JAQPPZ010003192.1, on the reverse strand, counting down.
GCTTTGTCCTCAAAGCTCATAGTGTGAACCTTCATCCTCTATTTTTCTAGTAGTATGTGCTCATGTTCTTGCACTATTTTAATATCATTGTTCCTCAAGCAAGGATATTGGGAAGGTGGAAGTGTTGGTGGTTTTATCATGGCTTGGAGAGAAAATAAATGGGCAACCCTTGCCTTTCCTCCTCTAAGAACAACTTTCTCCATGCGATGAGAGCTTTCTAGGAGAGCAGGGCCAGATTTTATCCCTTTAAGTGTATATGTGTGATCCTTTTGTGTGAACTTCATCCATAAGTCATCTAGGTTCCATTGAATTATGTTGAGCATTCATAGCCATTGCACACCTAAAATAATATCACAACCTCCTAATGGAATTGCATACATGTCATGTTTGATGGTGTAATTGCCCAAGGTGAGCTTAATATTATGGTATTTCCCATTACAAGTGATTCTTTCCCCATTACCGATCATGATTTCAAAATTATTACAAGGATGGATAAAGCAGTCGGTTTGTTTTGCCATGCATGGGTCGATGAGATTATGTGTACTTCCGGAGTCAATAAGCACAATAATATTTTGTTGTTTAAAGGAACCGGGAACTTTCATAGTTTGGGAGGATGAATTCTTGGTGAGGGTGTTGAAGAAAATTTCTAACAGACCTTGAGGTTTATCTTCAAGTATATCTTCCATGAGTTCAACCTTGATTTCTTCTTCCTCTACTGTTGATTGACTATGAATAGTTGCATCAAGAATATAAAGTTTGGGTGTAATACATTTGTGATTCACAATGATTTCTCATCACAATGAAAAAAGATCTTTTGCTCTTCTTTCCTTCATTTCTGCATGGCTAATGCATTTAATTGGCATGATTTTAGTTAATTTTTAGTTGGTAGAAGTATTTTGTGAGTCTATTGTAGATATCTCTCTGAGTTGAAGTTGGTTGTTGATCTTCTCTTCCACCATTTGTGCTAAGGCTACTATCTACATCATATTTTTTGGATTTTGTATCTATATTGCCATTCGAATATCATCTTTTAGGCCATTGATGAAGCAACTTGAAATAATGATGCATTGAGTCCTGATATGAGGTTTTCCAATTTCTCGAATTGTGCCTGGTATTCTCTTATTCTAGATTTTTGGCAAAGTTTGGTGAGAGATCTTGTGAAATATTTAAATTTGGTAGGACCAAATCGCAACATTAGGTCCTTTGTGAATTAAGTCCATGTGGAAGGGTCTTTCATTTTCTTGTACCATCGATACCATTGGGTAGCAATTTGTTCTAAGTGAAATGATGCGATACGGACTTTCTGAATCTCTGGAATTTGATATAGAGCAAAATATTGATCTGCCCTATATATCCAATTTTTGGGGTCACCTCCATCAAATTTTGGAAAGTCTAGTTTTGTGGTATGATGAAGGATCAATGTCTGTGGTCTCCCTATTAATGTTTGTTGTGGTGGCATAGTGTTATGTTGTCCGCTTTGCATGAGCAACAAATTTTGTTGTACTAAGACCATGGAATGGGTTGTAGCATCCAATTTAGTGGATATTTATGTATTTGATTTGTTGATATTCATATTTAAATCTATCATTTTAGCAGCGATTTTATCTTCTAAATTGTCCTTCCAAAATGCCATTCCTTGCATCATGTCTCTCATTTCCTTGGAAAACTTCGAGAGTTCTTTCACAATTTCTTTTGAGACCTCTTTTGCAATCTCCTTCGTTGTGTCCTGAGATCATCTTCCCTTAGCCATTTAGGGCGTGGTTGGTTTATAAGTGATTTGAATGTGCAGAAATTTGTATTTTCTTTGCACAATTAGTTTGCAAGAATTGAAAAAAATATTGTATAATTTAAAAATTGCTTGCAAATTTGTGTCAATATTTTCAAAAATTTCACAATTTGGTGTCAAAAAGATCACAATTTTTTGTTGTTGTTTGTGGAGCTGAGGTGGGACGGAGCAGAGGTGGCAGACTGGCAGATTAGGATAGAAATATGGCGAACTGGCGAAGCAAAGCTCGGGCAGAGCAAATAGTGGCTTCAGGCGGTGGAGCAAAGTGGACTTGAGTCAACAGTCAACAACACAATTCTATGATGCCATGTGTCGTGAGTGATACCTATGCATACGAAGGCTATGCCTATCATGCTAGGCAATTAGCCTTAGGGGATTTTTTGTTAATAAAATCCTTAAAAGCTTTTTCCACAACAAATTTGGGATAAATTAGGCCCTTCACTTTTTGATGTCGATGCTCTTTTTTGACGGTCGAAAATTAACTTAAACCTTTAATACGTTAATTTTTTTTTGATTTTATCTACCATGAAACTCTGTTGTCATCGCTGAAAACTCCTCGCTATGAATTCTAACATGTTTTTTTATCTTTTGCTTGGAATTTTGGTGTATTTTTAGTGCTTATCGATTGGAATTTACAGTGCAGGTGCGGTCGGTATGTAGGGTTAGGGTCCATTTTTTGGTGTTGTGATGTCATCATGCATTGTTCACATTGTTGTTAAGGCACTTAGGTATAGCAACAAAACCGTGTCATTGAAGTAGGTAGACACAACAACTTACAATGTTATTTAAGGCAGGCAGGTCTAGCTAAAGCCAGTAGTGAGACTTTGGCTAAAGATTGTGCTTCATGCTACCAATTTTTAAAGCTTTGTTTTTTGTCGTATATGCCTTTGTCCCTGTTACCCTTCATTTGTCGCTAGTTTTCATAGTGCAATGTGATGATGGAGTGAAATTTATTATGAAAACATGACATATCCCTAGAAAAGTGCTTTGCTTCTATGATGATTGTTATCACCGATAGTCGTAATGATCTATGGGAAAATAAATTGGTATGGCTCTAATGCCAGATGCTAGGAAACTAACAGTGAGATGTGGTTATAATGCAAAAAAAGGAAGGAAGAATCACTTTTATATTGAATCACCTTTGATTGTAAGGTAGAAACCCACAATAGAATTAAATAATATATTCTTCGATGATCTTTTGGATCATCTTCATTGTCCTAATATACCTAGCTAAAATGTGAAAAGTGAAGGGATGTGTCCCTTTAGAACTTAAAATAATATTATATAATTAATAGGTTATGTTTAGGAGGGTCCTGGCAGATCATTCCAAAGTGGTTCTTGAGACATTGCATTATTCACAATTCCCTTCACAATATCTCAAAATAATTAATGCACTAAGGTTTTACAAAGTCCTAATTTATTTTTTATTAAATTACCTTTTATGTGCATTTCACTTTATTTCATTTGAATTCTAATTGTATGCTTATGATCAATTATACAATTACACAATTGTATATTTACAACCCTACATTGTACAATTAGACAAAACTGAATATTTGACAAAAGTGTGCAAATCCAAGTCTTATCATTCCTTCTTTTTCTAGGAGGTGGATTTGTTACCTATAGCCACCACATGTCAAATTATCTATCACTCACCTATGCATGTCTAATTACATGCTATCACGTGTCCATCCACATTAAATTTTGGCATGCAAATGCTTATAAAAAGGTATATACTATCATTTTGAAATTTTTTCTTTTATATATCATCAAAGCGAACCCTAACAGCCAATACCCTACACCCTACTACTCTCTCAAAAATTTACCCTACTTCCACCACTTCCATCCTTGCTTTGAAAATTATCTTCAAAAACCTTGTCCACCCCAACATTTTAAAAATTTTAACCATATCCAAATATGATATTTCTTGGGTCAATGACACAGGCTTCGTGGTAGTTTCCATGATTCAATTTAGAACAGATAACAATATCTTGCAAAATATTATAGACACTTACAATAATGATACAATAACCATCAATCTGATAATCTAGAATAAGAAGATATATTTTACTATCAAATATTGAAACATGGAGATATTGGTAGGTCTTCCTCACAAGGATGTTGATCCTATCACTGTGAAGTTTATGCTATTGGTAGATTACAAAGCATTCCTGGAGATCAAATTTGATATCTCTTCAGAATCAATGATAGGTATAATTCTTGATGTTATTTAAAGTTCAAAATTTAAAATTTATGATTTCTCAACTAATGATTTTTTTTGTAGTTTTCACCTCTAAGTCTAGAAGGGGCTTAACTAATTCATCTATTGAAAATAAACTTCTTAAAGTAGTTATCGAATTCTTCCAAGCAAGACTCATTCTACAAGGAATAGCAACGAATATTCCATTTTTGGGATTGGCCTATCTGGTTCAGTGTCTTCACCACTAGAAATTCAATTGGTGTACATATATTTTGTAGTGCATCAGAGCAAAACTCCATAACATCCAAATGCACACATTGATGACTGTGACAATGTGTAATTATATTCTAAACTTTTATTATGAATGTTTTCACAATGTATAGAACACCCTACCTTAGTAAGCATAGCCATATCAACCCAAGATATGAAGGTAAAATTCTATCTTTCACCAAGAAATAAATCTTATACTATAGTAGGTTTTAATTTTGTAATTTTAAATTTGCATCTAAATGTAAATAAGGGAAAATACTACCATGACCAAATAGGATGCTGATGTAAGGGGTTTTATGCCAGAATCCATTGGTGATTCTGTTAACACACAGTCAAAAGCAACACCTTTGCAAAGGCCTCTCAAATGTTTAAGATATGCTTCTTCTCTAGGAGTTTCTTTTCCATGTCAGCCTACACATAATTTACAATGTGAATCTAGTGAGTCCACCCCTATGACAAGTAAATTTATTGTTTCAAGCTTCTTTGTATATATAAATTTTACTTGAAATTATAATAATTTTTATTTTTTTTTCATATGTTTTCAATGTTACAACCCGTTCCCACCCGCATTGAGATGAATTCATAGGTTGTAGAGGTGCAACACATCTCATCATTGTCGGATAAGTGTATTTATTTTATATTAATATATATATTTATTTTACTCAATTTTATTTTCTTTAACAAAATATTCTTGGAATGTTTTTAGGCACCTCCTCGCAATTCACTGTAAGAAGGTAGCAGATGATGCCGCCACCCCCTCCACCATGACAAAAATTTATGAGAGGTCAATACAGAGGTGGAAAATATTTTTTCCAATGAGATTTTGAGGGGCACCAAGCCAGACGTTTTCTGACTTTCCAAATATTTCTTTTTCAATAAATTATGTAGTGCAAGAAATTTTGAGCACAATATTAGATAGTCCTCCACTAGATGAGGATTTTTTGTTATAAGAAAATATTAAAGGGTTCAAAATGACATATGTGCTTAAAGATACACATATAAAATTACAACAAACAAAATAATGCCCTACAGCTTCGTAAACCTCATCATCGCCTGTTCAAACTAGCAAACCTGGTCCTCTAATTAAGGATGATAAAGATAAATTTTCTAAAACTAATTTAATGGTTGATAATTGTGAAGCAATAATCAAATAAATGATTCTTCAATATTTAGAAAAAATGAGGGATTTGGAATTTTGGGTCAATATCCTTATCAAGGATCTAAATTCCCGATATAAAACTTTTTCTAAAAGGGAAGATATTTTCTTTGGTTAAAAATGAACCAGAAAATCTTGGTGGCCTGCTTCATCAAGCTAAATCAAGTTTAGTGAAGTCTACACATTTCTACAATGATGAATTTTTAAATATTATGTTGAATAGATTGGAGAACATTAATGTTGAAGCTTGAGAATATTTTAACCAATGGGCTTTTGATAAGAAGAAATTTGTAGTTGTTGAGGCTGCAAGGGATGTGGTTGAGGTGAGACTTTAGTTGCAATAAATTTGATTGTTTTCTTTTGTCATATATATCTCAACTAAATTATTTTTTCTTTTATCTTTTGTAGTCAATTTTTGATAATTTAAAGAAATGATTTTAAAGCATGGAAGTTAACATTCACATGGTGAAGAAAACCCTCAAAGGTGCAATAAAAATGAAAGAAATATTATGAGACAAGGTCAAAGACAATAATTATTTAAGAAATATTATAAAGGAACATAAAATGGATCCGTATATCTTGCTTAAGTAGAAGTGTAAAGAAATATTTTCTATAGTGCAAGAAGATCCAACCAAATAATATGGAGCATTGTTGAGGAGCATACAAAAGGTAGAGGAAGGCCTCATCAAAATTGGAGCATCGTCAACACATGTTATTGATGAAGGAGATATGGGAAAAGAACCTACAACTCTAGGAGAATCTCAAACTCAAGCTAATCTAGATACTCAAGGAGTGATCGAAATTGCCTCAGACCCTCCATATCATAATTAAGAAATTGTAAATTGTTTACTAGTTGACAACAAATTTTGTTGTATTGCAATCAACAATTTTATACAATGCAATATATTTTCAATCCAAAGAATTAAAAATACATTTACTAAATATGTTGTTCTATCATTCAATGGTTATTTTCATTTATATTCTTGTGCTACTTTTAAATTTATAGTGATTCAATTAGCTTTACTATTGTAATTTCAAATAATAAATGAAATATTACTATGATATAACTCAGTTGTGTCAATACTTAATATCAATACATTAACAATACTATGATATAAAACATAAGGTTTTATCAATGAAGATAGTTAAGACACTAAGAAGGCTATGATATAAAACATATAATTTGACCAACAATGTGTAGACATCCAAAAGTTGCACATTGCTACTTTTCCTATCATCATTGATGATCAATTTATAAAACCCACAAAATTTGCATAAATTGGCTTCAAAACACTATTCATATTCATAAGCCCTCTTGGGCTACTTAAGCCCCTTCCTATACTTAACTATGGGTCCTCATGCGACCACCATCATGACTTAACCTTGGTTAAAGTCTTTACCTTGGTCAAAAGCTAATTTTTGGTCAAAGTTCACTTTATGGCTAAGCTCATGTTTAATTAAATTAATCATTATTAAGGCCTAGCCTTCCACCTCACCTAGTCTACTTTGACTAGTCTAGCCTTCCACATCACCTAGTCTACTTTGACTAGTCTAGCCTTACCACATTTCCACCTTGATATTTGCTCTATCTCACACTCTCCTGTGCATTCAATAATATTTGAAGACTTTTGCACAATAAAAGAATTTTTAAATTAAAAATATTTCCACCTCAACATGTCATAAATGACATTTGGAGACTTTCCTCCACCCATGCATTTATGAAGGGTGACTCACCCATGGGTGAGGACTTCTCTCACCCAACAACACTTATGAGGTATGGAACCCATGCCACCTTAGGGGACACCTCATAATGGACACCTCACATAAGACACCTCACAGGGGACACATCATGGGACACCTTAACCCCTCCCCTAACCTTGGCAAACTCTATAAATAGAAGGCCAAATTATCCATTTTAGATATATCCATTTTTGCTTAACAAAACTCTACTGAAATCACTCTATATTACTTACATCATTCTATATCACCCATCATCCATCCCCATACAAGAGTCAACATGAAATCCATCAAAACCCTTTCTTATTTGACATGTTGATAAATATTGCAGATTTTGAAGGTAGTCGGTAAAAAAATAGAAGAAGCTCTTGCACTAGAGGGAAGTTTCCATCAAAATCTATTGATTCTAGAAAGAACAATCAGATTTGCATAGCATCATGCAAATCCTGAGCACAACAAAATTTTCATACTAGTGTTTTTCAAAGGTCCAAAGGCCATAAAATTACATAATTTTCCTTGTTGTATAGTCCTTTTATCATTTTGTACAATTTTAATCATATTTTTAGCATAATTTAGGTGTCTTTTATATTTAAACATGATGGTTGTGATCAATATAGGCCCCCAAATGTTCTAACAAAATTTTATAGGTCTTACAGGTCTTGAGGACAAGTCTGGCCTATAGTGGCACACGAGTAATAAGCCCACTCACACTAAGGAATGCAAAGAAGGCACTTCTAGCTACTTATCATTCATTGAAAAGAAGGATTACCTTGAGGAAGACTCTCCTTATGGTCTTCAAAGGCATATTTTGTAAAATGATCACACTTGTAACCCCTTTTGAAAGTTAATTTAAAGTAGCAATTTTATTGTAGTTCATTCTAGCATGCTCGGTGGGACCCCCACTATGTTATTGTTTATTATTTAGCTTTGTTGCTAACTAGTTGAATTGAGTTGTGAGTACTTTGTGCTAGATATCCTTATCTGTGTGGGCTCCTTAGGTGCTTCTATGTTGTTTATATGGTTTAGATGTTTGAGATTGCACTTCTGGTCATATTTTTGCAGAGTTTCTGTAGACTAACTAAAATGGGAGAGAGAGGGATAATGAGTGTAGACACCAAAAAAACACCAATCCGATTATGTGACTGCAAAAATTGATCGCTTTGACACACAGAGCCCCTAGGGCAGCCCTCAGAGGTTAAACAGTGGTCCTAACCACTTTCATAGCAATTTTGTAAGGTCAAAAGGCAATTTGGCACATTCGGGCACTTTGCCCAGTATTCGTCTCACCCAGGGACGAATACTAACTGGGATTCGTCTCACCCAGGGACGAATTCTGAAATCGTCTTTGGTCAGGACGAATTCCAGGTTTAACGGGCAAAAAGAAGAATGCCGCCAAGTGGCAGCCGAGGATAGTCAATTATTGCCTCCTGCCGTGCATGCGCGTGTAGGTGGGTAGATTGGCAGTTAGAGGACTGTCACAAGGGCAGTCATGGAAGCCCAAGTCAGGGAGGAGTCTCCTCCCTCTTGGGAAGGCATGGCCGCCACATGGCATCCCTGCATGCCCCTCCAAAGAGACCCCCTGGGTCTATAAAATGGTGGACTTTCCCACCCAAATGAGGACAAGTTGGAGGCATTTTCAAGCAACGAAGTGCTGCCAAATTGAACACCCTATTGCACCCTTTTTCGATTCACCTTTTCACATCCATTAATCTCTTTCGCAAGAGAGGTTATTGGGTGGCTTTTGGAAGCGTGGATCCGAACCCAAACCCAACATTTGACCACCTTAATCCACCAATTTGCCGACAACCCATCCCAAGAGATTTTGGGCCCATCCCTAGTGGATTGGCGTCAAAATCAAGTTCTAACGGGGGGCGGCCCGCTTGGGCACCCCACACTTTTTGTTAGTTTCATTTTAGTCTATTTTGTTATTACTTGTTTATCCTACATTACATTCTATGCTATTTAGATAGCTCACAATCTTGATTTCAGAAGACATTTATCAAATATTATCATGCTTTGTCGATTTTGTGGCCCTCACTAACTTGCAGGTAGCGACATCGAATTCCCATGGATAGAGGCCAAATTGGGAGAATCCGACCATCTGGGTCATCCCAAAATGGCCCCAATTACTTAACCCCTCTGTTTGTAGGTGTTTTGGAGGTCCCGAGGTTCGACATTTAGATGGCATCACTTCGACTTTTCATCACAGGAGAATTCGTCCTACCCGGGGACGAATTACAGAAGAATTCGTCCTGCCCAGGGATGAATTCTAGTTGAATGCAAATTGGCCGATTGTTTCAATGGCGGTGGCCCTCTGGTAAGGTCTTTTGGTCTCTGTCAGATTTGCAGGTGATTTAGATTCATTTTATTCACTGTTTTTGATAATCTTTTACATGCATCTTTTGTTAATTTCAAGGAACAAACTTTTCCTATTTGCAGTAGGTGCTACTAATGCCTTTGTTGTTTCTTTGAATGTAGGAGGAGTAGCAAGAAGTGAGGATTCATCAACATAAGCGGTGGCAACACTTTGGCCCGCCCATTTCAAATGTGGGCATGCGAAAGAAGGATTATTGATCACGATTGTAACCAAATCTATTTAACGCTCCTAACCCCTAAAAAGGGAGGAGGTAATTTTGTAATCGAGGTTAAAGAGTTAAATAAAAGGGTTGTGACTTCTCTAAATTCTTGTATCTCATTTCAATTTGCCTCTTTCGTTTAATGCACTTCACATTTTAGGACTTAAGCGTTAGTTTTGATTTTGAATGCATCAAAATAGTTTTCCTTTCAAAACTTTTGGAATCTCATGCTTTCAGTGGCGATCATGGTGGGACTCTGTCCCCTGGTTTTTAAGATCAAGTAACTGATCCATTTTTGTGTTTGGTGCTTGATAGGTACCATTTTTCAAATTTTGACTGTAATTCGTCTTTGACTGCGATGAATACTTTACTGTAATTCATCTGACCCTGAGACGAATTCAAATTCGTCTCAGACAGGGACGAATTCTGTTCTGTAATTCGTCTCACAGAGGGACGAATTTTTGTCTGTAAATTTTCAGAGCCGAGGATCAAAAATAGCAAGTCTGGGCAGAAAAGAGGTAAGGTTCCAAAACTGTCCCTGTCATTTTTTGATTTTTTGTTTCTATTTTTCTGTCAACTTTTGCTTGCTTAGGGAAAGTTGGTTGCTTGCATGTTTCAATTTTAATTAAAATAAACCACACACACATCACGTGGTATCTTTAAACCAAGGAGCTGGTCGTAAGACCCCAGCCCTTGATCAAGACCAACGGTGGGTTCATCACCACCTTGGCTTGATTTTGCATCCATTTCCCCGATTGTCACTGTTGTTAGGCGTAAATCCTGATGAAAGTTGACCGAGTGTCGCTGGGGTGATTCCCATGCGCGCGAGGATAAGTCTTCTATGGTAGGTGTCATTAACAGGACAATCCCCCTTTCGTACCGCCTATGTTCCACGTACCATCTGCTCTCACGTACCTATAGTTTCCCTCTCGTAAGGGCGGGTATATAGAGAGGTTGGTATATCGGTCCGACAATGGTATATTGAAGGGGCGACCATTTATGGGAGTCATATGAGCCAACATTCTGCATTTAAACGTTCTTCAAAACTTTCAAAAACAAAACAAAAACATCAAAATGCACTAAACCAGTTTAGGACACACCATTAATCTTTAAAAGAGATAATCACCGTTTGTGTATGTGTGTGTTCATTTCTGCTTAGTGTAACAAAAAAAAATCAGAAAAATCATAAACAAAAGATAAAAATCTATGCATTTTGTCACTCGCTCCAAAAAGCTCCAAGGATTCCCGCAATCGCTTGGTCATCCCCAAAAGGCCCCAAAGGTGTCCATGAACCCTTTGGTCAACCCAAGAGCACCCCAAAGGTGCCCATAAGTGATGCAGGAGCATCCAACAAAATATGGGAAATCTTATATTTTTCCCTAAATTTTAGTGCATCTTGTCGGGGCCATAACTTCTCAACCGTAGCTCCGATTGACTTGAAATTTTACAGGGAGTTAGTTGGGATAATTTTAAACAAATATAATTCCTTAGAGTTCTATTTGTCCAAAAAATTCAGTTTTCGGGGCCAAATTCCATCATCTAGTGCCCCGAAATTAGGTTTTAAATTTGATAACCTAATTTTTTATGCTTTTTGAGCTGTTCGGAGGTCAATATCTCCTAATGTATTTAGAGTTAGGACTTGAAACTTCATTTTTATCTTATCTATTGTAAGAGGGATGCGCACCCCAATTTTGGGCCCCATCTGACTCATTTCAATTTTTAGGGTTTTTAGAGAGACATCATCATGGTGCTCACCCACAGCCAAGCCCAATCACGGGCGGATGCTATGGGGAATATCCAAGGAGGCACAAGTCACCTCCGGTATAGCCCCAAGGATTTGGTCATACCACCTTGGCGGCCTGACACACAAGGCAGACCCCTCCACACCTTAACGGATAAGGACTATAGGGGCACCCCTTCTAGGAGCACTTCTGTTCAGCATAGCACCCAACACACACCCTTCCATGAGGGGTACATCCATAGGAGAGCTCCCTTAGATGCTCGCTATGAGTGGTCACCACGCGATGAAGTGCTAGGTCAACATAGGGTTCGACGGGAGGAACCACATGATTACACTATCCCTCCTTCACCCCCTCTAGTTGTCAGGACTACAAGGACAAATCCAGAGCACAAGGCTCCTCAGGCAGGGCGAGCCAACTCCACCCGTCCCTTTTTCACTTATGAAAGAGAGCACGAGGAAGACCCCTACCTTCCTCGAGAGCAATATACATCACGGGAGCAATACGCCTCCGCACCTGCTATCTATCAGGACCACTCACTGAGGCCAAAGCCCCGAGGGAAATGCCGCTACCCCCAACAGAGGGAGGCGGCCTATAGAGATCTTGGATCACTACGACCGAGATAGATATCTAGGAGAGGCATCTAACCCTTCTAGACATGAGGCGGTAGGACCAACTATCTTAGAATCTATCAAGCATTTCGCACATCGGATGCAACTCACGCAACTTGAGCTAGAACGACAACAGTTAGAGCAATGGTATCTTCTAAATAAAGAGCACCTTCAACGCCAGAAGGATGAGTTGTTCCAACACACTATGCAGGAGAGGACTCCAACCCCTCACACGCATAAGACAAAACATTATGAGAGGCACAACCCCCGGGTGCGAGACAAGTCTCCACGACCTTATCAAGCACCACCCTCGATGCCTCCTAGACATGAGCGGGAGGCTACTCCTATAACCAATGATGGGCGCCTTCCTCAGGAACCCACTCAGGTTTATGGGCCACCCTTAGAAATTCATCAAGAAGCCTCTGAGGAATCAGAGCGAGAAGAAGAGCGGGATGAAATGCCCTACCAAGGCATGGGGGGTGCTATCTGGCCACCCCTCCATAGGCCCCAAGTTCCTCAACAAGAACCAACCAAAGAGGAGGAGCTCAAATCTCCCGATACATGCAAAGCGCTAGAGCACTTAGAGTCGGTAGAGACCAAGATTTTGGAGCTCCCAAGGCCCAACTTACATGAGGCTCCTTTCGAAGAGGATCAACCTTTAACCGTAGGGCTACCTGATGATGCAGTCCTCCATGTCTCAGAATCTCTAGATTTTGATGAGCTATACTCACTGGTCGAAGGTGAGGATAAAATAGAGATAGCCCACAACAATCACATGCGATAGCATCGACATCCCATAAATATCGATGAAGCAATTCAATAGCTAAACATAATACTAGGGCATGAGTGGCACGTTAACCCACCACAGTGGGACCAAGCGTTACATCCACCACTTTGGGCATACAGAGATCAACTTCCACCCAGAGATCCCATAGCAATATCAGTGCCGAGGGTAGATCCCGCCCTCATCTCCGTGCATAGGGCCGATCCATTCATGCCAATCCCTACAGAGCCAGATCCGGAGTGCAAAGACCATCAAGTTGGGGGTACCTCTATCCCCTGAAGAGCCATAGTCCAAACCAAAAAGCTCCAAGGATTATCGCAATCGCTTGGTCAAAACCCAAAAGCTCCAAGGATTATCGCAATCGCTTGGTCACCCCAAAAGCTCCAAGGATTATTGCAATCGCTTGGTCATCCCAAAAGCTCCAAGGATTATCGCAATCGCTTGGTCACCCCAAAAGCTCCAAGGATTATCGTAATCGCTTGGTCATCCCAAAAGCTCCAAGGATTATCGCAATCGCTTGGTCAACCCAAAATGCTCCAAGGATTATCGCAATCGCTTGGTCAACCCAAAAGCTCCAAGGATTATCGCAATCGCTTGGTCAATCCCAAAAATGCTCCAAGGATTCTCGCAATCGCTTGGTCAATCCCAAAATGCTCCAAGGATTCTTGCAATCGCTTGGTCAATCCCAAAATGCTCCAAGGATCTCTTTAAATCGCTTGGTCAACCCCAAAATGCTCCAAGGATTTCCACAATCGCTTGGTCAAAAATAAGAAAAGTCAAAATTCAAAAATCATCAAAAACAACAAAAAATTTGCATCTCATTTCTAGGCATGCTCAAATTCATCAATAGAGAACTCTTCTCGCATCTCATCTTCATATTCACAAAAATCAATCCATCAAAAATACAAAAATATATAGCTGCATTAAGCATTGCATCCATACATTGCATATTTGTGGTCGTAAAGGTCAAAGGCACCATAGACTGTAATTATTCTGCTAGTCCATCTTGTTCCACACTTTTCCATTTTACAAAACAGCAAACAAATGCCATTTACTGTTGTTTACCACAATAGAGTCAGTGGTCTTATAATGTATCAAGAGTTTTCGTAATTCAGTCATCATTTTGCTCTTTAGCCACGTAATGTACCGAGTCAGATAGATTTTACGAAGGTAGAGTTACACTTGAAATACGCCTTGTTACGTAGCATCCCAACACAAATTAAAACACATAAAAATTCCCAAGTTGTGTGAACGAAAGATGAAACCTGCATAGTAATCCAGGTCACCATAAGCGAAACGGTTATCTTGCTCATCCCCCTATGCGAATGGTTCTAGAATGCTGAGAATTGATAAAAGGACGAGCTCTTCCCTATCCATTCACCTTAATACACAATGGTTTTTACCACTACCAAATCCCAATCATAGTTGGTTCCCAAAGTTGTAAGGATTCGTACTACACGTCCCTGCCAAGGATGGGTAGTCATCCCCAAGACCTAAAAGGATCAACGCCATTCACAAACAAAATTCCAATAAATCATCATCCTAACACTTTCCATTCACCTTTGGTCTCCAAGTCGTAAGGATTCGTACTATCCGCCCCTAACCAGGATGGGTAGTCATCCCCAAGGCCTAAAAGATCAATGCCCTTACTTCATAATCTCCATCATCCCCTTGGTCCCCAACGTCGTAAGGATTCGTACTATCCGCCCCTAACCAGGATGGGTAGTCATCCCCAAGGCCACGAGGATCAAGGCCATTCACAAGCTCAAACTCACACCGCTCAAAATACAAAATCAAGTAATAGTGGTTATCACCACTATTCAAAATCCTTGCTCAAAAAGAAAAATAAATAGAAAAATAAACAATGATTTGCATCACTATATAGACGAGCAAGTCTCCCAAATCATTCAGCCAATAAATAACCTCGAACTTGAATCTTTGGAATTCTCAACATTCGAAAACCATCTAGGTGATCCTCATTACAGGTTTGGTTGACAACCTATCTGGCAATGGTGGTATCCTACCCGCATGACGATATGTCTGTCACATTCGCTTTGCGTATATGCAGACCAATGTTTGCATAAGGATGAGCTAGCTTATGGTATCCTGGATAACACCGCAGATTAATCTAACTAAATACAACAAAGGAGTTAGTGGAGCTAGTTAGGTGATCCTCAATATAGGTTCGGTTGAAAGCCCATCTGGCACTGGCGGTATCCTGACAAATACCACATAAATGAACTCAATTGCACACACAGGGATGTGAAATAGCTTGGTCAAAAACAAGTTCGATTCATACCTTGGTCAAAAGTCTTGTAAGATAAAGTACAGTCATGGCTAGTGAGTTAAAACCGTCTGAGTCTCAGAAAACCTTAGCTACATTTCTAAACCAACTGCGCTACTTTTCATCTTTACAATACCATCAGAAAATACAAAAAAAAAAACCACATGTATACATACAAAGTCATCCACCACAGCAATCGCCTAAAAACAAAATCACAAAGTCCTAAACAGTCTATGGTGCCCTAACCAAACAACACAAATTCATTTCATCCATTACATTTTGCATATCACATATATATCAAAAACATTTGCATTTATCATACCATATACATCCATTACCATAAGCATGCATCCATCAACATCAATCATTGTGCATAACATAAAATAATGACATATACACAAAGCAAGAAAATCAAAACAACAAAAACAACAAATATCCACAAACAATAAACAATAAAATTGTCGAACAAAGGCACCTTTGCGCTTGACATTCAATGGCATAGAAAATTGATGTCGGGTTTACATTGTCACTATCCTACTCCCTAAGAAGGCTACCATAGCGGACCGCTCCACGGGAAGATGGATTTTTGACAATTTAATCCCCAAATGGTGTCACAAAAAAATAAAAAAAACAAAAAAAACACAAACAAAAAGCAATAAACATTGCTAGACACAAGTGCTCTTGCACTTAACCTCTTGGCATAGAAAACTGATGTCGGGGTTTACATTGTCACTATCCTACTCCCTAAGAAGGCTACCATAGCTGGACCGCTCCATGGGAAGATGGATTTTTGACAATTTCACCCCAAATGACGTCACAAAAGGGTCAAAACCCACTAAAAACAAAAAAAATGCAACACAAAAAACAAACAATAAGCATTGCCGGACACAAGTGCTCTTGCACTTAACCTCTTGGCATAGAAAATTGATGTCGGGTTTAAAATTGTCACTCTCCTACTCCCCAAGAAGGCTACCATAGCGGACCGCTCCATGGGAAGATGGACTTTCGACAATTTCACCCCATTATGGCATCACCAAAAGGGTTACCACCCACCAAAAATAGGTCTAAATGTTGGAAAAATTGCACATGCTTAACGATAAACCATCTAAAGGCACCCTTGCACAAGTCATCTTGGGTCAAGCGACTCGTCGCTTTTCTCACGAAGGTCATTCCCTCATCGATTCGTCGCTTGAGGGGGTAGTCACACTTAGTCACCAATCAACAAACACACACCCAATCAAGGCAATGACATGCATTCAAAGAATCATTGACAAAGACAATCACGCTCCTGCTTGGGGCAGTAAACAAGCAATAATCACAAATTGATCAAACACTTGGCATTCCCGAAGCATGAACACAAGGTTCCCCCGTGGACAAAAGGTTGCGCCCTTTGCCTAATCATGACTGATCAATGTCCAAGCTCAAGTCACACCTCACCAAAATAGGTTAATACTTGAAATCAAATTCCTTAGCTCGTCAGAAGCAAGGATTCAAGAATGCATGCCCTTTCCATGCTTGGGGCATCAAAAGTTGGTTAGGTTACCAAGAAACCCTAATCATTAGTGCTTTGGTTATCTATTTTTGCTCGACGCTGTGCCATGCACAGCGCATCCCAAAAAGGGGCATCTATAGACACCAAAACAACACCAATCCGATTATGTGACTGCAAACACTGATCGCTTTGACACACACAGCCCCTAGGGCAGCCCTTAGAGGTTAAACAGTGGTCCTAACCACTTTCATAGCAATTTTGTAAGGTCAAAAGGCAATTTGGCACATTCAGGCACTTTGCCCAGTATTCGTCTCACCCAGGGACGAATTCTAACTGGGATTCGTCTCACCCAGGGACGAATTCTAAATTCGTCTTTGGTCAGGACGAATTCCAGGTTTAACGGGCAAAAAGAAGAATGCCGCCAAGTGGCAGCCGAGGACAGTCAATTATTGCCTCCCGCCGTGCATGCGCGTGTAGGTGGGTAGATTGGCAGTTAGAGGACTGTCACAAGGGCAATCATGGAAGCCCAAGTCAGGGAGGAGTCTCCTCCCTCTTGGGAAGGCATGGCCGCCACATGGCATCCCTGCATGCCCCTCCAAAGAGACCCCCTGGGTCTATAAAATGGTGGACTTTCCCACCCAAAAGAGGACAGGTTGGAGGCATTTTCAAGCAACGAAGTGCTGCCAAATTGAACACCCTATTGCACCCTTTTTCGATTCACCTTTTCACATCCATTAATCTCTTTCGCAAGAGAGGTTATTGGGTGGCTTTTGGAAGCGTGGATCCGAACCCAAACCCAACATTTGACCACCTTAATCCACCAATTTGCCGACAACCCATCCCAAGAGATTTTGGGCCCATCCCTAGTGGATTGGCGTCAAAATCAAGTTCTAACGGGGGCGGCCCACTTGGGCACCCCACACTTTTTGTTAGTTTCATTTTAGTCTATTCTGTTATTGCTTGTTTATCCTACATTACATTCTATGCTGTTTAGATAGCTCACAATCTTGATTTCAGAAGACATTTATCAAATATTATCATGCTTTGTCGATTTTGTGGCCCTCACTAACTTGCAGGTAGCGACGTCGAATTCCCATGGATAGAGGCCAAATTGGGAGAATCCGACCATCTGGGTCGTCCCAAAATGGCCCCAATTACTTAACCCCTTTGTTTGCAGGTGTTTTGGAGGTCCCGAGGTTCGACATTTAGACGGCATCACTTCGGCTTTTCATCACAGGCGAATTCGTCCCACCCGGGGACGAATTACAGCAGAATTCGTCCTGCCCAGGGACGAATTTCAGTTGAATGCAGATTGGCCGACTGTTTCAATGGCGGTGGCCCTCTGGTAAGGTCTTTTGGTCTCTATCAGATTTGCAGGTGATTTAGATTCATTTTACTCACTGTTTTAGATAATCTTTTACATGCATCTTTTATTAATTTCAAGGAACAAACTTTTCCTATTTGCAGCAGGTGCTACTAACGCCTTTGTTGTTTCTTTGAACGCAGGAGGAGCAGCAAGAAGCGAGGATTCATCAGCATAAGCGGCGGCAACACTTTGGCCCGCCCATTTCAAATGTGGGCATGCGGAAGAAGGATTATTGATCACGATTGTAACCAAATCTATTTAACGCTCCTAACCCCTAAAAAGGGAGGAGGTGATTTTGTAACCGAGGTTAAAGAGTTAAATAAAAGGGTTGTGACTTCTCTAAATTCTTGTATCTCATTTCAATCAATTTGCCTCTTTCGTTTAATGCACTTCACATTTTAGGACTTAAGCGTTAGTTTTGATTTTGAATGCATCGAAATAGTTTTCCTTTCAAAAACTTCCGGAATCTCATGCTTTCATGGCGATCTCGGGTCAAGCGACTCGTCGCTTTTCTCATGGCGGTCATTCTCTCATCGATTCGTTGCTTGAGGGGGTAGTCACACTTAGTCACCAATCAACAAACACACACCCAATCAGGGCATTGGCATGCATTCAAAGAATCATTGACAAAGATAATCACGCTCCTGCTTGGGGCAGTAAACAAGCAACAACCACAAATTGATCAAACGCGATCAAATGCTTGGCATTCCCAAAGCATGAACTCAAGGTTCCCCCATGGATAAAAGGTTGTGCCCTTTGCCTATTCATGACTGATCAATGTCCAAGCTCAAGTCACACCTCACCAAAACAGGTTAATACTTGAAATCAAATTCCTTAGCTCGTCAAAAGCAAGGATTCAAGAATGCATGCCATTTCCATGCTTGGGGCATCAAAAGTTGGTTAGGTTACCAAGAAACCCTAATCATTAGTGCTTTGGTTATCTATTTTTGCTCGATGCTGCGCCATGCACAGCGCATCACAAAAAGGGGCATTTGTAGACACCAAAACAACATCAATCCGATTATGTGACTGCAAACACTGATCGCTTTGACACACACAACCCCTAGGGCAGCCCTCAGAGGTTAAAAAGTGGTCCTAACCACTTTCATAGCAATTTTGTAAGGTCAAGAAGCAATTTGGCACATTCGGGCACTTTGCCCAGTATTCGTCTCACCCAGGGACGAATACTAACTGGGATTCGTCTCACCCAGGGACGAATTCTGAAATTGTCTATGGTCAGGACGAATTCCAGGTTTAACGGGAAAAACAAAAAATTCCGCCAAGTGGCAACCGAGGACAGTCAATTATTGCCTCCTACCGTGCATGTGCACGTAGGTGGGTAGGTTGGCAGTTAGAGGACTGTCACAAGGGCAGTCATGGAAGCCCAATTCAGGGAGGAGTATCCTCCCTCTTGGGAAGGCATGGCCGCCACATGGCATCCCTGCATGCCCCTCCAAAGAGACCCCATGGGTCTATAAAATGGTGGACTTTCCCACCCAAATGAGGATAGGTTGGAGGCATTTTCAAGCAACAAAGTGCTGCCAAATTGAACACCCCATTGCACCCTTTTTGATTCACCTTCTCACATCCTTAATATCTTTCGCAAGAGAGGTTATTGGGTGGCTTTTGGAAGCGTGGATCCAAACCCAAACCCAAAATTTGACCACCTTAATCCACCAATTTGTCGACAACACAATCCCAAGAGATTTTGGGCCCATCCCTAGTGGATTGGCGTCAAAATCAAGTTCTAACAGGGGTGGCCCGCTTGGGCACCCCACACTTTTTGTTAGTTTCATTTTAGTCTATTCTATTATTGCTTGTTTATCCTACATTATGTTCTATGCTGTTTAGATAGCTCACAATCTGGATTTCAGAAGACATTTATCAAATATTATCATGCTTTGTCGATTTCGTGGCCCTCACTAACTTGCAGGTAGCGACGTGGAATTCCTGTGGATAGAGGCCAAATTGGGAGAATCTGACCATCTGGGTCGTCCCAAAATGGCCCCAATTACTTAACCCCTTTGTCTGCAGGTGTTTTGGAGGTCCCGAGGTTTGAAATTTAGATGACATCACTTCGACTTTTCATCACAGGAGAATTCATCCCACCCGGGGATGAATTACAGCAGAATTCGTCCTGCCCAGGGATGAATTCCAGTTGAATGTAAATTGGCCAACTTTTTCAATGGCAGTGGCCATCTGGTAAGGTCTTTTGGTCTCTGTAAGATTTGCAGGCAATTTAGATTCATTTTATTCACTATTTTCAATAATATTTTACATGCATCTTTTGTTAATTTCAAGGAACAAACTTTCCTATTTGCAGCAGGTGCTACTAATGCCTTCATTGTTTCTTTGAACGCAGGATAAGCAGCGAGAAGCAAGGATCCATCAGCATAAGCGACGGCAACACTTTGGCCTACCCATTTCAAACGTGGGCATGCGAAAGAGGGATTATTGATCACGATTGTAACCAAATCTATTTAACGCTCCTAACCCCTAAAAAGGGAGGAGGCGATTTTGTAACCGAGGTTAAAGAGTTTAATAAAAGGGCTGTGACTTATCTAAATTCTTGTATCTCATTTCAATCAATTTGCCTCTTTCGTTTAATGCACTTCACATTTTTAGGACTTAAGCGTTAGTTTGATTTTGAATGCATCGAAATAGTTTTCCTTTCAAAAACTTTCGAAATCTTGTGCTTTCAATGAGGAATTAGGTCCACTATTTATAAAAAACCTAAGGTGTAGAGGGTGTGGTTAGGAGTACTAAACCCTAAGGTAATGTCCTAATATGGTTAGGTTAGGGTTTATGAGGTTTCATTCCTACATTCCCTAACGAAATATCTCATCCTCACACATGTGTGAGGAGGGATTAGGATTAACTAGGATTAGTCAACTCTAAGATTATATTAAGGTTAGGTTAGGGTTTCCTAGGAAATATCCCAACTAAATTGGTGCACACACATGTGGGAGGGAATAATTAAAACTAATTAGGTTTTAGGAACCTAATTAACCTTTTTAATCCAAAAAGTGCACTTAAGTGAAGTGACTTTAAAATTAGAATTGGAATTAACTTTAATTAAGACTTTTTGGGAACTAATAGTCTCTGGGGTCCTAATTAGGTCTAGGAAGGACTTAAGTTGCCTTAGATGATTGATAAGTGGTATTTTTATGCATTAAATGTGGTTATGATGTGGATTGTGTAGTTTAGTAGGGTTTCATACCTATAGACTAATAAAATGGTCTGCATAAGTCTACGAAGGTCTATGATGGTCTACACTAATCTAGAGCAATTTACGCTGGTCTAGAGTGGTCTACACTGGTCTAGAATCGCCTAAAAAAGTCTATGATAGTCTATGCTGGTCTACAATATCCTAGAGGTGTCTAGTATGGTCTATGCAAACCTACAAGTGTCCTTATGGATCTACAAGTACGTAGAAGTACTTATGTGCAACTTTTGGGTGTCTACAGATATCACCTTGATTTTTTGTGAGATATGAGGATGGGAAAGATTCAAAAAAAAGGAAAAGGTTACTTTATTCTAAATGATAGATCTTAAAACTCAACTGGTTCTTCGTATTGACTAGCCTTATGCCTCGTAATCATGAAATTATAGTAAAGCAAAATCAGTATGGCTTTCTAGGTTTCTGCTTTAATGAAGTCACCAGGTGATTTAGAAAAATTGGATAAAATAGGGTATCACCTAACTTTTATTTATCCATGTAGATACCTAAAATATGTCATGTTTAATATACTACTCATATAGGCATCCTTGCAAACCATATGAATGATCTTGGACCTTTCCAAGAGCTAGAAGTGGTTTTAACCACTTATTTGGGGTAGTTTTACCATGTCCAAGCTTAGACACTATTGATCAAAGTGACTACCAGACTAGCCACTGATGCTTAGAGTGGCTACAATCTAGCCACCCTAAGTGAGATTGACTAGCTTTGAAAAAAAATTGGCCCCAAGGGTCGAGCCAAAAATTATTTGTAATGGCTAGAGCAACTAATTTTGAATGGTTTCTAGTGAGGAAGATTATGGATGATTTCTCCCAATTGCTCTAGCATCCCATTTATTGATCTTTGCATCTCAAGGAAGCTAGGATGAGGAATTAGGGAGGCTATAAGACCCCCCTCCAAATTGGGGAGAAGGACTAGAAGAGTTTCCAAGTTTAATGCAATGAAACCCTATAAAATTCGAGAGCCAATTGCACCTTGAGGAGAGCAACAAAATGTTGTCAAAATTCAATTTGATCATCAACCTTGCAACAATGGAGATCTCAAGAGCTTGAGGAGTAATATTGAAAATTGATCTACTTCCATTGCAAATTCATATGAATTACACCACCAATATGTTCTAGGACATCGAGGCAACCCTTGACCATCAATTCAGCTGGTGAACTATGTGTTGCATACCTTGATTCAAGAGAAAGAAGCTTCATTTTGTGATTTCTATCACTGAAAGTGGCCTTCAGGACTCCACCACTGACAGTAGCAATGACTAGGATTTGATACATGATTTACTTAGTTTTAGCCTATTTTCTTGTTTATTCATGCCTTACTAGCCTAACTTAAGGTAGATCTATCATTTCCACTTCATTTGCTGTTAGGACCCTCCTAACATGTCCTAATTACTTATATTATTTATTCATTATATTCTAGGGTCACAACACTTCACTCTTACAACTATTAGACTAGGTATTTAAATGCAATCCACATTTGATAATAAGGCATCATCGAACAAATATATAAATTAAGTCTATTGTGGGTTTTCTACCTTAAAATCAAAAAGTGATTCAATATAAAAACGATCATGCTTCCCGCACCATTTAGTTTCATACCATCCGGATCAGATCTAGATCAAGGAGCAAATTCACCATTAAAAAATTTTCCCACGGCACATTTCAGCTAGTCCACATTCGCGAGGATGCAAACAACATTCACGCTTCACGAATTAAGTTGTCTTACACCCAAATTGCTCGACCTTTCGCGTGGTGACCGGTGGCTATTTTGAAAAAGCTAAAATCTTCAACAAAGCATCAAGGTTTTCGATGTCCAAAACGCAAAGGAAAAAAATTAAAATTATTTTTTTATTTTTTTTGCTCACCTGTACCAAGTCATATTGATCATTACCTACACCAATCACAATGGCTGAAGGACGACGATCACTAGATTCCATTCATGAGAAACACAAAAGGCTCGCTGAAGAAGTTCAACAGGAAAGAGAGGAGAATACCCATACCACAAGAGAACTCTTCGAGAAAATATTTGCAATGGATGTTAAACTTGATGCCATCAGTCAAAATTAGGCAACAACACATGCAAATTCACCCAACCACGGGTCATCAAACCGAGCAATGTTAGGAGGTCCACAAAATTCCATTCTACCACGGACGACCAAATTAGACTTCCCAAAATTTGAAGGAGGAGACCCTACAAACTGGATCTACCGAGCATAGAAATATTTCTCACTAAATCAAATTTTGGAAATGCAAAAAGTGCATATTGCCTCCTTCCACTTGGAAAATGACACCATCCAATGGTACCAATGGTTCAAGAAAACTAACGGCACTCCGACGTGGTCAACCTTTACACATAATCTATTAGTGCGATTCAGCCCTAGCAAGTTTCAAAGCTTTATAGGGGCCCTCACTAAATTATGCCAAACCACTTCAATAAGCGAATACCAAGCAGAATTTGAAAGGCTAGCTAATCGAACATCCGGATTAGACACTGCCTTCTTTCAAGAATGTTTTGTCAGCAGATTAAAAGAAGAAATTCAAATAGAGGTGCAAATGTATAACCCTACAAACATGTTAGAGACCATCGGCTTGGCAAAATTAGTGGAGGACAAAATCAAGGCATGGAATCGGTTCACAAAACCAACTTGGGGGAAACCATCAAACACTTATACCAACCCCAAACCAATGCAAAATGGATGAACCCAAAACTCCTACATAGCCCCCAAAATTAACCCCGCTCTACCAATTAAGCGTCTGAGTTTCGAGGAAATGAAGGAAAGACAAGCTAAGGGTCTTTGCTACCATTGCGATGAGAAATTTGATAGAAATCATAAATGTGCCTCACAAAAATTATATATTCTAGATGCCACAGAGGAAGGGAATTCTACTGAAGAGGAACCTGAACTCAAAGTAGAGGTATTATCCAACACACTTGAAAGTGACGAAGAAAATGCACCAAAGGTTTCCTTCAACGCCCTTGCCGGATTTTTTGCCCCTCAAACAATGCGAGTAAAAGGGTATTTTAAGAAACAAAACCTTACCGTGCTCCTATATTCTAGTAGCACGCACAATTTTATCAATCCAAAGGTGGCTAAACAAGCAAATTGTTTTATATACCCTTGCAATAACTTCGAAGTGATGATTGGAAACAACGGAAAAATTGCATGCAAAGGAAAATGCAAAAATATAAAACTAACTATGGGGGTTTATAACATGAAAGGCGACATGTACGTCCTACCCCTAGGTGGGTGCGACATTGTACTAGGCGTACAATGGTTATGAACCTTGGGCATAGTCCAATGGGAATTTGATGAACTATGGATGAAATTCACAAGAAAGAACCAAACCTATATTATCCAAGGCCTGAAATCAGACCTTCCCAAATCGTCAGCTCGCATAGAATGGAGAAAATTATCCAAAAAGGAAACAAAGGAATGGTCGCCCAATTATTTTCAATTCAACCTAGTCACAAAGAAGACGAGACACCAGAGTTACAAAATATTTTAGACCACCATAAGGCGGTATTCAATGAACCAAAAGGACTACCTCCACAATGAAGTCACGATCACACTATTCCACTATTTCCAGGGCATCAACCTCCTAATATTAGACCTTATCGTTATCCATACCTCCAAAATACCGAAATAGAGAAATTAGTACAAGATCTTCTTAAGGCAGGAGTCATTAGACCTAGCAAAAGCCCTTACTCCTCTCCAATTATTTTAGTTAGAAAAAAGGATGGCTCGTGGCATTTATGTGTCAATTTTTGAGCGCTTAATAAAATGACCATCAAAGATAAATTTCCTATTCCGGTCATAGACGAGCTATTAGATGAACTCCACAGGGCAGCTTATTTTTCCAAGTTAGACTTACGGTCAGGCTACCACCAAATACGAGTCAATGAAAAGGATATTCCTAAGATGACCTTTCGCACTCACGAAGGGCACTACGAATTCTTGGTGATGCCATTTGGCCTGACCAATGCTCCTTCTACCTTTCAAAGTCTAATGAATAAGGTATTTCACCCTTTTCTTCATAAATTTATATTAGTTTTCTTTGATGACATTTTGATTTATAGCAAAACATGGGAAGAACATTTGGACCATGTTAGACAAGCATTCCAAATCTTGGAGGAAAATCAACTTTATGCAAAAATATCAAAGTGTTCCTTTGGAAAACAAGAAATTGAATACTTAGGGCATATTGTCTCAAAGGAAGGAGTTATGGTAGATCCTTCCAAAATCGAGGAGGTGAAAAATTGGCCTATTCCAAAAACCTTAAAAGCTCTACGTGGGTTTCTTGGACTAACGGGATATTATAGAAAATTTGTCCAAAATTATGGTAAAATCGTTGCTCCTCTAACAACATTACTTAAGAAAAACGCTTTCAAATGGTCGTCTAAAGTGGATGAGGCCTTTATCACCTTGAAAACTGCAATGTATACCACCCCTATTCTAGCCATGCCCAACTTTTCTAAATCGTTCTTCATTGAAAGTGACGCTTCAGGAATAGGAATGGGAGCCGTACTCATGCAAGATGAAAGGCCTCTAGCTTTTATAAGCAAAGCATTTTCTCCTAAGAATTTAGCTCGCTCTACGTATGAAAAAGAGATTTTGGCGATTGTCCATGCTATTCAACATTGGAGGCCTCACCTTATTGGACAACATTTCATTATACGCACTGACCATCATAGCTTGAAGTATTTTTTGGAACAAAGGACTAATACCCCGAACAACAAAAATGGGTTACTAAACTTCTTGGCTATGATTATGAAATTACATATAAAAAGGGAAAGGACAACATGGCAGCCGATGCACTTTCTAGAAAATTTGAAGATATGCCTCAAGTCCATGCTCTTTCCTCCCTTATTCCTAAATGGGTAGATGAGGTGCATGAAGAATGGATAAATGATCCTACTATCCACGCCTTAATTCAACAACTTCAACATAATCCTAGTAGCAAAACTCCATACACTTGGAAGGACAATATATTAAGATACAAAGGGAGGATGGTCCTCACCCCCAATTCAACTTATCGTGAAAAAATTCTTCATGAGTTACATACCTCACCCACTACAGGCCACTCAGGGTTCTTAAAAACCTATAAAAGAGCCACTACCTCCTTCTATTGGGTAGGAATGAAAAATTACATCAAAAACTTTGTAAAAGAATGTGAAGTTTGCCAAAGACAAAAGGGGGAGACCCTCGCTATTCTAGGATTACTTCAACCTCTTCCTATACCCACCAAAACATGGGCAGATATTTCTATGGACTTTATTGAAGGATTACCAAAATCAGGAGGAAAAACAACCATTTTCGTAGTCGTTGATCGTTTATCTAAATATGCCCATTTTTGTTTCGTGGCTCATCCTTATACCGCTAGCACTATAGCCCACCTCTTCCTAGATAACATATTTAAATTACATGGTATGCCCTCCACAATTGTTAGTGACCGTGACCCAACTTTCACTAGCACCTTTTGGAAGGAATTGTTCAAATTACAAGGTACTCAACTTCGTATGAGCTCCGCTTACCATCCTCAAACCGATGGCCAAATAGAAGTTGTAAATAAATGCTTGGAAACATACCTTCGATGTTTTGTTTCTACTCAACCACTCCATTGGGTAAAGTGGCTTTCACTAGCGGAATGGTGGTATAACACTTCATACCATACGTCCATCAAAATGACTCCTTATGAAGCACTATATGGTCAAACACCACCATCCCTCACTTCCTATATTCCAGGGACTACAAAAGTCCATGCGATGGAAACGGAACTTGCTAATAGAGATGACATACTACGGATCCTAAAAGAGAACCTACACACCGCCCAACATCGCATGAAGCAGCAAGCCGATCAACATAGAAGCGAACGTAGTTTCCATGAGGGTGATATGGTTTTCTTACGTCTCCAACCTTACCGTCAATCCTCTCTTAAACAAAAAGGTTCTCATAAGTTAGCACCCAAATTTTACGGGCCGTATAAATTTCTCCAACGTATTGGGACCGTTGCTTACAAACTAGAGCTTCCTCCCTCTTCCAAACTTCACCCCGTATTTCATGTATCTTGCCTTAAGCTCACAGTGGGAGCCCATATCATGACACAACCCACTCTCCCTGAATTCTCCGATGATGGAGTACTTCTAGTCGAGCCATAAGCTATCTTGGATCGCCGCTCTCGTCACCTTCGTACTCGTGATATCATGGAAGTTTTAATCCATTGGAAAGGTCTACCTTTAGAAGACACAACGTGGGAAAATTTTCAAGATATCCAGCAACAATTTCCAAATTTCCAGCTTTGAGGACAAAGCTCCTTTAAGGGGGGTGGCATGTTAGGACCCTCCTAACATGTCCTAATTACTTATATTATTTATTCATTATATTCTAGGGTCACAACCCTTCACTCTTACAACTATTAGACTAGGTATTTAAATGCAATCCACATATGATAATAAGGCATCATCGAATAAATATATAAATTAAGTCTATTGTGGGTTTTCTACCTTACAATCAAAAAGCGATTCAATATAAAAATGATCCTGCTTCCCGCACCATTTAGTTTCATACCATTTGCATGGTCAATTAGCACGATTAGAGGTAACTTTACCTTCATTTAGTCACATTTGCTAGATTCAATCAATATTCTTAGATTAGCTATATTTCATATTTTTATTACAAACTACATGGTATATTAACTAGATTTCCATGTTTTAGTCCATGCTTTGCATCAATTTAGCTATTTCTTGATTATATTTGCATATCTTTATATTTTATTTTAAGATTAGTCATAATATTTGCATATGCTTGATAATGCCTCATCATGAGAGGCCTATTATGCTTTTAATTGTGCTTTGTTGTTTCATATATGCATGTTAAAGGATCTTGTAGGCTTCAAAGCATCATCAACTTTGAGTTCCTCTTGGCGAATAGAGAAGAAGGCATTCTTATAAGCCCTTAAGTAGTTTGAAGACCTTAAAAGTCTATTGAAGGTATCTACCACAAGAGTTGTGGATTGTAATATGTGTCAAAATGATCAAATATCTAAGAGGGATGTTCTTGTAAGTTGATTGTAAAGAGATTCATAAATAATAAATATGGGCACATTATTTTACTTTATTCTTTGAACTTTATTACTTAATTATCTTGTCATTTGATAGCATATTATCTATTTGCTAGACTTTTTAAATCTCTTTCAGTGGTGATCATAGCAGGACACCCGTATTTTATGCTGTTTTGCTAATTTATAAGTTTTTTTGCATATAGGTACAACTGCTCTGATTGAGAGTGGCTAGCAAATCTTAGCCATTATTGAAGATAGCAACCAGATTCAGAGTTGCCCTGAGTGACAGTGGCCGACAAAAAAACCTACAAACAGTAGATAGTTGAATCTTCAATAGACTTGAATTCTAGATTGGTTGGAATTCATTGTAATTTTACTTCTCTGTCTGTGTTTTTGTCATCTAAAATATAGTAGATGAATATTAAGTAGAAAACATAGAGAAAGTGTAAAATAAAAATTCATAATATCTCTTAGTTTTTCTACTAGTCATTGCTAGAAGCCATGGTCTAGATTTTGTGTTAGATTTTGAATGCTTGGGGTCTATCTAAAGGTCATTTTTCATGTAACTTTGCATTGCATTCTTTCAAAATAGCATTTAATTTTGCATATTTTTGAAATGAAAACATCAATTTCCTAGGCATGTAGGAAGAATCATGGATGCTCTATGATACATTTTTATTTTATTCAAAATTAAAATAAACCCTCACACACCACATCACATTTAAACATTAGTGAGTTGGAATTCATACCCAACCACTAATAGATTTCAATGATGGTAGGTTTTATCTCCATCCATTGGCTCAAATTCCACATACCTTATTTTTGGTCAATGCCAACTCCAAGATCTGATGTAGCTTGGAAAATTTGTATGTACTTCTCTTCAAAGGGTATAACATTGACCAAGTGATACTGGGTGTGTACTGGTAGGACCTGTGCTCCTTGATCGGGTATGGGATTCATCTCCATACTTTGGTGGGTTTACATGATTGGAATTTCATTATTGGTTGTCGACTTGTGAGCATACAGGTGAAAACCCTTAAACTATACAAGTATATCATCAAAAAAAATGAAAACACGATGATAGAAATGTTATGATTCAACAAAACAAAAACTCACAAAATAGTTTAGGGCTCATAAAGAATATTTAAAAGAGATAAACACCCTTGTTTGCTTCATTTTACCTAAAATTTACAAAAGAAATAATTCACATTATGGTCAACACACAGAAAGGCCGACCTCAAAAGACAACCGAGAAGGAGGTTGAAGCTCTAGAAGATACATAAAATAACACAATGGAACCTCTACCACATGATTCTCTCGAACGACGTTCAATGAGCATCATAGGTGATAATTCAATGTGTGTGGATTCTATTTAGAATACCCCAGTCAGAGGACATAACACACACTCCTCGTGATATAGAGCTGAGGGTGGCTCAAATTTCCCATCATCCAATGGTAGAAAAAAATAAAATCTACCCAATAAGGGGTAGGAATATAGGGTTGCATCAAAGAAAAAACCCTTAGAAACTCCAAGCCCTAGTGGACCTAGAAAGTTCATGATAGATCTTGCCATGCTTGGGGTCAATGGCACATCGTATAACAAGCCCTATAAGACTAGACAAATTGATGGAATAGAATAAGTTCTAAGGCAAATAGGTTGTAAGCCCTCTACTTCTCACTCTCATTCTAAGATTTTACATAGTGAGAGCATGCATAGGCATACCATTGAGTCAGGATAGTGCTCAAAGCATGTATAGTGCATGTGCCTCATCCACACAAGTGGGCACATAGAATAGACTATGAAATAACATGAATTCTATCTACACAGACAAGGGCAAGAGTATTGCAGATAAGTTTGTTTGGGCTCATACTAATAAAGCCCCTCTAATAAAGCTAAAAAACCAAAGGCCTCATACTATCAATCATATAGATCGATCTCAAAGGCTGGTATTATAGCAGAGGTAGCATATCTTCCAAGACCAATTGAAATATGTGCATGTAAATTGTGAGCACCTCAAGAATGAGGATACTCAACGTCAAAGGTTTTTTAGGCAATGTTTGTACGAGCAGTGCATGCACAAGCAACACATCCTGGATCAAAATAAGCTTTCAAAGAGAGAAGATAGATTATCTTGATATAATATTCCTCCTAAAAGTGAGTATAGGGAGTGTGACCAAATACATGTTGCATTACATCCAAAGATGCACCCTAACCAAGGTGAAAATCATATTTATTATATAGCCCAGAACACGCTACAACACCATGCATTGAAACAACCTGGGCGTACCCAGTACACAGAGTCATAAGGAGAGGAGCAGGATCAGTAATATATTGAAATCTCCTTAGTAGACATGGAGGATGAACTCAGTACTCTACCTCAACCCAAAAATAATCTACCCCCAATAACTCCATAGAGACTTCTTAGGGAAGAGGATATTCTATCCTCACAAGCATACAAATCCTTAGCAAAAAAGTGGGAGCTATTGAGAAACAAGGCATAGCTTATCAAAAGCCTACCTTAAATAATATTCATAATGCACCTCTATACTCTTTAGTTCCAGCATATCCCAATCATTTTGAGATGTCCAAGTTGGACAAATTTCAAGGCAATGAATATGCACAAGAGCATATCATGAGCTTTATAAACATGTGCTTCCAGATACAGAGTTATAATGCCTTATTTCTCAAAACCTTCATAATGACCCTTTCAAGCCCCGACCTAGAATGGTTCTGTTAGCATAACTATAGGTTGCACTATATTATTTCATTATTTTAGTATGTTGTTATATTGTTGTAACAACATCTATTCTGTACCTAGTCTGTTCCATCTTCACCAAAACTATTCTAAGGTGGCAAATGTATTATTTAAACAATTGCATCAATATTATTCCTATTTGTTCTTCCTACATGGTATTAGAGCGTGAAGCTCTCGGCTCACTTGTAGCTGAGCAGGAGTTCTATGTGGAGTGGATCGGAATCGGATCTGATGTGTGACTAGTTCTACATGTAGTGAAATCAGCCATGACTGGATAGGCATCGTCGTTGTTTTCTAACATCTAGGGCACGCTGGACGTGACTCAAAAGCTATGGATTTGGCAACCTTAAGACTAAACATGAGGCACAATCTGGAACCAACTGACGAGAGGATCTATGTGGGACTCTGACGCATGATGTAGTGGACAACCACTAGACCAGATGACTAAAAAACATGGACCTCAAGCCTATGTGGTCGATGAAGAGGATCTGACAAGGAAGGAGCAGGAACGACATGTGGGCAAGATCATTGAATGATGAATAAAAGGTTACAAGGGAGGCTCATCCACCATAAGGTGGACATAATTCTTTGTGTGATGTTTTGTTTTTAAAATGTGCAATATCTCCTCTCTATAAAATGTGGGACTAAAATCACTGTTGCACTATAAATGCAAATGCGCAACATGATTTCCTATCGAATCGTAGGCAGATTTGTTTTACGTTCTAGATCTGGATATGTTGTTCAATTTTTGTGACTACAACTATTGCATATATCCAGAGGGACGATCAAGATCACGATCAAATTTTGTTGCTTCAAACCTTTGCTAATAGCATCTCGCACATGGAGACGACTATTGGTTTCTCTGACGTGATTGTAGGTGTATTTTTTGCACATTCTGAGGACAACGATTGGCGTAGCTAGAATTGCATGCATTTTAAACATTTTCTAGTGCGAGTTATACAGTATTTGCATAGCACATACCATCTACAACATAGAAGCACCCATGACTCGAGAGCCCAACAACGGTGGACATTCCAAATATCTTCAATCTCGTCGCGTCCACAGTTGCAAACACTGCCAACATAACTCCTATGTGTATTTCCAGATCAATTTAAGTACAATCACTAGGCCTTGTGCAAATTTTTTAAATACCATGTTCAACGGATACTAAATTACAGTGCAATGTAAAGGGCTTTGAAAAAAACTCGATGAGCATCGAGGAGCCGCCACCAAGGAGCCGCCGTCGGGTGGAGCGGAGGTGGCCGATGAAGGAAGGACTCAGGGAGTCCTCCTTAAGTAAGGAGAGCTCCCCTGATCCTTTCGGATCAGCCCGCTAGCCCACCTGGTTGTGGGTTGAGCGGTAGGGCTCCAAGAGCCCTGAGGTCATGGGTTCAAGTCTCGTCGACCCCCCCAAAACAAAGGTATAAAATTTTTTATTTAAGTTTTTTTTAATATTCTTTAATTAAAATTAAAATTAATAACATTTTAATTTATTTTTTTAATAGTTTAAAGTTTTTTTTTTTAAATAATTTTTTTTACTATATAAAGATAAAGTTATTTTTTTTAACTTTAGTTCTGAAAGAATGTTTTCAAATGCTTTATAAAGAAAAATTTTAAAGGGGGGAGTCCATTTATTTTTTCAAAACTCAAGGGGGGATAGAGAGTATTTTTTTGAAAAAGCAATTTTTGGCATTATTGTAAAGGTGCACTTTCGGCAGCGCCCGACACCTAGTGGTTTATTTTTTGTGGGCACTTTTATGTTGTATGTTGCATTTTATTCTTGCTTTGCACTACATCATTAAAATTTAAAATCAAATTCACTCCCTAAGTCCCCGAAATAATTAAAACCAATCCGTGCAATTTATTGCACTGCAACGTTCGGTATTTATGATACCTCTTGCCAGAACTTACAGGTAAAGCTATCATGATTGCGCTACTGTATCTACTACCTAATATAGCTACCAAAATGATATCTGAGCTTGTTCTCTATAAATTGTTGGGGAGAGATAAGTTTGCCATATTCTGCATTTTTTTACTCCATCTATTACCCTAATAGTTCTTGTGTTTAGGCGTAAATCCTGACAAAAGTGCTGAAATATGAAGTGTTTAGGGAAAGTTACGCCCCATGCATGAGGATTGAATACTTTCTATAGTAGGTGCCATCAACAATATTATTCCCTTTCAGTATTGCTTAAGTACCATGTATCGTATGATCTCTAAAAATTACCTATAGTTTCCCTCATGTAAGGGCGGGTGATTTTTTTCTGATCTTTCTAAATACCTATAGTCTCCCTCATGTAAGGGTGGGTATTTTGTACGGTATAATGGCCTAGCAAAAGGTATATCGAAAGGGGGACCAATTGGTGTTATAAGGAACCTTCACAATGTCTACAAAATTAATGATTGATTCTCATCAGTTGTTGAAAGGTCCTAACTACACACCATGGAAAAACAAGATGAAGGCAATCCTAGCAATGGATGACTTATGGGATGTTGTATCTAGAGCAACAACAAGAACTTCATCTACTACTAGAGCTATAGCTTCATTTACTGATCAGAAATACTTTGACAAGAAATACAACAAAGCCAAAGTGCTCATCTTGGTTGTTGTGTCTGATGAAATTCAGCCCCATATTACTGAATGTGAACATAGTAAAGAGGCATGGGATGCCCTTAACACTATATATGAGGGAAAGAATGATTCCACTATTCTATTCCTTCAATCTCAATTACACAGTCTAAGAATGAAGCAGGGGGAGACAGTTGAACTTTTTCTTTGTAGAGTGATTGAATTTAAAGCAAAGTTGAATTCTTTGGGAGAACCAGTTGATGACAAGCTCCTTACCTCAATTGTATTGAGAGCTTTACCTGATTAATATAAGGTGTTGATCACTTCCCTTCAGGTGTCATAATTGAATGTTACTTTTGTAGAGTTGGTAAATATGCTTCAAGAAGAGGAGGCACACCAACTACAGCGAGATGATTCTTCTAACACCGCCCTCTACACCAACAGAAAGGGGCCAAACGAGAAGAAGGGTAATTTTTAGAAAGGAGGTGGTTCTCAAAAGGATTCAAAATGGAAACAACCTCAACAACCAAAAATTTATTGTAATATCTATGACAAATAGGGTCATGATACAATTAGATGTTGGCATAAGAATAAATAACCTAAATAGAAAGGCCAGAACAAACCACACAACAAGCACAAGCAACCCAAGGTGAATGTTGTTGTTGAAGAATATGACTCAGATTTTGAGTGGGCACAAAAGGTGCTCATGACTACCACAGCCTCCAAACAGACGGATCCTGTATGGTATGTCGATTCTGGTGCTAGTAAGCACATGACTGGTGACAAATCATGGTTTGAGTCCTTTGAGGCCAAAGAGGGCAAATCTGTCACTATTGCTGATGATAAAATCTACAAGGTTCAAGGAGAAGGTATTGTTTCAGTCACTCTTTCTGATGGCAAGTATCAGATTGAAAAATTCCTCTATGTTCCAGGATTGGCAAACAATTTGTTGTCCATCACACAAATTCTGGACAAAGATATGGTTGTGAACTTTAGTGTTGAGGGAGGCAAGAAGTGTTGTTCTATTACCAGGAGGGGTAAGAACATTGCAACCGCTTCATATAAGCATGGCTTATTTTCCTTATATGCTATCTCTACTCCACATGTAGCCATGATAGTATCTACAAAGGAGGCAACTTCCCTATGGAACAAGATATATGGTCATCTTAGTTCTGGTTACTTACTTGAGCTAAGTATGAGATGGTAAAGAGTCTTCCTTCCCTTTCTACCACATTGCTAGTGTGCTCTGACTACTTGGTAGGAAAGTAGCATAGAGTACCTTTTGAGAAAATCTCTACAAGAGCAAATAAACCTTTGGAGTTGATTCACACCGATCTGTGCGGTCCTTTCACACCCATCAGTTGAGGGGGGAAGAGGTATTTTCAGTTATTTGTAGATGATTACTCACAAAAAATGTGGGTTTTCTTTCTTACTCTGAAATATGAGGCATTTGGTTTCTTTCAGCAATTCAATAAATCTGTTGAGAAGGAGTCAGGGGCTTCTATAAAGACTCTCCGCTCAAATCAAGGGGGGGAGTTTACCTCTAAATAATTTTTTGCATTCTTGGCTGCACATGGGATCATGAGACAGTTAACTACTACTTATACTCCTCAACAAAATGGAGTTGCTGAAAGGAGGAACCATTCCATCATGGAAATGGTTCGTTGCATGCTCATAGGAGCTAGTCTTGGGCAACAATATTGGGTAGAAGCTATCACCACAACAATATATCTGTTGAATAGGGCACCCACAAAGGCCCTACAAGGAATGACTCCACAAGAAGCATGGAGTGGTAGGAAACCCTCCATTTCTCATCTACGCATTTTTGGGTGTAAAGCTTTCATGCACATACCAAAAGATAAAATGAAGAAGCTAGATGAGAAGACAATGAAGTGTATTCTTCTTGGCTATGATGAGTACTCTAAGGGTTATCATTTTATTGATCCCTTGACCAAGAAGATTCATGTCAGTAGAGATGTTTTTTTTGATGAGGCTTTCACATCACAAAGCACATCAGATGTATACCTAGATCTTGTGGAATCTAAAGTTGAGAAGTCTCCTTCATCATCAAAGATTGGAGGTTCTTCTCCATATTCTTCAAAATCATAGAATAAGAATCCAAAATGGTATACAAGTACAATTAGAGACTCCAAGCTATCTACTCCACCTAATTTGACTTTGGATAGACCTCGTACTCACAACATGGGTCGACAGGAGAGAGCAGCAGCAGAGACTACTGGGGTTGATGATCTTTGTCAATATTTTGAGGGACTTTCTATTGATCTAGAGAGACCAACAGAGGATATGGATATAGATGAGGACAAGGTTTTATGTCTTAAATGAGTGAACATGAACCTGTTTCGTTGCAAGATACCCTTAGTGAGCCACAATGGAAGGTTGTTATGGATGTTGAGTATCAGTATCTAATGAAAAACAAAACTTAGAAGCTTGTCAATATGCCATACGAAAAGAAGCCCATAGGATACAAATGGGTGTAAAAATTCAAGTACAAGGCATATGGGACAATTGATAAGCATAATGCCCATCTTGTTGCAAAGGGCTATGCTCAAAAGGAAGGCATTGATTATGAGGAAACTTTTGCACCTACTGCTCGGATGACCACCATTCAAGTTCTTTGTGCTATGGCAACACAATATGGGTGGAAAGTTCACCAAATGGATGTCAAGAGTGCTTTTTTGAATGGTGATCTCCAAGAGGAAGTCTACATGACTCAACCTAAAGGATTTGAAGTGGAAGGCCAAGAGCAGAAATTTTGCAAGTTGGTCAAATCCTTGTATGATTTGAAAAAATATCCTCGAGCTTGGTATATAAAAATGGATAATAACCTCTTGCAACATGGATTTAAGAGATGTCCGTTAGATTCAAACCTCTATTTTAAGAAAAAAGGTTCTGAAATAGTGTTGCTTATACTCTATGTTGATGATCTGCTCATTGCAAGGAGTTCAAAAACTATGATCTCTGCTATCAAAAGTGACTTGTGTAAATATTTTGAGATGACAGATCTTAGACTTCTCCATTATTGTCTTGGTCTAGAAGTAAGCCAGAAGGAGCACTACATCAAGGTGTCTCAAAAAAAATACGCCAAGACATTGTTAGAAAAATATCACATGACTAATTGCAAGCCAATGGCAACTCCAATGGAATCAGGGCTTCAGTTATCATGATATGATGATTCACCTCATGTAGATGGTACTCTCTATCGATAGTTGATTGGGAGTCTCATATATCTGATAAACACTAGGCTAGATATCGTGTTTGATGTTAACTATCTTTCGAGGTTCTTGCAGGAACCTAAGACTACTCACTAGAAAGCAGCCAAATGTGTTCTTCACTATGTCCATGGTGTAGACACCAAAAAAGCACCAATCCAATTTTGTGACTACAAGCACTGACTGAATTGGCATACATACCCCCTAGGGCAGCCTCTAAAGGTTAAACAATGGTCCTAACCACTCCCAAATCAGTTTTGAAAGGTCAGAGGTCAATTTGGCTCCTTTTAAGCACTTTGCTCCCTATTCGTCCCACCTTGGGACAATTAGAATCCTATTCACCCCACCCTGGGATGATTAGCAGCAATTGCTCCAGGGTGGGACGATTAGCAGGTTTGACTAGAAAAAAGTCAAGCCTTGACAAATGGTAGCCCATATCCGCCATCCAAATTCACCTTCAAGGCATGAAATTGCGAGGAACGGTTTCAAATCTGAGAGAGAGACTTCAGTCAAGCATGCCTTGATCATGGAGGCTCTAAATTAGGGAGGAATCTTCTCTCCCCCCAAAAGGCATAATGAGCCAAGTGGTGCCCTCACATGCGCATTCAAAGGAGACCCTTAGGTCTATAAAATGGTGAGCCTCCTCACCCCAAAAAAAGGATAGATCTGGAGCATTTGGAGCAACGGAGTGCTGCCAAATTATACCCCCATTCCTCTTTGTGCTTCCTACATCCCTAATCTCTCTTTTGGAAGGGAGGTTATCGGGTGAACACTAGAAACACAATCCAGACCCAAAACCTAAGCAATCGACCATAATCCCACACCAAAATTGTCAACACAACCCCCTAGGAGGTTTTGGACCCATCCCACTTGGATTGGTGCCAAAACCAAGCCCCAAATGGTGGACATCCTACCCCCGGGTGCCCCTCGCACTATTGCAGTCCTAATCGCCCTACCCCGAAGTGATTAGAAATCTATGCTTGATTTCTCTACTATTATTTTTGCATTATGTTGTATCTGATTCACTTATGCTGTTGTTCAAGTTTCATTGCATTCTGACTTGATTTGACCTTGTTTTTATCATTTTATGCATTTACTAACATACAGGGAGCACCTTCAGATACAGGATAATCTGGGTAGAATATGCCAAATCTGACCTTTTGGGTCATCCCAAAATTCCCCTTTTATCCTAACCCCAATTTTGTAGAAGTTTTGGAGGCCTCTAGGTAGGACATTTGCAAGGTCGCTCTTGCACATTTTATGACAGTCCTAATCGTCCCACCTCGGAACGATTAGAAATCCATGCATGATTTCCTAATTATTCTTTTTGAAATGGGTCCCTAATGATGTTTGGATGTTTCTATAATTTTTTGGGTTCATTATGACATATTTTGACCATCGTTTTACTATTTTATGTACTTACTAGCCGGAGGCTTTGGGGATTGCATGTTTTCCTACATCCGCATATGCTATTAACTGTTTGCTATTTTTTTATGTGTAGGATCTCACTACTAGGAACACCATAGGGGCATCAAGGAATTATGAACATATGTATGCAAGAGACAAAAACATTTGGCCCGCCCATTTCGAATGTGGGCATGCAGAAGACACTGGAAGCGTACCATCCATTGGTGTAACAAACTGTATCAAATGTTCTAAGCCTTGGAGGGGGGAGACGTATTGTAATTGGATTAAAAGAAAAATTAATAAAATAGGCCTCACTTTTTTTTGGCTTACCTCTCATTTCTGTGTCATTTTCCTTCATGCATTTGTTCATCGCATTCGTAGGACTTAACATCTATACCATACCTATTTTGTTTGCATCATATCTGGTATGCCATCTTTTTGCATGTAGATTTTAGTGGTGATCACAGTGGGACCCTATCCCCTACTATTAAGATCAAGTTTCTAATCCAAATTTTGTGGTTTTCTTTGCAGGTGTTACTCCTGGACTACTACTCGTGCCACCCTGTGACGAATACAGACTTGCTATTCGTCCCACCCTAGGACGAATATGTATTCGCCCCACCCTGTGATGAATGTAGACCTACTATTCATCCCACCTTAGGACGATTAGAGATCTGTGCATTTTTTGAGTAGAAACTCAGAGGCATCTGGTTTAGACAGAGAGGAGATAGGTTTTCTAAACATCCTCTGTGTTTTTCTATTTTTTTTTTTTGCAATTTTCTATTTTCTTTGCTTGCATAGAAAAGCTAAGTAGTTTGTTTTCCTTATTGCAATACAAAAAAGGAAATAAAAACATAGAGTGAATTAAATGGAAGGAACTTGATTAGGAATGCACTCTTCTCTGGTTTGCTTGCATGATACTTGCACCAATGGCAAGTCCTCATCATAGGTGTCAGTTCTAAGTAGATTTTATGATTTCCTTCTTGCTGCTAATTGTTTCTAAAAGATAAAACATACTTTAAAGCATTGCATTAGTGAAAATCATCTTTTGCTATATATTTTCTTTCTTTGCATGATTAAAAGGAACCACACACACACCACCTAATAAAGTTAACATAAAGGAGTTGGTCTTAATACCCCAACACTTGATCAAGACCAATGGTGGATTTCATCACCACCTTAGCTTGGATTTTGCATACATATACCCCAATCACGACTATTGCTAGACGTAAATCCTGATGAAAGTTGACCAAGTGTAACGGGGGTTATTCCTCATGCATGAGGATAAGTATTGTATGGTAGGTGTCAAAAATAGAGTGATTCCATTTTCGTACCACCTATGTTCCACGTACTGTTATGCTCTCGCGTACCAATAGTTTCCCTCACGTAAGGGCGAGTATATTGAGAGGTTTGGTATAACGGCCTGGCAATGGTATATTGAAGGGGTGACCATTTTGGAGATACAAGAGCCCTCATTTTGCATGTATAACAAAGTTTCCTTTACAAGATTCGCATAACAAAAGTCAAACACATTAGATCAAATCTAGGGAACACATTTAATCTATAAATGAGATAATCATTTCTTTGCTTGTGTGGTCCCCCTTTGCTTGGTATAGCATAATTTTTTTGTAAAGGAGATAAAACTATACATATCTTCCTAGAAATACCACCAACATGGTGTATACCCGTAGCCAAGCCCAATCACAGGCAGAAGCTGTAGAAAGTATACAAGGAGGCACAAGTCGCCTCCGTTATAGCCCCAAGGACTTGGTTATACCACCTTGGCAGCCTAACCCACAACGTAGTCCACACTATGCCACTATAGAAAAGGACTATAGAGGCACCCCTTTGAGGGGCACTCCTGGTCAACACAGACCCTCTCAGGAGGAGTACACACATGGGAAGGCTCCCTTAGAAACTCATTATGAGTGGCCACTATGTGATGAAGTGCTAGAGTAGCATAGGGTTCATAAGGAGGGACCACATGATTATATCATTCCTCCTCCACCCTTCATTACTGTTAGAAATAATAGGCCAAATATAGAGCACAAGGCTCTTTAGATAGGGCGAGCCAACTCCACCCATCCCTTTCACATGTATGAAAGGGAGCATGAGGAAAAACAATATATTCCTCAAGAGCAATACACTACGTGGGAGCAATGCACCTCTGCACCTGCTAATTATCAAGATCACCTATTGAGGCCAGAGCCTTAGGTGAATGTCGCTAACCTCAATAGAGGAAAGTGACCCATAGAGATCTTGGATCACCACGATAAAGATAGATATGTAGGAGAGGCATCTATGTTGTTGCTCTTTCAACTACTGAAGCTGAGTATATGGCAGCCATTGATGCAAGTAAGGAAGTTGTATGGCTGCAAAGACTATGTGCTAAAATTGGGTTCTTTCAAGGAGCTGTGAAGATAAACTGTGATAGTCAGAGTGCCATATTTTTGGCAAAGAACCCTTCTTACCATTCAAGAATGAAGCACATTGATACAAAGTTCCATTTCTGTAGGGACATGCTTGAACAGAAGAAAGTGTTGCTGGAAAAGATAGACACCAAGGAAAATGTTGCAGATGCTTTAACCAAGGTTGTAAGCACTAAAAAGCTTAGATTCTGTACAATTGAAATGGGTCTGGCAAAGTATTCAACAAGTGGGAGAATGTTGGATGTGTCTCATTCTCTTCCAAAAAAGAATTGTACGACAGGCACTACAGCGCAAAAGACGACGGGTAGGGGGGGTCCGAGGGGTATGGGGGGCCGGAGGCCCCCAAGGACCCTCGGCTATGGTAAAGGTGCTTACATAATAGGTGATGGCTCGAGGTGCATAGGGGGGTGCCCTCAGATATGGTGAAAGAGATCGAAGCCGACGAAGCCGGCACCATAATTTTCACCTACTTCTATCGCTACTTTTCACCTAATTTTATCGCTACTTTTGGAGCGACCCCTGGGATTCCCACGGTTGGTGGGTGGTTAGTGGGTGTGGGTGGTTTAGCACAAGGTGTTGTATCCATGGTACCCTAATACCACTTGGTGGTTTAGGGTTGTAAGAGTTTCCTTATATAATTATTGTAATGTCTCATTTTAGGGACAAGAGAGAGAATAATATATCAAGGAGGATAGACTCTTGTTTGCTGGACTAGCCCAAATTGGGTGAACCAGGGTAAATCTTGTGTGTCATATGTGCATTGAATGGTGTTATTCTTTCTTTAGTTACTTTTTTGCTTTATTTTTAGAATATGTTTCTATAAAATCTCTTCATTTGGTATCAGAGCCAGGTTATTAGCCATAGGGGGACGCCTTTATTGCTAGGGTTTAAATATGTTTGAAGAAGATCTAGGGTTTCTAGGAGTGAGAGGAAACCTATTCTGGAGTGGGAGTTATGCAGAAGGATTTTGAAGGAAAAATGTCAGGAAATCATTCAAGGATAGAGATCAAGAAATTTGATGACAAAATTTTTGAGCTATTGAAGTTAAATATGGAAGATATGCTCATGGACAGAGATCAGTGGGCTGTTATTTCAAAAAAAACAAAACCTACGGGTACTTTCGATGAACATTGGGAGAAGATGAATAAAAAAGCAAGGAGTCTGATTCGACTGTGTCTTGTAGATTCGATGCTCATCAATGTTTTGGGAGAAGCTACAGTAAAGGATATCTGGGAGAGGTTAGGGGCTTTGTATCAATCGAAGTCCCTAGTGAAAAAATTATTCCTCAAAAAGAAACTATACAATATTAAGATGCATGACGAGGATTCAGTTGCAGATCATCTGAATGCATTCAATACAGTGGTAAGTCAACTAACATATGTAGAAATTAAGTTGAGTGAGGAAGATAAATGCATTACTTTGTTATGCTCTTTACCAGATTCATGGGATAACTTAGTAGTAGCAATTGGTAGTACAACTTCATCCACATTGAAGTTTGAATATATAGTAGCATCTCTATTATCTGAGGATATGAGAAGAAAATCCATGGAGGGCACATCTAAGGAATCCCTAATAGTGAGAGGGCATGCCAAAAATAAGGACAAATCTAGATATGGTGATAGGTCTAAGTCTAAAGGTAGATCCAAGTCTCGGGGGAAGTTTGAGAGAAAATGCTAGAATTATGGCAAGCCTGGTCATATGAAGAAGGATTGCAGATCAAAGAAAGCCGAGTCTGGAAAAAAGTCTGATGAATCAACTTCCACAGAGATGAATAAATCCATTGATGAAGTAGGGGATGTATATCTGGCATCCTGCTCATCGTGCTTCACACAATCAGATAAAAATGATTGGTTGATTGATATTGGTGCCTCTTTTCATATGACTCCTCATAGAGGGTGGTTCAATGAATATGAAAGATATGATGGAGGGGAGGTACTATTGGGAGATGATTCACCACTCAGAATCATGGGTCGTGGAAGAGTGAAAATTTTGTTGCAGGATGGTAGGGTTAAGACCCTACCAGGTGTGATGCATATTTTGAGACTTGCTAGAAATTTGATTTCGATAAGCAAAATGGCCGATGCAGCAGTGAATGTCAGTTTTGGTAGGGATTCATGCAAAATGGTTCATGGATCAATGGTGTTGGGAAGGGGAGTTTGGATTGGAACATTGTATAAGCTATTGGGAAGCACTATGACAAATGAGTGCAATAGCTCAACTGTTCCTGAGGTTGATTCTAATAAAAGCTCAAAAATTTGGCATCAAAAGATGGGACATATTGGAGAAAAGGGATTGCATACCCTGTACACAAAAGGTATGGTTCATGGTATCCCTAATTACTCAATGTCTTTCAAGTTCTGTGAACATTGTATTTAAGGTAAACAGAATCGGGTTAGTTTTCCATCTGGTGCC
Organism: Wollemia nobilis; assembly: GCA_028583015.1. Taxonomy (NCBI): domain Eukaryota; kingdom Viridiplantae; phylum Streptophyta; class Pinopsida; order Araucariales; family Araucariaceae; genus Wollemia; species Wollemia nobilis. The sequence goes on along the minus strand of JAQPPZ010003192.1, from coordinate 4,473,073 downwards.
ACAAGATCTAGTGGGGTACTAGATTTGATCCATAGTGAAATTTTTGGTCCTGTTCCTATGCCGTCTCTTGGAAAATCATGATATTATGCTTCCTTTGTTGATGATTTTTCAAGATATGCATGGATTTACTTTCTTAAGAGCAAAGATGAAGTGTTTGAAAAAATTAAGGAATTTAAAGCACTTGTTGAGAATCAAACTGATAAAAGGATTAAGGTGTTGAGGTCTGATAATGGAGGGGAATATTTTTCTAATATATTTAAGAAATTTTGTAAGCAATGTGGTATTGCAAGACAGAAGACTACTCCATATACACCTCAACAAAATGGAGTTGCAGAGATATTGAATAGATCATTGATGGAGAAGGCTAGAAGTATGCTCAGTGGTGCAGGTTTGGCACAGAATTCCGGGCGACAGATGAGTGCAGCATGCTACTTGCGAAATCGGTCACCTACATCAGCATTTCTAGATCAAACTCCATTTGAAGCTCTATTTGGTAAGAAACCATCTATTTCACATCTCGAAGTTTTTGGTCGTGATGCATACATGCATATTCCAAAGCGGAAAAGAAGTAAGCTAGATAATAAGGTTGTTAAATGTATCTTTATTGGTTATAAATATGGTGTTAAAGGATATAAGCTTTGGAATCCAAAAACTAAAAGTACAGTGTATAGTAGAGATGTGGTGTTTAGGGAGATGATCAGTGATTCCAAGAAGGTAGTTACAAAAGAGGAACCTGGAACGGTCCAATTTGATCTCATGGAAAACTATCAGACAGTAGAGGATCTGGAAGAGGAGCATACAGATGAGGATATGGAAGAGGAGCATACAGGTGAGGATCTGGAAGAGGATGAAGAAGAGGTTCATACACCTGTGGTAAGGAGATCAACACGGGAAAGGAAGCAACCTAAAAGGTATAGTCCATCTACTTTTCCTACTTCTTTTGTACTATCTGTTACTGATGAAGATCCTAGAACAGTTAGAGAAGATGTTAATTTTGGAGAGGCAAACCGTTGGGAAGAGGCCATGGATGAGGAAATGATGTCCTTGAAAAAGAACAAAACATGGGATTTAGTGAAATTACCAAGTGGTAGGAAAGCAATAGGTTGCAAGTGGATCTTTAAGAAGAAGCATAATGTTGAAGGTAAAGTGGAGAAATATAAAGCTCGCCTGGTTGGTAAAGGTTTTTCCCAGGTTGAAGGAATTGATTATGGTGAAGTTTTTTCTCCCGTTGCAAAGCTAACATCAATTAGATTTATGTTAGTTGTGGCTACTGCATTTGATCTTGAAATAGAACAGATGGATGTGAAAACTACATTCCTTCATGGAGATTTGGAGGAAGAAATCTATATGAGGCAGCTTGAAGGTTTCACTGTTGCAGGAAAGGAGGATCTGGTATGTAAGTTAAAGAAATCATTGTATGGACTGAAACAATCACCTAGAATGTGGTACAAAAAATTTGATACTTATGTATTAGGAATTGGTTTTGTTCGTAGCAATGCTGATCACTGTGTGTATTCAAACAAAATTGGTAATGTAATTGTCATTATAGTTCTTTATGTTGATGACATGTTACTAATTAGAAATAGCAAGAAACTGGTCAGGGAAGTAAAGTCTCAGTTGGCATCACAGTTTGACATGAAGGATCTTGGCCTTGCAAATTTTATATTGGGTATGCAAATAAAAAGAGATTGCTCTAACAGAAAGTTGTGGTTGGATCAGAAAAAGTATGTTGAGACAGCGTTGAAAAGGTTCAATATGTAGGATTGCAAACCGATGAAGGTACCTATTTCTTTAGGTGAAAATTTGTCTGCTGAACAATGTCCAAAAACAAAAGAATAGGCAGAGGAAATGTCACATATTACTTATGCAAATGTTGTAGGTAGTTTAATGTATGCCATGGTTTGTACTAGAGCAGACATTGCCCATGCAGTGGGAGTCTTGAGTAGATATATTTCTAAACCTGGTAAAGAGCATTGGACTGCTGTGAAAAGGGTTTTTAGATATTTGCATGGCACCTCTGATTTTACAATATGCTATGAGGGTACAGGTAAAGAAAACAAACAATTGGATATAGAAGGTTTTGTTGATGCATATTGGGCTGGAGATCTAGATAGGAGAAGATCTACTAGTGCTTATGTATTCAATTTGTTTAGAGGGGCCATTAGTTGGATGAGCAAGAGGTAGACTATTGTTGCTCTTTCAACTACTGAAGCTGAGTATATGGCAACCACTGATGCAAGTAAGGAAGCCGTATGGCTGCAAAGACTATGTGCTGAAATTGGGTTCTTTCAAGGAGTTGTGAAGATAAACTATGACAGTCAGAGTGCCATATTTTTGGCAAAGAACCCTGCTTACCATTCAAGAATGAAGCACATTGATACAAAGTTCCATTTTTGTAGGGACATGCTTGAACAGAAGAAAGTGTTGCTGGAAAATGTAGACACCAAGGAAAATGTTGCAGATGCTTTAACCAAGGCTGTAAGCACTGAAAAGTTTAGATTTTGTACAATTGAAATGGGTCTGGCAAAGTATTCAACAAGTGGGAGAATGTTGGATGTGTCTCATTCTTTTTTGGAAAATAATTGTACGATAGGAACTACAGTGCCAAAGACGACGGGTAGGGGGGGTCTGGGGGGGCTGGAGGCCCCCAAGGACCCCCGGCTATGGTAAAGGTGCTTACATAATAGACGATGGCTCAGGATGCATAGGGGGGCACTCTCAGATATGGTGAAAGCGATCAAAGCCGGCCAAGCCAAAATTTTCACCTACTTCTATCGCTACTTTTCACCTACTTTTATCGCTACTTTTGGAGTGACCCCTGGGATTCCCACGATTGGTGAGTGGTTAGTGGGTGTGGGTGGTTTAGCCCACTGTGTTGTATCCATGGTACCCTAATACCACTTGGTGGTTTAGGGTTGTAAGTTTTTCCTTATATAATTATTGTAATGTCTTGTTTTAGGGACAAGAGAGAGAATAATATATCAAGGAGGATAGACTCTTGTTTGCTGGACTAGCCCAAATTGGGTGAACCAAGGTAAATCTTGTGTGTCATATGTGCATTGAATGGTGTTATTCTTTCTTTAGTTACTTTTTTGCTTTATTTCTAGAATATGTTTCTGTAAAATATCTTCAATCTAGACCTCCTATACATAGGACGATAGAACAAATTGACTTGGCATTTGCCAAACATGCCACCCACCAAGCGCAAATCACACAACTTAGGTAAGATCAGCAAAAGTTAGAACAACTATATCATCTTAATGAAGAGCGCATTCAGTGCCAAATAGATGAGTTGCTCCAGAACACTATGCATGAGAGGATTCCAACCCCTCGCACACATAGGACAAAAATTTATGAGAGGCACAACAACTTAGTGTGAGACAAATCTCCATGACCTTATCAAGTGTTGCCTCTAAGACCTCCTAGACCTGAGAATGAGGCCACTCCTAGAACTAATGACAAACGTCTTCCTTGGGCACCCGTCCATGTTTATAGGTCATGCCCAAAAACTTCTCAAGAAGCCTATGAGGAATTTGAGCGTGAAGAAGAGTGGGCTGAAATGCCCTACCAAGGCAGGGGGGGCACTACCCGACTACCCCTCCATAGGCCTCAAGTTCCTCAAAATTCATAATGGGAACAAACTAAAGAAGAGGAAATCAAATCCTCTTACGCATACAAAGCACTGTTAGAATTCTTAGAGTCTATGGAGACTAAGACTTCGGGGCCCCAAAAGCCCACCTTACACCAGCTTCGCAGTCACCCTGTGCATCCTTTAGTTTCGACACCCCCATACCTCGACCACTTCAAAATGCCTCAATTGGCAATTTTCAGAGGGGATGAGGATGCCCAAGAGCACGTAACAAGGTTCCTGAGTCAATGCTTTGGAATTCAGGACAATGATGCATTGCTTCTAAGAACGTTTATAACCACATTCATAGGCCCTACCTCGAATTGGTTTACCCAGTTGCCAAAGTATAGCATCAAAAATCTAGACCAACTAGTGGATGCATTCCTTGAATGTTTCACCTTCAACACCAAGAAGAAGGCATCCTTAAGTGACCTAGTTGGCCTTAAGCATTATTATGATGAGACCATAGCCACTTATGGGAATCGATGGAGGACACTACTTTCAAAGATGCCTTACCTCCCTCCCATGGCCGACATGACTCAAATGTTTTCAAAGAGTTGCATAAGGTTGATCTCCATGTTATTGTAGCTACAACAATATGCAACCCTAGAAGAATCCTTTGCATAAGCCAGGATAATTGAGGAGAGCAAAATACAAGACGGTGAGATTGCCAAGCCGCACAAGAAAGAGTGGACCAAAAATGCTAAAACTGGGCCCATGCAATCGAAACCTGCCATAAATATACCAAAGTCTGCACAAATGATACAACCCCCAAAGGCTAATTATTAGGAAGTTCCTCTTGATAACTATGAAAAGGAAAACTACAAACAAGAGAAAAATCAGCAGCATTGCCCTAAACGATAATTCACACAATTAATGGAGTCTAGAGACTCCTTGTTTGACCTCTCATTCACGACAAACTTGATAAAATTGCTGAAAAGTCGACCCATAGACCCCAACATGCCAAAACCCAAGGGTTATAGGGAAGACTTATATTGTAGATTTCATCGACATAAACGACACGACATATTCACTTGTTGGAAATTCAAAAACTTGGTGTAAGACTTGATAGACAACAAAACACTCACAGTAGACAATCCCGTAGCGCTGAGCAACCAACAAATGGAAGTATTCAAAGACCCCCTACCTACCCATGACACGCAGGCAAAAACTTTACAAGTGAACGAGGTAACACAAAATTTCCCCATGCAAGGATACGTGGGGATGATAAGCATCATGACACGAAATAAAAGATACCCAAAAATGGCTGCACCCGCTGTAGCTACAGGAGATGTTCCATCAATGTCACAATATCCACAACACCCTACGCAACCTCCCCTACCTAGACCAGTGGCCATGATTCAGACTAAGCTTACTCAAAGTTTAAGGACCATGTCGACTAGGCTCTCCATTTATGAGCTCATCCAACAATCACCGCCCCATCCGAAGGCTCTGATGGAGATACTCAAAGCCATTGAGCTACAGCCCCATGAACCCAATTCTTTCAATAACTTTGTGGGACATGTGAGACAATGCACAAAACCGATCATAACCTTTAGGGAAGATGAACTGAAGTTGGTGACTGGTGATATGGTGGATCCACCCCTACACGTCATCATGCAGGTCAATGAGATTCCATTCAAGAGGGTGTTGGTGGACACTGGCTTGTCTAGCAACATAATCATGACAGTGGCATTAAAACACGTTAAGCTGCAAGCATCCCACATTGTGGTATCCAATTACACTCTTCGAGCATTCAATGACATGTTATGCTTGATGGTTGGCACAATTTTCCTACCCATCCAAGTAGGACAAAAGATCATTCCTACGTTGTGTCACATCATTGAGGGTGAGATGGATTACAATATCTTGCTAGGCCGGCCTTGGATCAGGGACATGAAGTGTGTCCCTTCAATATCCCATCAATGTCTCAAATACACATACGAAGGGCAAGTACATGTAGTCCTAGCAGACTTAGAGCCCTTTAAGTTTTGCAATGCGATGCATCTAATGCCACAATCGACCCTCCCATCGATACATTTGGACTTTCAATTGAATCCATCCACTCAAGGTTTGATTCCACCTACATCACCGCTATTGAGTCCCTCAAGTAACCGACCTAGCCCATCTTCGTCATCTGTCCCTTCACCAACAATGCCACCTATGGTGGCCACATCGAAGGACAACAGGAAGAAACCCCTAGAGGAGGCACCACCATTAGTCTCAACCATATCTACCGAGGAGGTGCCCAATTGAATGGAAGTCGAGATACCCGATTCACACAATATGGAGTGGACTCAGGGAGAACTCCCATTCCCTCCCCCTCAATTGTCGAAGATTACCATTGAAATGGTCAATACGGGCCTAGGGGAGTACCTAGTGTAGAACATTGTGGTGACACCCATGCTCGAATCCATGCAATACATGGGGAGACCTCGCCTCCCCATCAAAACTATCATCCCTTTAGGCTACCCACCAAATTAGACCAACTTTGTATATGGGGGCCTCAAGAATGGCATTGAACCCTACCTACAAGAGGAAGAGGACGAGGAGCCATTCGCTGAGAGTATTGACTATCTGTCCAACCCAAAATTCACCTTGAAATACTTAGACCAATGCAATTGGCATGGATATGGATTGGGTAGATATGAACAAGGAATGTGCATTCTTTGTCAACCAAGATACCAGATGCCATATGATAAATCAGGAATAGGGTTCAACCACCCTTTTCCCCTCAACATCTTGGTAGAGACCATGCAAGGATTAGGTCTGGGCAATAGGGATGGGTTGGCACAGTATCCATATGCTAATCCCAACACTACATACACATTAGGGAATTATTTCCCATTGTTAACAACAAACCTTGTTGCCCTCAACAACCCCTCCCCTTTGATCGAGGAAGGGGAAAGTTCAAGAGGTAACCTTCAAGAAGGATATGAGAAAAATCAAAGGAGGTCTTCGAAAGATGAGTCAGATTATGAGGTAGCAAATTGGGACTCATTTGAGTCTGATAGCAATCACTCGCATGTGAAACCCGTTGACAACTACTAGGAGGACTTCGTGGTAATGTTCCCCTTTAATGTTCCAATCGGGCAATTGCCACCTCTAGAGAATCTAGTCCTCCCGTAGAGAGTGAAACAACCCAAAAGGGACCAAATCAATATGCTCAAACAAAATGAGCCTCCCATGCCGACCATAAGGTCAAGTGATTAAGAAACACCTAGTGGGAGGCTATACCAGCCAGAGGGGCACATAGTTGTCGAAGCTAATGAAGGCCTATGGATCTTCAATAGCGACTATGAGGATGAGACTGAGATGGCATATCTCAACCATATGAGGCAATAGGAATACCCCATAGACATAGATGATATGTTTGAACATTTAAATATGGGACCAAGGCATAGGTGGAATTTAAACCAAGCATAGTTAAACCAAGTGATTCATCCACCACTTTGGGTATACAGAGAGCACCTCCCACCTAGAAAACCTATAGGGCCACCAGTGCCAAGGGCATACCCTGCCCTTCTATCCACACATAGGTCCGATCCTTTTATGCTAGTACCCATAGAGCCAGATCTGGGGCACAAGGATCACCAAGAATGTTTGAATCAACACCCACGCGGTAATGGAGACCAAATTCATTCCATCAACATGATCTCCATTGATTTAACCACCCCCATCAACAACCCAGTCAATCCAATGCAACCACTGTATCTAGACCTAGATGCCATATAATGGAATCACGCTGACTCATCCCCATCATAGTACTGGCCTTGTGATGAGATGTTCCATTTCACCCCAGGACAGACTCATAATGTCTTCCATGTTGAAGAGGAACCAAACGTTCCCAATGTAGATCTAAATTCAACAAATGATATCCACCTGATCCCAACTCCACACCAGTTGGAGGATGGATCCCACATGTCAGTTAAAGAAACAATTGACGTAGACATCGATTCTGATCCAATGAATCTACAAATCATCAAGTTGGGGGTAATTCTATCCCCCTAAGAGCAAATCTATTACATTGCCCTTATCAAAGAGAAGAAGGAAGTTTTTGCATGGTCCTAAAAAGACATGTCGAGGCTAGACCCGTAGCTAGTCATGCATAATATAACATTTTATCCCACAGTTAAGCCAGTCAAGCAAAAGCTACGTAAGATGCACCCAACAGTGGCCTTGATGGTCAAAGACAAGCTACAAAAGCTATTGGATGCATAGTTTGTCATCTACCTGGATTACCCACCATGGCTGTCCAAAATGGTACCCGTCAAAAAGCTGGACAAGAGGATTTTTATATGCATCGATTTTTGAGATTTAAACAAAGCGAGTCCCAAGGACGATTTCCCCTTGCCTAGCATCAACTCATTGGTAGACGCTATAGCAAGCCCTGAAATGCTTTCCCTCATGGATGATTTCTCAGGATACAACCAAATTTGTATCAATCCTAATGATCAACTAAAAATGGTGTTCAAGATGCCTTGGCGGACATTTTGTTATAAGGTCATGCCATTTGGCCTTAAAAACACTGGTGCCACTTACCAACATGCTATGACATACATATTTCATGATAACATACATAAAAATTTGGAAGATTATATGGATGATTTGTTGGCCAAATCTCTTTTGCACCAAAATCATCTCGATGACTTACGCAAGATCCTTGATCACCTCATCGAACCAATGTTAGGCTAAACCCCAAGAAGTGCGTATTTGGCGTCACATCTGGAAAACTCTTGGGTTTCATAGTCTCAAAATGAGGCATCAAGGTAGATCCAAATAAAGTCAAGGCAATCCTTGAAATGCTTCCTCTAACCACCATTAGGCAGATCAGAAGCTTGCAGGGTAATATCGCATCAATCAAGTGCTTCATAGCGTAGTTATCTGACAAGTGTCGACCCATGAATAAATTATTATACAAGGGGGTAGCATTTCATTGTGATGATGAGTGCCAGTCAGCCTTCAACAACATCAAACAATACTTGGCTTCATTGCCAGTATTAGCACCACCTAGACCAGAAGTGTTGTTCTATTTATACATCTCAGCTACTGAGGTGGAATCGGGTGCCATGCTAGCCCAAAAAAATGAATTACACAAAGAACAGGATAATTATTATCTTAGCCACACCCTGGTCAGTTATGAACTTAACTATGCATACGTTGAGAAGCTATGCTTGGTAGTGGTATTTGCTACCAAAAAGCTATGCCATTACATGTTGAGCAATACGATGTATGTTGTGTCTAAGGAGAATCCATTTCGGTACATGATGAGTCATACTTATCATAGTAGTCACACGACAAAATGGATCATGTTATTGACAGAGTTTAACATCGAATTCATTGGAAAAAAGTCCATCAAAGGTCAAGTCATCACCGATCAACTAGTAGAGGCTCCTCTCGAAGATGATAAGCCTCTGATCGTATAGCTACCCGATTATGGGGTCTTCCATGTCTCAGAATTGCCAGATTCTGATGAGCCTGAGTCACAGGCCGACATAGTCCTATTTTTTGATGGTTCTAAATGTGAGCAAGGAGGTGGCATGGAAATCATGTTTTTCACACCACAAGGGGCTCCAATGCCTTTATCATTCAAACTTGATTTCCCGTGCACCAATAATAATGTTGACTATGAAGCCTTGTTCATATGTCTTCAGACAGCCATCACCATGAACATCAAACGCTTGAATATCTTTGGTGATTCACTGTTAATTGTCAACCAAGTGAAAGAGGTATTCCAATGCAAATGCCCAGTTCTGGAGGCCTACAAAGCCCTTGTGGATAAATTCCTAGCAAAGCTTGAATGGTATGACATCGAGGTGCTCCCTCGATCATCGAATCATTTTGCAGACACTATGGCCTCCTTGGGGTCATTAATCCGACAAGACCCTTATGGTGAGATGACAACCATTCAAGTCAAAATGTTATCGCAATTCATGATGGAGTGCGCAAAATCTGACATAACACCAGGAATCCACTTAATCTAGATTTAACCATCTTAGGATAGGTTCTCTCGAATCCATGATGGTTTGAATCATGCCAACTAGGGGTCTTTTTTCTCCCCAACCCCTCTTAATAGCAACACAACTCTATTTCTAAAAGTTCTTTCCTGCTCAACTTTTGCTAGGGACGAACTTCAAGAGGGATCGGTCGATCATACCATCAAGCTTTCTGATCAGTAGGATTGGTACACACCCATAAGAGACTATCTCAAGTTAGGTAGCCTCCCACTTGGATTGTCACACGTCGTGAAAATTTCATTCAAATAGAAAGTGGCAAAACATGTCCTATTCAAAGACATTTTGTACCATTGGAGCTATGAAGGGATCCTCCTCCGTTGCTTGGACCAACAGGAGTCCACTTGGATGATCACCCAAGCACACGATGGTAAGTGTAGTGGCCACTTCAGCGGTGTGGCCATCGCCAAGTGCATTCTTTGCATGGGCTATTATTGGCCATATTTAGAGCAAAATCATTGCGCATATGTGTGAAAGTGCATGAAGTGTCAACACCATGTTAACCTGACACACGTACCTTCTCAGGCCTTGCATCTTATCCAATCGGCTTGGACATTTTTGTAGTGGGGCTTAGATCTCATCGGAAAGATCTCCCTTGCATCGTCAGGTCATCACACATTTATCATAACAGCCACCGAGTACTTCACTAAGTGGGTGGAAGCAATTTCGCTTACCTCTATGACTAGGCCCCGCATTGTGGAGTTTATTTTACATAACATGATATGTCATTTTCGTATTCCATCCAAGATCATCTCGGATAATGGGACGTAATTTAAGAACAAATATGTGTGTGCTTTGACAACAAAGTACAACATTGAACATAGTTTTTTGACACCCTATTATCCGTAGGCAAATGGGCAAGCAAAGGCGTCAAAAAAAAGCTAGTTTCCATCCTTAAAAATATGGTCATAGATAATCATAAGGATTGGCACATCCAAATACCACTTGCTCTATGGGCTTATCGCACTAGCATTCAGACGCCCACTAGGGCAACTCCATTTTTGCTAGCGTATGGCTCTGAGGCAGTCATGCCCCTCAAGTTGGAAATACCCTCCCTACGCATATCAATGCAAGAGTTCATCGATCATGACACTACACAACATGCCTGGTTAGACCAGCTTACGTTACTTGAAGAATGACGCATCAATGCTCTCGAGCATTTACGTATCTATCAAGAGCGACTTAAGAAAGCATACAACATGAAAGTTCACCTGAGGGACTTTCAAGTTGGTGACCTAGTCTTAAAAGAGAACTAACAAAATTCTAACTTGCCGCCCCATTTAAGGGACAAGTTCACAAAAAATTGATTAGGTCCTTATGTAATTGATAGTAAAATAGAACCTAGAACATACCGGCTCACCTCTCTTGAAGGAATCAAGGAACTAGAACCCTTGAACATCAGTCATTTGATGCCATTCAACATTTAGAGAGCCATAGCCCACCTCAAAAGCTCCAAGGATTCCAGCAATCGTTTGGTCAACCTAAAACACCCCAAAGGTATCCATAATCCCTTTTGTAAAGCTAAAAGCTCCAAGGGTTCCCACAATCGCTTGGTCAACCAAAATGCCCCAAAGGTATCCATAATCCCTTTGGTCAAACCAAAAGCCCCAAGGATTCCTACAATCGCTTGGTCACCCTAAAATGCCCCAAAGGTATCCATAATCCCTTTGGTCAAGCCAAAAGCTCCAAGGGTTCCCACAATTGCTTGGTCAACCAAAATGCCCCAAAGGTATCCATAATCCCTTTGGTCAAGCCAAAAGCTCCAAGGGTTCCCATAATCGCTTGGTCAACTAAAATGCCCCAAAGGTATCCATAATCTCTTTGGTCAAACCAAAAGCCCAAAGGATTCCCACAATCGCTTGGTCACCCTAAAACACCCCAAAGGTATCCATAATCCCTTTTGTCGAGCCAAAAGCTCCAAGGGTTCCCACAATCGCTTGGTCAACCAAAACGCCCCAAAGGTATCCATAATCCCTTTGGTCAAGCCAAAAGCTCCAAGGGTTCCCACAATCGCTTGGTCACCCTAAAACGCCCCAAAGGTATCCATAATCCCTTTTGTCAAGCTAAAAGCCCCAAGGATTCCCGCAATCGCTTGGTCACCCTAAAATGCCCCAAAGGTATCCATAATCTCTTTGGTCAAACCAAAAGCTCCAAGGGTTCCCACAATCGCTTGGTCACCCAAAATGCCCCAAAGGTATCTATAATCTCTTTGGTCAAAATCTCCACGGATTCGTAAGAATCACTTGGTCCACACCCATTCGGGTTAAACCACCATAACGAATATTCAAAAACAACAGATAATCAAAAATAACAAAAAAATTGCATCTCACTTTCATGCATATTCTTAAAAATCAAAACACAAAAAAGAAAAGAAAAGTTGCATTAGGCATCGCATACATATATTGCATATTTGTTGGCCGTACATGTCAAAAGCATCATAGACTATAATTACTCGGCAATTCCATCATTTTCCAAATTCAGTCTATTTTGTAAAATGATCCATCAAGAATAACACCCTTCGCATTTCCACCATATCATAGTCAGTTGTCTTCTAATGTCTTTAGGATTTTCATCATTCAGCTGTCTTAAGATTTCTAGTCAAATGCTATACAAAGTCAAACCGATTTTTACAAGGTAGAGTTTTACTTGGATCATGCCTTGTTACATAGCATCCCAACACAAGCTTAAAAAAACAAAATTTCCCAAGTTGTGTGAATGAAAGATGAAACCTACAAAGCAGTCTAGGGTACCTTAAGCAAAAAATTTATCCTGCTCATCCCCCTATGCAAATGGTTCAAGAATGCTGAGAATTGACAAAAGGACAAGCTCCTCCCCATCCAATTCCCCATAATAAATAGTGGTTTTCACCACTATCAAAAATCCCAAAAACCTTTGGTCCTCAAAGTCATAAGGATTCATACTACATGCCTCTGAGAAGGATGGGTAGTCATCCCCAAGGCCTAAAATATCAATGCCATTACAAATAAAAACTCCCAACCACCTTTGATCTCCAAAGTCGTAAGGATTCATACTACACGCCCCTGAGAAGGATGGGTAGTCATCCCCAAGGCCAAAAGGATCAATGCCATTCACAAGACCAAATTCCACAAGCTCAACTTTGAAATCAAAATTAAAAATCTAAAGGGCAACAATAAAAAAAAAAAAAAAAAAAAAAAAAATATATATATATATATATATATATATATATATATATATATATATATATATATATAGATGGTTATCACCACTACTCAAACCCCTTGCTCAAGAAAAAAAGAGAGTAGAATAAACAGTGATTTTCATCACCATGTATGAGAGCAAGTATCCCAACAAGTTGAAAAACTGAAAGACGCCTGAGCTTGAATCCCTAGAATTCTCAGCATTCAAAAAACCATTTAGGTGATCCTCATTACGGGTTTGGTGGATAGCCTACCTGGCAATGGCGGTATCCTAAATGCATGACGATATGTCTATCACATTAGCTTTGTGTGTGTGTAGACCAATGTTTGCATATGGATGAGCTAGCTTATGGTATCCTATATGGAATCGTAGATTAATCTTACTAAATACAACAAAGGAGTTAGTGGAGCTAATTAGGTGATCCTCAATACAGGTTTTATGGATAGCCTACCTGGTACTGGTGGTATCCTTACGAATACCACATAAACGAACTCAATTTCACACACAGGGATGTGAAATAACTTGGTCAAACTAAAGTATGATTCGTAACTTATTCAAAAGTCTTGTAAGATAATGTACAGTCTTGATTAGTTAGTTAAAGCATTTGAGTCTCATAAAAACCTTAACTACATTTTAAAACAATTGTTGTACATTTCATTACTTACATCACCATCATAAAATACAAAACAAAAATTACAAATGCAAAGTTATTCCATAAAAAAATTGCATAGTACAGAAAGCCAATAAATCTTGTACAGTCTATGGCGCCATCGCCTGTATACCAACAAATCATTCTATCCAACAAATCATCCGCAGTCATAATAGCATATACATACATCAACATAAATAAAAATGCATAAAAAAACAATAAACCATGACAAGCATTTCATCAAACCAAAAATGAGTCATGTATATATATCGAGTCAAAATGCCCTCAGGCTATAATAAGAAGGTCCTCTGACCTCACAAAAAAACCAAAAAATCAAAATCCCCAAATCCTAGGGAGTCGGCCACCATGATCACGCAGGATCGATGTGATTGGAACTACCCCCAGTAGTATAGGTCCTATGGGACCTCTCAGGGTAGTTGCTTCCAGCCCGTGCACCCTGCCCACCAATGCTACCCTCATCCAGTTGCCTGTGACAAGAGGATCCAGACTGCTCAATATCACTACCTCTCATATAGCGCATTGAGCCACCTCCATCAAGCTCAGGTAACTGTCCACCAAGGCGGACAACCTCTATCTCTAAATATACCTGGTAACATCACATCTCATCGGTGATACACAACTAATGCACTGTCTCACTGTGCCAACTAAGCCCGTAGGATATCCCTCTCCTGCACAACATCTCTATGCTCCTCCTCTCGTCTCCATAAGAGATCCTCCAATCATGCTATCTCAGCACAAAACCCAGCCTCCATGTTCCCTAAGATAGCCTGAGGCATGGGCACCTCTAGGATGGCCTGTTGCTTCAACACCCACTGCTTCGGGACATCCTAGACATCCTACTACTTCGAAACCCCTGCATCCTCTCCATCGCCTATGAATTCATTGACATCCACCATGTCCACATCATAAAGCAAAGCCCCCCCGCACCCCCACCTCCTGCTGCTATCATATTCGTGCCTCCTAAAGGCCCCTCACCTCGCCATCACCGCATAGTCCACCATCGGTCATACTCTACAGTTACCCTGACATCATCCATTTTAGGTACATCAATAACTGCATCAGACCCCTCACCCAGTGGCTCAATGATCGACCAGACTAGGGTCCTCTCATCCCCGCATAGTTGATAGATCAAGGTATCACCAAGAAATCCCTGGTGTACCCCAAAATACCATGTCACTTGGACATATGGGAAGTACTCTTGCTCTATTCAATGCCTCTCAATCAACCACCTACCACTATGCATCCATCGAAGCCACTCTCTAGCCTTAGTCTAGCTTGGAAAGTCCTGATACAACCACCAAAACACCTGCCCTAGCATTAGGTGAGAGATTGCATCTGTATAGTGACCTATATCACCTGCCTATTGTTGACTCTACCCGTACTCCTTTGACCGTCACCATAAATTGGCATACCCAATCTCCCGATCCACCATCTCACCTCAGGTGGTCCAAGGCAAACACTACGACCACTTCGTAGCTATGTGCTGCCACCCCCAGCACTACAAGAGATAGCTGCACCCTATCCCCTTCCACCTTCGATAGTGGACATCGTACAACTCATCATATAGCTGTTCCAACAATGTCTGATCCCATCTCATAATAAGTGGATCTAATGTCAGACACTCCACCAAAGTGAAAACCAACTCCAGCAGGTTCCAATGGAACCTCACACCTGAGGAGTTAGGAAGCAACATATTGGAAATGAGGGCCATGAGTAAAGCATGCCTCACCCCCAATACACCCTTCTCCAACCACCACCGCACTAGAATACCGCCTATCTGGCAGTCAGTCTCTGCACTCTCCACCCCCATATCCCTTGCCCGACCAAAACACTGTGTCAGTACTTCTATCTGTTGGTCCTGGTGGGTCATCCAGATAGGAAGCCCATCTATCAGAATCTGCAAAATTTGATACACATCCTCCAGAGTCACCGTCATCTCCCCTATTGGGAGATGAAAAGTATTGGTGCAAGGATACCATAGATTGATCAGGGCAGTCAAATATGCCTGATTCCCCACCACAGGCTCCAAACGCGTCACCTGCTTGATCCCAAGGGAATCAAACCACTCCCAATACCCAACTGTCAAGGCATCTCGGGCATTAGAGAAAACAGTCGGCTATCGATATCGACTCTTCACAACTTGTGAAACAATAAAAAGCAAAAGATATTAAGTACATACTTAATATAAACAAAAACAATACAATAAAACTATACAGAAGAACAACCAAGTACAAGAAAATAATTGTACAACAAAAGTACAACATAAAAAGTACAAAAAAACAAAGTACAACAAAAGTATAGAAAAAAAAGTACAACAAAAGTACAAAAAAACAAAGTACAACAAAAGTACAGAAAAACAAAGTACAACAAAAGTACATAAACATTAAAAACAAACTGTACAACAACAACAACAAAAATAAAAATAATTGTACAAAAACAAAAAAAAATAAAGAAAAATAATCATACTAAGGTTTCAACCTTAGTGTGAACAAAAAAAATGAAATAAAACAAAAAAAAATCATCCTAGGGTTTCAACCTTAGTATGAACAAAAAAAAAAAAAAAAAAAAAAAAAATTGTCCTAGGGTTTTAGCCTTAATGTGAACAAAATAAAACAAAAACAATATAAAAATTAATATTAGGGTTTCAACCTTAATATTAACGCAAAAAAAAACAAAAAAATAATAAAAACAAATCATATATTAGGTGTTCAACTTGATATACGGATCAAAACAAAATACCGCAAACAAACATTTATATGTATGTTTTTAACTTCATATAAAACAAAAATGAATAATAGGAACAAAGAAGGAACATCATACCGGTCTCACCTCGGCTCCTCCGCTCGAAGATCCTGTTCTTACACTCATGTTGTCTACAAAATTTTGACAGCGCTCCACTACGCACACTCACACTCCTCCTCACTGCTCCAAATCACCAAGAAAAAATTGTTGCAAATGAGCCCAAAACCTAGTTTTGGTCCTTTTATAGGCTATTAGGCCTATAATAATTCCACCCTGGGATGAGCGCTCTAGTTAGCGCTTGTCCCACCCTGGGACGATTACCAAATTGGTATTCGTCCCACCCTAGGATGATTACAGAGCAAGAAATAAAGCAACAAAAATTGCATCTAGAATATGCACCAAAAATAGCAATAAATCTGCCGAACAAAGGTGCCTCTGCACTTGACATTCATAGCATGAAACATCATCGTCGGGGTCACAAATAATCACTATACTACTCCTTAAGAAGGCTAGCATAGCCGGACTACTCCATGGGAAGGAGGATTTTTGATAATTTCTACCCCAATAGGCGTCAACAAAAAGGGTCAAAACCCACCAAAAATAGGTCCGATTGTTGGAAAGCTGCATACGCGCTCAATGAAAAAAACTGAAGGCACCCTTACAAATGTCATATTGGGTCAAGTGACTCGTCGCTTTTCTCATTTTTGTCATTCCCTCATCGATTCGTCGCTTGAGGGGGTAGTCACACTTAGTCACCAAATCAATAAATACACACCCAATCAAGGAAACAACATGCATTCAAAGAATCATTGACAAAGACAATCACGCTACTGCTTGGGGCAACAAACAAGCAATAATCATAGGCTAAACAAACACTTGGAATTTTGGAAGCATGAAGACAAGGTTCCTCAGACAAAAGGTTGCGCCCTTTGCCTATTCATGACTAAACAATGTCCAAGATAAAGTACACCTCACTAAAAAATGTTACACTTGACTTAAGCTCCTTAGCTCGTTAGAAGTAAGGATTCAAGAATGCGTGCCCTTTACATACTTGGGGTATCAAAATTTGGTTAGGTTACTAAGAAACCCTAATCATTAAATACTTTTTTCATCTATTTTTTCTCAGCCCTGTGCCACCCATAGCGCATCCCAAAAAGGGGCATCTATAGACACCAAAACAACACTAATCAGATTATGTGACTACAAGCACTGATCGAATTGGCATACATACCCCCTAGGGTAGCCTCCAGAGGTTAAACAGTGGTCCTAGCCACTCCCAAATTAGTTTTGGAAGGTCATAGGTCAATTTGGCACCTTTTAAGCACTTTGCTCTCTATTCGTCCCACCCTAGGACAATTAGAATCCTATTCGCCTCACCTCGGGACGATTAGCAGCAATCGCTCCAGGGTGGGATGATTAGCAGGTTTGACTGGCAAAAAGTCAAGCCTTGAAAAATGGCAGCCCAGATCCGCCACCCAACTTCACCTTCAAGGCATGCAATTGTGAAGAATGGTTTCAAATCTGAGAGAGAGACTTTAGTCAAGCATGCCCTGATCATGGAGGCTCTAAATCAGGGAGGAATCTTCTCTCCCCCCAAAAGGCATAGTGAGCCAAGTGGTGCCCTCGCATGCGCATTCAAAGGAGACCCTTAGGTCTATAAAATGGTGAGCCTCCTCACCCAAAAAAAATGATAGAGCTAGAGAATTTGGAGCAATGGAGTGCTGCCAAATTATACCCCCATTCCTCTTTGTGCTTCCTACATCCCTAATCTCTCTTTTGGAAGGGAGGTTATCGGGTGAACACTAGGAACGCAATCCAGACCCAAAACCCAAGCAATCAGCCACAATCCCACACCAAACTTGTCGATACAACCCCCTAGGAGGTTTTGGACCCATCCCACTTGGATTGGTGCCAAAACCAAGCCCCAAAAGGTGGGTGTCCTGCCCTCGAGTGCCCCCTGCACTACTGTAGTCTTAATCGCCCTACCCTAGAGTGATTAGAAATCTATGCTTGATTTCTCTATTTTTATTTTTGCATTATGTTATATCTGATTCACTTATGCTGCTGTTCAAGTTTCATTGCATTCTGACTTGATTTGACCTTGTTTTTATCATTTTATGTGTTTACTAACATACAAGGAGCACCTTCAAATACAAGATAATCTGGGTAGAATCTGCCAAATATGACCTTCTGGGTCATCCCAAAATTCCCCTTTTAGCCTAACCCCAATTTTGCATGAGTTTTGGAGGCCTCTGGGTAGGACATTTGCAAGGTCGCTCTTGCATGTTTTATGACAGTCCTAATCATCCTAGGTAGATGGTACTCTCTATCGATAGTTGATTGGGAGTCTCATATATCTGACAAAAACTAGGCTAGATATCGTGTTTGTTGTTAACTATATTTTTAGGTTCATGCAAGAACCTAAGACTACTCACTGGAAAGCAGCCAAACGTGTTCTTCACTATGTCCGTGGTGTAGACACCAAAAAAACACCAATCCAATTATGTGACTACAAGAACTGACCGAATTGGCATACATACCCCCTAGGGCAGCCTCCAAAGGTTAAACAGTGGTCCTAACCACTCCCAAATAAGTTTTTAAATGTCAGAGGTCAATTTGGCACTTTTTAAGAACTTTTCTCCCTATTCATCCCACCTTGGGACGATTAGAATCCTATTCACCCCACCCTGGGATGATTAGCAGCAATCGCTCCAGGGTGAGATGATTAGCAGGTTTGATTGGAAAAAAGTCAAGCCTTGAAAAATGGCAGCCCTGATTCGCCACCCAACTTCACCTTCAAGGCATGAAATTTGGAGGAACGGTTTCAAATCAAAGAGAGAGACTTCATTCAAGCATGCCCTGATCATGGAGGCTCTAAATCAGGGAGGAATCTTCTCTCCCCCCAAAATGCATAATGAGCCAAGTGGCACCCTTGCATGCACATTCAAAGGAGACCCTCATGTCTATAAAATGGATAGCCTCCTCAACCCAAAAAAAGGATAGATCTGGAGCATTTGGAGCAACGGAGTGCTACCAAATTATACCCCCATTCCTCTTTGTGCTTCCTACATCCCTAATCTCTCTTTTGGAAGGGAGGTTATCGGGTGAACACTAGGAACGCAATCTAGACCCAAAACCTGAGCAATCGGCCACAATCCCACACCAAACTTGTCAACACAACCCCCTAGGAGGTTTTGGACCCATCCCACTTGGATTGGTGCCAAAACCAAGCCCCAAACGGTGGGCGTTTTGCCCCCGGGTGCCCCCTCGCACTGTTGCAGTCCTAATCGCCCCACCCTAGAGTGATTAGAAATCTATGCTTGATTTCTCTACTATTATTTTTGCATTATGTTGTATCTGATTCACTTATGTTGTTGTTCAAGTTTCATTGCATTCTGACTTGATTTGACCTTGTTTTTATCATTTTATGCATTTACTAACATACAAGGAGTGCCTTCAGATACATGATAATCTAGGTAGAATATGCCAAATCTGACCTTCTGGGTCATCCCAAAATGCCCCTTTTAGCCTAACCCCAAGTTTGTAGGAGTTTTTGAGGCCTATGGGTAGGACATTTTTAAGGTCGCTCTTGCACATTTTGTGACAGTCCTAATCGTCCCACCCCGGAGCGATTAGAAATCCATGCATGATTTCTTGAATTTTCTTTTTGCAATGGGTCCTTGATGATTTATTGATGCTTCTATCAAATTTTGGGTTCATTATGACATGTTTTGACCATCGTTTTACTATTTTATGTACTTACTAGTCGGAGGCTTTGGGGATTGCATGTTTTCCTACATCCGCATATGCTATTAACTGTTTGTTGTTTTTCTATGCACATGATCTCACTACCAAGAACACTATAGGGGCAGTAAGGAATGATGAACACATGGATGCAAGCGATAGCAATGTTTGGCCCACCCATTTCGAATGTGGGCATGCAGAAGATATTGGAAGTGTACCATCCATTGATGTAATGAACTATATCAAACATTTTGAGCCCTAGATGGGGGAGACATTGTAACTGTATTAATTTCAAAATTAATAAAAGAGGCCTCACTTTTTTTTACTTACCTCTCATTTTTGCATCATTTTCCTTCATGCATCTGTTCATCACATTCGTAGGACTTAGCATCTATACCATACCTATTTTGTTTGCATCATATCTGGTATGTCGTCATTCTGCATTCGGATTTCACATGGTACTATGAAATATGGCCTAGAATACAAGAGGAATGGTAAATTCTTCTTGCAAAGATACACGGACTCCGACTATGTTGGGTCGTTTGATGATCGCAAGTCAACTTCAGGATATATTTTTCATCTTGGATCCGGTCCTGTCTCATGGCATAGCAAGAAGTAACAGGTGGTTGCTATCTCATATACAAAGGTAGAGTATCATGCCACACGTGAAGCTATGTGCGAAGTGATATGGTTGTGTCACATTTTGACAAGTATGGGTCTTCCATCCAAATCTCCAATTCACTTGTTTTGTGACAACCAGGGTGTTCTGAACCTTGTCAAGAATCTAGTACATCATGAAAGAACCAAGCACATTGACACACAATGTCACTTCATTCGAGATGAAGTTCCAAGGCATTGAATTCAGCTTCAGTACATTCCCACAAATGCTCAAGTTGCAAACATTTTCACTAAGGCACTTGCACGTGTCAAATTTGAATTGTTTTGCAGCTCTCTTTGTATTGCTAAATGATGTAATCAGGGGGATGTTAGTATAGCTAGTAGTTATCTTATTACCCAAATAATGTAATAAGGGGGGATGTTAGCATAACTATAGGTTGCACTATATTATTTCATTATTTTAGTATGTTGTTATATTGTTATAACAACATCTATTGTGTGCCTAGTCTGTTCCATATTCACCGAAACTATTCTAAGGTGGCAAATGTATTATTTAAACAATTGCATCAATATTATTCCTATTCGTTCTTCCTACAAGTTCAACCAATTGAAGGGGTAGAGCATTACTAGCTTTGAATAGCTAGAAAATGTCTTTCTTAAACGCTTTTCCTTTGGCATCAAGAAAAAGACCAATTTTACTGACTTGTCATCTCTAAAGCAGTATGACGACGAGCCGATCATGGATTTTGGCAATAGATGAAATTTAATGGTTAAGCTCCTATTTTCTATTCCTACTACTAAATTAACTTGAATGTTCACCAAGAGTTGTGTAAAATACATATTGTTATTAATGCAATTGCAACAATATCAGATATTTTAGGAGGCCCTGGCTCAATCCAAGGTTATAGAGGACATCAAGTTGTAAGAAGGTGACTTGAAACTTTGGACTAAAAAGGAGTGGAATAATAAAAATGCAAAAAACCAATACCTGCAGGCCAAACTTGCACATGTAAATCAGGTGGTGTTGAATCAACAAAAGGGGAATCAGGACCAACAGCCTCAAAACTATTAGGCTCAACCTCCCCCTATACAGTACAATCAGCATAACAATAAGAAGCTGGATAAGAATAGAGAGCATCATCCTCCTTGCCAGTTTATGCCACTGTCGGAGACTATGGCATCAATATTCAAGCAATTATGCAATGCAAATGCCATAACTTTATCCAAATTTAAATTAATAAATCCTAATCAACCCAAATTGAAAGTATTTATGGAAGATAAATTATGTTCGTTCCACATACAAAAAGGGCACAACATTGAAATGTGCCCTAGTTTCAAACATTTGGTCCAGAACATGATTGATAGGAACACGTTGATTGTTGAAAATCCTCAAGCTCTAAATAATAAAAACATGGGGATATTCAAAAATCCCCTACCAAACCATAAGCCTCCAAGTAATAATATTAGACAAGTAAATCAGGTGCAGATCAAACCGCCCACACAAGGCTTTGTCGGTATGGTGAACATTATCACCAATAATAGGAGGTATAATTAGCTAGATCCTCCTCCTACTCCAGTCAGAATTCAAGTTACACCCATTCAAATGCTAGCATAAAATAACTTGCCAAGCCCACCAACTAGATTAGTGGTGACCATAAGGAATAGGTTTATTCAAAGCCTACATATGGCCTCGGTAAAGCTATCAATTTATGAGATAAATCAATAGTCTCCTAGGCACGAGGAGATGCTCATGGATATTCTGAGGTCCATAGAAGTGCAGTCCCAATATCTAAAAGCATTCATAAATTTTTTGGGACATGTGCAGTAGTGTCAAGATCCCATGATCCAATTTTATGATCATGAAATTAAAACAGTCTCTACTGCTATAACGAACCCACTTCTTCACATTATTGCATGTGTAAACCACACACCCTTCAAGTGGGTATTGATCAAAAAAGGATATTAAATCAACATTATTACCACAAAGGCCTTGGCACATTTAAAATTACCTAAATTGTATATTATGCCTTCCACCTTCACATTATGAGCATTTAACAATGCATTATGCTCGACATTGGGTACTATAATTATTCATATTTAAGTTGGATTGAAGACCATCTCGATGATGTATCATGTACTTGAAGTTGTGATATAATACAAAATTCTCTTAGGTAGGCCTTAGATAAGAGATATGTAGTGTGTACCCTCGATATTACATCAGTTTATCAAATATGTACATGAGAGGCAAGTGCATGTGGTTCCTTCAGACGAGGAGCTCTTCAAGTATGTTAACCAAGTGGGTTTTTTGGGAGATTTTATCCTCCCATAAACATATTTGGATGTAAGTCCTACATTGCCTATACGATATCCAATAGGTAAATCAAAGGGAGTGTGTTTCGATACTTCAACATCAGTCCCATGACCATCTGCACATACAATAGTAGCTCCTACAAATCATATGGCATCATTAATGCTTAGGAATTATCAGAAGCTAAATGTAGTATTGGGTGAAAAGGAGTAAAAAAAATCCCAGATGCAGATACTTTCAAAGTCCTGAGTCCTATGGAGGAGGAAAACTCATAGAAATAATTTGAGAAGGTACCTCAACCTGTCTCACCTGCATCTTCAGCAAGATCATATGCACCACAGGTGACTATTCACTTAGCCAACACAAGACTAGGTGAATATCTTGTGCAAAATATCACTTTCACTCCAATCATTGAGTCTGCACAATACATGGGATGACCAAGAGTCCCAAACCTACTCATAGGAATGGTGGTACCACTAGGGGTGTCATCCAATCAAACAATATTCATCTATGGAGGCCTAGATAAACTCACAAATTGTGCACCTATAGATGAAGATGATGATGAACCATTCATAATGAATGTTCACTATCTATCTAAACTAGAGTTTACCCTTTAATATTTTGAGCATTACCATTAGTATGGTTATGGTATAGGTCTATTCAAACAAGGATATCAAACTCCATATGAACCATGATATCAGTTACCAACTGATCGGTTCAAGTTGGGATATAACATAAGAGGTTAGGATGAGCTTCTAGTTGTATCGTTAGATCACCTAAACCTTGGCATGGGGGTAGATGATATTGATTGGAACCTCTACCATCCTAACCCTTAATATTCATGAAGGGGTGATTGGCTAGTGAAAATGGTTGTCATTAAACCACCTTTGATCTATCATGACAACATCTTGGTGGAGGTTAGTCTGAATGGTATGATAAAAATCGATTGGCTCATTAGGAACCATAGATATATCAACAACACTGGCATTAAAACCCAAAATATTGGTATAATAGTAGAGCCTAAATTAGAAGACACTTATGAAGAAGGATATTTAGGATCCATCCCTAAAAGTGGTGTACCAAAGTCTAATTTTGGAGAAGATGATGTTGAGAATTTCTTAAAATATGAGGAATACAAATATGAGACCGAGTTGGATTACTTAGGTCCTCAAAATTTACATCATCTGTTACCTCAGGTAGATATGGAAGAAGTGTACTAGACAGTTTTCTCGAGACCTCAGATCCTAATCCGACCAGTGAACTTGAACAAAATCTATCACACGGTATTTCTAGAGCCTTCAACTGAAAGGCAAGAGTTTCAACTAGATGATCCAATCATCCCACCTATTCCTAGAGAGGATATAATTATCCCCATACCTCCTAAGTTACATCTAGAATATGGGGAACAATCTGGAAGTATAGATTCTATGTCATGTTTTCTTGGAGACTTAATCCATTCCATCAACATGGTCTCCATTGATTTGACCACTCCACTCTACAACCCAGCTGATCTTTCCAAACCATTATGTCTTAATCTAGATGTTATTGATTGGGATTGTGTTGATTCACCTTTAGAACTTGGAGATTTATTCCCTAATTAAGAAATGTTACAACCATTTTATTTTGTACTAGGTTGTGCATATTATTTTTATCATGTTGAGGATAATTTTATGTGGAACCTATAAACCCAACGGATGACATCCATTTGATCCCTACACATCATCAACTTGAGGAGGGATCACACATGTCAATAGAGGAAACCTTTGAAGTGGATATCAGAAAAAATCCCATGAATCCAAGGAAGGATAAATTTAGAGAGAGCTTATCTCCTAAAGAACATGCCATCCTCATTTCTCTATTGAAATAGAAACCTGATATTTTTTCTTGAACATACAAGGATATGCCAGGATTATATCCAAAATTGGCTACTCATAACCTTTCATTGGACCCTAGCAAGAAATATGTGAAGAAAAAACTTAGGAAAATGCATCCAACCATCGCTTTGATGGTTAAATACGAGTTGTAAAAACTATTGGATGTAGAATTCATCATTTCCATTGACTATCCAAAATGGGTATCAAACATGGTACCTGTAGGAAAACTAGATGGAAGGATCCGTATCTATACAGATTTTAGAGACCTCAATAAGGCAACACCAAAGGATTCATTCCTATTACCTAACATCGATGCTCTAGTAGATGCAACTATAGGTCACGAGATGCTCTCCTTAATGGAAATTTTTTTTGGTTACAATAAAATTTGTATTGAACCCAAAGACCAGCATAAAATTACTTTCACAATGCCATGGGGGAAATTTTACTAGAAAGTTATACCATTTGGTCTTAAAAATGTTGGTGCTACATATCAACGGGCCATGACATATATCTTTCATGACAACATGCATAAGATCCTAGAGGATTATATCGATGAATTATTGATGAAGTCATTGTTGTATTTAGAGCATGTCAAGGTTCTCAAAAAAGTCTTCGATCACCTGATAGATCATAATGTCAAGTTGAATCCCAAGAAATGTGTCTTTGGCGTAATATTAGGTAAATTCTTGGGATTCATATTCTTGAAATAAGGGATCGAATTTGACCTAGAAATGATCAATGTCATTTTAGAAATGCATCCTCCAACTAATATCAAATAATTGAGAGCCTACAAGACAAAGTAGCATCCATAAAGTGATTCATCGTATAATTATCGAATAAATATCGACCCATGAATTGAATGCTACATAAATGGGTCCTATTTAATTGGGAAAAGGACTATCAAGAGGTCTTTGCTAAGATCAAGCACTACCTAGAAACACCACCATTTTTATCTCCACCTCAACCAGAGGTGCCATTCTTTTTATATATATCTACCACCAAATTTGCATTGGGAACCATGTTGACCCAAAAGAATGTGCAAGGCAAAGAATAGGTAATATATTACATTAGTCAAACTCTAGTCAGCTACGAGCTATGATATGCATATGTGGAAAAACTATGCTTATAAGTGGTTTTTATAACAAAGAAGTTGTGCCACTACATGTTAATCCATACGACATATGTGATATCAAAACAAAATCCTTTGTAGTACATGATGAGCAAAACATATCATAATATGCATACCGCAAAGTGGATCATGCTATTGATCAAATTTGACCTAGAATTCACTAGTCAAAATTCCATCAAGAAATAAGTCATAGTAAATCAAATAGCAAAGGCTCCTCTTCAGGATCATAGGCCTCTTGTCATAGAGCTCCTCGATGATGTAATATTTGCATTATCGAAGTCACTAGAACCTGAAGAACCTAATAATCAAGCAGATATGTCTTTGTTCTTTGATGACTCTAAGTGCAAGTAAGGGGATGGTGCAATAATTGTATTCTTTATGTCACAAGGTGCTCCAATGCCCTTGTCATTTAAGCTCAATTTCCCATGTACTAACAATAACACTGAATATGAGGCCTTAATATTGGGTCTCTAGACAACGGTTGCCATGAAGATCAAAAAGCTAAATATATTTGGTGACTCCTTGCTCATATTTAATTAGGTTAAGGGGATATACCAGTGTAGATGTCTCATTTTGAAGGTATATAAAGAGCTTGTAGACATATATCTAGCCCAGATACAATGGTATGAAATCGAGCCAATCCCTCGAATGTCCAAGATATTTATAAACACCATGGCATATTTGGGATCCTTAATCCCTCAAAATCTATTTTTTGACTTCACTATCATTCATGTAAATATGCTCTTGCAATTCAAGATACAACATGAGGCTTGTGACAATAAAGAATCAATCTGCATGATTCAGATAGAACCAACCCATGAATGGTTCTACAAAGCTAGTGACTTTCTAAAAAAGGTGCCCTAGGAATCTTTACTTTTGCAAGGTCCTATATAGAATGGTACTACTATTCTCCATAATGTAGTTTCCCAATTGCCTTTTGTAAAAGTCAAACTACAAGGGGAACATGTCATTTAGTCAATTGAAGCTATTGCCTATCAATATTGGATGTCACAAATATGTGATTTCCTTAAGCATGGTGTAATCCCGCAGGGATTATCACGTGTCACAAAACAAGCATTCAAATAGAAAGCAACTAAGTATGTCTTTTTAGAAGACATTTTGTACCATTGAAGCTATGATAGAATTCTCCTTCATTGCCTTGAGCCCTAAGAATCAAATTGGGCAATCTCTCAGGCTCATTATGGTACATGTGGTTGCCACTTCAGCGGCATGGCCATCATCAAGCACATCCTTCAAATGGGTTATTATTGACCCACTATGGAGAAATATTGCATAATGTATGTCAAAAAATGCATCAAATTTTAGCATCATGCTAATATTGTGCACTTGCCATCATAGGCCTTACATCCCATTCAAGTGACTTGGTCATTTACTCATTGGGATTTTGATCTGATTGGTAAGATCTCTCCCCTGTCATCGAGCTGACATACATTTATTATAATGTCCACTGAGTACATTACAAAATGGGTGGAAGCAATCCCTTTGACAACAAAAATAGGAGTGCGTATTGTGGAGTTCATACTTCACAATATCATATGTTATTTTGGGATACCATCCAATATCATATCAAATAATGAAACATCGTTCAAAAATAAAATTGTAAGGGCTTTAACATCTAAGTATAATATACAACATAGTTTTGCAACTCCATACTATCTGCAAGCAAACGCGTAAGCTGAAGCTTCTAACAAGACAGTGATAGTGTATCGCTCCAAATTTTTTGCACCCTTACCTTCAGGCTATAGGATCCATGCCCGAAAGGGGGATGCGAGAAGGATGGGACAATACCTCGGACTGAGAGGCCCTTTGAAGGTCCCGCCTCTCGGGGGAGGTGTATAAGGGTGAATTTTTGACGGATGGTGGGTTCACCAGGAAACTTTTGAATGGCAATTTCCACGCCTAGGTTGGGAATGTGTTTGATGTGTTCAGTTTTAGCTTTAATCATTCAAATCCTAGGTTTGGCCAAATGAATCTAAACTGTTCTATATGAAATGCAGATTTAAATGAATACAAAAAATAGAATTAAACAGAAAATACAGAGAATATGCTAGATGAGAAAAACCATACCTGATCCGGATGTCTGATGGAGGTTCTAATTTTTGAAGCAGTCAAGATCGCCTCTGATCTGATAGGATCGTCTGCAATCTGACAAGATCATCTGAGATCTGACGAATTCATCAGAGACCTGCAATCAAAGAAATAGACATAGAATATAAAAAATGCAGCAATACTAATGAGAGGAAAATGATGTAAAATGATAATATAGATATTAAAAAGATAATCACGAATAGAAATTCAAGTAAATTATAGTATTCTAATGACTAATCATGATCTTATCATGTATTTAAGCTATATGGGTGAACTCCAAGATGCAGAATAGTAGAAAATAATAATAAAATGATCTAGATGCAGAATGAAATATAGCAGACAAATAGAGAAAAGTGCAAACTCCGGGCACTGATTGCCCCCAATGTTGACTGCAGTCAAAATCGTCTAGAGAAGACGAAATCATCTTGAATTGGGGCATGATCATCCGAGATTGTACAAGATCATCTTTGATGATCTGAGCTTGCTCCGGCTGAAGAATAATGGAGTTCCTGCAAGAAAATTTGGAAAAGGGACAAAGGCAAATGGTAGTTTAAGATATTCTAATGCAAGTAAAACTCGAAGTGCAGTAAAATTCAGCCAGGGGAATGTCAAGGGGAGGGCCTAAGATTAAATAGGCATAGGAAGGAGGTTGGGAGGTTGGAGATCATCCTAATCTGGAAGATCTCCAATGGGGGAGGTCTCTAACGGCGCGTACACGCTTTTGCCCAGGTTAGAGACGCCGTTGAAACAGAAGCTAATTATGAAAAATCAGTTTTGGGACGAAATCGTCTGGACGTTCTTCTCCAGACGAATTCATCCGATCTGAGGTGATATCGTCTGATCGGCGATGATATCGTCCAACGGTCACAACAAATCCTAAAAATGGCATGAAAAATGAGGAAAGCGGTTTAACAGGCGGTTCGGGGTTGAAATTTGAATTTGAATTATTACTAAAGTAATTTTAATTATTTGCTAAGGTTTACTGCGCCAATTTTAGGGTGCTACATTTTGCCCCCTCTTTAGTGAATTTTTCAAAGAAAATGCGTTAAAGATGAGTTCTTCTCGATCTACGAGAAAGCAAAAATTATTCCCATTTTTAGGCGACGATTCTAGGTCGAATCGTACGACAACTTACTATGGTGCCCCCTCCGTGTTTTTACCCAAATCGAACGTTTGAGGTAAAAATGCGAAAAAGCAAAATTTTAAAATGTTTTTAATTTGTTTTTGAATAAAATTAAGAAAAATAGGGTAAAACCCTAATTCATTTTTACTGTTCATTTTCTTGGTTTCTAGAGCTCTGCAGACAAGATGGTCGAGATCGACAGAGGTCCAGCGCGGGCTACGGGTAAGGGTCCAAACTTAATTTAGAATGCTTTAATTTTGAATTTCATGCTTTTTAGATTAATTTTGAATGATTTTTGAGCATCGCGGCCATTTTTGGGCCGTCGACGTCGTCGGGACGAAATCGTCTCAATTTCATCGAAATCGTCTCGATATCGCCGATTTCGTCCAAGGGCGAAATCGGCGATATGGGGACGATTTCGTACAATAAGGGACGATTCCCTCTTGCAAAATCGGAGACGAATTTGCTCAAATTTTGGACGATATCATCCAATAGTGGACGATATCATCATTTGTATGAAATTGAACTTGTTTTACTTGCATTTTTAATCACTGTTTTATTAATGATTTTTATTGTTTTGTTGTTTATGTTGCAGAGAGGATTACTAAAGAGCCGAGAATGGAAATACGATGGGCTGAGGGATGACTTGGCCACTCTATCTCGGGCAGAGCGAGATCAGTTGGCTCAAGTCGGCTTGCAGCATGTGGCAGATATGCCACAGGTTTCTACAGATATGGGGCTATTGACAGCCCTAGCAGAGAGGTGGTATCCGGGTTCTTCTTGTTTGGTTACCGATAGGGGAGATGACTCCCACATTGGAGGATGTATGGAGGATTTTGAGGATCCCCATACAAGGATGGCTAATAACTCCCATGGCCAATCAGGGCCACGCGATGATGCGACTATGCGGAGATCCGAGCTTCGCCCTGGAGAAGGGCGGAGTGAACATCGAGTCGCTACGCCAGATGCCTGGGGCATCTAGACCGACACAGGTTTTGGTTGGGGTGGTAGGTGGTCTGCTGCTATGCCATCAGAGTGGATGCGGACTACCATGGCTACTAACAGATGTGGTCTACGACATGAGAGACCATGGGTACAGGTTTTCTTGGGGGAGCTTTGTACTATGCCGATTGTATAGGATCCTGCATGGGGTCGTATACAAGGGCGATCGATGTCTGGTCATGACATCACTACTACAGGTTTGGTGCTGGGAGCACATCATGGTGCGGAGGCCGATAGGGCTCCCACTAATAGGGATTGATGGGGAGAGGCCCCGAGTTTTCTACTGGTGGCTCCGAAGAGGGTCACAACGGTGGATAGATCTGCCAATGTCCCGGAGACTACTTGACGACCTTGTCTCCGACCAGATCACCTGGAGGCCTTGGAGAGATCATCCAGGGTGGGCCGAGGATGGACAGGAGCCGGCTCATGTTAGGCGAACCTGTTGGCTGAGGATGGAGAGGAGAGAGGTGGAGCTCCACCGCTATGACCGAGTTTTGAGGCAGTTCGGTCTACAGCAGGGGATCCCATCTCTCAGGGACTACGAGTTTTCTCGGACCATCCGGGATAACACTACAGTCAACGGGGCTCCAGATATGCAGCGCTTCTGGAGTGAGGACGTGGACGATGCCCCCATTCAGCCAGTGGATGGGGATGATGCAGGGGTTGTTGATGGCTATGATGCCTGGTATGCAGGCATCCGCCCTCCTCGGATGATGAGGGCTCAGGGTCCGATTCATGTAGTTGTGCATCGGATGGGGAGGCGGCGCCAGGCGGCCATTGAGGCGGCACAGGGTCACGATGGGAGAGAGCAGAGGAGGCCACAGGCTCAGCAGAGGCCACGATAGTGGGAGAGGAGGGAGGAGAGACCCCCTTCTCCATGGAGAGAGAGGCCACCATCGCCCGATAAGGGCAAGGGTGTCGAGGTAGGAGAGAGTAGCGAGATGGCTACTCTCCGGGTGAAGACTGTCCGTCTCCGGGCTCAGGTGCGGTCCTTGCAGGATGAGGCTGCACGACACCGAGAGGAGGCCACACAGCTCAGAGATGAGGTCGCACGCCTCAGAGCATGGAGCGGAGGGGCGAGCACTCGGGACCTAGCATGGGCTATTGCCCAGATCACATTCTATCAGATGCTATACCACCATATGGTACCAGAGGGGCAGAGGTTACCATTGTCGGCCCCCATTGCGGAGCCTATCATGATGAGGTCATCGAGGACATCATCATGATCAGAGTCTAGGACTCATAGCACCACACGGACTACGATGGGGCCACCTCGTCCACCTCAGGGTGGGGGAGGAGATGAGGCTGAGAGCTCGAGGGGTTCTCGAGGCTAGCTGCTACATACTGCACTGCACAGATTGATACATAGTGTTTATTATTTTTGATAGAGGATTGAGTATGCCGAGGTACAGATTGTGGCATACCGATCCAGTTTTGAGATGATGTATATATTGTTGATATATATATAGATGAGATATTTTTGATCATATGACTTGTCTTATGTGTTTGTATGATGCTTTAATGTTTTGATGTGATTGATTTGATGATTCATGTAATTATGTCGTTTGGAAATATTATGGTTTGAATGTCATGCTTTTAAAATTTAAATGAAATAATCTGATGTAAACAAATTGGTTGTTTGTGGTATAATTTGATAAAAAATAAAAGGGACTTTTAACAATAATTTCAAAGGACATTGTCGCTATTATAGACCATTTCATGGAGTCGCCGCTCGCTAGGTCGTCAAGCTAATCCTGGTATAGAAATATTGCTAAAAGTAAAAGAGTGCTTAAGAGACTGTCTTAAGACTTTGTTGTGATGATGCAAATGATGATGATGATGGTGATTTGTTTTCAGATTTCCATGAAAATATTATGCATGAAATATATATATATTTAAATGATTTTTGCTAGGCATAAATTCCTAAGTGTGATAAAAT
Organism: Wollemia nobilis; assembly: GCA_028583015.1. NCBI lineage: Eukaryota > Viridiplantae > Streptophyta > Pinopsida > Araucariales > Araucariaceae > Wollemia > Wollemia nobilis. Next base: position 4,440,993 of record JAQPPZ010003192.1, on the reverse strand, counting down.
TTTTGAATAATTCCCTAGGAATTATACCATCATTGCAAAATTGAAGTTTGACATAATGACATGAAATAGTAACAAGTGTTTGTTGTTTGTAAAGCATAATTGTGTAACATAATGATTTAAGTCATATGTTTTTATGATTTTAAATAAATGGGAAATAAAATTAGTACAATGGTTTGCGCTAGGCATAGAATATTTAGGTATAAACTTATACCATCATCACGAAATCCAAAGAAGAAAATAATAGTTTTATTGCATGGTTGATTTTTAATTTTTGAAAATAAACAGAAAATATGAAGATGAGGACTTGCGCTAGGCATAAAATTCCAATTTTGGTTTTGGAACTATACCATCATCGTGAAAGTCAAAAAGTTATATATAAATGTAACTTTATTGCATGTTTTTTGAAAATGATTTTGATTTTTTTGATAATGCATGTAGTTGTCTTTATACTAAACAACTGTTCTCGAGATAAGAAAATGAAATTATTCCAGACAATTTGCAAAAATATTTCAAAGTATCTTAAAGACAAAAGTTAGATTTATAAGGAATCCCATGTGCGTATGTGAGTTCATTTCCGATCTTGATTTATCATAATGATACACAAAATCTCTCAAATACAAATGTGTGTGCAATTGCTTTGTGCATTTACCAGTTTTGAGCAAGATAATTTGATACAAGTGATTTGAATTAACCAAATAAGTGTTCATTAACCATGATTTAGATGCATATAACCGTAAGTCAGGTTATCAAGAGCTAGCTAATCCATAAGCAGACATAGGTTTGTACAAAAGAAGGTCGCTAATGTGACGGACATATCACCACGCTAGGAGTTACCCAAGGCCAAGCGGGTTGGGCACAAACCACTTGTTATGGGGCTTACCTCACAGTTTTCGAATAATTGAGAATTCCAAGGATTCAAGCTCATCAACCCTTCTTTTCTTTTCAATGGGTAGGGAAAGGGATTTTATTGCTTTTGCTTTTGCTTGTTTTGTTTTCTTTGCTTTTTTTTTTTTTGTATTTTTCTTTTTTCGTATCTTTTGCTTTGATATTTGAGATAATGCTGAAATAGTGCTAAGAGAGTACAAAATGATTCTGAAATAATGCTTCTTTTTCTCATGATTTTGCTTGATTTTTCTTTTTCTTTTGCTTCCTATTCTAGGGATACTTGCTCGGATTAGCTGGTAGAGCAAGGGATTTTTATTCTGGGTAGGGGTGAGCTTGTCCTTTTGTCAATTCTCAAAGATTCTAGACCATGTGCATGATAGGATAGCGGGGGAAACTTTTCGCTCAAGAAACCACTTCTACTATGTAGCATAGCATGGACATTACAAATATAATCATTTTATTGTGAAAGGATATGCTTGGTTTAAGTAAATAACAAGATCAATTCTCTCGTGCTCAAACTTTATTTAATTGAATTTTGTGGACTTTGATATAAGAGAGATTAGTAATCATGCCTGATAAAATCAAGATATTTATTTTTGTGTTTGCAAAAGTGAGAGATTCCAAATAAATGCTAATTTATCCAAAATAATTTGAAAATATAACTGCAATACTTTAAGAAGAAATATATACAACAAATATTTTTGAGGAGTTTGATAATTTTGACTCTCTCTTTCTTCTCTTTATTTTTTTTTTTGGTTTCGAAAGAGTCAATAATATTGCTATTTGTTTTTGTTTAAACAGTTTTATACATTTTTAAAATGAGACAACATGCAAAATATATACAAATGATGAAATGACCAAATTTTATGCGTAATATCGCTTAAGATGCATAATATTCATAGGTTCTTTTAAATATTTACCATCTAAGGTAGCTAATTTGTATGCTCCCGATTCAAATTTAGTAGTGATAATATATGGTCCAAGCCAGTTGGGTTCAAATTTACCTTTAAGGTCTTTAGTTGCATTAGTATTTTTTTATTTTCTTTTAAAACAAGGTCATCGACCTCAAAGGATCGATGACGAACTTTCTTAGCATATGATCTTTTAAGCTTGTTTTGGTAGGCACGAAGATGCTCCAAAGCATTGATGCACTTTTCATCTAGGAGTTCTAGCTGACTGAGTCTGCCAGCTCGATATTCATCTCCTACTTTGGTATCTTGAAGTAGTAGAGCCAAAGAAGGAACTTCTAATTCAAAGGGAAAAATAGCTTCAACGCCATAAACCAAAACAAAAGGTGAAGTACCTATGGGAGTACGAACACTAGTGCGATATGCCCACAAAGCTGGATATTCAATGATTTGATCCATGTTTGGAAGAGGAAAATCATCTTTAGGGCATGCAGCGTTAATATCTCTAAAGTATTTGCAAACCCTAACTTTGGTAGCTTCTTTCTTGGTGACTAGAACTACATTCGAGATCCATTAGATAATCAATAGCTTGTATAAAATAACATTAGGAGTTTTTCTAACTCCCTTTGACTAGCAAGGCCACTTTGGGATGCATTTTTCTAAGTTTTTGTTTAACAGGTTTAGCATCCGGATGGACTACTAGGTGATGCATGACTACAGAAGGGTCTAAACTTGGCATATCTTCATATGTCCAAGCGAAGACATCTTCATATTCTTTAAGGAATGCAATGTATTGCTCTTGTTTTTCTTGACTTAATTCTGATCCAATACTGATGATGTGAGGATTATCCTCAGTTCCAATGTTAACCTTAATGACGTTTTCTACTTCCATGTGTAGATCTCTTTCAAAATTAGGTGGGGCAGGTGAAACGCCCAATTCTTGTAATTCCTTTAAGGTTAACTTGGATAATTCATCTTGAGGAGTCGTGGCCTCAAGCTGGGCTATAGTAGGTATAGAACCATCAAAATAAAAACCATTGTGTAACATCTCTTCCACGGAGACATCATGGAAAATATCTCCTTCCAACTCATCGTCGGATTCGACAATCATTTCAGGATAGGCTATGGATAGCATATTGCAGGTAGAAGAATTATTCTTGGGATACAAAGAATCTTGTTTATCTAGATAATCTTGATAACATATGAGTTGATCATCATCTTCAAAAGGGAAGGGTTGATCCTTACTAGGAAATAGGCCCACACCACATCGGGCGGGCCATGGTTCTACCTCAAAGGGTTCTTTCATACCATCTTGGAGAGGTCCCAAGCCTTTCCCTTTATATCCCAATTTAAGCATTATGGGTTTAGCTTTAATATATTCATTAGCAAAATAGCATCGAGCATATCCATCACAATGCGTCTTGATGTTTCGGGGTATTCTTCCCCAATCATATCCTTTATAAATAAAAGCACAACTCCCGACTTGGTAGATACTTCCCATAGGTTGTGGGAGGCCCAAGGTACGAGGAGAAGGTGGCAAATTACTTAAGATAATGGAATCTTGCATAGAAGCATTTGTTTTTTCTGATATAAGAATTTTAGATAAATCAGGTAAGAGTTCATCAGAAAGAGCATAAGAGGTAGAAGGATCATTCCCTATATCTTTAGATGTGGAAGGTATGATAGATGTAGATAATGTGGAGGTGTTAATAAATGGGTCTATAGGTTTTGAAATTATAGGGATGGAACATGAAGGATTGGTTGTGGATTTAAGATCTTTTTGAGGTTCTAGTGTGGTTTGTTTAGAAGATTGTTGAGCTATATATGAGGGTGAAATTAATGGAGGAGAAATAGATGAAGTTATGGGTGTGTGTTTCACACGTTTAGATGAAAAATAAGAATTAGGATGTGTGGATGACAGAGCAGGGCAAAATTGAACTCCAACGGGTTCTGCCAAAGCACACATATCAAAGGGTCTAGGATCACCATGGATAGTGACCAACTGATTTTTAAATTCGAATTTAACACATTGGTGTAAAGTTGATGGGACAGCCCGCATTGCATTGATCCAAGGATGACCCAAGAGTATATTGTATGATGCGGGGCAATGTACAATAAACACGGTCGTGTCTAAGGTTCTCGGACCAACTTGCAATGGGATGGTGATAACTCCACACGTTTCTTGTGTTTCGTCATTGAAAGCTTTTATGATCATGTCCGTTTTCTTCATTTCATCACTTCTAAACCCAAATCTTTGGTAGAAGTCAAAAGTGCAAATGTTTAGAGATGAACCATTATCAATCAAGACCCTTTTGACTACTACATCTCCTATTAGGGCGAGTAATATATAAGGGGTTATCCTTATGTAAACTATGTTGTGGGATATCTTTATCTCGAAAGTCAATACAATCGACTTCTCGAGTGATGAAAGTATTGGACATGGCTTGAGGTTGAATATTTTGAGGTACCATCATTTGGCTTAATGTGAGCATTAATTCATCCCTATGGGTAGGAGAAGATCTTAACAAGTCCAAAAGGGAAATTCTGGCTGTAGTATTGGATAATTGTTCATTAATATTGTAAGGAGGCTTAGGTTGAACATTAGACATATGATTCCCTTTATTGGGATTTTTCAAAATAAATGGAGCTGATCCATCATTCTGAGTTTGATCCTATTGAGAATTTTGAGCCTGTTGTCTGGTAACAACTCCGATGGTACCTACAATGTTATATTGAAGACGCTGAATTGGTCTCGGTCTAGCGTTTATGGCTTGTTCATTAGGAAGGAACTGATTAGAAGAGGGTCGAGTAGTAACTCTTCTAGGAAATGGTTCTTCCAAAACCATAGCATCTGTGATAGGTTGAATAGGATCTGATTCATTTTTAGAACTATTCGATTGGTTTGAGGTGATGTCTATTTCACTTTCAGTATCCGATTCTACATCACTAGGATCCGGTGTTTGAGTATTATATAGGGGTCTGGACGTAACCATGGAGAAAGTTGTGCCAAATTTTTGTAAATCATGATTAGGTAAATGTCCGCTAATAGTCCCTACATATCGGGTAGGAGGAGGGACATTATGATGCTCAATTTGATTGGCCACCTCTTTACCATGTTTTGGTAAAGGATGTTGAAATATATCTAATGATTGATTAGCATTTTGATTCTGATTTTGGGGAATGTTCTTTTGAGTATTATTAGGAGGATTTTGTTTAGGTTGAAAGGCTTGCACCTCCATTTCATTATTATCAATCAAGTCTTGTATTTTATGTTTTAATATTTTGCAAGAGTTTGTAGCATGTCCAGGTCCTCTATGAAAATCACAATGTAAATCAGCTCTGTATCCGGGTATAGTTGGATCAGGTTCTCGGATAGCTGGTAATTGAATCAAACCTCTTTCGAGTAATTGGGGTAGAATAGTTGATAATGGTTGATTCAATCTAGTAAACTCTCGAGGTGGTTTATCAGGAGGTTTTAATATAAACTTCTCCATTGTTTTCATAGTATTAACATTAGCAATGTTTCTACTATCAGTGACTCCGTCACCTACAACTTGTTTGTTTTTATATTGATTTCTGGATGTTTTCTCATCATCTTTCTTTTTGAGCTGACCTCTTCTAATGAGAGCATCTTCCACCCTTCGAGCTAAGTCTATAGCTTGATCGAAGGTGGTCAAGGTAGCGATTGATAATTCATAGGATATTTGTTCTTGCAAATTATTAATAAAAATGTCCAACATTTCCCTATAAGGTAGCACAAAGTGCAGTTTTCCTATCAACTGCCTCCATCTAGCTAAGAAATCAGCAAAACATTCATCTTTGTCTTGTTTTAAGTTGTATAAATCTTTAATGGTCACGTGTCTCTCGATGTAGGCACTAAATTGATGGACAAAAGATTCAGCTGTTTCTTCAAAATTCCTCAAAGAATGAGTGGGCAATTGATAGTACCACTCTAATGCCATTCCTCCTAAACTTTTTGGGAACATTTTTAGTAATAGCAAGTCATCATGTGATATATCATGACATGCTATCCTAAACATGCGAAGATGCTCTATGGGATCTTCGGTTCCTTTATATATAGGCAGGACGGGCATGGGAAAGTGCTTAGGGTATGGTTGTGCTACAACTATGGGATCCAAAGGCTGACTACACATCTCTCGATAATTATACGAGGGACGGTAGGGATCTATCTCGGTCCATGCGGGAAGCTAACTGTTTCACCATGGCTTCCAGATTACTTGGTTTGCCCACCATATTGGTTCGGTAGGGCATTAATATGGGATTTGTGAGCATATGATGGAGGGACATGAAGATTAGATGCTATATTGCTATTGTGTAAATTGTTGGTAGGAAGGGTGTTATGAAGAAGTTTTGAAGTTGTATTATGTTGTATCCCAGATTGTTGAAAATTGGTGTTTGGCTTCATTTTAGGTTTTTGTCGATTTGAAGCATATTGATCAATAGTTTGGCGAAATAAAGCAGTGAATGAAGGTCTCTTTTGTGTGGGAATGATTTTAGGCTCAATAACAAGTTCCTTAGGGGGTTGGGTAACCTGTTGTTTTTGCATGTTCTGAATCATAGTGACCATATCTATATTGGATGGTCCAGCTTTATCACTTTCTTGATCGACAAAAGACAAAGGATTAGTGTGCATGTTAAACATATGTTCCATGGCTGCTTGAGTGTCACTAATTTGTCCTCTATCAATACGAACTGCCATATTAAGAGCACCAATGTTATTATTGAGAAATTTCCAGAAATGATCTATATTATCAAAAGCAACAGTTTCATCTGGAGCCATTCTAGGGGATGAGGATCCTTCCTCTTTAACATTTTCTTCTTGTTCATCTACAACAAGCTCATCTTCTGGCTGTTCTAGAGTTCCTCCTTCCGGAATTGAATCCTCAGGAAGGACATTTGGGTTTTTTGTTTTGTTTCCTAGCCAATCTTCTTCTTCTTCTTCTTCAGTTTGTTTACCATTCCTAAGTCTAGGCATTGTGCTTAAGTTTAGATTTCAGCAAATATATATATATTATATATATATATATATATATATATATATATATATATATATATATATATATATGCAACAAGCTTAAGAGGTATATATTTTAATTATATACCTACTATAGTATTTAAAATAAAATGTTTTGGTTTTGTTATGTTTTTGGTTTTTCTTGTTTTTTTTTTTGTGTTTTTATAACAATATTATAAAGATAACAAACAACACACTAAATGCAAGAAATAATAATAATGAAAGCAATGATCTAGTTTTCTATAAACAATTTATAAATATCATTAACGGGCTCAAGTTCTTCAGGAGTCATGAAATGTTCTTCTTCAAATTGAAAATTTTCTTTCAAGAATTTGACAAAAAGTGCTATAGTGATATTATCTGTCTCAGACTCTGGTTGGTAGAAATAAAGTTCATGGCAATACTCTCGATATAACACAGCTCTAGGAACTCTCCTCCACCTTTCCCTATCCGTAAGAATGACCTCTTGGTCTTCTACATGACCTAGGAATTGGTGTATAACGATTGCGTTCTCGAGGTATTCCTCGAAGGTGAACAATTCTGAAGACACAAGAGCTCTCCTATAAGCTAACCACCTATGGCAAGCTCTCTGAAGTTCATGATAAAAAATGAGTTGATGAGGATCCAGGATTCTATCTAGGGCAAACCTCTTAATTTGCCTAAGTTCGGTTGATCTAGATGAAATAATACCCAATCTCCTATTAAGTTCATCCCACAAAGGTGGAACTCTATATGTTTGAGATAGTCTAAGCAAAGAATTAAACTCTATGGCTATTATTTGATTTTCAACATTAATAGTGACAACTAGTCTTTTCTTAGGAGCTACCATCTAAACATGATATGCAACTTAGTAGTTTTCTAATGATTTTAAATGCATCTATGTTTTTTTTTGTTTTCAAAAGGTTTTAGTTTCACGTCGGGTTCACCAAAATGTATCGCTCCAAATTTTTTGCACCCTTACCTTCAAGCTATAGGATCCATGCCCGAAAGGGGGATGTGAGAAGGATGGGACAATACCTCGGACTGAGAGGCCCTTTGAAGGTCCCGCCTCTCGGGGGAGGTGTATAAGGGTGAATTTTTGATGGATGGTGGGGTTCACCGAGAAAATTTTGAATGGCAGTTTCCACGCCTAGGTTGGGAATGTGTTTGATGTGTTCATTTTTATGCTTAATCATTCAAATCCTAGGTTTGGCCAAATGAATCTAAACTGTTCTATATGAAATGCAGATTTAAATGAATACAAAAAATAGAATTAAATAGAAAATACAGAGAAATATACTAGATTAGAAAAACCATACCTGATCTCGGATGTCTGATGGAGGTTCTAATTTTTGAAGCAGTCCAGATCGCCTCTGATCTGACAGGATCGTCTTACAATCAGACAGGATCGTCTGAGATCTAACGAATTCATCAGACGAATTCATCAGAGACCTGCAATCAGAGAAATAGACATAGAACACAAAAAATGCAGCAATACTAATAGAGGAAAATGATGTAAAATGACAATATAGATACTAAAAAGATAATTACGAATAGAAATGCAAGTAAATTATAGTATTCTAATGACAAATCATGATCTTATCATGCACTTAAGCTATATGGGTGAACTCCAAGATGCAGAATAGCAGAAAATAATAATAAAATGATCTAAATGCAGAATGAAATAGCAGACAAAAAGAGAAAAGTGCAAACTCCGGGCACTAATTGCCCCCAATGTTGACTGCAATCAAAATCGTCTGTAGAGTGCGAAATCGTCTCGAATTGGGGCGTGATCGTCCGAGATTGTACAAGATCGTCTGCGACGATCTGAGCTTGCTCCGACTGAAGAATAATGGAGTTCCTACAAGAAAACTTGAAAAGGGACAAAGGCAAACAATAGTCTAAGACATTCTAATGCATGTAGAACTCGAAGTGCAGGAAATTTCAGCCAGGGGAATGTCAAGGGGAGGGCCTAAGATTAAATAGGCATAGGAAGGAGGTTGGGAGGTTGGAGATCATCCTAATCTGGAAGATCTCCAATGGGGGAGGTCTCTAACGATGTAGACACGCTTTCGCCCAACTTAGAGACGCCGTTGAAACAGAAGCTAATTATGAAAAATTAGTTTTGGGACGAAATCGTCTGGACGTTCTGCTCCAGACGAATTCGTCCGATCTGAGGCGATATCGTCTGATCGGCGACGATATCGTCCAACGGTCACAACAAATCCTAAAAATGGCATGGAAAACAAGGAAAGCGGTTTAACAGGCGGTTCGGGGTTAAAATTTGAATTTGAATTATTACTAAAGTAATTTTAATTATTTGCTAAGGTTTACTGCACCAATTTTAGGGTGCTACAAATAGCAATCTTGAAAAATACTGTTTAAAAGAATCACAAATACTGGCATATCCAACTACCTCTTACATTATGGGCTTATAGTACTAGTATACGAATACCCACAAGGGCAACCCCATTTTTACTAGTATATGGTGCTAAGGCCATTATGCCCTTAGAGTTGGGAATTCCAACCTTGTGCATCACATTGAAAGAGTTCATCGATGAAAACACTACGTGACAAGCTTGACTCGACCAATTGATGCTTATTTATGAACGTCATTGTGAATGCCCTTGAGCATCTATGTGTTTATAAGGAATGCCTAAAATGAGCTTACAATAATGAAGTCCATATAAGAGACTTTAAAGTTGGTGATCTTGTGCTGAAAGAAAACCAACAAAACTCAAACCTACCATTGTGCTTATGAGATAAATTTGTAGCCAACTAGTTAGGTCCTTACATCATCTCAGAGAGGATTGGACTTGGAACATATCATCTAACATCGCTTGAAGGTGTTGAAGAGCTTGAACCTATCAATATTCTTCATCTTAAGGTGTTCCACACATAAAAATAAAAAATTCAAAATAATTCAAAATAATCAAAATTTAAAAACATTGCAAAAATACAAAAATACTTGCATCATGCATTTATATTTTGTATTCTCATTCATGTAATTTTATTGCATTAGGTATATTCAACCATTACACTTGCATTAGGATAGGTTGTGTTTGCAATCTTACAAATGACACCATGTTTTTATGCAAATAATACATATTTCAAAATCATCATTCAACCATTACCCTTGTGAGTAATTGTGTTTTTCAACACAACCCCTTCTGTTACTATAAGGAATATACTAGGGTAATCCAGTCATTCAACCATACCTAGTGATCTTCCCAAATTTTGTAAAAAGTTGTCTTTGCTTTTAGATATGAGGTCTAGTTTTGATAGTACTTTGCATGTCTCAAAATCCTATCACTGATCAAACACATTAACAATTCCTAATTAGGACACTAATCAAACACATTAACAAATCCTAATTAGGACAAGGAAATATGAACACTACAAAGTGGTCCTAGTCACCTTAAGCGAAAGATTTTTACTTGCTCATCATGTGACGTGCATGGTCTAGAGTGTTGATCATTGGCAAAAGGACAAGATCCCCCTACCCAAGAAATCCCTTCTTACATCAAAATAAGCAAAAATCCCAAAATCAAAATAAATCTCTTGCTCAAAACAAAAATACAAAATAAATAGTGATTTTCATCACTATATATGAGCAAGTATCCAAATAAATCAAAATAAAATAAGGGGATGAAGAGCTTGAATCCTTGGAATGGTCACTACTTGAAACCATAGAGTGATCCCTAATACAACAATGGGCTGAATGAATCTCGCCTAGAATTGGGGTAGGTCTAAGCAATTTACAAATGAGCTAACTTTAGGTGGCCTGTATTACCTAGTGATCTAGTCCAACTGCATCCAAACTTAGGATCATGATGAACATTTGGTGATCCTCATTACAACAATGGGCTGAATGAATCCCACATAGCAATGAGGTAGTCTTATGTCTCATCTAATATATTCATTTGCACACATAGGGATAATGAATATATTGGTATTTCATGAGAAAAACATTATCTTTTAGGAGTCTAGTATAGTCATTATACAACTTTTGATTAATCAACTAGGGTGTTTGAGTCACAGATAAAACCTCAAAAATTCCCTAATAGCAACAAATCATCTCATTAATCAAGCATCAATTTTCCTTGTAAACTTTTGTTTATTAAAGGGTGTTCATGGAGTAGGATAGATACCGAATGGATATCAGCAATGATATTTAGATAGCCACTAACTATTTTGTGCATATCTTTTAATTTACAAAAGCCTATAAGGAAAACCATACATCTCACATCATCTTATCTCATATTTGGATGTTTAAATGATTAATTCTTATGATAAGAGTTAACATTTTCATTCATGATTTTTATACATTTAGTGGTGTCACCCATTAGATTTTTAAGCGCATATTACATTCATTCCTTATGTTTTAAGTGTTTAAAGCATACAGGTTCATTTACATTAGATCACCATCATGTAAATAATGCATTACATACATTGCATTTATCATAACATAATACCATAAATTAGATGCATATAATTAAATAAAAATTAAACATGCATTTAACATAAATCATTGCATCCATATATGCATACATAGTAGTCCATCTATACATCTAGATCACATCATCTAATCATACATCATCTAGCTAGTGCATGTCATCAATACATCACATCATATAGCATCTAATCAAATCATCTAAGCATTGCATACATATTGCATCACATGAACATAAAATCACACACATAATACACATAATGAATCTCAAAAGATAATATCATATATATGTGTAGATCAAAGTACATAAGAGGTACACCAAAAATACCTACAAGCTACAATAGTGTAGGTCATATGATCTTAAACTCAAAAATGGTACAATATGCTCAAAGCATAATAAGACATGGCCTATGCCACCTGAATCACCTCCACCCTCTCTATCCTATTTGTGAGGTGGTCTAGAGCTAGTGCCTACTGTCCTCTCTATTTGAGCCCCTAGCCTATGACTGGGTCACATTGATGACTACACTAACTTGCTTTGCCTACCTGGTGGGAGCCCCCTATGGTATACCTCTCTCGAGGAGTGCCACCCAGTATCCTAATCTAAAGTTGTAGAGACATAATGTACCCACTATATTCCAATATTTGGGTGTTATAATCCTCCAAGAGCCCCCTGTAGACACCTAATATCTACCCTTGGGTCTAAACCTACTAGCTCCTAAGCAGCTAGAGTGACTGGTGCAACCTATAATCATAGAGTATTTATCTCTGTGAAGACAAGAACATGAAACTTAAATAATAATAGGAAATCAAATAACACAAGGAAATACAAAGATTGCACAAAATGAACAGATTTATTCAATAAATGGGGGGGAATCCAATGAACTCCTTTGTTACAATCAGTACTCAATGTGAGTATTTGATATAAAGATTTACAATGGCACTAGGATTCTCTAAAACCCTAGCAATAACAACAAAGTTTCTTTATATTTGGTGTGTCCTTGCTTGCAACAGGTTGAGTGGGCTTCGAGTATCCAGTGTGGGGCCACTCCAACTTCAACTGCCATTCAACAATGTGTACAACTTGAAGATCTGTATACATAAAAACAAAACAAGGGGTTTAGTAATACCTATGAGGGATCCACAGTGTGAGACCCTCATACATCAATAAAATACAAGTTACAATTAAGTAAAAAAGTATGCCAGATCAAAAAATTATGAGATAAAATACATTCAAATGAGATATACCTTGCTTTCATTTCATTGTTGCATATGGTGTGGTGCAGCAGGTTCTAATTCATGCTTTTGTATTGTGACAGGCTCAAATGTGAGCTTCACAGGCTCTAGTGTACACCTACGAAATGTAACAAGCTCTAGAGGGCACCTACAGTATGCGGTAGGCTCTGGCGAGCACTTTACAGGCTCTATAGCGAGCCTTGCAAGCTCAGAATGATGCCTGCGAGTTAGGGCAAATTTTGCAAAAGCAGATCTGGGGGATAGCGATGAATGCAATGAATGGATGGGGGCTATGATGGTGAGGGAGGATGAATGGGGGATGGTTGGAATAGCAAAAGTCTTATCGGTGAGCTAGGGATTCAGATTTCCAGGATTCTATGCTAGGGCTTCACCAATAATTCCTCCAAGGTGCAATGTCTAATTTCTAGGTTCCAGGGTTTGAGCATTTACAAATGCCCTTATTTATAATCCAACCTAGGGTTTTCTTAGGGTTTTAGCCTTACACTTTTAATCGTGTGGCTAATATTAAATTAGATCCTAAGGTTGAGATTACTTTTTGAATGTGACATGGATTAATGAATATGGACAGTGGAGATTAGAATGGATCGGACAGTTGTGGTTAATTGAGTATATAAATATATATTTTATAATAAATATATTATAATATAATATAAAATATTATATTAAATATTAAATAATATAAAATAATATTAAAATAATCCCAATTAGGCTAGGAAATGATGGGAAAGGGCTAAAGTAGTGAAATGGATTGCGGGAAAGGTGGAATTGGGCCAAATAATTTGCGGGAAAGGTGTATGGTGGAAAAGTGGGTGGTGGAATGGTTAGGATGGAGGACTAGTGGCTGCAATTTGGTGTCTATAAATGCCCCTTTTTGTACCATGTTGCGTGAAACACAATATGGTGCAAAAATATGAGACACTTGTTTGGGCTATGGGTGCAAAAGTAGCTTCTCTCTGTTGTTGGATTTGAGCACTAATGTTGAAGACCAAAGAATAAAGAATTTTTGGAATTTTTGTAGCTTACCCCCTCAATTGGTGAATGAGTTATGAATGTATCTCACAAGCCAATTGAAAATTTTGTGCAGATAATGAATGATGCGGTGGATTTGTGCAATTGATGAATGAATGATGTGAAATGTAGATGTGATACCATTTTTTCCCCAACGGTGGAAAAGGGGTTGGTGTATAAGACCATGCAAAATGTGGATGATATGAATGATGTAAAATGTTATACCATTTTTGCCCCAATGGTTGAGAGGGTGATTTGTCCAGTGTATATGTTTATGATCATGTCAGATGTATCCCATCATGGGAGAATTATAATGTAATGTGGTTGCCCCATACTTTGGGTTGATTCGATGTTGTTGAATAAGTTGTCGTAATGGTGTCATTGAGTATGCAAGATATGAAGATGCAGGCTGACTAAGTCAATGCAGGGGTTGGGTATTGATTGTGGAAATTTCTTTGCCAATTCCATGATGGAACCAATCAAGCTTACCGGTGTCCTGTATTATGACTATTGTCAAGTGAATGAGTGTTTGAGATTTTGGTTATCCATGTTTTCATGCCCCATGGAAGAGGACATCAATGACTGCCTTTTAGCAAATTGTTCTTGGTAAGGTTGTATTCCAAATTTGGGGTGCCAAATATGATTGTGATATTTTATGATGAGATAATTGAATTTGATCATGGTCAAGTGTCCTTATTGTAGATTATTCATCTTACCAAATTTGCATGGATTGAATATCGCTAAGTTTATATAATAACCTACTAGATACAAGGTTCACTTGAATATCAGACAAATTGTGGATGAGATGATTGATGAAAATGAAATATGTTGATGGAATAATGCTTTATGGATGGTGGTTATGCAAAATGTGGGGTTAGTTGATGTATTATTTGTAGCTTGTGCTTCTTTGAGTTGTTCATTTTACACATAACTGAACGATTTATTGATTGAATGAACTCCAATTTTTGTAAAATTGTGTGAGATGATGCAGAATATGATGTAGAATGATCAGATGTGAGTTTTGTGAAAAATTGGATTATTTTGCTGCCTTTTGTGCCTTGATTTGTGGAGTTTGAAGATTTGATTTGTTCTTGAAAATTATGTACGCAAAATGATTTTTGTTTTCACAAAACCTGATTTTATGATGTGCATGATGTGTGGATAAAATTTGGTGAAATTTAGAGGAGGTATGCTACTATTTTTATTGATTTTGTCTTTGTTCTATTTTGTCATCAGGCGCACGACTGCGCCTGTGGTGTCCCACAGGCGCGTAGGTGCGCCTGGGTGCACCAACAGGTACCCAGGCAAGCCTGCGAATTCGCAGGTGCAGACCTACACCTAAATGCACTAGGGAAAGCTATAAATATATTTTTGCATGAATCTTTAGGCTAATTTGTGCATTTTAGACTTTGAAAAGCTACGTCTAAGGAGTGGAGTGGGTGTGTGAGATTAGTGAGGCTAGTGAGAAGAATCACACGAAAGCTATGGTGGTGGAGGGATCGAATATTGCTGGTGGAGCTGAGGCACATTTACCCTGGTAATGTTTAAAAACACTTTATCTCTTGTGCATGTTTTTGTTATTATCTTTTTTTTTCAATGGTATTAATGAAATTTTTTGTTGTTGCAGTTGAGGGACATAGAGCCTCGACATCGGTTTTCTCCTCTTATTCTTGGGATGAGGAAGAAGTTGACGGGTGATGACTGGGAGTTGTTGGGGAAGGTGGGCCTGGAGGGCATGGCGAGGCTAGATGTCATGAGGGCCAATGAGGGGTATCTCTCAACTTTGATAGAGATATGGGACCCGGATAGGGGGATGTTCTAGTTGTCGACTGGGGAGGCTACCGTTACACTTGAGGATGTATACTGCATTCTCAAGGTGTCGGTAAAAGGAGAAAAGGTGGTGGTCAATCGAGACAAGAAGGTCGATATGGAGAGGATGTTCAGGGATCAGTGGTGGGAGGCCCAAATGGGAGATGGGGGTATATGCTATCTAAGCATGTACAAGCGAAAGGAGTTGGATGCACTCCCAGACTTCATCATGTTCACGTTAGTGAACATAGTGTTACCCAATAGCACTAGTTGGAGGTTCCCATGGAACCTATTGGGTTGGTGGGTGATCTGCTGAGGGATCCCCAGGAGTATGCATGGGCACATGCCTTATTGGCGTAGCTGTATCGAGAGATATATGAGGTGATTCGAAGGGAGAGGAAGGGGATTGGGTGTAGCTTCCTCCTTCATTGTTGGGTGTGGGAGAAATTTGTGGTAGCTTAGCCCGAGGGGTTGCTATGTGAGTCATGGCATATGGGGGAGCCTTATGCTAGGCGTTGGGCAATGGTGAAGGAGGTTCAACCGAGTCGGGAGGTGCACACTGGTTAGTGGTATCGAGATATGTGGTCGGTATTGATGTGAGATGATGTGGTATGGAGGCCATGGCGAGGAGCCCAATGGGATGGTGATAGGGAGAAGCTACGTCGGGTGAGGTAGGCTCGATGGTTGGTTGGGTGGAGGGATGAGGAGGTGGAGTACTTTCAGTACTCATGGGTGTTGAGGAAATTCAGCTTGCCTCAGGGTGTGCCAGATGAGCCGGTGTTGTATCGATGCCGATGAGATGAGGGGATGTTTCCATGTGTGGAGCCATGGCGAGTGGTGATTGAGGATGATGAGGATATGGAGATCCCCGATGTAGATGATGTCGGGGTTGCTTTGAAGTATGTGGAGTGGTTTGGTTCCCAACTAGTATGGGTACCAAATATGGTGGGTGATGAGGTGGTAGCTATGGGGTCGGGGGTGACTCCAAAGAGGATGAGGGCTCAATGATTGGCAGGTCAAAGATGATCGAGGGGATCGACTTAATAGGATTAGAATATGGGGTTGGACAAGGAGGAGAGGGAGGATGATGATGAGGGGATGGATGAGATCTTTGAGGTGGCTAGGCTATGGGCGAAGTTGGAGTAGCTTCACAAGGAGTACAAGGTTATGCTCGAGACTCATAGGGAGTCATAGGCTACTATAGCTCAGTTGGAGGTGGAGTGGGCAGAAACTATGGCTAGTGATCATGCTATGGTCACAAGACTTCAGGCAGAGATGTTGGTGAAGGATCATCGACATCAGATGGACCTATGATGTCTTTGGGCTAGTGAGGCATATGCACATTCCTTGGAGGATGTGTGTATGTAGAACCATATTATATTTCTGGATCCTCCTTCTTCTATGGCTGAGCCATCTAGGCATACTGAGTCTACGCATAGTACTAGGCCGAGGGATCCTACTAGATCTCAGGGGTCCTCTCATGGACATTAGCTTAGTGCTTAGATGCACTATTTTGTATATGAGCCTTGGTGCTCCCTTGTAGCCTCTTTGGCATTCATTGTATATGCGATTTATATATATATACATGGCCTTTTATATATTTGTGAATGCTTTTATGTTTTATGCAATTTGTGTTGAATGTTTTATGTATGCTTAATGTAGGCTAATCATGATGTGTATGCATAATGCTTATATGGATGATTAATGTAAGCCAAATGACATGTGTTATGGATGATTAATTCCAGTAAATGTATAATGAATGTGAACTATATGAAAGGAATGCATAGTGTTCGAATGATCTATTTATAGTTCAAAAAATTTATTTCCCATTTTTGTTATCCATTGTTAGGCAATTTGGGGTACCGAATTTGTTGGCGTTTGTGCCACTTGACTTTTAATGAAGACATGGAAGCAGATATGGATGTTGATATGGGAGAATATATGGATGTTGATATGGAAGAAGATATGGATGTTTATATGGAAGAATATATGGATGTTGATATGAAAGAAGATATGGATGTTGATATGAAAGACTGAAAGGTTTTCAAAGACTCAAACATACTAGTGTCATCAACCAAACTCACTAAGGTTGTCTAAATTTCTTTAGGACAAAATATGTGTGTGAGTGAGGTGCAATTACCAAGTATTAAGTATGACAATGACCCTATCCAATCAAGCACCAATGTATGTGCACGTGATATTCATTAACCCATTATGAGTAAGTGAGGCATGACCTATTATGGAGATGACCTGAGACTAGCCTATCCTTATGTGCATTCAAAGATCTCCCTTTTTGGAGGAGAGACATGTCACCTCACATGAGCTTACTCCATTGCCAACCAAGCGTCTATAGCCCCGATGGAGATTCACTCCATAGTCGAATGGGATTGATCTTTTGGGACTTGGGGATGACTACATGACTTTCTAAGGGAAACATAGTATGATCCTTACAACTTTTAGGGATCGGGTGTGTAGGTGTTGAATTTGTTGATTTTGTATAGAGCTTTGGGGAATTGGATTCTCAACCAAAGTGTGATGAGAATTTTGACCCTATCCTTACTACTCTATGTTTTTATGTTTATGTTTGGAGGAATTTTGGTAGTGGTGAAAACCATTATTTTTGCTTTGGACTATGTTGCATGATGGGACAAGCGAGGGATATCTCCCTTTTGCCCCGAGGTACTACCCAAGGATGGTACTAGCCCCCCTATCTCATAATGTTCTTAAGATGTGAGAAATGTGGTTGGTTCAAGATTGTATTCGAAATCAATTGGTAATGCTCAAGACTTTATTAGTATGTAAAGTTTGTCTTGGTCCTAAAGAAAATCAGACATTCGTTTGAAGGTTGCTTGTTACACTAGAAATGGCTGAGTGACTGAAAACCTGAGCTTTATGATTTTGTCATATGGTATTTTACCAAAGTTGCATTATTGTTTCAAATTAGGTACCCCCAATTTTATAACTTGACTTTTTGTTTATGGCCATATCATCATTACTATGCCAGATCTTTGAACATAGGATGGAATGGATGCAAATGTATATGCCTAATGCAATGGAGTGGTGATATGCAAATGGAAGTTGTATAGTGCAATGGAATATGTATGATTTAATATATGTGAATGCAACAATGAATGAATGCAAAAATGTACGTCAAATGCCTAAATGTAAATGCAAATGGAATGTATGCAATATGGGAATGCCTATGTGAATGATTTTTTTTTTTGTAAAAATCCATGTATATAGACATATAGTGTGTCACTTTTAACAATAAAATGCCTTTAAATGAAGAAAATTAATTGGTTTGGGTTCCTCTATTCCCTCTAAATCGGCAATTCTATAAGTACCATTACCCACTTTTTGAGTTATTATGTATGGACCTAACCAATTTGCTATGAAATTGTCACGAAGGTGTGGCAAAGCATTGGTGTTTTGTTGGTTCTCTTTAAGGACCAGATCCCCTACCTAAAATTCCCAAATATGGACTTTAGCATTGTAATAATTTTTGAGGTGGTCTTAATAAACTTGTAAATTTTCTAATGCATTGACATACCTTTCATCTAGGAGCGTGAGTTGGTCAAGTTGTGCTTGTCTAGTTATATCATCATCTATGAATTCTTGCAAGGAAACTCGTAAGGAGGGAATATCGAGCTCAAGAGGTATAATAGCTTCAGCTCCATAGACCAGAGAGAATGGTGTTGCTCCTGTTGGCGTTTGGATGCTTGTTCAATAAGCCCAAAGCACCAATGAAATTTGTGTATGCCAATATTTATGATTTTCTTTGACGAGTTTCTTAAGAATGACAATCAAGGTCTTATTGGTAGCTTCAGCTTGTCCATTTACTTGTGGGTAATAAGGATTTGAGAAACTATGTTGGATATTATACTTCTCATAGAGTGCTCGAACATCCTTGTTCTTAAAAAACTTACCATTATCCAAAATTATTTTAGAGGGAATGCCAAAGCGACAGATGATATGATGGAGTATGAAATCCACAATTTGAGGTCACGTCGTACTGGTTAGAGGTATAGCCTCAACCCACTTTGTGAAGTATTCTATTGTGGTTATGATAAATGTGTGTTGTCCCAAAGAGGAGGGCAAAATATTTCCAATTAGGTCGAGGCCCCATTGTGAAAAGGGCCAGAGACTTTGTATTGGTTGTAAATCTTGTGATGGTACATGAGTTAAATTGGCATGTGTTTGACATTGTTTGCAATTTTTGAAATATGTGCAACAATCATGTTCCATTGTGGGCCAATAATAACCCATTCGTAATAAGCACTTTGCAATGGTCATTCCACTAAAATGACCACTACAAGTACCATCATGGGCTTCTTCTATGGCCCTTTGGGCCTCCCTAGGTTTGAGGCATCGAAGCAAAATTCCATCATAACCCCATTTATACAACACGTCACCCAAGAGAACGAAACGGGCTACCCTTTGCTTGAAAGTATATTTGGTAGACCGAGACATGTCCGATGGGAGTGTTCCAAATTTTAAGAAGGCTACAATGGGGCTTGACCAAGATTCACATGATTCCGTGTGTATGAAGCAGGCATCTAATACATCTTTTGGGTCAGTGTGAACAACGACCGCTTTAGAGATTGGTGAGATTATTAGCGGCTAAACCTATCCTAAGTCATTCTTTGGAATCAAGGATCCAAGAGAGGCCATTGCATCTGCAAATATATTAGTCGAACGAGGTAATTTATTGATTTCATACCATTTGAATGTTGAGAGCAATTTCATTGCTACTTCATGATAAAGCTTAATGGTAGGTTCTTTGCATTGGTATTCTCCAGTTATCTATTTTACTAAAAGTTGAGAATCCCCAAATATTCAGATATGTTTAATACTCATATCTATAGCTGATTGAAGACCTAGGATTAAGGCTACATACTCTGCTATGTTGTTTGTACATGAGAAGTCGAAATTGAATGATAAGGGGATAGGAATCCCCTATGGTGTATGAAATACAACTCCCGCACCTTGAACTTTATCGCACTTAGATCCATCAAAGAATAATGTGATATCGACATCTTCCTCGGGAATGACATCATTGTCTACTTTAGTGATGAAAAATATCGAATCATCTAGGAGCTCAATAATCAAGGGATGATCACTAGGTAGTGGAGCTTCTACAATTTGATCAACAATAACCTGACCTTTAATGGATTTTTATCTAACAAACTCAAGATCAAAATTTGTAAGGAGCATTATCCATTTAGCAATATGGGTGTCGTTATAAGTGTGAGACATCATGTAGCGTAGAGGATTTTCTTTAGCTATGACATAGGTTGTTTGGCTTAGCATATAATGTTGAAGTTTCGTAGTGGCTAAAACCATTGCTAAGCATAATTTTTCTACATAAGCGTATCTTTTTTCATAACTTACCAATGTTTGACTAATGTAATGAATTTCTTGCTCTTAATTTTGTTCATTTTTCTGTGCAAGCATTGTCCCTAAAGTGGCTTCTATAGCTGAGACATAAATATGAAAGGGGACCCCAACCTAGGAGGAGTTAATATTGGTGGTGAACTTAGATAGCGCTTGACATATTCAAATACTTTTTGAAATTCATCTGTCCATATGAATGCTACCCCCTTTTGTAGTAAGTGATTAAATGGCCTACATTTATCAAAAATTTGTGCAATGAAGTGTTTGATCGATTGAATTTTACCTTGCAAGCTACGCAATTCCTTGAGGTTAGTTGGGGGTTGCATTTCTATGATGGCCTTAACCTTATTTGGGTCCACTTCAATGCCTCTTTTGGAGACAATGAATCCTAAAATTTTACCAGAGGTAATGCCAAAGACACACTTTTTGGGATTTAACCTCACCTTATATTCTAATAGCCGATCAAATATATTTTCCAAGACAACAATATGTTCTTGTCGAGTTTTAGATTTAGCCAAGATATCATCTACATAATCTTCAATAATTTTGTGCATGTAATCATGAAAGATGTAAGTCATGGCTCTTTTATAAGTAGATCCTGTATTTTTGAGGCCAAAGGACATAACCCTGAAACAAAATGTTCTCCAAGGTGTTGTGAATGTTTTTTTATGTTGGTCATCAGGATTTATTCGAATTTGGTTGTATCCTAAAAAACCGTCCATGAAGGAAAGAATTTCATGGCCTGCACAGGTATCGACAAGAGTATCAATGTTTGGTAGAGGGAAGTAATCCTTAGGACACACTTTATTTAGATCTCGAAAGTCATTACAAATGTGTATCGCTCTGTTAGTCTTGTGAATGGGTACCATGTTTGACAACCACTCAGGATAGTCAATCGAAACGATAAAATGTACGTATAACAATTTTTGTATTTCCTCTTTGACTATGAGGGCTATGGTAGGGTGCATTCTCCTGAGTTTTTGTTTGACCAGCTTGGCGTCATGGTGCAAGGTGATATTATGGACAACAATGTCAGGATCAAGGCCAAACATATCCTTGTAGGACTATGCAAACACCTCTTTCTTTTTCTTGAGGAGAGCAATGAATTGCTCTTGTTCATCGGGTGTTAAACTTTTGCCAAGTTTGAAAATTTAGGGATTGTCGGGATCTGAACTAAGGTTCACATTGATGGTATCTTCAATGGACATATGTGAACCTTCCTCAAGTTGATGTGGTTTTGGGATCAAATTAAAGTCATCTAAGATTTTTTCTAACTTGTCTTGCTTATCGATGTCTAACTCTGCCTGAAAGACCTCAGGACCGTTGGTAGAAAGTGATAGAAGTGAAGGTGGTAGTGAAGGGGGAATGTAGTGGGTCTAAGCCTTCAGTAATTCCTCAGATAGGGCAAACTCCAAAGAGGAGGGTGTAGAGGAAATTTTGTCCAATTCAATAAGGCTAATGTCAATTGGAATTGGCCTAGCCAAATTGTATGGATTACGGAGTGGGGTAAATAAGTCAATAGGATTCATATTGACCTAGCGAAAGGTAGTATGGCTTAGATGGATGAATGGATGGAACGGTTGGAGCTGAACCAATATCGAGTTATTTTATCCCTGTAATAAACATGGAATTACTATGATAAACACACATTGTTTTTTTTGTTGAATTTTGATTTTTTTTTTTTTTAAATATGTACATATGTTACAATTCTTGGCTTATATGGGTGGCTCAAGGTATATTACCAGGTGGATCATCTTATTATTATGGAAGAAGCAAGCAAAATATGAGATGATGGATAGGGAACATTCAGAGGTAAAACTCTTCTTGTTGGGTGATGGGGACAATAGGTTGTGACTCCTCTTCAGAATCATCAGAAGCATTTGACATGACCTCAAATTCTTCATAACTTTCATCTTTGGAATTAAATATAGGATAGGTGAATTTGATGGGATCATCCTCGTCTACTTCGTCCATGCAAAGTTCTTGAAGGACTTGTTCAAGAGAAGATGTTGAGGGTAGTGGGTGGATGGCATGATCTTCATAATTGAGTGTAAGCTTCTTAAAGGCTTGCTCTAGAGAAGTGGTGGAAGACAACGGGGTATAGCCTAAACCAGAATGATCATGGACACCTCTATATGGGACCTCTAAGATATCATGCATTCCTTTCTCATGGGAACCGAGACCTTGACCTTGCCAATGGAACATATTAAAGTATCGAGCTGGAAACTCCTCTATGTTAGGTATGTTGGCACGCCTAGGCTCGTGTGGTTCTTCGGGTGGGTTTGCCCTAGTTGAGCAATCCAACCCTCCATAAACAAAGTTAATGTTATTTGGAGTGGCACTCATGTCGTAAACAATGCCTATGGATAAATAACGGTCTCAAGGACATCCAAAATCCTTAGCTATGGGAATGGCTAGGGGTGTAATGGTGACATCTTGGACCACGTACTCATCAATGCTTGTATTAGTGATGTAGACTTTGACTTGGGTTGATGAGGTGGATGGTGAAGGCTCGGGTGGCTCTGGATTGGTTGTGGATGATGGCGAGTTAAATATGTCACAATATGAAAGTTTAACTTGTGACACATTGGCTGATGGAGTGGGATTGGATGGTAGTGTGGAATTAGAAGATAAAGGATGAGATAATGATGAAATAGAAGAAGTGGTTGTAGGAGAAGGGGTAGATGTGATGTATGATGTGCTAACGATAGAATTACTGTGACCACATGTATAAGAAGAAATGGATGTTTGAGGAGGTGATGTGATGGGTAGTTCCTCTATGATGGGAGCCTTAGAAGAATAGAGAGATGGATTAGAAGAAGGTGGATTAAAAGATGATGTGGGTGGATTTGATGATGGCACCAATAATAGATGGGTGGAAGGTAACATGGATTCATAAGGATTTGAAATGAAATTACAATACTTAAAAGGTTCGACATCCACGGGGATGCAAATGACTTGTCCATCATGAATATATTTTAAGCATTGGTGGAGAATTGAAGGAACACATTTCATTTCCCTCATCCAAGGTCTACCGAGGAGTATATTATATGCCATGGCTCCTTCCAAGATGTGAAACATGGTGTGCAATGTTATGGACCCTACTTCTATAGGTAAAACAATAGTGCCAACTATGGTACACAAAGCATCGTTAAATGCTTTGAGGGTGAATGATGATTTGGAAATGTGGGATGGAGGTAATTTGAGGTGGATAAGGGTAGCGGTAGTAATGATATTTATTGATGATATAGTGTCAATTAATACTCATTTGAATGACTTTTTGTCTATTAATGCCATTATGTGCAATGGAGGGTCTACTAATTCTGAACTCATTGATTTTACCTCAAAGTCATAGAAGGTAATTGATGGCTCCATGCACGTTCTAACACTCCCTACAAAGTTTTTGAAGGCATTAGAGTCTTGGGATTCTAACTCAATTGACTTGAGTATTTCCATTAAAGCTTCTCTATGCCTAGGGGATTTTTGGATAAGCTCATACTCAAAAAGCTTGGCTGATGCCATTTTCAAACTAGTGGTTAACCGGTTGGTTAAGGTTACCACTGGCCTTATTGGACGAAGGATGGGCAGATTAGATGGGTTGGATGGATTTATTGGCAGAGATGGATTTGGTGATGTTTGGATGGGATGTGGATTTGAAGGTTGTTGAACATTTTGTTTATTTTTCCTTTGCCCTCTAGTGACCACATGGATTGCTCGTACAAAGTTTTGATATTGTTGAACATGATTTACTTGATTAGGATGTGGTTTTTGACTATTACCTCCTATATTATGTTGGATCTCCCCATGGTTAGGTAGAGGTGTCTGATATATACCCAAATTTTGGTATTGTAGAGCTAAGGGGTTATCCATGTTAATGGCCCCTAAGTCTATGAGGTCTTGCACTATGTTTTTGAACACATGGCAGGAATTGATATCATACCCATTTTGCCGATGGTATGGTCAAAACAAATGCTCTCTATAACTTTTGGGTCTTTTTGTAGGATCATCAGGCCTAATGTTCGAAAAGGCTAATTTTTTGGTCTCATACAACCTTCAAAATATAGATGAATATGATTCCGCTAAGGGAATGTATTGACATTGGGATCGATTGAATTGGCGGTGGGTAGGTTGTTCCATAGTTGGCACTGTGTTTTGTACCATTGGTGCTTGGGTTACTTATGGAAATGCATGATAGAAAATTTGTTGTTGCACTAGTTTTTGAGCCATTACGGGCTAGCTCATGACCACTTGATTGACTTTATTAGTTGTGTTAGTCGTTGAGGCTTGTGTGGATTTGGTTTGGCCAGATTGATTATTTTGGTATTGGCCCCTATTTTGCCATTCTTTCTTCTTAGGCTTAATGACACCCTCTTGGATTTGTATCTATTCAATGACACTAGCCTGTGCTAAAGCCTCCTCAAATGTTCTATAAGTATTGAGCTGAAGCATCCAAGAGATGGGTTTTAAGCAACTCTTGGTAAAATTTTTGATAATTTCTTCCATTGGGAGGGAGAATGGCAACTTTGTTATAACTACCCTCCAATGGTTTCCAAAATCATAGATAGGTTCCTCATCCCAATGTTTCAAATAATATATATTCGATAAGGACACCTTATTTTTAATATTAGGGGTGAAGAGTTCCAAGAATAGATATATCAATTGATCAAAAGTACAAATACTATGTGTAGGCAATTGATTGTACCATTCAATGGCATCTTCCCCTAATGTTTAAGGAAACATTCAGAGCATAAGAGCATTATCATCACTAATCCAAAAACATATGTGGACAAAATGAACTCACATGCTCCTTAGGATCCTTGATTCCCCTAAACTTGTCAAATTTTGGTACGATAAAATTTGTCGGATATGGCAGTGATGGTACCAATGGGTGGATTGGTTGATGGATCAGTTGGCTTAATGTGAGCTTTTGGATCATTATCCCTAATGATTTTTGCATCAACTGATC
Organism: Wollemia nobilis; assembly: GCA_028583015.1. Lineage (NCBI taxonomy): Eukaryota > Viridiplantae > Streptophyta > Pinopsida > Araucariales > Araucariaceae > Wollemia > Wollemia nobilis. Next base: position 4,415,299 of record JAQPPZ010003192.1, on the reverse strand, counting down.
GATTTGCATTTGCATTGCCTAGAATATAAGATCTTCTACATGAATATGAGGACCTTGGATTATGTGATGGTTGGTTGATGGTCTGGATGGTAGATGTTGGGGTGTGACCAACATGGTGTTGTGGAATGGATTGGGTTGAGTATGTGGAGAATATTGATGGTTGAAATATTGGGATGATTGATGAAGATGAAGATGGAGAAATGGATTGTGTTGTTGGTTAGTGGTGATGTTGATTGGTATGGTGGATGTGTGGAGTGGTGGTGGATTGGGGATGGACAGTATGTGTTGAGCAAGGTGCAATGACAGTATTGTCATTGTTGTCAACACAGTCAGATAGATTGGTTGATGCAGTGGACAGGAGTTCAGAGGCTACTCAGAGTATGTACAGTGATGTTAAAAGCAAAACACCACAAAAGAAAAAAGTGTCGCGATATCGTGACATGTTGTATTTTCACGATCCAAAGCAAAGAGAAAATGGAAGGAGAAAAAGTGTCACGATATTGGGACATGTTCCATTTTCGCAGTCTAAAGCAAAGAGAAAATGAAAGGAGAAAAAGTGTCATGATATCACGACATGATGTATTTTTGTAGGCCGAAGCAAAGAGAAAGAGCAAGGAGAAAAAGTGTCGCGATATCGTGACATATTGTATTTTCGCGGGCCAAAGCAAAGAGAAAGAGCAAGGAGAAAAAGTGTCATGATATCGCGACATGTATTTTGTGGGCCAAAGCAAAGAGAAAATGCGAGGATAGAAAGTGTCGCGATATCGTGACATGTATTTTCGTGGGCCGAAGCAAAGAGAAAGAGCAAGGAGAAAAAGTGTCGTGATATCATGACATGTATTTTCATGGGCCAAAGCAAGGAGAAAGAGCAAGAAGGAAAAAGTGTCACGATATCGTGACATGTCGCATTTTTGTGACTCAAAAAGGGCAGGCAAGCAGAGAAAGAAAAAGTGTCACGATATCGTGACATGTCACATTTTTGTGACTTAAAAAGAGCAGGCAGGCAGAGAAAGAAAAAGTGTCATGATATCATGACATGTCACATTTTTACGACTCAAAAAGGGCAGCCAGGCAGAGAAAGAAAAAGTGTCACGATATCGTGACATGTCACATTTTTATGACTCAAAAAGAGCAGGCAGGCAGAGAAAGAAAAAGTTTCACGATATCACAACATGTTGCATTTTTGCGACTCAAAAAGGGCAGGCAGGCAGAGAAAGAAAAAGTGTCATGATATCGTGACATGTCACATTTTCATGACTCAAAAAGGGTAGGCTGGCAGAGAAACAAAAGTGTCATGATATTGCGACATGTTGCATTTTCATGACTCGAAAAGGCCAGGTAGGAAGAGAAACAAAAGTGTTGCGATATCGCGACATGTCGCATTTTCGTGACTCAAGAAGGGCCTCAAAATAGAAATGAAAAGCCTTTTATTTTTTGGAAACCAAAACACATGCATGGATAAGGGAAAAGAAAACGAACAGTCATGAAGGAGAAAATGAACAGTTATCGAAGGAGAAAACAAATGCATGCACAAGGGAAAATAAAATGAACAGTCATGACCGAGAAGATGAATAGTCATGGTAGGAGAATATGGTGTCAATTATTTGCATGTGATGTGTTTGACGAAATGCCTTCTCAAAATATACAAAAGGAGTTACATAAAGGAGTTACAATTGACAAGTGGTAGATGAGAATATGAAAGAAATAGTTACAATTGACAAGTGGCGTATGAGAAATGAAAGGAGTTACAACTGGAGTTACAAAGAGAAATGATTGTTATAAAAGGAGTGTTGCTTGGAGAATTTATAAATGGGATTCTATATTGCGAAGATAGCAAGAGGAGAGCGAGAGGCGAGCGAGAGGCGAGTGAGAAGGATGTGTGTTTTATGAATTGTGGGCGATGTTGAGTAAGCAATAGACCAGTCAAGGTCTTGTAAAAGTGAAGGTATTTTTATGTCAATCTTCTAGTTTCAAAATTGAAGTCCAAGTTGGTGCTTGGCATTAGGGATTGGTGCTCCTTCTAGTTGGTGCTGGTAAATCAAGGGTTGGTGCTCCTTTCTATTGGTGCAGATAAATCAGGGGTTGGTGCTCCTTTCTGTTGGTGTAGATAAATTAGGGGTTGGTACTCCTTTCTATTGGTGTAGATAAATCAAGGGTTGGTGCCCCTTCCAGTAGGTGTTGGTAAATTGATTGTAAAGTCATGCTTTGCAAAGGCTAAATTTGGATGGTAGTCCAAATAGGTCATTTTTGAGGAGTATCCAAATCATTGAACCTCGGTACATCTTGTGTTGTGTGATGCTCTCTTGTTATACTTACTTTATTTGGTTTTAAGTTTTCATTGTTTTGGCTTTAAGAGTTGAAGATTTAAATTTTTAAAGAGCTACACTAATTCACCCCCCTCTCAGTGTCATTGTGAGACTAACAATTGGTATCAGAGCGAGGTTCTTGAACAAGCTTAATCGGCTAGGGTGATCTTGGAAGTGACACAATGGTAGGTGGTGAAGGCTTCTCATCAAACAAAGCACCATTGTTCGATGGAACTAATTACGTATTTTGGAGACTCTAGATGCAGACATATCTTTGTGCTTTGGGATACGACATTTGGAATTCAGTAAATAGTGAATACACAATACCCACCACTTCTCCAACCGATGCTATCGGTAAGAAACTGTTTGAGAATAACTCAAAAGCAAAGAATGCTATCATATGCAGATTAGTGGACCGTGAACTAGTAAAAATTATGAGTTGTAAAATGGCAAAAGAAATATGGGACAAACTGAGGAGCATTCATGAAGGAGACGCTAAGATCAAGGAGGCCAAGTTACAAACACATCGAGCTCAGTTCGAAGTATTAAATATGAATGACAATGAGAACATAGAGGCATATATGTTGAGAGTTAATGAAGTCATTAATGTTATTAGAGGACTCGATGAGGAAATCGAAGATTCTGTCATCATGAAAAAGGTATTAAGATATTTTCCTCAAAGATTTAATTCTAAAGTTTCAGCTATAGAAGAAGCTAAAGATCTAAATTCTTTTAGTATGGATGATATGGATGGTTCTTTGACTGTATATGATATGAGAATAAGAAAATATAAACCCACAGACAGAAATATGAAAGTAAAACAAGAATTCGAGGAAGAAGAGACATCAGATGAAATGGAAGCAAACTTTGTTTGAAAACTAAAAAAAGAAAAAAAAAAATACAGAGGAAAGTTACCACTTAAATGTTTCAATTGTGGAGGCATTGGGCATTTTGCAACTAATTTTTCACTTAATGAGAAGAACAAAAGTGATGAAGGATCACACCAAGAAAGAAGTGATTGGAAGAAAAAAACAAATTTCAAAAAATGCAACTTCAAGAAGAAAAGTTTCATCTCCAAGAATGTCAGTTCATCAGAAGACAACTACAGTGAGGATTCTAAAAAGGAAATAGGTGAAGCTCTTTTCATGGCACTCAAAGAAGAAAAAACAAAAAAAGAACAGGAATGTGATGAAGAAGAAATTGATGTAGAAGTAAATTTGGAAGAGGAACTAATTGCAGCTCTGGATGTATTGAAGATAGAAAGAAAAAAGAATAAGAAAATTTCAAGAAAGCTTAAGGATGCAAATGAAATCATAACCAGTTTGAAAGTATAGATAGAAGAATCCAAGAAAATATCTGAAGATCTTGAAGTACAAATAACCATGAAAATAGATTATTTCTGCAAACTAGAAGAAGAGACTATTGGTTTAAGAATGCAAATAGAAGAGATGAATCGTAAAATTAGTTGTCATCACAAATGTGAAGAAAGTTCTATGAAGCTGGATAAGATCATAAATATCCAAAGGACTACAGGCATGAAATTTGGTTTGGGATTTTTTGAAGGAGAATCATCAAATGGATCAAATAATGAAGATAAGAAACAGGTTGATCAAGAAAAATTGACTCATGCAAAAGAAAGCAATAATGCAAGACACGAAAGGAGAATTGACAATGATGGATTCACCAATGTCACACATCAAAGAAGAAGAAGATTTATGACTCCTACGAAAACATGGCAAATACCATCACCCAATTTCAATCATATATTTTATGGTTACTATTTTAAATGCAATGGTTATGGACAAGATTTCAGATTGCAAGTATAACGTAGGACCAAGGAATTTTACCAGTAGAAATGTTTTTTCACCTTTGATGGATTATGCAGTAGAATGTTATAACTGTCATAAGTTTGAGCACATTGCAAGAAATTGTCGAAGTACATTTGCATCAAATCAATTTCAGGGAAGAAAATTTCAACAAAATGGAATGAGACAAAATAGAAAATTTTCTGAAAAACATGCACAAGCTACTAAAAAAGAAAATTCAAAACAAGAGCCCAAAACTGTAATCAAACCAGAGTGGAAAGAAAAAAATTGATCTAAGGAAGAAAAGGAATCCCTGATCGTACAAACAACATTTAAAGCATAGAATAAATCTGCTCAATGGATACTTGATAGTGGATGCTCCAGTCATATGATAGGTGACAAACAAAAATTTGAGAAGTTACAACAATATGAAGGTGGTTCAGTAAAATTTTGAAATAATGATGGAGATAAGATAGTTGGAAAAGGTTCAATGAAGATTAGTGACGAAAAAATCAAGTCAAAATAAGTCTTGTTTGTGGTTGGTCTGAAGCATAACTTGTTGAACGTATGTCAGATTTGTGATAGAGGTCATGAAGTGATTTTTAAGAAGTAGGGTTGTGAAGTCAGAAAATTAAAGTGTGGAAAGTTGATAGCAATTGGATCAAGGACATCTGGCAACCTATACACTCGCTCAGAGACTTCAGAAGGAGCTTGCTTTATTGGATAGGAAGAAGAAAATTGGTTGTGGCACAAGAGGTTTGGTCATATCATTTTTGACAACCTAGTAAAAATTAGCTCAAAAAAGGCAGTGAGAGATATTCCCACCATTGGAAAACCATCAAATAGCATTTGCGCTTCATGCCAAAAGGGGAAGCAAATTAGAGTCTCATTTAAAACAAAAGAGTACTACATAAGAAAACCTTTAGAACTAATACATACTGATTTATGTGGACCCATGAGAACGCATAGCATAAATGGTGAAAAATATTTTATGTTGTGTATAGATGACTATTCCAGGATGACATTGGTACTATTTTTGAAGCATAAATCAGAAGCTTTTGAGATGTTCAAGGTTTTCAAAAACCAAGTTGAGAATCAAACAGAAAAAATGATTAAATGTTTAAGATCAAATAGAGGAGGAGAGTTCATGCCAAAAGGGGAAGCAAATTAGAGTCTCATTTAAAACAAAAGAGTACTACATAAGAAAACCTTTAGAACTAATACATACTAATTTATGTGGACCCATGAGAACGCAAAGAATAAATGGTGAAAAATATTTTATGTTGTGTATAGATGACTATTCCAGGATGACATGGGTACTATTTTTGAAGCATAAATCAGAAGCTTTTGAGATGTTCAAGGTTTTCAAAAACCAAGTTGAGAATCAAACAGAAAAAATGATTAAATGTTTAAGATCAGATAGAGGAGGAGAGTTCATTTTAGAGGATTTTACAAAGTACTGTGAAAAATATGGTATTAGAAGACAGTTGTCAGTAGCCAGGACACCTCAATAGAATGGTGTGGTAGAAAGAAAGAATAGGACAGTGTAGGAAATGGCACGAACTATGTTGACTGAGAGCAAAGTAGCAGACTGATTTTGGAAAGAGGCAGTCTATATTGTGGTATACATCTAAAATAGGTGCATGTTGAGGACGCATGAAAGAAAAACTCCTTATGAGTTGTGGTTTGGTAAAAATGCAACAGTAAGATACTTTAAAGTTTTTGGCAACAAGTGTTACATCAAAAGAACTAAAGAAAACATTGGTAAGTTTGAAGATAGAGCGGATGAAGGTATTTTTCTTGGCTATTCGTCAAAAAGCAAAGCTTACAAATGCTACAACAAGAGGCTAAGGAAAACTATGGATAGTGCCGATGTTAAAGTTCATGAAGGTTGGGAACGAGTAATTAGCTATGAAGAGAACTATCCAATTGATGAAGAGGTTATTGAAGAATATGAGGAAAAGGAAACAAAAAAGAAACAAAAAATTGACTCAGATGATTCAAACAAGGATTCAAAAGTGGAAGAAAATAAAAAATTTAAAACAGGTAGCTGGCAGAAAGATCATCCTAAAGAGCAAATAATTGGAGACCCCATAGTTGGTGTTTAGACAAGAAGAAGAGTAGTAAGCAACTACTCACTATTATCCAGCATTGAGCCCAAAAATGTTGCTAATGCAAGCAAAGATGAAAATTGGATGAAGGCAATAAATGAAGAATTAGATCAGATCAAGAAAAACAAAACTTGGGAGTTAGTACCAAGACCTGCAAATAAAAATATAATCGATACTAAATAGATCTTTCGAAACAAATTGAATGAAGACGGACAGGTAGTCAGGAATAAAGCAAGATTGGTATGTAAAGGCTATGTACAAGTTGAAGGTATTGACTTTGAGGAAACCTTTGCACCTGTGGCTAGACTAGAGGCAATTAGAATGTTTCTGGCTTTAGCAGTTTACAAGAATTTCAAAGTTTATCAAATGGATGTGAAATCAGCATTTTTGAATGGAAAACTCAAAGAAGAGGTTTATATTGAGCATCTAGATGGTTTCCAACTTGGTGATGATCCCAACCTGGTTTGCAAGTTGAAAAAAGCATTATATGGCTTAAAATAGGCACCCCGAGCATGGTATGCAAGGCTAGACAACTATCTTACTTAACAAGGGTTCAAGAAAGGTATGGTGGATAGTAATTTGTATGTCAAAATAGAAAATGGCCATCTTATTGTTCTTGTTGTATATGTTGATGATATCATATTTGGCAGCAGCAAATATAAGTCATGTAAATATTTAGCAAATAAGATGAAAAAAGAATTTGAAATGTCAATGATTGGTGAACTTTCGTATTTCCTCGGATTGCAAGTTAATCAAAATGAGAAGGGCATATTTATTTCTCAAATTAAATATGTGAAAGAGACTAAAAAAGTTCACAATGGAGGATTGTAAGCCAGTTAGCACTCCCATGACAACAGGTTGCAAGTTGAGCAAGGATGACAAATCTTCAGATGTTGATCAAACCATGTACAGATCTATGATTGGGAGCTTACTATACTTGACAACTACCAAACCAGATATTTTGTAGGCAGTATGCATGGTAGCATGATTTTAGGTTAGTCCCAAGGAGACTCATGTGACAACAATGAAGAGAATTCTTCGGTATCTCAAGGGTACTATGGAGTATGGGTTATGGTATCCGAAAGGTAAGGACTTCACCCTTATTGCATATTCAGATGCATATTGGGTAGGATGTGTAGATGACAGAAAGAGCACCAATGGAGGTGCATTCTATCTTGGAGACAGGTTGGTCGTGTGGCACAGTAAGAAACAAGAGTTAGTCTCCTTATCCACAGCAGAGGCAAAATATATTGTAGCAACAACGTGTTGTATGTAGGTATTATGGATGAAACAAACCCTGAAAGATCTTGGTATTAACTTTAGTGAGCCAATTTCAGTTAAGTGTGATAACACCAGTGCCATTAACATCTCAAAGAATCTGGTTATGCATTCTCGCACAAAACATATTGCTATCTGATATCACTTTTTGAAGGAGAAAGTTGCGAAAGGTGAGGTTAAATTGGATTTTGTTCCAACAATAGAGAAAGTAGAGGATATCTTCAAAAAATTGTTGCCCAAGGAAGTCTTTGAGTACCTTCACAATAAATTTGGAGTGGTCACGCTTCCCAAGAATTGACTAGCTATCGAGACCACATTCTCAACGGGAGCATTTGTGTATTTGTTTATCTTTTTGCTCATGTTTGTGATTTGTGCTAAGTATAATAATTTTTGTCTGAGAATGTTGTGCATGGACTCAGGGGGAGTCTGCAACAACCCTTTGATATTGTTTTCAAAGGGGGAGAAGAGTTATAGAAAATTGCACGTGTGTTGCCAACAATTCCAAAGGGGGAGATTGTTGAGCAAGGTGCAGTGACAGTATTGTCATTATTGTCAACACAGTCAGATAGATCGGTTGATGCAGTGGACAGAAGTTCAGAGGCTACTCAGAGTATGTACGGTGATGTTAAAAGCAAAACACTGCAAAAGAAAAAATATTATCTCGATATCACGACATGTTGTATTTTTGCGGTCCAAAGCAAAGAGAAAATGCAAGGAGAAAAAGTGTCACGATATTGTGACATGTTGTATTTTCACGGGTCGAAGCAAAGAGAAATAGCAAGGAGAAAATGTGTCATGATATCGTGACATGTATTTTTGCGGGTTGAAGCAAAGAGAAAGAGCAAGGAGAAAAAGTGTAGCGATATCGCTACATGTATTTTCATGGGCCGAAGCAAAGAGAAAATGCAAGGAGAGAAAGTGTCATGATATCGCGACATGTTGTATTTTTGCGAGTCGAAGCAAATAGAAAGAGCAAGGAGAAAAAGTGTCGCAATATCATGACATGTATTTTTGCGGGCCAAAGCAAAGAGAAATATTAAGAAGGAAAAAGTGTCACGATATCGTGACATGTCGCATTTTCATGACTCAAAAAGGGCAGCCAAGCAGAGAAAGAAAAATTGTCATGATATTGTGACATGTCTCATTTTTACGACTCAAAAAGAGCAGGCATGAAGAGAAAGAAAAAGTGTCGCGATATCGTGACATGTCACATTTTTACAACTCAAAAAGGGCAGCCAGGAAGAGAAAGAAAAAGTGTCATGATATCGCGACATGTCGCATTTTAGGGACTCAAAAAGGGCAGGCAGACAGAGAAAGAAAAAGTGTCGCGATATCGCGACATGTCGCATTTTTGCGACTCAAAAAGGGTAGGCAGGTAGAGAAAGAAAAAGTGTCGTGATATCGTGACTCAAAAAGGGCATGCTGGCAGAGAAACAAAAGTGTCGTGATATCACGACATGTCACATTTTCATGACTCGAAAAGGCCAGGCAGGAAGAGAAACAAAAGTGTCGCGATATCGCGACATGTCACATTTTCGTGACTCAAGAAGGGCCTCAAAATAGAAACAAAAAGCCTTTTCTTTTTTGGAAACCAAAACACATGCATGGATAAGGGAAAAGAAAATGAACAGTCATGAAGGAGAAAACGAATAGTTATCGAAGGAGAAAACAAATGCATGCACAAGGGAAAAGAAAATGAACAATCATGATCGAGAAGATGAACAGTCATGGTAGGAGAATATGGTGTCAATTGCTTGCATGTGACATGTTTGACGAAATGCCTTCTCAAAATATACAAAAGGAGTTACATAAAGAAGGAGTTACAATTGACAAGTGGCAGATGAGAATATGAAAGAAACAGTTACAATTGACAAGTGGCGTATGAGAAATGAAAGGAGTTACAACTAGAGTTACAAAGAGAAAGGATTGTTATAAAAGGAGTGTTGTTTGGAGAATTTATAAATGAGATTCTATCTTGCGAAGAGATCGAGAGGAGAATGAGAGGTGAGCGATAAGGATGTGTGTTTTGTGAATTGTGGGCGATGTTGAGTAAGCAATAGACCAATCAGGGTCTTGTAAAAGTGAAGGCATTTTTATGTCAATCTTCTAGTTTCAAAATTGAAGTCCAAGTTGGTGCTTGGCATTAGGGGTTGGTACTCCTTCCAATTGGTGCTGGTAAATTAGGGGTTGGTGCTCCTTTCTATTGGTGTAGATAAATCAAGGGTTGGTGCTCCTTTCTATTGGTGCAGATAAATCAGGGGTTGGTGCTCCTTTCTGTTGGTGCAGATAAATCAGGGGTTGGTGCTCCTTCCAATGGGTGCTTGTAAATTGATTGTAAAGTTGTGCTTTGCAAAGGATGGATTTGGATGGTAGTCCAAACAGTCATTTTTGAGGAGTAGCCAAATCGGTGAACCTTGGTACATCTTATGTTATGTGATGCTCTCTTGTTATACTTGCTTTATTTAGTTTTAAGTTTTCATTGTTTTGGCTTTAAGAGTTGAAGCTTTAATTTTTAAAGAGCTACACTGATTCACCCCCCCCTCTCAGTGTCATTGTGAGACTAACAGTATGGAATATTGAGGGACCCATGTTGAATTATGATTGGTGAGAAGAGGTTGATTTGGAACTTCTTGGGTCATATGGTCTATGTAAGCTGACTATTTTTCTTTTGTTTATTGTGAAAGCAATTTGTTGATGAGCCCTAATGTATCCGTAAGTTCCTTATTTGACCATGTGTTGAATGATGGGGTTGTGGTTAGATGAGATGATGGATTATTTGATGATGATGGATGATTAGTCATGGTCATGTTGGCTAAGTGAGATGATGGAGGTGTGGATGATATGGTCATGTTGGCTAAGTGATATGATGTAGGTGTGGATGATATGGTCATGTTGGCCAAGTGAAATGATGGAGGTGTGGATGATAATGGATGAGAGGACATGGGTATGGTGCAAGTTGTGTTTGATGTTACAACTTGGAGGCTAGGGACTTGTGAGGCAGCATTGACATACTCCTCATACAAGGGGTTGGTATAGGTGGATGTGAGATAAGTGTTTGGAATACTTGGGCTTTGTGGTGGTTGTCTCATGGAGGAAGGTATACCATATTCATAACTCAAATTAGGATATCCTTGGGCAAGGTAGGTTGTAGCCAATTTGGATTCTTAAAAACCCTCTATGCTAAGGGGCTCTAATATATAGTTAGAAGCCTTGTAAAGGACCTACACTCTATCCATGTATATGTAGGTGGTGGTTGTCTCCACATTGTGTGAATGTGTCTCTACTTGAGAGTGGGGTGGATGGGATGATCCAAACAAAGTAGTCTGAACCATATTGGATGGGGCTACTAAAGTAGCGGGCTCATGGAAACTGTTTTCCATTAAACTACTTTGGTTTACTATTTTCTTTTGTTGTCGTGTTAGCACCATAAAGTAGTTAAGCTTATATAAATCACACAAATTAACAACTTTTCCAAAATTTAAAGCAAATAAAACAACCAATCCTAGGTTTTACCTTGTGTGGCTTACCTTGTTCATTAATTATTTTCTTTCATTAATGTGAAGTTCCTTTTAGAATTGTTGGCTTGTGTGTTTTGATGTAACTTAATATTGTTTAATGAAAAACAAAGGTAAAAACTAAGGTTGGCCAGGGCAACGAGATTCTTGTTGGTAATGACCTCCAACAAGTTTTCTCGGGGGTAGTCCTATGGTTTCTACGACATATATTTGTGGATGGAAATCACGGCCACCATCACCAAATCTCAAGCAAGGGTTGGTGATGAAATCTAGCCACTACTATTAAAAATATGAATCGTGCAAGTGTGTGTGATTTATTTTATTATATTTCTTGTTATCTATGGTGTGTAAACAATATTAAAGATTACTAAATTCACTAATCTAAATCAGAATCCAACACAAAGATGCAAATTTCACCTAAAGAGAGTGGAGTACACCGCTCAAAACCCCCTGCCTACAAATGATTAAAATCACAAGAGCAACCGGAGGGTTCGTCCACCTCTCTGCCAAAGGGGTCATCCTAGGGCAGGATTACTTTATGTGTCAAGATGTTGTTCCTATTTAGATATGCAAAATTAAAGTGATATTTAACCCTAAAATGCAAAATCTAGGATGCTTTTCTATTTCATATCCACTCAAAAATGCAAACAATCACCTAGATCTACAAATTTTAGGACAAGAAATGAATTTGATAAAATGAAACACACACAAACAAACCCTAGATGAAACTTGCTACCAATTCTTTTCCAGATTACTTAGTTTTAAACCCAAAAATAGTGAAAAATAGCAACAAAAAATAGAATACATAAATCACTAAATGGTAACCTAGGATTATGAAACTTACTTGGAAGCCTTAGCTCTGCTCCAAATTACTGCCAAGCACAGTCGGGTGCTTGTGTAGGAATAACAGAGCACTTGCGGTTGTCTGTAGATGCTACCGAATGCTCTACAAACACTCCTAAACGCCTCCGTAATCTCTAAAAATTTTGCAAACTACTTCAAAAACCCTAGCAATGAAATCGACGATCTCTATGCTTCTGTAAATTCTTGTAACAAATAGAAATAAAATTAAGTTAGCAAGGTAGATCTATTAAATAATGAAACCCTTGTGGGGTCCCATCATGATCACCATTTGTGAAGACAAGAACATGACACTTAAACAATAATAGGAAATCAAATAACACAAGGAAATACAAAGATTGCACAAAATGAAAATATTTATTCAATAAATGGGGGGGAATCCAATGAACTCCTTTGTTACAATTAGTACTCAATGTGAGTATTTCATGCAATGATTTACAATGGCACTAGGGTTCTTTGAAACCCTAGCAATAATAACAAAGTGTCTTCAGATTTGGTGTATCCTTGCTTACAACAGGTTGAGTGGGCTTCGAGTATCCAATGTGGGGCCACTCCAGCTTCAACAGCCATTCAAAAATGTGTAGAACTTGTAGATATGCATACATAAAAATAGAACAAGGGGGTTAGTAATACCTATGAGGGCTCCACAGTGTGAGACCCTCAAACATCAATAAAACCCTAATTAACAATGAAGTAAGAAAATATGCAAGATAAACAAATTATGAGATAAAATACATTCAAATGAGATATACCTTGCTTTCGTTTCATTGTTGCAGATGGTGTGTGACGTAACCGTGGAGTGCTCACCCAGCTAGTGTACTAATCTATACCATCATAAAACACAAAGATCCACATAAAAATGCACAAATCGAACAAATAAAGCCAACTAATGCAAATTTTTCTTGTATTGGTATTTCAAAGGATCTCAGGTTACAAAAATGCCCTCTCAGGGTCACTCCAAATATGATACATATCTTTACAATTGCCAATGCCCTCAACAGGGTAGGTGCACTTATTTTTTGCTCTTCCTTGGGGTAGAGCTAACCCCCTTCTCCGCAATGTGGAAGGATTATGATATAGGCTCCTTTCTGCACATGTCTCCCTGCGAACAAGAAACAATAGCATACAATTACAGAGTTTGATAGCCTCTCGTGATGAGGCCCTTTAAAGAATCATACATGTAAATAACATTAAACTAATGAAACAAGAAAGCATAAAGAAAGGTTTTAAGCTATTTTGATCGTATAAAGAATTATACTACAACATACAAGACACAAATAAGTACATGATGCATTGAACAAATATCAAATTAGAAGCAGTAAAAAATAAAAAAGATCCAATATACTCCTACCCACTACAACACATAAAATACCTAATTCCTATGGTCAAAGTTTCTCTAAAACTGCAATTGAACCTATGAAAAGACTAAGATGACTAATCTATGTAGTAAAAAGTGAACTAAGTAAGGTGATATCTAACCTATTGCAAACTACTATTGTGAGGGGTGGTCTGCACTATAAACCATGGTTGACAGCCACGGTTTGACCTCTGATGTGTTTACCCTCAGAATTAGGGGCAGTGGGCTTGACCTCCTTGTCTGAATTGATGTTCAAGGGTTGCCTTTCTCGTCCTATGACAGATTTGATGGTCAAATCATTGTGAAGGGCCTTCATTTGCCCATATTTGCATTTCTTGATCCTCCTAGGAACCTAGGGCATCCATGGCTAATTGGTCTTTGAATGGATATCAAAGGGGCTCTCAAATGCACAAGGTCGTTATGCAATTTGATAGGGCTTCACTGCTCTCTTGATTAATTAGCTTGCTCGATAATTCGCCAGCGCTTCGCTATGCAAATTATTTCTCTTCTTCACTCTCTTGGAGGGGGTATTTTTAGCATGCCCCTAGGGCTAGGGGTGGCTTCATGGAGAATCCAATACCAAGAAGGTTGGTTAGGACAGTTGGGATGGAAGCCTTTGGAATATTCCGTCCTCCAACTACCTCCTTCTAGATCTCTTGGTCGTTCCAATCGATTTGGCTTGGATGGAAGGCCTAATTGAACTCCAATTCAAACCATAGGTCACAGCTATGGTCCAGACTATAGACCATAGGTGTCAACCATGGTTTAAACTAGAGACCACAGGTCTGGGCTGCGGTTCAAACTACTTAGGCCAAAATGCCTAAATTGAGTGGTTAGAACCACTGCTCTATCTTGGAGTCTATCCAAGATCCTTCATATGGTTTTGTAGCATGTCCATATGAGTAGTCACCCTTGGCATGATGTGTTTTAGGTGTCTAAAGATACCCCTTTTGAGATGCATTGTGAGATCGAACAACGTTGAGCAAAATAGACCTAAAACGATGTTGCAGGTTCTATGATGATCATTAGTCTGATCAACATTAGATTCCCTAGGTCCAGCAAAAGGATGCGCATCCTGGAATCATTGCTTCCAATGTGGGAAGGCTTACATTTGAAAGGTCTACACTCATCATCAGATATTCGGGTAGCTTTGGTGCTACAATAGGAGTTAGGCCTATATAACCAAAGGATGAGAGCTACAAACAAAATTTCATATTTGCTATTTACCCCAAGAAAAGAGGGAAGCTTATGATAGTTGTTAGCAATGATTCGCAAGGATGAATGCAATTTTGACAAGATCAAGGGATCTACAATCTCCAGGATCTTCTATTGATTTTGATTATGACATGAAATTATGACTATCCCCTCAAGTGACAAGTTGATGAGGGTAATGACAATGTCTGAAGCGACGAAATTGCTTGACCATAATGAATGATATTGAACAAATTTAGATTTGAGACATTTAAATGCCTTGGTGAGGCCTAGTTTAGCTTATGATTGCAACCCTTAGTAGCATTTGCACATCTCTCTCCCCTGGAGCAGTCATGCTATGATAGCCATCTAGAGAGTCAAGATAATACAAATTCAAGAAGACTTGTGTTGAATCATATTGTCGATGATTTGCTGAAATATGTCATAAAAGAAATGACAATTTTATCCCAAATATCCTTATTATGATCTACTCATCTTACCGGATTGCATGGATCACAAGTCGCTGCAACCGCCAAGTTTATAGGATAAATCACTGAATACGAGGCACATTTGGTTTTCATTTTTTTGTTTTTTTTTTTTTAATTTTGCATTTATTGGATTGATCCTAGTGCTTTTAATGTCACCAAATTTGCAATTTTGATCATTTATTTTGATTTTTATCCATTGGGAGTCATTAATTTACCTTTTTAGACCTTCCCACGATGGGTTTTTAGCACATTTATTACTAATTACGGACCGTGGGTACGGCCTGCGATGTGCACTATCAAATTTTTGGGACCATAGGTCAGGCCTGCGGATGCAAAACCCTAGTTTTGGAACCGCGGGTTTCAGGTACACTCTACAGAGACTAGGAGGACCTATAAATTGAAATCTCATTTACAATTTTTCATTATTTTCCTATAACCTTGAGCAATTTGAGAGCTCTAAGAGAGATAAAACATTCCCTGATATAGAACGCTATCAAACTCAACAACCTTTACACTTGTTCTTCCCTGATAGCGGATGCTGATCTGCCATCAACTAGTCGGGGGCAAGGTGTGGGCAAGGTAACTTGAAATCGATACCTCACACTCCATATTAGTAAAATGAACCACACTTAATAAAATGCAGTAATTGAACCTCATTAAATTGCTGGTAATGAAACCCACTAGTTTAGGTTAGACTAGGATTTAATTTTATGCTTTAGTGGTCTAGGAGGGTACCCTAAATGAGTGTCACTCCTAAACCATAGTTGGTAGCTACGGTTCCCAGGTGGCAAAATGGGAACCGTAGGTTTTAGCTGTGACCCCTAATTTTACAAATTGGGGACCGCAAGTTGCAGCTACGATTCCCAATTTACAAATTAGGGATCACAATTTGCAGCTGCGGTTCCCAATTTGCAAATTGGGAACCGCAAGTTGCAGTTGTAGGCTACAAGTACTTGTGTTTTTGTGTTTTTTTTTGTAGTTTTCTATAGCTCTGCTTAGCTAGATTTAGCTTACATTATGTTTTTTTTTTTTTCCTTTTTTGTTTAAAATTTAACTTCTAGAGCGTAGGAGCCTGACCTGATGAAGACTCTCTGCGAGGCCTTGTCGGATGATGACCGAGCATGGTTCTGAGTCATCAGGTTTAGTTATGTTATGGATCTACCCACCATTAAGATAGATCAGGCCTATATCACTATGTTGGTTCGACGTTGGAATGCATAGACCAACACATTTCACCTGCCTCCTAGTGAGATGACCATCACACTAGAGGACGTCTATAGGATCTTTAGGATCCCTATCGATAGCGAGGTTGTCATTTCCTCTGCCTACATGGCAAAGGATACCACTTTTGCTACCATCTTCGATGATCAGAGCACCGACACACAAGATGATGTAGACCATGGAGGGGTGTACATTGGGACTGGTATCGGGATGACGTCTTCTCTACTTGAGAGGCCCTTTTCATGCACCTCATCATTTAGATTGTCCTTCTAGACTCCTCGGGTGCAAGGATTCCCTGGAACATGCTAGCCCCTGCTTGGAGGGTGCTTTAGAGCTCGATGGAGGAGCCACTAATACTAGCCTAGGGG
Organism: Wollemia nobilis; assembly: GCA_028583015.1. Lineage (NCBI taxonomy): Eukaryota > Viridiplantae > Streptophyta > Pinopsida > Araucariales > Araucariaceae > Wollemia > Wollemia nobilis. The sequence goes on along the minus strand of JAQPPZ010003192.1, from coordinate 4,398,798 downwards.
AGCACTTTACTATGTCAGCTCTATCGGGAGTTGTACCAGATTATGGAGTAAAAGTTGTAAGGGCATCAACTATAGCCTTTTTCTACAGATCTAGGGGTGGTAGCATATCCATATCAAGTGTCCTACTGACCTACCTCTGTGCACCACTACCTTAGATGTCACGTATCAGTGCTACACTGCCTTCTAGCCTCATTCTGAGGAGGGTGTCTATAGCAAGGCTCATGCTGGGGACACACAACATTACATCATTAGTTTTATGGCACTTGGATCAGGGGACATCATCTGGAACCCCTACATAGATTGTCTTGTATGGCCAGAGGCGGAAGAGTGGCTGCGATGGGCCCACCAAGATATATGGATCATTTGGCGTAAGCCAAAATTGAGAGAGTATCAGTTTTTCTATCATGTCCTACGATAGTTTAGCATGGTGCAGGACCTACCAGATATGCCTTTGAGGTATAGACGTCTAGCTCTAGAGAGGGATCTCCCATTGATAGTTCCTCTATCGCTAGGAGATGCACCTGATGAATTTTAGGAGGTGGGATTTGAGGTTGTTGGGACCACTCCTGACTATGAGGGGTGGTGGTCTCTATTTAGATGGTATGGTACCAGGCCTCTAGGTCAAGAGCCAATAGAGGTAGAGGTAGAGGTAGATCCTGACGGGCGTAGGGTGCGCTAGTGTACTGAGGGAGGTTGGGGCACAGAGGTCATTGTTGAGGACCTATCAAAGATTGACCTTGAGGAGGACACTCTAGAGGAGGGTGAGGTCCCTCCTAATAGTGTAGAGATACAAATGCTAGCATAGGTTACTGACTTGTAGAGTCATATTGGGTGATTTCACATGCAACAGCAGGAGAGAGATACCACCATCGCCACTCTAGAGGCGAAGGTGGCTGATAGGGAGTGACGCCTAACTGAGGCACAGGGCCAGATACAGGAGCTCACAACTCAAGCTACTGATATAGAGGTCCTAGGTGCAGAGACTGCAGACTGCCCTGGAGTTGGCACAGGAACAACGAACTATAGTAGAGGCAGAGCAGGATCTCGCATGAGCAATGAGGGGAGCTATCATGGGGTCTCCTTAGGCTATTATGGGGTCTCCTACGGTATCAATAGTAGGTACACTAGCTATACAGGATCCTACTACTGAGGTGACATGACTGTGTGGTATGGTCATGAGGACCAATGAGATGCATGCAACTTGGCTTACCCATGTTGATCAACTGGTTGACTACATAGAGATGCAGGGGCTACCAGTTCCTGAGGATTCGTTTGTAGTAGAGTCATAGTGTACCAGGTCTAGGACCTCGATGCAGTCCATAGTGAGCTTGAGTCATAGGACTCACCAAATTGAGAGGATGCACAAGTCCTCTAACACACACATAGTGAGGTCGCATGCCAGGGTTAGAGATCCAAGGTAGACATCAGGGACCTCCAACCAGAGGACTAGCCTACTACAGTTACTAGTTTCCCATGTGTTGGGTGCATTAGGGTTTGGAGGTAGGTAGGATCCATAGCAAGATCCACCACAGGTGCCAGGTCAGCCAGGAGAGTAGGCTCCAAAGCACAGTGTAGAGGGAGGTGACGAGAGCTCCAGTACAGGGGGAGTAGCCTAGATCTAATTTATAGCAGCTGCTGACTATAGTTTTGATATATCATTTTGTGTGTAAGGTCGAGGACCTACACAGTTGTAGCCTACGGGTATTTTGTACTCCCTATGTACTAATTTGGACACATATATATATGATATGATCTTTTATGGCTCATTATGTGTACATAGTATTTATTAATTTTTGATTTTATATTTATTTGATGCACATGGATGCAATGCGTATTTAAATGCTATGTTTATATGATGTGATGTATGGATGTCATGCACTAGATAGCTTTTCTGATTTATGATGATGATATGCAGTGATCTAGATGATTAAATGTGTGACACATGATGTATGTAGATGGATGCGATGTTTATTTTTAACGCATATTTATTTTTTCTTTGTGGGCATGCGTATATTTTATGCAGTTTATGATATGTTATGCAATGTATGGTAATGCATTATGTATGGAATCATAATCTAATGGAGATGAACCTATATGCTTTAATCACTTAAAACATAATGAATGAATGTAAACTGTGTATATCAATTTTAAAATATGACACCACATAATGTATAACAATCATGCAAAATAATTGATAATTCTCATTACAAGAACTTAATCAATTAATCACCCACTTATGAAATGCAGTGAAATGGATTGGTGACATGCTAATGAATGGTTATGTCATTTCATACTATATAATCAGTGGTCGTCTAAACATCATTTTTGATCTTCATGCGGTATCTATCTTATATGTTTGATTGTACTTTGTAAAATGCATTTTGATTAATGAAAGACTCATATTTCTGCAGTCTAATGATATTTGGTATTTTGTTGCTATTGGAGCACTTTTTGGGGTTTTCCTTGAGACTCAAACACCCTAGTAGACCTCTCCAAAAATCATATACTAACTATACCAGGCTTATATTGGATAAGGCTTTTGCCGTGACAGACCCAACTATTCATAATCCATGTGTGTGCATGTGAGTATTTTTAGATAGATCGTAAGCATACCCCGTATGTCAGTTGAGACTCTTTCAACCCATATTTGAGATAGGGTTCCTCGTACGATTGTATCATCCTTGTTTTATCTTTGATTTGACTTATACAGCTAGACAATCCTAAATACCTAGAGCTAGCTCATCTTGCAAATTGATCAGGGCTACCCCTCCAAATGCAGACATGACTCTTTCAACCCATTGCTATGTTTTGGGATCACCCAATAGAACTACCCTTACGATTGCAGGCGGGACTCTTCCAACCCATTGCTGCGATTGGGGATCACTCTATGGCTTTTAAAAGGTGTACAATCTAGGGATTCAAGTTCTCACCCTTCTTACTTGCTTAGATGTAGTGATAAAAATCATTGTTAGTCCATGTGTTACCATTTTATTTGAACAAGGGATTTTTATAGTGCTTTTTAATTCACTATGTCACTTTACATTTTGAACTTGAAATTTGTACTTTTTTTGCACTTTGTAACTTGGGATTTAAATTTTGTGACTTTGGGATTTAGAGGGGATATTCTTGTCCTTTTTCCAAAGTACACCTTTCTAAACCAACTATTTGCAATATAAGTAGGTCGTGAGACCCATCTCTCTAAATACATAAGGTTGCTTTCACGGCTTTCATCCTCTCTTGTCTTAGCAGGATTTTATATTGTTTTGCTTAGTGACGGGATTCTTATATGTCGAGGCACTATCCCAAATAATGACCTTATATGTAGCAGCAAAGTAAGCTTTCTATAATATCTGAAGAACCCACTAGGTGTGGTTGAGTGATAGGAAAACTTAATATACATACGTAGGTCTCCATAACAGGTATCATGTACAAATGCAATGAATTATGATAAATGCAAGGGTGCATGATTGTCATACAAACGTGTGACTGTTTGTAAAACTTTGATAAATGCATTACACTCTAGTATGGAATGCAATGGATGACAAATGCCTAAATGTAATTTGATGATGTGAATGCATGTGTGAATGCAGATGAAAATGCAAAATGCAAATGCACATGTTTTTGGATTTTAATATTTATCAAATTTTTTTTGGGCTTTTATATATATTTTCTTGATTTTTATAGGTTTTTGAGCTTTCATATTTGAGGAAACGATGAGTACATTTCCTTGGAGATTTTAAGGGTTGACCAAGCGATTTTTAGAAATCCTTGGAGATTTTTTACTTGACCAAAGGTTTTACAGCTGCCTTTGGAACCTTTTAGTTGATCAAACTCTCAGCAAGAGGGCGTGGAGAATTTTGGGATGACCGAGAAGTTATAGTAATTCTCAGAGCCTTTGGGTTGACCAAGCAATTTTTATAAATCCTTGGTGCCTTTACTGGACCAAGCTTCTTAATCAGATATCTTAAGGCCTTTTGGGATGACCAAGCAATTTTGGGTTGACCAAAGGGCTTACAGATGCCTTTGGTGCCTTTACTATACTCTCAAGCATAAAATGCCTTAAGATAGATGATATTGAGAGGATCAAGCTCTTCCAAACCCTCTAAGGACGTTAGACGACAGGTACCTAGACCAATATTCTTAGATATGATATAAGTCCCTAGCCAGTTAGCCACGAATTTGTCTCGCATGTCAGGAAAAAAATTGGATTTTTTTTGGTTCTCTTTTAGCACAAGATTCCCAACTTCAAATTCTCTCTAGTGGACTTTGATATTGTAAGCTTGTTTTAATCGCTCCTGATAAACATAGAGATGCTCGAGGGAATTCACGTGACGTTCATCAAGAAACATCAATTGATTGAGGTAAGCTTGTCATGCGGTGTCGTCATCGATGAACTCTTTCAATACGATGTGTAGCATTGGAATTTCCAACTCTAAGGGCATAATGGCCTCAACGCCATATACTATTGAAAACGGTGTTGCCCCAATGGGTGTTCGAATGCAAGGTGCAGCTGTATATGCCAATCCTTGTGGTGTTCTTGCACTGTATTTTTCAAGAAGGCTACCAGAGTCTTGTTTGAGGCCTTAGCTTGCCCATTTTATTATGGATAATATGGAGTTACAAAACTGTGTTGAATGCGGTATTTAGACGTTAAATCCCACACAGTTTTGTTCTTAAAATAAGTTCCATTATCCAAAATTATTTTGGATGGTATCCCAAAACCACATATGATATGCTCGAGAATAAATTATGTGATACAAGCTCCAATGGTTGTTGTAAGGGGAATGGCTTCCACCCACTTTGTAAAATACTCAATAGCCATGATAATGAATGTATGTCAGCCTGATGATGGAGGGGAAATCTTGCCAATCAGATCTAGTCCCCACTAAGCAAATGGCCAAGCCTCCTGAAAGGGCTATAATGCTTGTGATGGCAAGTGTGTAAGATTAGCATGATGCTGACATTTAATGCATTTCTTGACATACACATTGCAATACTTCTCCATAGTGGTCCAATAATAACCCATGTGAAGGATGCATTTGTCGATAGCCATACCGCTAAAATTGCCATCACACGTATCGTTGTGAGCTTCTTAAATTGCCCAAGATGACTCTTGAGGCTCAAGACATCGAAGGAGAACTCCTTTGTAGCTGTGTTGGTACAAAATGTCTCCTATCAAGACATACTTAGTCACTTTTTGTTTAAATGTGCATCTTGCGGCATGCGATAATCCTTTTGGAATCATACCAAGTTTTAGGAAGTCTTGGATTTGCAACATCCAGCTTTGACAAGCCTCAACTTCAACTACTAAGACGGTCTGCTCCCCCTATGTATTTGGCTTTGCAAATGCAGACTGGGAAACAACCTTGTGGTGAATTGTAGTACCACTTCCCGTAGGACTCTGAGAAATCAATGACTCCCAGGGTGTCTGCTTAAGAAAGTCTTTCGCTCTATGAAACCAATCAACTATTGGTTCCACAAAAATCATGTTGACTGATTCCTTGTTATCAAAGGTTGCACACTCCACTTCTGGGTGCGAGAGCATTCTAACATGGATGGTAGTAAAATCGACAGACATATTGTGAGGGATCAAGGACCCCAAATATGCCATGGTATCTGTGAACCTATTTGACGAACGAGGGATTGCCTCGATGTCATACCATTCAAGTTTATCCAGATAAGTGGTAAGAAGATCTTTGTAGGCTTTCAGCATGGGACATCAAAACTGAAAGAGCCCCTTAACCTGGTTGACTATGAGCATAGAATCACCAAAAATGTTTAGTCTTTTAATACCCATGGTGATGGCTGTGTGGAGGCCTAAAAGTAGGGCTTCGTACTTAGCATTATTGTTGGTGCACGAAAATTATAACTTGAATGACAAGGACATTGGAGCTCCTTATGGCATGAAAAAAACTATTCCTACACCACCCCCTTGCTCACATTTTGAACCATCGAAGAACAATGTCATATCAGCATTATTCTCTAGTTCCTCGGGTTTGAGAGCTTAAGATATTATGAAGATCGCATTATTTGGAAGCTCAATGGTTAGAGGCCTATTTTTGGATAGTGGTACCTCAACCAATTGATCAGCTATAACTTATCCCTTGATGGACTTTTGGCTGATGAATTACAAATTAAATTTTTTCAATAGCATGATCCACCTTGCAGTACATGTGTTATGATATGTCTTGCTCATCATGTACTGCAAAGGATTCTATTTTTATATAATATGTGTTATGACTTAACATGTAATGCCATAATTTCTTGGTAGCAAACACTACTGCTAAATGAATTTTTTCAACATATGCATATCCTGACTCATAACTCACCAAGGTGCGACTGATGTAATATACGGCTTGCTCTTTTCCTTGCACGTTCTTTTGGGCTAACATGGTCCCTAATGCAAAGTTGGTTGTCGATATATATAGCAAAAAATGCTCATCTAGCCTTGGTGGAGCTAGTACTGGGGGCGTTGCCAGGTATTTCTTAATCTCAGAAAAGGCTGCTTGGCATTCCTTGTCCCAATCAAATGGGACCCTTTATGTAGTAGTCGATTCATGGGTCGACACTTATCCGATAATTGGGTGATGAATCACTTTATGGACGCTACTTTGCCTTGAAGGCTTCTTAGTTCTTTGATATTACTGGGAGGATGCATCTCTAGAATAGCCATGACCTTTGCTGGGTCTACTTCGATGCCTTATTTAGAAATGATGAATCCCAAGAGTTTTCTTGAAGTTACACCAAATACGCACTTCTTAGGATTCAACCTGACATTGTGCTCTATCAGGTGATTAAATACCTTCCTTAAGACCTTCGCATGATGTGCTCGTAGCAACAACTTAGTTAGTAATTCATCGATGTAATATTCTAATATTGTATGCATGTAGTCATGAAAGATATATGTCATAGCCCACTGATATGTGGCACCAACAATTTTAAGACCGAATGGCATAACTTTGTAGCAAAATGTCCCCCATAGCATTATGAATGCGGTTTTATGCTGATATTCGGGTGTAATCCAAATCTGGTTGTATCCAAAAAAATCATCCATAAGGGAGAGCATTTCATGACCTACAGTGGCGTCTACCAGAGCATCGATATTTGGCAACAAAAATGAATCTTTGGGTGTTGCCTTGTTGATATTTCTAAAATCCATACAAATAAGGACCCTTCCATCTGGCTTTCCTATGGGTACCATATTGGACACCCATTTTGGATAGTCGATAGAGATGACAAACTCTACATCCAAAAGCTTTTGTAACTCTTATTTCACCATTAAGGCTACTGTTGGATGCATCTTTTTGAGTTTTTATTTGACTGGCTTCTTCGACAAATCTAGTGAAAGGTTATGAGTAACAAATTTTGGATCTAGACCTGGCATGTCTTTGTAAGTCTAAGAAAAGAGATTAGGTCTCTATTTCAGTAGAGGGATGATGCTATCATGCTCATCCAGAGTGAGACTCTCCAAATCTAACCTTCTTTGGATTGGTGGGATCTTTACTGATATCCACATCAAAGGTTTTCTCTACTGACATGTGTGATCCCTCCTCAAGCTGGTGAGGCATAGGAATCATATGGATGTCATCAGCTGGGTTCACATGTTCCTCTTGGGAAGCATCCTCGGCATGACAAACATCATGAGCATAGCCTGGTGCAAAATGAAATAGTTGCAGCATTTCTTCATTTGGGAAGAAATCTTCAGGCTGGACTGGCGAGTCAGCACGATCCTAATTGATAGCATCCACGTTCAGATGTAGTGATTTGGACGAATTTGCTAGATTGCGAAGTGGAGTGGTCAAATCAATGGAGACCATATTGATGGAATGGAATTGATCTCTAAAACCACACGAACAAAACTCTAACTCTGAAGCGTAGCTTTTGTACCTAAGATCTAGCTCGAATGGTATGGGCAAAAATGGATCCTCTCTAAGGGATGCATGTATAACTAGATCCTCCCAGTGCACTGGCTACAAAATGGGATCTCTCAGCTCAAGGATCCCTGCGTACATAGGTGGATCGGGAAAGAGTTCCTAATACCTCTCTTCGACATCTCTTATTTCCCTTAGGCTACGATGGATATTAATCTCCTGACGCAAACCTACAGTTGTAATAGGTGGGGGACCTCTAGGTGGAGGCCTGTTGCATAAGTGGTGAGGTCCCAAATAGGCCATATCCACCAAGTCCTCTTCATCGTTGTACAAATACAATCCGTCACCCCCCCTCTTCTAAGGAGCGATTAAGCAGATGTGGTCCCATGTATCTGATTTTATGGTCGTTATCATCATTATTCAGATAAATCTGATAGAATGATCGTATATATGATACTACCATATAAATTGGTGCTACTCCTTCCTCAGAGCGCTCAATGTTGAGAGGGACTTCCTCCATAACATGCTCTGACTCCCTAGGCAATAGATATTGTGGATACATGAACCTAGAATCGATCCTCTCATCTACATCATCCTGGTCACTACCATGGATGGGCCACTCTATTTTGTCTATGCACAGTGGCGAGGTTTTAAGTAAGCCTCCTATGTTTCATCTTTATAATCACTTTCGACTATGAAGCACTCGTTCGTCTCTTCCACTTGTTCCATAGGTAGCAAATGGCATATGAATGTCAGACCTGGAAAGGTTAGCTTGCTTTCCTCTTCATATTGATCATCGTTTGAGGACTCATCATCTACATCATAACTAGGTCCACTCATCTCGGAGGTGGACTCCTCTCCATCATCATCACCAAGATCTCCTAACTCGAGATCGCCTACAGCATGGGGGTCATGCCCCTACATATCGGTGTCATTGGTAGCACCATGAATTTGGTTACCCAACTTGTCTCTGGGGTTGTCTTCTAAGGGCCCGTCATGGTATGAATCAGGTGGCCCTATGGTAACAAATGATACTGTCTTGCGAGTTCTCCAATAGCTAGAAGGATCAGGGTGATATGGAGTAAAATCCACATCATCCCCCAGACTCAAGTACATGTGATCTAAGGATGTAGCAAGTAAATCGTCATGACCCTATACTTGTAACCCTAACCCGAACCTATCAGTAGCTAACTGATAATGAGTTTTGAGCAGAGTTTTTCATCCTTGTTCGAAAAGACCCAGGCCACACCTTATTTTTAATCCAACCTAGGGTTTTAGCCTTATAATTTTGATCATGTGGCTAAGATTAAATTAGATCCTAAGGTTGAGATTAATTTTTGAATGTGACATGGATTAATGAATATAGACGGTGGCTATTAGAATGGATCGGACAGTTGTGGTTAATTGAGTTTATAAATATATATTTTATAATAAATATATTATAACATAATATTAAATATTATATTAAATATTAAATAATATTAAAATAATTCCAACTAGACTAGGAAATGGTGGGAAAGGGCTAAAGTGGTGAAATGGACGATGGGAAAGGTGTAATTGGGCCAAATAATTGGCAAGAAAGGTGTATGGTAGAAAATTGGGTGATGGAATGGTTAGGATGGAGGATTAGTGGTTGCAATTTGGTGTCTACACTCTCTGTGGTGATCTGCTCTATCAGTTAATGTTGAGTTGATCCAGGTCTATAGATAGGTCCTCTCCTTCTCATATGCTTACCAAGTGGTCTATCCTACTTTCAATTGGCTTTGTACCATAGCGGGAGAGGTATATCTCTCTAGGATCTATAGGTGAGTAGTCTGAAGCTCAATATCTATGCTATGTATCTGATATTGGAGGGAAGACTCCTACTCCTCTAGAGCTACCTCCTCCTCCTCCTCTAGTGTTTCCTTCTCCTCTAAATATTGACTCCATTCCTCTTTCCTAGGCTGCACCCATCGCTCATCAGGATCCTCCTTAGATTCCTCATCCCTGGATCATCCTAGGCGATCACCACCCTTCCATAGTCATGTCACCCACCACTAGGTGTATACCTCTATAATCCCGGTTTTAGCTACACTAATGTTTGCTACAAGAGGATGTGCCTCCTATGCTAAAGCTATCACATGAGGTATTGAGAGATGCCTCTCTACCTAGATGTGTTGGTACAAAATTGTCTCCAATGGGATGTCCTTATGGATCCCAAACAGCTTGGTAATGTGGGAGAAATAGAAGAGCTCCCTCACCCCTGCCTTGCGATCGATGACCCATCGATTGTGCTTCATCCATACCAAAAACATGTCTTCCTCAGACCAATTAGGACAATACACATTAGGCCTCCATATGATATCTTAGGTTTGTAGCCTAGTCAGTGAGCTTGCATAATGTGCCAAGTCCCCTGCATGACAGTGACTCCATTGCTCCTCTACATTCTATGGACATCTAGCTCCATAGAATTTTGACCTAGGTACTATAGTGGTAATATATTATGGTAGGCCTACTTGGCGGTCTATCTTTATATGCTCCTAGCCCATTTTTTATAGAAGTAGGCTGCATGCTATCCTAGCTTGACCCTATAATTGAATCATATACGGCTCATCATAGAGTTACACCAGTAGTGCATTCCCCTAAGACATAATTATCAACCTAAGACTATCTATCAGATCTTGCACCATCGTTAGGAGGTTACATGGGAACCTCGCTCTAGATGTATCAAGTAGAAGCACATTACAGATGATGTGCATAAAAAGGGCTTGGCATCGTGTGAATACATTAGCCCAATACCAACGGGTGATAGGAACTCCTTCGTGTTGAATGTCTACCAAGTTTGCACATGCCTCGTGGTTGAAAACCCTAGAAAAAACCACTAGCCTATGTTTTATAGGTGATGATATGATGGGTTATCCATCGAAAGGGATCCTAAAGATCCTATAAACATCCTCTGGGGTAATGGTCATCTCACTAGTCGAGAGATGAAAGGTGTTGGTCTGACAGTCCTATATTTGGGCCAATGTAGTGAGGTAAACCTGATCTGATATCATCATCGGTAATCAAGCAATGTAAATTAGGCCCTGCACATCAAACCAGTCCTATTTTATGCAAACCATGAGGGGCAGTATCTCGAATAGAAACTCAGGCTCCTGAGCCCATGCAAATAAGAGCTAATGTGTAAAACAAGTGCCTAATCAGATGTACTTACAAAAAAAATAAAAAAATTTCCTAAGGTTTCCTAGCCACTCGTGCTGATAGTGATTGCCATAGTAGCCACTGATGTCGACAATAGCTAGACCCCGATGATCAAATTTTTTATCATTAGAGGTTTAAACTAACTGCGCTTAGTGATAGTGGCCCCTCTTTGCTAATTAGGGATCATCATGAGCAATAGTGGCCGCAAGGTAGCACACCAACGACATCTGCTCTCACCTAAAAATCCAAAAAAAATGCAAAAACTAAAAACTAAGAGAAACACACGTAAATTAGCCTAGTTCTAAGCCTAGCTATAGGTGCGATTCATTACCAACAAGCTTAATGAATTTAATTTACTGATTTTTTAGTTTGGTTCATTTTTACCCATTAATTAACAGGGCTAGGGTTTGAGAAATACTCATGAAGCTTCAGCTCCTCTGATTGTAAAAGCCTCGCTGTGCTCCGCCATGGTGTCAGGTATGTCGATAGCATTTTGGGTCACTTTATCACTTTTCTTCTCAGAGCTCACTATGCAAATTAATAGCTAGAAAATAATGAATTGAAAACCCTAATTTTCTTTTTTATATTTTTTAGTTTTATCATGGTCGCTACTGGTGTTAGTGGCTAGCAAGTGCAGGTTGCCTATGCTGATAGCGACCATGAAATTGTAAAATTACATTGCCTATGTTGACAGTGACTAAGAAGAAAAAATTAATGCCCTCAAATTTTCACCATGGGAGGATTCAAAATGGACAGTTAGGCATATCTAACGGTCCAGAATCATCAAAAATTGCAAAATAACAACAAAAATCATAAAATCAAAATTTCAAAAACAATTGAAAAAATCATCAAAATTAACAAAAGAATCAAATAAAATTAAAATTTCAAATGCACCTCGTACCTAGTATTTACCCTATATACTTTGTGGTTGTAGTTATTTGCGCTCCATGCAATCTAGCAAGATGAGTAAGTTACCATAAGATCATTTGAGCCAAATCAGTCATCATTGAATTGAGATGTTTCTCTTCAATCCCAAGGAAGTCCATGGTGGTCGAACTACCCCATGGGAATGAGGCATTCATTTCATTTCTTCCATGATGTTTTTAGTATAACATCAAGTTATTCATCATATGCTACATAGAATTGCTATCATCTTGATTCCCTAAGAAGTCCATTGCGATCAAACTACTCCATGGGATAAATATGCACAATTACTATTAAAGGTTGAAATCACGTCTGTGATAGGACCTACCATATAATAAAATATAAAACTCTTAAATTGTCCAAATTAATCATCTTGGTCAAGTGACTCATCACTTTATTAATTGTCCTTCCCTCATCGACTCGTCGCTTGAGGGGGTAGTCATAATATCAAAAATCATAATCAAATTCAACAAAGGATCACTCGATCATGTCAAATTCCATTCATCTTATGAATCATTTCTAACAACTATCATAAGCTTACCCTTCTACTTGGGCAAAAAGCATTTATGTTAATTTTAAGCTTGAAGCTCTCCACCTATCAGAAAAATAGTAACACTGATGCTACCCGATCATCATTGGATGCATGAAAGCTTTGCAAATTTAAGCCTTCCATCCCAATGGAAGCAATGATTCTAGGATGTACATCCTTTGGCAGGATTGAGCATCTAATATTGATAAGATCAATGATCATCATTTAACCTACAACATGGCTCTAGGTGGTCTATTTTTTCTTAGTGTTGTGTTTTACCATAATGCATCCCAAAATGGGCATCTGTAGACACCTAAAATGCATCATGTTTAGGAGACTACTCATATGGGCATCCTTGCAAACCATATGAATGATCTTGGACCTTTCCAAGAGCTAGCAGTGGTTTTAACCACTCATTTGGGCTAGTTTTTCCCTATCTAGGCTCAGTCACTATTGATCAAAGCGGCTACCAGACCAACTACTAACGCTTAGAGCGGCTATAATCTACCCACCCTAAGTGAGAGTTAGCTCTGAAATAAATCCTAGCTTCCTTGGGAAGCCAAAAATTGGTTGTAACAACCAAAGCAATTGATTTTGAGTAGTTTCTAGCGAGGAAGCTTTTGGATGATTCCTCCCAATTGATCAAACCTCATATTTCTTTATCTTGGCTTCCTAAGAAAGGTAGGATGAGGAATTGGGGAGGCTATAAGCCCCCCCTCCAAATTAGTAAGAAGGATTAGAAGAGTTTCCAAGTTTAATGCAGCAAAGCCTTATCAAATTGGAGATCCAATTGCACCTTGAGGAGAACAACAAGATGCTATCAAAACTCAATTTTATCATCAACCTTGCAACAATGGAGATCTCAAGAGCTTGAGGAGCAATCTTGACAATCGATCTACTTCCATTGAAAATTCAAATGAATTACATCACCAATCCATTCCAAGACATTGAGGAAACCCTTGAACATCAATTCAACTAGTAAATTGTGTGTTGCATAGCTTGATTCAAGAGGTAGAAGCTTCAGTTCATGATCGCTATCATTGATAGAGACCTGCAGGCCTCCACCATTGATGGCAATAGCTGCTAGGGTTTGATACATGATTTACTCAGTTTTATCCTAGATTCTTTTTTATTCATGTTTTACTAGCCTAACTTAGGGTAGATCTATCATATCCACTTCATTTGCATGGTCAATTAGAAAGGTTAGAGGTAACTTTACCTTAATTTAGTCACATTTTCTAGATTCAATCAATCTTCTTAGATTAGCTCTATTTCATGTTTTTATTCCAAATTACATGGTAGATTAACTAGATTTCCATGTTTTACTCCATGCTTTGCATCAATTTAGCTATTTCTTGATTAGCTTTGCATATCTTTATATTTTATTTCAAGATTAGCCATAATATTTGCATATGCTTGACAAAGCCTCATCATGAGAGGCCTATTATGCTTTTAATTATGCTTTGTTTTTCATATACGTAGGATATAGGATCTTGTAGGCTTTAAAGCATCATCAACTTCAAGTTCCTCTTGGTGAATAGAGAAGAAGATATCCTTATAAGCCCTTAAGTAGTTTGAAGACCTTAAAATTCTATTGAAGGCATCTACCACATGAGTTGTGGATTGTAATATGTATCACATTGGTCAAATACCTGAGAGGGATGTTCTTGTAACCTGATTGTAAAGAGATTCCTAAATATTAATAAAGATGGGCACATTCCTTTACTTTCTTCTTTACAATTGATTACTTGATTATCTTGTCATTTTATAGCATATTATCTAGTTGCTAGACTTTTTAAGCCTCTTTCAATCCAAAATATGGGACAACATCCCACCGAGCGTGCCAAAAAATATTGGTCAAAATTTTGTCTAACATAAAGATTTGTGTGCCCACATACAACCAAATTTGAATTACCATGAAGCTAGGTGATCATGCGGGTCAATCTTTAGATAAGGCTAGCTCCTTGAGAATCCTGGCTAACTATACTTAGGGAAAAGGGTGTTTAAAGAAAATAAACAGAGCTGGAGCTAGAACTTATAAGGGTACAGATTCAGCTACATCAAAATACATGCACAACTAAACTCAAAATATTACATAAAATCCTCATGAACCATCTAACAGACCAGCCAACATTTTCCCTTAATAATTAACACACATAATTTGATTGCAAATTCTAGAACTAGAGAATGAAGTGCATGAAATCCATAATGCATAATTAAAGCAAAGTCATCCAACTAATTTTAGCAAAAATAAACAATCAAATATTCATACATACATGAGAAATTTTGGAGGCCAAACAATGATCCACTTGTATTTTAGAATGTTCCAAGTTTTACATGTAGATTGTAATAGCTAAAGAGCCAACCTCTAGAATGAATTACATTCTAGCATATATAGCTTCTCAAAAACTCCTCTTACAAGTAATTATGATGCTCATTAATGGAGCAACAACAACTCCTACTACAAGTGGTTATGGCATTCATTCATTGAGTGTGGTTGTGTTAGAAAGTATCCAGGTTGTATAATCCAACCACAATATTACAACCATTAATTTAATTATTTGTGTGGTATCAAAATGGGCTTTACTGGTTGCACCTAGTTTGTCCATCCATATAACACATATGATGATCATATCGCTCATAATTCTTACATGTACCTAGAGGAAGTGATTCATTGAGATCATTTATGTAGTCCAATTATGAAGGAAGTACTTTATCACCAAATAATTTTGACATAGAAGGTCATATGTTGCACATCAACTACGTACAAGGTTTTGCATGATGAATTATTGCATCCATGTACCAGCCTTGGACCTGGGCACAGTGCCCTCCCACCATTAGCGAGTCAACCAGATTCTAGAATATTCCATCAAATTTTGATTTTCCTTTTCTACCTTGATAGATATTTAGGACTTGCATGAATGCAAGTTGCTTTCTATTTCTCCATCGAGCACTACTTCTTCACATGGAAAACTTTTGGGATGGATAAAGGGTCCAACTACTTCTCACTTTTCCACCTAGTTTAACTTTCTTTTCCTTTGAGGTAGGATTTTGGGATCCCTGAGAGGTCTAATTTCATCTCACTTTTATATTGGGTTCGTCACTTGGTCATATAGATAAAAATGACTACATCAGGAGAAATAAGGTGATGAACCTCTAAAATTTTTGAAGTAGAGAAGATAGGCACGATATCGTGACCCATCTTAATATCATGATCGAAATAGCCCAAAAGGCTTCATGTTTGAAAAGTGTTGTGATATCATGACTTGCATGGGTATCGTGGTTACTAAGGTACAAGAAGGTTCAAGAGCAACAATATATCACAAAATAGTGACTTGTCCCTCTATCATGGCCACGAATAGTAAAAAAAAATTAATGCAAGAAATTGACGTGATGTCACGACTCATCAATGTTTTACACTAGCCAAGTCTTGAGAAGGTCCAAAATAAAATGATGTTGCAAAGTCATGACCTATTCCAGTTTTACCATCACTAATATTCTAAATTGAGAAATATGACGAGACACAACAATAATGCAACATGTTCCAATTTCATGACTATAGGAGAAAAAAAGATTCACAAGTGGTAAGAGTGTCATGATATCATGACCAATTACCTTTTCACCATCCCACGAGCAAGAGGAGCCCATAAATAGAAAAGTGACACAATTTCTTGATATGTTGTTCTATCGTGATTGCCGCTAAAAAGTTAATATGAATATAATCTTCTATGAGTGGTTCTAGTCTGACATTGTTGTTACAAAATCAATGATGGCAAGTGACCTTGAAGAATGAAGGATGGATCAAATTCTGAGTTCACCTCCACTACCTATTCACATGCATGAAGTGTTAGCTATAATTTGGAATCAAACATGTTCCATTTTGAGCCAACAACACTGCACGATATTTTACTAGACTAGCCATCTGGCATGCTATTGTAATAGTTTTTGAATGTAACTATTTTTATATTTTGTATATTTGAACCATAGAGGTATTATAAATAAGAGTAGTAGACTCTTGTGAAAGGGTCAACTCTTAGGCATTTACAAGTTGAATGTATAAATACTTTTGAAGGAGCAATACAATAAGAAACCTCTGTTTGGCCTCTGGTTCAACATTTTGTAGTCAAATGTATGTATGAATGGATGAATTCTTCTATTTAGCTACTTGAAGATGCATGGCATTAATTCTATTTTCTGGATTCTTGCATATGTTTATTCAATAGTTCTGGAGTTAGTAATCTGTGGATCTGATTATTGATTTGAGATTAGTCTGCATGTGGAAAAACTGGTTGGTCTGTTAGGGGGTTTTGAAGGTTGTTCTATTCATTTTCTTTGTTCATCTTCTTGTTGTTGTCTAATATGTACCACATCAAGTTCTAGCATTAGCTATATTTACATCTCTTTCAGCACTCTTTACTCCCCCCATCTTAGTTTTAGCAAGTTAGAACCTCATAGGAACCAACCTTCTCTGGAGATTGAACCAACAAAGCTCTATAGCTTACATGGTCTTTCAATGTTGGCCATGTCTTGGGTGCAATAATTAACCATAGGAAGATTTTGGACCAATAATTTTTGGCATGCCTAATGGGATGAAATACCACTACCCATGCATTGCAGAGATTTGGTGTTTGTCTTTGCTTTTTTAAATCTAAATCACCTGGAAACTCCATTCAAAAGACCAAATCCAAAAAATATTTCTATCCATTTATTGGTGAATATCAAAATATATGAAAACTAGATCAAAAGCAAAAAATTTAGAAGAGCCTATTGAGTTCTTGGAACTACCTCTTGGTAGTCTTAGGACAAACCCTGTTCTAACCTCTAGACCAGTGTCTTCCTCTACCATCACCACAAGATCAATCAATACTACAAATCCTACCCCTACAATTCCTCCTAGCACAACTACCAGTGGATCTTCTAGCATAACCAATCCTACTCTTGTAACTTTGGTTAGCATAGTAGCAATAATGGCCACTAATCAAAATATCCAACCCTACCCAACATGGAATCATGTAGGTCCCTTGAATCTGGTCATTCAAAATCCTATTCCTCCAGTAGCATTGAAGGTATTACCCACTTATGATGGTACAGGCAAGACTACTTATGAACATTACCAGGATGTGGCATCATTGGAAGCTATACATAATATAACAGAAGAAAATATAATGATTAGGTTATTGGTTATATCCTTGAGAGGGAAAAGGTAATACTGGTACTGAACTATCCCTGATCAAACCATAACCACATGGGTAGGCCTTGCTGGTAAACTCATAGAAGCATTCAATGAGCAAGCAGACCCTTTCTCCTTGCTTACATAATTTACTATTATCCAAAAGCATCCTTAAGAGGAAATAGTTGATTTCAATATCAAGTTCAACCGCACCTGGAAGAGGGTTCTTGATGGCCTTAGGCCTACAAATGAGCAAGCAATGTATTACTACCTAAGAGCTTTCAACTCAGACTTAGGCATGGCAATAAGGCAATCTCATATTTTCACCTTCCTAGAGATATTTCAAGAAGCCCTCAAAGTAGAAAAAGACCTTATAGCTATTGGGAGATTGCCACCTAAAATGATAATGCCTATATTTCTAGATTTTCCTCAAGTCCCCAGTGCAGGAATGACTTATCCTACTATAGTTCCCATGGTGGATCTTCCAAAATGGCCTAGAATACCTATTATCCCAACAATACAGGCCCCTCTTGTACTTCCAACTCTACCTCCAATACCTACATTGCCTACTTTACCTACCCTTGATCCTCAACTTGCAGTACTCCTAGAAATGCAGACAACCATGAAGAATTTAACAAATGAAATCACCTCAATGAAGAGGTAGGAAGTTGAGAGGACTTTTCAACCAAGGAGGTTTCCACAAGTCTCAAAAGACCAATCTACTTCAACTAGTAAGTATCCAGAGAGGTCAGGTACAATATATGCAAATCAAGAGGATGAACCATCTACATCCTTGACTGAAGCTGATTATTGGTGTTCCACATGTAATGATCCACATGGGAAAATTTCATGCATGATTCACCAAAATAACCTAAAAAAAGTGGTTATTGAAAATATAGAAAGGACTATGAAGGGATAGGTCAATATGATAAGGGAGATAAACCATAATTTCATGATGCCATCAGTGGAGCAGGTTGCAGTTTTGACTAGGTCAGGGAAGAAACCTCTCCAAGTTGATCCCAATGAACTTAACCCTCTGAAAGTACCTTCCAGAACAAATACCCAAACTAAAAAGGGTAGCTCCTCAGATACTACACTCCCAAAGTTAGTTCAGAGGTAGGAAGCAAAAATCAGGAATGAGGTTGCACAGAAAGAAGTTGAGACTCAAGATCAAGCAAGGGATAAACTGAGATACCCTTCCTTAACCAAGCATCAAAGGATAGAAGCAACCCAAGGGTACAAAAATAGATATGAATCACCTACAAAATAAAATGAGAGGTAACCTGATGCACCTACTTATAATATAGTGGAGGAATTAAGAAATACACCTTCCAAGGCTAGTATGTATGATGCATTGTTGCTTCCAAGGTAGATTGACTTACTGTAGGAATATTTGAAATCAATAAAGAATAAAAGTAAGCCTCATCCTTAGTTGAATCTAGCACATGCCAACTCAATACCAACCATAGGTAAGAACATACCTCCTCCCTTCTATTTGTCTCTTCAAATGGAAGGATGGGTAGTACATAATTGTATGATAGATTCAGGAGTAGCAACCACTGTAATGCCTAAGGTTGTGTGTGATATTATGGGAATGGAATATACTAGAAGTAGCCCAGGAGTTCTGTAGTTGGATGGCACCCTAGTCAAGACTTTGGGAGTGATTAAGGATATTCCAATAGTATTGAACAAAATACCCTAGATCATAGTTATACAAGAGGTGGTTGTGGTGGACTTAGAACCCTACTTCAAAATGTGCCTATCAAGAGAATTCATAGCTAAGATAGGAGGGTATCTATCCCTTGATTACTCACACATGGAGATCCCATTCAAAGGTAGAAGGATTAATATCTTCAATGAAAAACCTTCTTCCTTTCACATTGAGAAAATTGAAGAAGATGACAAACAGACCAATAGTGTAAGTATGATTACTGAAGAAATAGAGGGATTAGATCTGATGGAAGAAGTTCTAGAAGAGATCCAAACTAAAGATCAATTCTCTTTAAAATATTTTAATGCTATGATCAAAATAGGGATTGGAACCTATTCAATCACAAAACCTCAAAAGGTTGAGCCCTCTAAACTACCAAAGCAATTTTTTCCCCCACAAATAAAATTTGGAAGCTCTTCTTTGATGGTGCCAGATGTAAAAATGGAGTTGGAGCAGGTATAGTGTTGATTTCACCAATAGGAGATGAGAAAGTTTTCTCCTACAAAATGACATGGAGCTGCACAAACAATGTAACAGAATATGAAGCACTCTATTTAGGCCTAAGAAAGGTTGAGAAGCTAGGGATTAAACAACTGCAGATTTATGGAGACTCAAAATTGATAGTGAATCAGGTCACAAAAAAGTGTGTTAGCAAGCAACATTATCTCAAAGCCTACAAGAACAAGGTATGGGATCTATTTGAAGCTTTTGAAGCTCTAAATATTAAATCCATTCCTAGAGAGAAAAATACTCATGTTGACCTACTAGCATCAGTAGGAGCCAATTTTTGTCCAATAGCCAATGTCATACAAAAGTCAAAAATAATAAGGCTGATATATAGACCTTTAGTCCTAGACAAAGACACCTTCTGGCAGGTATTTGAAAGTGATGAACATGTGTTGGATTTCTTGATACATGAGATGAATTATTCAAGTGATCGAGCCTTGGAAGATGAAGAAGATGAAGGGCTGATTCAACTAAAAAATAATCACATACCAAAAGGTCTAATAACTCTTGAGAGCCTTTTTGACAACAGTGATCATCCACTAGGCCATAAGATGAAAGTTGATAAACAGAAGTATAAATAAATGCAAGTAGAACCTGGGAAGATGATCAAGGTTGGAGTTCAGTGCTCAGAAGAGGAGGCTAGCCAAATTCAAAAATTATGCAGATATTTCCTTGATATCATAGCCTAGATGTATGATGACCTCAAAGTGTACAACAAAGAGACCATACAACACACCATCGAGCTTGAGCCAGGATCAAAGCCTTTCAGGAAGAAGCAAAGGCCATTGAATCCAAAGATAGAGGCCTTGATGAAGTAGGAGTTATTGAAGTTGCTCAATGCTAAAATAATCTACCCCATCAAGCACTCCACATGGGTTGTGAATTTGGTGCTAGTCAAAAAAAGAATGGAGATATCAGATTATGTGTGGACTTTAGAAATTTGAACAGAGCTTCCTTAAAAGACCACTATCCTTTGCCTCAAATAGATCAGATATTGCACTTTGTAGTAGGAGCAAAGAGATTCTCTTTGTTGGATGGATTCTTCAGTTATAACCAGGTATGGGTCAAGGATGAAGATCAACACAAGACTGCATTTACTACCAAATGGGGGACTTTTGCATACCAGCGTATGCCTTTTGGGTTGTCCAATGCAGGAGAAAATTTTCAAAGAGCAATGGATCTAGCTTTTGGAGAGCTTGTGAATAAAGTGATAGTCATCTATCTGGATGATATGACAGTATTCTCTCACAAGAAAGAAAAGCATGTTGAACATCTAAGAATGGTTTTTGAAAAGTGTAGGGAGTTTGGTATCTCCCTCAATCCAAAGAAATCCATATTTTTTGTTGAAGAGGGAACACTCCTAGGTCATGTCATTTTTGAAGCTAGACTAGCCATTGACCCAGATAGGGTAAAATCCCTATTAGACCTTCCTTTGCCATTAAATAAAAAGGGGTTGCAGTCCTTATTTGGATAAATCAACTTTGTGTGCAAGTTCATTGTAGAATTTGCACAAATTGTAAAACCGATGATCAAATTGTTGAAGAAGAATGTAAACTTTAGGTGGATAGACTTATGGAAGGAAGCATTCAAGAAAATTAAGGAAGCAATTGTGCAAGCACCAGTACTTATCAATCTAGATTATTCAAGAGGTTTCATCCTATATGCCATCGATGAGCAAGAGAGTTATGTTGCAGTTCTTACTCATAAAGGGGAATATAATGAGGAGAGATCCATTGCCTTTCTAAGCCAGACTATGCAAGATCATGAAGAAAGGTATAACTTCATTGAGAAGTAGGTATATGTAGTCATGAAATCCCTAAATAAATTCAAACATTTCCTATCCTAGAGAAAAACCCTAGTATATGTGATACACCCTAATATTCGAGAACTTCATAATACAGGGGAAACTTGGTGAGAAAAGGGTTGGGTGGGTATAAAAATCATAAGAGTATGATGTAGATATTCACCCAACCAAGATGGTACAAGGTAGAACTCTATGCTAGGAGCTGGCAAGAAGGGCTATAACAAAATATGTAGCATGTCAGGCCCTTAAATCTGTCCAAGAAGATGAACAATTTTTAGAGACTTCAGATTAGGTCAATGAACTTACAAACTATTTTTGGATTGAAGAATGACAAAATGGTCTTAATGACTCACAAAGAAGAAGGTATAGGTTGTAGACCTTGAAATATACTTTTCTACCAAAGGTCTTGTATAGAAAAAATCTAGATGGTGTTATGTTGAAATGTACCAATTTTGGGGTAACATTGAAGGTGGGCTCTCAAAATATCAAAAGTGATACAATTTTGTGATAATTCAAAATTTCATGATCAAATAGTAAAGGATCTAGGTGTACCATGGGAGGAAAAACTATTTTTGAATTTCAAAAGGTTTTCAAAAATCCTGATGTCATTAATGTAGGGATGGATATAATTTGTTTGAAAAAAGGTAACACATGAGCATAATCAGAAGTACATCTCCAATGATTCATCGATCAAGCGGCCACCCACTAGAGTTATTGCATGTTACCCTAATACTAGCGTGAGATTTTTATATGGTGAAAGAAACCCTAGCTACTCTCCATTCCATCGAAAGCTTTTTGCAAAATATTTTCCTTGCAACAAGGATTCCCCTCTTGTCCTAGCATTTTTTTTTAAATATTTTAGTACACCAATACCAGAGCAAATAGAAACACCACCATGGTAGCTTCATCCTTAGACACTGAAGTAGTGATGAAGACAAAAGATGATAAAAACATAAAGTTTTAGGATAAATATTATAGAATTGTAGAAATAGAAGGGTGTTGAAAAGCTCAAAAAAGACATCGAAGAGAGGGTTTTAATATGTATTTCTCCATCATGTCCCATTAATTTCCCTTTCCATTCAATTATTTCTTGGTACATATGCACTCTCATCCATTATTACCCCAAAATCATCTATGCCATAGCCAAGTTTTATGACCCCAAGTGTAGGATTATCCAAAACACGTAAGGAAGAGTCCTCTTGATCCTAAGTCTTGATATTTACATAGTTGCCTTTGTTGTGGGCCTGGCTTGTGCTCTAAATACAAAAATATTTAACCCTAGTGACCAAACTAGGTATTACACCCTGACCAATGGAATTAAAGACTTCCTAGAATTGCAATTGAAAAATCCACCCACAGGGGGGAATTTGCCCACAACTCGCATCCCCCTTTTTAAATTCAAGAACAAAGAGTTTGTTTTTAATGTTGGTAGTAACAACTAGGTTGCCTTTAGATGAGTAGGTCCATGGTTGGAAAATTATCATAGTCCAATGCATCTCTAAACCTAAATTCTTTGATACTGATGTTATGAATCAAAGCACCAAGCCCCTTTTCTTCGATTGGCCAGCCTACCTCCACAACCAAATTCATAAGTAGTTGTCCAGAATGAAGAAGGGTATCCCAGTATCTTTTAGATATTACTCTCACCTAGCTTAAGTATTTTTCTATTTTATGGTGCAAGAGATTTCTTTCATACCTATAGTGGATAAATATGATAATAGAAGGATACTACCAATGTATTCATGGACCACTGTGCTCTCTACCATCGAGACCTATTATAACTTCAACAAGGAATTTTTGGGACCTATCTTGAAAATCATGTATGGGGAAATAAGTAGGTTATCCCCAAAGGCTAAGAGAATTCTATAGAACCTACATGTAGAGGAAGGGGACTGGTTCATTTTGACTCAGAAGGTAGTCATCAGATTATATGGGTTCACTAGCAAACCCTTTCTACTCCCTTGTTATGTTATAAATTGGTTGTTTGCGATGGAATATTACAGATAGATTGAATACATCAATATTAAATATGGTACAAGGATAGGAAAGAAAAGGACTTGTATTCTACCCATTTAGTTTGAAGGTATAGCTATATCTAAGAAATGGAACCATGAACAGGTTGCTTAGGTTTTAAGAAACCTAGGGTTAGTTGAAATACCACAGCAATGGAGGTATGACCCAGATAGTAAATTTGTAGAAAGGCTATCAATCCTCAATAATTCTCCACTTAATCCATTCCAAAATATAGCCAAGGAGCATATAGAGCAACAAATAAATAATGATGAATATGAAGAGCTCAAGTGGAATGTAGAAGAGATGCAGTCATTGCCTCCATGGCATGATTTCTATGAATAACTAGTGGATTATGACCCCAAAAACAACGAGTATGTTTTGAACAAGAAAACCATTCAAATATTGCAAAAAAGGGGCCCTAAATGGATTGAACCTAAAATTCTTGCACCGTGGGTCATGAAGGTCTAGACTAACTCAATCCCTTCAAGGTATGGTCTCAAGAATGATGATGAATATTTTTATAGGTATGGTGCATACCATAAAACCTAGGTAGGGACCATTGGAAACAAGATTTATTTAAGCTTTCATAGCACTTGAAGAGAAGGTTTTGCATCATCTGGCATGTAGAAGGAAGTAGGCAAAAGCAAGGGGAAAGCAACTACTCAACCCAAGTAGATAAGTATTGGGATTACAACCCCCATTTCATTGAATGGAAAAGCCACTGTCCTACACAAGAGCAATTGGAAAGGTATGCAAAAGTACCCCAAATAATGTAAAATATGGATTACATTGGGTAAGTTCTTATAAAATATGGTCAAGGAATGACTGAACCAATTCAAGTATAGACAAGAACAAAGCGGTTAGCTTTAGGGGGAGAGGGATCCAAAAATAAAGATTTTGAAATAGCTACTCTGAATTTTGTACCACCTAGAACCATAGCTCCTTCCCTAGTCGAGGTAGCACAACCTCAATAGTAGGACTCAAAGACAGACTCTGATTATGTCCCTCTCATTATGTGCAAAAGGAAAACAAGAAGTACATTCAAATAAGAAAGCACACAAAAAAGTATAAATAGGGAGAGATTGCAAAGGATAAAATTATCCTAGAGTAGGTTAAAAATATAGAGCAGCTACTTCAACAACAAAATATGGCTACCTTTGGGTACAAAGAGGTAGTGGAAAAATCATTGTCTATATGAGGTATAAGCAAACAAACTCAGCCACCACTAGCGGTATCATGTATGGGTTCTCTTCTCCTATCTTCTTCTCTTCCTCATCTTGCCCCAAAAAGTCTCCCTACCCTTCTATTTCAAAATATGTTCCACTATCTCCAATTCCACAGCCTCCACCTTCACCACCACCATCTTCAAATTCGTAGCCTCCACCTTCATCATCACCCATTTCATCTACCTCGGTCAAAATAGTCAACATCCTATCACTCCTTGTTTTATCTATTATCTCTCTAGCAATGTCTACCATAGCCTCCAAAAGTGTGGATTTTACCCTTGTGACAATCTCATTCTCCCTCTTTGTTCATTTTCCATTGTTGCAATCACTACAAACATCCTCTTCTAAGACTCACCCTACTATTTCCAAGCTCAATAAAATCAAGAAATCCAACAAGAATGCCTATGACTGGTGGAATACCCAGTGTGCCTAGGCCTCCAAAAGGCCTACCCGTTTATAGAAAATAATTATGCTAGACCCAACTACCATGTAGAGGACTAAGATGAAAATCATGCCATTATTCAACAAGACTGAAGGATAGATGACCATAGAATATTACCAGACTACGATAATAATTGAATATATGTTAGCTTTTGGAGACTTAAACTTAAACGAAATGCAATCACACATATTAAAATAAGCATACAATATTATAACTATGATAAAGAAAACTTAATATGCATGAAAATATAATAGAAAACTTCATACAATGCTCTAGACAATGCTCATATAAGAAAGCTAACAAAAATTATAATGCTCCTCTCATGGATTTTACATCTACTCCATGATAACAAAATGGAGCTACATTGTGACTACTACTACTCTAACCTATGCACTCCAAAATCCTCTCTCTCCAAAAACTCACAATGATACCTTTATATAGAAATATAAATTCCTTGCCTCTCACTCAACCCTAAGACTCATCTACATGTGGACTACATGCACATTTACATCATTGCACATTCTAACACTTGTGCATTTATTAAATTACTCTAATAAACTATTTCTCCTATTATAATCCTAATCTAAATATGTACCCATGAAGGTGCATTAGTAAAGAACCAAATGATGTAATATATCCCAACAAGATATTCTCCAGCTTCCAATGCAAGATGAGTGGGGAATGGCCCAAGATCATTTGGAAACCATTTACCTGCATGGAGAATACTTTAAGGAGAAGTTCTCAAGGGCTAAAGAGACCATCAAAGTGTTGGAAATATTGAGCATATTGAGTTGTCATTGATGTCAAAGGGTACATGAGGCAATAATAGTTTGATGTGATAGTCAAGGCACAAATATTCCACTTTGGTTTGACGCAAGGTATATGGATAAAATTTAAGGCAAAAATGTTATGAAGAAGGTCAAAAGGTTTGAGAGGTACTTGGAACAAGTGGTTTGGGACAAAGGAGTTAAAAGGTAGACCAAGGCTTAAAATATTTCTATGAGGACCAAAATTTTTAAAAGATAGTATTATAATATTTTAAATATTATAATATATAAATGGGTTCATAAAAAGGAAATCCAACTGTTCAAAAGTTATAATATTTCTTAAATATTATAAGATAAAGTTGTGTTTAAATTTGGTGCCCAAAGTACTTGTTTACCACCACCGACGTGACTTATTTTGAAAGTAAACTATATATAAATGGGAGGCAAAAATATTATAAAGGTGAATGATTTTTCTTTGTGCTATCTAATGACTATTGATATGTGTAAAATTTGCAGAGATTTCATAGGGTGGAAGCAGGAAATTATATGAGCACCATTTGATGAATAGGAAATGAGAGGAGCTAATGTTTCAAGTTGAAGTGATTTGGTAGTTGTGCATTGACACAGAGGAATGTTGAAACTAATTGGATGACAACAAACGAAGTGTTAAAGTTTGAGGAAATTGATTTGATGAAAAATAAGGAGAGTCCTTCATTCGCCATAGCCCTTGAGAGTCCTTCGTTCATCGTAGCCCTTGATAGCATTCCATTCGTTGTTTCCTCTTAAGTTATTTCATTTTTGGTTTGTCGTTAACCCTTGAGCATTTCATTTACCGAATTGCCATGGCTTCATGAAGAAAGTTCATTCATGGTTTAAATTACGCATGGAGAGTTTCATCGTTGTTCATGAAAGATTCAATTCATTGGATGAGTAGTGCTTCATGGAAATAAATTTTGTTGTTGTTGCTTCCACTTAAAGTAGTGATATTGCTACTAAAATATTATCATATTGAAATAAATCATTACTATTGTTTCGTTGTTGTTTGAGTTACCCAAAGGAATTGTCCACTGATGTTTGTTTATCCTAAGAGAAAATAAATTTTTCATTGTTCGAGTTGTTCACTGCTATTGTTTGCTTGAGAAAAGGAATTACCCACTGTTCAAGTTATCCACTATTGTTGTTCACTTGAGAGGAGTTATTAACTGGTACTATTTTCCTTAGTAAAGGAATGGCCCATTGTTAGAGTTGTTCACTATTGCCATTCGCTTGAAGGAGTTGTCCACCACTGCTAATTTGTTTGAGAAAGTATTGTCCATTGTTCATTCGTTTGAGAGAAGAGTTGTCCATTGCCATTTTTTGCCATGTGAAAGAGAGTGATCACTATTTTAAATGAAGATCTCCTTGTTGTTGGTAATAAGAGACATTTACTATGTTATGAAGCAGGAATAACAAAGCACAGAATGACATTGTATACTGAATGTAATAGAAGAGCAAGGGAAATAAAGGACAGATAAATTGAAGAAGTCACACAAACGTTTGATCTGGGTAGACCAAAAGATAGTGCAAGCTTGGAGGAAAGAGACCCAGGTTTGAGTCTCATACACAATTTTCTTTTGAAGAAGTGGAAATAAAGTTCTTTTGAATGAGGAGGTTTCACCTTGACGTTGGCAGCCAATAAGGTACAAAGAGATAATTTTATTTTATGGCATTATTGTTAACATTATAGAAAGGGAGATATAAGTAGATATTGTGTTAGTGAAAGCTTTATTATGTGTGACTTGTGCAAAAGATAGAAATAAGGCATAAAGGAAGTATTATTATAATTGAAGTGGTAAAAAGGTAATATTATGTGAGAATTATCAATAGGTTGATGATGATTTTGTGTATCATAGTTGGGCAGATTTTGTGCATCATTTGGGCAGATTTTGTGCATCATTGTTGGTTGAATTGAGAGTAAAACAAAGGGCAGAAGTTGTGCTTCATTGTTGAAAGAAATTGGAAACATATGTGCTAGGGTTTGAGAACAAGTTGTGCTTTATCTTTGAAAGAAATTGGAAACACTTGTGCTAGGGTTGAGAACAAGTTTGTGCATCATTGTGAAGCATTTGGGCATTTATTTGAGTGACATTGAAAGTGATTGTGAAAGTGTTTGAAATCAAGTTTTGTGAAACAATTTGTGCATTGGGCCTTGAGTGACTTTTGGAAAGAACATATTGAGTATTTGCATTGCATATCATTCTCTATATGTTCTTGAAAAGAAAATCTGGATAGAATATGTTTGAATCACTTTAATCAAAGAAAGTATTTTGGAAAAGTTTTGAGCATGTGCTATGAGCTATTTTGAGCATGTGTTATGAGTTTTTTGAGTATGTGCTATGAGTTTTTTTGAGCATGTGTTATGAGCAGTCTTGAGCAGAGTTGATAATAAGTTTATGAGCTATTTTGAATAGACCTTTTGAGAAGGCTTGTGAGTAGTTTTATGCAGAGATAGTAAGCATATTTGAGAAGGCTTGTGAGCAATTTTATGTACGGTGTGTGAGCAAGTTTGAGGCGGATCCGTTTAGGGTGTGTGAGAATATTTAGGTAGAGTTAGGATTAGGTTTGTAATATGATTTGAGCAAGCCTAGTGAGTAGACTTGGTGTATATTTGGGTGAGCCTAGTTATTAGTCTTAGAGCAGAGAAGAGAGGTATCTCCTATGGATAGAGATACACAAACTAGAGTAGAGAGGAGAGGTGTCTCCTGTGGATAGAGATACATGAACTAGATCAAAGAGGAGAGGTTTCTCCTATGGATAGAGATCCACAAACCAGAGAGGAGAGAAGTCCCATATGGATACATATCCATGAACCAGAGTAGAGGGGATAGATTTCTCCTATGGATAAAGGTCCACAAACCAGAGCAGAGGGGATAGAGTTCTCCTGTGGATAGAGGTCCACAAACTAGAGCATAAAGGATTAGTGTCTCCTATGGAGTGGTGTCTACAAAACCAAAAGTAGAGGATATTGGTGTCTCTTGTGGATTGGTGTCCATAAAACCTAAAGAAGAGGATATTGGTGTCTCTAGTGGAGTGGTATCCATAAAACCATAAGTAGATGGGATTGGTATCTCCTATGGAGTGGTGTCCAAAAAACCTGAAGCAAATGGGATTGGTGTCTCCTATG
Organism: Wollemia nobilis; assembly: GCA_028583015.1. NCBI lineage: Eukaryota > Viridiplantae > Streptophyta > Pinopsida > Araucariales > Araucariaceae > Wollemia > Wollemia nobilis. The sequence goes on along the minus strand of JAQPPZ010003192.1, from coordinate 4,369,491 downwards.
GAGTGATGTCCAAAAAACTAGAGTTAAGGGGATTGGTGTCTCCTTTGGAGTAGTCTCCACGAACTTAAGATGGGATTGGTATCTTCTTTGGGTTGGTTCCCATAAAAATTGTAATAGGGAATTGGTTCCCAAGATATTGGTTAAGAAAATTTATAAGAAATATTATCTCTGTGGACGCAGCCCATATTGGGTGAACCACATTAAATCTGTATCTCTCATGCATGTGATGATTTGTGCATTGCTTTATTATTGCTATTGATGATATTGGTTACTATTGCTTTGGAAATTTATTGCAATTGATAACATTGGATAATATTGAATTGGAAAGAAAAGTAAAAGTTTAACTTATACTGTTCACCCCCCCTCCTCTCAGTATAATCTTGTGTTCTTCACAAAGATATAGAAGTAGCATTGGATGGGTATAAAACTAATAAGAAGACCCTAAATAATGAGGTCAAGAAATGGCAAGATAGGTTTTAGGATATGGCTAAGTTCAAAAGGGAAGTTGAAGATGCCACTAAGCAAAATCAGATTTTGATTGAAGAAGGAGATATCTAGAGATATCTTGGAAATGGGCCTTAATGTATAGCCAGTTTTGTTATACTTGGAAGAAGTGAGAGAAGTGTTGTATATATCAAAGGATGAATTTAAGGGAGCTAAAGACGTCATACAGTCAATATTGACTACAGCAATAAACATCCAAGCTCTGTCTAAGATTAGATTTGAAAGGGTAGCAAACAGAACCCCTAACAGAAGATGATCAAATGCCAAGATAGTTACTCGATATTTTCTCAAAAGGTATAAGCTTATGAATCATGGTTGGTAGCTCATTCATGAGTTAAAGGCTGAATCCAAAGGTATACTAAAACATCTAAGTTTGGTCGAGAAATGTGGATTCCCAATATTTTAGAGTGAAGATGCCACCATCTTCGAATAAGAAGAGCTCAAGACTACTTTGAAAGTAGCTATGGAGGATGAATCTAAGATAAATGAGTGGCAAAAACCTGTGCAACAGGAGCTCATCTTCACATTGGTGCAAAACCTTATTCAGATCAATTTGTGCTTGCACGAACTGATTTTGAGATCTAAGACTTTCTCCTATGATGAATCCTCTGAGTTATAATTCATTCATCAACAATTCATAGAGTATTACAACCCTAATTATGAAACATGTAAGTTGACTTGCCAAGCCTACAATGAGATCATAAAAAATATACAAGCCCTGAATGCCAAGAATAGATCCCCAACAAAGGAAGAGATGAGAAAATAAACTGAAGAAAAATCTAAAGCTGAAATAGAGAAAGAAGTAGGAGGTGATACAAATAAAGAAGAATATGAAGAAAATGAAGGAGGAAGCAAATTAGAAGAGGTCCTCAAGGATTAGAGGGATGAATAAGAGAGTCTTTCCCTAGTCCTAAGAAACTTCTCTTAGTTTTTTTTGTCGTTCCATTCATTTTACCTCCATTTCCCACCGCTTATCCACCTCTTTGGTTCAAAACTTTCATTCATCCATCATCCCCAATTTCTCCTTCTTTTTTAAACTTCGTTACCTAATGAATAAGGCTCTAAGTTCTACAAATTTTACAAGTAAAATACCCCTAGAGGCACCAATAATGTAGGTCAAAATAACTATATCAAGATAAATAAGACAATGAACCTCTAAAAAATTTGAAGTAGAGAAGATAGGCACGATATCACAACCCATCTTAATATCATGACCAAAATAGCCCAAAAGGCTTCATGTTCAAAAAGTGATATGATATCATGACTTGCATGGATATCAAGGTTACTAAGGCATCAAAAGGTTGAAGATCAGCAATGTGCCATAAAATCATGACTTGTCTCTCTATCGTGACCATGAACAGTCAAAAATACCTAAGGCAATAAATTGATGTGATGTCACAACTCATCAGTGTTTCGTAATCTGAAAGACCTGAGAAGGTCCAAAATCAAACAATATTGCAAAGTCGCAACTTGTTCTAGTCTCATCATCAGTAAGGTTCTAAATTGAGAAAGACGATGGGATGTGGTAATATTGCAACATGTTCCAATTTTGTGACTATAGGAGAAAATAAGATTTCCAAGTGGTACGAGTGCCGTGATATCATGACTAGTTGTTGTTTTGCCATCACACAAGCAAGAAGAGCCCAGCAATAGAAAAATGATGTTATTTCATAGCATGTCACTCTGTTGTGACCATCATGAAGTTAATACAAATAGAATCTTCTATGAGTGGTTCTAGTTTGACATTGTTACGAAATTAACGATGACAAGCAACCCTAAAGAATGAAGGATGGATTAGATTTTGATTTTACCTCCACTACTTATTTGTATGCATGGAATGTTAGTTGTAGTTGGAAATCAAACATGTTGTTCCATTTTGATTCAACAATACTGCATGATATTTTACCAAACTAGACATTCGGCACGTTGTTGTAATATTTTTTGAATGTAACTATTTTTATATTTTGTATATTTGAACCATTGAGGCATTATAAATGAGAACAACATACTCTTGCTAAAGGGTCAACTCTTAGTCATTTACAAGCTAAATGTATAAAGACTTTTGAAGGAGCAATACAATAAGAAACCTTTGTTTGGCCTCTAGTTCAACATTTTGTAGTCAAATGTATGTATGAATGGATGAATTCTTCTATTTAGCTACTTGAATATGCATGGCATTAATTATGTTTTTTGAATTCTTGCATATGTTTATTCAATAGTTTTGGAGTTAGTAATTTGTGGATCTGATCATTGATTTGAGATTAGTTTGCATGTGGAAAAACTGGTTGGTCTGTTAGGATTTTTTGAAGGTTGTTCTATTCATTTTCTTTTCATCTTCTTGATGTTGTCTAATATGTACCACACAAAGTTCTAGCTTTAGATATATATACATATCTTTTAACACTCTTTACTCCCCCATGTTAGTTTTAGCAAGTTAGATTATCATAGGAACCAACCTTCTCTAGAGATTGAATCGATGAAGCTTTGTAGCTTACCCAATTTTTCCATGTTGGCCATGTCTTGGGCACAATAATTAACCATAGACATATTTTGGACCAACAGGTCAAATTTTTGCTTCCACTATGGTGGTATTTTGGGATCCCTTCATCATCTAATGGTTGCCCATTTCTCCATCCATCTTCTATTCTTTTGATTCCTCAAGGTAGGATTTTGGGACCCGCCCAAGGTCCAATGATTGCCCATTTTTCTACCTGCCTTAACACTTAATAAAAATTTTGGGCTCTTTACGATAGACTTTTGGGAGATATTCAAAGAAGGGTTATAGCCCAGTTTCCTACCAAACACCCATTTTCTCTTCTCTTCACGATAAAATTTTTAGGACTTTCTCGATGCTCAACACGGGCCTAGTTTTTCACCAACTTCTATACTTAGCAAAAATTTTGGAGTTCACTTACTTTCCCATTAGTTTAGATATTAGGCCTTTTTTGAAGTCTCCTTCCATCATTAAGATGCAGGCAATAAAATAGTAAGTGAAGAAAACCTCCCACAAGTTGCACACTAAGTAATTTTGGAATCCTTCTAAGCCTATTAGAGGCATATTTTGAGGTATGTAACATTTAGTGGTGCATAATTTTACTAAATATGCTTCCAAATATTTAATTTTACTAGGAGTAATTATTTCTCATCCCAAGTAACTTAGGGGTAAACATTTACTATATATAAGAGTCTAAGGCCCTCATTGTAATTATATTTTAGCCATAAGAATTTAGAGCTACACTCCATGAAATCCACATATGCTTTGACCTCATGATATTGTAAGAAAATGGAAAGTTCTTAGGCATTTCATCAATGGCATAACCCTCCTAGTTTGCTAAGTGTTTTGTAGTTGTGGCACAACCCTTCTGGCATATCTTGTCATTCATTTATCAATTTCATAATCTGATGAATGGATGAACATTGATGTTATTCTATTTTTCATGTGTTGATTCATCAAAATTCCATGTATTTTGATTGATACATTTTAATTTTAATGCAAGTTAGTGTTAGCTTTTGATGAATGAATACTCAAAATAATATTGCCTCAAGATCAATAATATAATTGCAATATGAAATATATAATAATGTTGATCAATCAAGCATATAAACTCAGAATCTACTATATAATAACTCAAAGAATGCTAATGCCAAATACTCAAAAATATTTATTGAATGAAGAGATCAAAATACATCATATTACATCACCTTCCATTGCTTACATAGGTGACTCTTTCTCCTTCGCCATATCTCTTTTACATCAATACATCCATATATATAGAATGGAATGTGACTCTTCATATGGAGGTTTCTTGGGCCTCACTCTTCCTATGACTCTTCATCTTCCTACTCTATTGACACATGTACATAGGGACAACTATGCACATTTACATTACCAAAATATCATTGCACACTTGTGCATTACATTGCATAAAGTAAATCCTAATCTAAGACTCTTTTCCTAATCTATAGATGTACCCATGATGGTACATTGGCATGTACCAAATAATGTAATATATTCCAACACCCCCTGTATTACATTATTTGGTTATTGAAGACTCTAGTCTTCAATATGGTCTTCATCTTCTTTCTCGAGCTTGTGTTCTTCATATTGTAGGTACTCTTCATTTTGTATAGGTTCAACTTCTTCTTCATGTAGACTCTTGGATGATGTTGTGTTGTCATTTGATCCTTGTAGAGACTTATTCTTTTTCCTTTTGTTCTTCATATTACGAGTCTTCATTTTTGCTTGGTTCCTTGTCTTTGTCTTTGAGTTCTGCTTGGGCTTCTTGATGTAGTCAATCATGAGATATCCTTGTTGAGCTAGAGCTCCAATTACATCTTTAGTCCATATTTGCTTTTCTTGATCTTTGTGTAGTCTTCTTTCCTGTTCTTCAAGCTTGTACTTGTTGTTATCAAAAGCTTTAAAAATAATTCTTTGAAACAAGCATTGTAACCTGAATGTTAGAATTCTTTCAAAACTCATGTAATACTCCTTTCTGTAATGACAAAAGGAATATGAGTGAGATCCTTTCCCACAATATATGCAAGGATGTAAGTCCCAACAATCAACTTTTTCATGGCCTTCTTTGTTACAGTAAGTACATTTCAAATTTTCTTGTGTTGTTTTGAATACCTTGACTTCATCTATTTTCTTGATCAACTGATACAACCATGCATGGATGGTTGAAGCAATTTTACTTTTGCTTCTTTCATAGACTTGTAGAAGAAGTTCTTATTCTACATGTTTTCTTGGACTTTGAAAATGTTCACTGTGACTGTCTTCTATCATATTGTTAGAATATGTCTCTAAAGTATTTCTTCTCATTGGACTAATTTGTGATTCTTCAAGAATGTTTTTCCTTCTATCCACATGTTTCATTTTGCTATTATTCTTAGAATCAAGTAGATCTTTAATCCAAGTTGATTTATTGAACCCTCTGTATTTAATAAAGTTTTCCATTGTTACAATTTTAATCCTTTGAGGTAGACTTCCTTATGACTCCCTAGTCTTAATATAGTCCTTTCAATTCTATGTTTTTTAGAACACCTTTTATCTCCCTAATGTTTGAAAGGCAATGTAATTTTAATATCAACTCTATCAATCAATGTGTGCAATTTCAATCCTTTACAAATCTTCAAATCTCTAATAATTTTGAACTTAGAGATTAATCTTATCAAATGCAATATCTTTATGTAGAACTCCTTTTATCTCCCAAATTTATGAATAAAATATTTTACTCTAAATTTCATAAACTAATTTGAAGTAGGATTCCTTATTCCTCCAACTCTAGAAATTTAGAAAAATAATATTTGCAATATTTTGTAATCCTAATTTGATGTTGTATGCCTTATTTCTCCAACCTTAGCAATTTTGCAAATATTAACTTTGTTTTGTAAATCTAAATATGCAATTTTACAAAACTCAAATATAATACTTCAAATCCCAAAAATCTTCAAAATATGATAAAAGCTTCAAATATGCAATATTCTAATTTTTCTAAGGTTTTAAAATACTTATCACTCCACTAGATAACTTTAAATCTTTAACCTTAGAATATATTATCTTAATTCCTTATTTCTCCTACCAATATAAACCTTTAATATGAAAAATATTATGGTAAGTATTACCTCAAATATTCAAGCGTTCCTTCTTGACTTGTTGGGTGCTTTTCTTTCTGGTCAACCTTGCTTGGAATCTGCTACGTATGGCTCTTGGAAGATGCTTTGACCCTTTCTTTAATGCTCCTCCTTGAATTTTCTATGTATGGCATTAGACTTTGCTATATAAGTGCTACTTTGGCTATATGAGTGCTTCTCCTTTCTTTTATTGAGTGCCATGTATTGTAGGTGTTATAAGATGCTTTGACTCCCTTCTTGGTGGCTCCAACATTTATGAAATAATGAAATGGACACTTGGCACAATATTCCTTATTGTTTGGGAGTTACTAGACCTTTCTTGAGTGCTAGGTGATGATGTAGAGCATTGAGCACTCTTCTTTCCTAGAGATTTATGTTATGGCTTATGAGCCAACTTTGACCCTTGTGCCAAATGGTAATATTCCCTGTTCTTGCTCAGGACAAGTGTTACAAATGTTTATGCATGCACTCCTTTCTCCAACGTATGAAATTACAAGGCTTTACAATGCCTTTTTCCTTTCACTTTTCTCCAACGTATTCTTGTTTCTTTGTAACTACACTGTGTGAGGTTTCTTCTCTCCTTGGATGATGTTGGATGTGCTCATGGATGGCTCTAGTTGTAATATGCTCCAATGGTGGCCCTATGGTATTTTATTTGGCAACTTGATCTATTGATGATATTTCTTTGATAATGCACCCTGTATTTTTCTATCCTTTTTATAATCTACCTTGCTTTGAGTAGATAGAATGGTAGTGCTATGTAGTATTTATGTAGATTGATATTTTGTAGGTTGTAGTTGATGTCTTCTTGCTCCTTTGGTTGGTTGAATCTTGAGCTCTAATGGCTCTCTTCCTTTAGCACTCTTTTAGTGCTTCTTTCTTGCAAATGGGTGGATGTTTATTGTAGAGCTTGCCCCCTGTATTCTGGTGCTGAATGGTGCTCAATATGGTGGTGTTTTTCACCACTCTTTTAGTGGTTTTCTTTACCACTTCTATTTGTACATCTGGTGTTTTTAAACACCTAAAATCTACCTTGAACTTGGAGCTCTTCTCTTTCCAAAATCTGTTATATGTTGAGGGATATTCTTCCTCACAAACGTAGGATAATTTTGCTTTTACATTCACTTAAAAAACAACATATACTATTCACTTATAACTCCTTTAAAAACTCAATCTAATGTTATTATAATCTTGTTGACTTCTCTAAAAATGAGAGTAAATCTATCTCACTAATGAATGTAAAATGAATCTGATATTTTTCTATTTCAAAAATAACATATATCAAACTCCTTATCACTCCTATTAAACTGTAACTTTTTGTTGTTGTAATATGCAATATTTCTATAAAATAAATGGTGTGAAATGGTGTCTTTCCTTAGCTTAATGACACCTTAAAAATCTTCCTCTTTGCTAGCTCTAAATGGCTCTAAAATTTGATGCTCCAAAAACTCTTAATAGGCACCTTCAAAAACTTTACAATAATAATTTATATGACATCAAATTAACACACCTTTTTGTAGCTCCTTTATTTATAGCTTGTTGTCTTGTATTTTTTACAATTACACCTTTCTTTTGCTATCAGTAGACTCTTCAATTTGCAGCTATAGTTGCTACTTAAAATCAACTTTCTTCTTCTTCAAATGTGCTAGCTATTTCTGTAATTTGCAGCTTCAAACACTGCTCTTTCACTGTTCAATTATGTAGGAGGACTCCTCCTTAGATGCTGCTAAAAAAAATTTGAGCTTTGCTTTTCAAAGCTATCTCAAAATTATTCCAAATTTTTCTTAAAATGTAGCTCACTTTCCTCTTTCAATGCTAAAATTAGCTTAAATCCCTTCTATTTTCTGCTTACAAAATCTGATTTGGTGTTGTCTTCAAGCCTTCAAATCTGCTGCTCTTATTTCTATCAAGCCTTCTCTTAGTTGGCTGTTCAAATATTTTCTGAAAGCTTCTCCAAAGCTTTCTCTAAACTGCAACTTTTCTCTTCTACTTTTTGTTGTCTTTTCAACTTCTCTTTCAACAACTTTGTGCTTTTATAAATCAGCCTACAAAACTTTGTGGCTATCTTCAAATCTCTCTAAACTATGACCTCTTCAATATTCTTGCTTTCTTCTGACTTCTTGCTGAATTTTAACTTCAAATTTGACCTCTATCTCTATCTTCTTTCTCAAGAATCTGAATATCTTGAGTTCTCAAAATTTGACAAACTTCTTGTCAAATCCTTTTTCCTTTTGGGCTTGTTGTCGTATGGTGACAATTATCCCAATCTCTTCTAGTCAGGTGCTCCTTCTTGCAATATTCTACTTCAAATCTCTTCAAATGGTCACTACTTCAGCTTCTACAATAAGGCTTTCTCTTGCCTTCTTTTCTTTCTTCAAAATCTTCTTTAGACCTCTATTCTTGGGTCTTCTAATTCTACAACCTTCAATTCTCTTAGTAAATGCTTTTAATGAAACCTTACCTTGGTTTCTTCAATTTTCCAACTATGGGAAATTCTTCAATGAGATCTCTTTCTTGGATCTCTATATTATTCTACTTCTATCTACAATAGGACCTTCTGTAGTCCTTCTATATTTTATCTTCAATCTTCAATCTTCCAATCTTGGAAGTTCTTCAATGTGACCTCTTCTTGGATCTCTTTCTTCAATCTACAATCTTGCAATGAGAACCTTCTTCTTGGTTCTTCTCAATATTCAATAAGGTCTCCTTCTTGGACCTCCTTCAATGTCTACTTTTCTACAACAAAACTTAGATAGTAATAATCAGATGTATTCAATGTTCCAAAAATAATAATCTTCACTAGCTATCTTAAAAACTAGTGGAATCAAATCTATATTGAATCCTAGTCTTCACGGGTTTTCCTTTCAACCCTATGGAAAGATTCTAGCCAAATAATCTGGAATCCTTTTTATCAAGCTTATCAATAGGACCTCTTCTAAGGGTCTCTTAATCAAGGTTTGTCTTCAAGACTTGTAAATTTTCTTCTATTCTGACTTTGCTCTTGGAATAGGTATATTCTCTTTTCAATATCAAGGTCTATCTTCAAGACCTGTAAATGTTCTTCTATTCTGATTTTTCTCTTGGAATAGGTATATTCTTTTCAATATCAAGGTCTATCTTCAAGACCTATAAAATTTCTTCTATTCTGATTTTGTTCTTGGAATAGGTATATCCTTAAATATCATTAGTTTTTCTTCAACATAGTGAGAAATGCTATCTTCTCTGGTTTCTCTTTCTAGAGGAAATTTCTTTATCTTCTCTGGTTCTTTTCTAGAGGTAATTCTCTTTATCTTCTCTGGTTTACTTTTCTAGAGGAAATTCTCTTTATCTTCTCTGGTTTACTTTTCTAGAGGAAATTCTCTTTATCTTCTCTGGTTTACTTTTTCACGGAAAATTCTCTTTATCTTCTTTCTTCTGATCTATATAATGACTCTTGAGGCTCTTTCAATTTCTATCTAGATCTACCGTAGCTCTGATACCATTGTTAGCTTTTGATGAATGAATACTCAAAATAATATTACCTCAAGATCAATAATATAATTGCAATATGAAAGATATAATAATGTTGATCAATCAAGCATATAAACTCAGAATCTACTATATAATAACTCAAAGAATGCTAATGCCAAATACTAAAAATACTCAAAAATATTTATTGAATGAAGAGATCAAAATACATCATATTACATCACCTTCCATTGCTTACATAGGTGACTCTTTCTCCTTCGCCATATCTCTTTTACATCAATACATCCATATATATATAATGGAATGTGACTCTTCATATGGAGGTTTCTTGGGCCTCACTCTTCCTATGACTCTTCATCTTCCTACTCTATTGACACATGTACATAGGGATAACTATGCACATTTACATTACCAAAATATCATTGCACACTTGTGCATTACATTGCATAAAGTAAATCCTAATCTAAGACTCTTTTCCTAATCTATAGATGTACCCATGATGGTACATTGGCATGTACCAAATAATGTAATATATTCCAATAGTTAGCATAGGAATATTATGTGAGGAATAATTAGAAGTTGGTCTAAGTCTAGAGGTTGGAAGAAGCCATTGGCAATCCCTTCCAACTTTGTTGAAACTCAAATTAGGGTGCAAATACTACTTAGAAGCTAGGACAATTCCTTAGTTCAATAATACCTTATACCCAATTATAGACCATGATCTCCTAGATTGATTCACCAATTATATGTTTTAATATTTCAAATGGGTCTTATTAAAAAATAGATGACATATATGATAAAATCTCTTACTTGTGGCAACAAAAGCAAATTCTTCCAATGGCATCTATCTTATATTTTATTAAGGCTAGAGGTGTTATGATACCTAGGAAAAGGTATATGGGAATATGATATTATATTGTATATGGGTATTATGGATAGTTGGCATGGGCCACACATGACCCAAGGTTGATTATATTATTATATTATGTTATAATAATGAGTGGTATGAGGGTTTATAAGATGGGTATATAAATAAGGGATATTATAATTATAGTCAACATCATTTAAATGAAGTATACTTGTAATCGGATTTGCCCGTGAAGTGGTTTATATGACTTCCTCTCTCTAAGTTGTGCTTTCATCTTAGGAAATATTATGGAGTTATTCCTTCATTTAGGAGTATTATTAGTATAGTCCTAACCTAAGGGTATTATCTATCTCTATCATATTGTATGGATTGTTATTATAGATAATTATTTCTGAATGAATGATTTGATATTTTTGCATATTGATGAATGATTTCTATTAATGAGAATAAATTTTCATAACACATTACATCATACAATATTGACCTTGTCCATATGTCATATTACACTTTCAACACAATGTGGTGGGTAATGTGGAGTCCTAGTATGCCACAAAAATAAAAATTTTCTATACATACCCCTTCATAACAAATCAAATCAAAACAAGTTTTCTAATTTTGTAATATTTTCCAAAATATTCCAAAACACTCATTCACCACAATCATATGTTGAAAAGAAGAAAAATACAATTAAGAGAGCAATGATAAATTTTTTAAAGAAAAAAAGGAGATGACAGGAAGTATATGGTGGTTGCCTATGGGCATCCCAATATATCATATTTAATTCACTCTTATATTACAAATGAAACCTCATTGAGGGGTATTTATACGGATACCAAATCCCTAATGAGAGATTAATCTCAAGCTGACATAAACTTAACCTTGAGGATAACCTTACAATAAAATAATAATTTAAAGATTATCCATATCAAGTGGTATTAGCTCAATTGGTTATATTCCTCGATATTTAAAGAGGAGACCAAGGTTTAAATATTGCCAAACAATACATGGATAATATCCAAGCTTTGTTTTAATACCACTATGTGGTGATGATGTAATACGGGTGGAGTCTATTTCAATCGCATATAAACAATTGAAAAAATGTAAATGTTATCCATAAAGGTGGATTAACCAATCCCACTAAGGATGAAATATGAAAGGGGCTCGTAGGCTTACATAAATGAGTATTTTCCATAAGCTTACATAATAACATGCTCATGGGCTACATAAATGGTGATCTTAATCACTTCACACTTTATCCTTAACCTAAACAAGGTCAAATTACATAAACTTTAACGCCCTCATTATTTGAGCTAAGAGGTCCAAGGAGAGAAGGTATTAGGGATAGCACCTCCTTCCTATAATGGATGCTCTAATGGATATTTGTTGTTCCTCCTTCATCTTCATATTCATTATCAAAAAGCTTTTATCTAGCCCTCAAGAATTCTATCTCAATCCTCTTTAGTCTTGTAATGTAATTTATGATGGAGTATTTTTCCTTTTTACAATAATTACAAATGTTTAACTTATTTTAAACTATAGAATTACCCTTAGGCACCTAAGACTTAGATTTCGTTGAGTTGAAATCTTTTATATGAGCTTGTGTATGAGAAAGAGCTCCATAATTATCCATTACTACCTCATAATGGATTAGAAGCTTGAAAAAAACTTCAAGAGATATAGGTTGTGGTTCTTTAATAGTCATAGCATTCACATAAAGAACCAAGCCAATTGTATAAAAAGGAGAAGAAATATTGGAAGTAATAGATTTAATATACTCTTCATCACTTTTTACCTTATCTCCTATCATAGATAGATCAACTTTTAGATATTTGAAGTGAGATATATAATATTCAACAATATTAAAATCTAAAACTTTGAGATTGGAGAGCTTAATTTTTATTCTATTAGCTTGACTGGCACTTAGGTTTCTATAGAGATCTTTCAAAGTAGTCCATACATCAACAATATCAATCTTATCTCTAATGTGGAAAAGTACATCTAGTTCCACTAACATGAAGAATAGTCCAAGAGCTTTCTCCTTTATCTTACTTATTTCATGATCATTGATCCCTTCTTCTAACTCATTATTGAAGATGAATTATATATTTTTGCTTTTGAGTAATCTTACCATTTGAACTGACCAAGTGATATAAATTTGGCTCAAAATGCTTTTGTCTACAAAATTTATGATCTTCAAAATATTTGGATAAATTAGCACTCAAATTAGAAAAAAAACTATATGCAAAACCTTAGAAACAATTTTGTTGAATCAGCTACTATGATGTATCACCATTGGATTGGGTGTATGAATTTGGTTTTGACACTTACTTTAATATGATTGGCTAATCGATGATGCCTTCATATGTGTGTGTAAAAAAGTTAAGGGTTTTAGAGCTAATATGGCTTAAACCTAAGAACCCCTATGAAAAAGTAAAAGTGCTAACCAACACGCCATATACACACATTGAAACCAAAGAAGAGATTATTTTACTTGAATTATATGTTGAGCCACAAGCCTTAGAAAAAAAGGAACATGTGTACCTATATCGAGTTCAAACTCAGGATGTTACACCTTCAAGTGAGTAAACCAACCACTATGCCATGCAATGCATTGGGTTTAAAAGGAGAGCTTTCCCCCTAAAGTGCATATGTCATGCTATACAAATAAAAAGTGCACCAGATCACATTACAAGGAATTGAACCATAGGCCTTACGGATACAAGAGAGTGGCCCAACCATTGTGCTATCCATGCAAACATGACTATAAATATAGGGAAAGGTTTTCGTGTAGCATCCAAATTATAGAGCAATGCATATAAAACATATTATAGGTGATTCAAATTGGTGATGTTCTCTAAGACAAGAACAAGTTCTTCCAACATTCCACTCCTTACTTGATGTATGGGAGGAAGAAAAGCTTCCAACATGAGAATATGATGTTGCAAGGATTTTATCATGCTCCCTCTTGGTCCTAAAGCACATAACTTGGCTACCATGCCATCCACACTGGCGCACCAGGATGCATGGATGAGCATAATCTAATCATATAAAAATATGTGTATTCTCATACAATTATAATGTGAATGGTGTCAAACATAAAGGCATCAAAGAGATTCAAAAATTTTACATTCAAAAAATATGAAGCAAAGAACCTAAAATGTCACCCTTAATTTGTTGATGTGACGATTATTTTTCCACTAATGAGTGATGTTGCTTTGAAGCTTGCTCTAATACCATGTTTGATTTTGCAATATTTTTTAGAATCATTCCAAAACATTCATCCACCAAAACTATATGTTGAAAAGAAGAAGAAAGTAATTGAGGGATGGAAACAATAAAAAATATTTAGAAACAAAGGGAGATGACAAGAAGTATAAGGTGGATGCCTATGGACACCCTGATATATCAAATTTTATTCACACTTATATTACAAATAGATCCTCATTGAGGGGTATTTATAGTAATATAAAATCCCTAGTGAGATTTTAATCTCAAGCTAACCTAAACTTAACCTTGAGATTAACCTTACAATAAAATACTAACTACTTTTTTAAATGAAGGTTATCCATAAAGGTGGATTAACAAGTCCCATCAAGAGTGAAATATGAAATGGGTCCATAAGCTTACATAATCACATGCATGTAGGCTACATAAATGGCACTCATAAGCACTTCTTCACACTTTTGGCCTTGGCCTAAACAAGATTAGATCACACAAATTCTAACACAAGTATCATTTCCTCATTTGTTGTTGGCATCATATGATGAATATGTAGCAAAATGTCAATGTTATAATCAGTAAATCAATGGGTATCAAGTGATGAATATTGGTTGAATGTAGATGTTATAAGGCTTGAGAAGTTGGTTTTTATTGTCGAGGGTTATCATGGTAAACCTTCCAAAAGTCATAATGTTTGCATACAAAATCATTTTTTAGCACCATTTTCTAAATCACATAATTTTTTGAGTTTTTCACATTGATCATATTTGTTCAAATAATTATAATAGATTTAGGTATATATCATTGTGTGATTATATTCAAAACATATAACACTCATTCAAAGGGGTAAATTTACAGTATATTATGGAATAATAATCTTTGGTCAATATTCATGGAAGAGATAATTGAATTTGAGGTATTGAAATTAGATATTAAATCTTTTTAGAGGCAAATAGAATAAGAATTTGGATTGTGCTCTTATCAATCCCTTATCTTCCTATAATATTGCTTAGACTATTGGTTCATTAAATTCATGAAGATATAATCCGTCATGATCTCTTCTCTCTTTTCTTTTTTATCCAAGTATTCTTGGGGAGTTATGATGGCTCTTAACCTAAATAAGTTCATGCAAAATGTCTTTTAGTGAGACATTCAGGTGACCTAGGGATAAGTCAAAGACTCCAAAGGAGAAGTGTGTTATAAAAGGGATGGTTAGATTTCCAAGGCTTGCCTTATGCAACTATAGAAGATTAGAATTGTTCCTAAGAGGGGGTATATTTATAGAGTTAGAGAGGAGATATTATTTTTAGATATATGGGAGTATCTTATATTAGATGTGGTGACTAAGATCACTCCTAAGGAGATATTTTTGCAAGTTTAGGGGCATAATCACATAAGGCGGGTTCTAGGTAATGCAAGGTATTTAATTTATTATTTCTTAAATATAAAGTCCCACTAGAGCTTCCTTTATGAGGGGGAGATGTTATTGTCACTAATAAATTTTGTTCTTGATCCCTTTGGTTCATATTATGAGGGGTGTTGAAAGTCATAATCTAACTTTATTGTATGAGGTAATCATGTGTAATCCTATAGGTAATCATGATGAAATGTAATTATTAATTATTTATGTATAAGCATAAGGGCCCACAATTAACCTTGTCATGGTTAAACCCTATATTTAAATTAACCTTAAGCCTTTATATTATTCCATCTTAGGCTAATAAAATTATGTATTTATTATTTTGAGGTCTAGATGTTGTTGTAAATACCCATCAACTACCCAATGCATTGCATCAAAGTGTTGTGCTTCTCATATATGGATATTTCCAAGATTTTTGGTGATCAAGGGCACCCATTCATCTCTATGTCTATTGATATTTCTTTTTGGCTCTTTCATTCTTATATAATATTTGAGTAAATAGATTGCTTCTATTTGATTATATTGTGAAATCCAAAACTAACATCAATCATGTGATGACTCAATTTTTAGAATGCAGTGCATTATTATTATTCTCCTTTAAATCTTCACCTACTAAGAAGAAAAACATCTTAGAATTTTAACCTTCAAAATGGATACCAATCACTACTAGATTTATTCCATTTTCATATTATTATTTGATTCATGGTTAATGTCATATCTATATTTTATTTTCTTGGACCAACTAGAAGGATTTATTTAATAATATTAATATAATATTTTTATTTTATGATGATATATATAACCACTAATACTGTACTAGTTGGGATGTAATTGTTGATTCTCACAATGATATGAGAGTTGTATGAAATAGATGATAAATGGTGAGATCTTATCCATTTGATAATTGGCTAATTGTAACAAAGTGGTAGGTGTAAATATTAATGGTGGTTTGGAATAAATCATGATGAATAATTATCATGATAAATAAATATCATAAGCTCGATAAACAAACTAATAATTTTTATTAGAGTTAGAAAATAATCATCATTAAGGTTATTACAGTTAATAATATTATTAAATTATTATTATTGAGATTCATATTTATATTATTATTCTAAATATTAAATGGGATTTTATATTTAAAATTTTACTTATAATAAATTCTAAAAAATATTTAAATAATGTGATAAATAATTTGAGAGGAAAGTTAGAGAAAACATCACTTTGTTAGAGAATGAATTCCTTTTTCTATCCTACTAATATTTACAAAATAACCACACCACTGGATTCCTCATTTTGCATATTATAAAAACAAGTGGTCATATTAAGGATTCTAATAAGTATTGAGGAAAATATGGTCTTTTATATTTGACTTTGTGATAAAAAATAATTAAACAATTTTCACTTGTAGCTTTTATTGTTGTTAAGTCCATTAGTTGTTTTCTAATATGCTAGGTGGGGCTTCTATTAGGGACCACTCTCATTAAAACAATAAATATTACATCATTCTTAAGTCAATTACACCATATCCATATATTCATATTTTTTTTTCATCAAAAACATTCTTCATTTTTATTTCTATCAAATATATTCTCCATCTTCCTTAAATCCTTATGTTTTCACAATCAACTCCTTTATGTTATTTTTATTAAGAAATGAAAGCTCACTTAGTCAATTGCCTTCTAAGATTTAAATTTTGTTGAAATGAAGATCAACAACACAATTAACTAAGTTATCTACTACCCTAATTTCTTATCTATCTAGATATATTTAACATTTTTAAGACAACCTCAATAATAGTTGAAGAATACCAAATATAATTTAATGTTTACTTCAATCCCCTATTGGTTTTCTTGATATTAATCATAATAATTTGTGAATCCCCTTAAATCAAAATATATTCATGGGTCCTTTTTCAAGGGTGATTTTGTTGGAGTATATTACATTATTTGGTACATGTCTTAGATTAGGCTTTACTTTATGTAATGTAATAAATGCACAAGTGTGCATAATATTCAATAATGTAAATGTGCACATTAGTCCATGTGTACATGAGTCCATAGAATAGGGAGTTGAATAGTCTAGAAGTGTGAAGGTCAAGAGTGCACCATATGAAGAGTCACATACTGTTATATATGTGTGACAAAGTATTGTAATGGGTATCGAAGGTGCATTGCTCATAGCATGCATTAGTAGAGTAGTTCCATATTTTTGTGAGTTTCTATTAATAGCATATTTTAGAGTTATTGCAGAAGTTTGTTATCTTATTCTTTCTACTTTACATCTTGTGGTTATTTTACATATTAAACATTATCAAAAGCTAACAATGGTATCAAAGCCACAAGGGACTTTGACAGGAGATAGGGAGAGCTATTGCAAGGTTTGGACTTGTAGAGTTTTTTGAAGTTGTAGAGGAGAAACCAGTGAAGGTGAGGAGATTATCTCTGGAAGGTGAAACCAGAGAAGATTGGAGAATTTCTATTCCAAGAACAAATTCGGAATAGAAGGAGATTTCAGGTCTTGAAGTCAAACCTTGATATTGTGGAGATTGGGAGATTAAGAGACCCAAGAAGGAGGTCCTATTGGAGAAGTTGGTAAATTGAAGGAGACTGCAAATTGTATATTGGCTAGAGTCTTTCCACAGGGTTGTAGAAGAACTCGTGAAGACTAGGACTCAACACAGAATTCATTCCACTAGTTTTGAGGATAACTAGTGAAGTTTGTTTATTTTAGAATTTTGGAAATTCTAACATATTTGGTACTACTATCTAAGTTTTTGGTTGTAAAAAATTAACACCCAAAAGTTGAGAAGCTTCCTACAATGGATAGAGAAGAATTTCACCTTCGTTGCTTGAAATTCTATGTGCTTTCCTCATGCAAGGATTAATTCTTTGTTGCAAAAAACTTGATATTGAAGAGGTCTAAGAAAATATCCTATTGGAGATTGAATATTGAGGAGACTCAAGAAGGAAGTCCCCATAAGAAGATTGCAGATTTAAGATAGTTGTAGATTGGAGAAGTTGAAGAGACCTGAAAGAGGTCATATTGAACAACTCCTAGTTTTAGAAGATAGAATATTGGAGATAGAATATTGCATATTGAAGACTACATATTGGAGATTGAAGAGACCCGTGTAGAAGGTTCTCATTACATATTGGAGATTGGAGATAGAGAAGACCTAATAATAGGTCCTATTGCAGATTCAAAGAGCAAAAGACTTTGAAGATTCAGGAGATTGAGAGTAGCAGACTTTGGAGATCTAGTAGAGAGATCTCATTGCAGAATTCCCATAGTTGGGAGATTGAGGAAACCAGGAAAAGGTTTTAGTAGAGATTCAAGAAGAGAAGTTGAAGAGTTGTAGAGAGGATTTGAAGAGTTGTAGAAGTAGAAGATCCAAGAGAAGTGGTCTCAAGAGATTTTAGAGAAGAAGAAGAAGGCTAGAGAAAGCCTTGTTGTAGATTTGGAGAAGCGACCATTGAAGGCATCTTGGAGAAAGCGAGAAGCAGGAGATTGCAAGTAGAGAAGAGTAACTTTGTAGAAGTTACCAGTGGAGGAGATTTGGAGAAGGTTTGTGATAGGAGATTAGAAGCAAGGAGAAGTTTCTGATAAATAGGTTTTTGGGATAATTATCACCATCCGACAACAAGCCCAAAAGGAAGAAGTGTTTGGCAAGAAGTTTGCCAAATCTTGGAGAAGGGATTTGAAGATCTCAAGATATTTGAGAAAGTGGACAACATAGGAGATTGGTTTTTGAAGTCAGAATTTGACAAGGATATTGCAGGAGAAGAGGAGATAGAAGAGCCCAAGGTTTTGGGAAATCTGAGGATAGCCATAGAGTTTTGAAGGTTGACTTGATAGGAGAAGATTGCAGGTTTTGTAATAGAGATTGAAGGTAGCCTAGAGATACATTTTGGAGAAGATTTGGGTAGATTTTGGAGTACCCATAGATAGGAGATTGAAGGTGTGTAGACAATAATAAAATATAGCATTTTGGAGACTCTCATTGCAGGTTTAAGCCAACGAAAGAAGGAAGGAGGTGACTGTAGAGTTGCAGGTTTATGAACACCATTTGGGGCAACATTAATAGCTACTAGTTTTAGTATTTGTGAAGATAGATTTGGAATAGAATCAAAGCCACAAAAATAGATTTTATGGACAGCATTTGAGGGAGATAGAGAGCTGCAGATTTGGAGAGTTTTGGGATAGTTTTGTGAAGTGTTGTTTAGCAGCAAGAAAGGAGAAAGTTGGGCAGCAATTAGAGCTGCAAATTTGATAAAGTTTTGTGAAGATACAAAGCTTACAAAATTCAGATTACATTCAGGGGTGAACCAGTTCACCAAAGATACTAGCTAAAAGAGAACATAAAGGTATGCAATACAAGTTATAATATTGGTGCAATACAAGTTTATTATTTGAACATTACATCAAGTTTTAAGAAGCACCATATTATTATTTGTGATCTACATTGCATTAGTTGGAATCTAAAAGTTAAGAACTTAAAGGAGTTCTTTAAACCAAGGTGTTAGTAGTATTTACACCTTAAGATCTGCAAAGATAAAGTAGCAAAATAAAGGAGAAATAAGAAGTGCATAGTATTGTTAATGGATGCTATGTTATAGTCTTTAAGCAATGCAGATTTACTGAAGCAAAGTGAAAGCAATAGATTAAGCTAAGTGAAGACCGAACAAGGGTTAAAATTTTGGCAAAATTTCTAAGTGTCTAAAGATACTAGGATGTGCATAAGCATCTTGGATGAGCACAAGCATCAAGAGGCATTGAGAGAAGGTATCATCATAGAAGAAGAATCACCGCTCAAAAGAGCAAGAGGAACCGCCACTCAAAAGGAGTGTTACCATTGCTCTAAGGAGGGAAAGTGATCAAACTCTACACCATTGAAGAGACGTGGACAGAAGCTCCACACCATTGAAGAGATGTAGACACCATTGAAAGCATCGAAGAAAAGTAGACATCCATCCTTGAAGTAGAAGCTTACTATTGTGAGAAGTGAGTGCAGGAATACATTGAGACAAACGTATTAAGACAAGGGATGAAATGAATTAGAGAAATATTGTTTTGCATTGGAAATAACAAGCAAAGGAGGAAGCAAGGTTTTGCATGCACGCACCATGTTGTTGAACATTGGAGAAGCATCAAGGAAGCATTACAAGTAACACCCATTGTCATAATACCATCCACCAAGAAAGGAAACATCTTGCAAGCACAATGGAAGAGATTGAGTGCCAAGTGGCACATACAAGGTAGAACGTGAAAGGTCTAGCACCTGGTGAGCCAAGTGGCAAGCTTAAGCTAGAAGGTCAAGATATTTTTACACCAAGTCAAGGTAAACATTCCTCTAAGGTGCCAAGCATTAAGAAGCCCATTAAATGAAATAGTAGAGAAAGTGTGCAATGTGCAGGTTGTTTGATTGGATGCAGAATAGAGTGCAGGTTGTTCGATTGGGCACAAAAATAGCAAGGGAATAGTTGGTAGGATTGAGATAGAATCCCAAGACACCAACATGGAGGTTGAAACCTGTTGTTGCAGTGAGAATTAAGGTGGAGAATACGTTGAAGCTAGAGAGGAGGAAAGCAATACTCCAAAGAGTTCAACGTTCACCCAAAGTCCACAAGCAATATTCATCAACGTACGTGGAGGAGAGAAGATTCAGAAGGAGGTCAAGTTGACCAGTGAATCACTAGTTTCAAAGTGAAGGTAATTCACTTTATTAAATTTGCTCATAAGATTGAATTAGGAGAGATAAGAGCATACATAAGGTTGAAAGTATTATTTTGAAGAGAAGGAATCTAATACTTAACCTTAGACATATATTATTGAAGATTGAATATTGGAAGGAAGATATTAAAGAAGCATTTGGAAGGTTTTGTAATTTAAATCATTTGAAGTTACAAAATAATTTTGGGATATTTGCAATTTAATTAAAGAGGGAGTAATAAGGGTTTCTACATCAAATTAGACTTATAGAATTGCAAATATAATTTATCTAAATTTCTAAGTTTGGAGATATAAGGTATTCGACATCAACATAGGAACTAAGAATTTTAGAATCTATATATTTTGACTAATGTTGAACAAAAGTAGAAGTGATTGAAATTTGTCTTTTATTTACTATTTGGGAGCTATAAAGAATTCAACTCTAGAGAAAAATTTAAAGAGACTAAGTAATTCTACTCAAGAACTATGGATGAAATAGTCAAGAAGGTATTTAATGAGAATAGTGAAGAAATGCTACATGCATTCATATTTTATGCACATGGGTTAGTACCCAATATTGATGGAGCTCAAATATTCAATGTTCTAAAGGAAAGACTAAGTTCATTTCTCAAAGAAGCTAAGGAAGGGAAATTTATTTCCTTTATAGAGTATCTTCATGAAAAACTCTTTAAATCCTGTTGGGAATCTCAAGACATCATAGTATTTAGTATAAGAGAATGTCTAATGATGTATCTATCATTAATTACTTTTGAACTCTTTCAAAGAAAGATACAAAGAGAAGGAAATATCCCATATAATAATCTCAAGATTGTTTGAATCCAATTCAATATTACTATGATTTACAAACTTATCATGTTGAAGAAGAATCATTAACATCAATGCAGGAGCAAGAAAAAGGCTAGGTCAAGAAAGAGAATATGTCATCAGAGAAGATACAAAAGAAAAGGAAGAGAAGGAGGAACAGATGAGGATACCTCAAAAAGGCAAAGCAGGAATCACTTCATGAAAATTCAGGAATCAATCATAGATTGAAGAATTATATTGAAGACTAAAGTCTTTAGTAACCAAATAATGTAATACAGGAGATTTTGGAGTATATTACACTATTTGGTACATCTTCGATTAGGCTTTACTTTATGTAATGTAATAAATGCACAAGTGTGCATAATATTCAATAATGTAAATGTACACATTAGTCCATGTGTACATGATTCCATAGAATAGGGAGTTGAATAGTCTAGAAGTGTGAAGGTCAAGAGTGCACCATATGAAGAGTCACATATTGTTATTGTAGCACCCTAAAATTGGCACAGTAAACCTTAGAAAATAATTAAAATTACATTAGTAATAATTCAAATTCAAATTTTAACCCCAAAATCGCTCCCAAACCGCCTGCTGCCCATTTCCTCGTTTTTTGTGCCATTTTTAGAGTTTGTTTTGTCCGTTTGACGATATCGTTGCCGATCAGACGATATCGCCTCAAATCGAACGATTTCATCTGGAGAAGAATGTCCAGACGATCTCGTCCCAAACTGATTAGTGCATAGTTAGCTTTTGTTTCAATGGCGTCTCTAATTCGAGCAGAAATGTGTTTGCGCTGTTAGAGACCTCCCTCGTTGGAGATCTTCCAAATTAAGATGATCTCTAACCTCCTAACCTCCCTCCTAAACCTATTTAACCTTAGGACCCCATCTTGGCATTCCCCCTAGCTAAAATTCCCTGTAACACGAATTCTACATGCATTAGACTATCTTAAACCACCATTTGCATTTGTATTTTTCCAAGTTTGTTTGCAGGAACTTCATTGTTTTTCAGCCAGAGCAAGCTCAGATCGTCGTAGACGATCTTGTTCAATTTGAGATGATTTTGTACCAATCCGAGACGATTTTGATTGTAGTCAACATTGGGGGCAATCAGTGCCCAGGGTTTGCATTTTCTCACTTTGTTTGTTGATTTATCCTGCATTTAGTTAAATTTGTTAGTATTCCTTATTGTTCTGCATCTTGGAGTTCACCCATATAGCTTAAGTGCACAATGAAGTCATAATTTGTCATTAGAACGTCATAATATACTTGAATTTTTATTTGTGATTATCACCTTAGCATCTATGTTGCCATTTTACACCATTTTTCTCTGTTAGAATAGTTGCATTTATGGTATTTTGTATCTATTTCTCTATTTGTAGGTCTCTAACGAATTCGTCAGACGAATTCGTCAGATCTCAAACGATCCTATCAGATCTCAGATAATCCTGTCAAATTCCAGACGATCTGGACTGCTTCAAAAATTAGAACCTTCATCAGACATTCAGATCAGGTATAGTTCTTTAATCTAGCTTATTCTTTCTATTTTCTGTACAAATCTATTTTTTGTATTTATTTAATTTGCATTTTCATAATAGAACACTTAGATTCATCTGGCCAAACCTAGGACTTGGATGTTTAAAGATAAAACTGAACACGTTAAACACATTCCCAACCTAAGCGTGGAAACTGCCACTAAACGTTTCCTGGTGAACCCCACCATCCGTCGAAAAGTCACCTTAATACCCCTCCCCCGAGAGGTGGGACCTTCAAAGGGCCTCTCAGTCCGAGGTACCGTCCCATCCTTTTCCCATCCCCCTTCTGGGCACGGATCCTTTAGCCTGAAGGTAAGGGTGCAAAAAATTTGGAACGATACATTTTTGTGAACCCGACGTGAAACTAAAACCTTTTGAAAACAAAAAAAACAAAACAAAAACATAGATGCATTTAAAAATTATTAAAAAACTACTAAGTTGCATATCATGTCTAGATGGTAGCTCCTAAGAAAAGACTAGCAGTTACTATAAATGTTGCAAATCAATTAATAGCCATAGAGGTTGATTCTTTGTTTAGAACATCTCAAACATACAGAGTCCCACCTTTGTGGGATGAACTTAATAGGAGACTAGGTATCATTTCATCTAGATCAACCGAACTCAGACAAATCAAGAGATTTGCCCTAGATAGGATCCTAGATCATCATCAACTCATTTTTTATCATGAACTTCAGAGAGCCTGCCATAGGTGGTTAGCTTATAGGAGAGCTCTTGTGTCTTCAGAATTGTTCACCTTTGAGGAATACCTTGAGAACGTAGCTGTTATACACCAATTCCTAGGTCGTGTAGAAGATCAAGAGGTCCTTCTTACAGATAGGAAAATATGGAGGAGAATTCCTAGGGCTGTGTTATATCGAGAGTATTGCCATGAACTCTATTTATACCAACCAGATTCTGAGATAGATAATATCACTATAGCACTTTTTGTTAAATTCTTGAAAGAAAATTTTTAATTTGAAGAACACTTCATGACTCCTGAATAACTTGAGCCCATTAATGACATTTATAAATTATTTATAGAAAACTAGATCATTGCTTTCATTATTATTTCTTGCATTTATTGTGTTGTTTGTTATCTTTATAATATTGTTACAAAAACAAAAAATAGAAAAAACAAGAAAAATAGAAAACATAACAAAAACCCAAAACATTTTATTTTAAATACTATAGTAGGTATATAATTAAAATATATACCTTGTTGCATATATATATATATATATATACAAGTATATATATATTTGCTGAAATTTAAATTTAAGCACAATGCCTAAACTTAGAAATGGTAAACAAACTGAACAAGAAGAAGAAGATTGGTTGGGAGGCAAAACTACAAACCCAAATGTCCTTCCTAAGGATCCAATTCCGAAAGGAGAAACTCTAGAACAGCCAGAAGATGACCCGGGTGAAGACAATGAACAAGAAGACAATCTTAAAGAGGAAGGATCCTCGTCCCCTAGAATAGCTCCGGATGGAACTATTGCTTTTGATAACTTAGATCATTTCTAGAAATTTTTCAATAATAACATTGGTGCTCTTAATATGGTAGTTCGTATTGATAAAGGACAAATTAGTGACTCTCAAGCAGCTATGGAAGATATGTTTAACATACACACTAATCTCTTGTCCTTTGTTGATCAAGAAAGTGATAAAGTTGGACCATCCAATAGAGATATGGTCACTATGATTCAGAACATGCCAAAACAACAGGTTACCCAACCCCTTAAGGAACCGATTATTGAGCCTAAAATCATTCCCACACAAAAGAAAACTTCCTTCATTGCTTTACTTCGCCAAACTATTGATCAATATGCTTCAAATCAACAAAAACCTAAAATGAAGCCAAACACCAATTTTCAACAATCTGGGATACAGCATAATACAACTTCAATATTTCTTCATAACACCTTTCCTACCAACAATTTACACAATAGCAACATAGCATCTAATCTTCATGTCCCTCCATATGTTCACAAATATCATATTAATGCCCTACCGAACCAATATGGTGGGCAAACTAGTAATCTAGAAGCCATGGTGAAACAGTTAGCTTCGCGTATGGACCAGATAGATCCCTACCGTCCCTCATATAATTATGGAGAGATATGTAATCAAACTTTGGATCCCATAGTTGTAGCACAACCATACCCTAAACACTTTCCCATGCCCGTCCTGCCTATATATAAAGGAACTGAAGATCCCATAGAGCATCTTCGTATGTTTAGGATAGCATGTCATGATATATCACATGATGACTTGCTATTACTAAAAATATTCCCGAAAAGTTTAGGAGGAATGGCATTAGAGTGGTACTATCAATTTCCCACTCATTATTTGAGAAATTTTGAAGAAACAGTTGAATCGTTTGTCCATCAATTTAGTGCCTACATCGAGAGGCATGTCACCATTAAAGATTTGTACAACTTAAAACAAGACAAAGATGAATGTTTTGCTGATTTCTTAGCTAGATGGAGGCAGTTGACAGGAAAACTACACTTTGTGTTACCTTATAGGGAAATGTTGGACATTTTAATCAATAATTTGCAAGAACAAATCTCCTATGAGTTATCAATTGCTACCTTAACCACCTTCGATCAAGCTATAGACTTAGCTCGAAGGGTAGAAGATGCTTTCATTAGGAGAGGTCACCTCAAAAAGAAAGATGATGAGAAAACATCCAAAAATCAGTATAAAAACAAACAAGTTGTAGGTGACGGAGTCACTAACAGTAGAAACGTTGCTAATATCAATACAATGAAGACAACAACAAAAATTATATTAAAACCCCCTGATAAACCTCCTCGAGAATTTACTAGATTGAATCAACCTTTATCAACCATTCTACCTCAATTATTAGCATGAGGCTTGATTCAATTACCAGCTATCCGAGAACCCGATCCAACTATACCCGGATACTGAGCCGATCTACACTGTGACTTTCATAGAGGACCTGGACATGCTACAAATTCTTGCAAAAGATTGAAACATAAAATACAAGACTTGATTGATAATAATGAAATGGAGGTGCAAGCTTTCCAACCTAAACAAAATGCTCCTAATAACGCTCAAAATACCATTCCCCAAAATCAAAATCAAAATGCTAATCAATCATTGGATATATTTCAACATCCTTTACCAAACCATGGTAAAGAAGTGGCCAATCAAATCGAACATCATAATGTTCCCCCTCCTACCCGATATGTAGGGACTATTAGCGGACAATTACCTGTTCAGGATCCTCAAATATTTGACACAACTTTATCCTTGGTCACGACCAGGCCCCTACATAATTTTCAAACTCTCGATCCTAGTGATGTAGAATCAGATACTAAAAGTGAAGTAGACATCACCTCAAACCAATCGAATAGCTCTGAAAATGAATCAGATCCTATTCAACCTATCACAGATGTTATGGTTCCAGAAGAACCATTTCCTAGAAGAGTTACTACTCGACCCTCTTCTAATCAATTCCTTCCTAATGAACAAGCCATAAACGCTCAACCGAGACCAGTTCAGCATCTTCAATATAACATTGTAGGTACCATCGGAGTTGTTACCAGACAATAGGCTCAAAACTCTCAACAGGATCAAACTCAGAATGATGGGTCAGCCCCATTTATTTTGAAAAATCCCAATAAAGGGAATCATATGTCTAATGTTCAACTTAAGCCTCCTTACAATATTAATGAACAATTATCCAACACTACAGCCAAAATTTCCCTATTGGATTTGTTAAGATCTTCTCCCACCCATAGAGATGAGTTAATGCATACATTAAGCCAAATGATGGTACCTTAAAATATTCAACCTGAAGCCATGTCCAATACTATCATCACTCGAGAAGTCGATTGTATTGACTTCCGGGATAAAGATATCCCACAACACAGTTTACATAAGGATAATCCCTTATATATTACTGCTCTAATTGGAGATGTAGTCGTTAAAAGAGTCCCGATTGATAATGGTTCATCTCTAAACATTTGCACTTTTGACTTCTACCAATGGTTTGGCTTTAGAAGTGATGAAATGAAGAAAACTGACATGATTATCAAAGCTTTCAATGACGAGACACAAGAAACGTGTGGATTCATTACTATACCCTTGCAAGTTGGTCCTAGAACCCTAGATACAACCGTGTTTATTGTGCATTGCCCTGCATCGTACAATATAATTTTGGGTCGCCCTTGGATCAATGCGATGCGAGCAGTCCCCTCCACTTTACACCAATGTGTTAAATTTGAATTTAAAAATTAGTTGGTCACTATCCATGGTGACCCTAGACCCTTTGATATGTGTGCTTTGGAAGAACCTGTTGGAGTGCAATTTTGCCCCGCTCTGTCATCCACACATCCTAATTCTTATTTTTCATCTAAACGTGTGAAAAACACACACATAACATCATCTACTCCATCAACTACACCTATACATTTAACTCAACCATCTTCTGAACAAACCACACTAGAACCTCAAAAAGATCTTAAATCCACAACCAATTCTTCATGTTCCATCCCTATCATTTCAAAACCTATAGACCCATTCATTAACACCTCCACATTATCAACATCTATCATACCGTCCACATCTAAAGATATAGGGAATGATCCTTCTACATCTTATGCTCTTTCTGATGAACTTTTACCAGATTTATCCACAATCTTAATATCAGAAAAAACAAATGCTTTTATGCAAGATTCAATTATTTTAAATAATTTTTCGCCATCTCCTCGTACTTTGGGCCTCCCACAACCTATGGGAAGTACTTACCAAGTCGGGAGTTGTGCTTTTATTTATAAAGGATATGATTGGGGAAGAATACCTCGAAATATCAAAACTCATCATGAGGGATATGCACGATGTTATTTTACTAATGAATATATTAAAGCTAAACCCATAATGCTTAAAATGGGATATAAAGGGAAAGGCTTGGGACCTTTCCAAAATGGCATGAAAGAACCTATCGAGGTAGAACCATGGCCCGCCCGATGTGGTGTGGGCCTATTTCCTAGTAAGGATCAACCCTTCCCTTTTGAAGATGATGATCAACTCATATGTTATCAAGATTATCTAGATAAACAAGATTCTTTGCGTCCAACGAATCAACCATTTATATGTAATATGCTATCTATAGCTTACCCTGAATTGATTGTTGAATCCGATGAGGAGTTGGAAGGAGATATTTTTCATGATGTCTCCGTTGAAGAGTTGTTACACAATGGTTTTTATTTTGATGGTTCTATACCAACTATAGCCCAACTTGAGGCCACCACTCATTAAGACAAATTATCCAACTTAACCTTAAAAGAATTACAAGAATTGGGCGTTTCACCGCCCCACCTAATTTTGAAAGAGATCTACACATGGAAGTAGAAAACGTCATTAAAGTTAACACGGGAACTGAGGATACTCCTCACATAATCAATATTGGATCAGCATTAATTCAATAAAAACAAGATGAATACATTGCATTCCTTAAAGAATATGAAGATGTCTTCGCTTGGACATATGAAGATATGCTAGGTCTGGACCCTTCTGTCGTCATGCATCATCTAGTAGTCCATCCGGATGCTAAACCTGTTAAATAGAAACTTAGAAAAATGCATCCCAAAGTGGCCTCGCTAGTCAAAGGGGAGTTAGAAAAACTCTCGAATGTTATTTTCATACAAGCTATTGATTATGCTTGAATGGATCTCGAATGTAGTTCCAGTAACCAAGAAAGAAGCTACCAAAGTTAGGGTTTGCACAGACTTTAGAGATATTAATGCTGCATGCCCTAAAGATGATTTTCCTCTTCCAAACATGGACCAAATCATTGACTTTACTGCCGAAAGTGGAATGATGTCCCTAATGGACGGATTCTTCGACTATAATCAGATCAGGATAGCTCCTGAAGATCAGGCTAAAACAGCCTTTATTACCCCTTGGGGTACCTTTTTTTGGAAAGTGATGCCATTTGGTTTAAAGAATGCCGGCGCAACATATCAACGAGCTATGACTTATATATTTCATGATATGATGCATGATATCCTACATGATTATGTAGATGATATTATAGCTCGCTCTATTAAAGAAGATGATCATTTAGCTGATTTGAGAAAAGTGTTTAATCGGTTAAGAGAATACCTTATTCGATTAAATCTAGCCAAATGCATATTCGAAGTTAAGTCCGGTAAGCTATTAGGGGTTTTAGTTTCTTTACGTGGTATCGAAATCGACCCTCTCAAAATTGTGGCTATCACTGATATGCCCGCATCTACCAATATATCGGAGTTACGCAGTTTACAAGGTAAACTTCAAGCCATCTGTCGCTTCATCGATAAGTTGGCGGACAAAACCACTTCCTTTCTTAAGCTCCTTAAGAAAGATGTTCCTTTTAACTGGGACAACGAATGTAAGGAAGCTTTTGAACTTCTCAAACAATACCTCCTTAACCCACCTGTGCTTTCACCGCCTAGACCTAATCGCTCATTTATCCTGTATATTTTAGCTTCAGATTTTGCTTTAGGAGCTATGTTAGCTCGGCTTGATGATGAGAAGAAAGAACGTGCTAATTATTACATTAGCCGAACCCTCATCAGTTATGAAACCCGTTATACAGCATTAGAAAAATTATGTCTAGCAGTCATATTTTCTACGCAAAAATTACGACATTATATGCTTAGTCAAAAAACTTGTCATTGCTAAATATGATCCCTTGCGGTATCTCATGAGTTGACCTTATTTATCGGGTCACACAGCCAAGTGGGTTCTTTCTCTAAGCGATTTTGAACTCACGTTCATAGGACAGAAGTCTGTTAAGGGTCAAATCATAGCGGATCGGTTAGTCGCTTGCACCCTTAGAGTCTACCCATCCCCTCATCATTGAGTTTCCTTATGAATGCCTTCAATTAGAGGCGGACCATATTGAACAATGGTCCTTATACTTTGATGGAGCCCGATGCATGAGTGGGGCTAGTGCGGGTATTATTTTAATATCCCCACAAAAACATCTTATACCTTTGTCCTTTAAATTAACATTTGCTTACACTAATAATACTGTCGAATATGAGGCTCTAATCCTTGGATTACGAGTTTCCTTGGCGTTAAAAATCAAACATCTGCTAGTTTTTGGTGATTCTTAGCTTGTCATAAACCAAATTAATGAATTTTATCAGACCAAAGATGATAAATTGTGCCCATATAAAGCATATGTTTTGCAATTGTTATCCTTGTTTGATAAAGTTACTTTGGAAGCTATTTCGCGAACTAGCAATCGTGCAGCTGATGCTATGGCCACAGCTGCATCTCTTCTGCCCTTGGAGTTAGATGATGAATATGCCACCATCATTATTCGTCGACTCCAGGAACCCGCTTCAAATAAGTCCTAGTTAAAAAATCAACTCGTATGGTGCTTAATAGATGCACTTTTAATGGTAACGATAATCTCACCTTATTGCTCCACTAATTTCTCAAAAATACACTTAACAATTCCACTACAACCTTTCAAGCATAATCTGGAATGAACTCATGCACATTTCACTACAAACATAGTTGTAGGATCTAGTCTTACTTTTCTCTTCAAAATACAATATAGGTAGTTGATTGTAACTCTGAAATCTAATCAAATCCTAATGTGCAAATGAACCTTAAAAGGAATTTTTCTCTTTTGCACTTTTGAAGATTGTAATTCAATTTTCCTCTTTGCAACTTTTGATCCAATATAAGGTGCTTTAACAAATCTGATAAGTAATCCAATAAATGAATCTACTTGCACCAATAGTTGCTTACATTTTTGAAAGCTCTTTGTAGAGGATGTAGATCAAGCTTGTTGCTTTAGTTTTATGCAATTTTTTTTAGGTTTTTCAAAAAGCTCCTCCACCAAAATAAGGTCTCGAAGTTTCTTTCATGAGCCTGGGGTTTGGTGGTTTGTTCTTCTCTAGTAATATTCTCCCTTCTGCTATAGATTTGGAGAAATATTTATGCCTTCTTGTCATGAAAGGTAATATTAAAATATTTCAGATTTGGAAAGCTTCTTCTATCTTCAAGTCTTTTTGTCAAATTTTGACTTCAACCAGGATCTCAAGACTCTGAATGTCTTGAGATTTTTTGTATCTTCTTTGGCACTCCTTGCTAATTCTTCTTCTCCTTATTGGGATTTTTGTCAGATGGCGATAATTATCCCAATTCTTTCCCTTATCAAAGAGTTTCTCCTTGATGGAGAATTTCTCTAATGAGTTCTTCTAGGAACTCTTTTGATGATCTTGCTTCATCAAGGCTCTCCAAGCATTTTTCCTTGAGACCTCTCCTAGGTATTCGATTTTTTAGCTTCTTTGGTCTTCCTTGAGACCTTCTTCAACTTCTGGAATTGGGATCTCCTTCATGGATCTCTTGATTCTGCTGCTTTTGGATTTGAATAGGACTCTCCTAGTACTTCTTGTCCTTCCAATAAAAGAAGTTTCTTCAATGAGATCTTCACTTGATCTCTTCACCTTCAAGTTTGCTTCAGATGCTGGATTGATTCTGAAGAAAATATTCTTCCTAACTTTCTTGTAGGAATTTTTCCAACTCACTAATTCTCCTTTCTATGCAATAAATTATTAGTACTAAAATATGAATTTTCTTTTAAATCAGGTACTCTCTTTTGGAGTCTTCTTCAGGATCAAGGATTTTGTGGCCTTTTTTCAGATGAAGGCTTATGTGGCCTTTTTTTAAATCAAGGTTGTTGTGGCCTTTTTTAGGATCAAGGCTTCTGTGGTCTTTTTAGATCAAGGTTTCTGTGGTCTTTTCTTCTCTGAAGTTGACTCTATCGATGGGGATCTTCAATCTCCAGACTTCACCATGAATCTTTCTCCTATAGTCTATTTTATAGTATTCTTATCTTGCAACAACTAATCTCTGCAATATGAAGGCACTCTGACCTTTGGGCAAAGAAGTTGAAATCTCCTAGCTTTGTGTTGTAGGAGGTGTCTCAATCATCTCAGAGTTAGTTCCCTACAATAAAATAAACTTCAGGCAATAGTAAAATTTTCAGATCTCTTAGATGAGCTTCACTAGTTGATTCATCAAACTAGTGGATCAAATGTTGAGTCCTTATCTTCATGAGTTTTTTTGCAACTCTATGGGAAGACTCTGAGCCAAATGAATTTCACAATTTCTCTTTCCAATCTATTCTACTAAACAATCTTAAGGCAATGAAATTTACATGCAACGGGTCCAATGGAACATTCGATTTGCAAAAATCAAAGCTATGGTGACTAGCCCAATTTTTAACAATAGTACTTTCTCGAAGCTCTCCCTACCACCTTGATTCTTTTGAATATTTTTGCAAGAGCCTATGCACTGTGGCAAATCAGGTTCACAAAAATTTATCCTCAATAATAATGGTGGTTCTCGTCTCGATCTACAGTAGCTAGTTCTACTGTGACTAGATCTACCATGGCTATGATACCACTGTCAGCTTTTGAGGTAGCTCGCAATAGGATATGGCAATCACAAGATGCAAAAATATGAGAGAAAGTAAATTCACTAGATTGCAGAAATATGCTATAAATAGAAATGATGAAAATGAATACAATATTGCTATGGAGGAAATGGACACTCCATGTAAGAAGCTACAAGACTACATTATACTCCATCACTAATGGAGTTACACAATAATACTACTACTACCTATTGTCTTGTCAATCTCTTACAATGAGGCCCTTTTATAATGGAAGATAGATTCCTTGGCCAACACTCTACCTAGTTGTACAAGGGATACCTTGCACATTTACAACTTGCTCATTGACACATGCATTTATTTTTATTTTTTTTAAGCGAAAAACCTAACCCCTTGTGGGGCCGCCTTGGTCTGAGAGACCACGAACAGGGGGTTCTACACCGTCAAAGTCACCCAAGAGTCGCACCCGACCCTGCCCGCACCAACATTATCAATTGGATTTTGGGTACCCAATTCAGATTTTTGATAGGGTGGAGATTCGAACCTGGGACATCCCTTGGAGGATTGCCCTCTCCTCTCCAACTCACCTACAACACATGGGTGACACTTGTGCATTTATTACATTTCATAAAGTAACTAGATAAATTCCCCCTAAAGCAATCTAATTTCCTAAGTATGTACCTAGAAAGGTACATTTACACAACCCAAATGATGTAATAGAATCTAACTCTAACATTAAGAATAAAAGACAATCATGAATCATAAGCTTGAAGGCAAATAATATAAATTGTACAACCAAATTCATGGACATTAGATGCCTCCTCTCTCTCCTAACAAATTGATTAAAGATTAATGACCTTGGGAGCTTGAAAGTAAAAAAGTTTTGATGCCTAACAATTGTATTCTTTTAGCCAAATTGTCTTAGAAAAATGTAAGTCGCATTTTGATACTTGAGAGAGTTGTCAAAATCTAACCCAAGGGGAAAATTTATAGAAAGAGTGGGAACATTAGGATCTCCACCAGGGGATGAGGTGTCTAGTTGGGATTAGTTAGCCTAGATGATTGGAATCAATCCCAAAAAATTATATAGACATTCCCAGAGATGGAGAGTTGGAAAGCAGGGCTTCAAGAGGTAGGGTGGTTGAAAGCCTCTCACTATATGAAATCATGGAATCAACATGTGCCAGACTTACTACACTGGAAACATCATAGGGAATGGCCAATAAGGGGGACAAAGGAACTAACCGAAAAGATATGGAGATATCTCCAAAGACACCCAATTTAGGATGGTTCCAAGAGGGATATACTTGGATGGGGAGGAAGCAAGTTGGGAATATATAAGGCAAAGGAGGGATACAAGGTAGCCTATGGATATGAGATTGCCCCAACACCACTTTCGTGGACATTTGTTTGGCAAAAGGAAGGATGGCCAAAAATTAATATTTTCTCATGGCTGATTAACCATGGAAAGTGCTTGACATTTGATAATTTGATAAAAAGAGGCTTCTATGGGCCTTCCAAATGTGTTCTATGTGGGAAGGCAGGGGAGATCTTGAATCACCTCTTTTTGGGGTGTTATTTTGCCAGAGATATGGATCAGTTGGTGGGGGTAAATGAGACAACACTAGGAAATCTTTGTGAGTCGGGAAAGTTTTTATGAGAATTGGAAATAGTGTAGTTTTAAAAACAATGAAAATGGTATGGAAGTTGGGACCTAGCTTCATATGGTGGTAGTTATGGCTAGAACAAAATGCACGCATATTTAGATCAAAGCATAGAACAAGGAAACAAGTATAGGAGAGGATTATTAGTAAGGTAATGGAAACACTATCTATTAGATTACAGGAGGAAACAGACATAGAAATGAAGTGACTATCCTTAGGAGCTTTGGAATAACTATAAAAGAAAAACAACTAAGGGTTGGATGCACAAGTGAGAATTCCCCAAGTGACATAAAGTGGAGACCGCCTCCTAGAGAGTGGGTGAAGGCTAACACAGATGGGGCTTCTACTAAAAACCTTGGAAAAGTTGATTTTGACCTTATCATAAGGAATTGGAAAGAAGAGCAGGTGTACTAGAGAGTAGAAGGTATGGGGGAGACAACAAATAATGAAGCATAAGGATAGGTGATCTTGTCAGCGTCAATGATAGTTGTGAATCTATACTTACATAGGCTATGGATAGACATAGACTGTCAGGTATGGATTGGAATCTTGGATCCGATAAGACCCTTCCAGGTGATAGGAATTGGGGAGAGAAGGAAGGTGGAAGCAATTTGAAAGATTTAGAAGGTTTTTCAAGATGTCTTTATTACGCATATCAAGCGAGAGGGAAATAGGGTGGTAGATTATTTAGCAAAATGGGGAAAGGAGTTGGAGGAAGGGCAATACGTGGACTCTCATATGGAAAATCAGATAAGTTGGTGCCAAAAAATCCAAGGGATATGAGAGTTGGTATAGGTAGATAACATAATAGGTGAAGCAGATAGTGATTCTAATGAATCTATTATAGCTAGGCTAATGAGCAATGGTCCCAAAGGAAAAAAAATGACAATTTATCCTAGTGTCGAGTAGGGTAAGCAAGTTTCTTAACCACTCATGTGCTTTCATCTTCAAGCCATTTGTTGCTCTACTGTATGACATTACTATCAGTAGACTCAAAGTGACTAATATGGATGGATTTCAAAAATAGAACACACACAACCAATATGGCCAGATTAAGAGAAAATAAGCCTCCATCCCACATAGCAATAGGTATGTCAAACATGATCAAGATGCCAAGAAAGACTTCAAAATAGTATGAAGATAAATGGATGGTCTATGGAAAGAGAGAAAAAACCTATTGCGATGATACCATATAGCTACTCTTATTATATTCAACATCATGCTAAGGTTCTACTATATTTTGGTATTATCTCCCATTTTGATATTCATTGTTTTGATTAAAAACAAAAATCAATTGGTTATATGGGATTGAAACAACCTCGCCCTTATTACATCATCATAGTGGTATTACAACAAAGCTTGTATATTATCCATATATTGCGATGATACCATATAGCTACTCTTATTATATTCAACATCATGCTAAGGTTCTACTATATTTTGGTATTATCTCCCATTTTGACATTCATTGTTTTGATTAAAAACAAAAATCAATTGGTTATATGGGATTGAAAGAGCCTCACCCTTATTACATCATCATAGTGGTGTTACAACAAAGCTTGTATACTACTATCCATATATTGCTTGGCAAGATTCAAGCTTTGGATATTATCCATAATATCCATGTATTGTTTGATAAGTTTCGAACCTAACTCTCCTCCTTGAATATTGAGGAGTCTAAACTATTGAGCTAATGCTATTTGATTATTTCTAATTTTAAGATAAAGCGCAAACTTGAAAGAGTTTTCATCCCTTATATGATTTAAACTTAGATCACTTAAATAAAAATCCAAGAGTTTTCATCCCTTGTATGATTTAAACTTAGATCACTTAAATAAAAATCCAATAACGCACTACTAAATATCCAATAAAAACATTATCTGAATTAAATTTTATTATTATAAATTCATCTCTTTTATAAAATTTATTATTATATGTTATTATAAGAAATCGTTTCTAATAAAGATCATGCATCCTTATATGTGCGCATCCTATATGGGTCGATTATATTCGAAAATTATTCGTTACGTTCAGTTGGATTATATTCGAAAATTATTCGTTACGTTCATCTTATTAGTTGGTTTAGACTATACAAGATTATTTCCAAAAATACAAATTTCAAATATTAAAAATTAAAGTATAAATTCCTTTTTAAGCAACTTTATTATTTCATAATTTATTTAATTTATCTTTTTATATCTTCGCATTTTAGTGGGTGCAGTTTGAATCCCATTCCCAGTAAACTTTTATTTTAGATAAGGGGCTCACAAGGACTGGAAATTAAAGTTGTCTAACTTTAAATTGACAAGTTGTCAATTTCAAACTGACAAACACTCAATAAAAATTGGAAAATTACTTAATAATCTGGGCACGAAGAACAGACATTCTCCGAGGTTTCTGCCCCGGGCACCTTTGTCTCTCCTCGATAAACGTGGCCCAAAGTAAGGGAGACAGCCCGAAGTGAAGGAGACCCCATGACCCCATGGGCTTAGTGTTGGTAACGCCGTCATCAAGCTGACGCACACTCAACGGACTTAAGTCAGACTACGACCTTTGCCCTTACCTAACATGCCCAAAATTTGAACTTAAATCTCCTTTTAATA
This sequence comes from Wollemia nobilis, assembly GCA_028583015.1. Lineage (NCBI taxonomy): Eukaryota > Viridiplantae > Streptophyta > Pinopsida > Araucariales > Araucariaceae > Wollemia > Wollemia nobilis. Next base: position 4,332,607 of record JAQPPZ010003192.1, on the reverse strand, counting down.
AATACTCAAAATCTTATCAATCCACTAACCTTTAATAACCATATCAATTTATCTTCCAACTAATAGTATAAATTCCTGTCTCATTCCTTGCATTTCGTTCACTACTTGGACACCTTTTCCGAGTTGATGTGAATGACTAAATTATGCATAGCCACCAATCTTATAATGCGCACCCCACTCCCCCCTATCATACCAGAAGAGCCATAAATTAATAATATACAATTCCACTCCCTCGCTATCATATCAGAAGAGCCATAAATTAATAATATACAATTGTCATCGAATTTTATGAGTTGCATAGACTTTTCCACGGGCCAAAACAATCGTGACTTTTCTAAGAAGAATCCAACGACAATGCACATATTACACGTTGGATGTTCCTCGGGTGTTTACTCCTGCACGCATTATATTGTCCCGCAGTCAACTTCTATAAGATAAAAGACAGATTTATATTTATAGAGAAAAAAAACACCACTCAATCCTTAAAATATATATATATATATATATTTTTTGGAATGTCATATACATATATATATTGGAATATCAGATTTAAGGCACAATTCGACATAAACTCTAACCTTAATTCTTTGAATAAAGACGAAATTAATACTGCTTTAAATCTTTGAACCAAGATAACCCACAGATTGAACCAAAACAACCCACTGATTAAACCAAAACAACTCACAGACAAGTGACCCCTATCAACCAGCCTATACCAACCTCTCTCGATAAAAACCACTGTTCAGAGAATTGAACCAGGACAACCCACAGATTGAACTAGAACAATCTACGAACAAGTGATCGCTACCAACCAACCTATCTCAGCCTATATTAACACTGTTCAGGGAATTGAACCAAGACAACCCACAAATTAAACCAGGACAACAATCTACGAACAAGTGATCGCTATCAACCAACCTATCTCAGCCTATATTAACACTGTTCAGGGAATTGAACCAAGACAACCCACAAATTAAACCAGGACAACCTAAAAACAAGTAACCACTACCAACTAACCTATACCAACCTATATCTTTTCGGTAGGAGCAGCCATGCTTTTAATCCCGATATTTTAGTTATCTCTTTCCTGTGGGAGCAGCCATGGGTTTTAATCTAAATATTTAAACTAAATTGATAATGTATTAGACACGATATTTTAGGAACTCTAAAGATAAGCATATTATTGAAGATTGACCTTGTTAACACCGGTGATACTGTAAGTAGCCAGTAATTAATAACAATGCCCAAAATGCTAGCATACGTATATAAAAAATAAAAAAAATGAAGGGCATTTTTAGTTCATCCCTCGCAATGTTAGTTTCCACCTACCAAAAAGTAGTGTTCCTTAGAAAAGAAAATGAAATGAGACGTGGGACTTCCAATCATTGCACATAATTACAGAAACTTTACTCTACTTCACACAGGATTATTATTCTCCAAATTTATTATGTAAAGAACAATTTGGATGGGGGCAAGCGAAAATGCTGAAGAAAATGCCAAAAAAAAAATATTAAAAAAAAGAATGGCACAAAGATATCATTCAAGTGCAGAGTATTTAGAGAGGAAAATGCCTAGCAAGAGCTTGCAGAATCTTTCAACTAATCCAACTAATAATAGAGGTTGTTAAAGAATTTGAACAAGATGGTGGCTGTCTTGGAAGGCTCTATGTTCTCTCTATGGTCTTCCATGATGAAATCAAAATGTCAACTATGGTAAGATTGAGTTAATAGTTTCTATGTTATCCCTCTCTATGGCGAGCCGAATTAATAAACTCTATTTAATCTCTCTCTGAATGTACATATAAAAAATGGCCTCAGCTTTTATGTTAAATCCCTCCAATAATTTACTAAATTGGACACATTTGAAATGGGCCTGCTCTGTTTCTGTCTAGTTTTGTATCTCTGATGCGATCTGTTGACAGCTAAAAAGATCCAATGTCATTGTCCGTCCATTTTCAAGTGGAGATTGACCGCTTATCATACTTATATTTTATATAATAACAAAAGAAAGATTGTTTCAGGATGCCTGCCATGATGACATCACAAATATAATTATCAGATCTCATAATTTGTGCAATAATTTTAAATTTTGTTTTCATAAAACCATTGTGACGCTACAAATCTGCCTATGGAACTAGGACCTAAATATTAATTACTTGGTAGGATGCAAAATCAGGTGTCTAGGTAACTTGGGAAATAAATAACATGATGTTTGATCATTAAAATTATGTACTTTTCACTGTAAAATGCAGGAAGAAACAGATGAATGGTATCCATGTGAAAATTTTGATGAGAAAGCTCTTCTAAATGGTCCAGTATATATTTAATGTCAGCAAGCAATTAAAAAAATGTTCTTGGAGAGTTCCAGTCAATGACAAATAAAAATGAGATAATGTATCCTATAGAAACAAAATTTTACAAAAGCGTGGACTCTCAGAAGTTATCCGTTATAAAAATAATCGACCTCAGTATTTTAATTGCTAATGTTATCCTGCAAACCTCCCACCATTATAGCTCATTCAAAGATAAATAGGTAGATAGATGAAAATACAAGGCGGCCTCTCTATCTATCTATCTATATGAAAAGACACAGTGATCTATCTAAATCTGATGCAAGAAAGCTTGTGGTTTATGAAGCAATATAGATCTTCTATTAATCTCAAAATCCATTTGACTGGTAATGTACCCTCAAAATCCATTGAATGTATAAATCTCAAACCATGTTTATAAACAGCAAAAATGAATCATCTAAAGCTTAAGAACACAATATTCTAATCTGAAAGATACCATATTTAAAATGACAACAAAATGATAAATGGAAACTTTTGAATTAATTACATATTAACACAAAAAGAATCATTCTTATTCTGGCACTCAATGATTGTCTTGAGCACAGCCTATGAAGAAGAGAGGCATCCAAGTCCTCTGGACAGGAGAGTTTCCCGTTTTATGCAAAACTCCAACAATTATCATACAAAACAATTATGTCATGACCATAATCTTAATATCCCAGTTCGCCTTCTTAAACACAATTTGGTCCTGATTTGACTTTACTATAATATGCTCGACTATTATAAGAATCCTACTACATAAATCTGGTTCTTTATAGACAACAGTAAATGGAGAAACACATACATCTTGATTCTTACAACAATGGTGTTGGTAATAAGGAAATTTAGCTCAAGAATACTCTCCTTGTTTACCATCCTCAACTGGGTCTTTTTTGGTGGGAGTTTATTACTGCTCATAAGATTAGAGTGATAGGATGGGGAAGATGTAATCCCTCCATCCGTTCATAATCACTGGCAGCTTGAGAGAAGAGATTTCTGACCAAAACTCCCTAAGAAGTTGCATACTGATACAAGCAAACGCCCTGCAATCACATCCACAACAAAATCATGAGCTACAGCATATGCAGCCTAACCAAGCACTACTAACGTTCTATTTAATAGAGTAACAAACGCACATAGATCTGCTGAAAGACATAGCTGCGTTTTCCTGCTAAATGTCTACAAGCAACTTTGCATTCCCATACCAATGTATTTTTTGAAAATATGCATGGGCAAACAGCAGACCAAAGGAATGGCCTTAAGTCATAAACATGATTTTGAGGACGAAAAACTTCTAAACATACAAGCCTTCAGAAACATACTTCCGTCTACATCATTATGTCAATTCTGCACCAAAAGACCTGTTAGGGCAGCCCAAAGGAATGGCAGAACTTATCGTGGGCACCTAAAAGTGCACCCCCCCTCAAAGATTTGCACTTTCCCTACATGAGTTACTATATTCATGCTGGATTCCCCCTTGCAACTTTTGTAGTCATTGCATCGAGAGGTTTTCCCCCACCTTCTCCATAAAGCTGTGAAAGAGTTTTAAACGGGCCAAGTCCCCTTGCAAGTCCTGGGTAAGTTTGGCAGAATAGATACGCCTCCGACCTGGCGACATTGGAGGTCACAAAGCAAAAGAAAAGGGACCCAAATTGAAGCTACATTGGGGTAGAGCAACACATAAATGTTGCACATTTGAAAACAGAAATTACACATTATTAAAAATAAAAATCCCAAGTGCTAGGTTCCTAAAGAAATAGGTGAATCTTCAATCCAGGGAAACAGTCTGAATTTGACTGGGTTTCATACAACCTACTAGGATTTCCCTCCGCCTAGGATCTGCTGCGCCTGAATAATATATGAATAAAGGGCTGAGGCCAGGTGCAAGTCCCGGTGAGTTTAACAGGACAAATACCCTTTAGACCTGGGTACATTCGAGGTTACAATGGGAAATTGGAACCATATACTAATTGTAATGCAAACAGTAGGTACATAGTAGTAGAAGGGATCACTTATTTTTAATATGATGGATAAAAAAATTCCATTTCCAGTATGAAATAAAAGGTTTGGGATGAAAACATACCTCTTTATGAAGTACTTAACCACGCGAGTACAGATATTAAAGATAGAAAATTTGTAGTGGAATGCTAACAATCATTTACCTTTGCTTGGTTTGCTTTCTTCAACTTGTTTCTCTTCCAACTTCCTACCCTTAACGTGCTGGCTAGTTCCTTTCTCTGGGGGGATCAAAACCTTGTCAATGCCTTGCACAGAGATTCTCCCATCAACATAAATGTCATGATCAAACAGGTGGGCAGCCTGCTCCCCCTCCCCAAACAGAACAGTACCATCCGCCTCCTGGCTGACCATCTTGTGAGGAATATGCAGAGTATCATACTTGACCTTACCGAACCGCCTCACTGCAGTGTAAAAGCTCTCCTCTGTCTGATACTCTGGAATCATGTGGTAGTACACAATTTTCTCCGGTGCACCGGGTTCACTGAGCTGTTCTGTAGTGAGCCTTCCCATGGCCTCATCGTTGGGAGCAAGGACCGTGATACGGTACCCCTCTGAAACCAGTTTGGCCATCTCAGATGCCATGGAGGTCAAATTCACCAAGATATCAGCCATTTCATTGTAACCCCCATACAGCACCAATGTCTGAATGAAGTCCTTGACCTGGCTCTCCCCATCAAACCAATGGTGCCCAGAAGAAGGCCCCGGTGCAGGGGCAGGGGCCAAAGAAGGCCCAGGGGCCATGGCAAAGTAGATTGTCTCTACTGGGGCAGCAGGAGGGCTAGAAGATGTAGCCTTAATAGAAAAATGGGTCTTCCTAAGATCAACCTCAGGGGCCCCCTCTGGCTTCACAGCCAGCACCACCCCACTCCTCCACTGATTGAAATCATCCTGCACAGACTTTGGCACAAGAACCCTATCAATCCCATGAATAACCCCATCTGGCCTCACCACGGCATTCGGGTGCGTCACGGTCCCCAGATCTACTTTCTTTGCACCGCCTGCATGGACCCAGAAGTTGAGCTCGTCCCTGTTGAGAGCCCTGTGTGTCACATTACCCCATTCCTCTGCCACCACTCTCCTGGGCACCACATGGTACTGCAGTAGCTTCTGCAGGGACTTGAGGTTCCCTGGCTCATGGAGAAACCTCTTGAACTCTGGATCCAAATTCTTTTCCAAAAAGGCATTGTTGGGGGCAAAGATTGTGATGTTGCTGCTGCCCACGACCTCTTCCAGAGGCTGGAGCAGCAGGGCCTTCTCCACCAACTCTGCCAGTTCAGTATAATGTGAGTCCAGCAGGGCAACCAGGACCGAATTGGAGCTTATGGCAGGGGTCTGGGCACTTGCATTCTGAGAACCCACAGCTCTCTGTGGCTGCTTGCCCGCCAATGCAGCATTGCCCAATCCCAGGGTCAGCACCACCACCACAAACAATACGAAACTCCACATTTTTCCCAAATCCATCACTTGGGTGTTCACAAGACAGAGCCTTGAGGAGATCTGCGTGTTCAAGCTTGAAACTCCTGGCACATAACCACAGCCTGCACCTCCTCGGGGTCGACCCTGATTAAAAAAATAAACCTCACCCAAAAAATGACATTGAATTTCAGGTAAAATTCACAAAAATTTCAGTTTTACGAGAGCTAGCAGGTGGAAGCAAGCACCCCCACCCGTGACTTACCTTACAAGGGAAGGGAACCGAAGCGATGTAACATGAGGATGCCAGCACCCCTCATCGACGGTCCACGATTTCTCCAAGATTACGGGACCCATTCTGGTTCCTTCATGTGGGCCATTTGTAAGACCGAATGTGGACCGTCGACATGCCCATGCAAGCTGCTGTTTCACCGTCGTTATTAAACCTCGGTGAAATCGCTTCCAGTCTTTAACCTCACCGGTTTTTCCACTGGTGCACTGTACCAATCAAGTGCATTTGACGCCTAGAAATAAATAAATAAATAAATAATGCTTGGTGTTTCGTAAGACTATGGAATCCTGTCCACCAACTTTCCGACGGCGACCGCCTGTCGGCGGGGGGTGTCGATCTCTCAACCAAAAACAAATTATATGTTTGGAGGCACCCAAAGTACTTGGATTCAAATGAATATTATTATCATTTGCACCACTAATTGTTTTTTATGAATATTATTATCATTTGCATCACTAATTGTTTTTTATCACCAGCTGTTTGGCCTCGTCCTAATTACCTACCCCAACATCTTCCATGGCCATTTCAGTATTTTTCTCTTCCTTAGCTTTCAATGGAGAATGGGCGGTCTTCCCTCGCTTTCATGGGTGCCTTAACAATGTGGTTTTCCTCTGTTTTTAGGTGTGAGGTCTTGTTTATGGAGGAAAAGAGAAAGAGATTTGTCAGTGTACGCAAGTCTATCGGCGACTGGTCAAGGTGATGTTCTAACCATAGAATTGTGTAGGAAACAAGGCAGAATTGGATTCCATGGTGCTCAAAAGTCACCTGGAGAATAATCACAGTGGAGATAAACGTCACATTTTGTGGTGGTTGCTTCACTTTTCCAAAAGGGATTTTTGACAATGGCCAACTGAAAGGAAGCGTCGTCATGTAAGCTAGTAAGGCTTTTATTTTTCTTAAACAATATGTGTTTTTTTATTGTGATTTGAATTTGAATAATTTGTTATGATTTAATATAAAAAAACTGTGAAACCCAAAACACTTTAAAACTTATTATGGATCCATCCATTTTTGTTGTTGTATGTTTAGGTGCCGGTCATGAACTATATAGATAGTGGTCAAACAAGGTTTATCATGACACCATTTTGTACTTTGTTGAAATGTTTCTTTCTTTTTAAGCAATACTTTTTTACACGAGTCTCATCGTCTTTTTTTTTTCTAGGGTTACTCGGATTTGTAAGTATTTGTTTGGTTTAAATTTTGGAGGCAACTTGTTTGTAAATGTAGTAGTCTGATTTAAATTTTCTGAGTACGCGCCAAACCAATGATGATGTACAAATCCCGAGTGATTGGTGATGAGTAATAATGTAAGTGGTGTTCTTATCGGTATGATCTAATAGTTAATATTTTAATATACATTGGGGATCATATGCATGGCTAATAATGTAAGTGGTGTTCTTGTGGGTAGATCATATGCATGTGGATGTTGAAATGATTTATTAAAGTGATAATGATCTAATAATAGTTACTTTAATATACCTGGGGAGAGTGCAATGGTTTGAGCTTTGGCTCTTCTTCTGAAGGTTCAAAGTTCAAGTCACAACTTGTAGGTGTGTGTTAATTTTTTATTGATAAGAACTTGTAGGTGTGTGTTAATTTTTTATTGATAAGCTTGGTTCTTACAAGGGGTCATAAGTCCTAAACATTGGTCATAAGGGGTTAAAAAAAAAACAATCATTTTAATATTTTATATCATAATTACGTTGAGAGGCGTTCTTACAATGGCAGACAGGGGGTGGGAGGCAAAGAGGTTATACATGTCATGCCGTAAACATTCTTTTTTTTAATTAAAAAAAGTCGACGTTAACAAAAACATTTAAAATATTTAAACTAAAACAAAAACGCTGAGAGGCGTTCCTACAATGGCAGACAGGGGGTGGAAGACAAAAAGGTTATACATGTCACACCGTAAACATTTTTTTTTTTTATTAAAAAAAGTCGACATTAACAAAAACATTTAAAATATTTAAACTAAAACATCCGACTAACCAACCCTTGCAAACATTTAAAATAGCTTAAATATAAAGGATATATATCTAAAAACGTCGAGAGTTATCAATCTCGAGGCACTTATCTCAAGGATATATAAAGTTTATCATCTCGAGGCGCCTATCTCAAGGATATATAAAGTTTATATATCCTTGGGATAGGCGCCTCGAGATTGATAACTCTCGACGTTTTTAGATATATATCCTTTATATCTAAGCTAGTTAAATAGCTTTGGCTCTTTCTTGGACTTCAAAGTTAAATAATGGCAGATGTGTTTGTGTGTTAAATTTTCTATTGATAAGTTCAGCTCTTCTCCTTATGAGAGGTCATGGTGGGATGGACATGCCCAGCCTTAACGTTGGTCGTAAAGGTTTATATATATATATATAATTAAAAAATTATTATATAATTTATTTAGTTTTTTATTTGGTTAGTTTGAGAAACCCTTATGACCAAAGCAACAGGGTTGAGCAGTTTTGAGACCTGTGCTTATCAATAGGGAATTTAACACAGCCACCACACATCCACCCCCTCACACACTCGCCCATGCCGCGGTTTGAACCTTGGACCTTCCAAAGAAGAGTCAAAGTCCAAACCGTTGCGTTATTAAAATTTAAAAATTAAAACTTAGAAGAATAATATGGAAAAACAAAGCCACAAGGAACAACATTACAGTTCGGACTTTGGCTCTTTTTCGGGAAGTTCAAAGTTCAAAGCCTTGTGTGAGGTTGTGTTAAATTCTCTATTCATAAGCTCAACTCTCTCCTTATGAGAGGTCATGGTGGGATGGGGATGCCTAGTCATGAGCGTCGGTCGCAAGGGTTTTTTACACTAACTAAATCTTAAAAAAAATAAAAAATAAAAACATGAAAAAACAAACATAAATATATAAGTATTAAGGAAAGGGGTTAGTGAAACATTGTTAGATATCTAGAGATAGAAATGTTGTAGACATGTATTATGACATGGGATCACATATAAAAGGATGGGGATGGGGATGCCTAGATGGGATGGTGGGATGGGGATGCCTGGATGGGATGGGGATGCCTAGTCATGAGCGTCGGTCCTAAGGGTTTTTTACACTAACTAAATCTTAAAAAAAATAAAAAATAAAAACATGAAAAAACAAACATAAATATATAAGTATTAAGGAAAGGGGTTAGTGAAACATTGCTAGATATCTAAAGATAGAAATGTTGTAGACATGTATTATGACACGGGATCACATATAAAATTATAATAATATATAACATATTGCTATTTTATTAATATTATAATCATGAGTTTGTAACTCATGGAAAGTGAATAATCACATGGTTGTTCTTTTAACTCATAGAAAGGTGAACCATCACATTTTTGCATAAAGAGAGATGTACCCTCAATTGTAAAAGAAAGTCATAGCAAGTATTCTTAGTTTTGGCTGGTGGAGCTTGAAGATAGTGGAGTGATTCCTTCCTTAAGAAATACTTTTGTTGTTGTCCTACCTCAAAGGCTTTGTCTTTTTCTATCTCTTTGTATGGATTATCTTTGTGGATGGATGTTTAAATGGTGAATAATTTAAAAATGGTGGAAAAATCTTAAATATTTTAAAAAATAAATAAATAGAAATGGAGATGGAAGCTTTCTATTTATTTACAAGAAGAAGCTTCATCTTAGTATATGTACTTTGCTAGTGTCTATAATTATTCACATATACAAGAAGAATTTGAAGTTGTATTTTTAAGCAAATGGAGATTGGAGCAAAAGGATAAAAATATGTAGGCAAAAGGAATAAATTTTTGGTGTCAAATAGACAAAACAATGTTCAAAAATATTTGTTTGAATATAAAAAAAATATTTTGTAAGTTCATGGTTGCATTCAAAAGAAAAAAGTTATTGTCTCATTAAACCCTAGCAGCAAGCATAACTTGACTTGGCTAACAGTTTGCAAGTTCCAACAACAAAAATTAAAGCATATAACTTGAGGGTGATGATGTTTAGATATTTGAAGACTTGAAGATCAATTCATATTTTTATGCTATTGAGATGGGTGATATGAATATTGTTCTTGGTTATCCTTGGTTGTATTCTTTGGGTACTGTTAACATAAATGTGCAAAAGAAATTTATGAAATTATGGTATAGAAAAAAGAAGATAACTTTGCAAAATATTTCTCATCTTAGAGAGCAAGGATCAAGGGAAAACTAAAAAAAATTGTAGGAGAACAAATTGAAGAAGTAGAAAAACCTGAATTTCAATCTAAGAAGGAGGTCATAGTGAAAATCAAAGAAGAAGTAAAAGCAAGGGATGAACCAAAAAAAGGAAGTAAAAAGAAGAGTCAAAGAAAGTGGAACAATAGGTTAAGGTTGTTGGGATATATTATATTATTTGGTACATGCTAATGTACCATCTTGGGTACATGCTAATGTACCATCTTGGGTACATCATTAGATTAGGAGAGTGTCTTAGATTAAGGCTTGAGTATTTACTTTATGTAATGTAATAAATGCACAAGTATTATTAGAATGTGCAATGATGTAAATGTGCATGGTGTCCACATGTACATGAGTCCTTAGAATAGGAAGATGAAAAGTCATAGGAAGAATAGGAAGATAAAGAGTCATAGGAAGATGGAAGGCCAAGAGTCATGTCTCATTATATATAGGCCTTTGGTAGAGTACAAAGATAGAGAAGTGAGAAATGAGAAGAGTGAGTAGTAGTAAGAGAGATAGTAGATACAATGTAGAACTTGTATGAAGCATGGAGCATTGAGATCTCCACATATTGTAACAAGTTCAAATTTTTGTGAGCTTTCATTAATGGCTATTTCATGAGTTATTTTAGAAGTTTCTCATGCTATTTACTTGCTTATTATATTGCCATTATCATAGATATAACATTGCATGCTTATTTTACTACTTGTGGTTGCATTTCCTTTAAGTTTATAGCATCAAAAGCTAACAGTGGTATCAAAGCACTAGGTTGATTGATAGGAGATTGAGAGAGCCACAAGAGAGATTGAGAGGAGATAGGAAATCTCATTTTAAAATTTTTGAAATTGCATTTGGCTAGAGTCTTTCCACAAAGTTGTAGAAAAACTTGTGAAGACTAGGACTCAACATTGATTCCACTAGATTGACAAATCAACTAGTGAAGTTCATTTTCTTTAGATTTAAAGAAATTTCTATTATCATTTTCTAATACTTTGTTGCAGAGAAGAGGAGATTCAAAGAAAGTTGAGAAGCTTCCTACAAGAGCTAGGAAGAATATCTTCTTTGGAATCAATCTAGTACTTGAAGCAACAAGTTGAAGATTGAAGATTTTGGAGGCCTTAAGGAAAAGGTCCCATTGCAAGATTTGCAGGATTTGCAGATAGAAGATTGAGGAGACTCAAGAAAGAGATCTCCATAGAAGATTGAAGAACTTCTAGATTTGGAAGATTGAAGATAGAGAAGGACTAGAAAATGTCCTATTGCAGATTTTAGAAGTAGAGTTTTTGAAGATCCAAGAAAGAGATCTCATTGCAAAACTTCCATAGTTGAAATATTGAAGAGATCAAGGAAAGGTCTCATTGAAGTTTTGAGAAGATTTTAAGAAGCTATAGAATTTGAAGGCCCAAGAGAAGAAGACCTCTAGCAAACTTGAAAGGAGAAAGAAGGAGAAGTCTAGAAAAGCCTCATTGAAGAGATTGAAGAAGGCCATTGGAGGATATTTGAGGAGAACTCAAGGGAGAAGATTGCTAGCAAGGAGAAGTTCCTGATAGAGAAGAATTTGGGACAATTTTCGCCATCCGACAACAAGCCCAAAAGGAAGAAGGATTTGGCAAGAAGTTTGCCAAATTTTGGAGGAGATTATTGAAGACCTCAAGACATTCAGATTCTTGAGAAGGAATCCCAAGATTGAAGTCAAAATTTGACAAGGAGGTTGAAGGAGAAAGGAGCTAGAAGAGGACACAAATTTGAGAGGTTTGAAGATTACCTTTGAAGGCTTGAAGGTTGATTTGCAGAAAAGGAGATTGTTATTTTTACAACAAAAATTGAAGAGGTAAAGATAGTTGCAAATTGGAGGAGTTTCCTACCAAATTTTAGAGGTTAAAGGCAACACATTAGACAACATATCGGAGGAGAAATTGGCTGCGTTAGAATCTAAAAATTTTAGAGTTTAGGACAACAAGAGGGCAACAATTTGGGCAGCATTAATAGCTGCAAATTTTTAGAATTCAAGGGAGCAACTTGGAGGAGAGTTGAAGGCACAAAACCACATTTATGGGCAGCAAGTTAGAGGAGTTATAGAAGCTGAATTTGGACAGCAAGAAGAGCTACAAAATAGACAAGTTCAGGGCAGCAAAGCATAAATAATTGAAGCTGCAAATTTATCAAACTCGAAGCAACAAATAGGTGAGTTAAATCACCAAGAAATCAAGCTACAAACGGAGACCAAAAGGTATGCAACATTGGTGCAAAAGTTCATTAATTGAACATTCATATTTATCTTATTATTAAGTTTTTAAAAGCACCAAATTTGAGGTTTAAAGTTGCAAAAGGGAAAGGTTTCAAGTTTATGTCTTCAAGGGTGCAAAAGATAGCTTTTACAAGGAATTAAAACCTGCACAAAAGAAGGAGAAGTTAGATATACTTCTTACTATCTATTGAAAGCTAACAAGTGGATATTGTATAACAAAGAAGACATTATTATAAAGCAAAAATTGGATATACTAAGCTATCCAAAAAGGTAAAGTATTGGCATGTTTAAGAAGCTTGGAGTCACCATAAGAAAGATCACCAAGCATTGAGCCAACAAGGAGATATAGTAGAAGAGTTGCCAAGGAGGAGAAGGCAACGTAGAAACCACCATTACCATGGCTTGCAAAAAGGAGAGGCGCCACCACCATGTTCAAGAGGAGAAACCACCATCTCAAAAAGCAAAGGTGAATATTGACAGCACAAGGGGGCAAGCATTTCATTAAGCTACGTAGAATAACACCATTAGTGAGCAAAAAAAGTGCAAGAACCAAGGTATTCCACCATTGAAGGTCTGAGAACATGGAAAAAGAAGGATAGGTGCAACGTCATACGTTATTGAGCATTGAAGGAGGAAAAGAATGTTGTAAAGAAGGCCTCATCATTAAAGAAGCCATGTTGAAGAGTCACAATGCCTATAGAGAGCGTTACATTGCAAATGAGAGTGCTACGTAAAAGATAGTGCATGAAAAAGGAGTTACAAGTCTTAGCACCACTTGGAAGAAGTGTCATAAAGAATAGCACCACCTTTAAGAATGTTACATAGCAAGAACAACGCCACTTGGAGATAAGCTAGTGCTATACCAAACACAAAGGAGTTAATGCCACTTGGAAGGAAAACAACGTAGAGAAAGAACGTTACAAGGAAGTGCAAGCACTTAGAAGGTGAAAGAAGGTGAAGAGTCATTGCTGCCAAGTGTCAAAGTGTTAAAGAAAACTCCAAAGGAAGAGCAAATGCTTGTCTTGCATGAGTGACAAGTCTCACACTTACCCATGCAATAAGAAGGCATTCTAGGAGTACGTAGAGCATGACAGTGAAGTAAAGTCCAAGAGCAAAGTGGAGTAAGACCAAGTGCACAGTGAAGGAGAACGTAACCAACAAGTGCAATTGAAGAGTACGTTGAAGAGAGTCAACAATTTTGAAGGCACCAAAAGCAAGTGCAATTAATGTTATCATAAGCATTGAAGAAGGAGAATTGAATAGCACCTCAAGACAAGTGCAACTTGCAGAGAAGTCAAAGAGAGGAAGACTTCAAACTCAACGCACGCCAAAGTTAAAGAAGGTATTGAATTTATTTAAATCAAAGTGCATTTTTATAAAGTAAAGGAGGAATAAGGAACTTTATTACTAAGGTTAAAACTAGTTAATCTTTAATGCTTGAGATTAATTAGATAATTGGAGGTATAAGGAATTGCTTTGATATAGTACAACCTTAGATGCTTTATTAAAATATTTGAAAGCATTTTTGAAGCAAGGAAGGTTTAATTAAAAGCATTTGAATTACTTTATTCAAGCATAAGAAATATTTGCAAATAACTCATTTGGAGGAAAAAGGAATTCTACATAGAAATTAAAACATTAAATTTGCAAATATCCATAGTTTCTAAATTTCCAATTAGGGAGATATAAGGAGTTCTACATCAATATAGATTATTGAAATTTAGAAATTATTGAATTGAAAATTGAAAGAAGCAAAACATAGCATTGATAGAAAGTTGGAAATTGCATTTTGAATTAGTCTCTTGCTCTAATTTATGAGACATAAGGAATCCAACTTAAAGGTCTTGAAAATAAAGAACCTTATCAAAACTTGAAGGTGCATCATAAATTATCTTTAGCTTTCTATTTATTCATTAATAGGGAGAAATAAGGTGAAGAATAGAAGTTGAACATTAGGGAGATAAAAGGGATTCAACTCTAGGAAAACTAAGAAAGCTAAGCATACTATCAAGATCATAGTACATTCAAAACACTTGCAAGGTGGAAAGTATTTTACAAAACTTGAAGAATTGAAAAGGTCTTATCAAGTTTGATCACATACTCAAAACTAGGGAGATATAAGGTAGCTTACAAGCATCATCATGACAACAAATAAGTTCATTCTTACAGAATCCCAACTTCTTAAAGGACCTAATTACTCTTCATGGAAAAACAAAGTGAGGTCAATATTGATAGTTGAAAAGCTTTGGGATATTGTTAAAGGAGCAAAAACTAAACCTACTATAGGGGATAGTGAGATTCAAAAGTTTGAAGAAAATGAAGCAAAAGCACTCATGATAATAACTTTTGCAATTACAGATGAAATACAACCATACATTAGTTCAATAGCAACTTCTACAGAAGCTTGGAAAACTTTAGCCAAGATATTTGAAGGAAATAATAAAGCCACTATCTTGAATCTTCAAACTCAATTGCATTCTCTAAAATTGAATAGTGGTGAAAGTATAGAACTATTCCTAAGGAAAGTAGCAGATATAAAAGGAAAATTGTTAACCTTAGGAGAACAGGTAGAAGATAAGTTTCTTGTTCAAGTAACCCTAAGAGCACTTCCAGAAAGCTACAAGCATTTAGTTACATCTTTACAAATTCTAAGTAAAGATACATCATTTGATGAGTTAGTCAATATTCTACAAGAATATGAGGTAGAAAATATAGTAAAATATGAAATGACTAACAATGCATTAGTTACAAAAGATAATCCACAGGGAAATGTTGCATCATCTCCAAAAGGAAGATCAAGATGGAATAATAGATATTGTCAAGTATGCAGGAAGAAAGGACATAGTACCAATTATTGTAGATTCAATCCTAGAAACCAGTATCAAGGAAATCAAACAAATTTTGGAAGCCAATCAAATAGGCCATTCCAACCAAGACAATATCATAATCAATATAATCCACATCAGCAACAATTTTAGCGTCCATATACTTCTCAAAATCAATACAATTATCCACAACTACAATATAGAGAAGGGAAACAAAAAGGACACTTAGTTCAAGAGATTCAAGAAATTCAAGAAATGGAAGAACCTACAAATGAACATGAAGTTAAAGCTCTCTTAGCAAAAATAGCATTTTATGAAGATACTAACTATTTACTTGATCAGGATACAGATAGGGAGCAAAATGAAGAAGGCAGGAAAGAAGAGTTCAAATTCTAGAACCAGGATGAAGACCATATTGAAGACTAAAGTCTTCAATAACCAAATAATGTAATACAGAGGGGTGTTGGAATATATTACATTATTTGGTACATGCTAATGTACCATCTTGGGTACATCATTAGATTAGGAGAGTGTCTTAGATTAAGGCTTGAGTATTTACTTTATGTAATGTAATAAATGCACAAGTATTATTAGAATGTGCAATGATGTAAATGTGCATGGTGTCCACATGTACATGAGTCCTTAGAATAGGAAGATGAAGAGTCATAGGAAGATGGAAGGCCAAGAGTCATGTCTCATTATATATAGGCCTTTGGTAGATGATACAAGGATAGAGAAGAAGTGAGAAGAGTGAGTAGTAGTAAGAGAGATAGTAGATACAATGTAGAACTTGTATGAAGCATGGAGCATTGAGATCTCCACATATTGTAACAAGTTAAAATTTTCGTGAGCTTTCATTAATGGCTATTTCATGAGTTATTTCAAAAATTTCTCATGCTATTTACTTGCTTATTATATTGCCATTATCATAGATATAACATTGCATGCTTATTTTACTACTTGTGGTTGCATTTCCTTTAAGTTTATAGCATCAAAAGCTAACAAAGGTTGTAGAATATTGTCATCCACACCATTGTGAGAGGCTACAAACATGGAGATAGGGCATAGAGCAATCGAATGGTTACAATGGACATACATGAACTATAGAAGAAAAAATTAGGGGTATTCAAATGGCACAAGGGAAACTTGACACCATCATCTATTACCACCAATCAAGATTTCACTTATATGAGGATAATAAAGATTGGTACCAGTTGTTAGCACCACATAGAAAATCATATTATTTAGTTTATTTCTATGTTTTAAGGACAAACATTTTTATAGGGGGGGGTGGAATGTTAGGTACCTAGGGACAAGAAAGTGGGAAAATAATATTGTATATGGGTAATATGGCATGGGTCACATAAAATTATAATAATATAATCATAGTGATATATTATAATATTGTGTACTTGTAACTCATGGAAGGTGAATCACCACATGGGTGACCTAACTAAAGCAAAGTGAATCATCACATTCTTGTATAAAGAGAGGTGTACCCATATAAAGTATTCTTGTAATAGTCTTGTCTTGTGGAGCTTGGAGATAGTGGAGTGATTCCTTTCTTAAGGAATACTTTTGGTGTTGCCCTACCTTAAGGGTAATATCTTTCTCGATCTCTTTATGTGTATTATCTTTGTGGAATATTATTTTTGGATGAATGCTTAAATGGTGAATAATATATTGTTAATGAGAGTAGAGGTTCATAACATCCAAAATTGATGCTTTTACCAAGGTCGTATGATATCATTATACCCCATGAAAAATATAGGCAACAAGTTTGTAATGTTGTATTTTGACCCTTAAGCATACTCTTATGTCCTACCGGGAAATAAGAATATAATAATGTTTTAGAAACATTATGGAAATTCATTGTACCTTCTCAAAAGTAGAAGGGAAGAAAAAATTATAGAAAATTTTAGTTTGAAAATCTTTGGATAGATCTTAGAGAAGGTTATTTCTTGAAAAGTATAAGACCCTTGAGGGCTTATCATATATTGTATGAATGCCACTTGTATCTACACCTTGTAATTTAATTATCTCTTTAAATATTTGTATGAATGTCAAGTGCATCCATGCCTTGTAATTCCATTCTTGTTCTTTCTTTGGAAAAAAATGTTTTCTTATTACATCTATAATTTTAACATTCTTTGATGATAAATGTCATTTTAAATTATTTTTTAAGTATCATTATTACATACAAAAAAGTAGTTTCCCATAAAGTTTGGAGCAAGTGGTTAGAAGTGATAAGTTTCACACCAAAGACCAAGGTTCTAATTTCTTGTGTGAACATTAATATTTTAGACCATTGGATGTGGAATAAGTGGTAAGGGACTATGGGATGCCAAAAGGTGCACAAGGGTGTTGGCCCCAGGTGTGTTCCCTTGAGGGATGCCCACACTCAGATGGAATAGCATTGTTGCTAACCCATCATTTTTGGGACTACATTTTTGTGTGCAATGTTTTATCTTTGGTGGGGAAAGATTTAGGTTCACCAAGGGTTTATAGATTCTCTAATCTAGTTTACATGTGTTCAATTTAGTAGGACAACTAGGTTTTGTAGTTTATCCTAGAAACTAGTGCAAGATATGATGATGCAATGCAATATGAGTACAAGATGCAGAATACAACTGATATCCTATATGTGAATCAAATTTTGATAATTATTACCTATGATATAATTTTTTTTTTCTTTTGAGAGGCAAGGGTGCAAGGAAGATGCAAAAATATAAATTATCTTAATGCAAACTACATGCAATTTAATTTAAATGCCTAAGGAACATGAAACAAAACACTAGAATTTTTGCACTCAATGAATTTGTTATAACCTGCAAAAAAATAGAAATAAATATAGATTATAATATGGGGGCCTACCAAATAGCAAGAAGGTTGCAACTTTTTAATTTGCACAATTAGACCCCCTATTTATACACAAAATCAAAATGATTTACCTGGGATATGGATGCTAAAAAATCTATGGGGAATATACCACCTAGAAATCCTATAGTTGGTGAATTCGCTAATATGATAAGATTCGATTGATAGTGGACAAGGATGAGGGTAGTGGTTAAGATATTGCTAAACTAATACAAAGAAATAAGACTAATTGTGTGAGATACTAGGTTGATAGAGAAATCTAATATCTCTCAGATGTATCGTGAATGTCGCCTATAACAGTCTTAGATGACATATTTATTTCTAAAGCTAGAAGGAGCAAAATGATGTTAAGGTTGTAAAACCAGGGATTTGGCTCCCTATAGTGAATATGCCATCTAAATCAAATATATGTGATAAATTTGTTTGAATTAACAAAAAATTAAAAAGATAGTCCTTATGAGGTTGGGAATATCCTGTCACTGGTATCCTAGGATACGACGAGCAGTTTCTTATCCTAAAAACCTTTATGAATTGCCTACAAAACTAAGAGGAAGATTTTTTTAGCAATATGGAAATTAGATCTAAATACAAGAAATATAGGGATGCATGCAGTAGATCTAAATCATGAAAATGTTAAGAAATATTAAACAAAATAACATTGCGTTAAAGAAAAGTATCATCGAATTTTGAATGTGAGATGCCCCTTTTCCTTCCTTCGAAGCCTAAATTGTTTGATGACTTTGCAAGATAATTTTGGCAGAATTTTTTTATGCTAAATTGGTTTTTGATTTTGATAGAGGTTTGATATGAGTATTCCTTGTCTCTAATGCTAACCTAAGGGGGCCAAATTATAGAAATTGCCCCCCTTGGGGGTTTCCCAAATGAGAGGGTCAAGGTGGTTGGTAGGTAGGCTAGATTTATTGCTAATGGGGCTGATTAGCTATTGATTATAGTCTACAATCAATTGTCCCCTTGATTAGGGCCATTTTGGGTAAGTGGAGGAGGGTGGAGAGAAATCAGTCACCTTCCTCCCTACTTGTTGATTGCCTATGATGGAAAAAGGTAGGCAAGATGGATTTGTACCCTTGACTGGCTACTATGAGCATAACTTAAGTTTTCTCATGTCAGACATGAATACATTGCTAACGTATTCACTAGATCAATGATTTTGCAAATTTGATCATTAGCAGTCAAAATTGGATCAAATTTGGTAGGGAGCTAGCAAATTTGAATTGGTTGTGAATATGCCAACTGAAACCCATATTTGCTTTTTGATGAATTTACCCTGAAGTGGCATATTTAATTCTGTTGAGCTTTGACTATACATTCTAAAATTGAGTCAATCACTATAGTTAAATTGATCTTTTTATGGGTTTGCATCAAGGATTGGTGTAAAAGAGGTGGTCTAATTTTAGGTATCTATATTTGCCCTCTTTTTTATGCATTTAAAATTTAATAAATGCATCAAAAATAGTTGTATATGCCTTGATTTCTAGAAAGATGTGATGACTTGGCTTCGATTAATCAATACCAAGAAAAACATATCAAGATATTAGTTTTAAGAGAAGAAATTTATTTTCAATATTTTACCAGTTAATATTTTTGTTAAGGTTGATGGAAGGTTTAAATTGATTCTTATCCCCATCCTGGGTGCCCCCTCAAGTTTTTAAGGGACAAAATGGGGTCCTGAAGGAACTTAAATAGGTTGGGTATAAAGTGAGTGGAGAAATATTTTATCCAAATCGGTGCAAAATAAGGTGATGGGTGTGGGTAAAAGTCGTTTTCACCATGCATAAGGAGAGAAAAGGGGCTTAAATAAAATCTATAATTTCATGAAGTGACGCATCAGGGGCATCCATCTCATATACTAGACCTAGTGCATGGTGGAGTAGGCTTAGGTGGGACCCAAAGACAAGTATGATTTTTTTTGTTTGTTAGTTTTTTTGCGTTTTGACTTTTAAAGCTCATGATGTCATGATTAATGTATTTCCTCCAGGTGGCATGAATATGTCATCTTAAATATGTTGGGAAGGTGGTGTATTCATGAATTTTGTAGGTCATCAAGTTAAGTTTTGACCAACAAATTTGTTACTCGATGAATTCGTATTGAGCTAGTAAATTTGCAAAAGGATAGCGAAAGAAGAATTGATTAATTTTTATAGAGAAATCTAACTCTATTTTTGCTTTTATTATATATGCAGGTGTTGGATGTATTAGAGTGTTGATATTGATGCTCACATGATGAGGAGTCATAGATTATTAAAAATATATCTAAATATTATTTGTCCCTTTACCCCTAGTTTGATCAACCTTACTCTTTATTTGGTCAAGATACATTATTCCTCTTGGCTCAAAACTAAAATATGGCAGTCGCTTTAGCAAAAAAATTGGCCGAAGTTACTTCCTTAGTTACCTCCTTGGCTGACACCATTAAAGACCTCAAAATGCAGTCTTTCTCCTCTAGTCACCCCCATGCAAAGTGTGAAGTTAAAATTTATGAAGGCTCTAGGGATCCTGATGTCCTCAATAGTTGGATCCTAGATATGGAGACCTAGTTTACATTTAGTCAAACAATGGACGATGATAAAGTTCCTTTCGCCAAACTCAAACTTTCTGGCATGGCTAAGGTTCTCATCATCGAACGCCAAGGAAAATAAAACCCCATAACCACTTGGGATGCTTTGGTCACCGCCTTGAAGACCACCTTCTATTTATCCAATTATGATGATGATTTGTGTAAACTAAAATTAAGCAACACCAATATAAATGATAAATTAATCAGAAACACAGTAATAACACAAGATTGCACAATATAAATAAGATTTTATTAATACGGGTGGATCTCAAAATGATACAATCAATGTGTCCCAATATAAAGTTTTACAATATTTCTGTGATACAAATTTTTACAAATGCTAGGGTTCTTCGAAACCCAAGGTCAATACATTGTTGGTGTCTTCGTACTTGTCTTCAATCCAAACAAGGTTGCGGGTGGGCTTGTATATCCTAAAAGGGCCACCCTAGCTTCAACAACTTCCAAAAATATGATCTTGTACCTAAATTAGAAACACAATAAAAATATATTAGAATCACATGTGAGGGCTCCACTGTGTGAGGCCCTCAGAAAGATAAAAATAAATAAAATCATAGATGTTGTATAACGTAACTGAAAACAAAAGTGTAGTAATATAAAATAAATGCACAAAATATTATTTACCTTGTCAAATGCTAATTTTCTATTTTTGCTCCTATCGGTGATGATCGCGAGGATGCTCGAACGACACCCGAGGGTGTTAGGACTGCAGATCTACTGTGATAAACACCCTGAGGCGTTTTATGATAGTGGTAGCTGCACTAGGGCATTATGTGATGGCAAAAGATGCACTAGAAAGGTTCCAAAAATACCTAGAGATTTTTTGGTGGCTCTAGGGGGTGTTCATGGGTTGAGGGAAATGTTGCAAAACTAGATCTAGTTCTACGCAGGTTATGTGATGACGAATGCGAATGATGCTAAAGTGACAACGAAGTGGCTAGGGTAGAAGTGCTTGAGGAATTTTCTAGGTACTTAATATTCTAAAAGATTAAGGAAAAATTAAGGGTTTGATTTATCAAAATGACTCCTCTTTTATAATATTCCCTTGAACATGTTAGGGTTTCAATGACACAAAATGAGTAGTCGAGATTAAAACATGAAGAAGGGTGGATATTAAATCTGGGTAAGTGGCATGGATTGAGGTGGATGGATGGTTGAGATTAAAACATGCCAGACAACTAGGATTAATTCATATAAATAAATAAATATATATATATATATATATATTAAATATATATAAATATAATATATAAAATATAAAATATTAATATTTAAATATATATTAGACAAATACTATATATATATAATGGATTGTTGTGAATGGAGGATACAGATGAATGACAAGTGGCTAGATTTTGGTGTCTATAGATGCCTCTTTTTGTATCGCATTACATGAAACACAATGTGGTGCAAAAATACGAGACACCTAGTTTGTCCTTATGAAGAAGCAACTTTCTTTCTTTGGAATGCGAAGACGATTTTGAAGACAAAATAATTTGAATCTGTAGCTTACCCCCTCAATTGGTGAATGAGTGAAGAATGAGACTCACAAGCCAATTGATAAAATTGTGCGATGAAAAATGTAATTGAATGGTGTAAGTGCAAATGTATGATGTAAATGTGAATGAATGATGTAAATGCGGATGATATGAATGATGTAAATGGATGTCATTTTTGCCTCAATGGAGAAAAGGGGTTATTGTGAAATGCAAGTGATTGATTCTATTTTTGCCTCAACAGAGAAAAGGTTTTTGCCAAGTGTAGATGCCATGGTCATGTAAGATGTATCCCATTGTGGGAAATCAAAATCAAATGTGGTTGCCCCAAGTTTGGGGTGATTCCATGCTGTTGAAGAAAGTGCCTTTTGACATCATTGAAATGCAAAGATGCAAATGCAAAAAAAAAAGAAAAATAGTCTATCCTCGGGACCACTCATGATTGTAGCTAATTCCCACACAAAATTCCTAAACGGTTTCTCAATCACTTTACCCGACTTGTATCCTTGAATACTGGTGTAATTGCAAAGGAAATGATGAAAGTTATCCATGTTGGGAACCCCATGGAAAAGGGCATCAATGACAACTATTTAGCAAATTGGTCTTGGCATAGTCTCACTCTAAAAGTGAGGGACCAAAAGTGATTTTGTTTTTGAACAAGAAGATATTGGATGATGAATATGGACAAGTGTACTTATGGTGATTTACTCATCTTACCGAATTGCATGGACAACCAATAGCTACAATTGCCAAGGAGATAAAATAGACCACTAGATACAAGGTTCACTTGAAATTTGTATTTGAACTTGGAAAATGTGTAAATGTAATGATTGATGGATGAAAATGATGTTGAAAGGAAGATGTGATAATGAGCAATGCATTTATGATTGGATTGTATGATTTTGTGAAATTTTGCATTGTTTTGGAGTGTTTTTGAAGCAATTTTGGACAATTTTATGACTTTTGATTGCAAACAAAATTTAACCACCCAAATTAATTTATGTTCTCACAAAAAGTGATGAAATGATGTGATGGATGATGAGAATGATGAATATGGTCATTTTGTAAAAAATTGGACCATTTTGATGCGTTTTGAGACTTGTAAGGCAATTTTGCGCCTTTTGGGTGCAAAAAAAATTAAGCATCCAAATCAATTTTTGTTTTCACAAAATATGATATGATGATGAAATGAATGTATGGATGCAATTTAGAGTGATTTATGGAGGTAAGGTACCTTTTTGGATCATTTTTATCTTTTTACAAAATTTGACGCCAAACATCGGCCCGCATTTGCAACAACCTCAGACGCTTGTGAGTATCTATCAATCTACATATGCTAGTATGTGTTTCAATGCACCTGTGAACACCCATGGGCATTCCAGTGTGCCAAAAACTATTATAAATATTCTACAAAAGTGAATTCAGATTTATTCTTTGCATTCACGAATTACATAAGCTGCATCTGAGGAAGTGAGGAAATGAAGTGGAGTGGAGTGTAGGAGTGTAGCGGTGTGAAAGCTATGGGAATGGAGGGTGTGGATGTGTCAACAGGAGCAGATGTATGTATTGTTGAGGTAAGTTCCCTTGGCACCCTTATTTGGACTTGTGCATATTTTTTGTTTTGAAATTATACAATGAATGTGACATTAATTTTCTTGCCTTGTTTATGTGTTGTGTTGTAGTTGAATATTTTAGAGCCTAGACATCAATTTTCATTCTATATTCTCGAGGTGAGAAAAACATTATGGTAGGATCAGTAGAAGTGGTTGGAGGATGTGGGGCTGGCTGGGGTAGCCCAGATTGATGTAGTGAGGGCGGATGAGGGGTATCTCTTTGCCTTAGTAGAGAGATGGGATCTAGATGGGGGGACCTTTCCGCTCCCTATTGGAGAGGTGACAGTGACACTTGAGGATGTATATTGCATCCTAAAATTAGCAACGAAGGGGTTACATGTTGAGGTTGGACATGATAAGGGATATGATATGGGTTGGATCTTTGGATATTGATGGCGGGGTGAGAGTGTGAAGAGTGGAGGGATAAGGTACTTGGTTATGTACCTGGATAAGAATTTGGATGCACTACCCACGTTAGTCATGTTTGTATTGGCCAACATAGTGGTCTCAAATAGCACTGGGTATCAGTTCCCATGGAACATGATCAGTCTAGTGTATGACATGCTTGATATGCCTTAGGTGTATGCATGGGCACCTGCTCTGCTAGCTCAGCTGTACTAGGAGCTATATGAGGTGATGAGGTAAGGGCAGAAGGGTATGAGATGTAGTTTGCTACTATAGTATTGGGGTTGGAAGCACTTCAATGTGGCTTAGCCTGTAGGCTTACCTACTAAGGCATGAGATGGGGAGCAACCTTATGCTATGAGATGGTCGGTGGTAGAGGAGGTGCAACTGAGTCATCATATTCAGACTGGATAGAAGTACAGGGATATGTGGGTTAGACTGACATCAACTTAGGTGATTTTAAGGCCATGGCAATGTACCACATGGATTGATGATGGGGAAAATCTTGAAGAACACAAGCTTATACTGAGAGTGGGGGTGAACAGTTTAAGACCACTTTTTACTTTTCTTTTCCAATCAATATTATGCAATGTATAAATAGCAATATCAACAACAGTAATCAAAGAAATACACAAACCACCACACACAATAGAGATACCAATTTAATGTGGTTCACCCAACGTGTGCTACTCCACGGAGAAAATATTTCACTAAAATTTTCTCAATCAATCTCTTAGGAATCCTTTCCTTATTACAATGTTTATGGACCTCTATCCAAAGGAGACACCAATCTCCTAATCAAGTTTGTGGATCTCTATCCACAGGAGAACTCCTTTCTCCTTAGCTATGGTTGGTGATCTTTTAGAAGAACTATTTCCCCCGCTACACTGGTTGCTAATGGATCTCTATCCATTGAAGACTCCTGTCCTCACTGCCTTGGCTAATGGATCTCTATCCACTAGAGACTATCATCCTCTATACTCTGTCACCTCCAAAGCTCTATATCAAATCTATACTAAACACAGTCCTTTGGTCTAGCACAAGTCTATTCAATATCTATCTCTGGTCTAGCATAAATTTGTCCTCAAATCTACACCAAAATATATCCTCAAATCTGCACTAAACACAGTCCTTTGATCTAGCATAAATCTGTCCTCAAATTTTTGTCCTCTGATCTGCACTAAAAATTGTCCTCCGATCTAGTACAAATTTTTCCTCAATCTATGTCTTCAAGCCTTAACACAAATATTGACTCAATTACAAATTAACTTTGCTAGATCTGTCTCAAACCTTAACTTAAGGCTTGAACAAATCAATCAATCAATTCTGGTCACAAGTCTTCTCAAAGACTTGTATCAAATCTACCTTGTAAGCTTCCACAAAATCTCACACTAATATATCCACAAGTCCTCTCTAGAAATTTTCCAATATGCTCAACAATATATGTCCTCAAATCTGTATTATAAGCTTCCACAAAATATCACACAAATTTTTCCACAATCCCTCTCTAGAACTTACCTCAAATATGCTCAACAAGTCCTCACTAGAACTTGTCCAATCTGCTCAACAATCTATGTCTTCAAATATGTATTGTAAGCTTCCACAAAATCTCACACTAATCTGTCTACAAGTCCTCTCTAGAACTTGTCTCAAATCTGCTCAACAAGTCCTCACTAAAACTTGTCCAATATCATAGAAACATAAAGAGAATTGTTAGAGACTCAATATGCTTCACATTCACCTCAATGCTCAATCACTTTTAATCTCTCTTTTATCATAGAAACATATAGAGAATTGTTAGAGAATAAATATGTTTCACACTCATAAACGCTCAACCTATTTCTCAAATCAATTTAGATTATGGAACAATTTGTTTCACAGAACTTGAACTATCACTTCAACACAACTACTTGACTAGGCTCAATCACAACTCTACTCAACCAATCACTCAATGAAATAATCCTTGCTCACAAACCCTAGTCCAAAATTGTGAACACTCACTCAAATATTTCCAACAATGCTTATCAAACAAACTCACATAACAATTATACTCATGATCTTTACAAACCCTAGTTCAAGTTCTTCACTCAACCAATCACTTCAACAACAATGCTTATAAAACAAGGTTACTCTCCTTAACCTCTATTCCAGAAAACCTTGAAGCATTAATTCAAAACACACTCAACAATGCTTACCAACCAATCCTTTTCACTCCAACTTAGCATTCATAACACTCAACAAACACTTACTAGAAATATGTGCCCATACATTTTTGATTGATGAAGAAATATCTTCAAAACCTGTCTCAAAATAGCCAAACCTTCTTGTGCCAATTCAAGTTTAGATAACAACAATTTTATCTCAAAAATATTCACAAGGATATTCTTATTGATCAAAAGGTACAATAAAATTTAATCCAAATTTTACACCTTATAACTCCCTCTAAATTTCTAACCACTCACAAATATCAAGGATATAACACTTTACCACTTAATTGCCCCTTAAAAAAATTAAGCACATAAAAATAATTATCAACACCTTATAACTCCCCTTAAAACCTTATAAAATAAAATTATTTTAAACTTTAGGGCATAACTTTATTTCTCCAAAAAATTTGGCGCTAACTCAAAAAGGGCATACCTTTGTCTTTTCTCCAAAAGGGGGTTCAACGAGTTTCAAACCACCGTATCCCAATCGCCAAGTGCCTTAGCTCTTTGGTGCCCACCACGTGGGCTATAGGTGCCCATGAGAAGGAAGGGAAGCTTCCTTCCTCTTATCTCCTTCGTCCGCCATTGATGCTTCCAAAAAGAAACTCGTGTGGATTCGAAACTCCGCCACTTGCTGCCCTTAGCACTTTGCTTCCATCGCGGTTGCCAACTGTGCTATCCATGCTTGGTGACCAAGGAACTGTTGACACTTTTTGTCACATTATACAAGGGGTAGAAGAATAGTAGAGTTTTTGTATAATAGTTCTTTGTTGCAAGTTTTTATTTTGTTTTAAGTTTCAACAATTTTGACCCCCCTTTGTAAAATAAAGAAGAAAGAGCTTCGCTACCAAATAGGCCAAGGAAAACAGCTTCGCCGAGAGAAAAATAGGAGAATGTGAAAATGCTTCGGGCCCGAAGCACTTTTCATCGCCACTTCGGGCGAAAACCTTGCGAAGTAATTTCGTCGAAGAAAATACAAGGATAACGCTTCGCACCCGAAGCATTTTCAACAACCGCTTCGAGCGAAAGTTTTTGCGAAGCAACATTCAAACGACTTCGTCGAAAGAGGAAAGTATAAGCCAAATTAGCCAAGGCAAGGAAACTACTTCGGGCCCAAAGTATTTACGACACCTACTTCGGCCAGTCTTCACCCGAAGTAGTGGCGCCCAAAGCAAAATGACAATGTGTCAAAAACAAAGAAATGCTTCGAGAAGATATTCCCCGAATCACAGTTTTGAGAGAGAATTGGGTCGAAACATTTTCCAGCCGAAGCAGTTTCGCCAGCAAAAGACAAAGAGCCCCATTGCAAAGATTGAACCCGATCGGCAATCAACATCCTCGAAGGAGTTTTTGCGAAGCATTATTTTGCGAAGAATAAATTAAGGAGAATCTACTTCGGCCCAAGGCTTTGGCGAGGCGGATATGTAGCGAAGCACATTCGGGCCCACGTTCCAAGGTGGGCAGCTTTCCAAGATGATCGAAGGCCCCTTAAAAGTACCCCCTTTCTTTCCCGATAAGTTCGCTGACCAATTCTAGCAAATGAAAGGGACGTAACAGTCCTCGAAGTAAAACCCGACGGGCGTGACGATCACTCAAGCATAGCATCCAGAAGCTAGGGACACTCAGGCAGCACATTAAATGAATATTTCCATGGTTGACCCGATCACAGTTGCCAGTTTTAGCAACCAATTTGAAAACTCAGTCGCAGTAGCCGCGAGGAGCTGATTTTGAGGAGCTCAAGGGTGTACTCCATCATTTTTGTAGTAAAGACTCAAAGGGTCGGGTCCTCTATAAAAACCCAGGCATGTATTGTAAAAGGGGGGGAACTTTTTGCTAGAAAGCTGCTGTAACTTGATGTCCTGCGTCTAATACTAAATATTTTTGTACTCCATTTTTCTCCTTTATGCTGCCTTCTGTGCTTAATTTTTTTGTCTGTCTGCACTCGTATACTGAGACTCTAAATCCTGAATTCAATGTGCGATTGGGGACTGTACCCTAAAATTCGCCCTGAAGGATACATAGGAGAGGAAAAAACATCTCTGTTACTTTCTTTTATGCTGCCTGGTGGATCGAGGTTTCTGTTATTCCCTCTTCTTAATCGCTGTTACTTTGAACCCTGAATTCCAACGAGAGAGAGAGGAGAACCTTGCGAGCCCGTCCAGAGGATACATAGGGAGGTCGGCACTGCGTTTCTTCCATCTATTCTTGGTGTTCTTTGCTGCTATTCAAGTTATTAGTGAGTGATCGTGCTTCCTGTTCTTCCCCACCTTGAATCATCAATCTCTAACCCTTACCCCTTTTTATTTCTTTCTCTAACCCAAAATATTTTATCTCTTTCTTGCACTCTTATCTCAAACCCCAAAAGTAGATTAGTATAGGAGCCGGCATTTCTTCGGAGATTGGCACGAGGGGCATCTCTTCCTCTCGGCCTTTCAATGTTGGTCGTAGGTCTAGGGCGCGCAAACCCATCGAAAGTCCTTTCCTGTGCGGATCTGGTTACCAACAGTTTCTGGCATGCCCGATGGGACACAAAGTCCCATATTTGAGAAAATTTCTAACCTGTCTTCATCGGAGCCAGTAGTTCTAACAAAGTTCTCGGTGAGACCCGGTCAGTCTCATCCCCTGAGTAGTAGTGAGAATCGATGCTCTCATTACTAAGAGACTCTTAGCATCTGGCGACTCTGTTTTACCCAAAAATCTCTAAAGTCATAAAGACCATTGCCTGAACCTAGTTTTTTGTAACCAGGACTCCCCGTGTCTTAAGAAGGTCCGAGTTCGGTGAATCTCTGGCCTGTCTTCATCTGATAAAATCACCTAGCGACTCAATTGAGCTGAAGATCTAGATTTCCTAGTCGAAGGCTCCTATCAAATATAAAAGAAGATATCTCGAAGGAATCAAGGTTCGGTGAGCAGCCTTGACCTCATAAGAGGAGAAAGAATGTTCATCTGGCAACTCTAATTTAGCGGCGATAACCGTGATCTCTGCAGACCACTGCTATAATGGCAGGGGTAAGTTTTCCCAGCTGGGATGACCGAGGCCCCTTGAATCTTCAAAGCTACCACAAGATTCCCGAGATCACCTTGAAAGCATTGACAATATATGATGGCACCATGGGAATGGCCCGAGAACACCTCGAAGCTGTTGCTGCTTTAGCATTCCTCTACAACATAATCCACGAAGATGTCATGGTCCAACTTCTGGCGGCATCTCTAGAAGGAAAGGCACTATGATGGTATAGACTGCTCAGGTCTAAAAGCATCTGTTCATGGGATGACTTAGCGGGAGCACTATTCGAAACATTTGATGGTTCTTAGGATCCCTTCCAACTTCTGACGTACTTCTCCACCATTAAGAGAGCACCCTTGGAGAGCGTCACGGACTTCAATGTCTAATTCTCCAGAACTTGGAAGAAAGTTCTAGGGGAGATTCAACCAACGCCCGCCCAAGCTCACCTCTACTATGTTCGGGCTTTTCACCCGGACATAGGCCTCCTCTTGCTACGATCAGGCGAACAAAGATTCCCTTAGATTTTTGAGGAAGCAGTACGAGCGGAGCAGTTTCTATCGAGAAAGTGGCAATGGGGAGAAGCCCCATCACTTTCTCTGATAATCGCTTCTCCTATCTGCCCAACACAATATTCTTCAGGGAAGAATCCTCATACTGAGCAAAAGCCCGAGATGCAGTCATGTGGAGCTCGAGAGGCAGATCCCATCCAAGTCCAACCATGGCAATTTGCAAGCTTTGCCTCAACAACGAACAATACGGGCACTTGCAATTTCCATCAGAGGGCAGACCAAGAAGAGAAACAAGTTCAAGAGGTAGCACCTGAGAATGAAGAGGGGATGTTTTTGCACCCTTTTTGTATCCCAAGGCATGGCATGCAGGTGTTCAGCCAGAATCCGTCAAGCTTACCTCAAGAGACTGAACCTGAAGAGATCATAGAAGTTTGCTCGTTGTCAGAAGAGCCCTATTATAGCATCAAGGAAGTGGAAGATCCTATACCCAGCCCACAGTTGCTAGACTCTTCGGTATTTTGGTTCCAGCCATCACTACAACCAGTACCCCAAGAGGGCCCGCATATGGCAAACTGCTTCGCCACATCCTGCATCAGTAGCGCGGGTATTGGCAAGAGTGGTGAACTATTGTATTGCTTCCTATTTGCAGCATGGAGAACTTTGGGGAGGAGCCGTCCGGACTTCAAGGATCAACTGAAGTTCAATTTGATCTGGTCCGGGCATTGCAGATTCATCGGATAAACATCCAAAGCTGAGTTTGTGGTGGCGGCATGCCCATTATGTCGAAAGCCTGTGTGAATATTGTAAAAAGTTTGGCTATTAAATAAAATGCTGCTCAGAGACTCAGGTTGAGTTTTGCCTTGGCAGCTATATCCAAAAAAAAAAAAAGAACTCCTTCGGGAACTTGGCTTGCGAAGTAGTGCATGCGAAGTGGTTCGTAGCGAAGTGCGATTGGCCGAGCAAGGTTCCGACTAAGGTATGAAAAGGTTCGCCACGAAGTATGTCAGCTCCAATTTCAGCTTCGCTGACCCAAAGATGTAGAAGGCAGAAGCATTTATTGCTCGCCTAGAGGAACGTGCCGACAATCACCTTCAAAAGCGTCCAAAGCAAGCGAGTTAAATGAAAAGGCGTCAGGTACGTCCTTAGGGGATTCAGCTGAGAGAAAAGTTCACCCTCAGGTACCAGGTGGCGGCCGACTGCATTCCCAAAGCAGCTGCAATCATCATAACACATGGCCCTGTGTACTATGCCATCGTGGGGCCAATCCGACGAACCGATGATCTCTCCGGTGAAAAGTGTAGGATTAATTGTGGCATAGGCTATAAATGAGGGTAGTTGTATTTGGCGGCTATATAACGTAGACTCCAAGAAGCCGAGAGGATTACTCACTCAACGACTCATACAGACCCCATTGCTAACCTGCAAGCTTTCCCACTTTGCACTTTAAAGCTTCAACGCCAATTTTTTTTCCATACTGCAAAATCTGTCGCCCCAAGTATCAACGATGGAAAGTTCTAAGGAGAAGGGAAAGGGGCTAGAAGTAGTGGCCTCCGAGAAACCAAAGGTAAAAGGCCATGGAAAAGGGTCGAAGCCAAGGCCCGTTGATTCGGGCCTCCACCCAGATAAGTGTGTCATAGAAGAAAAGGGGGATTCCGAAGATGAGCAACCCCTAGAACCACCAGTCGATAGGTGGGAAAGAATCAGGGATACGGAGTTGTCGAAGAGCGGAGCTGAGCTCAGGAGCACCATTGAGCTCATGATAAGCAAGCTCTCGACAGAAAGTAAAAAAGCTACCGCATACTACTCCCAGATATACTGGTATCTGGTGCCCCCCACACACCATTGCCCTGAGCTGGTCAATGTCATTGCACAAAATTACTAGCCCTCCACCAGACAAGTGTTGGACGCATCTGGCCAAAAGTTATTTTCAATTTTGAAAGAAGATGTACAGGTAGCTTTTGCACCACAACAGGGCCCACCCAAGGGATGTATAGTTTGCAACATTGTTTTGAGCGAACAAACGCAGAGGTTCACGTCTGCTGGCTACATGATCAATTTTTTGCAACAGAGCCTCAAAAGCGGGCTCCCTTCGGGCAGACTGCCCCAAATGTCCCTTCCCTTGGAAGCTTTTAAAAATGTTGACCTCTTCTCCATCATTGCATGGGTGGCAGGGCTATCTACCGATGCTTCGGTATATCCTTGGCAGGTGTCCCTGGCCGAATGCATTTCCAGAGGGGAGTTCAACGCCCTCGATAATTCGAGACCCGATTCCAACCCAGTCTTCGTAGACTGGGCAGAATGGGTGGCCAGGGGCTTGCATGCGCAACTCACCAGCATGAAAAGTGCTGGGACCAGCCAATGCTTCGCGCCCTGCTCCTTTCTTGTTTGGTTACTCTTTTTTCATGTACATAATAGTTTTCCTCATGTTGCCATTACGACAAGTGGCAAGGATGGAAGTCATTTGCTCGTATATCAGTGGACTCCCCTACTATTGAGATCAGAGTCCTACTATTCCTTCAATCAGCAATTCTTGGGACCCGCCATGCACATGCTGGCAGGATCCTCCCCGCGAGTCCCCCTCGGCTTGAGAAACAAAGTAGTCTAGGAGAAGAGGGGAGAAATTTTTCGACTAACGCAGGGGCTAGTGATTTGCATCTTCGGCTTCATAGGAAAGCCCTTCATACTGCCAGTCTACCCCTCCGAGTATCAGTTCACACTGGAAGTCGCTAGGCAGAGCGACGCAACTAATGCCATCTACGACAAAGGTCAAAAATGGGCCCACACTTGTGACTTCCCTCTCAGGATAGGAGTTATTGAAGTGTTCGCCCTAAACCAGAACGTCTTCCTGGAAGAGAAACTCGCCAGGTTCGGCCTACTCCAAATTCCCCAGCAATGGCTTTATGATCCTTTGGGAGTGATGAGGGACCATATACGGGTCAAAAGCTTCCATGTTTGCCCCTATCCAGAAATTGTGAAACAAAGAAATAATCCTCGGGGAAAGGATCTGGAATGGCATCTGGAGAAGATGGAAGCCTTACCTCCCTGGCACGAATTCTACCCAATGGAGGTCGCATATGACCCAAATCGACATTCACTCTCGAGCCCCAACTCCACCTTCTGGAGGAAAGCGAAAGATGACTTGAAGGAGGGAGTAAAGGATTGGGAAGTGGCTAAACTGAGAGAATGGTGGATAATGAGGGTCCACCGACAGAAAATGAACTCTTATGGATTCTTTGCAATGGACAAGGACTTCGTAGAGATTTATGAAGCCAACGCTGGAAAGTGGAAGCCTTCTTCCTTCGCCGCCCTCATCCCTCCAGCTATCCTAGGCTCGGGCGAGAGTCCAGAAAGAGATGATACTACTACAGGAAAGGAAAAGGCCCAAGCTACACCTTCGAGATCATCGTAGGGGCCTATAGGAGGCCACGACTCGAGCACTGAAGGGTCAGAACAACCGCTGGTAAGGAGGAAAAGGAAAAAGCAAGAACAGACCTTGGCACCCCTAAAGCACCCAAAGCGACCCCGCACAGGACTTGCAAGCCCCTCCACTGGGCGACTGGTATCAGACCCATCCAAAGCAAGTGTCGAGGTCGCTGCCCTGTCAAGTATTAAAATTGAGAAAGAACAAGATGCGGCTACTCCAGAAGTCGCCACTACCACAATGCTAGGAGGGCACGTAGGTACGCATTCGCCACCCCTCGCCCTAGCCTCACACATTTTTGCCATAACCACAGCTGGAAGTTCTCGCCGGTCTCCCTTGCATAGCCCATCACCCCATCACACGTCACCTACCGTCGGTCCGGTCTCATCCCATGATCATGACAAGGGTAAGACCATAGATCCCACTTCAACGTCGAGTCCCTCCACGTCTGTCGCCGAGCCTTCTGGTGAGGCATCCCCCGCACATTCTTTATATTTGTTTACTCCCTTAGCTAGAGATCTAGCCTTGTCTAAATCATAGATGTCCTTAATTAAGGACCGCCCCCTTGCCGAGAAGCTATTCCAAGCACGACAAAACACTGAGCAAATACTAAGGGAGGCAAGGAAAAGACGAGGATGCTCGACGGCATCAGTTGAAAAATGCACCATTTTTTATTTAGAGGCTGGAAAGGTGCATAAAATCAAGAAGGTCCCAAAGGTACAAAAGCCTCTGGATGAAATGACTCCAGCAGACTATGATTACCAAGAGACACCTAAGGACCTAGAACACCTGAATGTTGATAATGAGTCGGCATCCATGCATGTCCGAATTGAGACCTTTAGGGCTCCTGCAGTTATCGCCAACCAGCGTAGGATTGAGGTCGAGGCCGCCAATGTTAAGCTGGAGGAAGATTTGGCAAGGGTCCGCTCCAAGTTGGCAGAGGCCGAGGAGCAGTGCAAGGCCATGGAGAAGGAGACGTTCGACCTAAAGCAGCAGGTTCAACAGCTCCAGTCTACAGCCGAAAGCCAAGCGCAGAAGCAGACCGAGAGTGATCTGAAGGCCAGGAAGCTTGAGGATGAAATCGCGCAAATGCAAGCTCCAACGTATGCAAAGGAGGATCTAACACTGTTTGACAGGGCCAAAATTAAGGAGATCCATGCACACCTGCTAAAACATTTTTGGCCTCGGTGCGCCAGTGCTTTTTCAATTTTGATGTATGTCACCGAAGCACAGCAGGCTATTGCCGAGGGAGGGTCAGTCATCGACGAGGTCACGCAGAAAGCCAGGAGCCGACTCAAGCTAGCATTCAACATCCAGAATACTAGATATCAGGACCTGCAGGTCACCGCGATGACCCGAACAGCTAGGGACTGGTCCATAGCCCAGGCCACGGTTCGCACCTTTTTCTCCAAGGTGTAAAAAGCTCAGAAAGCCATAAGCCTCCAGGACATTTTTGACAATGAGCAGCACGCCTCAATGAGTTATTTTTAGGACCTTTCTTCTTTGGGTTTCCCAAGTTTCACGGACGATGACGAAAATCTTCTCAGCAAGGATGACCTCAAGCCAGTATGGCTGCAGTTCTAGAATGATGTTTTCGAGATCGATGGCTGGGAAGAACCAATCATAGAAGGGCAGGTGATAGATTTCATCTTGAGATACTTTAAGATCAAGGCTTGCCTAGACGATCTGTTCACCAGGGCCAAACATGCCAACATCAAGAAAATTGATCGGTTTCGCGTTCTGGTTAAGGCATTGCAGGATCAAGAGCCATTCCAAAAGAGTGCCTGGACTCATGTCCGAAGAACGATGAAGCGCATCCGTGATCGCCTCGAACCATCGCCCCAGCCAGAAGCCGTGCCGGAGGAGGAAGAGGAAGAAGAAGAAGAAGAAGAAAGAGATGAAGAACAAGAAGGACAGACCGTAGAAGCAGGGTCTGGGGAAGACCAATGACTCCGTAGCCTAATGGACCAAGGCTAGAGGGTTCTTTTGCCGAGGCGAGCTCGTCACCCCGCGAGCCACCAAGAATGTTGACACTTTTTGTCACATTATACAAGGGGTAGAAGAATAGTAGAGTTTTTGTATAATAGTTCTTTGTTGCAAGTTTTTCTTTTATTTTAAGTTTCAGCAATTTTGACCCCCCTTTGTAAAATGAAGAAGAAAGAGCTTCGCTACCAAATAGGCCAAGGAAAACAGCTTCGTCGAGAGAAAAAGAGGAGAATGTGAAAATGCTTCGGGCCCGAAGCACTTTTCATCGCCACTTCGGGCGAAAACCTTGCGAAGTAATTTCGTCGAAGAAAATACAAGGATAACACTTCGCACCCGAAGCATTTTCAACAGCCGCTTCGGGCGGAAGTTTTCGCGAAGCAACATTCAAATGACTTCGCCGAAAGAGGAAAGTATAAGCCAAATCAGCCAAGGCAAGGAAACTACTTCGGGCCCAAAGTATTTTCGACACCTACTTCGGCCAGTTTTCACCCGAAGCAGTGGCGCCCAAAGCAAAATGACAATGTGTCGAAAACAAAGAAATGCTTCGGGAAGATATTCCCCGAACCGCAGTTTTGAGAGAGAATCGGGCCGAAACATTTTCCAGCCAAAGCAGTTTCGCCAGCAAAAGACAAAGAGCCCCATTGCAAAGATGGAACCCGATCGGCAATCAACATCCCCGAAGGAGTTTCTACGAAGCATTATTTTGCGAAGAACAAATTAAGGAGAATCTACTTCGGCCCAAGGCTTTGGCGAGGCGGATATGTAGCGAAGCACTTTCGGGCCCACGTTCCAAGGTGGGCAGCTTCCCAAGATGATCGAAGGCCCCTTACAAGTACCCCCTTTCTTGCCCGATAAGTCCGCTGACCAATTCTGGCAAACGAAAGGGACGTAATAGTCCTCGAAGTAAAACCCGACGGGCGTGACGATCACTCAAGCATAGCATCTAGAAGCTAGGGACACTCAAGCGGCGCATTAAATGAAGATTTCCATGGTTGACTCAGTCACAGTTGCCAGTTTCGACAACCGATTTGAAAACTCAGTCGCAGCAACCGCGAGGAGCCAATTTCTTAGAGCCCGAGGGTGTACTCCACCGTTTTTGTAGTAAAGACTCAGAGGGTCGGGTCCTCTATAAAAACCCAGGCATGTATTGTAAAATGGGGGGAACTTTCTGCTAGAAAGCTGCTGTAACTTGATGTCCTGCATCTAATACTAAAGATTTTTGTACTCCATTTCTCTCTTTTATGCTACCTTCTATGCTTAATTCTTTTGTCAGTTTGCACTCGTATACTGAGACTCTGAATCCTGAATTCGGTGTGCGATTGGGGACTGTACCCTAAAATTTGCCCTGAAGGATACATAGGAGAGGAAAAAACATCTCTGTTACTTTCTTTTATGTTGCCTGGTGGATCGAGGTTTCTGTTATTCCCTCTTCTTAATAGCTGTTACTCTGAACCCCGAATTCTAGTGAGAGAGAGAGGAGAACCTTGCGAGCCCGTCCAGAGGATACATAGGGAGGTCGACATTGCGTTTCTTCCATCTATTCTTGGTGTTCTTTGTTGCTATTCAAGTTATTAGTGAGTGATCGTGCTTCCTGTTCTTCCCCACCTTGAATCATCAATATCTAACCCTTACCCCTTTTTATTTCTTTCTCTAACCCGAACTCTTTTATCTCTTTCCTGCACTCTTATCTCAAACCCCAAAAGTAGATTAGTATAGGAGCCAACCTTTCTTCGGAGATTGGCACGAGGGGCATCTCTTCCTCTCGGCCTTTCAATGTTGGTCGCAGGTCCAGGGCACGCAAACCCACCGAAAGTCCTTTCTTATGCGGATCTGGTTACCAACAGGAACCTTCCTCAGTGGGTGTTGTTCTTTCACCTACCACTTGGAACTTTTAAAGCCAATGAAAACCCTCTTCCTTCCACATACGATTCACACATTTTTCTTTCGCATACCACATGATTAATTTAGATGAATGTTAGACTTTAGGCTAAGGTGGAGGACTCCCTTTTATACACGCTTTGCCATATGACTCCCATGTTGGTGCTCGATGGTTGAATTTGAAAATTTGAATTTCGACTTTAATAACCCTAAGAGGTTATTCAAATAACCATCAATTAATATATAATTAATATTAAAATTAATTAATAATTAATTTAAATAAATTATAATTTAAGTAAATTAATTTATAATAAAATTATATTAATTAATTTATAATTAATTTAAACTTCCCTGTATAATATTATAAAGAAATATTATAATATTATTTGCTTGGGCTTCTTCTTTGCACCTTGGACCTTATCTTGACCTCATGGAATCAGATATGATCAACTAAAAATGGACTCTCCTTTTGCACTGATTGGAGAACCTGAAATTGATGTTGCCCACTGAACCTGCCACAGACTGGTCCTGAAATCTTGACATCAATGATCACTCACTCTTGACATCAATGACAAATAATCTACTAAAAATTTCCAACACATCTAGGGAGGGTTCAGTAGGCTAGATGGGTAGTTGGGAGGCACAAGAATGAGGTGGAGCTGATCCAATTCTCATGGGTGTTGAGATAGTTTGGTTTGAGATAGGGGTTCTTGAGGTGTTAGTGCTATATAGGCATCATCGATATGAGATGGGTCTACCTTGTTCTGAGGCATGGAGGGTGACCTATGAGTATGATGATGAGATAAATATCCCTGATGTGGATGATGTGGGGACTACTGTAGAGTACGATGCATGGTTCGCTGCACAACCACCATGGGTGCCAAGTTTTATAGTGGACGAGGGGAATGGGAATGAGGATGAGACAGAGGTCAAGAAGGAGGAGATAGATGAGGCTCATAGACATCATAGATGCCTTTGGTCTAGCAGTCGAGTGAGGTAGGTAAGGTATGTAGTAGAGTAGACTCCAGAGATTGGAGGTGATGATGATGATGATGATGATGATGATATGGAGGAGGTGCTAGAGAGACCTCCAAGTTAGAGTGAGGGGGATTGGGCAAGGCTTGAGTAGATGGTGGTAGAGTGAGACACAATGATAGTAGCTCAAGATACAAATATAGTGGATCAGGATGCAGAGATAGCTCGACTACGGGCAAAGCTAGAGGTATATATGGCTACTGGTGGTGGAAAGGATAGGATCGTGAAGCTCCAAGTAGAGCTACTTGAGAAAGACCATCATCAGAGACTTTATGTACTATGCCTTCGAGCCTAAGATGGATATGTCTAGATTTTGGAGGATCGATTGATGGAGCACCACATTGGGTTACTAGATCCACCCTCCTCATCTATATTTGGGTATGTTAGGCATAGCGAGTCTAGGCATAGCTCTAGGTCTAGGGCTCCTTTAGGGTCACAGGGATCCTCCTATAGGTGTTAGTGTTGAGATGCACTTTTTGTATATGAGCCTTGGTGCTCCATTATATCTAGCCTTTTGGGCATTCATTGTACATGCAATATATATATATATATATACATGGCTATTAATTTTTGTGTTATGCTTTTGTGTGTATGCATGTGTATATATGTGATGGATGATAATGCAAATGAATTAATTCTCTAATGATCATTTGTAGTTTAGATTTTACTTGAACATGTATAGCATTGTTGTTTAATCAGGGGCACCAAACTGGTGGTATATGAAATGGAAGACTCATGTAATTATATGGATGTTGATATGGAAGAAGATATGGATGTTGATATGGAAAACTAACTATTTTGTAGAGACTCAGAACTACTAGTGATATTTGACAAACTCACTAACTGTTGTCTAATTTTCTCTAAGACCAAATGTGTGTGCAGTGAATTCATTTACCGAATCATGAGTATGGTAATGAATCGAGGTAATCAAGAACCATTATGTGTGCAAGTGAGTTCATTAACCCATCTTGAGTAAATTGAGATGAAAACCTATTATGGAGAAGACCAAGAATCTATCTTGTCCTTATGTGTGGTCAGAGGTCTCTTTAAAAGAGATGTGTTGCCACACATGAGCATACTCCACTACCAGTCAAGCTTCTATAACCTCAATGGATATTAGCTCCATAGTCCAAGAATTTGATCTCTAAGCTTTGGAGATTCAAACTACCTAACCGTCTAACTGGAAATGTAGTTCTATCCTTACAACTTGAGGATCTGTGGTGTGTTATGTGTAAAAGATTTAGAGTTTTAGGGATTTTTCCCTACTCTTTCTTTTATTTTGAATTTATGATAGTAGTGAAAACCACTGCTTTTTATTTTTGGACTATGTTCATAATGGGACAAGCAAGGAATATCCTTTTCGCTTCAAGGTACAACCCAAATATGGTATTATCTCTCTTTGACACAAGATGATTTTAAGATGTGTGATTATGTTTGGTTCAAGAGTGTTAGAGTAAATTCCCAGAACTCAATATTTTCTTAGTGAAAATGTATCTTAGTCCTAAATAAAACTCGACATATAATGGAGGTTGCTAGAAACACTAGGAGTGGTTGAGTGACCAAAAACACCTAGGGATTATGGACATGTGGTTTGCAAATGATAATTGGAATTTATGAAATGGTGTAATAAAGTGGATGATGATTTGAAGATTCCCCTAATTAAGACAACAAATATGTATTGGATCAATTATTATCTAAACTTGACTAAATGACCCCTAATATGAAATGTGAAATGTGTGAATGTGGTTGTGAATGTAATGTATGAAATGTGGTTTTTAAAATGAAATGTGTGCAATGCAAAGTGTGAAATGCAATGTTGTAAAATGTAATGTGTGAAATGTATTGTTGTTTTTGTGTATTAGCCATGTATATATACATATATATAGATCACATTAAGCATAGAATGCTCTCAAGTGGATGATGTTAAGTGGTTTAAGCTTGTAGACACCAAAACAACACCAATCCGATTATGTGACAACAAGCATTGATCGCACTAACACACACAACCCCCAGGGCAGCCCCCAGAGGTTAAACAGTGGTTATAACCACTCACACAGTAGTTTTGCAAGTTAGGGATCAATTTGGCATCTTTTAGACACTCAACTACTTATTCGTCCCACCCAGGGACGAGTGCAAATTTATACTCGTCCTATCCAGGGACGAGTGCGGATTGATACTCGTCTCACCCAGAGACGATTACCAGCGCTCGCTTCGGGGTGGGACGAATGCCAGGTTTGACCGGAAAAAAGTCAGATCTCGGTGCATGACAACTCAGAACTACCACTTAGCTTTTCCTGCATGGCATAGGAGTGCGAGTGAGTTCTTTTGACAACTCATATCTGCCAATTGACTCTCCCTTCACTGCATGGGAATGAGAGTGAGCTTTTTAAGACAACTCAGATTTGCCACTTAGCTATCCCTTCATTGCATGGGAGTGCGAGTGAGCTTTTCTAAAACATACAAAGACATGCACAGAGGCAGTTAAGAAGCCCTTGATCAAGAAGAAGTCTTCTCTTCACACAAAAAGCATTCATGCAAAGAAACACTTTTGCATGTTAATTCAAAGAGACCCCTTGGGTCTATAAAATGGTGAGTTTCCTCACCCAAAAGATATATAGAGAAGGAGCATTTTGAGCGACGAAGTGCTGCTAATTCATTTACTTGCGATTTGTGTTTTCAACATCCATAATCTCTTAATCAAAAGAGAGGTTATTGAGTGACTTTTGAAGGCATGAATCAAGAACCAACCCCGATTTCTCCTAGATCACGTTCCATAAACCAGAGCAAGGAGAAAAATTTCTACTATGGAGAGAGATCCACAAATCAGAGCAAGGGGAAATATTTCTCCTATGGAGAGAGATCCACAAATAAGAGCATAGGGGATTGGTGTCTCCTTTGGATAGAGGTTCATAAAAATTGTAATAGGGAATTGATTCCTATGAGATTTATTGAGAAAATTTAGAAGAAATATGTTCTCCGTGGAGTAGCCCACATTGGGTGAACCACGTTAAATTTGTGTCTCTATTGTGTGTGATGACTTGTGCATTGCTTTGATTACTGCTATTGATATTGCCATTGATCATATTGGATGATATTATTTAGGAAAGAAAAGTAAAATTTGACCTTATACTGTTCACCCCCACTCTTAGTATAAGTCTGTTTATTCAATTGGTATCAGAGCGAGTTCATTCGAAAGTGTATAACAACTTGAAGGAAGATATTATAGGAACACAGATGGCATCTCAGAATGGATCTTCTTCAAATAAGACACCATTGTTCGATGGAAATAATTATGCTTTTTGGAGCATAAGAATGAATACTTACTTGATGGTTCAAGGATATAAGACATGGCAATAATTTGAGGATGGGTTCACACCTACAACTAATTCTCCCATAGATAAATATGGTAAGCTATTGCATGTGAATAATGCTAAGGCTATGAATGGAATCTTGAGTGGATTACACGAAGTAGAATTTATGAAAGTTATGCATTGCAAATCAGCAAAAGAGATATGGGAAAAATTGAAGCAAACCTATGAGGGAAATAAAAAGGTCAAGATGGCAAAACTACAAAATGACAAGAAAAGGTTTGAAGATTTGAAGATAAAATATGATGAAGACATTGCTACATACTTTATTCATGTGGATGAGATTATTAATACCATGTATGGACTTGGATTTGAAATTGAAGACTCTAGTGTTGCTCAAAAAGTTTTAAGGTTACTCCCTATGAGGTATGATGGAATAGTTTTAGCTATAGAAGAGATGA
The DNA here is from genome assembly GCA_028583015.1 of Wollemia nobilis. Classification (NCBI taxonomy): domain Eukaryota; kingdom Viridiplantae; phylum Streptophyta; class Pinopsida; order Araucariales; family Araucariaceae; genus Wollemia; species Wollemia nobilis. Next base: position 4,290,504 of record JAQPPZ010003192.1, on the reverse strand, counting down.
GAGATATTGATCAGTTGTCTATGTATGAGTTACATGGAATTATTACAGCTTATGAGATGATAATAGTAGAGGATCCCAACTCCAAGAAAGACATATATTTCAAAGCATCAAAGAAGACAAAAGATAAGAAACTAGAATCAAGTGGTGAGTCAAGCAGTGATGAAGAAGCTAACTATGGTAGAAGAAACAAGGACTCAAGAAAGCACAAAGGTATGAAAAAAGTGAAATGTTTCAATTGTGGAAATTTTTGTCACTATGCATCTAATTGTCAAGAAGCTGAAAGCAGTAGTAGTGAAGAGAAACATGATCATAAGAAAAAGGAAGGAGGAAAATCCAGGTATGAAAAAAAAATAGGTATGGTCAAAACAAACATGAAAATAAGTTCTTTCAAAGGCACAAAAAGAGTTTCTATGTTAATAAGGGAAGCAAACCTTCAAGTGACATTTATGAAAAACCCTTAGATAGTGAAGAAGAAGAAATTATATTTTTGGCATTAGAAGAGGAAGAAAAATGTTCCTATTGTAGATAAAGTTGAAAAGTGTGAAGATGTTCTTGAAGACCAAGAAATAGAACAACATTCAAAAAAAGGAAGAGGAAGGCACAATAGATCTAGAAGCAGAACTTATTACTGCTCTAAGAGAATTAAAAAAGGTTAGGAACCAGAATTCAAGACTAAAGGTTCAAGTTCAAGAATGTGAGGAAGAAAAAGAAAAGCTTCTACAAGATCTGACAAACTCAAAAGCTAAGGCAAGGAAAATTAAAGAGGTCATGAGTGAAAAGTTAGAGACAAAAGAGTCAAAATGTGAAAGATTAGAACATGAGATAATTTCACTAAGGATGGAAGTAAAATATTCTAAGGATAAGCTACACAAGTTTGGGAAAAGTTCAAAAACCTTGGATAAGATTATCAATGCACAAAGATCTTCATCTATCAAAATAGGACTTGGTTTTGAAGAAGGACAAGAAAAACAAGAAGGGTCAAGCTCAAAATCAAAAGAGGAAGAAGTTTTAGAGGAAGAGAGTGAAGGAGAAGTTGAGACTTATGAGGATAAGTTAAAGAATAGAAGATTCACTAAGAAAGGAAACAATGCACAAACAAGGAACATGGATCATCACAAAGAAGAAAGGACTAAGAGACCAGTGGGCTCAAGACAAAATTTCTTCAAAGGATGTTATTTTTCATGTAATCAGTTTGGTCACAAGGCTATGCATTGAAAGGTTCATGAAAATAAGGAATATGGTTTTACTAAGAGAAACTTCAAATATGGACATCTCTTTTAAGGGTATTGCTACTCTTGTAATCGATTTGGTCATAAAGCAATCCACTGCAGGGTTCATGATAGAAATGAGTATGGTTTCACCAGGAGGAACTTCAAGATATTTGCACCTTCTAAGAAATACACCATTAAGTGTTCCAAGTGCAATAATCTAGGGTATAAGGCCAAGTGGTGCAAAACAAAGTTTCCAAAGCTTCCAGAGATAAGCAATAATAAGGACACTCAAAAGGATAAAAAGGGTATGTTGAGAAAGAAGGTTGACAAAGAAAAAGAGCATTGTATTCTAGGAGTAGAAATACTCCCACCCCAAAATTAATCACCTCAAGGAGAGGAGGTGGGGAGGGGGCTGAGCTAAGAGTATTATATTTAGTCCCAAAGGAGTTCCTTTGCCATTTATGACAAAGGGGGAGAGCATTCAGTCAGGGGGAGCAGTTTCTCAGGGAGAGCAGATTGGGAATGAAATGGTTTGAAAAAAGGAATTTAAAAAAAGGGTTGCCATCAATGATAAATGGGGAGATTGTTGGAAATTTGAGCATGTTGTGTTGTCATTGATGTCAAAAGGTTTAATGTCAAAAGGTTTAATGTCCTAAGTTGATGGAAATATTTGTGAGAATATTCTTCAAAGGGCACATGAGGCATGAGGTAGCAAGAAGAAAGAAAAACCTTCTCCATGATGGTATTGAAAAATAAAAGGGTCAATTTTATTTACCATGGTGGTATTTGAAAAAGGAAAAATAAAAAGGTCTATCTAATTTACCTTGGTGGTAATTTTGCAAAAGAAAGAGGTTAAATTAATTAACTATGGTGGCAAAATTTTTAAACTAAGAAAAGGCCCTAAGAGAAATTATAATATTTAAATCCCTTGGATTTAAATTATTACAATTAAAATATAATATTTTATTTGTGTCAAAGGTTTAAAAATTTGAGCATCGAAGTTAAAGTAATACAAACCATTGCATATAAATATTACATGCTAAGGTGGTTAATAATATGGCTGTGAGTTGAGAAATTCATGCGCCCATTCGATCGTCGTTCGATTCAAGATGAAGAGGAAGAAGACACCAATTTTTGGAAATTGAGGCAGAGTAAAGGACAAGAGGTAGGGGCTCCAAGTTTCTATTCCATCTGGGTAGGTAGCCCAAACTGTAGCATCCGCGATGCTAGGTCATGGCAGTAGACACGTCTCATGTTCGAGATGCAGTGGAAGCAGGTGATAAAGTTTTATTTGATATTTTGAGTTTTGCATCGACGATAGAGGACAAGGAGTGCATTATCCTTAGGTTTATGTGGGTGGCTAGACCACATGGTGTTTGCCATTTTACTAGGGCATGAAGGCCAGTGAGGTCATAGGTTCAAGCAACAGCAACAACGCTTGAAGGCAAAATTAATTTTTTTAATAAAGGTATGCATGTTGTGTTTGGTTAAGGAGTTATAAGGGTTAATAAATTTTATCATTGTGATATGATATGGTTAGGGAGCTATAAGGTTAGTAAAATGATTTGATTTTTATTTTAGAAAGGGATGAAAGGTGAAATTTTATATTACTAATGCTTGGTTGATGCATGAGATGAAGTGATAATTTCTTTGGTCTAATTGAAATTTGAAGTGCATTATTTTTGTTTTCATAAGAAGGAGGTATAAGGTGTATATGTGAAATTCAAGTGTGTAATTTCTGGTTTGTTTTAGTTGAGCATTATTTTGCATGAAATAATAAGAGTAATAATGTGTAAAAGTGGTTTGATACTTTTGTATGGTGAAATATCTTTTGAGGTGAAAATTCATGTGGATGTTTTGAGAAAGTATCTTGCAATCTAACCCTTTAAGTAGCATTAGAAAAATTAGTTATTTGTGAGATAGGTTTTGAAGACATATCTCCATAAGAGCAAATTAAGAGGTATGGGCACATCATTCCTTGTTTAAAGTGTTTTGTTGAAGTGAATGTTTTGGAACATAAGGTGGAGTGAAAAGGATTGTTTGATAAGCATTGTTGGAAATATTTGAGTGAGGATCTTGTGCTTCATTGTTGAATTTTTGGAAACATTTGAGATAGAATTTGAGAAAAAACTATGCTTTTGTTGTTGAAAGGGTTTGAAACATTTTGAGCTAGAGATTGTGAACTACTTGTGCTAGGGTTGAAGACAAGTTAGTGTATCTTTGTGAAATATTTTGAACATTGATTTGAGAGATATTGATAGCAATTGTTAAGGTGTTTGAGATTAATTTTATGAGGGAAATTATGCATTGGTGTGATTGATCTTTGAGAGAAAATTTACAAGAAGAATAAACCAATTTTGTTATACATTATTTTGATTCAATTTGAAAGGGACTTTGCAAGAGATAGAGAGTGGTTAATTGAGTAAAAGATCTGTGAGTGTGAAACATATTGAGTTTTTGATAGAGCATATCATTCTCTATATTTTCCAGAGGTTAAACAAATTTTGAGTAGAATATATTTGTTTGAAGAAAGCTTTTCTAAAAAAGATATAATCTTGGTTTGTGTGTAAGGTTTGGAAATAATTGTGTAGGTTAAGTGAGCAACATTGCAGACAGATTTGAGAAAGTCTTTGAGAAGACTTGAAGGCATTTTTGAGCAAGTATTTGAGAAGACTTAAATGCAGATTTGAGCAAGTATTTGAGAAGACTTGAAGGTAGATTTGAGAAAGTATTTGAGAAGACTTGAAGGTAGATTTGGGTAAGTCTTTGAGAGGACTTGAAGGTAGATTTGAGCAAGTATTTGAGAAGACTTGAAGGTAGAATTGAGCAAAATTGAGAGCAGGTTTGATTTCTAATTTGATCAAGCTTTGTGTTAAGGCTTGAGGATAGTTTTGAGACAGAATTGAGAGAAAATTTGTTCAAGCTTTGTGTTAAGGCTTGAGGATAATTTTGAGATAGAATTGAGAGCAAATTTGTTCAAGCTTTATTTTAAGGCTTGAGGATAGTTTTAAAATAAAATTGAGAGTAGATTTGTTCAAGCTTTATGTTAAGGCTTGGGGTAGATTTAAGATAGAATTAAGAGTAGATTTGTGAGTAGAGTTAGATAAGATTTGTGCTAGACTTGGGACAGAGTTTGGTGCAGATTTGAGATAGAGTTGAGAGTAGGCTTTGGAGGTGATAGAGCATATAGGAAAATAGTCTCCAGTGGATAGAGATCCATTAGCCAGTGTAGTGGGGATAGAGATATCCTATGGAGAGAGATCCACAAGCCAGAGCAATGGGGTAAAAGTATTCTAGAAGATCATCATCCAGAGCAGAGGAGATAGAGTTCTCCTATGGAGTGATATCTGTGAACCAGCTGGGAAGATAGAGTTCTTCTATGAAGAGAGATCCACAAACTAGTTGAGGAGATAAAGTTCTCTTGGATCACATTCCATGAACTAGAGCAAGGGAAAATAGGTCTCATGTGGAGAGAGATCCATGAATCAGAGCAAGGGGAAAGAGTTCTCCTATGGAGAGAGATCCACAAATCAGAGCATAGGGGATTGGTGTCTCTTTTTGATAGAGGTTCATAAATATTATAATAGGGAATTGATTCCTTGAGATTTTTTGAGAAAATTTAGAAGAAATATTTTCTCCGTGGAGTAGCCCACATTGGGTGAACCACGTTAAATTTGTGTCTCTTGTATGTGATGATTTTTACATTACTTTGATTATTGCTATTGATATTTCCATTGATAATATTATTTGGGAAAGAAAAGTAAAAGTTGACCTTATACTGTTCACCCCCCTTTGAGTATAAGCCTGTGTTCTTCAGTATCATCATCTATTAATTCCTACAATGAAATTTGCAATGAGGAGATCTCAAGCTCAAGAGGCATGATTACTTCAGCTCCATAGACCAATGAAAATGGCATTGTTCGAGTAGGAATGCAGATGCTTGTTTGATAAACCCATAATGCCAAGGGAATTTGAGTATACCAATCAAGATGATTTTATTTAACAAGTTTCTTGAGAATAGCAATTAAGGTCTTATTGGTAGCCTCAACTAGTCCATTTGCTTATGGGTAGTAAAGAGTCGAGAAACTGTGTTGGATATTATATTTCTCGCAATGTGCTCAAACATTCTTGTTATTGAAAGACTTACTATTATCAGAGATGATTTTCAAAGGATACCAAAATGACAAATGATATGATGAAGTAAAAAATCCATAATCCTAGGTCCTGTCATACTGGTTAGAGGAATTTCCTCAACCCACTTTGTGAAGTATTGAGTGACTGTGATGATGAATGTATGTTGTCCCGAGGAAGGAGGTAAGATTTTTCCAATCAAATCTAGACCCCATTGTGAAAAGGGCCAAAGGCTTTGAATAGGCTATAATGCTTGTGATGGTACATGAGTTAAATTAGCATGCTCTTGATATTACTTACAATGCTTGACATAAGTACAACAGTCATATTCCATGGTGGGCCAATAATAACCCATGCATAAAATACACTTTGCAATGGCCATTCCACTAAAATGACCACCACAAGTACCATAATGAGCTTTAGCTATGGCTCTTTATGCCTCTGTTGACTCGAGAAAACAAAGTAGGATTCAATCATAACCACATTTATACAACACATCCCCCAAGAGAGTAAAACAAGCTATATTTTTCTTGAAAGTGTGTTTAGCAATCCATGGCATGTCTTATGGGAGTGTTCTAAACTTGAGAAAGACTATTATTTGGTTTGACCAAGGCTCATATGGATCTGAATGGATAAAGCAAACATCTTTTTCATCCTTATATTCAACACGAATAATTGTAGATTTAGAGATCATTGTAACAATGAGTGGTTGTACCTCTCCTATGGAGTTCTTTGGAATTAATGATCCTAGAGAGGCCATCACATCTACAAATCTATTAGTCAAACGTGTAAACTATTAATTTAATACCAATTGAATTTGGTGAGCAATTTCATTGCTACTTCATGGTAAAGCTTTATGGTAGGTTCTTTGCATTGGTATTCTCCATTTATTTGTCAAACGAAAAGTTGAGAATCACCAAATATCCTGATACGCTTTATGCCCATAGCTATGGCTACTTGAAGACCTAAGATTAAGGCTTCATACTCTACATTGTTGTTTGTGCATTGGAAGTCAAGTTTGAATGATAAGGGAATAGGTATCCTCTGTGGTGTATGAAACACAACTCCAACACCTTGACCTTTTTTTGCACTTAGAACCATCAAAGAATAGTGTGATATTGATGTATTCCTTCAAAATGATATCTTCTTCTTATTCAGTGACAATGAATATTGAATCATATGGGAGCTCAATAATCAAGGGTTGATCACTAGGAAGTGGAGTTTCCACAAGTTGATCGGCTATGACCTGACCTTTAATGGATTTTTGGCTAATGAACTCAAGATTGATTTTAGTAAGAAGCATAATCCATTTAGCAGTGTGGGTATTATTGTATGTGTGAGATATCATATAACGTAGAGGATTTTCATGAGCTATGACATATGTGGTGTGACTAAGCATGTAATTTTTGAGTTTCTTAGTGGCAAAAGCCATTGATAAGCTCAATTTTTTCATGAAAGAATATCTGGTTTCATAGCTTACTAATGTTCGACTAATGTAATAGATAACTTGCTCTTGATTATTCTCATTCTCTTTTGCAAGCATTGTCCCTAATGCAAAGTCCATTGCTGAAACATAAATATGGAAGGGGATCCACATAAAAGGAGTTAAGACTGATGGAGAAGCTAGGTGTTGCTTGATATCATCAAAGTCTATTTGGCACTCATCTATCCATGAACACCTTTTGTAGAAGGTGATTGAATGACTTGCATTTGTCAAAAATTTGCGTAATGAAATGATGGATCGATTGGATATTTCCTCATAAGCTATGCAATTTCTTCAAGTTTTTTGGGGGAGGCATCTCCATGATGGCCTTGAATTTGTTTGGATCCACCTCAATGCCTCTTTTGGAGACAATGAATCCTAATAGTTTTCCAGAGGTAACACCAAAGACAAAATTTTTGTGGTTTAACCTTACATTATGCTCTAGAAGTCGATCAAAGACTTTTTCCAAGACACCAATGTGATCTTGTTGAGTTTTAGATTTTACCAAGCGATCATCCACATAATATTTGATGATCTTATGCATGTAATAATGGAATATGTATGTCATGGAACGTTGATAAGTGGCACCTACATTTTTGAGGCCAAAGAGTATCACCTGGATTGAATTTTGTTTTTTGTTGGTCATCAGGATTGATTCAAATCTGGTTGTATCCTGAAAAACCATCCATTAGAGAAAGCATTTCATGGCCAACACAAGTTTCAAAAAGAGTATAAATGTTTGGTAGAGGAAAATCATCCTTAGGACACATTTTGTTAAGGTATCAAAAATTAGTGTAAATGCGTATCACCCCATTAGGCTTGTGAACGGGTACCATGTTTGAAAGCCACATAGGATATTCAATGGGGATAATGAAACCCACATCTAATAGATTTTGAAGATCTTATTTGACCAATAGGGCAATAATATGATGTATGCTTCTAAGTTTTTGTTTGACTGGCTTAGCATTAGAATGCAAGGTGATATTATGGACAACCAAATTAGGGTCAAGACCAAGCATGTCTTTGTAAGACCATACAAAAATACCCTTCTTCTTCTTGAGGAGAGTAATTAATTGCTCTTGTTCATCTATGGATAAACTTTTACCAAGTTTAACAATTTGGGGATTGTCTACGTCTAAACTAAGGTTCACATGGTATCTTTAATAGAAATATGAGAACCTTCCTCAAGTTGATGGGGTGTTGGGATCAGATGAATGTCATCTATGACATTATCAAACTCTTATGACTCAACCTCTACTATGTCTACCTAGAAAACCTCAAGATCTAAAGGTGAAGGTGAAGTTGGAGGTGATGGAGAAATGTAGTTGGTTGAAGCCCTTAACAATTCCTCAAAAAGTAGAAATTTGGCAAAGGATGGAGGCAAGGAAATCTGGTTCATATCAATAAAGCTCATGTCAATTAGAATTGGATTTGCCAAATTGTATGGATTACGGAGCGGGGTCAGTAAGTCAATAGGATTCATGTTGAACTAAAGAGAAAAATGGTAGTTGGCAATGGAGGATGGGTTCAACCTTACATTATGCTCTAGAAGTCGATCAAAGACTTTTTCCAAGACACCAATGTGATCTTGTTGAGTTTTAGATTTTACCAAGAGATCATCCACATAATATTTGATGATCTTATGCATGTAATAATGGAATATGTATGTCATGGCACGTTGATAAGTGGCACCTACATTTTTGAGGCCAAAGAGTATCACCTGGATTGAATTCTGTTTTTTGTTGGTCATTAGGATTGATTCAAATTTGGTTGTATCCTGAAAAACCATCCATTAGAGAAAGCATTTCATGGCCAACACAAGTTTCAAAAAGAGTATAAATGTTTGGTAGAGGAAAATCATCCTTAGGACACGTTTTGTTAAGGTATCAAAAATTAGTGTAAATGCGTATCACCCCGTTAGGCTTGTGAACGGGTACCATGTTTGAAAGCCACATAGGATATTCAATGGGGATAATGAAACCCACATCTAATAGATTTTGAAGATCTTATTTGACCAAGAGGGCAATAATAGGATGCATCCTTCTAAGTTTTTGTTTGACTGGCTTAACATCAGAATGCAAGGTGATATTATGGACAACCAAATTAGGGTCAAGACCAAGCATGTCTTTGTAAGACCATACAAAAATACCCTTCTTCTTCTTAAGGAGAGTAATTAATTGCTCTTGTTCATCTATGGATAAACTTTTACCAAGTTTAACAATTTGGGGATTGTCTACGTCTAAACTAAGGTTCACATGGTATCTTTAATAGATATATGAGAACCTTCCTCAAGTTGATGGGGTGTTGGGATCAGATGAATGTCATCTATGACATTATCAAACTCTTATGACTCAACCTCTACTATGTCTACCTAGAAAACCTCAAGATCTAAAGGTGAAGGTGAAGTTGGAGGTGATGGAGGAATGTAGTTGGTTGAAGCCCTTAACAATTCCTTAAAAAGTAGAAATTTGGCAAAGGATGGAGGCAAGGAAATCTGGTCCATATCAATAAAGCTCATGTCAATTAAAATTGGATTTGCCAAATTGTATGGATTATGGAGCGGGGTCAGTAAGTCAATAGGATTCATGTTGAACTAAAGAGAAAAATGGTAGTTGGCAATGGAGGATGGGTGGATCCTGTTTTCTAGAACCGATGCTAGAACTCTAGGAACTTGAACAACAACAAGCAACACAAATGAATGCAATAGGCACAAAGCCATGCACATGCAATGTAAAGTTTTATTTTATTTTATTTTTATGTTATGTACATATATTACAAGATTGGCCAGTGATGTGGATTAATGAAGTGGAGATGATTCACCAGTTGGTTTGGCTTGCTCTTGTAAAAAAATCAAGTGAAGTATGGGCTGATGGATGGGCTCATATAGGGAAGATAGATTGGACAATGAATCAATCTCCCCATACATAAAATTAATGCTATTGGGCATTGAACCCATGTTGTACACCGCTTCTATAGATAAGGGTGGGTCACATGGGTGACCATAATCCTTAGTATTTTGGATGCTAAGCGGTGTGACAATGATGTATTGGACCACATATTCACCAATAACAGGATTAGTGAGGTGGACCGCAACTTGGGATGATGTGGAGGTGGATGTGGAAAGGTCATGGTTGGCTGATGGCTCCAAAAATGAGAGAGATGTGGACTAGGATGGCATCTCACACTCCATTAATGCTACTTGTGAGATGCCAGCTGATGTGGATGGAGTTGGATTTGGTTGAGGTGGTTGTTGGATGGGTGGTGATGTGGAAGGAATGATGGTGGAGGATGTTTATGTTGATGATGTGGTTGATGTGGATTGAGCTTGGCCACATGTGCATGTAGTCAAAGGTGATGAAGATGGGGGCATGGAGGTGGAATTTTGATGTGAAGTGGCGAAGGGAAGATCCTCAAGAATAGGAGCTTTAGATGAAGTTGTGGATTGTGTGTTTGATGAGGTGGTTGATGATGTAAAGAGCATATGAGTGGAAGAAAGCATGGATTCATAAGTATTTGAAATGAAATTGCAATACTTAAATGGTTCAACATCCACCGGTATGCAATGAACTTGTCCTTCATGTACATATTTTAAGCATTGATGAAGTATAGAAGGGACACATCTCATTTTCATAATATAAGGACATCCAAGGAGTACATTGTACGCCATGGAACCTTCCAATATGTGAAACATTATGTGCACCATTTTTACCCCCACTTCGATGGGTAAAATAATAGTGCCAACTAAGGAGCAGAGAGCATCATTGAGGTGTTGGAGAGTGTATGTGATTATGATATTGATAGAGGAACCATTATAAATCAATACTCATTTAAATGACTTCCTTTAAATTTGAGCAATGATGTGCAATGGAGGGTCCATCGATTCTGACGATATTGGTTTAATTTCAAAATTATAGTATGTAATGGAATACTCCATACATGTTTGGGTGCTTCCCAAAAAATTGCTAAAGGTATTAGCATCTTGAGATTGAATTTCAATGGATTTTAAAATATCCATTAATGCTTCATGATGTGGGGGATATTGTTGTATAACCTCATAGATAGAAAATTTAGCTAAAGCCATTTTAAGGCTAGTGGTTAACAGGCTACTCAGAGAGATAATTGGCCTTGATGGATGATTGATAGGATGAATGGATTGAGATGGATGGCTTGGAATATGAATTGGTTGGGAAGGATTGGTGGAAAATTGAATGGGTGATGATGATGTGGTAGGTTGAGGAGACACACTTGCTTGAGGTGCTATAGGGGATTGAATAGTTTGATGTTGTGCACTTTGTTCATTGTTAGTGGATTTTTGACCTCGAGTAACTACATGGATAGCACCCACAAAACCTTGGTATTATTTAACATGATTAACTTGATTAGGAGGGGTATTGGTGTTAGAGCCTCCTATCGTTGGTTGCCCCTTTTGGTTTTTTTTAGCTAAGGGACTATCAAGCTTGATGGCCCCTAAGTCAATGAGATCTTGCACTATGTATTTGAAGTTGTAGAAACTATTTATATCATACCCATTTGCCTATGATAAGGGTAAAATAAATGTTCCCTATAGTGTTTACTACACTTGGTAGGATCATCTGGTTTAACCTCAGGCAAGGCAAGTTGGTTTGTTTCATACAACCTATGAAATATGGAGGCATATGATTTGGCTAAGGGGGTGTATTGGTGGTTTTTTCAAATAGATTATTGACATGGGCGGTTTTCCATAGTTGGCATTATGTTTTGGACTAATTGTGATGGTGAGGGAACCACATGATATGTAATTTATTGCGGTTGTTGTTGCACGGGTTGTTGTTGAGCCATTACCGGTTGGCTCATGACCACTTTATTGACTTGATTGGCTTGATTGACCTGATTTGGTTTGAATTGGCTAAAATAATTACCTTTGTATTGGTCCTTATTATACAATTATTTATTTTTGGACTTATGCACACCTTCTTGGATTTTAATCTCCTCAATGATGCTAGCTTGGGAAAGAGCTTCCTTAAATGATCTGTACCATTGTAATTGTAATAACCAAGAAATGGATTTTAGGTAACTCTTGGTAAAAAATTGGGTTAGCTCTTCCATTTGTAGGGTGAATGATAATTTTGTGATAATAGCCCTCCAACGGTTTCCAAAATCATATACTGACTCATAATCATATTGTTTTAAACCATATAAATTAGACAATGATACTTTATTTTTAACATTGACGGAAAACCTTTCAAGAAATTGGTCAACCAAATGTTCAAAAGTGTAAATACTATGATGAGGTAAATGGTTGTACCACTCTACGACATCTCCCCCCAATGTCTGAGGAAAATTTCAAAGCATTAGAGCATCATGATGTTGGATTTTGAAACATGAGTAAATGAATGTATTCTCATGCTCTCTAGGGTCTTCAATCTCTTTGAAATTATCAAATTTTAGTAATGTAAAATCTATCGGATATGGTGGTTATGGTACCAAAAAATGAATTGGTTGATTGATCAGCTGTCTTAGAGTTAGCTTCTGGTTCATCATACCAGGAGTATGTTGCATCAAGCTATCAATTTGTTGTTGCATGTATTAAATTCTAGGGTCTTCCTCAAGTATATAGAAGCCCTAAATTACTTGGTGATTTTATGAAGGTGAAGTGGTGAGATGCTAGGGTGTGATGAGATGGTGATGATTTGGTGGAGTGAACTAAATTTGGTGATGTTGAGGTTGATGAAGAAATGATTGTGAATGTTGAAAAGGAGATAACGTGTGAGGACTATGAATGTTATGAATTGTGGGAATGGCATGGGTGTGAGTTAATGACAGTGTGGAAATGGAAACCATAGAATATTGTGGTACCCATGATGGATTTGGAGTGAAAAAGGTAGGTTGGGTGGAAACAGGCTGGGACTTAAAATCTACCACCTGTACTTGCTATTAGGAATAAGATTGAGCACCTTGTTGAGCCATAAGTAATTTATTGAGATGTTGCCATATTTTCTATATGGCCTCCTCTAAGGTAGATGGTGTGGATGTGGAGGGAATGGATGAGGTAGGTGGAGGATAAGTTATAATAGGAATTACAACTGGATGAGAGACATTGGATGGGGTGGAAACTAGTATTTGTGAAGCAACATTAACATGTGCTTCATACAATGGATTTCCATAGGTGGTGGTGTATGAAGATGGGATGGAGGTGCTTTGAGTACTAGGCTATTATGGAATGGACAAATGGTAGGAAGGTGCAACTGACACCTCAAAATGAGGGTTGGTATACACCTGGGTGAGACTAGAAGGTTGTGAGGAGGCAAGTTCCTATTGAAAAGAAGGATCATGCCTAGGTGGGCTATATATTTGTTCTATAACATAGAAAATCTTTGAAAATATTCTACTTTAGCCATGTCTATGTAGGTTATGTTATGTTTGGTGGGGGATGATGGTTTTTGTTGGTCATAAAATCTACCTAGGAAAGGATTTTGGGTAAATGTATGCACCCTAGACCTGGACCAACATTGAAAGGCCGAAGGGAAGAGATGCCCCTCGTGCCAATCTCTAGAGAAAGGTTGGCTCCTATGCTAAACTACTTTGGTGTTTTGAGATAAGGGATGCAAGAAAGAGATAAACAGAGTTAGGGTTAGAGAAAGAAATAAAAAAGGGGTAAGGGAAGAGAGATCGATGATTTAAGGTGGGAGAGAACAGGAAGCACAATCACTAATTGACAACTTGAATAGCAACAAGGAACACCAAGAATAAATGAAAGAAATGCAACATTAACCTTCCTATGTATCCTCTGGGTGAGTTCACAGGATTCTCCTTCTCCTTTTCATCGAAATTCATGGTTCAAAGTAAAGACGATTAGGACAAGTGAATGTAACAGAAACCACAACCCACCAGGCATCATAAAAGAAAGCCAATATAGCATTTTTCCTCCCTTATGTATCCTTCAGGCAAGTTTCAGGGTATAGTCCCCAATCACACACCGAATTCAAGATTTAGAGTCTCAGTGTACAAATGAAGAAAAACAAAAGAATCAAACATAGAAGGCAGCATAAAAGAGAGAAATTGAGCCCAAAGCTCTTTAGTATTAATCGCAGGACATCAAGTTACAGCAGCTTTCTAGAAAAAAGTTCCCCCCTTTCTTACATTACAATGCCTGGGTTTTTATAGAGGACCCGACCCTCTGAGCCATAATTACACAGAATGACAAAGCATACTCTTGAGATCTGAGAAGTCGGCTCCTCGTGGCCCTCGTGACTGAGCTTTCAAATCAATTACCAGAACTGGCAACTGTGACCGAGTCAACCATAGAAATATGCATTGATGAGCTTCTGAGTGTCCTTGGTTTTTGGGTGCAATGCTCGAGTGGCCGCCATGCTTGCTGGGCTCTCCTTCAGGGACTGATACTTCGCTTTCAATTGCCAAAAATGAGCAGCGAGCTTTTCGAGCAAGTAAGAATGCATTTATGAGGCACTTGATCATCTCGAGAAAATACTTGACTTGGAGTACGTGCCCCTTTTGAGTCACGAAAAAGCAACATGTCGCGATATCATGACATTTCTATGTCTTCAGCTTCTTTTGTTGCTTTTGGCCACGAAAATGCAACATGTCGCGATATCATGAAACTTTTCCTCCTTTGGTCGTGAGAATGCAACATGTTGCGATATTGTGACACTTTTCTTCTTTTGGTCGTGAGGATGCAACATGTCACGATATCGCGACACTTTTCCTTTCTTGCTCTTTCTCCTTGCTTTCGGCCATGAAAATGCAACATGTTGCGATATCGCGACACTTATCCTTCTTGCTCCTCCTTCTTGCTTTCGATCGTGAAAATGCAACATGTCGTGATATCGTGACACTTTTCTTCTTTTGGTCACTAGGATGCAACATGTCGCGATATCACGACACTTTTCTTCTTCTGCTCTTTCTCCTTGCTTTTGGTCGTGAAAATGCAACATGTCGCGATATCGCGACACTTTTCCTCCTTTGGTCATGAGAATGCAACATGTCGCGATATCGCGACACTTTTTCTTTCTTGCGCTTTCTCCTTGCTTTGAGTCGCAAAAATGCAACATGTCGCGATATCGCGACACTTTTTCTTTCTTGCTCCCCCTTGTCGCTCTGAGCCACGAAAATGCAACATGTCGTGATATTGTGACACATTTTCTTTCTTGTTCCCTCTTGGCGCTCTGAGCCACGAAAATGCAACATGTTGCGATATCGCGACACCTTTTCTTTCTTGCTCTCTCTTGTCGCTCTGAGCCACAAAAATGCAACATGTCATGATATCGCGACACCTTTTCTTTCTTGCTCCCTCTTGTCGCTCTGAGCCACAAAAATGCAACATGTTGCGATATCGCGACACCTTTTATTTCTTGCTCCCTCTTGTCACTCTGAGCCGCAAAAACGCAACATGTCACGATATCACGACACTTTTTCCTTCTTTTGTCGAGGCTATTTTCTTCATTTTATGCGCAAGGGGGTGGCATTGAAAGCCAAAATTGCTGCAACACTTACAAAACTTTCGAAGCAACAAAAAAAACACTTTACAAAGAGAAATTTTTTGATTTTTTTCTACCCCTCTATGCAATGTGACAAAATTGTCAACAGTTCTATTTTTGGAATGGATGTATGGATGGCTCTATGCAAAACATCCATATTTGAAGTATGCATAACATGTGAGGGACCCGTAGAAAATTATGAACAACTTTTCTGTATCACACTAATGGGGTTAACCACAAAAGTGGTAGGGAAAGATGTTGAACACTCCATGGATGAAGTGACTTGGTTGATGGAAATTTGACTCAAGATTTTTGTTTGATTTTGTGTTAAAACCATAAGCTAGTGAATCAAATGTGAAATATGCAGGAAAGAAATGCAAATAAAATTTTTACAAAATTAAACAAGCAATTCAATCCTACATTTTTGCAACATATTTTTCTTACCTATTTTTTATTTTTATCTCTCTTTTATATACATTTTTTGTTTTTGTGAGGTTTGTGTGTTATGAATGTGCTAATCTAAATTATACAAGGTAAAATCTATGGCTGGCTTGCAAATGAGATTCTTCCTAGTGATGAAATCTAGAAATTTTGCTCATGGATGTCTACAATTGCTAAGGGCAGAGATTGATGAATGGATATGAAGCCCACCGTCGTCAAATATCAAACAATGGTTGGTGATGAAATCCAACTCACTACTATTTATTGTGATGCATACAACAATGATTCATTTTAATTTTTGTGTTATCTATTGTGTTCATACAATGGTAAAAATATCCTATTTCACAGGTCTAAATCAGAAGCCAAAAAAAATAATACCAAGTTCCTCAAAATAACTTAGGGTACACCTATTAAGACCCACTCTGAAAAGTGGAGGGTTTACCTAATTCTTCTGCCTTGAATCACCAAATGCATGAGTAAACTTATGTATTCTGATATTTTTCCAACTTAGACAAGTAAAATGGAAATTTTTAACCCTATTATGCAACTATTTTATGCTTTTGTAATTTCACATGAAAACAATATGCAAAAATAATGAATGAATACATCAAACAACAACAAAAATCTAAAATAAATATGATCTATAATGAATACATGAATGTAATTCTACTCTAAATGCAATGTGTATGATGAATGTAAATACCTAAAATGCAAATGAATGTAACTATTTTTAATAGAAACTAAATAATTTTTATTTTGTTGATTTTACTGTAAAAAACAAGAAAAATGAAACAAAAATAGATTAGGGTTTGAAGCAGGCTTACCAGGAAGCCTACATATTTATTCCCCACTCTGTGAAACACATCTCAAAGCCACTGAAACACACCAAGACATCTATTGAACACTGGAAGGCATCTCTAAAGCACTACAGGGCATCCGTGCAACCTCTGATCGACTTCTGTAATCTCTAGAAACCCTAGTTTTTCATGAAAATTATGTGATCAAATTTTTGGAACTTGCAAAATGAAAACAAAAATAGAAATTTAGTGATAAAGTAAATTAGAATGAAGAACCCTTTGGGGTCCCACCATGATCGCCATTTTGTAAACCAAAATCAAGCAACACCAATATAAAAGATAAATTAATCAAAACATAGTAATAACACAAGATTGCACAAGATAGATAAGCTTTTATTAATGCGGGTGGATCTCAAAATGATACAATAAATGTGCCCCAATATGGGGTTTTACAATATTTCTGTGATATAGAATTTTAAAAATGCTAGGGTTCTCCAAAACCTTAGGTCAATACACTACTAGTGTCTTCGTGCTGGTCTTCGATCCAAACAAGGTTGCGAGTGGGATTATGTATCCTTAAAGGGCCACCCTAGCTTCAAAAGCTTCCAGAAATATGATTATGTACCTGTAATCAGAAACACAATAAAAAGAGATTAGAAGCACCTATGAGGGCTCCACTGTGTGAGGCCCTCAAAAAACTAAAAATAAATAAAACCCTAGAAAAACCAAGATCCCTACTACACCACATCCTCATCCTTACTCTCTTGGATGGAAGGATAGAAAAACCACTTCAAATATCACACATACCTGCAACATTGCATTTTTTTTTGATACCAAGTTCAAGGATAAGGTAACTTGTGATGTGATACCCATGGATTGCTGTGGTTTATTGCTTGGTAAGACTTATTAATATGATAGGTGTGCTCACTATGATGCTTACACAAATACCTACACACTCCAGCAAGATAATAAGCACTACCTTATTGAATCTACCAAGCACACCACTAATCTATTGCTTAGTTGCAGATAAGCTAGAAAAGCAGTAAATCAAGCACAAGCACTTGCACTCATATTCATTAATCCAAAGCAAAAGAAATATTCAACACAAGCTTGCAAGTCCACTAGACCCAAAGCACTTGATAAAATATTATAAAAATATGACTATGTTTTTCAGGAGCCCACTTCTTTACCTCCAGAGAGGGCCATTAATCATAGCATTGATATCATTCCAGCAACACCTCTACCTAATGCACCCATGTACCGATAATCACTTTTGTAATATGATGAAATTAAGAAACAACTTCAGGACCTATTAGCTAAGGGGTTCATAAAACACAAAATTTCTCCTTGTGCCTCTCATATTCTTCTTGTTCTAAAAAAATATGATACTTGGCAACTTTGCATTGATTTTTGAGCACTCAACAAAATCACTATAAAAAATAGATGTCCACTCCTCGCATTGATGATATCTTAGACCAATTTTAGGGTGCTAAGTTTTTCACTAATATTGATCTTAGTAGTGGTTATCATCAAGTCCATATTCAAGTTGAATATACATGGAAAATTGCTTTTCAAAACTAATATGGGTTTGTTTGAGTGGCTAGTTATGCCCTTTGGCCTTACTAATGCTCCTGCTACTTTTATGAGGCCAATGCATGAAGTTTTTAGAGAGTGCTTGGATATATATATCATTATCTATCTTGATGATATTATTATATTTTCTCCCACATGGCAGGCACATTTGGAGCATATTGAGTATGTTATTTCCATTCTACAACATCATCGGTTGTATGGTAATTTGCCTAAGTGTTCATTTGGGAAAACATTTCTTTCCTATATTGGTTTCATCATTAATAAGAAAGGTATTTAGGTGGATCCTATAAAAATAGAAGTCCTTCTTAATTGGCCCACTTCCACCAATGTCACTGAGTTACAGAGTTTCCTTAACCTAGCTAATTTCTATCACAAGTTCATCCCTGGATATTCCACTATTTCTAGTCCTTTGCATCAATTGACTAAGGAAAAATCTATCTTCCAATGGACTCCTACTCATTCCCATGCCTTTTCTACTTTGAAAGACAAACTTTGTTCTACTCCTATTTTAGCCATCCCTGATCTTAGGCAACCTTTTTAGATTGAAACTGATGCTTCTCAGTTTTCCCTTGGTATTGTCCTAAAACAAAATGCTCATCCTATTTCTTATCATTTAGAGTCCTCCATAACCAAGCAAAATTATTCCACATATGATAAGGAACTGTATGCATTAGTCCAAGCCATCAAAAATTGGTATCATTACCTTCTAGGCAAAGAAACCATTGTCCATACTGACCATTTGCCTTTACAATTCCTCCAATCACAAAATAATATCCAAGAAGCTTACCACATGAAATGGGCTTCTTACCTTCAACAATTCCACCTAGTCATCAAGTACAAAAAGGGTAGTAAAAATTATGTGGCTGATTGTCTAAGTCATCGTCCTTCATCACATGCCCTAACCATTATCACTGCCTCACACTTGGGTTTTCATTTTTGGCCTTCTGAGTATCCTCATGACCTTGAATTTGCATTAGTTTACCAACATGTCCAGCATCCTTCCTCCTCCAACTTAACCCATTTTAGGACTATCATTTTAGGGAGGGTTTACTTTACCACCTGGATAAACTTTGTGTACCCTATGAGCATCAACCATCCCTTCTTAAGGAGTCACATTCTACCCTCTATGGTGGATATTTTGGAAAATATAAGACTCTATAAGAATCTCCATCACTTGAAAAGGCTCTTCTCCTATCCCCACATGCATTGTGATGTTTTGCATTACCTGAGGTAGTGTACCTCTTGTCGTAGATCTAAGCCCACTAATAGGAAATTATATCTTAGCATACCTTTACCTCTTGCTTCTCATCCTTGGGAGAGTATTTCTATGGATCTCGTCAGTGGGTTTCCTATGATCGTCTATCAACATGATTATAGATTTGTCATGGTCAATCATTTTAGCAAGATGGCTAAGTTTATCCATTGTCGTAAAACCAGTTCTACTATCAACTTATTTTGGTCTTCCCACTAGTATCATGTCTTCCCACTAGAATTTGACAAATAGTAGGTTGGCATTTATTAGGGTGGTTGGCCATTGAATGATTTTATTGCTAGTTTTACCAAAATTGGTGGTTTGTAATAGGTTGATAAAACCTATAAATACATATTTTTGATCAATGAAATGTATTCTAGATTGGGTTCTTCGATCCATATCATCACACACTTTGTGTTCTACTATAGCAGCAAGGACACCTACATATTGAGGGGTCTTAAATGAAATGGGGCTAGGGTATCTAGCGATGATGCCTACCATCAAGCTGGATCATGTGTTGTTGATTGCTCTAGTAGAGAGGTGGTACTCAGAGTATACCACATTCCTTTTGTCGACTAGAGAGATGATAGTGACATTAGAGGATGCTTGGAGGATCCTCTAGGTACCTATTTGAGATACCCAAATACAAATGGGATATAATCAGACTAAGGCCATCCTAGGGCTAACATATGGTTGAAATTTTGAGCTAAGATAATATGGCATTAATATCAATGCCTTATATCAGGTAAGACTACTAGATCATATTAAAACACTACTATGTATTATGGTTTTAGGCTTGTTGGTTGGAGATATTAGCAAGAGGTTGTTGCATTGGGATTTTTTTTAGATCATTGCTTGTATGAGAGATGAGTGGGTACAGTTTGCATGGGGCCCTTTATCTTGTACAGGCTATATCAGACTCTCCATTTAGTTGCCTACAAGTATGGTAAGAGTCTAGTTTGTAGCACTTTCTTACAAATTTGGACATGAGAGCATATAGCAATTAGACGACTAATGGGTTTACCCATAAATATGGTTGATCCATATGTTTTATATGGGATCATGTTCATGAGATTAGTAGGAGGGATTTTAAAGGGGTTATGATGAAAACTCAATGGATCATTGATGACCTACAACAAGACTAGATAGTGTGGTGTCTCTAAAGAGAGCATGTAGGATGGGTTGAGGATGGTGTCCAATTGGAGAGGGTACAAAGGATCAGGTGGCTATGAGGGCCTCACAAAGTTTAATCCATATTTCCTAGATAGGGTTTTGAGGTAGTTTGACCTTGTACAGGAGATCCCAATGATGGGTGAATTTTGGTTCCAACATGTTACCTAGGAGAAACAAAGAGGGTTTGGTGACCTTATAGACCCTAAGAGTTTTGTTGAGGGGCATGCAAATGATCCTCCTATGGTAGATTCTAGGATTGATGATGTAGGGGTTTCTCTAGGCTATCTTTAGTGGTATCATCAAATTTGTCCTACATGTATCACATCGATGATGAGGTAGCCATGGATGGGACATAGGATTAGTAGGATGGCTCATCATCATATCCAACTAGCACAAGATAGGTTATGGTAGAGGCAGAGAGATGGGTCTACACTATCATACGCTTTGATTATGGAACCTATTGCTATAACTCATGAGACTAGTTGAGGGACTAGCAAGATGATAAAGGAGGCATCATAGTGGGAGAGGGATGCCATGATGAGGAAGATAGAGCTTCTTCAAAGATAATTGGACAAGACAATAACAACATGGGATACAACTCTCCTAGAGAGAGACTAAGCCATATTTGAGAGATATTAGGCTCATGTACAAAGGGATTAGTTGAGAAATGAACATGATGATGTCATAACTAGAGTAACTATAGCTAGGTATGGAAGTAGTGATGTAGCTATTAAGGATTATTTGATCAGATAGCTACCTTTTAGGCTTAGTATATTATAGATGTGGTGAGGATCATACTATAGATTGTTTTACTATGTAGTCATTCCTTTGAAATAGAGGTAAAATTCTCCCTTGAGGACTCAATATTGTTTTCACTCTAGGATGAAATCAATGACATGACCCTCACAATAGTTCATTCACTGTTCTCCTTGACCTACCGAGGGTGGGTCAAAGAATTAGGGCCAATTTGTGTAGATTTTTGGATTTTTTGTGAGTGGCATGAGAGCATCAATTTTTTTATGAGATGCCTTAGCCAATTGATAGGATCTGAGTGTACCAGGTTTGATAGATTTTGGTACACCAGGTCAACATGTGATTAGATGATATATATATATATATATATATATATATATATATATATATATCTATATATATAGATTATTTATTGGTTCATGATTATGTTTATATGATGTTGAGTTGATGTGATGTGAAAATTTGTGTAAATTGTATGAATGAGTAAATATATAACATGATGCATTGATGATGTTATATGATGGATATTGTGTGTTTGGATGAGTAGAAATTTAATTTCAAAGTTGATTTAGAATTTGTAACAAATTAATTTTGTTTTGAAAGATTCTATGTTTTGAAATTTTGATAGGAACTTGATATAATTCTTATGAATGAATTACTGTCAAGTAACAATGTGAAAGATAGATATGATAATATGAATGCTAGTTGATGAAGAGGTGTAGAATTAATTTAAAGGATAATGGATATGTGAAAACATGATTTGGAAAACTTTGAGTAACTATATTGATGTTATGATCAAAGTTCAAAATAAATTCAATAAAATTGAAAGATGACTTGATTTTCAAGTTTTGAGATGGGAGTCATGTTAAATGATGTTGATAAATACTCTCAACATGATTTTCCATGAGTTAGAAAGGGAAGAAGCATTTTTCACAAATTTATTTTATTTGTGAAAAAGAAGGGTTAGTACCAACATCCAGTCATGAGTTAAAAATGAAAACTTCTTTGAACTATTGTACATTATGCATATCAATTTGAAAGACTAATTTAATAGTGCTTTACAAATTTATTTATTTATGTTGCCAATAGACCCTCAGCGGTGGCCTCTCAACCTAATAAATGGAAAAGTGCTTAAGTGACTATTTGATAACATTTTTAGGCAGTCCATGTTGTAGGATAATTTATGTCCAATAAAAATATTTTTATTTTCTACTAAGCAGTGGCTGTTCAAGCATGATTAATGGACAAGCACTTAGACAAACTATTGCATTTGTAGGTAGTTGATGCCATTTTGATGTTTGGATAGTTGATGTCCCTATAATATAAATATTTTGGACAATTTATCCATATGATATAGTGCTTTGGATAGTTTATGTCCATATGATATAGTGCTTTGGATAATCTATGTCCATATGATACAGTGCTCTGGACAGTCTATATCCATATGATATAGTGCTTTGGAAAGTCTATATCCATATGATACAAATATTTTGGATAGTGATTTGGATAGTCTATGTCCATATGATAAAGAGAGTTTGAACAATCTCTATCCATATTATACAGTGCTTTGAACAATTTATGTTATTGTTGGATTCAAATAGTTTGTCCTTATTGTTGGATTTGGACAATTTATGTCATTGCTGGATTCAAACAGTTTATGTCCTTATTGCTGATGTTAATGCCTTGGTCTCAAGGCTTATTTAGATAATAGTGTTATGATAAAATTCTAATAGGACTCCACTTGCATTATCGATGATGTGACCCGAGTTCCATCCCCATGATGGATGTGTATAAGAAGTATTACTAAAAAAAAATGCTAAAAGGAGACCTTGCCATCAAAAGTATTGATGTCATAGTATTTTCATCATTTTTATGAGTTATGTTGATTTTTTTAAGGAAATGAATTGATATTATCCATCCTTTTTGTGAATTGATAGGAGATAATTTTTTAAGTTCCAATACTTTAGGATTTTATTAGGGCTCATGAAGAAATGAAGTATACCCCATTCATCACTTGGGGTGCGCTAATAAGAGGCCTAAATTAGGTATTTTTTATAGAATTTACCATGGGTTTAGGGGAATGTAAAAATCATACATTCTTGTGGCTTGAGGATTGGTATCATTTGACAAACAAGGGGTAGTTTTTTTTTATATTAAGAAGATTGATTGGTGCTTTCAGGAAATTGGAAACATGCCAATTTATCATTTTGAGAACTATGGACTGATTTTGACTAGTGATAGGTGTATATGGCTCATATGCTGATCAATGATCAAAATAAATTCTAGTTCATTTTAAATTTTTTATGCACACATGAACTAATTCACAGATCAAACAATTAATGCAAGCATACAATATACAAATCAACATGCAATATACAAATCAATATGTATTCTATTTTTTTTTCTGCTAGTGTTTAGGACCCAAAATCTATAATTGTATGTATAGCTTGGATTCTTTATTACATCCTGATGACTCTCTATCCAATATTCTACAATGAAAACTCTTTTTGTAAATATAACAAGGGTGTGTTGATTTGGGAAAATGTGTTATTATCACAAAAAGAGTGCCTAGAGAAGATCAAATACAATATGGGTGTTTTTCTTATGATTTTCTTTGCCCATAAAAACCTAACAAACAACACCTTATATGTGCTAAATATTTATTAAAGTTCTTGCAAGGGACAAAGCCAATGAAAAAATCAATGTGTAATGCTAAATTGTGCTAAAATGTAAATAAGTAGACCATGCTAAATGCAAATTGATGGAAGATGCAAAATACATACATGATACTAGGAGCAGGAATTTTCTAGCATCAGAGACCTAGTGTGAACGCAATGCATGTGTATGCTATCCTAACTAGTGGTCATCATCGCCTCATCATAAAATTCCCTAATTTATCCATTAACACATAGTAAATACATAAATGTAGGCATGAATTCATGATAATAATGTGGTAGATAATATGTAAGCAATGTCTCAATGCTCCCGAATGAAAGAGGAGAAACAAAAATTATTCCTCATAAATGGTTTTTAGAGCTACAAAAATTATTTAAGAAATAATTTTTTTTGTTCTCCACCTCCTTAGAAGCTATGAGCTTAGGTCCTTTTCAGGGAAGTAAGATGACAAAGAGGTCACTCCCTGTTGATGTTATCTTATCAAACACAAAATGGTCGTTGCCATCCCCTCCTTGAAAAAGCTATGCTATGTAATATAACTAGAATTTTCCATCATACGATCCATAGTATAATATAAAAAGGTAATCATTGCATCCCAAAAAAGTGACATGTAGTCTATATAGATGTGCAATAATACAATTATGTAAAATAAAGCAAGAAATGCATCATGTACATAAATTTATTTTTGATTAGAAATATTTAGAACAAATTTATTCAATGTTTATATTTCAAAAACTGATGATATGTAGGGCTATCAATGATTACACTTCATCATATTGCCTTGATTTAGTAAAAGGAGGTTATATGATAATTTTGATAAAGGCTTATACCAGAGTAGGATTTTTTATATAATTATCCAATATCATTATGTGCTTTAAACACTTTATCAAGTATTGGGTAATCTTATTTCTTTCATCTATTTTAGGTATAGTGATAAATTCGATAATTGATGAAATTGAATTTGTAATAGATACTTATACCAAGGAAGAAGGTTTGATAGAATAATTCATTGCTTGTTGGGCATATAGGAATGCTAACGGTTGCCAAGTTTTAAATTATTCTACCCTACCTTCTATCTGGGTATAAGAATGAATCATAAATTGATCAATTTTTTTTATGAATAGATTGCCATATTGAAGATATTGTATTTGTTATTTTGGATTATGATAGAACCTTATATTGGAGAAGAATATTTTACAAAATTATTCCTCATTAATTAGGCATATAGGAATACTAATGCTTACCAAGTGTCGAATGATTCTACCCAACCTTCTATTTGGATATAAGAGTGAATCATAACTTGATGAATATGGTGTTTGAGAAACAATGCTTGATGAAATATTGATGAAATTGAAAATTTTGATAGATCCCTATATAGAGGAAAGACGTTTGATAGGATTAGTCAATGCGGATGAACACTTCAATTTTTAAGCATTCATCGATCATTGAATAATGCTATCACCCACTTTTCCTAGGTATAGGGTTAAGTCAAAAGATATTTTGATAAAAGAGTTAAGAGAGAAATTTGCTTAGGGCAAGACTTGTTAGTTCAAACCACTATTTTATATACCACCCTTAAGTCAACATTGTAGTATCAATGCCATATTTGAGTGCTAACAAGTTAGAAGAAACATATGATGAGAAGTGAGATAAAGGAGATGTTGGAAGAAATGATGAGTTGTCCCTTTGAAATAGTCATCAAAGAGATTCATTACCTCAAGTACCTAACTAAGATGCAAATCTATGATGCGATTTATCCTAACTAGGATCATCATTGGTCATGGAAAATTGTCTTAACTTCATATGCAAATAGAAAGCATATAAACACAAGCAAGTGGAATTGGTATTTGATGATGCAACAAGCAAACACGTGATCAAGCAAGCAATGCATGCAAACCCTCTAGAGAAATTGATATATAGAAGAGGAATCCAAGGCATTTATATGTAGTCACATCATGAATGGTGATTGTTATATTACATCAAGACCTCAACTTCCTTTCAAGAGTCCAAAAGATCAAGAGGATGAGAAAGAATTTTGGGGAGTCATCGAGGAGGTCCATTAGCTTAGTGATCTAATGCAAGTGCAATGCAAGTAAGGATCATAATTGCTTCATTATGGGATTATCCCTTATGAATTTATGGGATTAACAAGTAGAAATAGGAAAACATGCAATTAGGCATATGAGAGAAATCTAAGATGAAATGTTTTACAGACAATCATGCATACAATCAATTATGCAATCAAGCACATGAGTAGGTAAACATGTGATGTAGGAGCATCCTTGTGTTTGTGCAATCTTGCATTGACAAAAAAAAATTAAAAATTAAAAAACATATGTAGTGTTGTGATAGGTGCCACGTAGTTTTGTGGACACACATTTATGTGGTTTTTGCACATGTAGTTTTGTGGTCTTTATGACCATTGCATTAGTGGCTTGGGTAGGATAATTGTTGGTGGTCTTTGCACATGTAGTTTTGTGGTATTTATGACCCTTGCATTAATGGATTGGGTAGGAAAATTGTTTGTGGTCTTTGTGCACATAGCTCTATGGTCTTTATGACCGTTACATTAATAGCTTAGGCAAGAAATTGTAAATTGGATTTTTTTTTCAATTTTCTTAAGAGTAGATCTGGATCTCCTGGCTTGGGCATGAAATGATGATTTGTAATTTGATATTTGTAGACACAAAAATCTAGCCACTTTTCCTCCATACATAGCTTCCCACCACACATTATCCATTATTTATATATATATATATATATATATATATATATATATATATATATTTTTTGGTATAAGGTAGAGGTGGTTATAAGGTCCACAAACCTTTTACATAGTCAAAATGGGCTGGTTCTAGCATCAAGCCCGTATAATCAAAATACAAAATGGATCTTTCTAAGACCCACATTAAGCCATACTTAGAGTCCACAGTCCTATACTTGTCGCTTGACTATTCAGGATAAAACAAAAACCAAACAACACCTAGCACTTACTAATACCACTAGGTTGCTGTACTGTACACTTGTCACCTCCCAGGCCCCAGCAAATGGGATGCCTTTTCTGCCTAATTCCATCTGTCGGATTACTCATCATCAACCCCTCTGATCTCCTGATGCTCTAACAGGTTTGATCTTAGCTCTTCTCTAGAAGCCAACACCAATAGTTCTTGAGGGAAGTTATCCTTCCAAATTTGCATCTCCCCAACAGAAACTGCAATATTTGCCATTAGATCCGTCGCCTGGTTCCCTTCTCTAAAGGTGTGTTGGATTCGGGCATTAACCAAATGAGATTTATGAATCTTTGCTTCTAGGATAAGCTCCAATATGGTCCAGCTGGGGTCTTTATCCTCCTTAATTGCCTTGATTATATTAAGCGAATCCCCTTCAAAGATAACTTCCTTATAACCCTCAAGTCTGGCAATTCTCATTGCCTGCATGCAGGCTCGGGCTTCTGCAAAATGATTTGTTTGAGTTCCCAAAGGCTCTGCAAAGGCAAGGACCACTTTTCCTTCCTCATTTCTCAGAACTCCTCCTGCTCCTGCAGCCCCCGGATTTCCTTTAGCTGCCCCGTCAAAATTAAACTTAACCCACTTTTGTGTGGGGGGTATCCACTTGACACCATCCCGTGGGTTGGTTGTAATGTCTAGGTCTGGAAGTTCCTCTCCCCAGTTCCGCAAAATCCTCCTTTCCCTTAGAGACATGGTCTCATTTTTGAAGAAGAAAGTTTTCCAGTTTTCTTTCAAAGCTCTGATTATTTTATTACCACATAACCTGGGATCTTTCTTACGTCCTTTAAATACTCTCTTATTTCTCTCATTCCATATCCCCCATAAAAAATGGGGTAAGCTGAGCTTCCAGAGCCAAGTCAAAAGTTTCGCCCAGAAGGGGGAAGCCCACTGTATGCAGAAGTCAGACATGCTATTTGGACAGACCCAATCTATATGAAATTTGGACAGGATCATTTGGAAGACTGTACAAGAAAATTCACAAGTTAGAAATATATGACTTACAGATTCTATCGCTTTCTCACACAAGATACATCGATTGATGAATTGGAAACCTCTCCTTTGCAGATTATCTGTTGTCAGAATCTTATTTTGAACTGCCAACCAAAAGAAGAAAGCTATTTTTGGGGTTAAATTATTTAACCAAATAATAGAAGTCGGAGTCCAACCATTGAATCCTGAGTGGATTAACTTATAGGCAGTTTTTACTGAATAGATCCCACTTGTAGTTTTGCCCCAAATCGCCTTGTCTCTTCCTTCCCCAGGAATGATCGGGAACACCCTTAAAGCATCATTGAGTTTGGTTAGGGCCACCTTCTCTTGCTCTGATAGATTATGAACTGTGATTTTCTTCCAAGAGGAAGTTTCCTGTGCTACAACAATAAAATCCCCTACTTTTCCTCCCATTTCCTCCGAAAGTTTATGTTGGAGGACCTGAAGGTCTAAGTTATCTTTCATAGGGGCCTCTTCCAACCACGGGTCTTGCCAAAAGTCCACTTGTCTTCCATTACCAATTCTCCATCTGATGCCTTTCCTGACTACCTCCCGACATTCGAGCAAACAATTCCAGAAATAGGATCCTCTAGGGAGATTATCGACTTTCAGAAGTCCTGATTATTTCTGATATATTTTGCCTTAAGAAGTTTTACCCATCCCAATTGATCATTATTGATAAATCTCCATACCTGTTTGCCAATCAGAGCTTGATTCATTTCTTTCATTCTCTTTAGCCCCAGGCCCCCCTGATCCTTGCTTGCACACACCTGATTCCATGCTACCAACGAAATTCTCTTTCTCTCCTCTGAACCTGACCACAAGAAGTTGCGTTGAATTAGCTCCAATGTAGCTCGGACCTTTGCAGGCATTCTAAATAGAGACATGCAGTAAATTGGAATGCTCTGTAAAGTAGTTTGAACTAATAAGGCTTTTCCTGCGGAGCTGAGAAGGCTGCCCTTCCACCCTGCTAACTTTTTGGAGATCCTGTCAATGACTGAGTTCCACAATGTAGCCTTCATTCTTCCTTCGAACATAGGCATGCCTAGATAAGTTGCTGGTAGAAGCTCCTTTCCACAACCGAAGAGGTTAGCTATTCTTTCCTCCCTCCCACCAGGCGTGTTAAAGAAATAGATGCTACTCTTCTTATAGTTTATGTACTGTCCTGCTTCTGTCTCATACTTGGTTAGAATTCTCTTCAGCTTCCTAGCCTGAGGCACCGAGGCTTTGGACACAATGATTGTATCATCCACAAACTATTGGTGAGACACTGGCTCTACTGTTGAGGCTGGTTTGAAACCTTCCAATCGACCATCTGCCACCACTGCTGAAATGTTCCTACCCAATGCTTCCGCTAAAATAATAAACAAGTATGGAGACAAAGGATCTCCTTGTCGCAACCCCCTTTCACTCTTAAAGTAACCGGAGGGTGACCCATTCACCATGACAAAAAATCTTGTAGTAGAGATACAACTAAAAATCAACTTAATCCACTGGGGACAGAAACCAAACTTACCCAAAATCTTGGTGAGGAACCGCCATGAGACCCGGTCGTAGGCTTTATTCATATCAAGCTTTAGTAACATACCTACTTCCTTACTAGCCACCATTGAATGAATAACCTCATGAATTGTGATGATACCATCCAGTATTTGTCGCCCTTTCACAAAGCCTCCTTGGTTCATATCAATGATGAAAGGAAGGATAACCTTCAGCCTATTGGCGATTGTTTTTGTGAGAATCTTCATCAGAGTGTTACATAAACTGATAGGGCAAAAACTGGAAAATTCCATTGCTCCCACTAGTTTAGGGATGAGGACTAAAAATGTAGCATTAACTCCTTCTAGGATTTCCATGTCCTTTTGAGCCTCAATTATAGCTTCCACTACATCATTGCCTAGGATATCCCAAAACTTCTGGAAGAAAGCTACGGGGAAGCCATCCGGTCCTGGGGAGCTGTTACCATCCATGTCAAAAACCACCTTCTTGATTTCCTCCTTTGTGAAAGGACTAAGTAAGAATCCATTAAGATTCTCAGTTACGAGGGGTGGAATGGCTGCCAACAGAGAGTCCTCTTCTTCAATAGTCGGATTTACATCTTCTAGCAATGATTTAAAGTACTCAACCGCTTCCCTCCTTATGTCTTCCATATCTTTGGTGTTAGACCCATCGGCCATCTTGATCTCCTTAATTTTGTTAGTACTCCTATGGCGAAGAGTAGAGACATGGAAGAACTTTGTATTTCTGTCACCCTCCTTTAACCAATGCAGTCTGGATTTCTGCCTCCAAAAGGTTTCTTCAAATCCTAGCATCGTGTGGTATTCGGCTAACAACTCCCTCTCCTGGTTTCTCAGATCCTCTGTAAGCTGCTCTGACTTCAACTTCTCCTGTAGTTCATTGATCTTGTCTTTTAGTTCTGCCTTTTTAACAAAAATATTGCCAAAGGAAGTTTTGTTCCACTCTCTAATGTTAGCCTTCACATTCCTTAGTTTACATGCCACTTGGGCCAGTTTCGAAACCATTATACTTTTTGTCCCACCATTGGGCAACCAGATCCTTGAGATCCTGATGTTGGAACCACATAAGTTCGAATCGAAAGGGTCTGATGTATCTTTTCTTAGAGTCCTCCCCTGTTTCCCATAGAATTGGGTTGTGATCAGACCCGATTCTTGGGAGTGCCGTTAATGAAGAGTCCCCAAACCTCTCCAGGCATTCTTGAGAAAGAAGAAACCTATCTAATCTGATCTGAATTTGGTTTTCCTTCAATATTTTGTTAGACCATGTATAGGAGAATCTACGCAGGTCCACATCCATCAGCTCATGTTGCTCAACAAAATCTCTAAACTCGTAGATATCAACAGTTATTCTTTGAGAGCCCCCAATTTATCTGCAGGATTAAGGTAGCAATTGAAATCCCCTGCCACAATCCAAGGGTAGTTGGGGACCGTCTCCCTCAATTCAGCTAGCTGACTCCAAAGAACCCTTCTCAGTCCCTGTCTAACTGGAGCATATACATTCGTTAAGATCCACTCTCCCTGCGTGGTTTTATCCACACATAAGAGACAAATAAACCAACTAGACATCAGAATCACTCTACTATCAATCACATTCTTGTTCCACATAACCAGCAACCCTCCTGCTATTCCAGTGGCCTCTTGGCCTACTACTTCAGCTTCTCGCCAAGTCCTATTCTTAAAAGGAATAACTCTACTCTCCTCCATTTTAGTTTCTTGCAGTAAAATCATATCCGGTTTGTGTTCTTGTCTAAGAGCATACAAAGCTCTTATTTTTGTAGGATTACTCCCATGAATATTCCATGAAAGAATCTTCATTTATGGGCTTTGGATCCTCGAGCCTTCACCCCAAAGAGCAATACTGCTTGAGTGCCATCAGCCACTCCTCGCTCTGCTTCTTTCTGCCTTAAGGCAACATTGCTAGGTTTCCCTCTTCCTATCGAACCATATCCCCATACATCCGCTCTAGGCTGGGGTTCCTTGGGATTCACTTGGCTTCTAGTAACCATCTTGGATAGGTCAGTCTTGGTCTTTGGGGTAACAATCTGGCTTTCCAGGTTAACTGGTCTTTCTGACAGTGGAGATGATTCCGTGCTCTTAGCTTCTTGATTAGTAGATTCTTTTTTCCCTGCTTTGGGGTTACACTGATCTTGGTGGTTCACCTCTTCCTCCTGAGTATCCTTGCCTGTATTATTAGTTTCTTGCTCCTTCCTCTGATTTTTCTCCTCTAAATCCTTCTCTTGAGTCTCCTCTACCTCAGATTCCACTTCTTGGCTATCCATCTGATCTCCCTTCAGATGATTTAATGCATCAAAACTGTTCTCCACTGGGATGTTGATCTCCTTGGAATTTCTTCCCATAAATTCCTCTGCAGTACATGGGACCACTTCCACCGAGCCTCCATAGGCCTCCCGTATTACCCAATCAAACTTACTTGCCCCAGGGCATTGATCTATGGGGTTCTTTCCTTTGTGATTTGGCTCTGAGGCTTGCTGTATCATCTTAGGAGCAGGTTGAGCTTGAGGGTTCCCATCAAAGGGACCAGCTCCCCTGTGAGAGGGTTTTGGGGCATAGGTATTTTTGGGAGGAGGGTTATAACGTTGCCTCTTGCTTACAATAGGGCGAACAGGGTCTCTGATATTCGAATTTCGAGCTCCACGTCCTTGAGGCCCATGTTGGGTAGGAATGGAGATCTGCGGGGGAGGGATATTATTCTGGGTTTGAGGAGCAGTATTTTGGAGTGGGGGCTGGTTCTTGGAAATGCAGTGGATACCCTGGTGCCCTACCTTCCCGCAAACACTACACTTAAAAGACATATTTTCATATTCAAAGACCTGAGTATGAAGGCCAAACATAGACGACAATATAATGGATTTAGGGAGCTCTTTACTCAGGTCCGCCAACACACACATGCGAGCAGAAAGGAGTCTTGTTTTGCTCAAGGTTGCAGGATCAATAGCTATTAGTTCTCCAATCTCTGTAGCTATCCCAGCCAAGATTTGTTCATTCCAAAAAAGCAGAGGTAATCCCGGCATCTTAACCCAAATAGGAGCCAAATCCAGCACCTGAGTCTGGGGGTTGAAATCGGGGGACCAACGCTTCAGATACAAGCCCCTTTTCCCAAAAAACCAAGGACCTCCTTGGAGAGTCCTTTCCATGTCCTGTTCACATTGAAATGTCACCAAAAGAAAACTCTTGGGTAAAGCCTTAATCATCATACCGGCCCTTGGCTACCATTTTTGGATGGCCCATCTCCTTATGACTTCCAAGTCCGGCCTCACCCCCATAAATTTTGCCACCAGAGATGTTCTGCCCTCCATAGCCACATGCTGAGCTAAGGTATCCGGGACGTGCAACCTACCATTGATAGATTTTAGATTAAAACAAGAGTCGGATAATTTTTGCTTACCACGAAGAGCATTAAGATATGAAGGTCTCCAGTTGCCAGGTTTCTCTTTGTCTCCTTCCTGGGTCTTCCTTTGATCCTGATGCATAGAGTCCTGGTCCCCCTCAGAGATATCTTCAACCGCATCCGCCCAACGCCCTTGGACCGGTTCCAATAGAACTTCCTTGTCCACATCCTCCGCCTGGGGGCCTGCTATCTCACCAGAGCCCCCACCTGCCGCGTCTGCTGATCTGCCCTCCGAAGCCCCACACCTAGGGTTTGTTGCCCCTAGACCTCCCGCTCCTCCTCCTTGCTGCTCCATCCGTCACAACTTGCTGCCTCCAAAATCTGCCATTTTTTTTTTTTAGGGCCAAAATTTTTGCGTCGCTACAGTGCACTATATTAATATATATTTGTTTAGTATATATTTAAATAATAATATTATATATATTATATTTATATATATTTAATAAATGTATATATATTTATATGAATTAATTCTAGCCATCCATCATGTTTTAATCTTAGCCATCCATCCACCTTAATCCATGCAACTTACCCCACTTTAATCTCTACCCTTCCTCATGTTCTAATCTCAGCCACACATTTTGTATCGTTGAAACCCTAACATGTCTAAGGGAAGATTATAAAAAGGAGTCATTTTGATGACTCAACCCCTAAGTCCTAAGTTTTTGAATTCCTTGAGTTCCTTGAGTGCCCAAGTTCCCTTAAGATATTTTTGGAGTTCAAACCCTAGTTCCATCACACCCATCCTCGCATCCCCTCATCGTCATTTGCATCCTTTGCATCCACCGCTGCCCACTTTGTGTGAACTAGATCTGATTTTGCAAATCCCTCCTCAACCTTCGAATGCCCTCCAAAGCTTTTCGAGCACCCGTCAAAGTATATAGAGTACCTATGGGTATTTTTGGTTAGCACCAAATGCCTACGGTCATTTCTCATTTAGATCTGAAGCCCTACGACCCTCGGGTGACCGTTAGGGCATCTGTGTAATCACTCCCTACATAAAAAAAAAGACAAAAACAACGTTATTCAACAAGGTAAAAGTTCATTGTATTTCATTTACATTTTTATGCTCTTGCTCATAGTTTTTATTGCAATACTAGGGTTTAGTGATTTTATTCCATTTGAGGGTCTCACACAATGGAGACCTCACAAATATTACTAATCCTTGGTATTGTTTGTTGTGTGTAGTTTTAAAGACTACATTCTTTGAAAGCTGTTGAAACTCGAATGGCCCTGCATAGGATAATAAATCCCACTCACCACTCTGTTGGGATCAAATCAAGCGTGAAGACAACACCATTTATGTCTAACTAGAATTTCGAAGAATCCTAGTGCTTTGTAACAATTGTATATTGTAAACCCCCTATTTGGGGTAATTTGATTGTAACATAGGAGATTCACCAACAATAATAAAAGAGTTCATTTATTTGTGCAATAATTTGTGTTACTTTGCTTATTCATTTATTTCATAGTTTATGTTTGGTGTTGCTTGATTTTTGAATTCACAAATGGTGATCACGGTGGGACCCACAATGGGTTCTTTATGCTAATAATATTTTCATTAATTCACTATTTTGTTCAATCTTGTAGGTTTTAGAAATTTGATCATGCAATTTTCATCAAATTAGGGTTTCCAGAGTTGTAGAAGCCAATACAGGATTGTGCAAATGCCCTGCGATGCTCGAGGGATGCCCCCAAGAGTTTAGAAGGTGCCTTGGTATATTTCATAGACACCGAGAGGTATTTCACAGAGTGGGAAAAGGATACGTAGGTTTTTGTATAAGTCTACCTCAAAATTCTAACCCCTCTATTTCATTTTTTTTTTTACGTTTTTACAGATTAATTGCTAAAAATAACATCATTCAAGGTCTGTTAAAAACAATTATATTACATATGCATTTTAGGCACTTGCATTTATACATTGCATTTAGATTCACTTTGCATTCATATTCACATTAGCACACATTTCAAATTTAAAATTTTGCTATTTTTTGATGTGTTTTTCATTCAAAGATATGCATACTATTTTCATGTAAAATGAGAATTGCATAAAATAGTTTGCACAATAGGGTCAAGAATTCCTCTTTTGCTTGTCTAAGTAGGAACAAAAATTAGGATAACTAAGTATACTCCCGCATTTGGTGATTCAAGGTAAAAGAGTAAGCGAACCCTCCACTATTTAAAGTGGGTCTTAAGCGATGTACCTTACATATTTTGAGGAGCTTAGTATTTCTATTTTTGGCTTCTGATTTAGGCTTGTAAAATTGGTTACTATTGATATTGTATGAAACACAATAGAAAACATGAAATTTTTAAAATTAATCACACACAACATGTCTCACATTAAACAGTAATGAGTTGGATTTCATCACCAACCATTGCTTGATATTTGGCGATGGTGGGTTTCATCTCCATCTGCCAATATCTACCCTTAGCCACCATAGGATATCCATGAGAAAATTTTTTGGACTTCATAACCAGAAATAATCTCATTGCCTAGCCAAGCCATAGATTTCACCCTTCATAATTCAGATTAGCACATAAAAAAAATACACAAAAAAAAGAAAAACATTAAAAGAAGATAAAAAAAGAAAGGAGGTAAGAAACATTGTTACAAAACATAGAATTGAATTGCTTATTTTGTGAAGTTTCCTTCTGCACTTTATTTATAGCACATTATATATTTGATTCAGTAGCTTATGGTGTTAACTAGAAATTAAACTAAAGTATTGAATCAAAGTTTCACCCACCAAGACAACTCATCCATGGATTGTTCATCATCCTTCCCCACCACTTATATGGTCAACCCCACTAATGTGATACAAATAAGTTGTTTATATTTGTTTGTGGATCCCTCATACACTATGTCATCCACACAGTCATTTCACATGGCCATTCCACAAATAGAATCATCTTCACCTACCATTGACCACCACATAACCCATATAGACATTGCCAAAGTGGAGGCTTTTAAAGATCCTCTATGTCAAGAAAATAGTCCATAGCTTACCTAGTCATGATCCTTCTTTCTAGCAAGAACTTATCTCCTCTTAGCCTTCAAGCCTTACCCAGGTGTATAACAAACCTCTTTTTGAGGTATCAACTACACCTTCCCAACATTGGTCCATATCGTAATCATCATATAATCAAAGCACATCCATCCCATCATCTTACACCACTACCTATGGCAACCCTTTGTATGAAGTACATGTCAATGCTGCTTCACAGATGTCAGCTTCCAGTTCAGCCAAATTTTCCCATTTAGTTATAACTATGGTTACAAATCATCCTTCACATACATCAGCCACCATAAATTCCCTTGGCATTATGGGCTTATCAAACAAGCATCTGCACACCTACTAGGGCAACACCATTTTCATTGGTCTATGGAGCTGAAGCAATCGTACCTCTTGATCTTGAGATCCCCTCCTTGTGAATTTTACTGTAGGAATTCATAGATGTCAATACTGCTAGACAAGCAGTTCTTGACCAACTCACATTCCTTGATGAGAGGTGAGTCAATATTTACAAGTATATCAAGACTACCTAAAGCATGCTTACAATACCAAATTTCATCTACATGAATTCCAAGCAGGAGATCTCATTCTTTAAGAGAATCAATAAAACACCAATGCATTGCTACATATTCGTGATAAATTCATGGCTAATTGGTTAGGTCCATACATAGTCACTCAAAAAGTGGGTAAAGGAACGTATAAGCTTGCCAGTCTAGAGGAAGTTGAAGAGCCCAAACCACTTAATGTTATCCACTTGAGAGAATTCTATGCATAATGTGATTTATATATATGTATATATACATGGCTATTACACAAAAATAGCTTGCATTTCATACATTACATTACACACATTGCATTACACACTATTGGCAATTTGAGTTATTTTATGTTGTCATTGATGTCACATGGATCATTGATGTCACATGGATCACATTGAGTTTTGGTGGCAAAAGCACTTCATAAATAATCATTTATGATATTTTGGAGAGCATGGATATATACAGGGTTTTTGTGAAAACCAAGGCAGGAAAAATAAAAGGTTTTATTTAAAACCATGGATGGCAGATTTGAAATGGGTTTTTCTTAAAACCCAAGTTGGCTTTTCGTTTCATCGAAAAAGGTGCCCCGGTGATGGAGATATTTAATTTTAAATATTTAGTTTAAATTTTAAATTATTTATTAATTTAAATTTTAAAATTAAAAATAAAAGTAATCCGTCGACGTCATCGAATATGAGGGAGAAAACTATATAAAAGGATGCCTAAGGTTTATTAATCCTTAGCTTGCGCTCGTGAATTAATGCGATTGTTGGAAAGCGAAAAGAGCTCGTGCAAAAGAGGGTTAAGTGATGGAAGCGAAGAATAAATCGGACGACGTGTGAAACCCTAGTCACCTTGGGCAGTGTGGCGCATTGGCAATTGGATTTTGGCTAAGGCAAGTGGTAGAATGAACGTCAAGGTTTCGAATCCCCTTGGCTGCGTTAGAAGGCATTGGAAGAAAGAGCGCACGAAGCGTTTTTGGTTTGCGTGAGAGGGAGGAGTGTTTTGAAGCACGTGGTGCCTTTCCCTCCCAAACGAGCCTGTAGCTCATGCGGCAGCTTGGCCGTGGTTAAGGCACTGAGCAAGGAGGCATCGAGGGATCGAATCCCATCAAGGACAAAGGCAAGTTAATATTTTTTTTAATATTTTATTTTTCTAAAGTTGCCCTAGGAGAAATAAGGGTTGTGATGCACTTTAGGAAAAAGAGATATTTCTGGTGATTTTCCTTTTGGAAGTATATCATATTATATATCGTTGGAAATCTTATTTCGAGGGCTATTTGATTAACTTGCTTAGAGGGAGAAATAAGGTGTGTGTAAAGAGATATTTCTGATTTTGTAAAGGGGTTCAAAAGTGAAGGTTGCTTTGTTCTTTTTCAAAGGGGATTAATTCTTTCATGAGGGGACATGGTGTATTTTATTGAGTAGGAGTAATAAGGTGTTATTTGGATATTATTGTTGTGTTATTAATCAAGATCTCTAACCCCTATTGAAAGTTGAAAAAGAAAGTTTGTTGAGTGTGGCAGATTTAGTGGACAACTAATAAGGCATCAAAAAGGTATGAGCAATATTCTCCATTGACTTTGTTTATGGTGGTTGATTTCTGAAATATCATTGGAGAGAAAAGGATTGATTGTGGTTTCCTTTTCGAAAGTGGTTGGTTGAATGCTTCAAGGTTTTCTGGTTTGAGAGTTGTGATTAAACCTTGTTTTATAAGCATTGTTGTTGAAGCCCATTGCTTGTACAAAGAACTTGAACTTGAGTTAGAGGAGAACATGAGTATCATTGTTATGTGAGAGTTATTGTTGAGTATTGTTGGAAACATTTTGAGTTGATTGATTCATGCTTGAACTAGGGTTTGTGAGAAAAAGTTGTTCCTTAAGGTGATTGGTTGAGTTGAGTTGATTGAGCCTAGTCAAGTGATTGTGTGAAGTGGTTGTTCAAGTTCCATGAAACAAACTTCTATATTCTGATTTGAGTTGAGTTTGAGTTGAGAAAGAAATTGAGTTTGTGAATAGAACATATTGAGTCTCTAACAATTCTCTTTATGCTTCTATAAGATTGAGCTGAGTTGAGATTGATTTGATTTGAGTTGAGTTGAGATTGATTTGAGTTGAGATCATTGTGGATCATTGTTGTCATCCATTGAAGAGTGCATTGCCATTCATTGTTGAGTTCATCATTGAGCCTTGCCTTCATAGATTTGTGGATGATATTTGAGTGCTACTTGAGCATGATTGATTGAGCCTTTGAGAAGGCTTTTGGGATAGATTTTTGGATAGATTTGAGGCAGCTTTTGTGCATGATTGATTGAGCCTTTGAGAAGGCTTTTGGGATAGATTTTTGGATATATTTGAGGATGTTGATGATTGATTGAGCTTTGAGAAGGCTTTTGGAAGATTTGGAATATTTGAGAAGAAGGTGAGTAAGATATTTGAGCAAGTTCTTGGTGAGCTTGGGTAAGAAATTTGAGCAAGTTCTTGGTGAGCTTGGTGAGAGATTTGAGCAAGTTCTTGGTGAGCTTGTGCTGAGATATTTTGAGCAAGTTCTTGGTGAGCTTCTTGGTGAGCTTAAGATTTGGTGAGTTTAAGAGTGGAGTTCTTAGTAGATCAGTGGATTGTCTACCTAAGTAGATCAATGGATTGCCTACCTGAGTAGATCAGGATTGCCTAGTTGAGCAGATCAATGGATTGCCTAGCTGAGCAGATCAGGATTGCCTTGTTGAGTAGATCAGTGGATTGCCCACCTGAGTAGATCAGTGGATAGCCTAGCTTTGAGCATATCAAAGTAATCATTTGTATTGGGATAAGGATCCCTATTTCTTTGTGAAATATTATAAGGAGATTATCTTGTGGACTACCCCACATTGGGGGAACCACGTTAAATCTTGTGTCTCAATTGTGTGTGGTGATTTGTGCTCTTGCTTACTATTGCTATCTATGTCATTAATGCACACTGCTATATTTGGTTATTGCAATTAAGGACACTAATTGATATTGGTTTGGAAAGAAAGTAAAAAGTGGGTGCTATACTGTTCACCCCCCTCTCAGTATAAGCTTGTGTTCTTCAATTGGTATCAGAGCGGGTTCCTTCGGAAAGACTAACAAGCTTGAAGGCAGATTCTACTGGGTTATAGGATGGACATATGGTATATTGATAGTGGGTGCTCTAGTCATATGATTGGGTATAAGGATAAGTTCATTTCTCTAAAAAGGAACAATAACGGATCTGTGAGATTTGGTGATAATGCTTCAACTAAAATCAAAGGGAGAGGAACTTTAAGTTTGGATGATGGAAAGACTACTACACAGGGTGTACTCTATGTTGAGGGTCTAAAACACAATCTACTGAGTGTAAGTCAGCTTTGTGATAGAGGGTACACAGTTACTTTTTCCTCTACAGGATGCAAAATCAGGGAAACAAAAATAGGGAAGCTTGTTGCAAATGCAGAAAGAACCAATAACAATCTCTACATGCTCAATGAAATAAAAAGGGAAAAATGTCTTCTATCTCAAGAAGAAGAAAGTTGGTTATGGCATAAAAGGTTGTGTCATTTGAACTTCGACAACATAGTAAGGATAAGCAACAAACAAATTGTCGAGAGATCTACCAAAGATAAAAAGACCTTCAAATACAATTTGTGCATAGTGTCAGTATGGAAAGCAGACAAGATCAAGTTTCAAGGCAAAAGAATATTCCTCTTCCAAAGTTTTAGAATTGATTCATACTGATTTATGTGGTCCTATGAGAACCAAAAGCCTGCAAGGTGAAAGCTACTTCATGTTGTTCATAGATGATTATTCTAGAATGACTTGGGTTGTTTTTATGAAAGAAAAATCAGAGGCATTTGAGCATTTCAAAGTATTCAAAGAAATGGTAGAAAATGAAATAGGAAAGAAGATCAAGTGTTTACGATCAGATAGAGGAGGGGAATTCATCTCTACAGAATTCATCAAGTTTTATGCAGAACATGGAATCAAAAAAGAATACTCAGCAGCCAGGACTCCTCAACAAAATGGAGTAGTAGAAAGAAAGAATAGAACTCTTGAGAATATGGCCAGAGCAATGCTAAATGAATCAAGAATCTCAGATGGGTTTTGGAAGGAAGCAATCAATACAACAGTCTATGTTATGAATAGAGCTCAAGTTAGAACAAAGCAACATAAGACTCCATATGAGTTTTGGAAAGGAAGACCTCCCACGGTAAACTACTTCAAAATTTTTGGAAGTAAGTGTTATATCAAAAGAGAGGATAAGGACTTGGGCAAGTTTGATCCTAGATGCGATGAAGGTATTTTTCTTGGATACTCTACAAAGAGTAAGGCCTACAGATGCTACAATAAAAGAACACATACCATGGTGGAAAGTATAAATGTCAGAGTTGATGAAAGAATAGGAATAAATGAGCCATCTTAGGAAGATATTCTTGAAGAAGAAGAAAGTTGTCAGGAAGAAATGGGTGAAGATTCAGATGAAGAAGATTTGCAGAATATACCTTCCAAAACCTCATCAAGATATATTCAGAAAAATCATCCAGAGGACTTGATCATTGGCAGCCCTGATGTAAGATGGACAAGAAGAGGAATCATAGGCTCAACAGAACAAGCAAATGTTTCACTACTATCCAAGATAGAACCAAAGGATTTCAGAGAGGCAGAAAGTGATGAATGTTGGATTAAAGCAATGAAGGAAGAACTAGATCAGATTGAAAAAAGTAAGACTTGGGAATTAGTTCCAAGACCAAAGGGAAAAAATGTAATTGGTACTAAATGGGTCTACAGGAACAAACTGAATGAAGATGGTCAAGTCATCAGAAACAAGGCAAGATTGGTGTGTAAAGGATATGCACAAGTAGAAGGAATTGATTTTGATGAGACCTTTGCACCAGTTGCAATATTGGAAGCTATACGGATGTTTCTGGCACTTTCAAGCTACAGGAATTTCAAAGTATATCATATGGATGTCAAATCAACATTTCTGAATGGTCACTTAGAAGAAGAAGTTTACATTGAACAACCAGATGGGTTTAATCAAGCAGATAAGCCAGATTATGTATGCAGATTGAAAAAGGCTCTTTATGGCTTAAAGCAAGCTCCCAGAGCATGGTATTCAAGACTGGATAAATATCTTTGAGAGCAAGGTTTCAGAAAGGGAACAATTGATAGCAATATGTATATTAAAAATAAGGGAAATGATTTGATGATTGTGGAAGTTTATGTGGATGATATTATTTTTGGGGGTAGCAATGACAGAATGTGTCAAGAATTTGCAAGAAACATGACTAATGAGTTTGAAATGTCTATGCTTGGTGAATTAACCTTTTTCCTCGGACTACAGATTTCACAATTAGAAAAAGGGATATTTCTTTCACAAACAAAGTATATAAAAGAGATGTTGAAGAAATTCAAAATGGAAGATAGTAAGCCAGTTAGCACTCCAATGGTTACAGGGTGCAAATTAAGCAAAGATGATGAATCTCCTGATGCAAATCAAACTCTATACAGATCTATGATTGGTAGCCTATTATATGTTACAACCACCAGACCAGATATAATACAGGCAGTTGGTTTAGTGGGAAGATTTCAAGCAGCTCCAAAAGAATCACATGTGACAGCAGTGAAAAGAATACTCAGATATCTCAAAGGAACAATGGAGTATGGTCTATGGTATCCTAGAAGCAATAAGTTCACTCTCACAGCATACACAGATGCAGATTGGGCAGGAAATATTGATGATAGAAAAAGCACAAGTGGAGGAGCATTCTTTCTTGGTGATTGCCTAGTTTCTTGGCTAAGCAAGAAACAACCATCAATGTCACTTTCCACAATAGAGGCAGAATATATTGCAGCGGCAACATGTTGTTCACAGGTATTATGGATGAAACAGACTCTCAAATATTTTAGTATAGAACATGATCATCCCATTCCTATTCTGTGTGATAATACTAGTGCTATAAGTATCTCGAAGAATCCAGTAATGCATGCTAGAACAAAGCACATTCCAATCAAGTATCACTTTTTAAGAGAACAGGTTACAGAGCAACAAGTAAGATTGGAATATGTTCCTACAAAATATCAGATTGCAGACATATTTACAAAACCATTACCAAGAGAAATGTTTGAGCATTTGAGAGAACATCTAGGAGTAAAAGTACTCCCACCCCAAAATTAATCACCTCAAGAGAGAAGGTGGTGAGGGGGCTAAGCTTAAGAGTCATATCTTTTAGCCCCATAGGTGTCCCTTTTTGCCATTGATGTCAAAGGGGGAGAGATTTGATTAAGGGGAGAGCATTGAGTTAGGGGAGAAGCCTCCAAAGAGAGCATTGAGTTAGGGGGAGCAACCTCCATAGAGAGTATTGAGTCAGGGGAGCAACTTTGATTCTCAGAGATGGTTTTTGCAGTGATTGTGGTGATTTGCATTAGAGGTGTTGCCATCAATGACAAAGGGGGAGATTGTTGGCAATTTGAGTTATTTTATGTTGTCATTGATGTCACATGGATCACATTGAGTTTTGGTGGCAAAAGCACTTCATAAATAATCATTTATGATATTTTGGAGAGCATGGATATATATAGGGTTTTTGTGAAAACCAAGGTAGGCAAAATAAAAGGTTTTATTTAAAACCATGGATGGCATATTTGAAATGGGTTTTTCTTAAAACCCAAGTTGGCTTTTCGTTTCATCGAAAAATGTGCCCCTGTGATGGAGATATTTAATTTTAAATATTTAGTTTAAATTTTAAATTATTTAAAATTTAAATTTAAATTTTAAAATTAAAAATAAAAGTAATCCATCGACATCGTCGAATATGAGGGAGAAAACTATATAAAAGGATGCCTAAGGTTTATTAATCCTTAGCTTGCGCTCGTGAATTAATGTGATTGTTGGAAAGCGAAAAGAGCTCGTGCAAAAGAGGGTTAAGTGATGGAAGCGAAGAATAAATCGGACGACGTGTGAAACCCTAGTCACCTTGGGCAGTGTGGCGCATTGGCAATTGGATTTTGGCTAAGGCAAGTGGCAGAATGAACGTCAAGGTTTTGAATCCCCTTGGCTGCATTAGAAGGCGTTGGAAGAAAGAGCGCACGAAGCATTTTTGGTTTGCGTGAGAGGGAGGAGTGTTTTGAAGCACGTGGTGCCTTTCCCTCCCAAACGAGCCTGTAGCTCATGCGGCAGCTTGGCCGTGGTTAAGGCACTAAGCAAGGAGGCGTCGAGGGATCGAATCCCATCAAGGACAAAGGCAAGTTAATATTTTTTTAAATATTTTATTTTTCTAAAGTTGCCCTAGGAGAAATAAGGGTTGTGATGCACTTTAGGAAAAAGAGAGATTTCTGGTGATTTTCCTTTTGGAAGTATATCATATTATATATCGTTGGAAAGCTTATTTCGAGGGCTATTTGATTAACTTGCTTAGAGGGAGAAATAAGGTGTGTGTAAAGAGATATTTCTGATTTTGTAAAGGGGTTCAAAAGTGAAGGTTGCTTTGTTCTTTTTCAAAGGGGATTAATTCTTTCATGAGGGGACATGGTGTATTTTATTGAGTAGGAGTAATAAGGTGTTATTTGGATATTATTGTTGTGTTATTAATCAAGATATCTAACCCTTATTGAAAGTTGAAAAAGAAAGTTTGTTGAGTGTGGCAGATTTAGTGGACAACTAATAAGGCATCAAAAAGGTATGAGCAATATTCTCCATTGACTTTGTTTATGGTGGTTGATTTCTGAAATATCATTGGAGAGAAAAGGATTGATTGTGGTTTCCTTTTCGAAAGTGGTTGGTTGAATGCTTCAAGGTTTTCTGGTTTGAGAGTTGTGATTAAACCTTGTTTTATAAGCATTGTTGTTGAAGCCCATTGCTTGTACAAAGAACTTGAACTTGAGTTAGAGGAGAACATGAGTATCATTGTTATGTGAGAGTTA
Source organism: Wollemia nobilis (assembly GCA_028583015.1). Lineage (NCBI taxonomy): Eukaryota > Viridiplantae > Streptophyta > Pinopsida > Araucariales > Araucariaceae > Wollemia > Wollemia nobilis. The sequence goes on along the minus strand of JAQPPZ010003192.1, from coordinate 4,246,125 downwards.
TTGTTGAGTATTGTTGGAAATATTTTGAGTTGATTGATTCATGCTTGAACTAGGGTTTGTGAGAAAAAGTTGTTCCTTAAGGTGATTGGTTGAGTTGAGTTGATTGAGCCTAGTCAAGTGATTGTGTGAAGTGGTTGTTCAAGTTCCATGAAACAAACTTCTATATTCTGATTTGAGTTGAGTTTGAGTTGAGAAAGAAATTGAGTTTGTGAATAGAACATATTGAGTCTCTAACAATTCTCTTTATGCTTCTATAAGATTGAGCTGAGTTGAGATTGATTTGATTTGAGTTGAGTTGAGATTGATTTGAGTTGAGATCATTGTGGATCATTGTTGTCATCCATTGAAGAGTGCATTGCCATTCATTGTTGAGTTCATCATTGAGCCTTGCCTTCATAGATTTGTGGATGAGATTTGAGTGCTACTTGAGCATGATTGATTGAGCCTTTGAGAAGGCTTTTGGGATAGATTTCTGGACAGATTTGAGGCAACTTTTGTGCATGATTGATTGAGCCTTTGAGAAGGCTTTTGGGATAGATTTATGGATATATTTGAGGCAGATTTTGTGCATGATTGATTGAGCCTTTGAGAAGGCTTTTGGGATAGATTTGGGATATATTTGAGCAAGTTCTTTGTGAGCTTGCTAAGAATATTTGAGCAAGTTCTTGGTGAGCTTGTTGGAGCAGATTTGAGCAAGTTCTTGGTGAGCTTGTTGGAGCATATTTGAGCAAGTTCTTGGTGAGCTTGTTGGAGCATATTTTGAGCAAGTTCTTGGTGAGCTTGCTAAAAGATTTGAGCAAGTTCTTGGTGAGCTTGGGAATATTTGAGCAAGTTCTTGGTGAGCTTGCTGGAGCATATTTTGAGCAAGTTCTTGGTGAGCTTTCTAAGCATATTTGAGCAAGTTATTAGTGAGCTTGCTTGAAGTAGATCAGTGGATTGCCTAGTTGAGAATATCAGTGGATTGCCTACCTAAGTAGATCAGGATTGCCTAGTTGAGTAGATCAGTGGATTGCCTAGCTGAGCAGATCAGTGGATTGCCTTGCTGAGCAGATCAGTGGATTGCCCACCTGAGCAGATCAGTGGATAGCCTAGCTTTGAGCAGATCAAAGTAATCATTTGTATTGGGATAAGGATCCCTATTTCTTTGTGAAATATTATAAGGAGATTATCTTGTGGACTACCCCACATTGGGGGAACCACGTTAAATCTTGTGTCTCAATTGTGTGTGGTGATTTGTGCTCTTGCTTACTATTGCTATCTATGTCATTAATGCACACTACTATATTTGGTTATTGCAATTAAGGACACTAATTGATATTGGTTTGGAAAGAAAGTAAAAAGTGGGCGCTATACTGTTCACCCCCCTCTCAGTATAAGCTTGTGTTCTTCACACACATTTCATTTCATTTCATAAAATTGTATTTCATACATTTCATTTCACAACTCACATTTCATTCATTGCATTCACACCATCATTTTTACACATTTCACATTTCATATTAGGGATCATTTATTCAGTTTAGATAATAATTGGTGAAATACAGTCATGTTACCTTATTTAGGGGTACCTTCAAGTCACCATCCATTTCATTGCATCATTTCATAAATATAAATTATCACTTATAAAACCACATGTCTATAATTCCTAGGTGTTTTTAGTCACTCAACCAATCGTAGTGTTTTAAGCAACCTCCAACTACATGTCGATTTTTCTTTAGGACCAAGACACATTTCCACTAAGAAAATATTGAGTTCTAGGAATTGGCTCCAAAACATTCTTGAACCAAACACAACTAGACATATTAAAAATATCATGTCAAAGAGGAATACCACCATACTTGGGTTGTACCTCGAAGTGAAAAGGGTATTCCTTTCTTGTACCATCATGCAACATAGTACATGAAAATAGTGATTTTCACCACTATCACAAATTTCAAAATAAAATAAAGAGTAGGGTAAATTTCCCAAAAATTCTAAATATTTTACACATCACACACCACTAATCCTCACATTGTAAGGATAGCACTACATTTCTAGTCAGACGATTAGGTAGTCATCCCCAAAACTTAGAGATCAAATTTTTGGACTATGGAGCTAATCTCCATCAGGGCTATAGATGCTTGACTAGTAGTGGAGTACACTCACACTTGGTGACATGTCTATTTTAAAGAGACCTCTAACCACACATAAGGACAAGCTAGCTTCTTAGTCTCATCCATAACATGTTTCATCTTAATTTACTCAAGATGAGTTAATGAAATCACTTGCACACACATTGGTTCTTGATTACCTCAAGTCATTACCATGCTCATGATTCAGTAAATGAATTCACTGCACACACATTTGGTCTTAGAGAAATTAGGCAATATTTAGTGAGTTTGTTTGATGTAATTAGTATGTCTGAGTCTCTGCAAAGTAGTCAGTTTTTCCATATCAACATCCATATCAACATCCATATCTTCTTCCATGACAAAATCCATATATTCTTCCATGAGTCTTCCATTTCACATGACACCACTTTGGTGCCCCTAATTAAACAACAATACTAAACATGGCAAAGCAAAATCTAAACTATGAATCATCATTAGAACATTTGCATTCATACACATTATCACTTGCATTAATCATCCATATACACATGCATATACACAAGCATTTACACAAAACACATCCACACAAAAGCATAACATAAAAGTAAAAGCCATGTATATATATATGTATAAATATCACATGTACAATGAATGCCCAAAGGCTATATACAATGGAGCACCAAGGCTCATATACAAAAAGTGCATCTAAGCACTAGCTAATACCTATAAGAGGACCCTTGTGACCCTAAAGGATCCCTATACCTAGAGCTATGCCTAGACTCACTAGGCCTAACATATCTAGATATGGATGAGGAGGGTGGATCTGGAAGCCCATTATTGTGCTCCATAAACTGATCCTCCAACAACTAAATATATCCATCCTGAGCCTGAAGGCGATGTACATCATGTCTTTACTGATGAATCTTCTCTAGTAGCTCTATTTGGAGCCTTGAAATCCTATCATCACCTCCACTTGTAATCGACTATACCTCTAGCTCCATCTACAACTGATCTATCTCCACATATTGAGCCACCATATCCACATCCTATAACTAATCTATCTTTGCATCTTGAGATGCTACCATAGCATCTCGCTCTATCACCAACTACTCCAGCCTCACCCAATCCTCCTCACTCTGACTAGGAGGCCCATCAAAAATCTTATTCCTATCCTCCATGCCACCTCCATCACCTCCAAACTTAGGTGCTTTCTTAGTTGTACCTCTAGATCACCTCCTTTGACTGCTATATCGAAGATGCCTCTGAGACTTAGGAGCCTCATTAGCCTCCTCGACCTCTATCTCATCTTCATTCCCATTTACCCCATCTAATATTGGACTTTGTACCTATGGTAATTGTGTAGATAACCATACATCATACTCCAAAATTGTTCCTGCATCATCCATATCAAGGAAATCCATCTCCTCATCATCCTCATAGGTCACCCTCTATGCCTTTGTACAAGGTAGACCCATCTCATCTGGATGATTCTTGTAGGGCATTGGTACCTCTAGAACTCCATGACTTAATCCAAACTACATCAACATCCATAAGAATTGGATTAGCTCCACCTCACTCCTATGCCTCCCAACTACCCACCTAGCCTATTGAACCCTCCGTAGCTACTACCCATAACTTGTCCACATGGCACTTTGTCATGGCCTCCATATCACCTAAGATAGTATCAATCCAGTACACATATCCTTATACCACTAACTCATCTAAACAAGATTATTTGGATACACGTCCTCTAACACTGAACACCTCATGAAATAAAGCTACTACCTATCCCATGTCGTAGTAGGCAAGCCCACAAGTCAAGCCACACTAAAATGTTTCCAACCCCAACACTATAGTAGCACACTACACCCTATCCCCTTTTGCCTTTGCCTCCTTACCTCATAAAAATACTAGTACAACTACAATAATAATGCAATAGCCCATACATATAACTAAGGTGTAGCAATCATATCACACACCAACTTGATAAGGTTCCATGGGAACCGACAACTAGTATTGTTCGAGGCCACTATATTGGCCAAAACGAACATCACCAAAGCATGAAGGGTATCTAATTTCTTGTCCATATACATGGAAAAGTATGTTGTCACTCCACCAGTCACCTACAAATCCCACCACCCATATTAGAATAAGTGACTCAACTCATACCCCTTATCGTGTCCAACCTTGACACATAAGCCCTCCACTAGCAACTTGAGGATGTGATACACATCCTCAAGTGTTATGGTCATATCTCCAGTAGGGAGCTAAAATGTCCCCCTATCTAGATCCCATATCTCTACCAATGTAGAGAGATACCCCTCATCCACCCTCATCACATCTATCCAGGCTGCCCTAGCCAACCCCACAACATCTAGCCACTCACACTGGTCCTCTTGCACTGCCTTCCTCATCCCCAAGATGAGAGGTGAGAATCGATGTCAAGGCTCGAAATTATTCAATTGCAACATAATACATAAAGGTAAAACATTAATGTCACAAAAAAAAAACAAAAAAAAAAATATTCAAAGGAATTTACCTTAGCAAAATGCACATATGCTCTTGCTACCACATCCACACCCTCCATCACCATAGCTTCCACAACACTTCACCCACTCACTCCACTTCACCCCACTCCCTCAAATGTAGCTTCAAAAATTTGCAAATGCAAGAAAGAAATTAAATTCCATTCTATAGGCTATTTATAGCTATTTCTAATGCATTGAAATGCCCATGGGTGCTTCCAGGAGTATTGAAACATCTTCTTGCATTTGGAGAATATCAAACTTTGGTGGGCGTTTACACATGCAATAGGTGCCCATCGATGTTTGTCGTTAAAATTAAAAAAAGATAAAAAAAAATCCAAAAAGGTATCTTATATCCATAAAATAATTTCAAATTGCATCCATACATCACCATATCATGTTTTGTGAAAACCAAAATCGATTTGGATTCATAATTTTTGCTTGCGACCAAAAGTCGTAAAATCACATTACAAGTTACAAAATGCTTCAAAACGGTCCAAATTTTCACAAAATGACTATTTTCATAATTATTATCATTAATTCCATCATTGAATTCAATTTCATGATAGTATGAATTTATTTGGATGGCTAACTTTTATTTGCGCCCAAAAGGTGTAAAATTGTCCAAAATTGCTTCAAAATATCCCAAATCAATACAAAATTTTACAAAATTGCTCAATTCAATCATCATTGCATTGATAAAATATCTCTTAGATTTAGGTTTTGTTGGATTCCTTATGCATACCTAATAATAAAACATGCTTATTTCACCTTCTAAGTTGATTTTGTAATGTTTCGAGAATAATCAACTTTTAATTTTGCCTTATTTCTCCTAATGAAGTATGCTTTAATGGTTGGATTCCTTTTTGTCTCTTAGAATGAATATGAGACAATTTTTCCAATTTATTCCAAATCTATATGTAGGCAATTGATTTGATTCTATTTCCAATAGATTAATTTTCTAAATTTTTATTATACGTATATAGTTTGAAGTAGTATGCCTTATATCTCCCTACTTTTTGGAATACTAGAAAATAATGATATTTGTAATTTAATAATGATTTAATCAAGGTTAAAAACCTTATATATCCTACTTGATGATTGAAAATATTATATTATGTGTATGCACCTTAGTAATTATTCTTCTAAAATATAAAATTTCTTTATTATTTACTAATGCTTGGTTGATTTGTATCCAATGCAATAGTAAACCTTATAAAAATCACCTTATAGATCCTTATAGAATTTAATAAAATCATGTAAATAACCTTAGTAATATTTGTGCATGATATACCTTAATATAAGATTTCTCCACCGTATTTTTGCAATGTTGTATTCATTGTCCAATGCTATTTGAATGGACGTTTGGTATTGCCTAATGATGTTGAGCATTTAATTCTCCTTCATTAATGGATGCCTTTTCTAAATCTTCCACCTCCTTGTATGGAATTTTGACCTTTTTGGGCATCTAATTATGGAATTGAATATTCATGTCTTGAATGCACTCTTACAATACTTTCTATGAACACACTTCCACTCCTTATAGACTTGATTGTGTGCCTTAAAATCTGCTATCATTCTCTAGGAATAGGCACTATTAAATAGTGAATATACCTTTATTCTTATGACAAGTGGTGCTTGGGAGTTACACCAAAGGTGAGCATTGATATATGAGTTCTTATAATGCTCATTATCCTATGAAATTATGGATGGACATTCATAACCTCCCAAAGATGGCTAAGCTTAAGTAACCTCCTAGTTTGTAATTGAATATGCCCTCCTTCTTGAATGCTATTTTTTGAATGTACGTTGAGAAATATGATAGAGCTAAGAAAGGATGTATCGAGTTGTGCTTAGTATTTCTACATGTAAACCTTCTCCAACATATTATTTCTTACCTCTTCTTTTGCCAGCCAATGCTTTCGATATCTTATCTTCAACACCTTCTTTTGAGCTAACATATTTACTGTATAGGTGGCTTCAGCTAATATGATGAGCAACACTTTGGTGGAGGTTCTATTGCACTCCAATGGTGGATTTAGGTAGAAAAATGAGCAAAAATTTTATGGAGGTTATATTTCACTCCAATGGTGGCTTCGGGCGCTCCTTTTGAGTAGATGTCTTCTCCAATATAGCTTTTGGGTATTGCTTTCTTTGTTTATGCTTTAATATTCACCTATTTTTAATTTGTTGTTATTATTTATTTGTATATGATGGCTTATTTATTTTTGTTGTGCTATGTATGCTTGTATATTGCTTGTTGTCTAATACCATGGGTGATGTGAGCTTCTTGAGAGATCTTTGATGTTGCTTGAATAGTGCTCCTCTATGACTGCTTATGAGATGATTCTTGTTTGTGAAGGATGTATCTTTATGACACTTAGACTCTATCCTTTTGCTATGTAGGATAGGATATTCTGGTGTAAAATAATGTAAATATGCTTATAATATAATACCTTGCTTTTACACCTTCTTTTGCAAGCTTCTCCTACTGAATTTGATGGTAAATTTTTTGTACTATTTCTTATAGGTGACGGTTAATGGATGTTGACTTCTTTGCTATAAAACTCTCTCATTTGCTTGGTTAATATAGTAATGAATCCAAGCTAATAATCACATAGATAGTAAGCTTTTGAATAAGTAATTTATACACTAATATTTTACCTATAAATAACTCTTAGTGCACCTCAAATATAAGACTCACCAAGCATCAATTTGTAGCTTCTACCACTGATTTAATGGCTGCCTTCTTATTCTCCACTCCTTGGAGGAATTTTGATCCACTTGGTGGATTCTATAGGCCACAATATCTTACAATTATTTATTTCTAAATAATGTATTTAGACACTTTGATTATTTGTAGATTTTTGTGTCATTGATCTTAACAATCAATACACAAAATAACCATTTGAGAGTAACTAGTTTAATGAACAACTAGTATAGTGCAACGAACCAATAATATTTCCAACATAATGCACTTTAATAATCTCACCTTATTGATCCTATTAATAAGTTATCAAAGTAGTTTCAAATGCACTAATGATCACTGCAAATTTCTTAATGTGGTCCTCTTCTCAATAATTAGATAATAGGAAGAATGTATCTAACTCCTATTAGTGTGAAGATGATGAACCTTAATAGAAACTATCTTCTACACTTTCTTTGAGGACTTAAAATGCAACCTTCTATTTTGTAACTTCCAAATTTTAATAAGGTGCTTAATGAAGTTAAGTAGTAATCCAAATTAAGTGTTCAAGTAATGAACCTTTTGCACCTAAGTTGCTTACCTTTGATGATGAATATCTTGATGAGTTGACTCACCAAATTTCTTATCTAGAATGGTGGTTGCTTACAACTATAAATGCTTCTAATTTACTGCTCTAAAATTGTAGTAAATGATTTTAACTTCTCCTTCAGGATATAGCCAGGAACTCTAAAGTTTGTATAGCTAGTAATGCTATCTTGATTGTTGCCCTTTAGTAGTCAATCTATTCACTAAAATGTATCCTCTTAGCTATGAAGGATAATATCCAGCTATTCTTGGATTTTGTATGTTTCTTATATCTAATTTCTGACCTCAAACAGGGCTTTCTTCTCAAGAATCTAAAAATATTGAGGTCTTCATGAATCTTATTTCTAAAGTTTGACAATTTTTTGCCAAATATTTCTTCTTTGGGCTTGTTGTCAAATGGAAATAATTGTCCCAATTATTTTACTATATTTTGTAGTGAATTTATCTAATGAGTTCTCCTAGGAAATTCTTTGATGGCTTCTCCAATTTTTGCAATGAGGCTCTCCAAGACTTCTCCTTGTTTCTCCTTGAGACCTCTCCAAGGTCTTTAGTCTTTCAACTTATCTGGTCTTCTTGATGAGACCTTTCCTTCAACCTTCAACTATGGAAGTGTTGGCAATGAGATATTCTTAATGGATATCTGGAATAGTACTTTTGATAGTCCTCCTCTATCTCTTCCAAGGATGGAAGTTCTTTAATGAGACCTTTGATGGGTCTCTTAAGCTTCTTCTAGAGGAAGTCTTATATCATTAAAGGAGATCACCAATCTCCTATCTCTCATATACTCTTCTCTAGAGTCTTCTTCTAGTTCAATGAATCTTCTCTGGAGTCTTCTTTTGGCTCAAGAAATCTTCTCTAGAGTTTTCTTTAGGTTCAAGGCTTCTATGGAATTTTATTTTTGATCAAGGCTTCTATGGCCTTTTCTTCTAGATCAAGTCTTCTATTGCCTTTTCTTCTACAACAAGGCTTCTATGGCCTTCTTTTCAACAATGTGCAGGTCTACAATAGGACTCCCTCAGGTTCTTAGAATCTCCTCTCCTTCTATTTGTTGCTTATAGTGCTGGATTAATTCTAAGAATATATTCTTCCTATCTCTCTTGTAGGAAGCTTCCCAAATTTCTTGAATCTCCTTTTCCTGCAACAAACTATTAGTATAATGAATCTAAATCTTGCCAATGATGAATCTTCACTAGTTGATTTATCAATCTAGTGGAACGAATTTTGAGTCCTAGTCTTCACAAGTTTTCTATAACTCTGTGGAAAGACTCTAGCCAAATGCAATCTCAAATATTATAGAACTGAGATTTACTTTTTCTCTCTATCTCTCTTGTGACAACATTTGCATGTAGTGACACACAATAACAGATCTGGTTTGCAAATATGCAATAGAGTAATAGTAATAATGATCCCTTATGGCTATCCCTAATCCTATAAACCTATCATGGCTCTAATACCACTGTTAGCTTTTGATAATGTGAGCTATGGGATAATGCAATCACAGGATGCAAAATATGTAGAATTGTAGGATGCTAAAATATATCATTAATAGAAAGTGATAAAAAAGATACAATGTAGTATGGAGGAAATGAATAATCCAAAACTAATGCTAAAAAAATACATTGTACTCTCTCACCAATCTATATGGTGATCTACCCAGTATACCTACTACTACCTAAAGTGATATATAATCACTCACTATGAGGCCCTTTAAATAGAAATATGGATTGTTTAGCCAACGCTCTACCTAGTTGTACAAGGGGATGCCTTGCACATTCACAACTTGCACATAGACACTTGTGCATTTATTATATTACTTGAAGTAACTAGCTAACTACTCCCTAAAGTAATCTACTACTCTAGTTATGTACCAAGGGTGGTACATTTACATGACCCAAATGATATAATATACTCTAACATAAAGCTAGTCAAAAGATTTAGGCAGTGAATCTTAAGTGGGAGGGATTTATTTAATCCTTCAGGAAATAGTTCTTATTAGAATAGTATTATATTGAGAAATTTGAAGAATTCTCTACACTCCAATAAAGAACAAGAATGGTGGAGATCTATTATCAAAAATTTGTGAACTTACTAAAATATGTACTAGTATATGAGGCAAATGAAAAAATGAAGGTACATAAGTTTATCTTAGGAGTGGGTCCTAATATTAGGACAATGATAAAATTGCAATAAACCGAAGACCTTGCAAAAGGTGTATGATTTGGCTCATCATGAAGGAGCCAATTTTCAAACTATAAATATCTTCTTCAACTATGTTGAGTTGACAGAGGAAGATCGTTAGTCACTTAGGAAAAGAAAGTGTTGGATTCATGAAGTGGTACCAAGAGTAGAATACAAAGACTAGAGATAACCTAAATTTCAAGGAAAGGAATGATGGGAAATAGGGATGTTTCAACAAAAAAAATTAACAAAGAAATAATGATCATAATCCTCAACCTCATAAACAAATTGAACTATCACAAGTAGAAAGGATTGGGTAACTAATACAAGAAATAACCTAGGGATGCAGGGATGTTTCTACAATTTATGAGGTTTGCACTATGTGAACAAGTGTCCTCGATAGCCAAAATTAAGCGATAGAGCCAACGAAAAACCACACTAGATTTATGCAACTCAAAGGGATTCAACATAGACTCAAGGAAGTTATCAATCGTCATAAGAGCTATGCTGATTTAAAAATATCATAAAGAGAATTCTCTATGGGAGATAGAGAATTCTTAAGGATAAGACCCATGAAAAGTACCATCAATTCAACTAGGTTGGACCCTTTTTTGTAGTTAATTTTTAAAATAGTTGATAAGATTAGCCTTTAGGCTCACCTTACCATCCAACCTATCAAAAATCTATTTTTTTTCTATTTTGGAAAATGTTGGAGGATTTGAGAAAATACTTTCCTTGTTTGAATGAATGATATGTATTTAATGTTGGAGGGAAAACACAGAGGACTTTGTTTAGTCCATGGGTGGTAGTATATCACGACCCACCCTGAAAATACTCTTTGATAATATGGATGATATGTAAACATGTGATGATTCAATGCTTAGTATTAGTTGTATTATGGATATTTATTGACAAATATTGTTTTGGTTATATTATTTGAGAATATGGTACTGTTGATATCATATGTGGTTGTAGGACCAGGTACTCTCATGGGTGGATGAGGAAGTTGACCACCGAGAATGAGAGACCAAAATAAGAGAAATGATGGTCAGTTTAACTAAAGACAACTCCTGGGTAAAAAGCTACCCGCATATAGTTGCATTCATATTGGTGTGTTTGGAGGTAATCACCATCAATTGAAGTCATCCATAGAAAAATTTGATAACCTAGTGTAGCACCCTAAAATTGGCGCAGTAAAACCTTAATAATTACACTTACTCTAGTAAATAATTCAAATTCAAATTTCAACCTCCAAAACCGCTCCCAAACCGCCGTTTAACCCGTTTCCTCCTTTCCCGTGCCATTTTTAGAGTTTGTTTTGTCCGTTTGACGATATCGTCGTCGATAAGACGATATCGCCTCAGATCGAACGATTTCATCTGGCGTAGGACGTCCAGACGATCTCGTCCCAAACTGATTTGTGCATAGTTGGACTCTGTTCCAACGGCGTCTCTAATCCGGGCAGAAGCGTGTCTGCACCGTTAGAGACCTCCCCCGTTGGAGATCTCCCAAATTGGGATGATCTCCAACCTCCCAACCTCTATCCTAAGCCTATTTAATCCTAGGCCCTCCCCTTAGCATCCCCCTGGCTGAAATTCCCTGTAACTCGAATTCTACACGCACTAGACCATCTTAAATCACTGTTTGCATTTGTATTTTTCCAAGTTTGTTTGCAGGAACTTCATTGTTTTTCAGCCGGAGCAAGCTCAGTTCGTCTCAGACGATCTCGTACAATCTCGGACGATCTCGACCCAATTCGAGACGATTTCGACTGTAGTTCACATTGGGGGCAATCAGTGCCCAGAGTTTGCATTTTCTCCACCCTTTTTCTGCTGCATTATTCTGCATTTAGTTAATTCTATGGTTATTCTTTATTATCCTGCATCTTGGAGTTCACCCATGTAGCTTTAATGCATAATAAAAGCATAAATTGTCATTAGATCATTATAATGCATTCATGTCTTAGTTTGATATTATCATTTTAATGTTCTTACTGCCATTTTACATCATTACCCTCTGTTATCATAGTTGCATTCTCTATATTTTGCATCTGTTTCTCTGTTTGTGGGTCTCTGACGAATTTGTCTGACGAATTCGTCAGATCTCAGACGATCTTGTCAGATAGGAGACGATCCTGTCAAATTCCAGATGATCCTGACTGCTTCAAAAATTAGAACCTTCATCAAACATCCGGATCAGGTATGGGTCTTTAATCCATCTTGTTCTTTCTATTTTTCTGTCCAAATCTATTTTTGTCTTCATTTAAATTTGCATTTCATATAGAATAGCTTAGACGCATTTTGGCCAAACCTAGGACTTGGATGATTAAAGATAAAACTGAACACATCAAACACATTCCCAACCTAGGCATGGAAACTGCCATTCAAACGTTTCCTGGTGAACCCACCATCCGTCAAAAAATCACCATAATACACCTCCCCCGAGAGGCGGGACCTTCGCAAGGCCTCTCAGTCCGAGGTACCGCGCCATCCTTTTCCCATCCTCCTTCCGGGCACGGATCCTATAGCCTGAAGGTAGGGATGCGAAAAATTTGGAGCGATACATTTTGGTGAACCCGACGTGAATAACATAGGCATCTTTATGATTCAAAAATAATAAAAAAAAACAAAAATATATATATATATGTATACAAGAAAAAAAAAAACAAAATCATCATTTCAAGTTTGTATGTTTTAGATTCAATTCTAAATAGTAGATACTAAATATTACTTTTAGAAGTACTAAAGAAACCATGAGTTTTTACTCAAATCAATATGAGCCCATCAGTAATGTTGGAAGAATTCAGCCAAATACATTTGTTGATTATGACCAACCTCATCCCTATTCAACATCACCTCCATCACACTTTTCTCATTTTTCATCCTTACCCCAACAGGACAATCCCTTTGCCAATCCTCTTCATAACGATATTATCTATTCTCCCATATATCCATATTATGTCTATCGATCCACATACAATCCTCCTCCACCATTTCAATATTCTTCTTTCAATACAACACATCCATTTCAACAAGAAAATACTTATTCTTCCAATTCTACCATGCACTCACCTCATACTTCGCAATCTTCCTATCATCATTCTACCCATAATAAAGAAAGTAGAGGTGAGAAACCATTAGGCCCTTTTATGACTGAATTCCTAAGGCACGTATCAAAAACCTCTCAAAAACCTTCATCACGTAAATTTACTAAGCTCAATCAACCAATGGATATAATTCTCAAGTATTTACTTGACACAAATAAGATTGAACTCCCTTCCATAAGACAACTTGATACCACAACAGATTGGTTTAAACCTGAGCTACATTGTGAATATCATAGAGTAGATGGACATATGACACAAAAATTGTAAAGATTTAAGATGTGCAATTCAAGATTTGATTGATAAGGGTCTTTTTAATATAAAGGAATTACAATCTACAACTGATTATAAATCTCCAATAAACAATCAAACTCCTACACAACAAATACCAATAATCAATCAAGACATGGGGATCTCCCAAGAACCCCTATTCAATTATCAACAACAAGAAACCAATCAAATATTGCATGTTAATGTGTCCCATCATGATGATATTACTAATATTGTAACAAAAACTACAAATGAGCAACCTCAAGTTCAATCAACTCAATCTGATATTCAAGATATGGATTCCTCATTTGACCAACCTTCAAAACTATCTTTGGCTCTAGAGAATGATCCAAAATGGAATGTAAGCATAGAAAGCTCATCTTTAGAATCAAAATCTCAATCTGAAATCCACTTTGATAGCCAACAACAAGTGATTAATCCTCAAGCAAAGATATCCCTTTTAGAAGTATTACAAAGTTCTCATAAGGAAACTTTGTTCAAAATACCTAGCCAACAATTTGTTCCTCATCATATTTTCTCTAAGAACATAATTAATGGTGTAAACCCTCTTGAGGTTAACCATATTTCATTCTATGATGAGGATATTCCTTCCTCTACTCCACAAGAAGACTACTATCTTTACATTACAGGATCTAGTAAAGAAACACCTGTTAAAACTATCATGGTAGATAATGGCTCCTCTCTTAATTTATGCACTTATCAATTATTCCAAAAACTCAAATCAAAGGAAGAAGATCTTAATGAATCAAATGTTATTATAAAATATTTTAACAATGAAATTCAAGAAGCTCAAGGTACTATAATTATTCCCCTTAATATTGGATCCAAGATCCTGGATACTTTGTTTTATGTAGCATATTGCCCTTCACCTTACAACCTACTTCTCGAAGTCCTTGGATTCATACGATGAGGGTTGTCCCTTCCACTCTTCACCAATGTTTGAAGTTTGAACTTGCAAATAAAATTGTTACCATACATGGTGACCCAACACCATTTGAAGAATATTTAATGGTTGAAACATCAAGTTCTATACATTCTCCATTGTCACAATTATTTTTTATCCATCACTTTTCTTCATTCATATATGATCATCCTTGTTTGCCAAATAACACCCATGCATATATTTTATATATGCTCCCTCCATCTTATCAAGACTTGGAAGATAGTGATAAGAATGAAGAACCTTCTTATCCTTCTGACATTTTATTTTGTAATATGATCAATTTTACACATATAAAAGTCAAATCTTTTGCTACATTATTCTACATTATAACAAAGCTTTTGTTATCACTACCTTTTATTCATCACCTTTTGTTCTTACCTTCAACACAACCAAATTATCCTTCAAAACCTCCTTTGATTTTGAAGCAACCTTAGACATGCTATACTCAAATAACCTTGTATAGTGTATATAGATCATCTTGTATATACCACCAATTCCATCATCTAAAAATTCAAAAAAAAAAAAAAAAAAAAAACACATTGTATTTCTTTCAATTCATCAATTAAAATCAAAATACAAAAACATCAAAATCATCAAAATCTTCAAAAACATATTTTTTGTACCTCTCAATTTGTGAAGTATTGCAATTATATTTTTCAAATTATTTTGGATAAATTAGCATTTATTTGGAATCCCTCACTTTCACACTCACAAAAATAAATATCTTGATTTTTATCTGGCATGATTACTAATCTCTCTTATATCAAAGTCCACAAAATTCAATTAAATAAAGTTTGAGCACAGAGAATTGATCTTGTTATTTACTTAAACCAAGCACATCCTTTCACAATAAAATGATTATATTTGTAATGTCCATGCTATGCTACATAGTAGAAGTGGTTTCTTGAGCGAAAAGTTTCCCCTGCTATCCTATCATGCACATGGTCTAGAATCTTTGAGAATTGGCAAAAGGACAAGCTCACCCCTACCCGAAATAAAAATCCCTTGCTCTACAACTAATCCGAGCAAGTATCCCTAGCATAGAAAAAAAGAAAAAGAAAAGTTCAAGAAAAAGAGAAAAAGAAAAAAGTTATTTTATATCATTACAAATATCCAAGCAAAATACAAAAGTATAAAAAAAAAAAAGAAAAGAGAGAAAGCAAAAGCAAAAGCAATAAAATCCCTTTCCCTACCCTTTGAAAAGAAAAGAAGGGTTGATGAGCTTGAATCCTTGGAATTCTCAATTATTCGAAAACCGTGAGGTAAGCCCCATAACAGGTGGTTTGTGCCCAACCTGCTTGGCCTTGGGTAACTCCTAGCATGGCGATATGTCCGTCACATTAGCGACCTTCTTTTGTACGGACCTATGTCTGCTTATGGATTAGCTAGCTCTTGATAATCCGACTTACATAGTAGTCTAGTATGGTTATATGCATCTACATCATGGTTAATGAACACTTATTTGGTTCATTCAAATCACTTGTATCATATTATCTTGCTCAAAACTGGTAAATGAACATAGCAATTGCACACACATTTGTATTTGAGAGATTTTGTGTATCATTATGATAAATCAAGATTGGAAATGAATTCACATATGCACATGGGATTCCTTATAAATCTAACTTTTGTCTTTAAGATACTTTGAAATATTTTTTTGCAAATTGTCTGGAATAAATTCATTTTCTTCTTTGAAGAACAGTTGTTTAGTATAAAGACAACTACATGCATTATCAAAAATCAAAATTTCTTTCAAAACCATACAATCAAAACACACACATATATATATTGTCGACTTTCGCGACGATGGTATAGTTCCAAAACCAAAATTGGAATTTTATGCCTAGCGCAAGTCCTCATCTTCATATTTTCAAAAATTAAAAATCAACCATGCAATAAAACAATCTCTTTTCTTCTTTGATTTTCGCGATGATGGTATAAGTCTATACCTACATATTCTATGCCTAGCGCAAACCATTGTACCAATTTTTATTCCCCATTTATTTGAAAAAATCATGAAAACCATATGACTTAAATCATTATGTTATACAATTATGTTTTTTAACAAAAAGAATGCACATTATCACTATTTCATGTCATTATGTCAACCTTCAATTTTGCAATGATGGTATAATTCCTAGGGAATTATCCAAAAATTTTATCACACTTAGGAATTTATGCCTAGCAAAAATCATTTTAACATTATTTCATGCATACTATTTTTATGAAACTCCGAAAACAAACCATCATCATCATCATTTGCACCATTGCACCAAAGTCTTAAGACAGTCTCTTAAGCACTCTTTTACTTTTTAACAATATTTCTATACTGGGATTAGCTTGATGACCGAGTGAGCGGCGACTCCATGAAATGGTCTATAATAGCGACAATGTCCTTTGAAATTATTGTTAAAAGTCCCTTTTATTTTTTTATCAAATCATCACATCACAAACAACCAATTTGTTCTACATCAGATTATTTCATTTAAATTTTTCAAGCATGACATTTCAACCATAATATTTCCAAACGACGTAATTACATGAATCATCAAATCAATCAATCAAAACATTAAAAGCATCATAAAAATACATAAGACACAAGTCATATGATCAAAAATATCTCATCTATATATATCACAAATATATATACATCATATCAAAACCGAATCGGTATGCCACAATTTGTACCTTGGCATACTCAATCCTCTATCAAAAATAATAAATACTATATATCAATCTGTGCAGTGCAATCTGTAGTAGCTAGCCTCGAGAACCCCTCGAGCTCTCAGCCTCATCTCCTCCCTCGCCCTGAGGTGGACGAGGTGGCCCCATCGCAGTATGTGTGGTACTGCGAGTCCTAGTCGTGGATCGGGATGAAGTCCTTGACGACCCAATCCTGATCGGATCCATGATGGTAGCCGAAAGTGGTAATCTCTCCTCCTCTGGCACCATCTAGTGGTATAGTGTCCTAGTAGAATGTAGTCTGAGCAATCGATCGTGCCAGCTCCTGAGTGCTCGCTCCTCCACCCCGTGCTCTAAGGCGTGCAATCTCATCTCTGAGCTGTGTCACCTCAGCTCGGTGGCATGCAGCCTCATCCTGCAATGTCTACACCTGTGCCTAGAGATGGACTGTCTCCGCTCGGAGAGTCACTGTCTCGCTGCTCTCCCCAGTGTCAACACCCTTGCCCTTATCGGGCGATGGTGGCCTCTCTCTCTATGGAGAAGGGGGTCTCTCCTCCCTCCTCTCCCACTATTGTCACAACCTCTGCTGCGCTTGTGGTCTCCTCTGCTCTCTCCCACTGTGACCCTGTGCCGCCTCAATGGCCGCCTGGCACCGCCTCCCCATCCGACGCACAATTGTGTGAATCAGACCCTAAGCCCTCGTCATCCGAGGAGGGCGGATGCCTATGTACCAGGCATCGTAGCCATCAGCTACCCTAGCGTCATCCCCATCCACCTGGCTGAATGGGGGCATCATCTACGTCCCGACTCCAGAAGCATTGCATATCTAGAGCTCACTAATATAGTGTTATCTCAAAGATCCAAGAAAACTCGTAATCCTCGAGAGATGGGATTCCCTATCGTAGACCGAACGCCTCAAAACTCGGTCATACGTGGAGCTCCACCTCTCCCCTCTCCATCCTCAACCATAAAACTCGCTTGATGCGAGCCAGCTCCTATCCGTCCTCGGCCCACCCCGGATGATCTTTCCAAGGCCTCCTGTGATCCGAGTCGAGACAAGGTCATCGAGTAGTCTCCGGGACATCGAAAGATCTATCCGCTACTGTGACCCTCTCCGGAGCCACTTTAAAAATTTGCTTTTTCGTGTTTTTACCTCAAACGTTCGATTTGGGTAAAAACACGGAGGGGGCACCATAGTAAGCTATCGTACGATTCGACCAAGAATCATCGCCTAAAAATGGGAATAATTTTTGCTTTCTCGTAGATCGAGAAGAACTCATCTTTAACGCATTTTCTTCAGAAAATTCGCTAAAGAGGGGGCAAAATGTAGCACCCTAAAATTGGTGTAGTAAAACCTTAATAATTACAATTACTCTAGTAAATATTCAAATTCAAATTTCAACCTCCAAAATCGCTCCCAAACCGCCGTTTAACCCGTTTCCTCCTTTCCCGTGCCATTTTTAGATTTTGTTTTGTCCGTTTGATGATATCGTCTCCGATAAGACGATATCGCCTTAGATCGGATGATTTCATTTGGCGTAGGATGTCCAGACGATCTCGTCCCAAACTGATTTGTGCATAGTTGGACTCTGTTCCAACGGCGTCTCTAATCCGGGTAGAAGCGTGTCTACACCGTTAGAGACCTCCCCCATTGGAGATCTCCCAAATTGGGATGATCTCCAACCTCCCAACCTCTATCCTAAGCCTATTTAATCCTAGGCCCTCCCCTTAGCATCCCCCTGGCTGAAATTCCCTGTAACTCGAATCCTACACGCACTAGACCATCTTAAATCATTGTTTGCATTTGTATTTTTCCAAGTTTGTTTGCAGGAACTTCATTGTTTTTCATCCGGAGCAAGCTCAGTTCGTCTCAGACGATCTCGTACAATCTCGGACGATCTCGACCCAATTCGAGACGATTTCGATTGCAGTTCACATTGGGGGCAATCAGTGCCCAAAGTTTGCATTTTCTCCACTCTTTTTCTGTTGCATTATTCTCGCATTTAGTTAATTCTATGGTTATTCTTTATTATCCTGCATCTTGGAGTTCACCCATGTAGCTTTAATGCATAATAAAAGCATAAATTGTCATTAGATCGTTATAATGCATTCGTGTCTTAGTTTGATATTATCATTTTAATGTTCTTACTGCCATTTTACATCATTACCCTCTGTTATCATAGTTGCATTCTCTGTATTTTGCATCTGTTTCTCTGTTTGTAGGTCTCTAATGAATTCGTCAGATCTCGAACGATCTCGTCAGATAGGAGATGATCCTGTCAAATTCCAGACGATCCTGACTACTTCAAAAATTAGAACCTTCATCAGACATCCGGATCAGGTATGGGTCTTTAATCCATCTTGTTCTTTCTATTTTTTTATCCAAATCTATTTCTATCTTCATTTAAATTTGCATTTCATATAGAATAGCTTAGACGCATTTTGGCCAAACCTAGGACTTGGATGATTAAAGATAAAACTAAACACATCAAACACATTCCCAACCTAGGCGTGGAAACTGCCATTCAAACATTTCCTGGTGAACCCACCATCCATCAAAAAATCACCATAATACACCTCCCCGAGAGGCGGGACCTTCGCAAGGCCTCTCAGTCCGAGGTACCACGCCATCCTTTTCCCATCCTCCTTTCGGGCACGGATCCTATAGCCTGAAGGTAGGGATGCAAAAAATTTGGAGCGATACATTTTGGTGAACCCGACGTGAAAGCTCGGGGCCTCTCCCTGTCAATCCCTATCAGTGGGAGCCCTATCGGCCTCCGCACTACAATGTGCTCCTAGCACCAAACCTGTAGTAGCGATGTCATAACCAGACATCGACCGCCCTTGTACATGACCTCATGTAGGATCTTGTATAATCGACATAGAACAAAGCTGCCCCAAGAAAACCTATAGCCGTGGTCTCTCATGTCACAGACCACATCTGCCAGTACCCATGGTACCCTGCATCTGCTCTGGTGGCACAGCAGAAGTCCACCTACCACCCCCACCAAAACCCATGTGAGTCTAGATGCCCCAGGCATATGACGTAGTGACTCGATGTTCACTCCGCCCTTCTCTAGGGCGAAGCTCGGATCACCACACAATCGCATCATCGCGTGGCCCTGATTGGCCGCGGGAGTGATTAGTCATCCTTGTATGGAGATCCTCAAAATATGCCATACATCCTCTAGTGTGGGAGTCATCTCCCCTGTCAGTAATCGAAAACATGAAGAACCTGGATACCACCTCTCTGCCAGGGCTGTCAATAGCCCCATATCTGTATAAACTTGTGGCATCTCTGCCACATGCTGTAAGCCGACATGTGCCAACTGATCTCGCTCTGCTTGAGATAGAGTGGCCAAGTCATCTCTCAACCCGTCGCATTTCCATTCTCTGCTCTTCAGTAATCCTCTCTGCAACATAAAAACAACAACACAATAAAAATCATTAATAAAAACTCAAGTGATTAATAATGCAAGTAAAATCAGTTCAATTTTATACAAATGATGATATCGTCCACTATTGGATGATATTGTCCCAAATTTGAGCAGAATCGTCTCTGATTTCGCAAGCTGAAATCATCCCTTATTTGACGAAATCGTCCTCCTTTTGCCGATTTTGCCCTTCAACAAAATCGACGAACTTGAGACGATTTCATCGAAATCGGGACGATTTCATCCCGACGACGTCGATGACCCAAAAATGGCCACGATGCTCAAAAATTGCTCAAAATTCACCTAAAAAGCATGTAAATTCAACTTAAAGCATTCTAAACTAAGTTTAGACTCTTACCCGTAGCCCGTGTTGGACCTCTGTCGATCCGTGCGTTTGTCTCGACCATTTTTGTCTCTAGAGCTCTAAAAACCAGAAAAATGAACGAGTAACAATGAATTAGGGTTTTACCATATTTTTCTTAATTTTATTCAAAACACAATTAATTTTTTTTTTAAATTTTGCTTTTTTGCGTTTTTACCTCAAACGTTCGATTTGGGTAAAAACACGGAGGGGGCACCATAGTAAGCTGTCGTACGATTCGACCAAGAATCGTCGCCTAAAAATGAGAATAATTTTTGCTTTCTCGTAGATCGAGAAGAACTCATATTTAACACATTTTCTTCAAAAAATTCACTAAAGAGGGGGCAAAATGTAGCACCCTAAAATTGGTGGAGTAAAACCTTAATAATTACACTTACTCTAGTATATATTCAAATTCAAATTTCAACCTCCAAAACCGCTCCTAAACCGCCGTTTAACCCGTTTCCTCCTTTCCCGCACCATTTTTAGAGTTTGTTTTGTCCGTTTGACAATATCGTCTCCGATAAGACGATATTGCCTCAGATCGGACAATTTCGTCTGGCGTAGGACGTCCAGACGATCTCGTCCCAAACTAATTTGTGCATAGTTGGACTCTGTTCCAACGACGTCTCTAATCTAGGCAGAAGCATGTCTACATCGTTAGAGACCTCCTCCATTGGAGATCTCCCAAATTGGGATGATCTCCAACCTCCCAACCTCTATCCTAAGCCTATTTAATCCTAGGCCCTCCCCTTAGCATCCCCCTGGCTGAAATTCCCTGTAACTCGAATTCTACATGCACTAGACCATCTTAAAACATTGTTTGCATTCACATTTTTTTAAGTTTGTTTGCAGGAACTTCATTGTTTTTCAGTCGGAGCAAGCTCAGTTCGTCTCAGACGATCTCGTACAATATCGGATGATCTCGACCCAATTCGAGACGATTTCGACTGCAGTTCACATTGGGGGCAATCAGTGCCTAGAGTTTGCATTTCTTCATCCTTTTTCTGCTGTATTATTCTGCATTTAGTTAATTCTATGGTTATTATTTATTATTCTGCATCTTGGAGTTCACCCATGTAGCTTTAATGCATAATAAAAGCATAAATTGTCATTAGATCGTTATAATGCATTTGTGTTTTTGCTTATTATCATCATTTTAATGTTCTTACTGTCATTTTACATCATTAACCTCTGTTATCATAGTTGCATTCCTTGTATTTTGCATCTATTTTTCTGTTTGCAGGTCTCTGACGAATTCGTCAGATCTCAGACGATCTTGTTAGATAGGAGATGATCTTGACTGCTTCAAAAATCAGAACCTCCATCAGACATCCAGATCAGGTATGGGTCTTTAATCCATCTTGTTCTTTCTGTTTTTCTGTCCAAATCTGTTTCTGTCTTCATTTAAATCTGCATTTCATATAGAATAGCGTAGACGCATTTTTGCCAAAAATAGGACTTGGATGATTAAAGCTAAAACGGAACACATCAAACACATTCCCAACGTAGGCATGGAAACTGCCATTCAAACTTTTCCTGGTGAACCCACCATCCATCGAAAAATCACCATAATACACCTCCTCCGAGAGGCGGGACCTTCGCAAAGCCTCTCAGTCCGAGGTACTATGCCATCCTTTTCACATCCCCCTTTCGGGCACGGATCCTATAGCCTAAAGGTAAGGGTGTGAAAAATTTGGAGCGATACACCTAGAAGTTATTGTAAACTCTTTTGCTTAAGGATATGGGCAACAGGGAATGGTGGTGTATTACTTCTTTTTGTTTGTCTGTGCTTGAGCAATGATTATCTTTATTTTGCATAGAAATGGTGCATGAATGGTTAGAATAAACCTTTCTATTTAAAATGATATTAATAGTTTTAAGGTTCTATTAATATCATATTAAAATATTAATTATTTAATACAATTATTAATCATTAATTAAAATTAATCAATATTAGAACTAGACTAATAATGTTTTTTGATCTTGGATGATAATCATTAAGGGAATAAAAATGACACATTTAATTGACTGATTTAAAAGAAACTTTATGTTATGAATATTTCAAGTTATTTATAAATGGTGAGAGGCCCTTGATAATTTTAATTAAAATAAAGAAATAAAGGTTCCTTTTATTAGTATTAAATTAAAGTTCTTTCTTTATCTTAAAATGCATAGGCAAATAAATAATAATAATAATGGGTGAGAGTGGAAGTCATTTGAGTAAAAATAAAACCTTTAAAAATAGTGCATAAGTTACTTGTTGGTAACACATGTTTTAATGAGGAAAAGAATAACTTGGAGGAAGTTATTATGGCATGTTCTCCAATTCTTTTTTATATGGCTAGTTTTTTCCAATTTTGGGGAGGCAACCCTTGGAATGGGGGAAGTGAGGAAAACCTAAGAAGGAGAAGCAGGGGAGAGAAAATTGCAAGGGAAAATCAAGAAGTGATACCAAGAGGGTAATTCATAAGTCCGTGGGTCTAGGTGGATTGGTAAGTTGGGGCGCTTACCGAGAGGAGACCTAGGTTCCAATCCCACGGGCTTGCCCATGCACAGACAATAGCCCAGATCCGATTCCTCTGAGTGGTGCGCCAGATTGATGACGACGGTGCAACCCCTGTGCGTCCGGCGGTCCCCATATCACGCCGGGTTACCATGTACCGAGACGGTGGAAGTCCTGGGAGCCTTCGTAGATAGTTTGAACCCTACCAGTTGTGCTGGTAGTTACTAAAAATCGTGATTGTAACCATTGCTTCTATATACCAAAAAAAAAAAAAAAAGAGGGTAATTCATAAACTAGTACTAGGTTTACCTATCTTCAAACTATGCCCTTGTATGTTAAATATTGGGCATATTATATTAAGCTTTAAAATATTTTTGCACTTTTGCCTATTGGGCATTTTTATTTTATAAGCTTTAATATGTTTATGCTATTCTTCATGTTAGAGTTGGATAGATTTTATATTAAGATTTAAAATATTTTTGCACTTCTGCCTGTTAAATATTGGATATTTTATATTTTATAAGCTTTAATATGTATATGTTATTCTACATGTTAGAGTTGGGTAGATTTTATACTAAGCATTAAAATATTTTTGCACTTTTGCATGTTAAAGATTAGGCATTTAATATTTTATAAGCTTTAAAATGTTTATGTTATTCTACATGTTAGAGCTAGGCAAATTTTATATTACGCTTTAAAATATTTTTGCAAAATTGCATGTTAAATATTGGGCATTTTTATTTTATAATATTTAAAATGTTTATGCTATTCTACATGTTAGAGCTATGCAGTTTGGAGAAATATTAAAATAGGTTCTCTTATCTTAAAAAAAAAAACTTCTTGCTGGTTGATATGCCTGTGCAGTTTGTATAGGGGAGAAATCTTGCATTATTAAAAAGACGATTAAATATTTTTTGGAAAAATTATTAAGTTGCTAATTGATTTCTAAGAGAAATATTGCAACTCTTAGAAATAAGCTTATATTTGCTACTCGGTAAAGATTTTGTTGTTGTTAACTGATTGTTAAATTGTTTCTTAAATGTTATTGACATTTATCACCTTGTTTAGAGAAAACAAGCTCCTTATTATTGCAATATTTTCCATTAAAATCTTATGAAAGAATTTATTTGGTTGCTACCTTTTTATAAGTAAATGAATATTAAAGAATATATCTGATTAGTTGTTACCTTTCATAATTAAAGGAATATTATAGAATGAATTAGCAAAGGAATATTAAACAAAGCATAACGGTTATGTTTAAGGTAGAGAAATTGGTTATTTATAGAAGAAGCACTTGTTTGTAAGGTTCATTTGTTTACTTTGGAATATTGTAGGGAAAGAAATTGTATTTTAAAAAGGGGTTATGTTATTGTTGATAGATAATCTATTTTCTTGAATATAATATTTATAGGGTTTATTGTAACATATGGTTATTTTTAAAAGAATAAATTTGAGAAAAAAATTTAGTTATCTTGAGGCTTATGTAGATTAGGGAAACTAAGATAGAGGTTATTATGGGATACCCTCATAAAATTGAATATAAGATTTATAAGGATTAATGTAATATATAGATAATTTTTAAAAGAATAAATTGAGAATAATTTTTAGTTATCTTGAAGCTTATGTAGATAAGGGAAACTAAAATAGAGGGTATTATGGGATGCCCTCATAAAATGCAATATTTTGCCATGATGAAAAGAAATCAGGGAAGTGAATGTGTATTACTTTTCCTAAGAATTGTGTGGGTAGTGAAAAGTAGTATGGAGAGATGTATGAGATTCTCTCGTGCATGAATTACTTGTTATTTGTATGGTGCAATTGCATTATTGAAAAATAATGTAGGATTGCATACAAATATATGAGTTGTCCTAATCCATTCCCAATTATTATGCTTTGGAGAGAAGGCACATTCAAACTTGAGGATAAGGGAGGAAAATGATTCTTTTTATGGATCCTTGGAAATTATAACGAGCTCTTGTGTAGAATTTCCTCTTTAAAATAATTATCATTTGTGAATTATGTATTATGAAAGGAATATTGTAAATTGTGGATATTGAGGAAGACTCATGTTTATTTCTAAGCTTAACTACTTGACTTGGTTTACATGTAGTTAATTATGAGTTCCTCTTGTATATTCCTTAATTTGTTATTATAAAGGAAATGGAAATAATTGATGATTAAGCATTTACCATGTGATGGTATGGTGTTCAATTATAATATGAGATGGCATTAATTGATTTGTCATATCTTAGTAATGTATGATGCTTTCCTTTTCCTTTATGAGAGAGAGTTGATATAGTTTTGAAAGTGTTATTTTCTTTGGGTTGTGAAGGGTATCTTGGGAGGGTTTGCTTATAGTAACCTTGTTAGTACCCTTGTTGAGATAAATCCCAAGATTTAATTTGTTGTGAGAATTCAATAGTCAAATAGGTTGTAATTATTACATATTGACTAGTGTAGCTTAGATGTATTCCCAAAAGCATGGAGCTTTTGAGGAATTCCTACTATGGAGTTTGGAAAATAATTTGCAACATGAGCAAGTGATGGTGTCCTGATCAGGAAGAATCATATGATCATGTGTATTATCACACAAAGTGATAATACCCTTAATTATCCCACCATGGAGGTGTGGTAATTAAGCACTAAGTACTAGTTGTCTCATCATGGAGATGAGATAACTAGACTTTAAGGCATTATGCCAAGCACCTACATAGACTGACTTATGTATGGTGAGGAAAATGGCATCTCACTTTCTCTAAATATTGAGAAGGGATAATCCCTTATACCATGGTTGAAATTCCTATAGTCACAGAGAGTATACCGAGTGTGGGGAGGCCACTGAAGGCATCTTTTCTAATCGTGGAGGTTTAGAAAAGTTAACCCTAGTGTAGACACCTAAAACAAGCACATCCATTTAATACTAATTAATTAATTAAAATTAATTAGTATTCCTCTACCTAAGTGTTAATTAATTAATTTATAAATAATTAAGTACACCTAGACTACCGACTTCCACCCCCTAAAAACATCCTCCTATGTGTAGCCCATAGACATCGTAAGAACATTCCTCTTTTATATTCCATATACACACCATCCCTGGTTACTCCAGTTCCAACTCATCTTCCCCCATATTGATTGCGTATAGGTAAATATTACCCTTACCCAAAAATAATATTCAGTTCACTTCAATTCTAACTTATCATATCCCATGCAGGTTAACTGGTATTTAAAAGGAGTTCCCTTATAAAAAATAATTAAAAATAAAAGGATATGCCCTTCACTTCAATTCCACATTCCATGCAAGTTAACTACCACTTAAATGGATGAATATTTATCTATTTAAAAATAAATAAATAAAATATATACATGCTATTGTTTAACAGTATTAACTGATGATTAGCATGTCCATGATTGGTTGTCCACTTAAGTGGAGGAAATTTCTAGGTTTCCTCTCCATCCTTGTGTGCATATCATTTGCATGCTACCACCCTTTATTATTTCAAATTTATAAATATACATTATCTTCATCCATTGAGCATGAGGATGGTTTACACATACAAGCATTGTCAAAATTATAAGAAAATCTTCCCTTGTGCATCATAGCATTTGTAGCCATCCTCATCCCTTACCTCCATTCCACCACAAGATCCATGCAAGCCTTGTCTCACTTGTGAAATTGCATGTTATCCAACCATCACTTCAGCACTGGATCAAAACCAAATACTAATCCCACCCATTCAAATGTTCAAAACTAGTTTCAACAGAGTTGGGATAACACGAATCCTGGTTTTCCAACTTGATATGGCCATCGATCACAAATGTCCTATCCTAGAAAGCCCACAAATAAAATCATTAACCCTGTAGATGATCAATAACTAGAGGCAAACTGTGCATATATTCTAGACATAGATCCAAATATTTAAGTGACAACAAGGTAAGTAAGGTAAGGTAGCCTTACCTATTAAATTTTGATATTCATTTTTCATATATTTTGCAATCATTATCATAAAATGTTTGCATAGTATGTTCATATTTTACTGAATCAGGGCCTTATATTGAAAGGCCCACCTAATATTACTAATGTCTTGCATTGAGATTATGTGTAGGTTCCTCTATAGTAGTGGAAGACAATAGAAGATCCACGTATCAAAGATCCAACACATCCAACAATGGTCACCAAAAACCCACCTATTGAATATCCAGTACATCCAATGCTAGTCACGAAAAACCCACTTATCAAAGATTCAACACAACTAGCAGTGGTCACTAAAAATCCACCTAGCACATGAATGTAGCACAAAATGACTTAATCACACAATTGATCACTTTCTTTGTAAAAGGGAACAATTCCCTTCATTATTGATACAATATTTTTAGAAACTCTAAGAGGGTATATTTGTATTCGAGAAACTAGCGATAAAATATAATTTTAGTGCTTTTTCTTTCTATTTCATTTGTATGGTGCATTTTTATTGCATATACAAAATGGTGATCATAGTGGGACTATTCCTTTGACCATATTTTGATAATTTGTATTTTCTTCCATTCGATCTTTCATTGGAAAACATATCAAAAGGTTGTTTTCATATATTTTATTTGACTTAAGCTAGATTAATTAGTTGCTTTTGTTTATGTGCTTTTCCCTTTCTAGTTTATAATCATTGATTTTCTCTAAGGTATGTTTTCTCATTGCCATTAGCTTAGTTGTCAGCACTTTCCCCCAGTATAAGTTCCCCCCATATATTTAGATTAAGTCGTGTCAATTTCTCTAGCTTAGATTGTTTCTTTCCAAGATTAATTTCTTCTACACATTTGTTAGCATATTTGAGTTTTCCTCTCTTAGAAGTAGTTTTTCCTTCCTTTAATTTCTTCAATGTAGGTGATTAAAGCCTTATTATCATAATGTGTCTTTCCAATTCATAAATATACCTAATTTCTTGCTACCTTTTCTTAATTAGTTTATTTTTAGATATCTTACATTAGTTTACTTATTTTAACTAATAGAATAGTTTTAGAGTCATTCCTCTTGTTATTTCAATATAATAGTTTGTCTTCTTGTTTCAAATAGAATAGCTTACCCTCATATAGCATAGATTATCATTTTACTTCTCTAAAGTATAGTTATCTGGTTTCTTTTAGCAACCCTATCTTTTCTGCTATATTATTTTGTAGTAATTCTGGATTCATTATTTTTGGAGTCACAAATAGTTATAGTTGTGACCATCCAACCCAAGATGGTTTTAGACCTGTAACCATTTAGATCCAAATAGTTAAATTCAAGGCCTTCTATCCCATTTATTTTTCTTGTGATATGTGGTTTCTATAGAGTTCTCCTTCTATCTATTTCTTTGTTTGTTATTTCTTCTTAGAATAGATTCTATTGCTTTAGGTTCTTTTTTTTTTCAGCTTCAAGCTTCCCTCTTTTTTATAGACTACATAGTTCTTTAAATTTTATTTTTCAAAAGTATAGTTGCATTTACATATAAAAAAGAAAATAAAAATAAAAATAGAGCATTTTTAGAAATAGCTTTTGTTTTCTTTTATCTATCTTTGGTAAACCTTTCATTACATCTTGCATTTATGTATCCTCAAAAATAAAAACCATATTACACACACATTGCACATTGCTTTCCTTTAAAATTTTTTTACAAGGACAACAAACTAGTGAAAGTTGGATTTCATCACCAACCGTCGATTGCAATAAATGATGTTGGATTTCATTTCCAACCATGGATTGACCCCCTAGAAACCACAGTAGCTCCCATAATTGGTTTTTTGGATTTCATCATTAGGAAGTCTCCTAATCTTGAGACTATCATGGAGTAGGTTTAGGATTAGATACCCCTTTGTTCATGGGGTTTAATAATTAGTGGATGTGCAACTGTCATTATTGTTTAAGCCCACCTAAGGGTGAAGCAAAAGCCTAGTTAGGCTAGTAGCAAGACTTAGACAATGCAACCTCTCTCAAGAGATTAATATATCTCCTTAGGGTACCCAAAGCCACAACCACCATCTTAGGAAGCCTCTTCAACCATTTTTGTACTACTTCTCATAAGAGAAGTGGGCATAAACACACCCTCTTAGATTGAAGAACACAAGCTTATACTGAGAGGGGGGTGAATAGTATAAGACCACTTTTTACTTTTCTTTCCCAATCAATATTATGCAATGTATAGATAGCAATATCAACAACAGTAATCAAATCAATGCACAAATCACCACACACAATAGAGACACCAATTTAACGTGGTTCACCCAATGTGGGCTACTCCACGGAGAAAATATTTCACTAAAATTTTCTCAATCAATCTCTTGGGAATTCTTTCCCTATTACAATATTTATGGACCTCTGTCCAAAGGAGACACCAATCCCCTAATCAAGTTCATGGATCTCTATCCACAGGAGAACTCCTTTCTCCTTAGCTCTAGTTGGTGATATTCTAGAAGAACTACTACCTCCACTACATTGGCTAATGGATATCTATCCATTGGAGATTATCATCCTCTATACTCTATCACCTTCAAAGCTTGCTCTCTGCTCTATCTCAAATCTACACTAAACATAGTCCTTTGGTCTAGCACAAATCTACTCAATCTCTATCTCTGGTCTAGCACAAACCTGTCCTCAAATCTACACCAACTCCTCAAATCCACTAAACATAGTCCTTCGATCTAGCACAAATTTATCCTCAATATCTATCCTCTGATATGTACTAAACACAGTCCTTCGGTCTAGCACAAATCTATCCTCAATATTTGTCCTCAAGCCTTAACACAAAGCTTGAATCAATCACAAATCAACTCTACTGGATCTGCCCCAAACCTTAACTCAAGGTTTGAACAAATCAATCAATCAACTCTGCTCACAAGCCTTCTCAAAGACTTATCTCAAATCTTCCTTGTAAGCTTCCACAAAAGCTCACACTAATCTATCCACAAGTCCTCTCTAGAACTTGTCCAATCTGCTCAATAATCTCTATTCTCAAATCTGTATTGTAAGCTTCCACAAAAGCTCACACAAATCTATCCACAAGTCTTCTAAAAGACTTACCTCAAATCTGCTCAACAAGTCCTCACTAGAACTTGTCCAATCTCATAGAAATATATAGAGAATTGTTAGAGACTCAATATGCTTCACTTTCACCACAATGCTCAATCACTTTCAATCTCTTTTTTACCATAGAAACATATAGAGAATTGTTAGAGACTCAATATGCTTCACATTCACCACAATGCTCAAACACTTTCAATCTTTCTTTTTACCACAAAAACATATAGAGAATTGTTAGAGACTCAATATGTTTCACAAACACTCAACCTCTTTCTCAAATCAAATTAGAATATAGAACAATTTGTTTCATAGAACTTGAACTATCACATCCACTTGACTAGGCTCAACCAACTCTACTCAACCAATCACTCAATGAAATAATCCTTGCTCACAAACCCTAGTCCAAGCATATGAACACTCACTCACTTATTTCCAACAATGCTTATCAAACAATCTCACATAACAATGATACTCATGATATTTGCAAACCCTAGTTCAAGTTCTTCACTCAATCAATCACTTCAACAACAATGCTTATCAAGCAATCTCACATAACAATGATACTCATGATCTTTGCAAATCCTAGCTCAAGTTCTTCACTCAATCAATCACTTCAACAACAATGCTTATCAAACAAGGTTTTATCAACAACTCTTATTCCAAAAAATCCTTTTCACTCCAACTTAACATTCACAACATTCAACAATCACTCACTAGGAAGATGTGCCCATACCTTTTGTTTGATGTAGAAGTGCCCTTAAAAACCTGTCTCAATCACAATTTTCTTCTTTGCCAATTTCAATGGTTAGATGATAAAATTTCACACTAACACTCTTTCAAAATATTTCTCAATTACAAAAATAATCAATCTCAAATACACCTTATTACTCCTTGAAATTAGCAATCATCAAATCACACATAAAAATAATCACTCAAATTGCTTCTTATAATCTCCAATTTAATAAATCAATCTTCAAAAATTAACCCTTCAAAAATAATATTTGCCTACCCTTTTATCTCCCTCAAAAATACTTAATAACCAAATTAATTCAGGCAAAAATTAAATCTCATAAACCATCAAAACATTTTATTTTTCAACCTTAGGCACATAAAAATATTTTTATTTTCCTTCAACCTTAGCACATCCAAAATTAAGCGACCAACACAAATGACATCAGCGCATACCTTTGTCTCAACCAAAAAGGCCTCGGTGGGTTTCGAACAAGAGACCTCTCCGTCGAGCGCCTTACCAAGGTGCTAGCCCACCACGTGGGCTAGGCGCTCCCACGGGGAAGGGAAGGCGCAAGCCTCCCTTTATCCCTGTGTTAGGTGCTGCACGAAAAAATGAATGCCCTCTCTTCTTAGCCAAAAATGAACCCGAAGGGATTCGAACCTGCACGCTTTGCTTGCCACACACCCTAGCACCTCCATCGTTTTCCAACTACGCTACCAACGCCTTTGGTGCTTAGTGTTTGTGCTCCCCTCGATTTATTCCTCTACCATCGAAGATATTTTTGAAAATGTGAGAACCTTTCTCTTTTTGCACACGAAACAATTTAGCATAGGAGATTCGATCGTTAGCTTGGGGATGTAAGGTAAAGAACTTTGCCACCATTTATACACAATGTTCCATGCCATATGACGTCGGTGCATCAAATAGAATTTCCAATTTGATTTATTACTTAGCCTTATAACCCTCTTTAGGGTTTATTAAATTAATAAAAATTAATTTATAATTAAATTAAAATTAAATTATAATTAACTTAAATAACATTGAAGTTAATTAAATTAATTAATAAATTAATTTATAATAAAATTATATTAATTAATTTATAATTAATTTAAATTTCCCTCTTTAATATTATAATAAAATATTATAATATTATTTTCTTGGGCCTCTTCTTTGCACTTTGGACCATATCTGACTTCTTGAAACTGGGTCTTGACCAACTGAAGGCGGACTCTTCTTTTTGCATGGATTGCGAAACTGCTTCCTTTTGCACTGCTTACTAAAACTGACATTTGACATTAATGACCATTCATTCTTGACATCAATGACAACTCATCCACACAAAATGTCCAACAATATCCCCCTTTGTCATTGATGGCAACCCAATTATCTTTTCAATTTCCTTAACCTTTTTTTGTCCTGCTCCCCCTGGGAAACTGCTCCCCCTGACTCAATACTCTCTTCTTAAATCAAATCTCTCCCCCTTACTCAAATCTCCCCCCTTTGACATCAATGGCAAAGGGTCACCTTTGGGGCTCGGGGCTAAGAATGAGTCTCTTAGCTTAGCCCCTCCCCCACCTCCTCTTGAGGTGGTTAATTCTAGGGTGGGAGTATTTCTACTCCCAACAAGCACTGATATTTACCTTTGTCCACTTTCCTTCTCATCTGATTCTTCTGATTTCTCTGACTATTCATGTTCATGTCCATGTTCCTGTTCCTGTTCATGTCCATATTCCTATTTCTATTCCTATTCTTGTTCATGCTTGGTTCTAGAATGTCTGCTCTACACCACTTTGTTGTATGTCCATCATTATTGCACTTATAACACTTAATGTTATTATTCCTTGGAGGTGCAAATATCTTGGGATTTCTCTTGGTGAAGCCATATCTATTCCTATCATGAACCCTACAATTCATTGCCTTGTGACCAAACTGATTACATGAGTAGCAATACCCATGAAAAGGTTGCTTGTTTCTAAAGTTCCCATTTTCTTGTCTTTCATGTGTCCTGCACTGTGAAGCCTTGTGCCCAAATCTGTGACATGAGAAACATCGTCCATTGAAATTTCCTTGCCTTGACCTCATTGGTCTCTTAGTCTCTCTTACCCTGTGCTGGTTCCTATTCCATCTGTTCCTTCTTTGTGCATTGTTCCTTTCCTTGTTGAACTTTCTATTGTCCAACTCATCCTCATAAGTCTCACTTTCTCTCACACTATCTTCTTCTGAAGTTTCTTCTTCTTTAGAACTTGAGGTTGACTCTTCTTCTTGCTTCTTTTGTACCTATTCAAAACCAAGACCTATTTTGCTTGATGTAGGCTTTTGTGACTTGATAATCTTATCCAAATTATTTGAGCTTCTTCCAAACTTGTGTAGCTTCTCCTTAGACTTTTCTACTTCTTCCCTTAGTAGGGCTACTTCTTGTTCTAACCTTTCACATTCTAAGACCTTTGCTTCTAACTTATCCTTGAACTTCTTTGTCTTAGCTATTGACTTATTTAGATCCTCTATAAGCTTTCCTCTCTCTTCATCACATTCTTGAAATTGAATCTCAAGTTGGGAGTTTTGCTTTCTTACCTTCTTTAAAGTTTTAAGAGCATAAATAAGCTCTCCCTCAAGATCAACTTCTCCTTTTTCTGATTCTTCCTCTATTTGTTTGTCTTTGAAAACATCTTCATTCTTTTCTGACTTGTCTTCTATAGGATCACCTCCTTCTTCTTCTAGTGCCATTAGAATATTCTCTTCTGGTCCTTCAAGTGTATCCTCATATTCATCATCACTGAAACTGAAACCATTCTTTGTACAACTATCTTCAAGATGTCCAAAATTACCACATCTAAAACACTTGAGAATTATTGGTGACCTTTTCTTAACTTCTTCTATTCCTTCTATCAGAAATAGGACTTCATATTTATCATTATCTGAGAAACTATTATCACTATCACTTGAATACTTACTTGCCTTGTCTGCATAGTAGCTCCTCTTTTGTATTTGAAAGAACTTATTTCCTTGTCTGCTTTGTCCATCCTTGCCTTTCTTTTGGTACCTGTATTTTTTTGATTCCCTATTCTTATGATCCTGTTTTTCTTCATCATTGCTATTTTTGGCTTCTTGACAATCAGTTGCATAGTGACCATACTTTCCACAATTGAAACATCTAACAGATTTTGCATCTTTAAATCTTCTTGAATCCTTATTCTTTCTGCCATAATTTGCTTCTTCATCACTGGATGACTCATTGCTTGAATCTGACTTCTTGCCCTTTGTCTTCTTAGTAGCTTTGAAGGCTGCTTCCTTCCAGATATTAGGTTCCTCTTTTGTTCTTATCTCAAAATCTGTAAGAATACCAAGTAACATATCTCTTGTCAAAGAATCACCATATTTTGATTCCTCTATAGCAGAGATATTTTCACTAAACCTTTTTGGAAGAGATCTTAAGATCTTATCACAAACATCAGATTCTTCAATCTCAAGTCCAAGTCCTTGCATGGCGTTAACAACCTCATCTACATGAAGTAGATAAGTACTAATATTTTCCTCATCCTTCATTTTTAAATCTTCAAATTGTCCTTTGAGATTTCGTATCTTTACCTTTTTGACACTTTTATCTCCTTCATAAATGCTTTGCAACTTATCCCAAATTCCTTTTGCATCTTTGCAATGCATAACTTTTATGAACTTTGTTCTATGCAAACCTCTCAAAATTGCATTCATTGCTTTTGAATTGTAATGTTGTAGAAACTTACCATATTTATCTGTAGGTGGAGTAGCTGGTGGTATGTATCCATTTTCAACTGCTTCCCAAATTTCATTGCCAAGTGCCATCAAGTGGATCTTCATTCTCATACTCCAAAATATATAATCACTTCCATCAAATACTGGTGTTGAATTATCTGAGGACCCATTCTTAGAATCCATTGTGTTCTTGTAGGTTTTTCCTTCAAGTTGTTAAACTCTTTCGAAGGAACCCACTCTGATACCAATTGAAGAACACAAGCTTATATTGAGAGGGGGGTGAACAATATAAGACCACTTTTTACTTTTCTTTCCCAATCAATATTATGCAATGTATAGATAGAAATATCAACAACAGTAATCAAAGTAATGCATAAATCACCACACACAATAGAGACACCAATTTAACGTGGTTCACCCAATGTGGGCTACTCCATGGAGAAAATATTTCACTAAAATTTTCTCAATCAATCTCTTGGGAATTCTTTCCCTATTACAATGTTTATGGACCTCTGTCCAAAGGAGACACCAATCCCTAATCAAGTTCATGGATCTCTATCCATAGGAGAACTCCTTTCTCCTTAGCTCTGGTTGGTGATCTTCTAGAAGAACTTCTACCTCCACTAATTTGGCTAATGGATCTCTATCCACTGAAGACTCCTGTCCTCACTTAAAAGACATATCCTCACTACCCTGGCTAATGGATCTCTATCCATTAGAGATTGTCATCCTCTATACTCTATCACCTTCAAAGCTTACTCTCTGCTATTCTCAAATTTGCACTAAACATAGTCCTTCAGTCTAGCACAAATATGCTCAATATCTATCTCTAGTCTAGCATAAACCTATCCTCAAATCTATACCAAACTCTATCCTCAAATTTGCACTAAACATAGTCCTTCGATCTAGCACAAATTTATCCTCAATATCTATCCTTAAATCTATACTAAAAATAGTCCTTCAGTCTAGCACAAATCTATCCTCAAGCCTTAACATAAAGCTTGACTCAATCACAAATCAACTCTGTTGGATCTGCCCCAAACCTTAACTCAAGGTTTGAACAAATCAATCAATCAACTCTGCTCACAAGCCTTCTCAAAGACTTGTCTCAAATCTACCTTGTAATCTTCCACAAAATCTCACACTAATCTATCCACAAGTCCTCTCTAGAACTTGTCCAAATCTTCTCAATAATCTCTGTTCTCAAATCTATATTGTAAGCTTCCATAAAAGCTCACACAAATCTCTCCACAAGTCTTCTAAAAGGATTACCTCAAATCTGCTCAACAAGTCCTCACTAGAACTTGTCCAATCTCATAGAAACATATAGAGAATTGTTAGAGACTCAATATGCTTCACTTTCACCACAATGCTCAATCACTTTCAATCTCTCTTTTTACCATAGAAACATATAGAGAATTGTTAGAGACTCAATATGTTTCACAAACACTCAACCTCTTTCTCAAATCAAATTAGAATATAGAATAATTTGTTTCATAGAACTTGAACTATCACATCCACTTGACTAGGCTCAACCAACTCTACTCAACCAATCACTCAATGAAATAATCCTTGCTCACAAACCCTAGTCCAAGCATATGAACACTCACTCACTTATTTCCAACAATGCTTATCAAACAATCTCACATAACAATGATACTCATGATCTTTGCAAACCCTAGTTCAAGTTCTTCACTCAATCAATCACTTCAACAATAATGCTTATCAAGCAATATCACATAACAATGATACTCATGATCTTTGCAAATCCTAGCTCAAGTTCTTCACTCAATCAATCACTTCAACAACAATGCTTATCAAACAAGGTTTTATCAACAACTCTTATTCCAGAAAACCCGTTACCCCTCCCAAGGAACCAGCCTTTTCACTCCAACGTTAACATTCACAACATTCAATGAACTCAATCACTAGGAAGATGTGCCCATACCTTTTTTTTGATGTAGAAGTGCCCTTAAAAATCGTCGATCAATTTCACAATTTTCTTCTGCCAAGTTCAATGGGTTAGATGACAATAATTATCACACTAACACTCTTTCAAAATATTTCTCAATTACAAAGATTAATCAAATCTCAAATACACCTTATTAGTCCTTATTGAAATTAGAAATTTCATCATAATCACATATAAAATATAATCACATCAAATTGTTTCTTATAATTTCCAATTATAATAAATCAATCTTTCGAAAAAAATGTTAACCCTTCGAAATAATATTTGCCTACCCTTTTATTTCCCTCAAAAATACTTAATAACAAAATTAATTCAGGCAAAAATTAAATCTCATAAACCATCGCCCCCTTCACAGCTGTTGGCATTTTTGCCACATTATTTTGATTATTGATTATTCATGCATAAGATGTTGAAGTTCTCACTCCTTTACAGGTTTTGATGCAAAAAAGACTAAGTCCGAAGACTGTCACGAAATCGCGACAAAAAGCAGCATGGAGAGCACAGTTTGAAAACCGTCGCGATATCACGACATGTCGCGTTATCGTGGGTCTATTGAGGAGAGAGAAGCAAAGTTAGAAAATGTCACGATTTCGCGACGTGTTCCAAAATCGTGGTCAACGCAGTCAACGGCAGCAAGGGGTAAACCGTCGCGATATCGCGACGTGTTGGATTTTTGCGGTCAAAGTGGTCAACGAGGGCAGCAAAATTGTCGCGAAATCGTGACATGTCGCGTTTTCGCGACTTGCGATGACCAGGGAGCATAATGTTAGAAATTGTCGCGAAATCGTGACATAATTGAGCCCAAGGTAATGACAATGTAAAATCGTCGCGATATCGCGGTGAAGGTGGACAAAAAAGGCACGAAGGTGGTTTGTGACACTTTTGAAAATGAGACCAAGCAAAGTAAGGAAACGTCGCGATTTCGCGACACATTGGGCAAGGAAGGACCAAGTGCAAAAAATTGTCGCGATTTCACGATGCGTCGCGTTTTCGCGAAGAGGAAGTGAGGAGGTAGCCAGATTGTATGGAACATTGCGATTTCGCGACATGACAAATTTTCATGGTTCAAAAGTAGCAAAGTCCAAGGAGATGGAACTTGTCACGTTTTCACGACATGATGGAGATTGAAGAACCACTTGAGGCAAGAGTGTTGGATTTTCGTGACTTAGAAGAGAAGATTGAGCAGCGGCGAGATAGTGTAGCGATTTCGCGACTTGTCTGATTTTCGTGACTTAGAAGATAAAACAAAGATGTCGATGGGAGAACGTAGCGAAAGCGTGACTTGTCTTGTTTTCGCGACGTATAAGTGAGACAAAGCCAAAAGAGAGAAAGGTGTAGCGAAATCGTGCCTTGTCACATTTTCATGGAAATAGAGCGGAGAAAGAGCATAATGGTACGGAATGTCGCGATTTCATGATGCATCACGTTTTCACGAGCTAAGGTAGCGAAGGAGCCAAAGGAGCCGAATACGTCACGATTTCGTGACATGGTTGGTTTTCACGGTTCCAAAGTGACAAAGTGTACGGAGCAGAAATACGTCGCGATTTCGTGACATGTCGCGTTTTCGCGACCTATTACAGTTTCACGCCAGAAAGCAGTTCAAACGGCCCGATGAAGTTTTGCGATTTCCAACGATTAAAAGCACTCCAGAATTAAATGTTTTGCTGCTTTCCAATGCGAGCAAGGTAGAAGAACGTGTCCAAGCCACCAGAATTAAAGATTTCCATTATCCAAAGCTGTTGTTCATGATTTTTCTAACGGTTCAAGCATGTTTCAAGAACGACCATTTAATGAAGACGACCGACTCCTTGTTTCATTGAATTTTTGGTTTCTCCGAGGCTGGTTTAAGGGGATCATTTCCTTGTTTCCGTTGCATATGTTGTAGATCTCGAGGAAGTTCGTTGCAAGTTTTAAATGTTGTAAAGAAGCAAGACTTCTATATAAATCAATGTAGATCTCCGAAAGAGGGATCGGGAGTTTGAGAGACATGTTGCATGAAAGCTTTCAAGTTCTTTGCATGAATGAAAGAGATATTTGGCCTCTGATTTTGCAAGCGTCTTTCTAATGATTTCCTTCTATTTCATGCATTTCTCAGTTATGCTCATCTTTCTAATCTGCTGTTAGATTTCAATTCTGCATCTGAGTTTGAATATCGCAAATAAGGAAGTGAGTTCTGGAATGCAATCCTGAAGGTTGTCTATGCAAGGTCGTAAGTGGATTATGTTGTATTCTATTATTATATGTTGTTTATGCGCTTGAAGTTAGATTCTTGTTGAGTTTCTTTCCCTGATCATATAAGTTTGGCCTGTGGCCATATTTCCCATCTCTTTCATGTATTTCCCGTTTCTTTCTGCACATTTATAATTCCTTTCCAGTAACTTTAGTCTTAATCAAGCTTAGAAATAGTAAGGGAACCAGCCCTCTCTGGAGATTGGTCTGGGAGACATTTCTTTCTCCCAACCTTTCAATGTTGGTCGGGTCTAGGGTGCATAGACATAGAAAATCCTTTCCTGTGGCAGATTCATGACCAATAGTTTTTGGCACCCGATGGGACAGACTGTTTCTGTCTCAGAAAGATCCCATAGTATTGAGGGTTTAATGTTCGCCTTCATGCCGTATAGTTAGAACATTTGGTGACTCTGCAGTACCCAGAAATCTCTGAACGTGGATGCAGTGAAAGCTGTACTTCATGATCACGAGATCAAAGTCCAAAAAAGTTGAAGATCTTGTTGAGTTTTTTGAACTTGACAGCACAAAAAGAGGTGAACACTCTAGGTTGGTTTCCCCATCGCTTGCATCATCTGCCATATCCACACAAATCCCTGGTATTGTTACTAGTTTTCCATCTTCTCAGTTACATACACTAGTCCCAATGGCCCAGTATCCTCCACCCTAGCAGTTTTCAGCATGGAACAGCTTAGGGGCCTTGAATTTGCGAGGCTCAAAATCCAGTTCCCAGTGCTGCTTTGAAAGCCTTGCCAACCTATGATGGTACGGGAAAGACTGCATACGAACATATTCATGATGTAGCTTCTCTGGCAGCCATTCACGATATAACAGACGAAGATGTGATGGTGAAGTTATTAGTGTTATCCTTGAGA
Source organism: Wollemia nobilis (assembly GCA_028583015.1). Taxonomy (NCBI): domain Eukaryota; kingdom Viridiplantae; phylum Streptophyta; class Pinopsida; order Araucariales; family Araucariaceae; genus Wollemia; species Wollemia nobilis. Next base: position 4,206,134 of record JAQPPZ010003192.1, on the reverse strand, counting down.
GGAAAATTGTTGTATTGGTATCGATCTCTGCAACCAGGCACTATTGCGTCCTGGGATCAGCTAGGAGAATTGTTAGTGAAGAATTTTCATGAACAGGCTGACCCATTTTCATTGTTGCATCAGTTTAATGCAATCCAGAGGCACCCGCAGGAGGCAATAGCAGATTTCAATGTTCGTTTCACCAGAAGCTGGCAGCGAGTGCCTGAAGGACTTCGCCCTACCCCTGAGCAAGCTACGTTTTACTACCTTCGAGCGTTCAATACAGACATTGGCTTGGCGATCAAGCAGTCCAATGTGATGACCTTCCCAAAACTGTTCGAGCAAGCACAAAAGGCGGAGGCAGACTTGATTGCAATCGATAGGCTTCCCCCAAAGGTAGCAATGCCCATTTTACCTGATATTCCACAACATTTATATCCTAGTTCTTTTTCGCAATCTATGTCTTCTATGTACCCCTGTTCCATCATGGAATTCCAGTGCACCTCAAATTGCACCTATCCTAGTTCCTCAGCTCTCTACTTTAGCAAATCCCCAGTTGCTTGCACCCAGCATTCTGCCATTCCCTGCTTCCACTTCATTCCCAGCATTATCGGCACCACCAGCACCTTTGCCCTTACCAGCACCTCCTGCACTTGTAAATCCTGATCCTTATACGACACTCTTGCAAGAGGTAAAATCTGCCAATTCTGCAATAAGAGCAATGGGTAATAAGATCACGCTTATTGAAAGGAAGCAAGCTGAGCGAGATTTCCAGCCTAGGAGATTTCAACCCCCGCCGATTACTAGAGAACAAGCTGCTTCAACAAGCAAAGCACCCGAGAAGAACCTGACTGTTTTGGCAAATGAAGATGTAGTCCTTGCTGAAAGAACATATTGGTGTTCGACATGCAATGATCCCCATGGAGAAGACACTTGCATGGTTCATTTGAATTATGTGCAGACATTGGCTGCTAGTTCTTCGGGAGGGCAAGTCAATATGATCTCTGAGGCAGGCCATAGCTTAATGATTCCATTGGAAGAGCAAGTTTCGGTTCTCACAAGGACTGGAAAGAAGCCTGTTACAGTAGATCCTGCTGAGCTAGAGCCATTAAAAGTGCCAGCTGATTTGAAAAAAATAGTGAAAACTCCTATGCAAGCATCAAAGCTAGATGCGCCTATTTTACCGAAAGATCCTGTTCCACACAGAACACAAGAAAAGGCCGCAACTGCACAGGCAAGATCAGAAGCAGAGGAGCAAGCTAGAGAAAAGTTGAAGTACCCTTCATTGACAAAGAGGTTGAGAGTAGAAGCCACCCAGCAGTATCGGAGCAGATATGATCACCCCATTGAAAAGAAGGAATCTGCTACGGTTGCATACAACATTGTCGAAGAACTGAAGAAGACCCCAGCTAAGGTTAGTCTTTACGATGCATTGCAATTGCCTAGGCGAGGTAGATTTATTGCAAGAATCTTTGAAATCTATGAAGGATAGTGAAAAGGGTCCTACCCAGACAATTTATGCTCAAGCCTTAACCACTTCTATCACTGGTAAAAATAGACCACCCCCGTTTTATCTATCATTGCAAATAGAGGGTTGGATCGTGCATAACTGCATGATCGACTCTGGAGCCGCTACAACTGTCATGCCAAAGGCAGTTTGCGAAGTTATGGGTATGGAATATACATGAAGTAGCCCTAGAGTCTTGCAGTTAGATGGTACTCCTATGAAAATGATGGGTGTAATCAAGGATGTCCCGATTGTTTTACACACTATGCCTCAGATTACAGTCATTCAGGAGATAGTTGTGGTGGATCTAGAACCGTATTTCAGTATGTGCTTATCCAGAGAGTTTACTGCAAAGTTGGGAGGTTACCTTGCACTGGATTATTCCCACTTGGAAATCCCTTTCAAAGGTAAAAGACTCCGGATTCAGAATGAAAAACCTTCCTCTTTTCATATTGAAAGGTTGGATGAAGCAGGAAAGACCATGCAGTCTGTTAACATGCTAACCGAAGAGTTAGAGGGTTCTGATTTGATGAATGAGGTTTTAGATGAGCTTCAGTTGGAAGACGGGTTTTCCATGCTTGATTTCAATGCTATGCTAGAAACCGAAATCGGTTGTTATTCTATCACAAAGCCCGAGGATGGCACAATGCAGGTATTCCCTAACCAAGATGATCAAAGCTCTGTCACGGATCAACTATGGAAGTTATATTTTGATGGGGCAAGATGCAAAAATGGTGCAGGAGCAGGTATTGTTTTGATTTCTCCTTTTGGTTTACAAAGAACATATTCATACCGTCTTACTTGGAATTGTACTAACAATGTTGTCGAGTACGAAGCATTATGCCTAGGCTTGAAAAAGGCAAGAAAGTTGGGAATCGAACAGTTGCAGATTTTTGGTGATTCTGAGCTGATTGTAAACCAAGTAACAAACAGGTGTATTTCCAAGCAACATTATCTCAAAGCATACCGCAACCAAGTTTGGGACTTGTTTGAGTCTTTCACAACTCTGAATATTCAAGCTATTTCTCGAGAGCTGAATAAGCATGCAGATCTTCTAGCATCTCTTGGAGCAAATTTTTCTCCCATTGAGCAGGTAGTCAAGAAGCCAAAGACAGTAAGGATGGTGTACAGGCCTAGTGTCCCAGACAAAGATACTTTCTGGCAAGTCTTCGAGAGTGATGAGCAAATTGTTAACTTTTTGATTCAAGAATCTGCCACCATCAAAGGAAGAACCTTGGAGCACGAAGAAACCGAAGGTCTGATTCAGTTGTGGAATAATCATATTCCGAAAGGTCTTATCACTCTAGAAAGTTTGTTTGATCAGCATGATCGGTCTAAGAAACATCGGATTGAGATCGACAAGAAAGAGTATATGGAGATGCAATTAGAACCCAATAAGGTCATTAAGATTGGGACTGATTCTACTCTTGATGAACTGCAAGAAATCAAGCAAGCTGTGTCAAGAATTTTTTGATATTGTGGCCTGGAGTTATGAGGATCTGAGGGGATATGATAAACAGATTGTTCAGACATACTATTGAGTTGGAAGAAGGAGTCGGACCCTTCAAGCAAAAGCAACGACCGGTGAATCCAAATATTGAGACTCTCATGAGGGCCGAACTTGTGAAAATGTTGCAGGCCAAGATTATATACCCGGTTAAGCACTCGACTTGGGTTGCTAATCTGGTTTCGGTTCGAAAGAAAAATGGAGACATACGACTGTGTGTAGATTTTTGAAATCTGAACCGTGCATCTCTGAAAGATCACTATCCCTTGCCTCGCATTGATCAGATACTACATGTTGTTGCTGGGGCTCAACGTTTTTCACTGCTGGACGGATTCTCTGGATATAACCAGATTTGGGTTAGGGATGAGGACCAGTACAAGACAACATTTACAACTAAGTGGGGCACTTTTGCTTATCAGCGAATGCCTTTCGGATTATCAAATGCTGGGGCCACATTCCGGAGAGCCATGGACATTGCATTTGAGGAGCTTTTGAACAAGATTATTGTTATTTATCTTGATGATATGACTGTCTTTTCACATAAACGGGAAGATCATCTGTTCTCATCCGAGGCAAATCTTTGGAAAATGTAGAGAGTTTGGTATTTCCATTAATCCAAAGAAGTCAGTTTTTGCGAGTGAAGGAAGGTAAACTCTTGGGGCATGTCATTTCAAAGAAGATGGTTTGGCAATTGATCCATCTCGAGTCGAAGCATTGAAGAAACTATCGCTCCCTGCCAATAAGAAAGAGCTGCAGTCTTTCTTTGGGCAGATTAATTTCATCAGGAAATTCATTTTTGATTTTGCCCAGGTTGTCAAGCCCATGACTGAGTTGTTGAAGAAGGATGCAGAATTTAAATGGACAGAATAGTGCAGGCTCCTGTATTAATTAATCCAGATTATTCAAAATATTTCATTTTGTATGCAGTTGGGGAAGATGAAAGCTATGCCACAGTACTCACACATAAGGGAGATGATGGGAATGAAAGGCCCATTGCTTTCCTTAGTCAGGTTATCTTACCTCATGAGGCAAAGTATAATTTCATTGAAAAATAGGTGTATCTTTGTCATGAAGTCTCTTAAAAAATTCAAGCACTTCATATCTCGGAGTAGGACAGATCATCTATGTTATTCATCCCGATGTAAGGAATTTCATCATTCAGGGTGAGATGGGTGATAAACGCGTAGGTTGGGTCACCAAAATTCAAGAATTTGATGTTGAGATTCATCCGACCAAGCTAGTGCGGGGTAAGGCCTTATGCCAGCATTTAGCAAAGACTGCAGCATCTGGGATAGTTGATTATCAAGTAGATGATCTTGCTAGAGATAACAATCTGGTGAATCTCCTAGTTCAAGAACAAGATTGGGCAGATGACCTCATTGACTATTTCACAACTGGTAGATGCCCTTCACAGTTAAATGCCTCACAACGGAGAAGGTTTCGTCTGCAAGCTCTCAGGTATGTGTTGCTGCCCGAAGGATTGTTTTTCAAGAACATTGATGGCGTTCTTTTAAGGTGTGTCAAGGAATCGAGAGAAGGCTAGACTCCTGGAGGAGTTTCATTTCGGCATATCAGGAGGACACTATGCAGGTAGACCAATGGCTTTAAAAATTATTTGGGCTGGTTACTATTGGCCAACCTTGTTCACAGATGCTTTCAGGATTGCCCAAGCATGTGACAAATGTCAGAGGTATACAGGAAGGGTTAGAAATGCATCATTGCCCCTGCATCCAATTCAAGTTGAAGCACCTTTTCAGCAGTGGGGATTGGACTTTATTGGGATTATTGATCCGAATTCTTTAGTTGGACACAAATATATCTTGACAACTACAGATTATTTTACGAGATGGTCTGAAGCTATTCCAACCAGGGTTGCAAATCAAGCGGTGGTGATTTCTTTCATTGAAGGGCTGATTACACGTTTTGGCATTCCTGATGCTATTATTACAGATAACGGAACTCCATTTATTGGAGCTGAGCTAGCTGAATTTGCAAATAAGTATGGTGTTTTCTTGAAGACATCCTCTAACTATTACCCTCAGGGAAATGGCTTGGCAGAGTCCACAAACAAGAATTTGCTACGGATTTTAAAGAGATCTTTGGGGGATAACAAGAGATCATGGCACCTTCTGTTGAATCAAGCTTTATGGGCAGATAGAATCTCAATCAAGAAGTCTATCAAGACTTCACCATATGCCCTGGTATATGGAAAGGAGGCAAGGTTGCCTGTTCATCTAGAGTTGCCAGTATTGCAGCAATTGCAGGGATTTCAGGATGATGAAGCAGATGTAGATTCCATGGATATGCGGTTGGCTCAGTTGTTAGAGTTGGAAGAGCAACGTTCTTTGGCCTATGAGGAGTTTGCTAAGCATACACAAGTTATTTCAAAGTGGTTCCATAAAAATTCCACTGATCGTCCGCTTAAGGTGGGTGATTTGGTCTTGAAATGGAATGAAAAGAAAGCCAAGCCTGGGAAGCACAAGAAGTTTGATGCTCTGTGGGAGGGCCCGTTCCGCATTGTCAGTGCTGGTGCAGCAAATTCGTTTCATCTGGAAGATTTGGATGGCAGCCCACTTCCTATTTCGGTGAACGACTTTCATCTGAAAGCCTACACTCCATGAACTGTGAGTCCAGTATCACCTTGTACATAGCAAAAAAAAAAAGAAAAAAGAGAAAAAAAAAAGTATTGTTTTCCTCTATCAACTTCGGCTCTTTTTGCATGCGAGCCCGCAGGTACGTATTTCTTTCTTTTTTCTTCTTCCTTCCCAGTAGTTAGTGGCTTCCTCTTTATTTCTTCCCTTCCCCTCTTTATTCCCTTCTTCTCCTACTCCTTTTTCTTCTGCAAGTAATCAAGCCACTGCTGTTGTTTCTTTTTCCCTTCCTGCTATTCCCGTTTCTTCTTTTCCTTTTCTTCTAACTTCATTGTTGTTTTAGCATTTATCCACCGTTCATCCCACATTTGTCATCTCTTCCACTTCCATTCCATTATTCCATTCACTTCCATTTCCCTTTCATAGCAGTTGGTAGCACAAAAGCACTCTGTTACTGTATCTACCGCATCACTCCCTCCATTCCATTATTCCATCATTTATCATTTCCATTCCATAGTCCTCACTCCACTTATTTCATTCATTTCCATTTTTGCAACCCCTGGTGCTTTCATGGAGATTATTTTACAGCACCTGGTCAGCTAAGCCAAATACAGATTCCTTGAGTTTTCAGTAATTCAGCAAGAGTTGTTGCAGCAGTCCGTCGAGATGTACCCCATCAACCAACTTTCTGTTCTCAGTTTTTCTTGACTCTGTTGCCCAATGGATTCAGGCCTAGGATTCGTGCATACAATAGAACTGTATACCCCATGAGCCACCAAGAATGTTGGCATTTTTGCCACATTATTTTGATTATTGATTATTCATGCATAAGATGTTGAAGTTCTCACTCCTTTACAGGTTTTGATGCAAAAAAAGCTAAGTCCGAAGACTATCACGAAATCGCGACAAAAAGCAGCATGGAGAGCACAGTTTGAAAACCGTCGCGATATCGCGACATGTCGCGTTATCGCGGGTCTATTGAGGAGAGAGAAGCAAAGTCAAAAAATGTCACGATTTCGCGACGTGTTCCAAAATCATGGTCAACGAGCAACAACGAGCAAGGGGAAAATGTCGCGATATCGCGACGTGTTGGATTTTCACGGTCAAAATGGTCAACGAGGGCAGCAAAGAAATGTCACGAAATCGCGACATGTCACGTTTTCGCGACTTGCGATGACCAGGGAGCATAATGTTAGAAATTGTCGCGAAATCGTGACATAATTGAGCCAAGGTTGACAATAAATGTGATATCGATAAGCAAAAATTAAGGCAGAAGTGATTTTGACATTTGAATATGGAAGTCGCGATTTCGACATATTGGGAAGGAAGGACAAAGTGCAAAAAATTGTCGTGATTTCGTGACGCATGTTTCGCGAAGAGGAAGCAAGAGTTGGGAAGTGCGATTTCGCGACATGACGAATTTTTGTGCGAAGGTCCAGGAGATAGAACCTATCACGTTTTCGCGACATGATGGAGGTTGAAGAACCACTTGAGGCAAGAGTGTCATGTTTTTGCGACTTAGAAGAGAAGATTGAGCAGCAGGTAGATAGTGTAGCGATATCGCGACTTGATCGATTTTGTGACTTAGAGATAAAACAAAGATGTCCGATGGGAGAACGTAGCGAGCGCGACTTGTCTTGTTTTGGCGACGTATAAGTGAGACAGCCAAAAGAGAGAAAAGTGTAGCGAAATTGTGTCACATTTTCGTGGAAACAGAGCGGAGAAAGAGCATAATGGTACGAAACGTCACGATTTCGCGATGTGTCGCGTTTTCGCGAGCTAAGGTAGCGAAGGAGACAAAGGAGCCGAATACGTCGCGATTTCGTGACATGGATGGTTTTCGCGGTTCCAAAGTGACAAAGTGTATGGAGCAGAAATACGTCACGATTTCGTGACATGTCGCGTTTTTGCGACCTGTTACAGTTTCGCGCCATAAAGCAGTTCAAACGGCCCGATGAAGTTTTGCGATTTCCAACGATTAAAAGCACTCCAGAATTAAATGTTTTGCTGCTTTCCAATGCGAGCAAGGTAGAAGAACGTGTCCAAGCCACCAGAATTAAAGATTTCCATTATCCAAAGCTGTTGTTCATGATTTTTCTAACGGTTCAAGCATGTTTCAAGAACGACCATTTAATGAAGACGACCGACTCCTTGTTTCATTGAATTTTTGGTTTCTCCGAGGCTGGTTTAAGGGGATCATTTCCTTGTTTCTGTTGCACATTTTGTAGATCTCGAGGAAGTTCGTTGCAAGTTTTAAATGTTGTAAAGAAGCAAGACTTCTATATAAATCAATGTAGATCTCAGAAAGAGGGATCGGGAGTTTGAGAGACATTTTGCATGAAAGCTTTCAAGTTCTTTGCATGAATGAAAGAGATATTTGGCCTCTGATTTTGCAAGCGTCTTTCTAATGATTTCCTTCTATTTCATGCATTTCTCAGTTATGCTCGTCTTTCTAATCTGTTGTTAGATTTCAATTCTGCATCTGAGTTTGAATACTGCTAATAAGGAAGTGAGTTCTGGAATGCAATCTTGAAGGTTGTCTGCGCAAGGTCGTAAGTGGATTATGTTGTATTCTATTATTATATGTTGTTTATGCGCTTGAGGTTAGATTCTTGCTGAGTTTCTTTCCCTGATCATATAAGTTCGGCCTGTGGCCATATTTCCCATCTCTTTCGTGTATTTCCCGTTTCTTTCTGCACATTTATAATTCCTTTCCAGTAACTTTAGTCTTAATCAAGCTTAGAAATAGTAAGGGAACCAGCCCTCTCTGGAGATTGGTCTAGGAGACATTTCTTTCTCCCAGCCTTTCAATGTTGGCCGGGTCTAGGGTGCATAGACATAGAAAATCCTTTCCTGTGGCAGATTCGTGACCAACACCATCAAATCATTTTATTTTTCAACATTAGGCACATAAAAATATTTTTATTTTCCTTCAACCTTAGCACATTCAAAATTAAGCGACCAACACAAATGACATCAGCGCATACCTTTATCTCAACCAAAAAGGCCTCGATGGGTTTCGAACAAGAGACCTCTCCACCAAGTACCTTTCCAAGGTGCTAGCCCACGAAGTGGGCTAGGTGCTCCCACGAGGAAGTGAAGGTGCAAGCCTCCCTTTATCCTTGTGTTAGGTGCTGCACAAAAAAATGAATGCCCTCTCTTCTTAGCCAGAAATGAACCCGAAGGGATTCGAACCTACACGCTTTGCTTGCCACACACCCTAGCACCTTCGTCGTTTACCAACTACACTAATAGCACCTTTGGTGCTTAGTGTTTGTGCTCCCATCGATTTATTCCTCTACCACTGAATATATTTTCGAAAATGTGAGAACCTTTCTCTTTTTGTGCACAAAACAATTTACCATAGGATATTCGATCGTTAGCTTGGGGATGTAAGGTAAAGAACTTTGCCACCATTTATACACAATGTTCCATGCCATATGACGTTGGTGCATCAAATCGAATTTCCAATTCGATTTTTACTTAGCCTTATAACCCTCTTTAGGGTTTATTAAATTAATAAAAATTAATTTATAATTAAATTAAAATTAACTTAAATAACATTGAAGTTAATTAAATTAATTTATAATAAAATTATATTAATTAATTTATAATTAATTTAAATTTCCCTCTTTAATATTATAATAAAATATTATAATATTATTTTCTTGGGCCTCTTCTTTGCACTTTGGACCATATTTGACTTCTTGAAATCGTGTCTTGACCAACTGAAGGCGGACTCTTCTTTTTGCACGGATTGCGAAACTGCTTCCTTTTGCACTGCTTACTAAAACTAACATTCAACATTAATGACCATTCATTCTTGACATCAATGATAACTCATCCACACAAAATGTTTAACATAGATTGCATTCCACCATTTCATTTGTAGTTGTTGGAAATTTTGAGTTAGTTGTGTTGTCATTGATGTCAAGAGTCAGTGCAGGACTTGGAAAAAGGAGGATTAAAATATTTATATTTTAAGCCCAAGAGATTTGGTTTAAGAGCTTCACATGATTGGTCAAAAGGATGGTTAAATACCCTGAAGGAAAGACCTAAAGGAAATAATATTATAATATTTATTATTATAATATTAAAGGAGGTCAGAAAAGGTCTAAGGGTGAAAGAGAAAAATACCTAGGCCAAATGGAAATAATATTATAATATTTTTATTATAATATTAAAGGTTAAAATTAAAGCCTAAGGTAATTTATAAATTATTTATAATATTTATATTATAAATTAATTTATAAAATAATATTATTTAAACCCTAAAGTTAGGGTGGGTGCAAATTCATTTTAAATTATTCTCCTCCCCGTCGACGTTCGATGAGATTGGCATATGGTATAAATACCATATGGTTTGCCAACCAAAATTCTAAGTCTCCGATTAATGCATATGTGAAAAAGGGAAAAAATCTAAGTGCAAATTTTGTGAGCATACGAAGAGGATTTTAATTTTTAAAAGGTGCAACGAAAAATGTGACGAATAAATCGTTTGAGGCGCAGAGCTTGGTCACCAACCGACTGGTTGGGCTAGTGGCAAGTGGTCGGTGGTTAAGTCGTTGGGAGAGTGGAGGTTCCGCGTTTGAGTCTCAGAGAGGTAAATTTGTTTTGGTTTTACTTTTGGTGCTAGATCGAAGGTACTAAGCGCATGAGGTGCTTTTACCTCCTAAGTGAGCGCCTAGCTCATGCAGCAGTTGGGCCGCGGCTAGGGCGCTGGCGACAATACAACTTGGGATCAAATCCCACTAAGGAGTGTACAAGGTACTTTAATTTTTTATTTTTTGAGTGCATGGTCTAAGGTTGCATGGTGAGCGCTTATTGAAGCATGTGGTCTAAGGTTGCATAGTGAGCGCTATTTGAGCGCGTGGTCTAATTTGTTAAGTGGGCACCTAGGGAGTTAAAAGGAGGGTAAGGTAAAATTAATTTTTACCTTAGTTAAAAGGTTGTAAATGTTATAATTGTGATTTAAAAGTAAATTGCATTATTTCTAATTTGTAATGTCAATTATTTTTGGAAATGCAATTTTTGAGTAGGGAGACATAAGTGAGAATTTTGGATTAATTTATGCATTAAATTTTTGAAAGAGGTTATAGTGAAACTGAGTGATTGGAATCTTTGTTTGAAAATTTTGGAGACTATAAGGTGTACTTAAGACTTGATAATTTTTGTATGGTGAATTAATTTTTGAGGAGGATATTTGTGGAGATTTTGAGATAGGTTGTTTCTATCTAACCTTGAATTGGTAAAGAGGATTTGATTATGATTGAGACAGGTTTTTGAAGATATATCTCCATCAAAACAAAAGGTATGGGCACATCTTCCTTATGAGTGAAATATTGTTGGATTGAGTGTTGTGAAATGCAAAGTTGGAGTGAAAAGGTTTGTTTGATAAGCATTGTTGGAAATGTTTGAGTGAGCTTTCATATGCATGATTGGTGAATGTTTGAGAGAATATTTGAGTGTGAGATTGAGAACTATCTTGAACTAGGGTTTGTGAAAGATCATGAGTATCATTGTTATGTGATATTGAGAACTATCTTGAACTAGGGTTTGTGAAAGATCATGAGTATCATTGTTATGTGAAGTTGAGAACTATCTTGAGCTAGGGTTGTGAAAGATCATGAGTATCATTGTTATGTGAATTTGGAATCATCTTGAGTCAAGGTTTGAGATTCATAGTGTGAGTTGTTGGAAGTATAGTGAAACACTTGGTTAGGGTTTGTAAGCAAGTTGTGTTTCATTGAGTGAATGGTTGAGTGAAGTTGGATGAGCATTATTGATTGAAAGTATTGGAGTGATAGTTCAAGTTCTGTGAAACAAATTGTTCTTTATTCTAAATTGATTTGAAAGAGAGTTTGGAAGTGATTGAGTGTTTTTGTGAGTGTGAAACATATTGAGTCTCTAACCATTCTCTATATGTTTTTATGGTTAAACAAGATTCTGAGTGAAACTTGTTTGTGTGATTGAAGAGTTTTTATGAAAGAGATTAAGTTGAGTTTTGTATGCAAGTTTTGTAATTGATTTGAATAAGCTTTTGTGAAAGCTAGTGGGCATATTTGAGCAAGTCCTAGAGGGGACTTAAGGATAGAGTTAAGCAAGCTTTTGTGAAATCTTGTGAGAATATTTGAGTAATTCCTAGAGGGGACTTAAGGAATGAATTGAGTAAGCTTTTGTGAAAACTTAAGGACATATTTGTGTGAGCTATTATGGAAGCTTACAAGCATATTTGAGGTAAGTCTTAGTGAATACTTGTTTAGTAGATTACACAAAGTCTTGGTGAAGACTTGTTGAGCAGATTGGACAAGTTCTAGAGAGAATTGTTTGAGAAATTTGAGGTAAGTCTTGGTGAAGACTTGTTGAGCAGATTGGACAAGTTCTAGAGAGAACTTGTGAAAATTTGAGGTAAGTATTAGGGAAGACTTGTTGAGCATATTGGAAAATTTCTAGAGAGAAATTGTTGAGAAGATTTGAGGTAAGTCTTGGTGAATACTTGTGGATAGATTAGAGGTAAGTCTTAGAGAAGACTTGAGAGTAAATTGAGCAAGTTCTTGAGAGGACTTGTGGACATATTTGAGGTAAGTCTTTGAGAAGACTTGAGAGCAAAATTGATTGATTGATTTGTTCAAGATTTGTGTTAAGGCTTGGGGAAGATATAGCAGAGTTTATTTGTGATTAGATCAAGATTTGTGTTAAGGCTTGAGGATAGATTTGAGAGAATTGAGATATTTGTGTAGAATGTGGAATGAGAAAGAATTTGTGCTAGACCGAAGGATAGTGTTTAGTGCATATTTGAGATAGATATTAAAAAAATTTGTGCTAGACTAAAGGACAATGTTTAGTGTAGATTTGAGATAGAGATTGAGGATAGGATAGGAATTTAGATTGAGTAGAGTTGAGAGTAAGCTTTGGAGGTGATAGAGTAGAGGATAGTAGTCTCTAGTGGATAGAGATCCATTAGCTAGGGTAGTGAGGATAGAGGTCTTCTGAGTGAGGATAGAGGTCTTCTATGGAGAGAGATCCACAAGCCAGTGTAGTGGAGGTAGTAGTCTTCTAGAGGATCACCAGCTAGAGTAGAGGAGAAGGAGTTCTCCTATGGATAGAGATCCATGAACTTGATTAGGGGATTGGTGTCTCCTTTGGATAGAGGTCCATAAACATTGTAATAGGGAAGGATTCCCAAGAGATTTGTTGAGAAAATTTTAGTGAAATATTTTCTCCGTGGAGTAGCCCACATTGGGTGAACCATGTTAAATTGGTGTCTCTATTGTGTGTGGTGATTTATGCATTGCTTTGATTACTGCTATTGATATTGCCATTGATATATTGCATAATATTGTTTGGGAAAGAAAAGTAAAAAGTGGTCTTATATTGTTCACCCCCCTCTCAGTATAAGCTTGTGTTCTTCAATTGGTATCAGAGTGGGTTCCTTCGAAAGAGTTTAAAAACTTGAAGGAAAATCTTACAAGAACACATATGGATTCTCAGAGTGGATCTTCAGGGAATAAGGCACCATTGTTCGATGGGAACAATTATGCATTTTGGAGTGTGAGAATGAATATTTTCCTAATGGCACTAGGAAATGATATATGGCAAGCAGTTGAGGATGGGTACATACCGCCAACTACTCCACCTACAGATAAATATGGTAAGCTCCTACAACTAAATAATTCAAAGGCAATGAATGGAATCTTAAATGGTTTACATGAAATAGAGTTTGTAAAATTTATGCATTGCACATCAGCAAAAGAGATTTGGGATAAGCTGAAAGGTATATATGAGGGAGACAAAAAGGTCAAGATGGCAAAATTGCTAAATCACAAGAAAACATTTGAAGACCTAAAAATGAAGGATGAGGAAGACATTGCTTCATACTTACTTCGTGTGGATGAGGTTGTTAACTCCATGCAAGGACTTGGGTTTAAATTTGAAGAAACAGATGTTTGTCACAAGATTTTAAGGTCACTCCCTAAGAGGTATAGTGAAAATATTTCAGCCATAGAAGAGTCAAAAGATATTGAACTTTTGACAAGGGATGAGTTACATGGAATTCTCACAACTTTTGAGATGAGAATAAAAGAGGAGTCTATTCCCCAGAAAGAAGCAGCCTTCAAAGTTACAAGGAAGACAAAGGGTAAGAAGTCAGATTCAAGTAATGAGTTATCCAGTGATGAAGAAGCAAACTATGGCAGAAGGAATAAGGACACAAGAAAGTATAAAGGTACAAAATTAGTTAGGTGTTTTAATTGTGGTAAATATGGTCACTATGCATCTGATTTTCCAGAGGCTAGAAGTAGCAATGATGATGAGAAACAGGATCATAAGAACAGGGAAACAGGAAAATACAGGTATCAAAAGAAAAGTAGGGATGGACAAGGCAAGCAAGGAAAGAAGTTTTTACAAAGGCATAAGAAGAGTTTTTATGTAGATAAGGTAGGTAAGAGTTCAAGTGATAGTGATGAAAGGTCCTCAGATAATGAAGAAGAAGAAATTCTATTTTTGGTAGAAGAAAAATAAGATGTTAAGAAAAAGGTAAAAAGGACACCAATAATTCTCAAGTGTTTTAGGTGTGGTAACTTTGGTCATCTTGAAGATCATTGTACAAGGAATGGGTTCAGTTTTAGTGAAGATGAATATGAAGATGCTCTTGAAGGTCCAGAAGAAGAAAGTCTTCTTATGGCAATAGAAGAAGAAGGAAGTGCTTCTATTGAAGATAAATCAGAAAGGAATGAAGATGATCTTGATGATAAAAAGGTAGAGGAAGAATCAGAATTAGAGGAAGGAGAAGTTGATCTTGAGGGTGAGCTTATTTCTGCTCTTAAGGAATTAAGAAAGGTAAGAAAGCAGAACTCAAAACTCAAGCTTCAATTTCAAGAATGTGATGAAGAGAAAGGAAAGCTTATAGAATATCTAACCAACTCAATAGCTAAGACAAGGAGATTTAAAGAGAGGTTAGAAGCAAAGGTTTTAGAATGTGAAAGGTTAGAGCATGAGGTAGCTTCACTAAGGAAGGAAGTAAAAGAGTCTAAAGACAAGCTACACAGGTTTGGAAGAAGCTCAAAGAAATTGGATAAGATTATCAAGGTACAAAGATCTTCATCAAATAAGACAGGACTTGGTTTTGAACAAGAACATAGAGAACAAGGAGAGGAGTCAATCTCAAGCTCCAAAGAAGAAGAAGCTTTAGAAGAAGAGAGTGAAAGAGAAAGTGAGACTTCTAAGGATAAGTTGGAAAATAGAAAGTTCAACAAGGAAAGGAACAATGCACAAATGAGGAACAGATGGAATAGGAAACAACATAGGGAAGAAGAGACTAAGAGACCAATGGGGTCAAGGCAAGGTTTCTTCAATGGACGATGCTTCTCATGTCATAGGTTTGGTCACAAGGCTACACAGTGCAGGACACATGAAAGATAGGGATATGGTTTCACCAATAGAAATTTTAGAAATGGGCATCTCTTTCAAGGGTATTGCTACTCTTGTAATCAGTTTGGTCATAAGGCAGTTAATTGTAGGGTTCATGATAGGAATGGATATGGCTTCACCAGGAGGAACTACAAGATATTTGCACCTTCAAGGAATCACAACATTAAGTGTTATAAGTGCAATAATGTTGGGCATATAGCTAAGTGGTGTAGAGCAGAATTTCCAGAGACAAGCAGGAACAAGAATATTCAGAGGAATCAGAAGGATCAGTTGAGGAAGAAGGTGGACAAAGGTAAAGAGTAGTGTATGCTGGGAGTAGAGATACTCCCACCCCAAAATTAACCACCTCAAGAGAGGAGGTGGGGGAGGGGCTAATCTAAGAGTCTCATTCTTAGCCCCAAGCCCCAAAGGTGGCCCTTTGCCATTGATGTCAAAGGGGGAGATATTTGAGTTAGGGGGAGAGCATTCAGTCAGGGGGAGCAGTTTCTTAGGGGGAGCAATTTTGAAAAAGGAAAATAAATGGTTACAGAGAAAGGGTTGCCATCAATGACAAAAGGGGAGATTGTTGGAAATTTTGAGTTAGTTGTGTTGTCATTGATGTCAAGATTCAGTGCAGGACTTGGAAAAAGGAGGATTAAAATATTTATATTTTAAGCCCAAGAGATTTGGTTTAAGAGCTTCACATGATTGGTCAAAAGGATGGTTAAATACCCTGAAGAAAAGACCTAAAGGAAATAATATTATAATATTTATTATTATAATATTTAAAGGTTAAAATTAAAGCCTAAGGTAATTTATAAATTATTTATAATATTTATATTATAAATTAATTTATAAAATAATATTATTTAAACCCTAAAGTTAAGGTGGGTGCAAATTCATTTTAAATTATTCTCCTCCCCACCGACGTTCGATGAGATTGGCATATGGTATAAATACCATATGGTTTGCCAACCAAAAGACTAAGTCTCCGATTAATGCATATGTGAAAAAGTGCAAAAATCTAAGTGCGAATTTCATGAGCATACGAAGGGATTTTAATTTTTAAAAGGTGCAATGAAAAACATGATGAATAAATAGTTAGTAGCACAGAGCTTGGTCACCAACCAACTGGTTGGGCTAGTGGCAAGTGGTCGGTGGTTAAGTCATTGGGAGAGCAGAGGTTCCACGTTCGAGTCTCGGTGAGGGCAGTTTGTTTTGGTTTTACTTTTGGTGCTGGATCGAAGGTACTAAGCACATGAGGTGCTTTTCCCTCCCAAGTGAGTGCCTAGCTCACACGATAGTTGGGTCATGTCTAGGGCATTGGTGGTAGTGCAACCTAGGATCGAATCCCATCGAGGAGCGTGCAAGGTACTTTAATTTTTTTTTGAGTGCATGGTCTAAGGTCTAAGGTTGCATGGTGAGCATTTATTGAAGCACATGGTCTAAGGTTGCATAGTGAGCGCTATTTGAGCGTATGGTCTAATTTTGTTAAGTGAGTGCCTAGGGATTTAAAAGGAGGGTAAGGTAAAATTAATTTTTACCTTAGTTAAAAGGTTGTAAATGTTATAATTGTGATTTAAAAGTAAATTGCATTATTTCTGATTTGTAATGTCAATTATTTTTGGAAATGCAATTTTTGAGTAGGGAGACATAAGTGAGAATTTTGGATTAATTTATGCATTAAATTTCTGAAAGAGGTTATAGTGAAACTGAGTGATTGGAATCTTTGTTTGAAAAGTTTGGAGACTATAAGGTGTACTTAAGACTTGATAATTTTTGTAATGGTGAATTAATTTTTGAGGAGGATATTTGTGGAGATTTTGAGATAGGTTGTTTCTATCTAACCTTGAAATTGGCAAAGAGGATTTGATTGTGATTGAGACAGGTTTTGA
Source organism: Wollemia nobilis (assembly GCA_028583015.1). NCBI lineage: Eukaryota > Viridiplantae > Streptophyta > Pinopsida > Araucariales > Araucariaceae > Wollemia > Wollemia nobilis. The sequence continues at coordinate 4,189,247 of JAQPPZ010003192.1, read as the reverse complement.
AGACATATCTCCATCAAAACAAAAGGTATGGGCACATCTTCCTTATGAGTGAAATATTGTTGGATTGAGTGTTGTGAAATGCAAAGTTGGAGTGAAAAGGTTTGTTTGATAAGCATTGTTGGAAATGTTTGAGTGAGCTTTCATATGCATGATTGGTGAATGTTTGAGAGGATATTTGTTATGTGATATTGAGAACTATCTTGAACTAGGGTTTGTGAAAGATCATGAGTATCATTGTTATGTGAGATTGAGAACTATCTTGAACTAGGGTTTGTGAAAGATCATGAGTATCATTGTTATGTGAAGTTGAGAACTATCTTGAGCTAGGGTTGTGAAAGATCATGAGTATCATTGTTATGTGAATTTGGAATCATCTTGAGTCAAGGTTTGAGATTCATAGTGTGAGTTGTTGGAAGTATAGTGAAACACTTGGTTAGGGTTTGTAAGCAAGTTGTGTTTCATTGAGTGAATGGTTGAGTGAAGTTGGATGAGCATTATTGATTGAAAGTATTGGAGTGATAGTTCAAGTTTTGTGAAAAAAATTGTTCTTTATTCTAAATTGATTTGAAAGAGAGTTTGGAAGTGATTGAGTGTTTTTGTGAGTGTGAAACATATTGAGTCTCTAACCATTCTCTATATGTTTCTATGGTTAAACAAGATTCTGAGTGAAACTTGTTTGTGTGATTGAAGAGGTTTTCTGAAAGAGATTAAGTTGAGTTTTGTATGCAAGTTTTACAATTGATTTGAATAAGCTTTTGTGAAAGCTAGTGGATAGTTTTGAGTAAGTCCTAGAGGGGACTTAAGGATAGAGTTAAGCAAGCTTTTGTGAAATCTTGTGGGCATATTTGAGTAAGTCCTAGAGGGGACTTAAGGAAAAATTGAGTAAGATTTTGTGAAAGCTTAAGGACATATTTGTGTGAGCTTTTGTGGAAGCTTACAAGTAGATTTGAGGTAAGTCTTAGTGAAGACTTGTTGATAATATTGGTTGGTGAAGACTTGTTGAGCAGATTGGACAAGTTCTAGAGAGAACTTGTTGAGTAGATTTGAGGTAAGTCTTGGTGAAGACTTGTTGAGTAGATTGGACAAGTTCTAGAGAGAACTTGTTGAGTAGATTTGAGGTAAGTCTTGGTGAAGACTTGTTGAGTAGATTGGAAAAGTTCTAGAGAGAACTTATTGAGCAGATTTGAGACAAGTCTTGGTGAAGACTTATGGATAGATTAGAGGCAAGTCTTAGAGAAGACTTGAGAGCAGATTGAGAAAGTTCTTGAGAGGACTTGTGGATAGATTTGAGGCAAGTCTTTGAGAAGACTTGAGAGCAGAGTTGATTGATTGATTTATTCAAGATTTGTGTTAAGGCTTGGGGAAGATCTAGCAGAGTTGATTTGTGATTAGATCAAGCTTTGTGTTAAGGCTTGAGGATAGATTTGAGGATAGAGATTGAGCATATTTGTTCTAGATGAAGGATAGTGTTTAGTGTAGATTTGAGATAGATATTGAGCATATTTGTGCTAGACCGAAGGACAATGTTTAGTGTAGATTTGAGATAGAGATTGAGTAGATTTGTGCTAGATCGAAGGATTGTGTTTAGTGCATATTTGAGATTGAGCAGAGTTGAGAGCAAGATTTGGAGGTGATATAGTAGAGGATAGTAGTCTCCAGTGGATAGATATCCATTAGCTAGGGTAGTGAGGATAAAGGTCTTCTGAGTGAGGATAGAGGTCTTCTATGGAGAGAGATCCACAAGCCAATGTAGTGGAGGCAATAGTCTTCTAAGAGGATCACCATCTAGAGCAGAGGAGAAGGAGTTCTCCTATGGATAGAGATCCATGAACTTGATTAGGGGATTGGTGTCTCCTTTGGATGGAGGTCCATAAACATTGTAATAGGGAAGGATTCCCAAGAGATTTGTTGAGAAAATTTTAGTGAAATATTTTCTCCATGGAGTAGCCCACATTGGGTGAACCACGTTAAATTGGTGTCTCTATTGTGTGTGGTGATTTATGCATTGCTTTGATTACTACTGTTGATATTGCCATTGATATATTGCATAATATTATTTGGGAAAGAAAAGTAAAAAAGTGGTCTTATATTAGTTCACCCGCCTCTCAATATAAGCTTGTGTTCTTCAGTAGTACTTAGGTTTAGACTCATCAAACACACAAAATTCAAAAAAAAAAGTTTCAAAACATCTCACAAAAACATTAGCCAAACATTAGCACATTAAAAGTAAAAACATCAAAACTACTATTGTTTATTTGATTGATTGTTTGTGTATATGGAAAATTTCACCTTCACATACACCATTGACACAAACCTTCAATACACATACCATCCCATTCCCCTTAGGCCTATATTTTTAACTTAAAGTCAAGCCGAAGGCCAAGCCCAAGCCTCAATGAACCAATCAGGTCAAACCATTCACCCTGTGATTGCTCCCCTAAATCATCAAAAGGAAGCATCACAATCAAATCATGGTAACTTGTTTGATGGAATCCATCATTACACCCCAAACCCACCTAAGACACAACACCACAAATATGAATTGGGTGCTATACACCACCCCATAAATACTAGCACTCCTCTATCTTCTTGTCTAGGGATTCTTTTGTCTCTGATAAATCCCAACATTACACCCTTTGATCCTAATGTCACACATGCCCCCTATGGTACCCCTTTCTCTCCACTGGATTCACCCTAAAAATCCTTACCATCATTGCAAATTCCAATTCACACAGTCTTCCCCTCTCTCCAAGAGAAAAATTATGCTCAAATGACTCATCACCCCAATCCACCTCCTGTATCTTTTGTTGATTCTAACCCCACTCTTGAGGTGGTGGTTCTTGGCATGCCAACTAAATTATTTCCATTTGAGGGATATAATCCTCAATGAAATGTAAGTAATATATCAGTGTCTACTTATTCAAACCACCCATATTCTTCCCATCATTCATTTTCATCATAAAATTACCTTACCTCAACAACACCATCCTACATTATGCCTTATTCAAATCGACACCACCAAGCTTATGTCAATGTTGCATCCCATATTTCTACATCTACTCTACCCACTTATTTCCACTTATTCAATTAATACCAACATACCAATATCACCCCTTCTTTTATAAATAATCCTACCATTCATACTCATAATCTTCCTCCTACCACTTCTTATCAGCCACAACCTCCTTCCTCGCATGGTCCTCCAAATTATTCCTCTATGCAACAAGTGCATGACAATAATTTTCAACAACCAACCCCTTCATCATATAATATATACATACCCCAATAACCACCTCAGGAATTGAACCTCTCACCTCCTACATCTATCCAAGAATCCTTCTTTGCACAATATCCATCATGAGCTACTTTATCATCTACCATACATGCACTAATTTCTCCCCTTAAAAATGTTTAGCATGGGTAAATTAATCAACTATAAAACCTTTCCTCTATCCTCTACCAAAAATAGCTTAATTATAACCAACCAACCCATAACCATTATCAATAATCATCCAATATACAACCATGACCCATAAATAAATACCAACAAGTTCATCAACAATATTAACTGCAACAAAATTAAGCTCAATAACCCACCAATTATTACCAAACCCCTTTAGCTTCCATGTAGCCACTTCTAGATATTAAGGCATATAAAAAACCTCCAAACACTCGTCATCAACACCAACAACCTACCAATCAGTCTGCACCCACACCCCATCATCAATACCAACCACTCCCAAACCAATACCAACCCACTCATCAACAATATCAACAACCTACCAATAAACCTCCACACATGCCCCATCAAAACCAACCACTCTCAAACCAACCTCCACCCATTCCTCATAAATATGAACCACTGCTAAACCAATACCAACCCACTCATAAACAATACCAACCACTCCCAAATCAACCTCAACAACCTCCTAAATAGCTTCCATCCAATCCTCATCATCAATAACAACCTCCTCCCTACCAAAATACCCATCCTAATCAATATTAGGCCCCATCCCAATAACAACATTGACCAATAAATTATTCATATCATGTAGGACATCATCATCAACATAATCAACTCCAACCACCTCCTACCCAATATCAACCTCCAAGCCATCATCCACCATCAAGTACCATGAATACCTACCCTTCATCCCATCAATAACTTCAATAACCACATTCCATGACCCAAACACCAATAACCTACCAATACCAATACCCTCATTCCCAATCCTAGTCACATCACCCATAGTCCTCTCCCAAATCCCTTCACTTTGTCCCTCTATTGCAATATTCCTAAACCTTACCAAATCCATTCCAATTACTATCCAATTGAGTTAATTCACTAGAAATGCAAGCAACTAGTATAGTATACCAAAATCCTACCCTTCAAAAACTCATAAATCACCCCATCCATCCCTCAATACCTTCACCACCATACCCTCCCTATTTTGATATTTCAAAGTTTAAAAATTTTAAGGGAAAAGAAGACCCTCAGGAGCATGTAATCACTTTTGCCAATATCTAGTTTTTGATTAATGATAATGACCCCCTCATGCTCTCAGTATTTTTCCAAAATTGAGGGAGGAGCCTTAGATTGGTACAACCATTTACCAAATTTATGTGCTGTCATTAAGCACATCATTAATTCTCAATGAATTTGTCAATCCAGGGCAGTGTACAAGGCTATCTATGAAAGGAGTGAATAGGGCTATAATTTAAGGTCAATTGGGAGCAACAAGTCTTATTGGTGGAACTGATTGTGTGGGGGTTTTTAGGTCTCTTCTACCTCTAAATTGCATAAATTGAACTTTAATATAATTGCAAGAATGAAAACTAATTGCTGATTACATAAATGAAACCTTAGTTATAGTTGCAAGAATGAAATCTGATTAAATTGCAGAATTAAAACCCTAGTTACAGTTGCAGAATTGGAAACCTAATTACAGTTGCAAAATGAAAGTCTATTTACTCTTGCAATAATGAAAACTAAAATTAAGTCCTGTCAATACTCTGTAATAGAAGGTTGTCAATCTTCTGTGCAGGGGTTGACAACAAAAACAATAATGCAGGAAAATTGCAGAAAACTATAAATTGCTGGAAATGGAAATTGCAGTAAATTGGAAAGTTGTTGGAAAGCAAAAAGACTAATCAGATCTACTGCTAATCACATCACAAAAGTATCTTGAATAGAAAATAAATTATTAGGACTGAAATGGATGTTAACTACTACAAAAGAATGAAATTGACAAGTTTCACAACTTATTCTATTGCAGCAAAATCAGAACAAAACCTGTCTGTTAGTCCTCCTCCTAGGTCTGGAAGTGGCCAGCCTCCTTTTCTAGAAGAAGGTATGAGTTCCTCTCTCTCTAAATATTACTCACACTCAAACATAATAGAATGAATAGAAAAACTTGTACTTTATTGATTCAGAACATGATTACAAATCTGCTGCTAAAACTTGTTACAGAACTGTAACAGTCTCAGTTTTCTCGCTTATTCTCTATCTATATTTTCTCTACTACTATTTCTACTATTATTATTATTAGCTCAACCTGGATGGGAGCTATCTTTTATAGATGCCTAAAATCTAATTACAACAGAAAATATACTCTGCAAATCAATTCCTGTTATTCTGCAGTATTCCCTGGGTTTATCCTAGAAGAGGATATTTTCCATAAATTGTGGCTTTGGATGGCAAGGATGACAAAGTTAGATGGGAGATATTTTACTTTAACCTCCTCAGCCTTCTTTCTATTTTTCCACCATCAAAAATCAGTCAACAGGTCAAAAAGTGCTTTCTGTTCTCAATCCGGAGCTAAGTGGCTCAATCCGAAGATATTCGCTCAATCCGAAGAGACTGTATTTCTCAATCCAAAGATCTTCGGAATGACCAACTATGTACTCTTCAATTGATTTCAGCTGCATTTCTCAGGTGGATTAGTCCTCAGGATCAGATTGCAATAGCCTTCATTCCTCTTCATGTGTGAATTCCATGCCTTGCCATTCATTGGTAGTTGGCTGGAATTTACATAGGAAAACCAGTTTCTACTGCACAGTAATAGTTCTTTGCACTATTTGCTAAATTCAAAGAAATTAATGCTTGAGAAACATCAAAATAAGAATAGTAAAGTGTTGCTATCAGCCTAAGCATATCCCTTATGTAATAGGTCATGGCAAAGTGACATAAAACTACACAAAAACTATAAAAATCAGCATATAATATTCCAAACACATCAATCATGCAAATAATTAATACACAACATATTAGATCAACTTAACTAGTATATAAAGTAAATCACAGAGTTTTAGGTAAGTTTTAGTTGTTCAAAACATGCTATGATGGAGGCATTTCTAGGCCTCATCATTTTCCCCCAACTTATATTAATGCATGTCCTCATGCATTCTATTGGGCTATAGAATCACAGATATCCATATTCAAGTTCCATGATCTGTAGAACAACTTTTTGCCTATATAGTATCCTCTGTTCTCCTAAAGGTTTTTGAGCCAATTTTCAAACTGCTCATCTGGTTGAGGATCCTCTTCAAAATAGTAGGGAACTGGAGTAATGATGGTTGGAGGCCTAAATCTGAGACCTACCCAGTTATGCTGCATAATTTCAATAAGTTGTATCACCCCTTCTGCTCTTCTTCTGGACCATTCTAGATTAATGGGGGAGATAGGCTCCCTTTTCTGTAAAGACATGGAAAGTTCTGCCCATCTGTTTCTGCAATGTGATAATGTTGGAACAAAATTGTCATTACAGAAATTTTGGAATTTAGTTACACAGTCCCTCAAATTTCTCAAATACATCCTTTTGATATCGTCCCTGTTCATCATGATAAAATGTTGTCTAGTGATAATCGGATGATTTGGCTGAATTGCTCTGACTAACAATTCAGCTCTTAATTCAATTTCCTTATTTTACCTTTTTTCTTGGTCCTAGTAAAACTAATTTTGTAAGGTAGACATAAAAGCTCTCAATTGCACATCTCCTATGCAAATATGGGGGTGGAAATCTACATCCTCTGGAATGAAAAAGCTATGCAGAAATAACTCACATAGCAAGTTTTTCTGCTCTATAGGACTGTTGAAGTAAGCTTCCAAAAACTCTTCAACTTTTTCTAGTTTATAGGGGAGACCTGAGCTAATTCTCATAACCTGCCATCTCAGATATCTCTCCTTCAGAATGAGACTGTAAAACCTGGTAGGTCTTCTGAATTGAACCAAAAATTTAGCAATTTGACACAGGTCAGTTACTTTTTCATTCAATGCACTGATTTCTATGTCCTTTGTCTCCAGTTGTTTTCCTACCAGTTTCAATTTCTCAACCTGTGTGGCAAGATTTTCATATTTGATCATCCAGTTAGCAATGTCTGTATTATACTGCTCTAGGGATACAGTATTGGGTGGTCTAATTACAGGTTGAAACTTAGGCAACAGTTCCACCTGTACCCCTTTTCTGCCACTTCTACTAGTTGGACATCTGATAGCAATTCTACTTGTATCCCTTTTTTGCTACTTCCACTGGTTGGACATCTGACAACAATTCTACTTGTATCCCTACTTCTATAGAAATATTATTCAGAGGAGCACTTACTTGATTATTTACATTTTGCTATTCAAAATGCTCCTATGCTGGTGTTTCTTGCAGACATAACTACTGTGACTCTCCATAGATATTCTTTTTTGGGCTCTTGATCGATTTTGGAGCATCTCCGGATTGAGAAGGTGTTGCTTTAGAATGGAAGGGCACTGCTTCAGAATGAGCTCTTGTGTTTTCATCCAAAGATGCCTCTATCAAGGGGGAAGAATTATCTACCCTAGATAATCCAAGCAGTAATTGAGCCAACTCTTCCTCATTATCTACTGTAGTTGACTATTTTTCAAATTGTAACAATCTGCTCTTTAGTTCCTCCACTTCCTGCTGCAACTCTACAATTCTTTTTTCATGTTTTTCAATGATATTTTCCTTCTCCTCAACCCATATGGTTTGTGTTTTAATCACACTCTTGGCTGCTCTCAACTGTTCTACAATGTCCACCTCCTCTTCTTCTGATTCAGAATCTGATGCAGATAAATTATCTGTAGTTTGTTGCTCAACCATTATCTCACTTTCTGTTTCAACTATTCGGTCCTATTCAAAAGGTTCCATAAGGTTATCTATGATTGCATCCAAGTTTGCATCAATTTCAAAATTGTCTTGTCCAGACTCTTCCTCAACCAACTATTCAGGAAATTCTAAAAAATCCTCCAAGGTGGTATTTACAGTGGCTGGTTGTATTTATGTGACATCAGGACTGCCTTGGTTGTTTTCCTCTTCAATCATCTATTTTTCTATTTCTTTCAGGTGGAGTCTTGTAGACCTCCTGGTTCCTGGTGTATACTTTCTCTTCTTACTCTATTTTCTTGTGTCAATAGGGGTTGTAGGAATTGTATCAGGTTCTGGTGGAATTTCCTCTGCTTCCACTTCTATCTCTTCTCCAGTTTTGTTGGGAACTTCACTCCCCTATTCTGTCAGATCAACAATATTCTTAGAAAAATGGACCCTCTTCTGTTTTCCTTTTCTGTTGCCAGTTCTAGACCCTCTCTTAGTTTGTGAGGTTGAAGGTTCTGGGGAAAGGTACTTTGTTGCTTTTGTAGCAATATCTACAGCAACATCTCTGTTTCCTCCTCTGCAGCAACATCTGTGTCTTCTTCCTCCTCATCCTCTTTTTTGAAGACTACATCAGTCAGAGCAGAGTAAAACCTATCAAAGCTTCTTAGGTTTCCTCTGAAATGATGCTTGCAGACCAATTTGATAAGACCATGGTGGCGAGGGCTCCCTTTTCCCTCCTGATAGCATTTTGCCATGTTTTGCAGCTCCTGGTGCAGATATAGGGGAAGATTTACCCTAACCTCAGGTTGTTGCCTACCATGTCTAAGGTGGTTCAAAATTTTAAAATGATGCCCTGATAAAACTACATACTGCCCTTCACAGGTTAAAAACTTGATTACCCATGTGGCTACTTCATCCCAGGGTTTTTGCAAGTTGGTCCTCTTTACACCCTTACACATGTTGTTATTTATCAAGTATTCTGGTTCTTTATCATCTTCTTCCAGAAATTGACTAACTATGTTTGCTAGTGTATTCTTGCCAGTTCTAGAAATTTGAAGACCCTCTAATGGAAGTTCAGTAATTTGACTAAGAACTTTAGGGGTTACCTCAATTCTCATGTCGTTGATGTGCACCCTATTGTTTCTAAATGTGCGGGAAAATTCGTAGCCAAATATTTAGAGCTTCCATCGAATTTGTCTAAAAATGGCATAAACCCTCCATCTTCAAAAATTTGCAACACTTTTGGAATCTCTCGAAGGATGGTAGTATCTGTTGGTTCCATTTTTATCTTTCATCCCATTTTTTTGTTCTTGTTATGCTAAAAATACTACTCACCTCTACTGCTACAGCCATCCGCTAGGTCACTGGTTTCTGGTTTCTGTAGAATTACAGGGTTTTCTCTTTGGATTTGCAATGTTTTGTTCTTCTTCGGAAATAAATTCTTGTAATCATGTTGCATCAGTGATTACGTCTTCGAAATGAAGAGTGGCACGCTTCCCTATTTCTAACTTGGACACCTATCCATCAATCATTGGACAGACGTCCTTGTCGTCAAATCTCCTTAGCTCATCCGATCTATGCATGATTTTCCCACATGCATGGTTATCAGCAATGAACGGTGGTGGCACGTTATTAGTTATTTTCCCCATGATTTCATACTTCCTCGAGATGAGACAAATCTCACCGCAAACCAGCTGACATGTGTCAATGATCACATGGAGTCAAAAATTTTGTTGATCGTGTCTTTTCTCCCTCCTTGGATGCCATGTGGAAACATAACATTAAGTGCTCATTCCGAAGATTAAATTTCATTCCAAAGATAATTTTTATTCTGAAGACAAAGGTTCACTCCGAAGACAAAGCAGGACTTGTCATTTCGAAGACAGTTTTCAATCCGAAGACAAGGCTGGACTTGTCATTTCGAAGACAATTTTCAATCTGAAGACAAGGCTGGACTTGTCATTCTGAAGACAATTTTTAATCCGAAGACAAAGCTTCATTTCGAAGATACAATGCAACAGTCATTCCATAGATACAATGCAACAGTCATTCCGAAGATACAGTAGAAACCAACATTCTTCTTTTAAAACATGTTTTGCTTATGCCAACTCTTATGAACACTTTTATACTAATGGTTAATTGTCATATACTATATATCAAATATTTACAATGAGAAAAGTGCAAGAAACATATACCTGGTTAAAACAAGTTAATGCAAGTTTTTGAAAGATGATTGCTTTTGTTGATGCTCTGCTGAGGCTTACTACAATACTTCAAAAACAAATGTAGTTGGTGAATTTGTACAATGGTGACTCAAAATTTTTCAAGGTTATGCATGCCAGAAAATTGGTTTTCATGCATACCAACTCAGTAGTGCCTTAGAAAAAGGTTTTCACTGCTGAGTTATTCATTTTTCTCTTTTTTTTCTTTTTTTTTTTTTTTTACCTCTCATTTTCTCTTTTTTTTTTTATCCATGATTATGCTCAATCTGTGGCAATTGTGGTGGAAGAGGGAATCTCTTCTACCTGTTGTGCATCCAAGCTATCAAGTTGTTGCAAGAACTCCTCCTTAGTCAGAGGTGTATGGTACACTCAAAGGCGATGTCCATTCACTACCAACTTTCTTCGTGAATCATCAATGGGAGAGAGGCGAGCTGCTCCATTGTCAAATACTTCTTCAATATGGTACGGTCCAAGCCATCTAGTCCTTAGTTTTCTAGGGAAGTCCACATAGCGAGAATCAAATAACAAAGCCCAATCTCCTTGCTAAAATTTTCTCTATTGCAGGTGGCCATCATGCCACAACTTCCTCTGCTCCTGAATTACTTCAGTTTGGTGCAGAGCATCCAACCGAAGTTCATCCAATGCATTCAGCTATAGAATCCTATCCGCCTATGCCTATGACAATTCAATTCCAATTTCCAATGTTGTGCGCAATGTTAGTAGCTCAAATTCAATAGGTAGGAGGGGATTTTTACCAAAAACCAGTTCATAAGGTGTGAATCCAGTAGTGGATTTCCAAGTAGTATTGTAAGCCCAAACTGCTTCAGGTAATTTATCTAGCCAGTTTCTCCTATGAACAGCTACTATTTTCGTCAAGATCCATTCCAATTCTCTGTTTGTTACCTCAACTTGGCCATTTGCTTGTGGGTGGTAAGGTGATGATTTCCTATGTTTGATTTCATACAACTCTGTAAAAGCCTCAATAACTTTAGATGCAAATTGGGGTCCTTGGTCTGTGGTGATAGACCGTGGAGCTCCAAATCTCTAAAAAATTTGGTTATACAAGAAATCAACGACCTTCTCTTCATGAGCATGTTTGAAAGCACGCACCTCTACCCACTTTGTCAGGTAATCAGTGCATACCAGAATATGCACCTTTCCTTGAGAAGGTGGATCAATAGGTCCCACAAAATCAAGCCCCCACCTCTCAAATGGTTCTAAAACCACTTGAGGCTGTAGTGGCATTTCATTTGTGTGAGTGGGTTTCCCCATTCTTTGGCATGCATCACAATGCCCGATGTACTTTTTCACATCCTTGTGAAGAGATGGCCAATAATATCCTGTTCCTAAAATTTTCCTAATTGTGCTTTTTACAGAATAGTGTCCACCGGAGGGTTCATCATGACAAGCCCTAAGGATATCATATACCTCATCCTTTCGGATGCACCTACGTAACACATGGTCAGGACTACTCTTGAAAAGCATACCTTGAATCCATTCAAAAGAAGAGCTCTGTTTGATCAATTGTTTTCTTTGTTTGGAAGTAAAATGTGGGGGAACTTTCCCTGTGACCAAATAGTTGGCTATATCTACAAACCAAGGTGATTGGACAGATATAGCAAATAATTTTTCATCAGGAAAAGTGTCCTCCACTAATTCCCCTTCCTCTGTGTTCTGCAACCTGGACAAAAAATCTGCTACAACATTAGCTTTTCCTGGTTTATTGATTATTGTGATATCAAATTCCTACAATAATAGTAACCAATGGATAATCCTTGCACTCACCATAGGCTTATTCATCAAATATTTAATGGCTGTGTGATCTGTGTGAATGAATATTTGATAACCTGTGATGTAATGCCTGAATTTATTGATGGCATAGATTACTGCCAAGAATTCTTTCTCAGTTGTGGTATAATTTTTTTAGCTCCTGTCAAGTTCTTGCTAATGTAGTAGATAGCATAGTGTTCACCATTGTCGATTTGTCCCAATGCTGCTCCAATTGCAGTATTGGAAGCATCAGTCTGTATGTGGAATGGTAATGTCCAGTTAGGTCCTCTTAACACAGGTGGAGTTACTAATTTTTCTTTCAGAGCTTCAAATGATTCCTGACACTTTGCAGTCCAGGAGAATTCAAAATCTTTAGTCAATAGGGCAAACATGGGATGGCCTATTGTGCTAAATCTGGGAATAAACCTATGGTAAAACCCAATGTGTCCTAGGAAGCTTCTGACATCAGTCCGAGTTTTAGGAGGGAGAAGGTTCTTGATAATTTCCACCTTCTTTGGATCAACTTGGATCCCTTGAGGAGAGATGTGATGACCAAGAACTATTCCTTCCTCCATCATCATAAAACATTTGTCTGGATTTAAGGATAACTGGTAGGTTTCACAATGAGTTAAAACTTTATCAAGGTGTTCCAATGTAAAGTCAAAAGTCTGTCCACAGACTATGAAATCATCCATGTATATTTCAACACTGTTGGTAGTCAGATCAGAAAATATGGCTAACATTGCTCGCTGAAATGTTGTTGGGGCATTACACAAACCAAAAGGTAAGACCCTATAGGCAAATGTTCCCCATGGACAGGTAAAGGTTGTTTTCTCTTGATCTTCAGGTGCACTCTGAATTTGATTATATCCACTAAATCCATCAAGAAAACAAAAATATTTCTTTCCAGCAAGAGTATCTAACACCTGATCTATGAATGGCAATGGAAAATGATCTTTGTATGTCACTTTGTTCAGTTCTCTATAGTCTATACATACTCTCATTTTTCCATTTTTCTTAGGCACTATAACCAATGGAGAGACCCACCGGCTATCAAAAATTGGGTAAATGAATCCTACTTCCGAAGTTTTTCAATTTCTTCTTTCACAATATCCCTCAAGGCAGGATTCAGTCTTCTCTGAGGTTGTCTTACAGGCTTGACATCTTCAGTATAAATTCTATGAGTACATACATCAGGGTGAATCCCTGACATATCTTTGTAATCCCAAGCAAAAGCATGGATATGCTTCTGCAAAATAGCTATCAATTTTTCTTCCTCTTCCCTAGTAAGCTGGCTATTTATGTTCAAAAATTTGCCTAGTTGGACTTCTATTTGTTTTGTATTTGGAAGGACTGAATTTACTTCTTCACAATTGTTGACTAGGGAATTAAGAGGACAATGATGAGATGGGAGGACATAAGAAGTTTCTGTCTCATTGATTTCTGATGGAAGCATATCCTGTATGGAACAATGAGAAGGGAAGATCAAGTGATGGTGCCACCCATGTGGTAGTGAAACAGATGTTTCCTATGATGGTATAGATGGCCTTTCTTTAGAACTTTGACCTTCTTCTCTCACTAGCAATTGATTGATATTGGTTGCTTCCTCTTCTAACCCTTGTTCATGCAGAACATTCATTAGGACTATTTCATTTTCTAAAATTTCTATGTCATGGAGGTCTTCTGTGTGTTCCCTTACTACCAAGGTGGCTAGTGTGGAAATAACCTTTTCTGGTTCTTCATCTGAGTCAGGAAACCATAACTGACCTGTGAAATTGCTTAAAGGTCTTGCAGGAGGATATAGAGAAATCTGTTTTAGGTCAATACCATTTGAAATTGTCATTTTTCTAGATCTGTAGTCTATAAAGGCTGCTACAGTTGCAAGCCAAGGTCTTCCTAGGATAATGGGATAGCCATGTGTTGAGTTTCTTGGCTGTAAAACCAAAAAATATGTAGGGTATTCCCAAGAAGAAACTTCTATAGGGACATCTTCAATGATACCTTCAGGTTTTGCAACCGACCTATCAGCCATTTCTAAAACTGTGAATGTGGGGCTGAGATGTTTGAGCTGTAATTGTTCCATTGTATCCTTGGTCATGATATTTATTGCAGCTCCTAGATCAACTAAGACATTTGATATTGGTACTGAGCTTATGATCACTATGATAACTGGACTTCCTAGGTCACTATACTTTGGAGGTACTAGTTTTCCTGACAAGAGATCAGCTATCTTTCCTTCAACATGAACAGTTTTAGGAAATGCTTTCTTTTTTCTTCCTGCTCTTCTATTGCACAAATCTCAGATAGTTCTTTTAATCATAGGTATATCCTTAATGGCTTGCAATAAGGGCAGTGATATGGTTAATTTTCTGAGTTCTTTCACTAACTCTGATTCAAAATTTTCTACTGTAGTGTTAAGTCTCTCAGGGTATGGAATTATCCCTGATGAAGGTAATTGTTCTGCCTGTGGTTCTATTTTTTCTTCTTCTTCTTTCATTGTTGGTTTGACTTTGCTTGGTTCAATAGGTTCTTGAATTTCATCTTCTTTCACTTCAATTATAACAGGTTCAGGTAAAACTTTCCCTGAACGTAGTTGTATGTTGCTACAATCCAGAATTTGCATATCTAAATTTCCTTTAGAATCAGCCATATAGGCAAGAGCTGCCTGCCTTATGTTATTTGGATTTATTATAGGTTGAGCTGGTAATTGAGGTTGTTTCACCTATTGCATTTGTTGATTTGGTTTTCCTTGAAAATTTTGATTTGGTGCAGGCAACAAATTCTGAGTTTGACCTTGATTTCTTTGTTGCCTTGGATAGGACTGGTATTGTTGACCCCATTGCTATTGATTTTGCATCCAAGATGGATTACTTTGATTCTGAGTCCATGGTGGGTTATTTTGATTCCATGATGGGTTATTCTGGTTTTGATTCTAGGATGGATTATTCCAACCTGTCTGTGGCCATTCTTGAGAATTTGTCCATTGAGAATAATTCCAAGGATGTTGGGGTGGTTCTGACTGTCCCCAAGACATGTTTCCATGGTTGTTTCCCCAATTTGTAGGAAAATGAGGGGTATTTTGATACTATTGAAAGTTTTCCCCTTGTCTTGGTCCCACATAATTGAGTTCTTCTATTTGAGTTTCTAGGATAGTTTTTAGTTGTGGTAGTAGATGACATTTGTCAGTCAAATGTCCTTTTGAGAAAATACTACAAATGGCTGAAATGGATGTTTTGTTTAGAGGACATTCCTGTAAGGCATGTTTATTCCTACATCTTGGGCAATAAATTGCTAAAGGTTCTATGGTTTTTGCTTTAGCAGACATTTCTCCTAGAGTTGTGTTTAATTGTACCAGGATATCAGTCTTAAAATTTGCAAGTTCCTCTATTAGGTCCTTCACATCAGTGCCATTTGTACTCTTTTTCTTTCTTTTCTGCCTAGTGCGAGAGTAATTTCTACAAAGATCCACAATCTCATCCATATTATGAGTACTTACATCCCCATTTCCCATCAAATCTAATACCTCTCTGGATTCATCTTGTAATCCTCTTAGAAAAATGGTTTTGCATAATTCTGGTTCTCCTAGTCCACACCTTCTTTGAACAAACACAAATCTATCAAGGTAATCTTCTAATGTTTCATCATCTTCTTGTTTAATTCTGAACAACTCATCTTTCCTATTCCTTACTCGATAATACTCTTGATACTTGTCTAAAAACATAGTCTCCATTTGATCCCAGGTTTGGATGGAATCTGGTTGTAAGCTCATGAACCAGCGTAATGTTGAGTCCTTGAGTGTTGAAGGAAAAACCTTGAGTTTCTTATTATCATTTATATAGTCATAGGTTTGACACACTACTTTGAACTCAAACAGGAACTGATCAGGATCTTCAGATGCAACACCCTAGAAGGTTGGAAGCATTGAAGGTGAGATTGTTTTCATGGGAGAGTTCTATGTGGGATTCAGAAGAATAGGATATTCAAATGTTCTAGGAGGTTGGAGCACATCTTGATCATCTTGATCATTTTCATTATGGACACGGCCATGCTGGTCATCCCCATCTGGATTGCCTCTTTCTACCATAATTTCTTGTTCTTCAAAAATAGTTAAACCTATCCAAATTTCTTTCTCAAGAGGTCCAAAACCTTCTGTTGATAATGAGTCTGGTAATTTTTCTTGCTCAGGAGATTCTGATGATGATGAAGCTGGTGGTTTTTGTTTTAGTTTTTCTGGTAGTTCAAACACAGGTGATTCACCCCTTAGGTGTGAAGATCTTCTTAATGGAATAAGCCAGGGATCTCTTTGGATAATTTTGCCTTCTTCATCCCTAGGCCTACTCATTCATGCCTACTCCTTAATGACATAAATTATAAGTCAATAATTGTTACTTAACCAACTGTTATATTCATATTTTACCCTAAATTTTCACAACTCAATCTAATTAACAACTATTGAACTATTGACACCTTCTAACAACACTCTCCCCAGAAATGATACCAAAATGATGCGTTGTCATTAAGCACATCATTAATTCTCAATGAATTTGTCAATCCAGGGCAGTGTACAAGGCTATCTACGAAAGGAGTGAACAGGGCTATAATTTAAGGTCAATTGGGAGCAGCAAGTCTTATTGGTGGAACTGATTGTGTGGGGGTTTTTAGGTCTCTTCTACCTCTAAATTGCATAAATTGAACTTTAATATAATTGCAAGAATGAAAACTAATTTCTGATTACAGAAATGAAACCTTAGTTACAGTTGCAAGAATGAAATCTGATTAAATTATAGAATTAAAACCCTAGTTACAATTGCAGAATTGGAAACCTAATTACAGTTGCAAAATGAAAGTCTATTTACTCTTGCAATAATGAAAACTAAAATTAAGTCCTATCAATACTCTGTAATAGAAGGTTGTCAATCTTCTATGTAGGGGTTGACAACAAAAACAATAATGTAGGAAAATTGCAGAAAACTGTAAATTGTTGGAAATGGAAATTGTAGTAAATTGGAAAGTTGTTGGAAAGAAAAAAGACTAATCAGATCTACTGCTAATCACATCACAAAAGTATCTTGAATAGAAAATAAATTATTAGGACTGAAATGGATGTTAACTACTACAAAAGAATGAAATTGACAAGTTTCACAACTTATTCTGTTACAGCAAAATCAGAACAAAACCTGTCTGTTAGTCCTCCTCCTAGGTCTAGAAGTGGCCAACCTCCTTTTCTAGAAGAAGGTATGAGTTCCTCTCTCTAAATCTTACTCACACTCAAACATAATAGAATGAATAGAAAAACTTGTACTTTATTGATTCAGAACATGATTACAAATCTGTTGCTAAAACCTGTTATAGAACTGTAACAATCTCAGTTTTCTCGCTTATTCTCTATCTATATTTTCTCTACTACTATTTCTACTATTATTATTATTAGCTCAACCTGTATGGGAGATATCTTTTATAGATGCCTAAAATCTAATTACAATAGAAAATATACTCTGCAAATCAATTCCTATTATTCTACAGTATTCCCTGGGTTTATCCTAGAAGAGGATCTTTTCCATAAATTGTGGCTTTGGATGGCAAGGATGACAAATTTAGATGGGAGATATTTTCCTTTAACCTCCTCAGACTTCTTTCCCTTTTTCCACCATCAAAAATCAGTCAACAGGTCAAAAAGTGCTTTTTGTTCTCAATCCGGAGCTAAGTGGCTCAATCCGAAGATATTCGCTCAATCCGAAGAGACTGTATTTCTCAATCCGAAGATCTTCGGAATGACCAACTATGTACTCTTCAATTGATTTCAGCTGCATTTCTCAGGTGGATTAGTCCTCAGGATCAGATTGCAATAGCCTTCATTCCTCTTCATGTGTGAATTCCATGCCTTGCCATTCATTGGTAGTTGGCTGGAATTTACACAAGAAAACCAATTTTTCGTTGCACAATAACAATTCTTTGCACTATTTTCTAAATTCAAAGAAATTAATGCTTGAGAAACATCAAAATAAGAATAGTAAAGTGTTGCTATCAGCCTAAGCATATCCCTTATGTAACAGGTCATGGCAAAGTGACATAAAACTACACAAAAACTGTAAAAATCAGCATATAATATTCCAAACACATCAATCATGCAAACAATTAATACACAACATATTAGATCAACTTAACTAGTATATAAAGTAAATCATAGAGTTTTAGGCAAGTTTTAGTTGTTCAAAACATGCTATGATGGAGGCATTTCTAGGCCTCATCACAAATGATAACCTTTGTACCTTCAAATAATCGAATAATCTCTTTCTAGAAGGTTTTTCCCTTAATGCCAAAAAGAAAACTACACTAACTAATCTCTACAATCTTCTTTAGTTTTATGATGAAGCTATCTTATATTTGTTGGAAATTTGAGCATGTTGTGTTGTCATTGATGTCAAAAGGTTTAATGTCCTATGTTTATGGAAATATTTTTGAGAATATTCTTCAAAGGGAACATGAGGCATGAGGCAACAAGAAGAAAGAAAAGCCTTCTCCATGATGGTATTGAAAAATAAAAGGGTAAAGTTAATTTACCATGGTGGTATTTGAAAAAAAAAAATAAAAGGGTCAAGTTGATTTATCATGGTGGTATTTGAAAAAGGACAAATAAAAAGGTCTATTTGATTTACCTTGGTGGTAATTTTACAAAAGAAAAAGGTTAAATTGATTGACTATGGTGGTAGACTTGGGACAGTGTTTGGTGCAGATTTGAGATAAAGTTGAGAGCAATATTTGGAGGTGACAGAGCATAGAGGATAGTAGTCTTTGGTGGATAGAGATCCATTAGCTAGTGTAGTGGGGATAGAGGTCTCTTGTGGAGAGATATCCACAAGCCAGAGTAGTGGGGGAAGAAGTCTTCTATAAGATCATCAACTATAGTAGAGGAGATAGAGTTCTACTATGGAGTAAGATCCATGAACCATATAGGAAGATAAAGTTCTTCTGTGGAGAGAGATCCATGAACCAGTTGAGGAGCTAGAGTTCTCCTAGATCATGTTCCATGAACTAGAGCAATGAGAAAGAGTTCTCTTATGGAGAGATATCCATGAACCAAAGCAAGGGAAAAGAGTTCTCCTGTGGAGAGAGATCCATGAATCAGAGCAAGGGGAAAGAGTTCTCCTATGGAGAGAGATCCACAAATCAGAGCATAGGGTATTGGTGTCTCCTTTGGATAGAGGTCCATAAATATTGTAATAGGGAATTGATTCCCAAGAGATTTGTTGAGAAAATTTTGAAGAAATATTTTCTTCGTGGAGTAGCCCACATTGGGTGAGCCACATTAAATTTGTGTCTCTCTTATGTATAATGATTTGTGCATTGCTTTGATTACTGCTATTGATATTTCCATTGATAATACTAGATAATATTGTTTGGAAAAGAAAATTAAAAGTTGAACTTATACTGTTCACCCCCCCTCTCTCAATATAGGCCTATGTTCTTCAATTGGTATCAGAGTGGGTTCCTTCAAAAGAGTTTAACAACTTGAAGGAAGATATTATAGGAACATAGATGGCATCTCAAAATTGATCTTCATAAACTAAGGTGCCATTGTTTGATAGGAACAATTATGCTTTCTGGAGCATAAGAATGAAGACTTACTTGATGACACAAGGATATGAGACATGGCAATAAGTTGAGGATGGTTTCACACCAACAACTAATCCTCTCACAGATAAATATGGTAAGTTATTGCATGTGAATAATGCCAAGGCTATGAATAGAATATTGAGTGGATTATGTGAAGTAGAATTTGTAAAATTTATGCATCACAAATCAACAAAAGAGATATGGGAAAATTGAAGCAAATCTATGAGGGAAATAAAAATGTCAAGATGGCAAAATTACAAAATCACAAGAACATATTTGAATATTTGAAGATGAAATATGAGTAAGACATTACTACCTACTTAATTCATGTGGATGAGATTATTAATACCATGTGTGGACTTGGATTTGAAATTGAAGACTCTAGTGTTGCTCAGAAAATTTTAAGATCACTCCCTATGAGGTATGATGGAAACGTTTTAGCTATAGAAGAGATGAGATATATTGATCAATTGACTATAGATGCATTACATGGAATTCTCATAGCTTATGAGATGAGAATAGTAGAGGATACCAAATCCAAAAAGAGACAACTTTCAAAGCATCAAAGAAGACAAAAGATAAGAAACCAGAATCAAGTGGTGAGTCAAGCAGTGATGAAGAAGCTAACTACAGTAGAAGAAACAAGAAGGACTAAAAAAATCACAAAGGTATGAAAACAATGAAATGTTTCAATTGTGGAAATTTTGGTTTCTATGCATCTAATTGTCTAGAAACTGGAAGCAGTAGCAGTGAAGAGAAACATGATCATAAGAAAAAAGGAGGAAATTCCAGGTATAAAAATAAAAATAGGTATGGTCAAAACAAGCATGAAAAGAAGTTATTTCAAAGGCACAAGAAACATTTATATGTTAATAAGGGAAACAAGGATTCAAGTGAAAGTGATGAAAGACCCTCAGATAGTGAAGAAGAAGAAATTCTATTTTTGGCATTAGAAGAGGAAAAAAATGCTCCTGTTGAAGATAAAGTTGAAAAGTGTGAAGATGCTCTTGAAGACCAAGAAGTAGAACAAGATTCAAAAAATGAAGAGGAAGGCATAGTAGATATAGAAGCAAAAATTATTGTTGCTCTCGGAGAATTGAAAAAGGTTAGAAAGCAAAAATCAAGAATAAAGGTTCAAGTTCAAGAATGTGAGGAAGAAAAGAAAAATTCTACGAGATCTAACAAAATCAAAAGCTAAGGCAAATAAAATTAAAGAGGTCATGAGTGAAAAGTTAGAGACAAAAGAGTTAGAATGTGAAATATTAGAACATGATATAGTTTCACTAAGGATGGAAGTAAAATATTCTAAGGACAAGCTACACAGGTTTGGGAAAAATTCAAAAACCTTGGATACGATTATCAATGCACAAAGATCTTCATCTATAAAAAAATAACTTGGTTTTGAAGAAGGACAAGGGAAACAAGAAGGCTCAAGCTCAAGATAAAAATAGGAAGAAGTTTTAGAGGAAGAGAGTGAAGGAGAAATTGAGACTTATGAGGATAAGTTGAAGAATATAAGCTTCACTAAGAAAATAATGCACAAACAAGGAACATGGATCATTACAAAGAAGAAAGGACTAAGAGACCAGTGGGCTCAAGACAATATTTTTTCAAAGGACATTTTTTTCATGTAATCGATTTGGTCACAATGCTATGCATTGTAGGGTTCATGAAAATAAGGAATATGGTTTTACTAAGAGGAACTTCAAATATGGAAATCTTTTTCAAGAGTATCGCTACTCTTGTAATCGATTTGGTCATAAATCCACTGCAGGGTTCATGATAGAAATGAGTATGGTTTTACCAGGAGGAACTTCAAGACATTTGCACCTTCTAATAACTACAAAATTAAGTGTTACAAGTGCAATAATCTAGGGAATAAGGCCAAGTAGTGTAGAATAAAGTTTTCAAAGCTTCCAGAGATAAGAAAGAATAGGGACACTCAAAAGGATCAAAAGGGTATGTTGAGAAAGAAGGTTGACAAAGAAAAAGAGCATTGTATGCTGGGAGTAGAAATACTCCCACCCCAAAATTAATCACCTCAAGGAGAGGAGGTGGGGAGGGGGCTAAGCTAAGAATATTATACTTAAACCCAAATGAATCCCTTTGCCATTTATGACAAAGGGGGAGAGATTTAAGTAAGGGGGAAAACATTCAGTCAAGGGGAGTAGTTTCTTAGGGAGAGCAAATTTGGAATCAAATGGTTTGGAAAAAGGAATTTTAGAAAGGATTGCCATCAATGACAAAGGGGGAGATTGTTGGAAATTTGAGCATGTTGTGTTGTCATTGATGTCAAAAGGTTTAATGTCCTAAGTTTATAGAAATATTTGTGAGAATATTCTTCAAAGGGCACATGAGGCATGAGGCAACAAGAAGAAAGAAAAACCTTCTCCATGATGGTATTGAAAAATAAAAGGGTCAAGTTGATTTACCATGGTGGTATTTGAAAAAGAAAAATAAAAGGGTCAAGTTGATTTACCATGGTGGTATTTGAAAAAGAAAAATAAAAGGGTCAAGTTGATTTATCATGGTGGTATTTGCAAAAGGAAAAATAAAAAGGTCTATTTGATTTACCTTGGTGGTAATTTTGCAAAAGGAAAAGGTTAAATTGATTAACTATGGTGGCAAAATTTTTAACCTAAGAAAATGAAATTATAATATTTAAATCCCTTGGATTTAAATTATTATAATTAAAATATAATATTTTATTGGAACCAAAGGGTTGCAAATTTGAGCACCGACATCAAAGGTAATATAAACCATTGCATATAAATATTACATGCTAAGGTGGTTATTAATGTGGTTTGTGTGTTGAGAAATTTGTGCACCCATTCGATCATCGTTCGATTCACGACGAAGAGGAAGAAGACACCAATTTTTTGAAATTGAGATAGAGTATAGGACAAGGGGTAGGGGCTCCAAGTTTCTATTCCATATGGGCATATGTATCCCAAATGGCAGCATCTGCGATGCTAGGTCATGGTAGTAGACAGGTCTCATGTTTGAGATACGGTGGAGGCAGGTGATAAATTTTTGTTTGATGTTTTGAGTTTTGCACCAGTGGTAGAGGATAAGAAGAAGAGTGTGCTCCTTGAGTTTATGTGGATGGCTAGCCCATGTGGTGTTTGCCCTTGTGTTAGGACATAGAGGCCAACGAGATCACAGGTTCAAGCAGCGACAACAACGCTTGAAGGTAGATTTAAATTTTTTAATAAAGGTATACATGTTGTGTTTGGTTAAGGAGTTATAATGGTTAATAAATTTTAGCATTGTGATATGATATGGTTGGGAAGCTATAAGGTTAGTAATATGATTTGATTTTTATTTTAGAAAGGGATGAAAGGTGAAATTTTAGATTACTAATGCTTGGTTGATGCATGAGATGAAGTGATAATTTATTTGGTCTAATTGAAATTTGAAGTGCATTATTTTTGTTTTCATAAGGAGGTATAAGGTGTATATGTGAAATTCAAGTGTGTAATTTTTGGTTTGTTTTTTTAGCATTATTTTACATGAAATAATAGGAGTAATAAGGTGTAAAAGTGGTTTGATATTTTTGTATGGTGAAATATCTTTTGAGGTGAAAATTCATGTGGATGTTTTGAGAAAGTATCTTGCAATCTAATCCTTGAAGCAACATTAGAAAAATCAATTGTTTGTGAGATAGATTTTTGAAGACATATCTCCATAAGAGAAAATAAAGAGGTATGGGCACATCATCCTTTGTTTAAAGTGTGTTTTTGAAATTAAGGTTTTGAACATAAGATGGAGTGAAAAGGATTGTTTGATAAGCATTGTTGGAAATATTTGAGTGAGGATCTTGTGCTTCATTGTTGAATATTTTGGAAACATTTGAGATAGAATTTGAGAACAAACTATGATTCTATTGTTGAAAGGGTTTGAAACATTTTGAGCTAGATATTGTGAACTACTTGTGCTAGGGTTGAAGAAAATTTAGTGCATCTTTATGAAATATTTTGAACATTGATTTGAGAGATATTGATAGCAATTGTGAAGGTGTTTGAGATCAATTTTATGAGGGAAATTATGCATTGGTTTGATTGATCTTTGAGAGAAAAATTGCATGAAGGAAAAATTAGTTTTGTTATACATTATTTTGATATGATTTGAAAGGGACTTTGCAAGAGATAGAGAGTGGTTAATTGAGTACAAGATATGTGAGTGTGAAACATATTGAGTTTTTGATAGAGCATATAATTCTCTATATGTTCCAAAGGTTAAACAAATTCTGAGTAGAATATATCTGTTTGAAGAAAGATTTTATAAAAAAGATATATGCTTGGTTTGTGTGCAAGGTTTGGAAATATTTTGAGCAGATTAAGTAAGCAACATTAAGATAGATTTGAGCAAAGTATTTGAGAAGGCTTGAGGACAGAATTAAGCAAGCATTTGAGAAGACTTAAGGGCAGATTTGAGCAAGTCTTTGAGAAGGCTTAAGGATAGAATTAAGAAAGTTTTTGAGAAGACTTGAGGGTAGATTTGAGCAAGTATTTGAGAATACTTGAAGGTATATTTGAGCATATTTGAGAGCAGGTTTGATTTCTAATTTGATCAAGCTTTGTGTTAAGGCTTGAGGATAGTTTTGAGATAGAATTGAGAGCATAATTGTTCAAGCTTTGTGTTAAGGTTTGAGGTTTTGAAATAGAATTGAGAGTAGTATTTTTCAATATTTGTGTTAAGGCTTGAGGATATTTTTGAGACACATTTGAGAGTAGATTGTTCAAGCTTTGTGTTAAGGATTGTGGTAGATTTGAGATAGAATTAAGAGAAAATTTGTGAGTAGAGTTAGAGCAGATTTGTGCTAGACTTGGGTGTTAGAGTTACTATTTCATAGTAACTAGAATATTACCTCATTTGGTAATTATTTTCTATGCTAGGTTAGTTACGCTAACAATTATTGTTAGCACATAATTTTTTGTTAACATATATTGTTAGGTTGTTAGACCTAACTTAACCTACATAATTTTGGGTTCTAAGTTGTTTCTTGGATCCGATAGATACGGGTTAATTTGGGGTTGCATTGTATTATTTATTTGATTATGATCAATGCAATATTATTCATTCACCCTAACATGGTATCAGAGCGAGATCGCTCTGGCACCTCACTCTACTTGTTGTGGTGAGACTCTAATTTGTTGTCCACTGCTATTTTGGAACTGTTTTTGTGGCTTTTGTAGATATGGCCCTAGGCCAAACCTCCTAAGCACCTAAGCACCACTCCCACATGGGAACTGACTACAATGCAGATAGCCTATAGGTTGACGATAAGGCTTTAATGATAAGGCTAGATTGGCTAAAGCCACATCATGAATAGCCTACAGGTTGATGACATTGGTAGGAACCTATGGCTATCTATCATTTGGATGTGTACAAATTTTTTGATAAGGTGAACACGGATGGAATGTGACTAGGTGGATACATTGCTGACAGTTAAGCCCTAAGTGGGGAGGACGTGAGAATCTAACGGTGGACACCAACGCATATACAATGTTGAATGGATGATAGAAGAAGGATCTAAACGTGGTTTAGATTGAGTGGAAAGGAGAATATAAGCAAAAGGAGGTATTAGAACACCATCAAGTGGTCAATATTACATACACATAGCATTGCAAGATCGCATTGGAGATGACCCAATTATCGGAGATAGTGTTGGCCCAGATCTGCTCAGTGATTGCTCTCAATTAATTCTCACAATAGAAGAACGAACGAAAAGGATGTTGCCCTTGACGTAGAGGAACAAAATAGTGTTAGTAGACATCCTCGATGATCGAGAGGATCTATTATAGAATATTTATAATGTCGCCACCCAAAAGAACCACCCCCCAAAAGTGCCATCATGTTGAGTTTTACAAGACCAGGTTCGTCATTCTGCATCTGACGTTGAGCAACAAACACACTAGGTATATTGGCAATGTAAGGTTTATTTGATGGTCACTCTGTATTTTTTGGATATTTGCAACTATTGGCAGAGTGATCGATGGAGCGCAAGATAATCGGTAGAAGACAGCACCATGCAAGCGTGGAAGAAGATGTATTAAGAGCAGCGCGCTTGGTGAAACAACATCATCAAACCTTTGTTTGCTCTTGATCTTGATACTGATGCAAACAATAGAAGCCAACAAGATTAGCAGACTTAAAAAAATTTAGACATAGCTCAGTCATTAGAGATCCCACGCTGTCGATTTCCACTACGTCGCTAAAGAAGGAAGATGATAAATGCTTGTCGCTTATAGAGAGAAGCACAAAAGAGCACACACATGCCACCATGGAGGATAGCCACCATTATATATTTATTTGAAGGGTAACCTAACACTTGATGATATTTTCCAAAACCTTGTCGGAAGCACATTTGGCAGCCCTATGCATCAGTTTTTGCATAGCGAATCAGCTAGCAGAAATCCTAGGAGGAGATTGTGATATTTTACAGGCTCTCTTCACTATAATTCATTGGTGCATTTCAAAAAACACCCTAGGTCCAGGAAGGGTTTTGTTTTTGATGGTATACGAAAGCACTTTGTAGTGCTGTTTATTGGGATCGATCTTGTTCTGTAACGCTTGCAACAGCTTTGTCAGGTCATCGCCTGAAGAGAAGCACTACTGTGCCACCCAGAGAGGAGTGTCATGCGTTGGAGGTTGATTGGATGTGGCCATCCTTCTAATAGGGGATATTTCTCCTATATATCCATCGGAAGTGGTAGCCGGTGTGATCGGTTGCCAACAGATAGGGCACCTACCAACCACCAGGTTGGGGGTTCAAACCCCATTGAATCCAAAAGGTAATTATTTTTTTTGCAAAATTTAATATTTAAGTTTTTCAACTTTTTATTAATAATTTCATTAATTTTATTTTTTTAAATAATTTTTTTATTGTTATTTAATTGATTTTTTAAACAAAATTTCTTTAATTATTAATTAAATTTGTAGTTTAACTTAATTTTTTTGCAAATTAAATCAAACCAAGGGAGATAAAGCTTGTCAAAGTCATCATAAAGGCATAAAACCTCCAACCCATTTTTTTTAGGCTTCATAAATAGCAAATTGTTTGTTTGAAGTCCTTATAAAAGGGGGGCTTACCTCTTTTTAGGTTTCATAAATAGCAAACTTCTTTTGTTTGAAGTACTTCACGGGGGATTTTTGGTAATATTTTTGTGCAAATCTTCCTACGAGGTAAGCTTTGTAAGAGCCTTTTGAGGCTTCATAGTTGCATTTTTTTGCACTAAGGGGGGATACATTTTTCTCTCCACCATCTCCTATTTTGCACACAGGGAGATATAATTTTGCAAAAACAAGGGGGGAAGACTTATAAGGGTGCATTTTCGGCAGTGATCGACACCTTAGACATTTATTTTTGAAAAATTTCATTGTAAAAAGGTGCATTTTTGGCAAATACTGACACCTTCAAGAATGGGCAAATCAAAGAAAGAAAACTACCCCAAAATCAAAAAATGTTGCTAAATTAGTTAAAGGCCCATATTTTTTCCCACACATGGACCATAAATATTTTTATGAAGATGGCACATTTATCACACTATGGAATGGTGTAGATGCCATAATCAATGATTTTACGTCTTGTGAAGACATGCAAAAAAATGGTGTTCTAATCCCTATTGGCATTGTAATGGGCATATACATGTCATTTATTGCTCTTGACATTGCTCAAAGTAAAGTGAAAAGGGACATTAGTGAGGAAACAAAGGTCAAACCCCTAATGGTCGATGCTTGTAGTGACACAAGTGACCTTCAGCCCATGGTGGTGAATGCTTGTTGTGACACATGTGACCTTGAGCCCATGATGGCCAATGCTTGTTGTAATACATGTGACCTCATACCTTCTATGGTAGATATTAGTTATAGCACAGGTGATCTCATCATAGTAGCAGATTTTTCTTTTGACAATAGTGACTTAAAAATTGAACCTCCTAAAAATAAACACCATAATCTCATCAATAATGACAAAACCATATTGTTAAAAGCATTGATGAATATGATGAAATTGGGTGTTTTGAAAAAAACACCAAAGGATATGGATCCAAATTGATGAAGAAAATGGGATTCAATGGTGAGAGATTAGGTAAACATGAACAAGGCATTAAAACTCCAATAATGCTAAATATCAGGGCAAATAATGAAGGCCTTGGCTATTCTAGACAAGCAAGTACCAGTAAAACCATGTTTGTAAACCCTAAATCTCCTACAACTCCTAAAAAGCATTGTTGCAATCATTGTGAAAAAATAGGACATATTGCAGCTAAGTGTTGGAAATTACATCCTTGTGATTCATGTGGATGTACGAATCACTCTTCTTCAAGTTGGTACAAAGTGAAAATGGCCAACAAGGTTCATATAGATTGTGGATGGATAGATCACACACAATGGACCATGATGAAAGCAATGTTGTATGGCTTCTATCGAAAAGGTAAAACCTATGGTAGACCCCGAGGCAAATCTAGTGATAGATCGAGTGGCAGTCCTAGAGACAATGACCCAAAGGTAGACCTAAAGATAGACCTAGAGACAAATTTCCAGAGGTAGATCTATAGGAAGATCTAGAGGCAATGATCCAGAGGTAGATTCACAGGCAGATCCCGAGATAGACCTAGAGGTACAAATCCAGAGGTATGCTTAGATCCGAGCTGAATACAAAGCAAGAGCCACCATTCTTTCATTTCTCTTCTTCTTCACTATATTGGGATAGTTATATTATTACCCAAATAATGTAATAAGGGGGGATGTTAGAGTTACTATTTCATAGTAACTAGAGTATTACCTCATTTGGTAATTATTTCCTATCCTAGGTTAGTTACGCTAACAACTATTGTTAGCGCATATTATTTTGTTAGCATATATTGTTAGGTTGTTAGACCTAACTTAACCGACATTATTTTGGGTTCTAAGTTTTTTCTTGGATCTGATAGACACTGGTTAATTTGGTGTTGCATTGTATTATGTATTTGATTATGATCAATGTAATATTATTCATTCACCCTAACATTGGGATAGAGTTTTGTGCAGATTTGAGATAGAGTTGAGAGCAAGATTTGGAGGTGATAGAGCATAGAGGACAGTAGTCTCTAGTGGATAGATATCCATTATCCAATATAGTGGGGATAGAGGTCTCCTATGGAGGGAGATCCACAAGCCAGAGTAGTGGGAGCATAAGTATTCTAGAAGATAATCAGCTACAATAGAGGAGATAGATTTCTCATGTGGAGTGAGATCCATGAACCAGTTGGGAATACAGAGTTCTTCTATGGAGAGAGATCCATAAACCATTTAAGGATATAAAGATCTCCTGGATCACGTTCCATGAACCAAAGCAGGGGGAAAGGATTCTCCTATGGAGAGAGCCCCATGAACTAGAGCAAGGGGAAAGAGTTATCCTATGGAGAGAGATCCACAAATAAGAGCAAGGGGAAAGAGTTTTGTGGAGAGAGATACACAAATAAGAGCATAGGGGATTGGTATCTCCTTTGGATAGAGGTCCATAAACATTGTAATAGGGAATTGATTCCCAAGAGATTTGTTGAGAAAATTTAGAAGAAATATTTTCTTCGTGGAGTAGCCCATATTGGGTGAACCATGTTAAATTTGCATCTCTCTTGTGTGTGATGATTTGTGCATTGATTTTATTACTACTATTAATATTTCCATTGATAATATTGGATAATATTGTTTGGGAAAGAAAAGTAAAATTTGACCTTATACTATTCACCCCCCCCCTCAGTATAAGCTTGTGTTCTTCAATATTATAGTGCTCAGTGTAGAGTTGTGATAAATAAACCACCCTTATATCTCCCCACCACTAAGCTAACTTGCTTATTCACAAGGATTTTTTCAAAATCCATAAATTTATTGTTACAACTCCAACAATATCACATGCTTGAGGAAGCCCTAGTGCAAGCAAAAACCATTGAAAACATTAAAATACAAGAATGAGAAATCAAACTTAAAAATAAAGAGTGGTCAAACAATAAATTTAAAGGTGACCCTAATAATCGATCCACACCCAATCAAGTCAACCAGGCGGTGCTCAGTATCCCAATAAATTCTAATCAGCAACCTTGGTAACCTTAACCTCAACAACCCCCATCTCAACAACCCCACTATTCACCCCAATCATCTTCAGATCTATCTCAACAACCAACATATCACACCACACCACCTCTCATTCAACTTCAAAACCCCCCACCACAACTAGATAACCATCCTAGGTGCTTTTCTGACCCCCCTCACAATTTCACCCCATTTATTGAATCTTATTCGATAATTAAAAAAAAAAATTATGAGGAAGGAGCAATTTCCTTGCCAAAAATAAGACCAAAGGACCCAAAAAATCCTAGAACCAGATCATATAAAGAGTATCAATATTGTGTTGACCATCAACAAAAGGATCATGACATCAATGATTGTATCCAATTTAAGTATTTGGTCCAAGATCTTGTCGAAAAGGAGGCCATTGTCATAGATATTCCTCTTTATCCCCCTAATCAAAACCTAGGCATTTATCAAAATCCATTACCACAACATGGGACAACACAAAAACATAATGAGGCCTCAACTTCTACCACCCCTCCTAATCAAGTTAATCACATCAATAATATCCCTTTCACCAAAGTTTTATGGGAACAATAAGTTATGATCACTTTACTCTTGTTTTGTCCATCCCCTCTACCACTCGTAAAGAGTCTTTATATTTGAAGGAATGCATTTTCTAGTATGAATTTTAACCAAAAAACCCCTCTATATATCATATTATCCACCTAGTGATTCTTCTTTTCCTATTATGACATCATCTTTCCAAACCATTACATCCCTCTCCTCTCTAATTTTTCATCCTCTCAATCTATCCCACCAGCATCTTCCTCCACTCTATTTTCTCTCATCCTCTGCTATTGTGCCCTCCACTTCTTCCAAGCTACCTCACTCAGAGTCTCCCCTCCAATCATCAAAACAAAATTTCCCTCCTATCTCTATCCAAACATCCAGTCTTGACTTAGGGGAGTCCTTTGTCCATAAGGTCACTATTTATCCCTCCACTATCAAGTCAGTTAAAGAATTTTTTTCATCCTCATGACATCCTCTTAACTGTTGGCACTGTCATCCCCATTGGTTCTTCCATCAATTATACCAACTTTTTCTATAGGGGTCTCGATGCTTCCTCAAAGCTACATATTTCTATCAAGACTATAGTGCCATATTGTGATACTAGTAATTATCTATCCCAATGGTCATTTTCCATGAAATATTTTTAATATTTTATTAGTATGGATTTAGCCTTGGTTAATATGAAGAGGGTCCACACTCTATTGTTAACCCTCCCTACTAGCTACCAAAGGACAAATCTAGTTTAGGGTATCATAAATACTTATCAGTACTTCTCCTTGGGAATGACCTCAAATGTCTTAATATTGATCATGAGGACAATGATTCTAATGAATATATTAATCTTGAATACACTCATTTTCTTTCTCCAAAATTTCTCCAAGTCACAACCATCCATGCCATTTACCATGACACTTATGATGACTATCAAATATATCACACACTTGAGGTCCTTCCAAATTGTTTGAAGGAGATTCTCCCACCACCCCATACATGCGTTGCCATTCTCCCTCCCCCATGTGATGGATTTTTTAGAGCAATCACATTCAATCCTAATACATAAAGCCTCTCCAACCATATCACCTATGCGTTATCACAAGACAACTGTGAATAACTCTTCACATCGATCCCACTCATCTCTTCTACCTCTTCTTCCAACACCATACCTACCACCTATTTTTCCAACACCATATTCTCTATGCCATGCCCCTCACATGGTCTAATGCTCATAGTCACATCACTCCTCCTATCCCCTTCCTCCACCTCCCCCATATTCATATCCTCATCCTTATAACGTTGATTCTCACCAAATCCCTAGCCAATTCAATACTATCTTGACCACTCCACTTCCAAATCCACCTCCACTTGACATACAATAAATGTTGGATCAACTAACAAATATGGAGCTACAATTTATTCACCAAGATACCCATCCAAATCTATATTCCCCTAACCTACAACCAATATTGGATCGACTCACAAACATTGAGCTACAGTTGAGTCACCAAGACATATCTCTAGCCCCCCCTCAATCCTCCTCTATGCCATATTCCTCCACTTCACTTTCATCTCAACCTTCCCATCAACCTCATCCACCTCATTCATATCGTACCTAGATACCCTTATCAAAGCTATTTTTGACAATTTTTCAAAAGTTGCAAGATGCAAAAATAATTTCTTTACTTGAAATACAACCTGTAGACCCCAACAAACCTAAAATAAAATTGTATAAGGAAAGTCACTATTGTATCTATCATCATCAAAAGGATCAAGATATTTATGATTGTCACAACTTTCAAGATCTAGTACAAGATATTTTTGATCGTGAGGAATTAACCACCTCACTTCCATGATCCCTTATCAATAATATTATTCCTTCCTCACCCATTACTCTTTATCCACCCATATCTTTAATCCATATACATGCCACCCATAATTATCAATCGTATTTCATTACCCAAATCACATCTCATCACAAATCACACTATCACTTGAGTTGGATGATACTAGTAAAATCAACACTAACTCAAATTTTGATCAATACTTATACACCTAAATTTGAAACCTATGTCTATCCCATAACCTTGCTCAAGACTATAATTCACTTTAATTAGCTCTTTTAATCATAGCATAGTTTTTGAACAATGACTTTGGTCACATTTCCATAGTGACTCTGATCACATTCCCATAGTGACTCTGGTTACATTCACACAATGACTCTGGTTGTAATAGCACAATAACTGATGAATTAGTAGTTTAGTTGTTAGTATTCTTGGCATAATTTTTTCAATATGCAAACAAATATATCAATGATAAGATTCAAATATATTCATTACTTTCATCACTGAGGCATCTCACATTGGATAGAATTTGAGATAATTGTAAGTCTCGTGCTAAACTATCACTTCATCCCCTATCATCCAACACCAAACATCATCATCTTCCCATCATCCATCGATTTGTATTTTCCTATATTCATCTTGTTACAATTATTTTCCTCCCTCTCAACTTGCTTCCATGACCACGGGAGTTCACCCATTTTCTAATTCATCATCTAGTCTAGGGGAGTTCATTCTTAAAAAAAAACATCAAACAAAAAGAAAAAGAAAAAAAGAAAAAATATTCAACAAAACACAAAAATAGATCACACACCACTATAACACATGACACATTTACACCCATATAATAATTCCATCTCACATCATTTTAATTGTCAATAATACTTTGGTTCATGCTTTTGTCTGTTTTTCTAGGATTGATTTTGTCACATTAATCAAGGTCATCTTCATTTTGGTATGTGTCTTTCATTTTTTTGTATCCTTTTTCCTCCCATACATATTTCTACTAAATTCACCACCCACCATCCTTGTGTACACCCACATCACCCATATGACACCTTTTCCCTTTTGAGTCTTTGGTTTGGAGAAACTTTAGGTTATTTTGGTCATTTAGCCATACCAAGTATCTCAGTCAACCTCCATTGAATGTCATTAGCCCTTGAGTGCTATAGGTATTCCTGGTTATCTCAGGTTACTTCTTTTACCATGCACATATATCACATATAAATTGTATTTTAAGTTTAGTTAGGATGAAACCAAGTGTTCCTCTCATGATATAGTGAATGGTTTCCCTTGCTTATCCTATCATGCACATAATTTGAACCTAAGGATCCAAATATCAATTATGTCATCAAAAGAAAGAAATAAAGAAATAAGTAAGATGTAAAAGAAACAACACAAAATTATTTTAATACTTCATCATGGATCCTTGGATATTTTAGATGTCTCCATTAGGTCTATAGATGCTTGGCTAGTAATGGAGCAACATCAAAGGATTCTAGGGCTATCTCCATTGAGACTATAGATGCCTAATTGGAAGTGGAGTATATCCTTTGCATGGAAACACATCTCTTACATTAGTGACCTTATTTTTTATAGACCTCTGACTACTCATGGATAAGATAGCTTATAATATCTTGAGTTACAATTGGTTAGTCCTATCTTGCTCAAAATAGGAAATGAACATCACTGCACACACTTTGGTCTTTGAGAAACTTGAATAATTGGTTGGTATTAGTATCTTCAAGTGTCTATTTGATTAGTAGATGAGTTTTATCAGTGTCACTAGGGTGCTTGAGCTTCCTATAAACACTTTCAAATTCACCCTCCCTCGAACACACAAAATGACAAGTTAGGTCACTAAAGTATACCTATAATTTATATCCATTATATTCCATCCACTTACATCCATTCCACATGTATATCAGTACCATTGTGTTGATACCCTTGATTAATTGATTAAAATCATGAGTAGTGATACATGTCTAAGCATTTTTTGAATGATAATAAAATGTGCATGCATACATCTATTCTATTATATCTATCACATTTTCTATCATCCATTTCTATCTATTCATACTTCAATCATCTCATACATTCATCATTCATAAATACTCACATTATCTTCCATAACTTCAAGATATCTAAAAAGAAACATAAAAACCAAAAAATAAATCCCTCCCATTTCACGCCATAGTCCACTTCAACTTTTGTTAATTGACTCATGATTATCACCCATTTATTATACCTACTCACTGATTAAGGGGGTAGACAATATCCACAATATTTTATCTAAAAAAAAATCAATACCCATATACTCTTTTTGGACTTGAGGTTTGTCCAAGAACCTTGTTTGCGACTATCACGCACCCTACTCTGTTATGTCTAAATGTAAATTTTTTCCTCTTAACATAAACTCTAATCAAATCCATGTGGATATGTGCTAGGTTGATGTCTATAAGGATTTACATACCTATTCTACAATCAAGGTGGCAAATTTGATCGACCATTTATAATCGATTATAGCATCGTGAGAACACTTAGCACATGGTTGGCTCATTCACTAAAACCAAGGCACTTATCAAATTTTCAACAATAAGGTTTGAAGATATTCATTGCTTCCAGTACTAGGACATTCCAAATTGTCCTTAATTTGGGGTAATCTTACATCACCCTCCTCAAGCCAAAATACATTTTCATCACTTGCCAACGATCATCATTCTATCATCATTATCCATCATCAATCCATTAGCAAGTGTCATTTATTTTTTCATCACATTGTGTTTTACACAAAACAATACAAAAAGGGGCATCTATAGATATCTTCAATAAGCACATCCATTTAATTTTAATTAATTAATTAAAAATTAATTAGTATTACTCTACCTAAGTATTAATTATTTAATTTATAATTAATTAAGTACACCTAGGTAACCCACTTCCACCCCCTAAAAAAATACTCCTATGTCTAGCCCACAAACATCATGAGAACATTCCTCTTTTCTATCCCATGTTCACATCATCCCTAGTTTACCCTAGTTCCAACTCATCTTCCTCCATCCTAATTGTGTACAGGTAAAGATTACCCTTACCCAAAAATAATCTTCAATTCACATCAATTCTAACTTATCATATCCCATGTAGGTTAACTGGTATTTAAAAAGAAGTTCCCTTACAAAAAATAATTAAAAATAAAAGGATATGCCCTTCACTTCAATTCCACATTCCATGCAAGTTAACTACCACTTAAATGGATGAAGATTTATCTATTTAAAAATAAATAAATAAATAAATATATAAATACATGTTATTGCTTAATAGTATTAACTGATGATTAACATGATCATGATTGGTTGTCCAATTAAGTGAAGGAATTTCGTAGGTTTCCTCTAAATACCTACATGCATATCATTTGCATGCTACCACCCTTCATCATTCTAAATTTATAAATATACATTCTCTTCCTCCATTGAGCATGAGGATGGTTTATACATACAAGCATTATCAAAATTCTAAGAAAACCTTCCCTTATGCATCATGGCTATTATTCATAGCCATCCTCATCATTTACCTCCATTCCACCACAAGATCCGTGCAAGCCTCATATATGACCACATTCCACTTATGAACTTATGTGCCATCCAACCATCACTTTAGCACTAGATCAAAACTAGATACTGATCCCACCCAGTTGAATGTCCAAAACCAGTTTTGGTAGAGTCAAGATAACACAAATCCCAACTTTTTGATCTTTGATGACCATTGGACACAAATATCCTACCCCAAATGGCCCACAGAGAAAATCATCAGCCTCCTAGATGGTCGAGAACCAGAAGCAAGCTGTAGATAGATTCTAGACATAGATACAAACATTCAAATGATAGTAAGGTAAGTGAGGTAAGGTAGCCTTCCTTGTTAAAATTTGATATTCATTATTCATATATTTTTCAAGAATTATCATAATTTTTCTACACGATAGGTTAGTATTTTATTAAATCAGGGCTTTATCTTGGAAGACCTGCTTGATATTACTAATGTCTTGTAGTGAGCTTGTGTGTAGGTTCCTCTATAGTAATGGAATATAGTGAAAGATCTAGCGGTGGTCTCCAAAAAATCCACCTATGGAAAATCCAACACATCCAATGGTGGTAACCAAAATTGCACCTATCGAAGATCCAGTACATCCAACAGTGGTCACCAAAAACCCACCTATTGAGGATCTAACACAACCAACGGTGGTCACCAAAAACCCACTCGACACACGATTGTGGCACAGGAAGACTTAATTGTACCATTTATTACTTGCTTTGTAAAAGGAATCAATTCCATTCATTATTGATACAATATTTTTAAAAACCCTAAGAGGGTTTATTTGTATTCAAGAAACTAGCAACAAAATATAATTTTAGTGTTTTTCTTTTTATTTTATTTGCATGGTGCATCTTTCTTGTATCTACACCTAGAAATAGCTACGGGATATTCACATGTCCTATCCAATTGAGTGTAATTATTAGTTACAAGAACTCGTTAGTGGTTGTACCTTAATTATGTAAAACAAAAGAGTATAGGAATATCTTTGTGAACCTTACTTGTGAATCTATTTAAAAAAATACTCTTTGGATGGTTAGATTTGGGTTGTTACAATTACATTCTTTGGTTTATATATTTTTCTATAATTTATGATCATGGTGGCTATTATGGACCCTTATACATTTTATTTTATTTTATTCTTTTCATTTTACATATTCATATATCTTCTTCCCAAGGCGCTCCATTTATATTTCACTTTGTGGAAAAATGGGCATCTCTTAGGGTAAGATGTATGCTAGACAAAAGTCCAACCCTTAAAATTAAACTCAAATCAATAAATAAGGTAAATAAAGGTAAGAATAATTTTTCCCTTATTATTAATGGTTCATGGGTATGGAAAAAGGAAGGTAGACCGAGAGGTTCATAAGTCATACATATCCTTTAGGATATCCTTCTTTTGACTAAGCCATAGTTTAAAAAATACTTAATCTAGAAATCTAAGACCATCTAAAAGACTTTAAAATTTTTAATAAATCCTTACTGATCACTTACCATCTTCAATTTCATCATAATTATTCATTTTGACTAGTGTGTCAACCATTTTGTCTAATGCACCTATGAAATTATCAGTACATTAGCCTACATTTGGATCCTATCCTAACACAACTATTACTATGTGCGTGTCTAGTGTTAGTGTTATGTTTGCACCATGGGTTCCTAGTGTGCATGGACCCATTGTAACATAAATTTTACTTTTATTTAAAGTAGGAGTTAGTTGGTCAAGTCCCCTCTTTCATGTGGTCTAACCTTTGAGCATTAATGTTAGGGTAAATACGATTCTATCTAAGGACATGGGCTTGGAGTAGAAGGAATATTTTTTTTTGTATCATAGCCTTGATTCTAAGGAGTTTTACCTTTTAAGAGACACAATATATCATTTATACTTGACTAATATAAGTTTATTGCTATTTCCATTCAATTATTTTTCATGAGCACTATTGTGACTTTCATTTTTGTGATCATTTAGTTATTTACATTTTGGGAGTGTTTCCATTAATTATTATATTGCTACTTCAATTATGCTTATTTTTATATAAATGTTCCTCACAAGTGGTATAGCTCTTTTTAGTATTGTATTAAATAGTATTAGTAGAAATTCTTGTCCTTCCATCCATTTTCTATTTTATAATTTCTCATTCTATTCATTTTCATTAAAGTATTTTTTTAAAACACATAAAAAATGTGTTTATAGTGGAGTATGATATAAAATTTATTATGGGGTTTTTCAAATTGTATAGATCTACCATTTTTGGCTATGCACATTTACTTGTAAAGTGGTGTGTGAAGGAGGTGTGGTAAAAGTGCACTAACATCTAAGACTTATAATAAACCATGGATCCTGAATTACACTTATCATGAGGGATGTTAGAAGATAATATTAGGTTGAACTAAAACAAATAGTCCTAGAAAGCATTAGAATATCTAAAATTGACACACACTAGTAAGTAGTTATCCTAAGAAGCTGCTCTCATAGTACCCTAAAAAATAGTGTGGTTATAGCTATGGTGGATCCCTTCATAGTTAGATCTCTATAATATTAGACCAGTAACTAATCATGAATGAGATCATATATCAAAGAGCCGATGAACTCATACACACCTTGAATTAGGTTGCCCCTATTGAAAATTTATTTCATTCCTTTCCCATTTGGAAATAAAACTATATTTGAGCGTACTCAAGAAGAGGTTACTATAGTCAATAAAGATTTTCTATAGAAGAAAATTTAAATGCACCAAGAAGATAAAATAGAGGTAGTATGAACACTCGAAGGCTACATAGTAATTACATAGTATGATAGTGTAAAGAATATCCAATCTAATAGTGTAGAGAATATCTAGTGTGATAGTGTAGAGAATATCTAGTTTAATAGTCTAGAGAATATTTTATCTGATAATGTATAGAATATCCAGTCTAATAGTTTGAGTAGTTAGTTTTCAATAGTCCACCAAAAATTAAAAAAATAAATTCCACAAAACAAAAACAAAAAAAAACCACAAAAAAGCAAAAAAACCCAAAAAATATCATTTTGAGAGATAGCCCATTGTGATCCTCTTTTTGAGTTTATTGTTTTGAGACCTAACTATGTTACCCAATTTTGGAACCTTGAGTTTTAGAAAACATTATTTTTTGGTATATTCTATTTTTATCCTCTCTTCAAGCCAATTTTTTTGAGACAACTCCACAAAACCTTTTTGGAGACCTTAAAGTGACTAAAATGGCTAGTGGTACTAGAACTGGTTGAGCTAGAGTGACAAGGTGGATAAGTGAAACAAATTAAAGTTATTAGTCAATAATCCTCTAGTAATTATCTAAATTAGAAACATTCGATAAAAATAATTTTTTTTTAATAGGCCTAAATGTGAAATACGATGATCTAGAAGAACAATCATTAAGGAGTCAAGGTGTTATTTACGATGGAGAACCAAAAAACATATTTCCTCCAAATACAAATAAGAGAATTCCTAATCTATAATTTTCTAAATTGTATGGTGATGATACAATTAGCTATTTGTGTCAAGCTAAATAATATTTCCTCTTCATGTCACTCCCCACAATTAGAATCTTCAAATTGCATCTTTCAACCTAAAATATGAAGTAGTCTTGTGGTTCCAGTGGTTAGAGAATATGAATCTAAGAGTCACTTGGATTAAATTTGAGAATGAATTACTTGCTAAAATTTATTCCAGTGAGTGTATATTTTATAAGACTTGTTGATGTCTAAAAATGTAAATTTACATTGCACCCATGTACATTACCAACATGAAAATCTCCCTCTCGTGTGGGATTGCTTGAGAGGAAAAAACCTCCTGAGAGTGCCGAATCTCAAAAATAAAATAAAAACAAAACTAAATAAAACTAAAACTGTAAAATAAAAATTGTACTTACAATAAAAATTGGGTATAACTAAAAATTGCACAGTAAAATAAAAATAAAACAACTGCAATTTTAACTCATCGAGGAAAATGGGAAAGGAAAATAAAAGGGACTGCAAATTAGATAGATAAAATAAAAAAATAGAGGCGATACACAAAAATAAACTAGGATAATTGATCTACCAATAACTGCATAAAATACATAGTACAACAGGTACGAAACATAAAATAAATATGGATCAACTACAAGAGGTAAGGTTGGCGTGAACCAAGGGCCAATGCCACATGCAATCCAGCCAAACTGAAGATACACAACATACATCTTCAAATAGATTTTTGTATTATTTCTCGTAGTGTTACAAAGGTCAGCAAGTGACATAATCAATCTTCTTTTTGAAGATCTAAAAAATTCTCTTTTATAACAAGAGATATTTTTCCAGCCTTCTAATTCCCCCCACTCATTTTCTAGATCTACAGGGTTGTCACTGTAATGATCTGAAAAGCATATACCCTACTAGTGCATCAATTAAAATTGAGCATTAAAGCAATAAAGAATGTACAACAATGAATTTAACAAGAAAATAAGGTTTCCTTTTATATAAAATTTGCCATATAAAAATTACATATACGTCCCTCTTAGGGATACTCAATTTTGATACAATTAATACAATATTGAAGACCCTCTAAACGAGGGGGAGGTGTAATCCACATAATTTTTAGAAGGTTCATGAACTGCTCAAGGCCAAATATAGCCTTCTTCTCATGCGATTGGAGGCATATGCTACCTTGAATGCCTTGAAAATGAATAGGTCCCGTAAACCCTATGTTCAAGAAACAACATGAAAGGAGTTAATAACAAAGGAGGCCTCTCTTGGTGAGGCTTTTGATGGAAAATTGTATAAATTGATGATAAAGAAAGCAAGAAAGCATATAAATCTATGAAGATATACAAGAAATCATCAAATTACTATAAAGCATGGAAAAGAAAGCATGAAATCTAACCATTAGGAAGCCTAATTAACCATTAGAACTTGAAAAGCTGAAACTAGTCTAAATTGACAATTTCAAGGAAATGGAAGCAAATCTACCTCTAAATCCTAAATTAATCGGTCAAATATCTGCTAAAATGTTAATCTATGCTATATTAAACTAATTACATAGATAAAAATGGAAATCTACTACTAACATGGAGGAAATTAAAGATCAAACCCTTATCGTGGGTCTAAGGCACGGTGGGTACTGTTAGCCACGACTGACAACCACAACTAAGCCAAAAATGTCTTTGCTCTTGTAATAAGGGCTTAGATCTCTAATTTATTCCATGGAATTGATGATCAAGGGTTGCCTCTATGTCCTCTAACAAATTGGTGGTTGAATTGGATGAGATTCACGTTCGATTGGCTTGATTGTGTGATTAATGCTTCTTAGTCCTTAGAAAGCTCCATTGATGGACTCATGCTTATCACTCCATAATTGGGCAACATTTTGACTCTCCTCAAGGGGTTATCAATTTGCTATCCATTTTGGTAGAGCTTTGCTATGTTCAAATGCAAACTTTCTCCAAACTTCTCCCCAGTTTGGAGGGGGGTCTTATAGCCTTCTTAATATCCAATCTTAGCTTGATTGGGAAGCCAAGATCAAGATCCAGGAGGTTGGATCAGTTGGGAGGAAAAATATTGAAGCTTCCCCACCCAAAACCATTTAAATATTTGTTGCCCAGGTCATTGCAAATGAATTTGGATCGACCTAGGATTCAAAATAGTTTGATGCTAGCCATAACTCTGAGGCATGACCAGCTCTGTTAGCCATAGGTGTCAGCAGTAGCTAAGGCTGAGTTAGCCAACTCTACCAAAATTGAGTGGTTAAAACCATTGCTTCACCTTGGAGCTATCCAAGATCATTCATATGGTTTATTAGCATGCCCATATAAGTAGTCACCTTGACATGATGCGTTTTAGGTGTCTACAGATGACCCTTTTGGGATGCGTTGTGAGAATAAAACAACGCTGAGCAAAAATAGACCTCCTAAAATGATTTCATAGGTTGAATGATGATCATTGATCTGATCAACATTAGATGCCCAATCCTACCAAAGGGTACACATCTTATAATCATTGCTTCCAACAAAGGGAAGGCTTAAATTTACAAAGCTTTTGAAAGCTCTAACGGTGATCAGGTAGCTTCAGTGCTACATACCGATAGGTGGAGAACTACTAACTTAACTATCATATTTGAATTTTTCCCCTACAAAGGGTATGTTTATGATAGTCGTTGGCAATGATTCGTAAGATGAACGTAATTTGAAAATATCGAGTGATATCCTATTGAATTTGTTTATGATAATTGATATTATGACTACTCCCTCAAGTGATGAGTCGATGAAGGTAGGATAATTAATGAAGCTGTGAGTCGCTTGACGACAATGAGTGATCTGAACAATTTAAGGTTTTAGCATTTTGATATTCTTGGCAAGACCTAATTCAGCCATGATTACAACTATTAATAGTAATTGTACATCTCTATCCTATGGAGCAGTCCATCTGTAGTAGCCTTCATAGGGAATCAAGATGATAGCAATTCCAATTAGGCATATGTTGAATCATAATTTTTGATGATCTGCTGAAAATGTCATAGAGAAATTGAGATAAATACCTTACTCCCATGGTGCAGTCCAACTGCTGTGGCCTTCTTAGGGATTGAAGTGAAGAATATCAATTCAGCAATGACTAATTTACCCGAAATGGCCTTATGGTAATTTACTCATCTTGCCAGATTGCATGGATCGCAAGTCCCTGCAACTGTCAAGTGTATAGGGTAAATAACTGGATACGAGATGCATTTGAATTTTTAAATTATTTGAATGTTTTTGTTATTTTCTAAAAATTTGAGGGTTTTGAAGATTCTGCTCCATTAGATATTTATGATTTTGTATTTTGAAGCCCCTCATGGTGAAATTTTAAGGGTATCTATGTCCATATGCTAGTCGTGCTTGTCAGCCATAGCCAATTTTTGCAATCTTCTTAGCCACAGATCTGACCCATGGTTGAAAAACCCTAATTCTATGCCCATGGTTGCCAAGTGCAGCTGAGGGCAAAATCAAAAATATAAAAGAAAAATTTGTCATTTTTAATTCATTATATTCCAATTCGTTGTAACTGTCCAGAGAGCTCTGAGAGGAGAAAGTGACGTTTTGATCTGGAACACTGGCAAACCATACACTCACCCTAACCAATGGTTGACCAATCGGTGGCATCCACCAGTGGAGACACTGGTGCTCTGAAGGTAGCATCACAAACCATCATTTATAACATTTACCAGCTTAAAATAAACCTCATTAAGTAATTGGCTAATTGAATTAAATTAAATTATCGGTAACGAACCACACCATAGTTAGATTTAGATTAGGTTATATTAGATGGGTGGGTTGTTATTTTTGGATTTTTTAGGATGAGAGATGATCCCAAAAAGGTCGTTTCTCTTAGCCGTGGGTGGCAGGTGCGGCTCCCAATTGGAAAATTGGGGGCCGTGACTATCAGCTGCGATGGGATTCAAATCCCAAAGGTCAAAAATTTGACCATTGCCTTCGATCACGGGTCCTGTTGAGTGGTATTTTCACCCAATTATGAAAGTACACTCTCCCTTAGGATTTGGGTTCCAAATCCCCTCTTGCAAAGAAGTTAAACAAACAACTTCTCCAAGGTCTCCGCTATATTAACATTTGCATATGTGTATTAGTAATCTCAAATAAAGATATTCAATTTAAATGCTTGGAACACCTTAGTGATTGCAAGTAACTGTAAACAAGGGGCAATGTTGGTTTATTTTACCATGAAACTTTAGTGATTGTTCATTGAACCAAAATAAAGCAAATGTGAGTTGGCCCTCATATGACCACGATGTAGTGCCTTAATTCCTTTTATCTTGAGGGTTTTAAAATAGATTTTATCTTGCATTAAATCCTCAATGATGAATAAGGTCTTCAAATGTAGCTTCAAAATGTCACTTTAATTATCTTTCTTAAATGAAATCAAATTTTCATCAAGATGAATAATTTAGTGCTTTGATTGCTCCCAAAATGGTAATTTGCAAAGTGCCATAAAACATGACTCCTTTGGTGAAATTAGAATTTTCATGAAGGGAAGGTCATCATAGGCTCATGAATGAAGAATGAAACTGAAAAAATGAAATTCGGCCCAAAAATGGAAATTTTCTATTTTCGGATTTTCAAAATCTGTAATAAAACAACAACTTCGATGAATTTTTAAAAATACTAAACAACTCCGAAAATGAAATTTCAAAGTGCGTATTGGAAGTATGAAGTATAACCTACGCAATGGTGAAATTGTTTTTGGATTTTGAAAATTTTTAATGTTTATTTTAATGCTTGAAAATTAAAAAAAAAAATTAAAATTACTAGAAAAATAAAATGCAGAAAAATGGAAATGAAATGCAGAAAATGAAACACATGATACATTCAGTTTGATGCTATCCTATTCCGGCAAAACCGAAGATGTGAGGTTTTCATGCATGCAACCTAACCTATTGGACTTGCAAAACAAGCACAATACGGATAAGCTAAGTGCTGGCTCCTAGGATTTAAATGAGGTTTTCAGATTTAAGCATTCGCATGAAGCAATCAAGAAAC
Organism: Wollemia nobilis; assembly: GCA_028583015.1. Lineage (NCBI taxonomy): Eukaryota > Viridiplantae > Streptophyta > Pinopsida > Araucariales > Araucariaceae > Wollemia > Wollemia nobilis. The sequence goes on along the minus strand of JAQPPZ010003192.1, from coordinate 4,144,973 downwards.
TTGCATAAAATCCATTTACAAGCCTAAAATCTGAAGAGGGAAAAAAATAGACATTTAATCTTGCATGCAGAAAATGACTCCTTTCTTGCCCATAAAATGCAACTTTATGAAAAAACTATCTGCATTAAAAATATGTCCTTGTACATGGCAAAAATCTGGTTCTCCAAAACCAGAAAAAATGGAAGAAAAACAATCCAAAGCAGGTCCAGAATGACCTCTTGCCCTCAGCTCTGCAACTCTGTTTTAAAAGTTTCCAACCATTTCATACTTCATATTTCCCTCCATTTAAAATTTTCAATATGCCCTTTCATTGGTTTTCCAACTCTTCATTTCATTTACTGCGTTTCATTTTCAATGTTGTTCGCAGCTTTCCGTTTCGTTTAAGTTTCCATTTGCTTGGTATTCTCCATGTCGTGCATTTCTTTTATCATGGCCACATATTTCAACCGTTTCGAACATTGATTTGTCATTTCCTGTGTTTCACTTGACACGTTTTGTCTTTTCTTAATTTCTCTATATTCTCTAGTACCCATGATGGCCTTTTGTCCTTTTCTTCAAAGCATAAGGGGGCATACATAATAATTTCCACTAATAAACTTTAGTTAATGAAGCTCCCAACTTTATTAAACCTTCGCAACACTTAGTTTAAGTCGCCGAACCTTGACGAGGAAGCCCACCACACATTGTTCATTGCCTTCGTGCGTCTAGCTGTCCAATCAACATAGTCATCGGTGATATGTGATGTCCACGTATGGTCCAAGTAAGATTCTACTATGTCCATGTCGTATTGCGCTTCAAGATTTTCTTTTCAACCTTAGCATCTTTCGCTTGCATCTTCGATAATTCGTCGTCTCTCGGTCCACGAATAGAAATCGTAGCCGAAAATCACCTCAACGACCGTCTACATCGCCAGTGCTCAGCGATATCTTTTCCTTAATGCTCGACCACCACACCCAGCGTCAATGTCTTCGACAACCAGTGATACCGACACTGCGCTCCAAACTGCCGCATTCATGTTTATCCTCGACGCTAACTTATCTGCCTTACGATTTCAAACCATCGCTGCTCGACCATGATTATTAATGCCATGTTCAGAGGTCCAAAGTGTCATATAATCCACTTTGTAAGCAATTCCAGCTGTCGGTTGTAGCATCTCAGCATAACCTGCTCTATCAACGGTTACCTGGCGTCACAGCTACCCCGACTAACCTCTGTTTATTTTTGACTGCGTCCTTCGATTGTATCTCGCTGTGTGTTCGAGAACTGCATCCATGTTTATTTCGACACCCATGCTGATCCATGTTTTCAAACACCACGACTATCGTTGAAAAAGCCCTATCATCGTCGTTTTTCATCGTTCGATGCTCGAAGACATTATGACGCCTAACTCCCACCGTTGATATCTTCCCAAACAACGTCAATGCACGCTAGCTGTTTTAGAACGACCATGCTCCGGTGTATAGCCTCCAATGGTCATCACTATTTCGTATTGTCCTTAAAACCTGCACATTTAACAAACAGAGATCAATATTTATTTAACGCTTCAAAATCTAAACCTAAGCTATGCCATAGGTTTTAAATGAAAGCAATGTATTAGAATAATACACTTTCCCGCACAAGAATTTTCTTTCCCTTTTTTTTCTATTTCATTTTTTATTTCTTTTATTATTATATACATACTTATGTATATATGTATATACATAATGTGCTTATATTCCATATTAGATTTATTTATTTTAAATTTCTTTTATCTTTTATTTTTTTAAATTTTTATATTGTTTTCATTATCTGAACCACCCATGACAAGAAACACCAACACTCGACAATAAACTTGCTAAAAACAAAAAAAATGACGACAAAGTTGTCATAAACAAAAATGACGATAAAAGTTGTCGACAACAAAAATGAAAAACCGTCGACAATAAAATATTGTCGACAATAAAATATCATCGACAAGAAAAAGTCGTCGACAAGAAAATGACGACAAAAGTCATCGACAATAAAAAAAATCATCGACAATAAAATATTGTCGACAAGAACCGACAACAAATGCAAAACCCACGACGAAACGAAGGCATAGACCCTTGAAACAAACTGCAAACATCGAACTCTCAAAGCAAAAAGGTGGGTCCCCAATTTTTTGGGGTATGTTGTGGAGTGGCCACAACAGGTCCCAACCACGATTAACCCACTTTTGGAAAAAAAATCAAATTTTTTTATTTTTTTTGAGTTTTTGTCCAATTTAATTGAATCTTTTTTACCTTTTGAAGTGTATTTTCAAAATTTTTGATTGATTTTATCATTATTATTATGTCTCTCTTCAAAATTTGACTACGATGGTGAGGGAATCAGATATCCTTCGTACCCTTTGCAATGGTCTTAATGACACTGAGTGGGCCTAGTTTGGAGCCATTGGATTTGGCTAAATGTTGCGGCTTCCATCTATCAGAGCTGACCAAGCTTACATGACCGCTTTGGCCCATCACCAGGATGCAAGGACCAATACCTTTCACCTGCCCATAGGTGATATTACTGACTTTGGAGGATGTCTACCACATATTTAATATCTTGATCGATGGTGAGGCCATCACATATTCACCCATAGAGGTGAAGGATGGAGTGTTCCAGAGGATCTTTGGCACTAGGAGTGTTGAGGTGTAGACGGACTCAGACCATGGTAGGGTCCACATCATGAATTGGTACCATTAGAATGTCTTCTCATGGCAGGTAGCTGTACTCATGTAGTTGATAATCTAGATTGTGTTTCCTGATACATCAGGAGTAAGGTTCCCTTGGAACCTCTTGTCCAGGACCCAAGATGTGCTAGCAAGTAGCACCAGAGAGCCATTGATATTATCCTAGGGGAGTGCTCTACTTGCATAGCTCTATGATGAGTTGTATAGAATCACACATAGGAGCCATGCAGGAGTCAGTTGCAGTCTCCTACTATAGATTTAGGTGTGGTAGCACATCACAGTTGAGCACCCCATAGGGCTACCCATCAGATTACCGACATTACTAAGGAGATCCAGTGCCATACTACATGATGTCCTCGAGAGTCCAAGGGATTCAGGAGCAGGACTTGAGCAGGGGATATGTAGTACTACATTGATCAATTTGCACAACTGCAACCTGGACAGGTGGTATAAAGGCCCTACTTGGATTGCCCTGCATGGAGGGAGGCAGATAGAAACCTGAGGAGGACTCAACATGATAGATGGCTTCTTGGGTGTAAGCCTAAGATATAAGAGTTCTTCTACTTCTCTCGTGTGACCAGACAGTTTGGGATTTTCCAAGATATTCCTCTTGTACCCAATATCTATCACCGTCTTAATACGGAGAAGGAATTGGTATCATGGTTATGCATAACATCTATTTATCACCAAAGTGGCTAAAATTTGGATTTTTAAAATTTGGAATTGGCTAATATTTAGGACCCTTGACCAAGGTCCATTAACAAAAAATTTCATGATGCAATTTTTTTTGGGTTGATTTACCCCAATTTTATAATAATTTGACCATTTTATGTTCAAATTTTCAACATTGCCCCTAATAATAGTGAATTTTCTACATGTGTTTGGATACTATTCACCTGGATTTTGAAACTAATTTGCCAAATTTTTATAAATACATTTTGGGGCTGATCCCTTATGCATAAACCTACTTGGCATGGCCTTAGGTGACTCCACTGGGGTATGAGTTTGATGATTTATAGGAGTCCGAACTATCAAATCCAGGGACCACAACAGATTATGATGCCTGATGGACTACCAGGTTTTGGTGGGGTGACAACCCACTAGGTATGGCTAGGAATGGAGTAGCATGAGCAGAGGCAACTGAGGCATATCTAGAGGGAGTAGATCCTCATGGGTGGATGGGGTGAGGCTACAATTGAGGAGGATATCTAGGTAGAGGAGGACGAGGAGGAGAGTGAGGAGGATCTCGATGATGAGGTGTCCCAGTTTAGGGCCCAGGTGGCTAGCTTATAGACATAGGTAGGGACCCTCCAAACATAGATTTTAGAGAGGAAATATTCTATTGCTACTCTATAAGAATAGGTTAAATCCATGCAGGATCAACTAAGATAGGGATAGGAGTAGTTATGGGGATACCAAGAGGAGAGGACTCTTCACCTGGCACAGATTGAGAGTGTCACTATAGCTATGGAGAAGATGACACTTCAACATGATCTTCTATAGTCTTAGCTAGAGCTTAGGATTCATGAGAGGGATTTGGTAAGGAGTGTGCGAGGTGAGCCCTTGACTCCATAGTCTTCTCCTATGGCTCTGGCTATACAAGGATGCATAGGTTTAGACCCATATGCAGAGATTAGGAGGCTACAAGCTATCATCCAGACCCATATTAGTCAGTGCACATAAGATGCTACTCATATTGCTCACCTGGAGGGAGAGGTCAAGCTACACAGGGGTGAGATTCCAGAGAGGTCCATAGATCCAAGGGACCAGAGGACTTGGACACAGAATATAGGGTAGCCTTCAGCTCGATCCAACCATAGGACACATAGGATAGAGAGATCCACTGGTACCAGCTCTAGGCAGACTCATCGAGAGGGTGGAGGTGATGGAGGAGCCTCACAGATAGGGGGCGCAGGCTACCTAGTATTGATCTTATTAGATGTTTGTACTATTTTTGGGTGTAAGGTCGAGGACCTTCATAGTTGTAGCCTACGGGCATTTTGGACATACTCCTATATACTTTTTGAGATACACACACACATATATATATGATCAAACATTTATGAGACTCATTATATGTGTAGATTTATTTATTTTATGTTTATGATATGCATATCGATGCAATGCTTATATGTTATGTTTATTTGATGCTATATAATGTTATGTATGGATGATATGCACTAGCTAGATGATGGATGTATGACTAGATATTGTGATCTAGATGTGTAGATGGACTACTATGATGTATGCATATCGATGTGTTGTTTGATGTTAAATGTATTTCTACTTTAATTTACTTGTGTGCATTTAATTTATGATGTTATGATATGGTGAATACAATGTATGTAATGCATTATTTACACGATGATGATCTAATGTAAATGAACCTATATGCTTTAACCACTTAAAATATAATGTATGAATGTAATATGAATTAACAATCTAATGTCACCACATAATGTATTAAAATCATGAATGTAATTGATATATCTTGTCATAAGAATTAATCAATTAAACATCCATATGTGAGATGAAATGATGTATTGTTTCTATTCATAAGATTTTGTAAGTTAAGAAATATATGCACAACATAGTGAGTGGGCGTATATCATTACTAATATCCATACGGTATCTAACCTATGTTATGAACACCCATTAATAAAAAAAATCTAATAAAAACAAGTTGATAATTGATGATTTAAAATGGATTGTTGTCATTTGGGAATTTTTGAGGTTTTTCATGAAACTCAAACACCCTAGTTGACTTATCAAACGTTGTATAATGACTATACTAAACTTTTGAAAGATAAATATTTCACTATGAAAGACCAAGCTATTCATTACCCCTGTGTGTACAAATGAATATATTAGATGAGACATAAGCATACCCCAATGTCAGGTGAGATTCATTCAGCCCATTGTTGTATTGGGGATCCTCAAATATCCACCCGATCCTAGGTTTGGACTCATTTGGACTAGACCACTAGACGATACAGGCCACCTAAAGCTAGCTCATTTATAAATTGCTTAGACCTACCCCAATGTCATACAGGATTCATTCAGCCCATTACTATATTGGGGATCACCTTATGGCTTTCGAGTATTTACCTTTCCAGGGATTCAAGTTCACCTCCTTCTTTTCTTCAATTTTTGGGATACTTGCTCATATATGTGATAAAAATCATTGTTTATTTTATTTTTTTGTTTTTCTTTTATTTTGAGCAAGGGATTTGATTTGGTTAATATGGGATTTTTCTCCTTTATGTAAGCAAGGGATTTCTTTGGATAGGGGGTAAACTTGTCCTTTTGCCAATGACCTCTACTCTAGACCATTGCGCCTCACAAATGATAAAATAACAAAACATTTCGCTTAAGATGACATGGAACACTTTGTAGTGTTAATCCTTCCTTACCCTAATTAGGATTATTAATGTGTTTTATTAGCGATGGGATTCTGATATGCTAAGTGCTATCAAACCTAGAACTCCTCCTAAAAAATAAAGCAATATTTCTACCAACTCTTGAGAAGACCACTAGGTATGGTTGAATGACCAAAAAACCCTAGTATATTCTTCATAGCAATAGGAGGGGTTGTGTTGAAAAAAACAATTACTCACAAGGGTGATGAATGATGATGATGCATATATGCATGATTGAAATATAAACATGGTGTCGTTTGTAAGATTGCAAACACAACCTATCCTAATGCAAGTGTGATGGATGGAAATGCCTAATGCAATGCAATTAAATGAAATCCATGTACAAAATAAAATGCATGATGCAAATGAAATTGTATGATGCAAATATTTTTGAAGTTTTGAATATTTTACAATATTTTTAGATTTTATTGTTTTTTAATTTTTATGGATTTTGAAAATTTTCATATTTTTTGAATTTTTGAATTATTATGTATGGAACGCCTTAAGATGAAGGATTTTGAGAGGTTCAGGCTCATCAATACCTTCAAGTGATGTCAAGTGATACGTTTCAGGTCCAATCTGCTCTGATATGATATAAGGACCTAACCAATTAGCCATAAATTTATCTTGCAAGTGCGACGACAAGTTTGAATTATGTTGGTTCTCTTTCAGCACAAGGTCACCAACTTTAAAGTCTCTCATATGGATTTTATTATTGTAAGCTTATTTTAAGTGTTCTTTGTAAACATGAAGATGCTCAAGGGAATTCATGTGATGTTCATCAAGAAGCATCAATTGATCAAGGCGAGCTTGTCGTGCAGTGTCATCATCGATGAACTCTTTCAATGTGACGTGCAGTGTTAAAATCTCCAACTCTAAGGGTATAATGGCCTCAATGCCATATACTAGCAAAAATGGGGTTGCCCCAATGGGTGTCTGTATGCTATTCCTGTAAGCCCATAATACAAGGGGTAGCTAGATGTGCCAATATTTGTGGTTTTCTTGTACCATATTTTCAAGATGGCTACCACTATCTTATTTGAAGCCTCAGCTTTCTCGTTTGCCTACAAATAGTATGGAGTTGTAAAACTGTGTTGTATATTGTACTTAGATGTTAAATCCTTCATAGTATTGTTCTTGAATGATGTTCCATTATCTAAGATTATCTTGGATGGTATCCCAAAATGACTAATGATATTTTGAAGTATAAACTCCATAATACGTGCTTCAGTTGTCATTGTTAAAGGGATTTCTTCCACCCACTTTATAAAATATTTAGTAGTCATTATAATAAATGTATGCCAGCCCAATGATAGAGGAGAGATCTTACCAATTAGATCCAAACCCCACTGATAAAATTGCTAAGCCTCTAGGATAGGCTGTAAGGCCTACGATGGCAAGTACATAAGATTAGCATGATGCTGACATTTAACACATTTATTGACATACATGATGCAATCCTTCTCCATAGTGGGCCAATAATAACCCATTCGAAGGATGCGCTTGACAATGGCAATGTCACTAAAATGGCCACCGCATGTACCATTGTGAGTTTACAAAATTACCCAAGCTAATTCTTGGGGCTTAAGACAACGAAGGAGAATTCCATTGTAGCTTCTATGGTACAAGATGTATCATAGCAAGACACACTTTGTTTCTTTCTATCTAAATGTGCATTTTGTGGCATGTGGTAGTCCCTGTGGGATTAAACCAATATTGAGGAAGTCATGTAATTGTGACATCCAATCCTGATAAGCTTCTACCTCGACTGACAAGATGACTTGTTCCCATAGCATTTCACTATGTGCGAATGCAGATTGGGACAAAACCTTGTGGTGAATGATGGTGCCATTCCTCGTAGGACCCTACGAGATCAAATACCCCTAGGATACCTTCTTGAGAAAGTCTTTGGCTTAATAGAACCATTCATGGTTTGGTTCTATATGAATCATGTTGACTAATTACTTATTATCAAAAGTCACACGCTGCATCGCGGTATGCGATAGCATCTTTACATGAATGGTAGTAAAGTCAACATATGGGTTCTGAGGGATTAAAGATCTCAAATATGCCATAGTTTCTAGGAATCTATTTGATGAGCGAGGGATTGCCTCGATGTCATACCACTCCAGTTGGGCTAGATAAGTGTCAGCAAGATCCTTATAAGCTTTCAGGATAGGACACCTACATTGAAAAGTTCCTTCACCTAATTGACTATGAGAAGGGAATCACAAAAGTGGTTTAATAATTTAATCTTCATGGTGATAATTGTTTGGAGGCCCAAGATTAGGGCTTCATATTTAACATTGTTGTTAGTATAGGGAAATTATAGCTTAAATGATAAGGGCATTGGAGTACCTTGTGGCATGAAGAATATAATTACTACACCACCATCTTGCTGACACTTCGAATCATCAAAGAATAAAGTCATGTCAGCTTTGTTATCTAGTTCTTAAGGTTCAAGTGCCTCTGATCATGCGAAGACTACATCATCAGGAAGCTCTATGGTGAGAGGTCTACTATTTTTGAGAGGCAACTCTGCCAGCTGATCAACTATGACTTGTCCCTTGATGGACTTTTAGCTGATGAATTCCAAATTGAATTTTTTCAATAGCATGATCCACTTTGTAGTACGTGTATTATGATATGTCTTGCTCATCATATACTACAAAGGATTGTGTTTGGATATTACATACGTCGTATGACTTAACATATAATGATGCAACTTCTTCATTGTAAACACTATTGCTAAACATAGCTTCTCCATGTATGCATACCCCTGTATCGCTCCAAATTTTTTGTATCCTTACCTTCAGGCTATAGGATCCATGCCCGAAAGGGGGATGCGATAAGGATGGGACAATACATCATACTGAGAGGCCCTTTGAAGGTCCCGCCTCTCGGGGAAGGAGTATAAACATGAATTTTTAATGGATGGTGGGTTCACCAAGAAAATTTTGAGTGGTAGTTTCCACGCTTAGGTTGGAAATGGGTTTGATGTTTTCATTTTTATACTCAATCATTCAATTCCTAGGTTTGGCCAAGATGAATCTACGCTATTCTATATGCCAATACTAATTTAAATGGATACAAAAATAGAAATGAGTACTAAACATAGAGAATATACTAATTAGAACAGTACATACCTGATTTTGGATGTCTGATGAAGATTCTGAGTTTTGTAGCAGTCCAGATCGTCTCAACTCGTACATAATCATCTTATATTTTGCATAATCATCGCAAATCATAGTCGGTCATCTGAGATCAGACGGAATCATCTAAAATCTGACAAATTCGTCAGAAACCTGCAATCACAAAAATAGATACAAAATACTAAATATGCAACTGTAGAAGCAACGAAAAATGATAGCAATAATAGTAAACATGCCTAAATAATGGATTTAAATAACAAACAAGAGAAATGCAATAGATTTAATGTTTGATTTTAACTTTATCATGCGGTTATGCTAAATGAGGTGAACTCCAAGATGCATAAACATAATAACTTAAGATAATATAGAATTACAATGGGAAAATACAGAAACAGTTTAAGAAAATGCAAACTCTGGGCTCTGATTGCCCCCAATTTGGACTACAGTTGGGATTGCATCCAATCGTACGAGATCGTCTACTCTCCTCGACAAGATCGTCCGAAATCATCCAGGATCATTTGCGACAATCTAATCTATCTTCGACTGAAAAACAATAGAGTTCCTGCAAAAAAACATGAAATACAGGATGCAGACAGTAGTGCGAGGATGCTCTAGTGTATAAGGAACTAAATCTAAAGGGAAATCCATTATCTAGGGGGTTCAAGGGGGATAAACTATAAAAATCCTAGTTTATATAGGATTAGGGGGAGGCTAGGATGTTGGAGATCATCCCAATCGGGAGATCTCCAACAAGGAAATCTCCAACTGCGTAGACACGCTTCTGCCCAAGTTGGAGAGGCTGTTGAAACAAAAGCTAATTATGAAAATTTAGTTTTAGGACGAAATCATCTAGACGCTCTGTTCTAGACGAATTCGTCAGATAGGGGATGATTTCGTCTGATATGCGATGATATCGTCCAACGGTCAAAAAAATCCTAAAAATGGCACGAAAAATAAGGGAAGCGGGTAACAAGCGGTTTTGGGGTTAAAATTTAAATTTTTATCTTTTATCTTTTACTAAGGGTTTAACTGTGCCAATTTTAGGGTGCTACATTTTGCCCCCTCTTTAGCGAATTTTTCGAAGAAAATGCGTTAAAGACAAGTTTTTCTCGTTTTACGAGAAAGCAAAAATTTATTCAATTTTTTATACGATGATTCTTGGTCGAATCGTACGACTACTGACTATGGTGCCCCCTCCGTGTTTTTACCCAAATCAAACGTTTGAGGTAAAAACGTGAAAAAGCAAAATTTTAAAAAATGTTGTTTTTAAATAAAATTAAGAAAAATAGGGTAAAACCCTAATTCATTTTTTTACTATTCATTTTTTCGTTCCGAGCTCGCAGAGAGAAACAATGGTGGAGACAGTGCACAAAGCAACAGAGGTCCGATGCGGGCTACGGGTAAGGATCTAATCCTAGTAGATTAGGTTTGATTGTACTTTGTGCAATTTTTTGTTTTAAATTTAGACTGTTTGGGGCATCGCGACCGTTTTTAGGCCGTCGACGACGTCGAGATGAAATCATCTCGATTTCGTCGAAATCGTCCCTAGATCATCGATTTCGTCGGATGGCAAAATCAGCGAACTAGGGGCGATCCCGTTCAACAAGGGGCGATCCCCAAGTTGTGAAATCGAAGACGAATTCATCCTAAAAAGGACGATTTTACCAAATTTGGGATGATATCATCCAATGGTGGACAATATCATCGCTCTTTAAGAAATTAAGCTTGATACACAGAAAAATAATAATATGAACATGTTGTTTCAAATCATTTTGTGATTTTGTGAAACAATGTATATAATTGTTCTTATACAAAACAAAAATTCTAAAATAAGAGGATAAAACTATTCCGAAAAGAATTACAGAAATATTTTAAATTATCTCAAAAACAAATGTAGGTTTATAAGGGATCCTCATGTGCAAATGTGAGTTCATTACCGATCTTGATTTATCATAATGATACAAAATCTCTCAAATACAAATGTGTGTGTGATTGTATTGTTCATTCACCAATTTTGAGCAAGATAATTTGATACAAGCAATTTGCCTTGACCAAATGAGTGTTCCTTAACCATGATTTATATGCATGTAACCGTACCAGACTACTATGTAAGTCGGGTTATCAAGAGCTAGCTAATCCATAGGTTGACATAGGTCTGTACAAAAGAAGGTCGCTAATGTGACAGACATATCACCATGCTAGGAATTACCCAAGGCCAAGCGGGTTGGGCACAAACCACCTGTTATGGGGCTTACCTCAAAGTTTTCGAATAATTGAGAATTCTAGGGATTCAAGCTCATTCACCTTTCTTTTCTTTTCAAGGGGTAGAGAAAGGGATTTATTGCATTTTGCTTTTGCTTTTCTTTCTCTTCTATTTTTTTTTTTTTGTATTTTTGCTTGAAATTGAGATAATGCTGAAATATTGTTGCGATGGTACAAAATAATATTTTTCTTCTCATTTTATTTTTCTTTTTCTTCCTATACTAGGGATACTTGCTCGGATTAGCTGTAGAGCAAGGGATTTTTATTCTGGGTAGGGGTGAGCTTGTCCTTTTGTCAATTTTCAAAAATTCTAGACCATGTGCATGATAGGATAGCAGGGGAAACTTTTCGCTCAAGAAACCACTTCTACTATGTAGCATCATATCGAATTTGCAATGAAATCATTTTAATGTGAAAAGATATACTTGGTTCAAGTAAATAACAAGATCAGTTCTCTATGCTCAAAACTTTATTTAATGCCAATGTGGACTTTTATATAAGAGAGATTAATAATCATACCAAATAAAAGCAAGATATTTATGTATGTGAGTGTGAAAGTGCGGGATTCCAAATAAATGCTCATTTATCCAAAATAATTGAAAATATAACTACAAACTTCAAGAATTGACAAGCACAAAATAAAAGATGTTTTTGAAGATTTTGACGATTTTAATGTTTTTGTATTTTGATTTTAATTGATGAATTGAAAGAAATACAATGTGATTGTTTTTGAAACTTTTTATACAAGTGACTAAAAGGAAATAATATGCAAAACAAATATATGAAATGACCAAATTTTATGCATAGTAGCGTTTGAGATGCATAATGTTCATAGGTTATTTAAGTTCTTTACCATCTAAGGTAGATAATTTGTATGCTCCCGATCCAAATTTAGCAGTAATAATATACGGTCCAAGCCAGTTGGGCTCGAATTTACCTTTAAGATCTTTAGTTGCATTAGTATTTTTTTTTATTTTCTTTTAAAACAAGATCGTTGATCTCAAAGGATCGATGATGAAATTTCTTGAGATATGCTCTCTTAAGCTTGTTTTGGTAGGCACGAAGATGCTCCAAAGCATTGATGCACTTTTCATCTAAGAGTTCCAGCTAACTAAATCTGCCAGCACGATATTCATCCTCTACTTCAGTATCTTGAAGTAGTAGAGCCAAAGAAGGAACTTCTAATTCAAAGGGAAAAATAGCTTCAGTGCCATAAACCAAAACGAAAGGTGAAGTTCCAGTGGGGGTGCGAACACTAGTTCGATAGGCCCACAAGGCAGGATATAATTGGATGTGCCAATCTCGACCAGATTTATTGACCAGTCTTTTGAGAATTTTGATTAATATTTTATTATATGCTTCTGCTTGGCCATTACCCTGAGGATAATCGGGAGTGGACCAACGATGTTGAATTTTATATTTTGGACATCTTTATTTTTGAAACAAGTTCCATTATCCAAGATGAGATTTGCAGGAATTCCAAACCTACAAATAATTTGATTGAAGATAAACTTAAAAACTTGGGTTCCCATACAAGAAGCCAAAGGCATAGCTTCAACCCATTTTGTAAAATACTCGGTAGCGATTATGATGAATTTGTGTCCATCAGATGACACAGGGTTGATTTTTCCAATGATATCTAAGCCCCATTTTGAAAAGGGCCAAGGAGATGAAATAGCTTGCAGCTCTTGTGCAGGCGCATGGACAAGGTCAGCATGTTTTTGGCACTTGTCACAATGGCGCACATAATCATGTGCATCATTCTCCATGGTAGGCCAAAAATATCCTATCCGAAGGAGCTTCTTAGCAATGGCGTTACCACTAAAGTGTCCTCCACAAGATCCATCGTGGGCTTCACTTAAAGCTGATCTAGATTCGTCTAGATTCAAACATCTCAATAATATGCCTTCAAAAGATCTCCTATACAAGGTATTACCAATAATCATGAAGCGACTTGCTCGTCTACGTAATAACCTATGTTGGTTGCTAGTATAACTATCAGGGAAGGTCCCATTTTGCAAAAAATTAAATATATCAGTGTACCATGGTTCAGGAGTTGTTTCGTTGATTAGAAACACATCCAAAGGTTCTAAGCATTATTTGCTTGAAGCGGGTTCCTGGAGTCGATGAATAATGATGGTAGCATATTCATCATCTAACTCCAAGGGTAAAAGAGATGCAACTACAACCATAGCGTCAGCCGCACAATTGCTAGTTCGAGGAATAGCTTCCAAAGTAACTTGATCAAATAAAGATAATAATTGCAAAACATATGTTTTATATGGGTGTAATTTATCATCTCTGGTCTGATAAACATCATTTATTTAATTTATGACAAGTTGAGAATCACCGAAAACTAATAAATTTTTAATTTTTAGGGCCAAAGCTGCTCGTAATCCAAGGATTAGAGCTTCATATTCAGTAGTATTATTGGTGAAAGCAAATGTTAATTTAAAGGACAAAGGTATAAGATGTTTTTGTGGAGATATTAAAATAATACCCGCACCATCCCCACTCATGCATCGGGCTCTGTCAAAGTATAGGGACCATTGCTATGGATGGTCTGCCTCTAATTTAAGGCATTCGTCAAGAAACTCAATGATGAGGGGATGGATAGACTCTAAGGGTGCAGCAGCTAATTGATATGCTATGATTTGACCCTTAAAAAACTTATGTCCTATAAACATGAGTTCAAATTTGCTTAGTGCAAGAACCCACTTTGTTGTGCGACCAGATAAGTACGGTCGACTCATGAGATATCGCAAAGGGTCGAATTTGGCAATAACATACGTTTTCTAACTGAGCATATAATGTCATAGTTTTTGTGTAGAAAATACGACTGCTAGACATAACTTCTCTAATGTTGTATAACGAGTTTCATAAATGATTAAGGTTCTGCTGATGTAATAATTAGCACGTTCTTTCTTCTCATCGTCAAGTTGAGCTAACATAGCTCCTAAGGCAAAATGAAGCAGAAATGTACAAAATAAATGGACGATCAGATCTAGGTGGTGAAAGTACTGGGGGTTTAAGGAGATATTGTTTAAGGAGGTCAAATGCTTCCTGGCATTCGTCGTCCCAATGAAAAGAGACATCTTTCTTAAGAAGTTTAAGAAAAGGTCCGGTTTTGTCTGCCAACTTATCAATAAAGCGACAAATAGCTTGAAGCTTACCTTGTAAAATTCGTGATTCAGATATATTTGTGGGTGTGGGCATATCAGTGATAGCCGTGATATTGAGAGGGTCAATTTCAATGCCACGTAAAGAAACGATAACCCCCAATAATTTACCGGACTTAACTCCGAATATACATTTGGCTGGATTGAGCCGGATAAGATATTCCCTTAATCGGTTAAATACTTTTCTCAAGTCATTTAAATGATCATCTTCTTTGATGGAACAAGCTATAATATTGTCTACGTAATCATGTAGAATATCATGCATCATATCGTGAAAGATATAAGTTATGGCACGTTGATATGTTGCACCTGCATTCTTTAAACCGAATGGCATCACTTTCCAACAAAAGGTTCCTCAAGGGGTAATAAAGGCTATCTTAGCATGATCTTCAGGAGCTATCCTGATCTTATTATAACCAGAGAATCCATCCATTAAGGATATCATTCTTCTTCCAATAGTAAAATCAATGATTTGATCAATGTTGGGAAGAGGAAAATCATCTTTTGGGCATGCAACATTAATATCTCTAAAGTCAGTACAAACCCTAACTTTGGTAGCTTATTTCTTAGTTACTGGAACTACATTTGAGATCCATTCAGCATAATCAATGGCTTGTATAAAAATAACCTTCAACGGTTTTTCTAGTTCTCCTTTGACTAGTAAGGCCACTTTAGGATGCATTTTTCTAAGTTTCTGTTTAACGGGTTTAGCATCTGGATGGACTACTAGATGATGCATAACTACGGAAGGGTCCAAACCTGGCATGTCTTCATATGTCCAAGCAAAGACATCTTCATAGTCTTTAAGAAATGAAATGTATTTATCTTGTTTTTCTTGACTTAATTATGATCCAATATTGATTATGTGAGGGTTATCTTCGGTTCCAATGTTAATTTTTATAACGTTTTCAACTTCCATATGTAAATCTCTCTCAAAATTAGGTGGGGCGGGTGAAACACCCAATTCTTGTAATTCTTCCAAGGTTAGCTTGGATAATTCGTCTTGAGGAATCGAGGCCTCAAGTTGGGCTATACTAGGTATAGAGCCATCAAAATAAAATCCGTTATGTAACAATTCATCAATGGAGACATCATGGAAGATATCCCCTTCCATCTCATCGTCGAATTCGGCAATCATCTCAGGGTAGGCTATGGATAGCATATTACAGGTAAAGGGATTATTCTTTGAATGCAAAGAATCTTGTTTATCCAGATAATCTTGGTAACATGTAAGGTGGTCATCCTCCTCAAATGGGAAGGGTTG
This sequence comes from Wollemia nobilis, assembly GCA_028583015.1. NCBI lineage: Eukaryota > Viridiplantae > Streptophyta > Pinopsida > Araucariales > Araucariaceae > Wollemia > Wollemia nobilis. Next base: position 4,129,001 of record JAQPPZ010003192.1, on the reverse strand, counting down.
ACCTTTACTAGGAAATAGGCCCACACCACATCGGGCAGGCCACGGTTCTACCTCAATAGGTTCTTTCATACCATTCTGGAAAGGTCCCAAACCTTTCCCTTTATAGCCCAATTTAAGCATTATATGTTTAGCTTTAATATACTCATTAGCAAAATAACATCTAGCATATCCATCACAATATGTCTTGATGTTTCTAGGTATTCTTCCCCAGTCATATCCCTTATAAATAAAAGCACAACTCCCGACTTGGCAAATACTTCCCATAGGCTGTGGGAAGCCCAAGGTACGAGGAGAAGGTGGGCGTTTATTTAAAATAAGGGCATATTGCATGGCAGTGTTTGTTTTTTCTGATATAAAAATTTTAGATAAATTGGGTAAGAGCTCATCAGTAAAAGCGTAAGAGGTAGAAGGAACATTTCCTACATCGTCGAGTGTGGAAAGGATGCTTGTAGTGGATGTAGATGTTATAGAGATATCGATGGGTGGATCTAAAGGTATGGAAGTTATAGGAGTAAAAAAAGAAGCATTGGTTGTGGGTTTAGGATCCTTTTGAGGTCCTAATGTGGTTTTTTCGGAAGATGGTTGAACTATATGTAAAGGTGAGGTTGATGGGGGAAAAGTAGATTATGTTATAGATGTGTGTTGCATACGTTTAGATGGATGATTAGAATCAGGATGGGTGGATGACAGAGCTGGGAAAAATTGAACTCCAACAGGTTCTGCCATCGCACACATATCGAAGGGTCTAGGGTCACCATGAATGGTAACCAGTTGGTTTTTAAATTCAAATTTAACACACTGATGTAAAGTTGAGGGAACAACTCGCATTGCGTTGATCCAAGGGTGACCCAAAAGTATATTGTATGATGTAGGGCAATGTACAATAAACACGGTCATGTCTAAGGTTCTAGGACCAACTTGTAATGGAATAGTAATAACTCCACACATTTCTTGTGTTTTGTCATTAAAGGCTTTTATGACCATATCAGTTCTTTTCATTTTGTCACTTCTAAAGCAAAATATTTGGTAGAAGTCAAAAGTGCATATGTTTAAAGATGAACCATTATCAATCAAGACGCGTTTAATGCCTACATCCCCAATTAGGGCGGTAATATATAAGGGGTTATCCTTATGTAAACTATGTTGTGGTATATATCTATCTCGAAAGTCAATACAATCGACTTCTCGAGTTATGATAGTATTGGACATGGCTTCAGGTTGAATATTTTGTGGTAACATCATTTGGCTTAAAGTGAGCATTAATTCATCCCTATGGATAGGAGAAGATATTAAAATGTCCAAAAGGGAAATTCTAGCTGTAGTATTGGATAATTGTTCATTAATATTATAAGGAGGCTTAGGTTGAGCATTAGGTGCATGATTCCCTTTATTGGGATTTTTCAAAACAAATAGAGCTAATCCATCATTCTGAGTTTGATCCTGTTGAGAGTTTTGAGCCTGTTGTCGAGTAACGACTCCGATGGTACCTACAATATTATTTTGAGGATGATGAACTGGTCTCGATGTAGCATTTATGGCTTGTTCATTAGAAAGTAACTGATGAGAAGATGGTCGAGTAGTGACTCTTCTCGAAAATGGTTCTTCCGAAACCATAGAATTTGTGATGGGTTGAATAGGATCTGATTCATCTTTAGAACTATTCGATTGATTTGAGGTGATTTCCATGTCACTTTTAGTATCATATTCTACATCACTAAGATCAGGTGTTCAAATATTATATAGAGGTCTGGTCGTAACCATGGATAAAGTTGTGTCAAATATTTCTAAATCATGAATAGGTAAATGCCCACTAATGGCTCCTACATATCGGGTAGGAGGGGGAACATTATGATGTTCAATTTGATTAGCCACCTCTTTACCATAATTTGGTAAAGGATGTTGAAATATGTCCAATGGTTGATTGGCATTCTGATTCTGACTTTGAGGGATGTTCTTTTGAGCATTATTAGGAGGATTTTGTTTAGGTTGAAAGGCTTGCACCTCCATATCATTGTTATCAATTAAATCTTGTATTTTATGTTTTAATTTTTTACAAGAGTTGGTCGTATGTCCAGGTCCTCTATGGAAGTCACAATGTAAATCAGCTCTATATCCGGGTATAGTTGGATCAGGTTCCCGGATAGTTGGTAATTGGATCAATCCTCATGCTAGTAATTATGGGAGAATGGTTGATAAAGGTTGATTTAACCTAGTAAATTCTTGAGGTGGTTTATCAGGAGGTTTCAATATGAACTTCTCTGTTGTTTTTGTAGTATTAACATTGGCAATGTTTCTGCTATCAGTGACTCCATCACCAACTTGTTTATTTTTATATTGATTTCTAGATGTTTTCTCATCATCTTTCTTTTTGACCTGACCTCTTCTAATGAGAGCGTCTTCCACTCTTTAGGATAAGTCTATAGCTTGATCGAAGGTGGTCAAGGTAGCAATTGATAATTCATAGGATAGTTGTTCTTGTAAATTATTGATAAAAATATCCAACATTTCCCGATAAGGTAACACAAAGTGTAATTTTCCTATCAACTGCCTCCATCAAGCTAAGAAGTCAGCAAAACACTCATCTTTGTCTTATTTTAGGTTGTACAAATATTTAATGGTTACATGCCTTTCAATATAGGCACTAAATTGATGCACAAAAGACTCAGTGGTCTCTTCGAAATTTCTCAAAGAATGAGTGGGCAATTGATAATACCACTCCAATGCCATCCCTCCTAAAATTTTTGGGAACATTTTTAGTAATAACAAATCATCATGTGATATATCATGACACGCTATCCTAAACATACGAAGATGCTCTATGGGATCTTCAGTTCCTTTGTATATAGGTAGGACAGGCATGGGGAAGTGTTTAGGATATGGTTGTGCTACAACTATAGGATCTAGAGGTTGACTACGCATCTCTCGATAATTGTACAAGGGATGGTAGGGATCTATTTGGTCCATATGGGAGGCTACCTATTTCATCATGGCTTCCATATTACCAGTTTGTCCACCATATTGGTTCGATGGTACATGAGTATGGGATTTGTGAGCGTAAGAAGGCGGGACATAAGGATTAGATGCTATATTGCTGTTATGCAAATGGTTGGTAGGAAGAGTATTATGAAGAAGATTTGTAGCATTATGTTGTATCCCAAATTTTTGAAAATTGGTATTTTGTTTTGTTTTAGGCTTTTGTTGATTTGAGGTATATTGATCAATAGCTTGGTGAAATAGAGCAATGAACGAAGGTTTCTTTTGTGTGGGAATAACCCTAGGCTTGATAACAGGCACTCTAGGTGGTTGGGTAACCTATTGTTGTCGTGTGTTCTAGATTATAGCGGCCATATCCAAATTGGATGGTCCAGCTTGATCACTTTCTTGATCAATAAAGGATAAAGGATTAGTGCGTGTGTGATATATGTCTTCTAGGGTTGCTTGAGTGTCACTAATTTGATCTTTGTCCATATGGATTGCTCTATTAAGAGTGCCCATATTATTATGGAGGAACTTCCAGAAATGTTCCATGTTCTCAAAAGTAACAACTCCTTCCGGAGATATTTTAGGAGATGAGGATTCTTCCTCTCTAACAATTTCTCTTTGTTCATTTGCATCAACATACTCTTCTTCTTGTTGGTCTAGAGTTCCTTCTTCCTGAATTGGGTCTTCAGGAAGGACATCTGGGTTATTTTCTATTTTCCTTAACCAATATTCTTCTACTTCAATTTGTTTTCCATTCCTGAGTTTAGTCATTATGTCTAAATTTAGATTTTAGCAAATATATATATTAATATATTTGCAACAAATTTGGGAGGTATATATTTTAATTATATACCTACTATAATGCTTAAAAAAAATGTTTTTATTTTTGTTATGACTTTGTTTTGTTTTTATTATTTATTTATTTATTTATTTATATATATATATATATATATATATATATATATATATATATATATATATATATATATATATATATTTGTTTTTATGTTTACAAAGACAACAAACAACACACTGAATGCAATAAATAACTATAATAAATGAATGGCTTAGTTTTCTATAAATAGTTTATAGATATCATTGATAGGATCAAGTTCATCATGAGTCATGAAATGCTCCTCTTCAAATTGGAAATGACTTTTCAAGAACTTGATAAAATGTGCTATAGTGATGTTATCTACTTCTGACTCTAATTTGTAAAAATAGATTTCATGGCAATACTCTCGATATAACACTGCTCTAGAAACTCTATACCATATTTTTCTATCTGTAAAAACAACCTCTTGATCCTCTTTATGAGATATAAATTTATGTACTACAACTGCATTCTCGAGGTATTCCTCAAAGGTGTATAGCTCTGAAGACACATGGGCTCTTTTATCTGCTAACCACCTATGGCAAGCTCTCTGAAGTTCATGATATAAGGTCACTTTATCAGGATCCAGGATTCTATCTAGGACAAACCTCTTAATTTGCCTAAGTTTTGTTGCCCTAGATCCAATGATACCCAATCTCTTATCAAGTTTGTCCCACAAAGGTTGAACCCTATTTGTTTGAGGTACTCTAAGCATAGAAGTAATATCTATAGTTGTTAATTGATTCTCAAAATTAATGATGACAACTCGTCTTTTATTATAATCTACCATCTAAAAATGATATGCAATCTTTGATTCTAAATGCATTTATGTTTTGCTTTTTGGATTGTTTTCAAAAGGTGTTTAGTTTTCACGTCGGGTTCACCAAAATGTATCGCTCCAAATTTTTTGCATCCTTACCTTCAGGCTATAGGATCTATGCCCGGAAGGGGGATGCGAGAAGGATGGGACAATACCTCAGACTGAGAGGCCCTTTGAAGGTCCCGCCTCTCGGGGGAGGAGTATAAAGGTGAATTTTTGGTGGATGGTGGGTTCACCAAGAAAATTTTGAGTGGCAGTTTCCACGCCTAGGTTGGAAATGGGTTTGATGTGTTCATTTTTATACTCAATCATTCAATTCCTAGGTTTGGCCAAGATGAATCTATGCTATTCTATATGCCAATACTGATTTAAATGGATACAAAAACATAAATGAGTACTAAACACAGAGAATATACTAATTAGAACAGTACATACCTGATTTTAAAATTTTGATGAAGATTCTACGTTTTGTAGCAGTCCAGATTGTCTCAACTTGTACGTAATCATCTTATATTTCACATAATCGTCAAAAATCACAATCGGTCATCTGAGATCAGATGAAATCATCTGAAATCTGACGAATTCATCAATTCATCGAAACCTACAATCACAAAAATAGATACAAAATACCAAATATGCAACTGTAGAAGCAACGAAAAATGATAGCAATAATAGTAAACGTGCCTAAATAATGGATTTAAATAACAAACAAGAGAAATGCAATAGATTTAATGTTTGATTTTAAATTTATCATGCGGTTATGCTAAATGAGGTGAACTCCAAGATGCATAAACATAATAACTTAAGATAATACATAATTACAATGGGAAAATACAAAAACAGTTTGAGAAAATGCAAATTTCGGGCTTTGATTGCCCCCAACCCCAATCTGGACTACAGTCAGGATCGCATCCAATTGTACGAGATCGTCTGCTCTCCTCGACAAGATCATCCGAAATCGTTCAGGATCATTTACGACGATCCGAGCTAGCTTCGACTGAAAAACAATAGAGTTCCTACAAAAAAACATGAAATACAGGATGCAAAGAGTAGTGCGAGGATGCTCTAGTGTATAAGGAACTAAATATGCAGGGAAATCCGTCAGCTAGGGGGTTTAGGGGAGTCAGGGGGGATAAACTAGAAAAATCCTAGTTTATATAGGATTGGGGGGAGGCTAGGAGGTTGGAGATCATCCCAATATGGGAGATCTCCAACGAGGAAATATCCAAATGTGCAGACGCGCTTCTGCCCAAGTTGGAGAGGCTGTTGAAATAGGAGCTAATTATGAAAATTTAGTTTTAGGACGAAATCGTCTGGACGCTCTGTTCTAGATGAATTCATCAGATAGGGGACGATTTCATCTGATATGCGACGATATCGTCCAACGGTCAAAATAAATCCTAAAAATAGCATGGAAAATAAGGGAAGCGGGTAACAAGCGATTTTGGGGTTAAAATTTAAATTTTTATCTTTTATCTTTTACTGAGGGTTTAATTGCACCAATTTTAGGGTGCTACAACCCCAAATCATAACTCACTAAGGTGTGATTGATGTAATATATCGCTTGCTATTTGTCTTGCACATTCTTTTGGGCTAACATAGTTCCCAATGCAAAGTTAGTAGCTAAAATATATAGCAAGAAAGGCACATATGGTCTTGGTGGAGCTATAACTTGCGATGTTTCTAGGTATTGCTTAATTTTAATGAAGACCACTTGTCAGTCCTCGTCCCAATTAAATGGGACCCCCTTGTGTAGAAGTCAATTCATGGGTCAACATTTGTATGATAATTGTACGATAAATCACTTTATATACGCTACTTCACCCTGTAGGCTGCTTAGCTCTTTGATATTTGTGGAAGGATGTATTTCTAATATGGCCTTGACCTTCATTGGGTCAACTTCGATACCTCATTTTGAAATGATGAATCCCAAGAGCTTTCTTGAAGTTACACCAAATACACACTTCTTACGATTCAACCTAAGATTATTCTCTATTAGGCGATCAAATAACTTTATCAGGACCTCTGCATGCTCAGAATGCAACAATGACTTTGCCAACAAGTCATCGATGTAATCTTCTAATATTTTGTGCATATAGTCATGGAAAATATATGTCATGGCTCACTGATATGTGACACCAATATTTTTAAGGCTGAATGGTATTACTTTATAACAGAATGTTCCCCATTGCATTGTGAACACGGTTTTGTGTTGGTCTTCAGCTTTAATCCGAATCTGATTGTAACAAAAAAAAACCATCCATAAGGGAGAGCATCTCATGACCTGTAGTTGCATCTACAAGAGCGTCTATATTGGGCAATGAAAATGAATCCTTTGGTTTTGCATTTTTGAGGTCTCTAAAATTTATATAGATACGGATCCTTCCATTAGGTTTTCCTACAGGTACCATGTTTGATATCCATTCTGAATAGTTGATGGAGATAATGAACTCTACGTCCAACAACTTCTACAGATCGTCTTTGACCATTAAAATGACTGTTGGATGCATATTCCTGAGTTTTTGCTTGATAGGTCTTTTTGAGGGATCCAATGAAAGGTTATGAGTAACCAATTTTGGATCTAGTCCCGACATATCCTTGTATATCCAAGTAAAAATATTAGGTCTCTCTTTCAATAGAGGGATGAGTATGGCACACTCATCAGGAGATAAACTCTCTCAAAATTTGACCTTCTTAGGATTAATAAGATCATCATTGATATCCACATCGAAGGTCTCCTCTACTGACATGTGTGACCCCTCCTCAAGCTGGTGAGGTGTAGGAATCAAGTGAATGTTATCATATAGATTTAAAGTTCCTACATTGATATTTCCTTTAGCGTGATAAAAATCATGTGTACAACCTAGTGCAAAATGAAAAGTTTACAACATTTATTCATTAGGTAATAAATCTTTAGGCTCTAGTGGTGAATCAAAATGATCCCAATCAATAGCATCTACATTCAGATACAATGGTTTGGAGGTATCAACTGGATTGTGAAGTAGAGTGGTCAAATCAATGGAAATCATATTTATGGAATGGATTAGATCTATAGGACTACATGTGTGTGACTCTACATTGATATAACTTCCATCCCTGAGATGTGGCTCTGGGGTATGGGGATCTCTAGATCTGGTCTATGAATAGACTCAAAAGTTGGATCACTTGGCTCAAGGAGTTGCATGTATGTCAACGAATCAGGGAAGACTATATGATAAATCATATCCAAATTGGGTGGTCTCCCTCTAAGGCATGGGCCAGGATAGACTCATCGATACTTCTTATCGATGTCAAATGGATCATGATGATGGAATAAATAGTGAGGCCCGAGATAATATCTCTCAGCCTCAGCCTCATCATCACTATCATATATGAGTTCCTCACACTGATCGATAGGAATCAAATTATTAGCAAGATGGGGCCCAAGGTAGGCCCACTCTGTTTCATCCTCATAGTTTCTATTAATCATGAAGAATTCCTCATTCTCACCCATTCGCTCCAAGGGTAATATATGACATAGATTTAGAGGATCTAAGTAGGCCAACTCAGTTTCCTCCTCATATCATTCATTGTGTTAGGATTTCTCATCATCATATGTTCTAAAATCACAATCGGGTCCATCACTTTCGACAATGGAATCTACTTGCACTTCCTCAAAAGAAAATTTTGATTTAGTGTTGATTGCTATACCCAGATTTTGGATCTACATACCAGTGTCATCGGTAGCTCCATGGCTTTCATTATCCAAGTCGGCTCTTGGATTGTCTCCTTGATTTACCTCTACCACGATGTGCTCATGATAAATATTTTGTGGCACTTCTGAGACATACTTTACTATCCTATTACCCCTTCATATGCAAGAAGGGTTAGGGTGATAAGGATTCCAATCCACATCATCCTCCAAAGTGAGGTTTAGATGTTCTAAAAATGCTACTAGGAGCTTATCCTATCCTTGGATATGATAGCCTAACCCACACCTATCAGTTGGTAGCTGATACTGTGGTTCTATGGGAACTCAGCACCCCTGCTCAAATAACCCTAAGCTGTAACCATGCCAATGGTAGCGTTTGAAATAGCACAGGGTAAATTTAGGATTAGACAGGTAATGAAAATTCACCATGAATGGTTCATCATCATATTCATCTATGGGCGTGCGGTTTGTCAGTTGATTAAGATCTCCACAAATGAAGTTTATTTGGTTAGGCAGCACCTCCAGTCGTACCACCATTTCTATGGAAAAGTGATGGGCTTGAGGTCAGCCCATATCCTGTGTAGTTTTGATAATTGGCATGAAAATCATGTTCTGCACAATATATTCCACTAATATAGGAATAACCAAATGTACGATCACCTACGATGCATATGACCCTATTGAAGAAGTAGGTGAGGCAGGCCGAGGTGCCTCCTCAACTTGATTTTAAACATGCCCTTCATCCATGGGACTAGGACCCTCGACAGTTGCTACCTTGGGTGCTTGCTTCATCTATTTCTCATCCAAATTTTCCTTAAGCTTCTCATCATTCCTCATAACTATGGATGTTGTAGGTTTAATCGAAGCTGCTATGGTATGCTCTGATAGTTGTTGTGCTACCTTGGAAGGTCCTACACACACTCCTTTTAATTTACCTTTTGGATGTTTGATTGGTGATGTCGGTTGTATATCCAGATGCGTTGAGGGAAAAATGAAATATCCCAGTAAATCTGTTAAGTTTACATATTTGAATGGCTCTTCATCAGAAGGTATCGTGTGAACTTATCCCTCATGTACATATTTTATACATTGATGTAAGATCAAGGGAACACAACACATTTCTCTAATCCAAGACCTCCCCAAGAGGATGTTATATTGCATGGCACCTTCGATCACATGATACATCATAGGTATGGTCTTAAGTCCAACCTAAATCGAAAGAACTATAGTACCTACCGTTGAGCATAGCACATCATTGAATGCTCTCAAGGTGAAATTAGAAGGTACAATATGTGATTTCAACAACTTTAGATGTGTCAATGCCTTGGTAGTAATTATGTTGATTGATGACCCTTTATAAATCAAAATCCATTTGAATGGTGTATGATTTACACATACAATTATATGTAGCAGTGGGTCTGCTATAGTAGTGGAGACCGTCTTAATCTTGTGATCATTGAATTAAATCACTGGTTCACTGCATTGTTGCACATGTCCCACAAAGTTTGTGAATGATTTAGGGTCATGGGACTGAAATTTGATTGATCTTAGAATATCCATGAGTGTCTCTATATGCTTAGGATACTGCTCAATCAGTTCAGAGATTGACAACTTCACTGGAGTTGTCTAAAGGCTTTGAACTAGCCTACTCCTGATTATCACCATTGGTCTAGTTGGTGGGCCTGAAATATTTTGATATGGCCTTTGTAGAGGTACAACATGGAGCCTAATGGGAGTTGGAGGTGGAATTGGATGCTCATACCTCCCTTGTCTTGTGACAACATTAACCATGCCAAAGAATCCTTAAGTTGGTGGTTCAACATGCACTTGATTCACATGCCCAACATTGTTCCTCAGTGAATCGTGATTTGGTAAGGGGTTCTTGAAGATCCCCATATTTTGGTTGTCTAGAGCCTAAGGGTTATCCATAGTTAGCTCTCCTCTTTTGGTCATGTTCTATACTATGTGTTTAAAACTCCAACATCCTTCGATGTCGTGTCCCTTCACTCTATGGAAAGTGCAATACAAATCATCCCTATACCCCTTTGTCTTGGGATGATTAGGGTATATTAAATTGATTTTTGGTAAGTTTAGGGCCTTGGCCTCACATATTTGATGGAATATCAATGTCATATATTTCAAAAAAGGTGTGAACTGGTGAGATAGGCACTATTATTTATTATTACCCTTCTTGTTATTATTACACTGGTCATACCATGTAGGAGGAGGTTGGGCTTAATAATTCTATTATTGCTGCCCCTTATCCCATTTTTGGAGGTTTAATACCACTTAGTTTACATGGGCTAGCTTGGCCTGTTATTTTTGATTGTGGGTGTTCTTTTTTTTCCATTCCTTCTTGTTTCGGAGCTTCAAGTTACCCTCCTATAACTTGATATCCTCTATTACCTTGGATTGCACCAAGGCCTCATCAAATGTTTGATATGATTGCAACTACCGTAGTAGTGAGATGTGCTTTGCACAACTCTTGGTAAAAATCCAAGTTAATTCTATGGTCATAATGGTAAATGGTAACTTTACCATTATCTTTCTCCATATTTTCTCATAATCCATGATTGACTCATCATCATGTTGCATTAAAGTAGCCAAATCGGATAGGTTCACCTTCTTCTTAATGTCGAAGGAGAAACATTCAAGAAACACATTAGCCAACTATTCAAAGTTGGTTATGTTGTGCCTCTTAAGTTGATTAAACCACTCTCAGGTAGGGCCTAAAAGGGTTGTATTGAATATTATCAGCAACAGAGCATCATTGCTTTCTATCTGAAAGCACATATCCATAAATCTTGTAACATGTTCCTGAGCATCTTCCTCACCTTGAAACTTCTCCAGCTTTGGCATCTTAAAATGTTTGGGATACACTGGAATGGGCACTAAAGGGCAAAAATGTTATTTATGAATCTTGTTCAAGGTCAAATTTTGATAAGCCATCCCTTGCTTCTCTATAGCTTGAACCTTGTCTACCAAGGCCTGATAGGCCTTCGAAGACTAAATTTCCTCTTCTCTAAGAGGTCATTGGGGAGCCTATGGAGGTAAATTCTTCTTCGATCAAGGTGGAGGACTAGGCTCATATTCCACATCTACTAGGGAGATCTTAGGATATTCCTATTCTTGATCATATCCTAATTCTTCTTCATATTGCATATGCCCATGATGTTCAAGCACTTGGTACTACATCATTTTTTGGTCCGTGTGGCGAGTATAGTTTTCAATATGCTCAGGGCACAAATTAGGCTATGAAGTAGCTTGTCTATGAGTGTGCTCCCTATATTCACTATGAGAGAGTAAATTTTTCCCAGCCAATCAATCCTCTTGCTCAAAATACTCCTTTTGATCAAGGATGCATTGTTCACACATGCTTTTCTCAAAAAGACACTGCCTTAGAAACCTCTGTCTCTGAGTATCCTCATTTTTGAGGTGCTCACATTCTGCGTAGACATCCTCCAATTGATCTTGGATATATGTCGTTGTTATGACAACATTTTATGTGATCGATTTATAAGATCAACTATATGCAGTCTCTAGTGTACTCATTATGTATGAGCTACTTTATCGGTATGACCTCTGATAGACTAGTTTACCATGCTCTTACCTTTATCTGTGTAGAGAAAATTCACATTCTATTATTGTCTGTACTCTATACCCGCATGGGTTAATAAGGAAATTATACTACAATAATGCTTATAGCATTCTCCTAGCTCTCTAATGGTCCAATGTGTGTTCTCACTATGAGAACTTGTAGAATAAGAATATGCAACTGAGGGTTTATACCCTAGCTACCCTAAGAATCTATCTAGATCATCCAATTGTCTAGTGCACCACAACTCATGTGGTGGTGTACCATTGACTCCGATCTTAGACATATCAAATATGAACTTACCTAGTTCATTGTTGTTTGGAGTCTATGAGGGCCTATGCCTTGAATCAGCCCTCTCTTCTTACCCCTGAATGGGTAGATTTTCTACTGGTCTATTTTAAATTGGTAGGGACCTTGAGTCTACCTTGTCTCAAGTATAGATGGGTACTAACTTAGTTATAGTTCCTTCCTCAATGATGTACTCTTTAGCAGATCCAGTGGATCCACGAGGTGTACGATCATGATAAATTCTCCCATGCTTGAAGGACCCATGTTGGGATCTTTCATACTCAGATCTATCTTGTGAGGCATGTGCATTGCCTCCTTTGGGTGGGGTATTCTTATGAGAACCCCCGTGCATAGAGTTATCCTCTCTAATGCTCACCAAAAATCATCCTGGATGATCCTATGATTGAGGGTTCTCCATGTTGTGTTGTGCATTAGGTGGAGCCTCGGCTTCAACCTCACTTCTATGCTGAGATCGGCCACTTTGTGTGACAACCATGATGTGTTATTATCTCTGTTGGACATTTTGAGTCAAAGTTGTCATTGATGTCAAGGAACGAAGTTGTCATTGATGTCAAGGAATAAGCTACCATTGATGTCAAAAGGTCAAGAGGAACAATGCAAAGGTTAAAGGCAAAAGAGCTTCATAATATTTTTAATATTATGTGGAAGCATAAGTTAAGAGGGTTTTTATTAAAACCATGGATGAGCAAAAATAAAAGGTTTTTCATAAAAACCCAAGGAAGCTGAAGCTAAAGGAGGTTTTAATATTTATTTTATAAAATATTTAAATTCAAATTGAATTTAAATTTTATAAATAAATATTATTTATACAAAGTGGTAAAATCAAAGAAGGCTTTAATAAAGCCAAAAGGATTTAAAAATTAATTTATAAAATTTAAATTCTAAAGAATTTAAATAATTTATAAATTAATTATTCAAATTTCGAAGGCATCGACGTTCAAAATTAAAGGAGGTAATTGGTATATAAACTATATGCCTTAGTGGCATTTAAATTATCCTTCGTTCAAAAAAATAAAGTGTGCAATTGTGTTGTGAGAATTCATGCGAGGAAGAAGACAAAATCCTTGCCTTAAGCACCAACAAAAGGGATAAATTTAGGGCTAAACCCTCATATCCATCTAGGTAGCATGGCCTAGTGGCAAGTGGATCAAGGCTTAAGGTGTTGGGTGCGAGTGATCCGCGTTCGATTCACGATGGTAGCATTTTGTTGTGTTTGAAGCATCGAAGGAAGGATGCATGGTTTTTTATTGGTGCATGCAGAGAGGAACATAGAGCACGTTGTGCTCTTGCTCTCCAAATGAGCGCCTAGCTCGTGCGAAGGTTGGAGCCGCAAATAGGGCATTGGTAGAGGCAGCGTCGTGAGTTCGAGTCTCACCAAGGCAAAGGTAATAAAATTTTAATATATTTTGTAATGCCTAAGGTTTGAACATGAGGTCTCTAGGGAGTTAAAAGGGTTAGTTAAAAAGGTTTTTAATTAATTATTATTTTTGATTAATTGGAGGAATAAGGAGTTAAACTTTATTTTAAATAAAGTATTTGTGACATTGGTTTATTGAAGATTTAAGTGTTGAGAGGACTTCTTGCCATTGAGTTATTTTGAAAAGGAGATTGTATTGATATTATTCTTGGTATTGAATATTATTTTAATTGGGAGATTATAAGGTGTATTTGGTCAATCATTTTTGTATATGTTGATGGATGCTTTCTTTAATATGGAGTGATAAGGTGTATGTGTGTTTTGATATTTGCATTGTATCTTTGAGAGAGTTTAGTATCTTCTAACTCCTTTGAGCTTGGAAAAGAAGTGTTTGTGGTTGTGGCAGATTTTGAGGTTCCTTCATCATCAAGAAAAAGGTATGAGCACATTCTTCCATAGTTGAGTTGATTGGTTGGTTTTCTAGAAAATAAGTTTGGAGTGAAAAGGACTTGATTAGGGTTTCCTTATTGAGTGTGTTGAGTTAATGCTTCAAGGTTTTCTGGAATAAAGAGTTGTTAAAACCTTGTTTTATAAGCATTGTTGTTGAAGCCATTGGTTGAGTGAAGAACTTGAACTAGGGTTTGAAAAGAACATGAGTATCATTGTTATGTGAGATTGGTTGATAAGCATTGTTGGAAATATTTTGAGTGAGTGTTTATATGCTTGGACTAGGGTTTGTAAGCAAGGATTGTTTCATTGAGTGATTGGTTGAGTAGAGTTGGTTGAGCCTAGTCAAGTGGATGTGTGAAGTGATTGTTCAAGTTCTATAAAATAAACTATTCTATATTCTAAATTGATTTGAGAAAGTGATTGAGTATTGTGATGAGTATAGAGTATATTGAGTCTCTAACAATTCTCTTTATGTTTCTATGAGATTGGACAAGTTCTAGTGTGGACTTGTTGAGCAGATTTGAGGTAAGTCTTTGAGAAGACTTGTGGATAGATTTGAGGATAGATATTGAGTATAGATTTGAGGATAGATTTTGGTGCAGATTTGAGGATAGGTTTGTGCTAGACTAGAGATAGATATTGAGGATAGATTTGTGCTAGACCGAAGGACTATGTTTAGTATATATTTGAGATAGAGCTTTGGAGGTGATAGAGTTGAGGATAGAGATCTCCAGCTAGAGTAGGGAGGACAGGTGTCTTCTATGGATAGAGTTCCATTTGCTAAGGGTAGTGGAGGTAGAGGTCTTCTAGAGGATCACCAGCCAGAGTAGAGATAGGAGATTGGTGTCTCCTATGGATAGAGATCCACTAACTTGATCAAGGGGATTGGTGTCTCCTTTGGATAGAGGTCCATAAACATTGTAGGGAAAGGATTCCCAAGAGAATTTATTTGAGAAAAATTTATAAGAAATATTTTCTCCATGGAGTAGCCCACATTGGGTGAACCACGTAAAATCATGTCTCTCATGTGTGTGATGCTTTGTGTGATGTTTACTACTTTAATATTGTTGATGCTATTATTTGGATTAAAAAGAAAAAGTTTTATCTTATACTGTTCACCCCCCTCTCAGTATAAGCACATGTTCTTCAATTGGTATCATAGTGGGTCTCTCCATGAAAAGACTAACAACTTGGAGGAGGATCCATCAGTAACACACATGACTTTAGAAAATGAAGAGGAGACTATGTTTGATATAAAAGAGGAATTATTTGTTGCTCTCAGAAAGTTGGAAAGGATTAGAGAGAAGAATTCAAGCTTGAAGGAACAAATTCAAGAGGATGAAGAAGCAAGGATGGAACTTCTATAAAATCTCATAGAACTCAAGGTAAAGGTAGAAGAAGGAAAGAATATTGAGCAGGATATAACAGATCTGTTAAGAGCCAGAGAAATAGAATGTGAAATATTGGAAGCAAAAATTGTCTACCTAAGGAATGAAGTTGAAAGGACCAAGGCACTACAAGATGTAGAGTATGAGAAATCAAAAGAGGAATCAAGTCTTCAAAAAGTAGAAACTTCAAACAAGGATAAGCAAGCAAAGGATATCAGAAAGGAAGAAAGCAAATAAGAACCTTGGATAAGAGTTAATCACAAGAGAAAGAATACTCCACCACAAACTCCAAGGCATCCAAATAGGTTACATAATTTCTTCCATGGTCATTGCTTTTCTTGTAATAAATATGGTCATAGAGTTGTACACTGTATTAATCATGCAAGAAACAATGTCAATAGAAATTTCAATTCTTTTGCACCTCTTATGGATGATGATATTATATGTTACAAATGCAATAATTTTGGGCACAAGGCTAGATGGTGTAAAATGATACTTCTTGAGTCTAGAAAAACAATTTCAACAACTAGGAAATATGAAAGGGAAAATGTTAAGGCTAGATCAATGTTAGTTCAAATAACCCTTCATGCTCAGGATAAAGAAGAACAATGGTATCTTGATAGTGGTTTCTCTAGTCACATGACAGGAGACAAAGACAAATTCATTGTACTAAAAGAAACCAATAGAGGATCAGTAAGTTTTGGTGATAATGGATCAACAAGGATTGGTGGAAGAGGAACTCTAAGTTTAGATAATGGGAAAACAAAAATAGAAAATGTGTTGTATGTTAAAGGGTTAAAACATAATCTGCTAAGTATAAGTCAACTTTGTGATCAAGGGTATATGGTTACTTTCCATCCAGATAGATGTGAGATAAGAAAATCAGAAACTAGAAAAGTCATTGCCAATGCAAGAAGAACCCCAAACAATTTATACATGCTCAATGAGATCAAAGGGGAAAAGTGCTTTCTATCACAAGAAGATGAGAGTTGGTTGTGGCATAGAATATTGGGTCACTTGAATTTTGACAACATAGTCAACATAAGCAATAAACAAGCGGTCAGAGATTTACCCAAAATAAGAAGACCTCAAAGCACAATCTGTGCACCTTATCAACATGGAAAGCAAACTAGGACAACATTTAAATCAAAAGGATATATGTCATCTGAGCCATTGAGTCTAATACATACTGATCTATGTGGTCCTACTAGAACACAAAGTATTCAGGGTGAGAGCTACTTTATATTATTTATAGATGATTATTCCAGAATGGTTTGGGTAGCTTTCCTAAAAGAGAAGTCAGAGGCCTTTGAAAAATTCAAAGCATTTAAGGAATTGGTTGAAAATGAAACTGGAAAAAGGATTAAGTGTCTGAGATCTGATAGAGGAGGAGAATTTACTTCAAATGAATTTGTAGAGTTTTGTGAACAACATGGAATCAAAAGAGAATATTCAGTAGCAAGAACTCCTCAACAAAATGGAGTAGTTGAAAGGAAAAATAGGACTATTGAGAATATGGCTAGAGCTATGCTAAATGAGTCTAAGCTCTCAGATGGATTTTGGAGAGAAGTAGTCAACATAGTAGTATACATAATCACTAGGGCTCAAATGAGGGTAAACCATCACAAGACTCCATATGAGCTTTGGAAAGGAAGACCTACCACTGTAAAACACTTCAGGATTTTTGGAAGCAAGTGTTACATAAGATGAGAAGATCAAAACTTAGGCAAGTTTGATCCAAGATGTGATGAGGGAATATTTCTTGGTTATTCCTCAAGGAGTAAAGCCTATAGATGCTTCAACAAGAGAACACGTACTATGGTGGAAAGTATAAATGTAACAATTGATGAGAAGATAGATTCAAGAGAACCAGTTCAACAAATTGTGTATCAAGAAGATGGATGTTGTCAAGAAGAGTTTTGTGAGGAATCATATAAAGAAGAAGAAGAAACACAAAGACTTCTTCCCAAAACTCCATCCAGGTATGTACAGAAGCATCATCCAAAAGAGCAAATCATTGGGAATCCAGATGAAAGACAGACAAGGAGAAGGATAATAACACCATCTCAACAAGCAAATTTTTCTTTGCTATCTAAGATTGAGCCAAAAGACTTCACTCAGGCAAGTGAGGATAAATTTTGGATTAAGGCAATGGATGAGGAATTAGATCAGATAGAGAAAAGCAAGACTTGGGAACTTGTTCCATGACCAAAGGACAAAAATGTGATCGACACAAAATGGGTATTCAGAAATAAGTTAAATGAAGATGGACAGGTGGTCAGGAATAAAGCAAGGTTAGTATGCAAAGGTTATGCATAGGTAGAGGGAATTGAATTTGATGAGACATTTGCTCCAGTTGCATGACTTGAAGCCATAAGAATATTTTTAGCCTTCTCAAGTTTCAAAAACTTCAAGGTATATCAGATGGATGTTAAGTCAACATTTCTAAATGGTGTTCTAGAAGAAGAAGTTTATATTGAACAGCTAGAGGGATTCATATTAGCAGATAAACTAGATCATGTATGCAGATTGAAAAAGGCATTGTATGGTCTAAAGCAGGCTCCGAGAGCATGGTACTCAAGATTGGATAAGTATCTTCAGGAATAGGGATTCAGAAAAGGAATAGCAGACAATAATTTATATATCAAAAATGAAGGGAATGATCTACTAATTATGGTTGTTTATGTTGATGACATCATTTTTGGGGGAAACAATGATAAGATGTGTAAAGAATTTTCTAAGAACATGCAAAATGAATTTGAGATGTCTATGCTTGGTGAATTGTCCTTCTTTCTTGGACTTCAGATTTCACAATCAGAGAAAGGGGTATTTCTCTCACAAGCCAAGTATATAAAAGAAATGTTAAAGAAATTCAGGTTAGAAGATTGTAAACCGGTAAGTACCCCCATGGTCATAGGATGCAAGTTGAGTAAGGATGATGAATCTCTAGAGGTAGATCAGAGATTATACAGATCTATGATTGGCAGCTTATTGTATGTTACAACTACAAGACCAGATATAGTACAATCAGTGGGATTAGTGGCAAGGTTTCAGGCAGCACCTAAGGAAACACATGTGGTAGTGGTAAAAAGAATTTTTAGGTATCTAAAAGGGACTATGGATTTTGGGCTTTGGTATCCCAAAAGTGACAGTTTCACATTGACAACATATACAGATGCAGATTGGGCTGGCAACATTGATGATAGAAAAAGCACAAGTGGAGGAGCATTCTTTCTTGGAGACTATTTAGTCTCTTGGCTAAGTAAGAAGCAGGTTTCAGTATCCTTATCTACAATAGAAGTAGAATATATTGTAGTAGTAGCCAGTTGTACATAGGTGTTATGGATGAAGCGAACTCTAGAAGACTTCAAGATAAAACATGATCATCCTATTCCCATACTATGTGATAATACAAGTGCTATAAGTATCTCAAAAAATCTAGTGATGCACTCCAGGACAAAGCACATTCCGATTAAGTATCATTTTCTGAGAGAACATGTGACAGATAAACAGGTCAGGTTGGAATATGTTACTACAAAGGAACAGATAGCAGATATTTTCACTAAGCCACTTTCAAAGGAAACCTTTGAGTATCTTCGAGGAAAACTGGGAGTAAGACTCCCACCCTAGAATTAACCACCTCAAGAGGAGGTGGGGGAGGGGCTAAGCTAAGAGGCTCATTCTTAGCCTCGAGCCCCAAAGGTGACCCTTTGCCATTGATGTCAAAGGGGGAGAGATTTGAGTAAGGGGGAGAGATTTGGTATTTGAGTAAAGAGGAGAGATTTGAAAAGAGCATTGAGCTAGGGGGAGCAATGTCCCAGGGGAGTAGAACAAAGAAAATGTTAAGTTTTTGGTAAAAATAATTTGGGTTGCCATCAATGACAAAGGGGGAGATTGTTGGACATTTTGAGTCAAAGTTGTCATTGATGTCAAGGAAAAGTTGTCATTGATGTCAAGGAATAAGCTATTGATGTAAAATGTTCAAGAGGAACAATGCAAAGGTTAATGGCAAAAGAGCTTCATAATATTTTTAATATTATGTGGAAGCATAAGTTAGGAGGGTTTTATTAAAACCATGGTTGAGAAAATAAAAGGTTTTTCATAAAGGAAGTTTTAATATTTATTTTATAAAATATTTAAATTCAAATTGAATTTAAATTTTATAAATAAATATTATTTATACAAAGTGGTAAAATCAAAGAAGGCTTTAATAAAGCCAAAAGGATTTAAAAGTTAATTTATAAAATTTAAATTCTAAAGAATTTAAATAATTTATAAATTAATTATTTAAATTTTGAAGGCGACGTTCAAAATTAAAGGAGGTAAAAGGTATATAAACCATATGCCTTAGTGGCATTTAAATTATCCTTCGTTCGAAATAATAAAGAGGCAAGTGATGTGAAAATTTGTGTGAGGAAGAAGACAAAATTTGTCTTAAGCGCTAATGAAAGGGTTAAATTATTGAGGGCTAAACTCATATCCATCTAGGTAGCATGGCCTAGTGGCAAGTGGATGAAGTCTAAGGTGTGGGTAGAGTGATCCATGTTCGATTCATGGTGGTATTTTGTTGTGTGTTTGAAGCGTCGAAGGAAGCGACATGATTTTTTTTTGGTGCATTGGAGAGGATTATAGAGCATGTTGTGCTCTTGCTCTCCAAATGAGCGCCTAGCTCATGTGGTGGTTGGAGCCATGACTAGGGCGTGGTTGAGGCGTCGTGAGGTTCGAGTCTCACCAAGGCAAAGGTAATAAATTTTTAATATTTTGTGATGCCTAAGGTTTGAACATAAGGTCTCTAGGGAGTTAAAAGGGTTAGTTGAAAAGGTTCTTATTTTAATTATTATTTTTGGTTAATTGGAGGAATAAGGAGTTAGATTTATTTTTAAATAAAGTATTTGTGACATATTGGTTTATTGAAGATTTAAAGTGTTGAGAGGACTTCTTGCCATTGAGTTATTTTGAAAAGGAGATTGTATTGATATTATTTTTTGTATTGAATATTATTTTAATTGGGAGATTATAAGGTGTATTTGGTCAATTATTTTTGTATATGTTGATGGATGCTTTCTTTAAGATGGAGTGATAAGGTGTATGTGTGTTTTGATATTTGCATTGTATCTTTGAGAGAGTTTAGTATCTTCTAACTCCTTTGAGCTTGGCAAAGAAGTGTTTGTGGTTGTGGCAGATATTTGAGGTTCCTTCATCATCAAGAAAAGGGTATGAGCACATTCTTCCATAGTTGAGTTGATTGGTTGGTTTTCTGGAAAATAAGTTTGGAGTGAAAAGGACTTGATTAGGGTTTCCTTATTGAGTGTGTTGAGTTAATGCTTCAAGGTTTTCTGGAATAAAGAGTTGTTGTTAAAACCTTGTTTTATAAGCATTGTTGTTGAAGCCATTGGTTGTGTGAAGAACTTGAACTAGGGTTTGAAAAGAACATGAGTATCATTGTTATGTGAGATTGGTTGATGAAGCATTGTTGGAAATATTTTGAGTGAGTGTTTATATGCTTGGACTAGGGTTTGTAAGCAAGGATTGTTTCATTGAGTGATTGGTTGAGTAGAGTTGGTTGAGCCTAGTCAAGTGGATGTGTGAAGTGATTGTTCAAGTTCCATAAAATAAACTATTCTATATTCTAAATTGATTTGAGAAAGTGATTGAGTATTGTGATGAGTGTAGAGTATATTGAGTCTCTAACAATTCTCTTTATGTTTCTATGAGATTGGACAAGTTCTAGTGTGGACTTGTTGAGCATATTTGAGGTAAGTCTTTGAGAAGACTTGTGGATAGATTTGAGGATAGAGATTGAGTATAGATTTGAGGATATAGTTTGGTGTAGATTTGAGGATAGGTTTGTGCCAGACTAGAGATAGAGATTGAGGATAGATTTGTGCTAGACCGAAGGACTGTGTTTAGTACAGATTTGAGAT
This sequence comes from Wollemia nobilis, assembly GCA_028583015.1. Classification (NCBI taxonomy): domain Eukaryota; kingdom Viridiplantae; phylum Streptophyta; class Pinopsida; order Araucariales; family Araucariaceae; genus Wollemia; species Wollemia nobilis. The sequence goes on along the minus strand of JAQPPZ010003192.1, from coordinate 4,107,551 downwards.
AGAGCTTTGGAGGTGACAGAGTTGAGGATAGAGATCTCCAGCCAGAGCAGGGAGGACAGGTGTCTTCTATGGATAGAGTTCCATTTGCTAAGGGTAGTGGAGGCAGAGGTCTTCTAGAGGATCACCAACCAGAGCAGAGATAGGAGATTGGTGTCTCCTGTGGATAGAGATCCACTAACTTGATCAAGGGGATTGGTGTCTCCTTTGGATAGAGGTCCATAAACATTGTAGGGAAAGGATTCCCAAGAGAATTTATTTGAGAAAAATTTATAAGAAATATTTTCTCCGTGGAGTAGCCCACATTGGGTGAACCACGTAAAATCATGTCTCTCATGTGTGTGATGCTTTGTGTGATGTTTACTGCTTTAATATTGTTGATGCTATTATTTGGATTAAAAAGCAAAAAGTTTTATCTTATACTGTTCACCCCCCTCTCAGTATAAGCACATGTTCTTCAATCTTGTATGTATATTTTAAGGTAAACAAAGCAAATAATGATGATTAACTCTTTTAAATGTTCTTTGTGAGCCCTAAATGGTTTGATGTATTTTGAGATTTGTTGAAAACTTAAACTACTCTCATCATGTTTGAAATGATTGATGATATACTCAGTAGTTTAAGAGTTTTCACCTGTAAGCTCACAAATCGACAACCGACAATGAAAGTCATAGTCATGTAAACCCCCCAAAATGTGGAGATGAAATCCACACCCGGGTAGGGAGCACAGGTCCTTTTGATCCTCACCTAGCACCTTGTGCATAGTGATACACCCCTCTGAAGAGGAATGTATGCTATTTTGTATGGTTAGAATAGATCTTGGAGTTGATGTTGGCCAAGTAACAGGGTTTGAGGGAGTTGGGCCAACGGATGGAAATCATTGCCACCATCGTTGAACCCTACCAATGGTTGGATATGACTTCCAACTCACTAGTATTTAGATAGTGTGTGGTGTGTGTTTGTTCATTTTAGATTTTGCATGAAATTAAAAATGCAACACAAAGAACACAATGGTATTTTCTAAATGCCTAATGATAAAGACATTTAATGTTCAAAAATATGCATCTAATTAAATAAATGAAGTTTCATAGAATGCATCTACATGATAAACTTGGCCACTAATTAGGCCTCAAGAAAGAAAATTTTACAAATATAACCCAGACCGCTGGAGACTAGGGTAGATTGTAATCAGAAGTCTGTTGTTCCTAGCAACAACTAGAAGAAAACCTAAGAGAATTTAAGATTTTAATTTTAACCTTTCTCTATGTTTTCTAATTAAATTGAATTCATCTACTGTATTTAGTAAAATAAATGTAGACATGCATAGGAAAACATAGATAAATACCTCCTATCTGTAGTCCAAGTCTGATGTAGATTTAGTTGTCTGCTATTTTTTATTGTCTGCTAGCCGCGACTGTCAGGCATGGCTGAGACTGTTAACCGCAACTTCCAGGTGCAGCTAAGACTGTTCACCATGACTATTAACCATGACTGATACCTACAAAAAAAACATAGCAAGTTAGTCAGTAATAGCATAATTTGTGGTTTCCCATCATGATCACCATTTGTAACGATCTGAAAAGCATACACCCTACCAGTGCATCAATTAAAATTGAGCATTAAAGCAATAAAGAATGGAAAACAATGAATTTAACAAGAAAAATGAGTTTCCTTTTATTAAAACTTTGCCATAGCCAAATTACATATACGTTCCTCTTAGGGATACTCAATTTTGATACAATTAATACAATATTGAAGACCCTCTAAAGGAGGGGGAGGTGTAATCCATAGATTTTTTAGAAGGTACACAAACTGCTCAAGGTAAAAGATAGCCTTCTTCTCATATGATTTGAGGCATATGTTGCCTTGAAAATGAATAGGTCCTGTAAACCCTGCATTCAAGAAACAACATGAAAGGAGTTAATAAAAAAGGAGGCCTCTCTTGATGAGGCTTTTGATGGAAAATTGTATAAATTGATGATAAATAAGGCAAGAAAGCATATAAATCTATGAAGACATGCAAGAAATCATCAAATTACTATAAAGCATGGAAAATAAAGCATAAAATCTAACCATTAGAAAGCCTAATTAACCATTAGAACTTAAAAAACATGAAACTAGTCTAAATTGACAATTGCAAGGAAATGGAAGTAAATCTACCTCTAAATCCTAAATTGATCGGTCAAATATCTGCTAAAATGTTAATCTATGCTAGATTAAACTAATTGCATAGCTAAAAATGGAATTATACTGCTAACATAGAGGAAATTAAAGATCAAACCCTCACCGCAGGTCTGAGGCATGGTGGGCACTATTAGCCACAGCTGACAGCCACGACTGAGCCAAAAATATCTTTGCTCTTGTAATAAAGGCTTAGATCTCTAGTTCCTTCCATAGAATTGATGATCAAGGGTTGCCTCTATGTTCTATGATAGATTGGTGGTCAAATTTTATGATATTCACGTTCAATTGGATTGATTGTGCGATAGATTCTTCTTAGTCCTTGGAAAGCTCCATTTATCGATTCATGCTTGTCACTCCACAATTGGGCAACATTTTGAATCTCCTCAAGGGGTTATCAATATGCTATCCTTTTTGACAGAGCTTTGCTATGTTCAAATGTAAACTTTCTCCAAAATTCTCCCCAATTTGAAGGGGGGTATTATCACCTTCCTAATATCAAATCTTGGCTTGCTTGGGAAGCCAAGATCAAGATCCAAGATTTTGGATCAGTTGGGAGGAAAAATCTCAAAGCTTCCCTACCCAAAACCATTTGAATCTTTGTTGCCTAGGTTGTTGCAACCAAATTTGGCTCAACCTAGGATTCAAATTTTTTTTTATCCTAGTTGTGGCTCTGATGCATGGCCAACTCTATTAGCCATGGGTGTCAGCTGCAACTAAGGTTGAGTTAGTCAACTCTACCCAAATTGAGTGGTTAAAACCACTATTTCACATTGGAGCTATCCAAGATTATTCATATGGTCTATTAGCATACCCGTATGAGTAGTCGCCTCGACATGATGTGTTTTAGGTGTCTATAGTCACAATATTTTTTCCTACTGGCATTTTAATCCTACTGCATTACAACACTAAACCGCATAGAATATTTTAGTTGTTTACAACATTTACTACATTTACAACAGTTATAGCATTTAATAAATTTACAACAATTACAACATTTACTACATAAAATATTTTAGTTGTTTACAATATTTACTACATTTACAACATAACTGCAAAAATAAATTTATATCTGCATTTCATTTTTACAAGGTTGCATAACGTCTAAAATAGTTACATTTTTAAAAAATGCAGGCACCGGTCAAAACTAGAAACTATGAATAGTCAAACTAAAAATTGTCAAACTGGAAGCAGTCAAACTAGAAATAGTCAAACTAGAAACAACCAAACTGGAAATAGAAAATTGGAAACAACCAAACTATGAACTATGAAACCAAAAATTGGAAACTACAACTATAAAATGCAAACAGAAAAATAGAAGATAGGTACTTTAAGCTGGGAGTTAGGCACCATATTTGAATGGGATTTAGGCACCAGATTACATGAGATTTAGGTTCCAGATTATAGTGGGAGTTAGGCACCAGATTACAATGGGAGTTAGGCACCATATTACAATGGGAGTTAGGTGCCAGATTTCAATGGGAGTTAGGCACCAGATTTACACAGGAGTTAGGCACTAGATTTCATAGGATTTAGGCACCAAATTATAATGGGAGTTAGGTGCTATATTTCAATGGGAGTTAGGCACTATATTTCAATGGGAGTTAGGTTCCAAATTTACATGGGAGTTAGGTGCCAAATTTGAACACCATGTGCATGTACCTATCAACTCCATCATCTGCAAACACGAACTCATCCATCATGTATCATCAAAATTTTGTAATTGGTGAAACCGTTAATAAATTAGAGTGGAAGACTCAAAATTTATTAATAGTTTGGTGGTTCATAGGGGACACATGCCTGAAATGTGCAAAGAACCCAGAATACCAAGTAGCCTTAGCATCCATTGGGAACAGAGTCATTGATCATATTCAAATTTTTATAAGAACTAAATTCCACACTTGCTTTGTAAGGTAGAACTGCTAGAAATAATCCTTGCAATAGAAAAAAAAACTACACAAAACTGAACATAACATAAAACTACAAAATACTAAAAATAAAAAACTGCACAATACTTAAAAAACAGAAAACTACATAATACTAAAAATAGAAAATTGCACAATACTAAAAACAACCAACTTAAATATAGTAAAATAAAACATACTTCTCAGGAAGCAAGAGGTGTCTTGGGACACTTAGGGAACACAACAAAAAGGAAACTAAAACTACAACCTATGACTAAAAATTTAAGGATAAGCTTTGAGATAAATCCCATTTACTAGGATCTACAATGTTTCTCCATTGATCCTTGAGAGCTCAAAAGCATTGCTTCCTCTAAAGCCTGTAACAATGTGTATCGCTCCAAATTTTTCACACCCCTACCTTCAAGCTATAGGATCCGTGCCCGGAAGGAGGATGGGAAAAGGATGGCGCGGTACCTCGGACTGAGAGGCCTTGCGAAGGTCCCGCCTCTCAAGGGAGGTGTATTATGGTGATTTTTCGATGGATGGTGGGTTCACCAGGAAACATTTAATGGCAGTTTCCACGCCTAGGTTGGGAATGTGTTTTATGTGTTCAGTTTTATCCTTAAACATCCATGTCCTAGGTTTGGCCAAAATGCGTCTAAGCTATTCTATATGAAGATGCAGATTAAATGAATACAGAAAATAGAATTAAGACAGAAAATAGAGAAATTAAGCAATATTAAAAGAAAATACCTGATCCGGATGTCTGATGAAGATTCTGATTCTTGAAGCAGTCAAGATCGTCTGGAATTTGACAGAATCGTCTGAGATCTGACAAGATCGTCTGAGATCTGACGAATTCGTCAGACGAATTCGTCAGAGACCTGCAAACAGAGAAATAGGTGCAAAACATAGAAAATACAACAATGCTAACAGAGGGAAATAATGTAAAATGACAATAAGAACATCAAACTAAGAATTGTGAACAGAAATATGAATGCATCATACTGATTAAATAATAATTATGACTTAATTATGCATTTGATCTAGATGGGTGAACTCCAAGATGCAAGATAACATAAAATAACAAATAAACTAGCTAATTGCAGAACAAAACAACAGATTGAAGAGAGGAAAATGCAAACTTTGGGCACTGATTGCCTCAATGTTGACTGTAGTCGAAATCATCTCGCATTGGTACGAAATCATCTCTGATTCGACAGGATCACCTCCGATCTGAACAGGATCGTCTGCGACGATGTAAGCTTGCTCCGACTGAAAAACACTAAGGTACCTGCAACAAAATTTGAATAGAACTAATGCAAATAACAATTTGGGATGCCTTAATGCGTGTGAAGTCAGTTTACAGAGAATTTCAGCCAGGGGGTGCTAAGGGGAGGGCTTAGGATTAAATAAGCTTAGGAGGGAGGTTAGGAGGTTGGAGATCATCCCTATTTGGGAGATCTCCAATGGGGAAGGGTCTCTAACGACGCAGACACGCTTCTGCCCGGATTAGAGACGCCGTTGGAACAGAAGCTAATTGTGCAAAATCAGTTTTGGGACAAGATCGTCTGGACGTCCTAGCCCAGACGAAATCGTCCGATCTGAGGCGATATCGTCTGATCGGCGACGATATCGTCAAACGGTCAAAACAACCTCTAAAAATGGCATGGGAAAGGAGGAAACGGATTACACGACGGTTAACGGGCGGTTTGGGAGGTTAAAATTTGAATTTGAATTATTTACTAGAGTAAATGTAATTATTAAGGTTTTACTGCGCCAATTTTAGGGTGCTACATTTTGCCCCCTCTTTAGCGAATTTTTCGAAGAAAATGCGTTAAAGATGAGTTCTTCTCGATCTACGAGAAAGCAAAAAATTATTCCCATTTTTAGGCGACGATTCTTGGTCGAATCGTACGACAACTTACTATGGTGCCCCCTCCGTGTTTTTACCCAAATCGAACGTTTGAGGTAAAAACGCGAAAAAGCAAAATTTAAAATGTTTTTAATTATTTTTGAATAAAATTAAGAAAAATAGGGTAAAACCCTAATTCATTTTTACTGTTCATTTTTCTGGTTTTTAGAGCTCTGCAAGCAAAAATGGTGGAGACAACGCACAGATCGACAGAGGTCCGACGCGGGCTACGGGTAAGAGTCTAAACTTAGCTTAGAATGCTTGAATTTGAATTTACATGCTTGTTAGGTGAATTTTGATCAATTTTTGAGCATCGCGGCCATTTTTGGGCCGTCGACGTCGTCGGGACGAAATCGTCTCAAGTTCGCCGATTTCGTCTAAGGGCGAAATCGACGAAAGGGGGACGATTTCATCAAATTAGGGACGATTTCGGCTTGCGAAATCGGAGACGATTATGCTCAAATTGGGGACGATATCGTCCAATTGTGGACGATATCATCAGTTGTAAAATTGAACTTATTTTAACTTGCATTTTTAATTAATGATTTGTTTTTTATTGTTGTTTATGTTGCAGAGAGGTTTGCTAAAGAGCAGAGAATGGAAGTACGGGGGGTTGAGAGATGACTTGGCCACTCTAACACAGGTAGAGCGGGATCAGCTGGCACAAGCCGGCTTACAACATGTGGCAGAAATGCCACAAGTGTCTACAGACATGGGGCTACTGACAGCCCTGGCAGAGAGGTGGTATCCGGGTTCTTCTTGTTTTTGGCTATCGATAGGGGAGATGACTCCCACATTGGAGGATGTATGGAGGATTCTGAGAATCCCCATACAAGGATGGTTGATCACTCCTACGGCCAATCAGGGCCATGCTATGATGCGGTTGTGTGGTGACCCGAGCTTCACCCTAGAGAAGGGCAGAGTTAACATCGAGGCGCTGCGTCAGATGCCTGGGGCATCTAGACTCACACAAGTTTTGGCCGGAGTAGTTGGTGGACTTCTGCTGTGCCACCAGAGCGGGTGCAGGGTACCATGGGTGCTAGCAGATGTGATCTGCGACATGCGAGACCATGGCTACAGATTCTCTTGGGGCAGTTTTGTTCTATGCCGACTGTACAGGATCCTGCATGGGGTCGTGTACAAGGGCGGTCGATGTCTGGTTATGACATCGCTTCTACAGGTTTGGTGCTGGGAGCACATTGCAGTGCGGAGGCCGATAGGGCTTCCTTTGATAGGGATTGATGGGGAGAGGCCCCGAGTTTTCTACTGGTGGCTCCGAAGAGGGTCACAGCGACGGATTGACCTACCGATGTCCCGGAGACTGCTGGATGACCTTGTCCTGGACTCAGATCACCTAGAGGCCATGGCGAGAGCACCCATGGTGGGCCGAGGATGGACAGGAGTTGGCTCGCATCAGACAAGTTTGCTGGTTGCGGATGGAGAGGGGAGAGGTGGAGCTCCACCGCTATGACCGAGTTTTGTGATAGTTTGGTCTACAGTAGGGGATCCCATCTCTCAGGGATTACGAGTTTTCCTGGACTGTCCGGGATAACACCATAGTGAGCGGGGCTCTAGATATGCAGCGCTTCTGGAGTCAGGACTCGAACGATGCCCCCATTCAGCCAATGGATGGGGATGATGCAGGGGTAGCCGATGGCTATGATGCCTGGTACGTAGGCATCCGCCCTCCTCGGATGATGAGGGCTCAGGGTCCGATTCACGTAGTTGTGCATCGGATAGGGAGGCGGTGCCAGGCGGCTATGGAGGCGGCCCAGGGTCATAGAGGGAGAGAGCAGAGGAGGCCACAGGTGCAGGAGAGGCCACGGCAATGGGAGAGGAGGGCGGAGAGACCCCCTTCTCCACAGAGAGAGAGGCCACCATCGCCCGATAAGGGCAAGGGTGTCGACACTAGGGAGAGTAGCGAGACAGCGACTCTTCGAGCGGAGACAATCCATCTCCAGGCATAGGTGCAGACCCTACAGGAGGAGGCTGCACGACACCGAGCTGAGGTGACACAGCTCAGAGATGAGATTGCACGCCTCAGAGCACGGGGCGGAGGGGCGAGCACTGGGGAGCTGACACGGGCTATTGCCCAAATCACTTTCTACCAGACATTATACTATCAGATGGTGCCAGAGGAGGATAGACTACCACTGCCAGCTAACATCGCAGATCCGATCCGGATCGGGTCGTCGAGGACTTCGTCCCGATCGACGACTAGGACTCGCAGTACCACTCATACTACGATGGGGCCACCTCGTCCACCTCAGGGTGGGGGAGGAGATGAGGCTGAGAGCTCGAGGGGTTCTCGAGGCTAGACTACTGCACGACATTGCATAGATTGATATGATAGCATTTATTATTTTTGATAGAGGATTGAGTATGCCGAGGTACAGTTTGTGGCATACCAATCCAGTTTTGATATGATGTATATATACTGTTGATATATATATGAGATGAGATATGTTTTTTGATCATATGACTTGTGTCTTATGTACTTTTATGATGCTTTTAATGTTTGGATTGATTGATTTGATGATTCATGTAATTACGTCGTTGGAAATATTATGGTTTGAATGTCATGCTTGTAAAATTTAAATGAAATAATCTGATGTAACAAATTGGTTGTTTGTGATGTAATGTGATAAAAGATAAAAAGAGACTTCTAACAATAATTTCAAAGGACATTGTCGCTATTATAGACCATTTCATGGAGTCGCCGCTCACTCGGTCGTCAAGCTAATCCCAGTATAGAAATATTGTTAAAAAGTAAAAGAGTGCTTAAGAGACTGCCTTAAGACTTTGGTGCAATGGTGCAAATGATGATGATGATGGTTTGTTTTCAGATTTTCATAAAAATAGTATGCATGAAATAATGTTAAAATGATTTTTGCTAGGCATAAATTCCTAAGTGTGATAAATTTTTTGGATAATTCCCTAGGAATTATACCATCATTGCAAAATTGAAGGTTGACATAATGACATGAAATAGTGATAATGTGTTTGCTTTTTGTTTTGAAAACATAATTGTATAACAGAATGATTTAAGTCATATGGTTTTCATGATTTTTAAATAGATGGGGAATAAAAATTGTTACAATGGTTTGCGCTAGGCATAGAATATGTAGGTATAGACTTATACCATCATCGCGAAATCCAAAAAAAGAGATAGTTTTATTGCATGGTTGATTTTTGATAAACAGAAAATATGAAGAGGAAGACTTGCGCTAGGCATAAAATTCCAATTTTGGTTTTAGAACTATACCATCGTCGCGAAAGTCAATAATATATATATATATATATATATATATATATATATATATATATATGTATGTATGTTTTGATTGTATGGTTTTGAAAGAAATTTTGATTTTTCTGATTATGCATGTAGTTGTCTTTATACTAAACAACTGTACTTTTAAAGAAGAAAATGAATTATTCCAAACAATTTGCAAAAAAATATTTCAAAGTATCTTAAAGACAAAAGTTAGATTTATAAGGAATCCCATGTGCATATGTGAATTCATTTCCAATCTTGATTTATCATAATGATACACAAAATCTCTCAAATACAAATGTGTGTGCAATTGCATTGTTCATTTACCAGTTTGAGCAAGGTACTATGATACAAGTGATTTGAATGAACCAAAGAAGTGTTCATTAACCATGATGTAGATGCATATAACCATACTAGACTACTATGTAAGTCGGATTATCAAGAGCTAGCTAATCCATAAGCAGACATAGGTCTATACAAAAGAAGGTCGCTAATGTGACAGATATATCGCCAGCTAGGAGTTACCCAAGGCCAAGCTAGTTGGGCACAAACCAACTGTTATGGGGCTTACCTCACAGTTTTCGAATAATTGAGAATTCCAGGGATTCAAGCTCATCAACCCTTCTTTTCTTTTCAAAGGGTAGGGAAAGGGATTTTATTGCTTTTGCTTTTGCTTTTTTTCTTTCTTTTGTATTTTTGCTTGATTTTTGAGATAATGCTTGAAACATTGTTGTAATGATATAAAATAACATTTTTCTTTTTCTTCTTTTTTTCTTGAACTTTGCTTTTTTTTTTTGTTCTATACTAGGGATACTTGCTCGGATTAGCTGTAGAGCAAGGGATTTTTATTCTGGGTAGGGGTGAGCTTGTCCTTTTGCCAATTCTCAAAGATTCTAGACCATGTGCATGATAGGATAGCAGGGGAAACTTTTCGCTCAAGAAACCACTTCTACTATGTAGCAAAGCATGGAAATTACAAATATAATCATTTTATTGTGAAAAGATGTGCTTGGTTTAAGTAAATAACAAGATCAATTCTCTCGTGCTCAAACGTTATTTAATTGAATTTTGTGGACTTTGATATAAGAGAGATTAGTAATCATGCCAGATAAAATCAAGATATTTATTTTTGTGAGTGTGAAAGTGAGGGATTCCAAATAAATGCTAATTTATCCAAAATAATTTGAAACATATAATTGCAACATTTGTAAGCAGATATATATAAATAAATACTATTTTTGAGAAGCTTTGAGAATGTTGACTCTCTCTTTCTTCTTTATATTATTTTGGTTTCGAAAGAGTCAAGAATATTGCTGTTTTGATTTTTATTTATTATTTTTGAAAGAATTAACAAGTGCCATAAATAAATGCAACAAATAGTTTTGAGGATTTTGATGATTTTGAATGTTTTTGGTGTTTTTGAATTTATAAATTGAAAGAAATACAAGATAGTGATTTTGAAATATTTTAAACAAATATATACAAGGATGAAATGACCAAATTTATACATAGTAACGTTTAAGATGCAAAATATTCATGGGTTCTTTAAGTTCTTTACCATCTAAGGTAGATAATTTGTATGCTCCCGATTCAAATTTAGCAGTGATAATGTATGGTCCAAGCCGCTTGGGCTCAAATTTACCTTTAAGGTCCTTAGTTGCATTAGTATTTTTTTGATTTTCTTTTAAAACAAGGTCACCGATCTCAAAGGATCGATGACGAACTTTTTTAGCATATGATCTTTTAAGCTTGTTTTGGTAGGCACGGAGATGCTCCAAAGCATTGATGCATTTTTCATCTAGGAGTTCCAACTGATCGAGTCTGCCAACTCGATATTCATCTCCTACTTCGGTATCTTGAAGTAGCAGAGCCAAAGAAGGAACTTCTAATTCAAAGGGAAAAATGGCTTCAGCACCATAAACCAAAACAAATGGTGAAGTTCCCATGGGGGTTCGAACACTAGTTCGATAGGCCCACAAGGTTGGATATAACTGAATGTGCCAGTCACGGCCAGTTTTATTGACCAATATTTTAAGGATTTTGATTAAGGTTTTGTTAGATGCTTCTGCTTGACCATTACCCTGAGGATAATAGGGAGTGGACCAGCGATGTTGAATTTTGTATTTTTGGCATAATTTTTTAACATCTTTATTTTTGAAACAAGTTCCATTATCAGAGATGAGATTTGCAGGAATTCCGAACCTACAAATGATTTGATTAAAGATAAATTTAGAGACTTGTGTGCCAGTGCAGGAAGCTAAAGGCATAGCTTCAACCCACTTCGTGAAATACTCAATGGCGGTTATGATGAATTTGTGTCCATCAGATGACACAGGATTAATTTTGCCAATAATATCTAAACCCCATTTTGAAAAGGGCCAAGGAGATGAAATAGCCTGTAGCTCTTGTGCAGGCGCATGGACAAGGTCAGCATGTTTCTGGCACTTGTCACAATGGCGCACATAATCATGTGCATCCTTTTCCATGGTAGGCCAAAAATATCCTATCCGAAGGAGCTTTTTAGCAATGACACTACCACTGAAGTGTCCTCCACAAGATCCATCGTGGGCTTCACTCAAGGCTGATTTGGATTCTTCTAAATTCAAACATCTTAATAGGATACCTTCAAAAGATCTCCTATATAAAGTATTGCCAATTATTACAAATCGACTTGCTTGTCTACGTAATAACCGACGCTGGTTTCTATTAGAATTGGCAGGGAAAGTCCCATTTTGGAGAAAATCAAATATATCCCATATACCAAGGTTCCGGAGTAGTTTCATTGATTAGAAACACATCCAAAGGTTCTAAGCATGACTTATTTGAAGCGGGTTCTTGGAGTCGACTGAATAATGATAGTAGCATATTCGTCATCTAACTCCAAGGGGAGGAGAGATGCGGCTGCGGCCATAGCATCAGCCGCACGGTTGCAAGTTCGAGGAATAGCTTCCAAGGTAACTTGATCAAATAGAGACATTAATTGTAAGACATAGGCTTTATATGGGCATAGTTTATCATCTCTGGTCCGATAAACTTCATTAATTTGGTTTATAACTAGTTGAGAATCACCAAAAACTAACAGATGTTTAATTTTTAGCGCTAAGGCAGCTCGTAATCCAAGGATTAGAGCTTCATATTCAGCAGTATTGTTGGTGCAAGCAAATGTTAACTTGAAGGATAGAGGAATAAGATGTTTTTGTGGGGATATTAAAATAATACCCGCACCAGCCCCACTCATGCATCGGGCTCCATCAAAGTATAAGGACCATTGTTCAATATGGTCTGCCTCTAATTGAAGGCATTCATCAGGAAACTCAATGATGAGGGGATGGGTAGACTCTAAGGGTGCAGCAACTAATTGATCTGCTATGATTTGACCCTTAACAGACTTCTGTCCTATGAATGTGAGATCAAACTCACTTAGAGCAAGAACCCACTTGGCTGTGCGACCCGATAAATAAGGTCGACTCATGAGATACCTTAAGGGATCGTATTTAGCAATGACATAAGTTTTCTGACTAAGCATATAATGGCATAATTTTTGCGTAGCAAACATGACTGCTAGACATAGTTTCTCTAATGTTGTATAGCGGGTTTCATAACTGATGAAGGTTCGGCTAATGTAATAATTAGCACGTTCTCTCTTTTCATCATCAAGCTGAGCTAACATAGCTCCTAAAGCAGAATCTGAAGCTAAAATATACAGGAGGAATGGGCGATCAGGTTTAGGCGGTGAAAGCATAGGTGGATTAAGGAGGTATTGCTTGAGAAGTTCAAAAGCTTCTCTACATTCGTCATCCCAATTAAAAGGGACATCCTTCTTAAGAAGTTTAAGAAAGGGACCGGTTTTGTCCGCCAGCTTATCGATGAAGCGATGGATGGCTTGAAGCTTACCTTGTAAACTTCGTAACTCAGATATATTAGTAGGTGCGGGCATATCAGTGATAGCCGCAATCTTGAGAGGGTCAATTTTGATACCACGTAAAGAAACTAAAACCCCTAATAGTTTACCGGACTTAACTCCGAATATGCATTTTGCTGGATTTAATCGAATAAGATATTCTCGTAATCGATTAAAAACTTTTCTCAAATCATCTAAATGATTATCTTCATTAATAGAACGAGCTATAATATCATCTACATAATCATGTAGGATATCATGCATCATATCATGAAAAATATAAGTCATAGCTCGTTGATATGTTGCACTTGCGTTCTTTAAGCCAAATGGCATCACTTTCCAACAAAAGGTACCCCAGGGGGTAATAAAGGTTATTTTAGCCTGATCTTCGTGAGCTATCCTGATCTGATTATAATCAGAGAATCCATCCATTAAGGACATCATCCCACTCCCGATAGTAAAGTCAATGATTTGATCCATGTTTGGAAGAGGAAAATCATCTTTAGGGCATGCAACGTTAATATCTCTAAAATCTATGCAAACCCTAACTTTGGTGGCTTCTTTTTTGGTAACTGGAACTACATTTGAGATCCATTCAGCATAATCAATAGCTTGTATAAAAACAACATTTAGGAGTTTTTCTAACTCCCCTTTGACTAGCAGAGCCACTTTGGGATGCATTTTTCTAAGTTTTTGTTTAACAGGTTTAGCATCCGGATGGACCACTAGATGATGCATGACTACAGAAGGGTCTAGACCTGGCATATCTTCATATGTCCAAGCGAAGACATCTTCATACTCTTTAAGGAATGCAATATATTGTTCTTGTTTTTCTTGACTTAATTCTGATCCAATATTGATTATGTGAGGACTATCCTCAGTTCCAATATTAATTTTAATGACGTTTTCTACCTCCATGTGTAGATCTCTTTCAAAATTAGGTGGGGCAGGTGAAACGCCCAATTCTTGTAATTCTTGTAAGGTTAATTTGGATAATTCATCTTGAGGATTAGTGGCCTCAAGTTGGGCTATAGTTGGTATAGAACCATCAAAATAAAATCCATTGTGTAACATCTCTTCAACAGAGACGTCGTGGAAGATATCTCCTTCCAACTCCTCATCGGAGTCAACAATCATTTCAGGGTAAGCTATGGATAGCATGTTACATGTAAATGGCTGATTTTTTAGAGGCAAATCATCACACCTATCCAAATAATCTTGATAACATATGAGTTGATCATCATCTTCAAAAGGAAAGGGTTGACCCTTACTAGGAAATAGGCCCACACCACAGCGGGTAGGCCACGGTTCTACCTCGAAAGGTTCTTTCATGCCATTTTGGAAAGGTCCCAAGCCTTTCCCTTTATATCCCATTTTAAGCATTATGGGTTTAGCTTTAATATATTCATTGGTAAAATAACATCGAGCGTATCCCTCATGATGAGTTTTGATATTCCGAGGGATTCTTCCCTAGTCATATCCTTTATAAATGAAGGCACAACTCCCGACTTGGTAAGTACTTCCCATAGGTTGTGGGAGGCCCAAAGTACGAGGAGATGGCGGCAAGTTATTTAAAAGAATTGAATCTTGCATGAAAGCATTTGTTTTTTCTGATATTAAGATTGTGGATAAATCTGTAAAAGTTCATCGTAAAGAGCATAAGATGTAGAAGGATCATTCCCTATATCTTTAGATGTGGAAGGTATGATAGATGTTGATAATGTGGAAGTGTTAATAGATGGGTCTATAGGTTTTGAAATTATAGGGATAGAACATGAAGGATTGGTTGTAGATTGAAGATCTTTTTGAGGTTCTAGAGTGGTTTGTTTAGAAGATTGTTGATCTATATAGGAGGATGAAATTAATGGAGGGGAAATAGGTGAAGCTATGGGTGTGTGTTTCATAGTTTTGGATGAAAAATAAGAATTAGGATGTGTGGATGACAGAGCAGGGCAAAATTGCACTCCAACGGGTTCTGCCAAAGCACACATATCAAAGGGTCTAGGGTCACCATGGATAGTGACCAACTGATTTTTAAATTCGAATTTAACACATTGGTGTAAAGTTGATGGGACAGCCCGCATTGCATTGATCCAAGGATGACCCAAGAGTATATTGTACGATGCGGGGCAATGTACAATAAACATAGTGGTATCTAGAGTTCGAGGACCAACTTGCAATGGGATGGTAATAACTCCACACGTTTCTTGTGTTTCGTCATTAAAAGCTTTGATAATCATGTCAGTTTTCTTCATTTCATCACTTCTAAAGCCAAATCGTTGGTAGAAGTCAAGAGTGCAAATGTTTAGAGATGAACCATTATCAATCAGGACTCGTTTAACAGCTACATCTCCAATTAGAGTAGTAATATATAAGGGATTATCCTTATGTAAACTGTGTTGTGGGATATCTTTATCTCGGAAGTCAATACAATCAACTTCTCGAGTGATGATAGTATTGGCCATGGCTTCAGGTTGAATGTTTTGAGGTACCATCATTTGGCTTAATGTAAGCATCAACTCATCCCTATGGGTAGGAGAAGATCTTAATAAATCCAAAAGGGAAATTCTGGTTGTAGTATTGGATAATTGCTCATTAATATTGTAAGGGGGTTTAGGTTGAACATTGGAAGCATGATTCCCTTTATTGGGATTTTTCAAAACAAATGGAACTGATCCATCATTCTGGTTTGGTTCTTGTTGAGAATTTTGAGCCTGTTGTCGGGTAACGACTCCAATGGTACCTACAATGTTATATTGAGGACGTTGAACTGGCCTCGGTCGAGCGTTTATGGCTTGTTCATCAGGGAGGAATTGATTAGAAGAAGGTCGAGTAGTAACTCTTCTAGGAAATGGTTCTTCTGGAACCATAGCATCTGTGATGGGTTGAATAGGATCTGATTCATTTTCAGAACTATTCGATTGGTTTGAAGTGATGTCTATCTCACTTTCAGTATCTGATTCTATATCACTAGAATCTGGAGTTGGAATATTATGTAGGGGCCTGGTCGTAACCAGGGATAAGGTTGTGTCAAATATTTGAGGATCCTGAATAGGTAATTGTCCGCTAATGGTTCCTACATATCGGGTAGGAGGAGGAACATTATGATGTTCGATTTGATTGGCCACCTCTTTACCATGTCTTGGTAAAGGGTGTTGAAATATGTCTAATGTTTGATTAGCATTTTGATTTTGATTTTGGGGAATGTTCTTTTGAGGATTATTAGGAGCATTTTGTTTAGGTTGGAAGGCTTGCACCTCCATTTCATTATTATCAATTAGATCCTGTATTTTATGTTTCAACCTTTTACAAGCGTTGGTAGAGTGTCCAGGTCCTCTATGGAAATCACAATGTAAGTCAGCTCTATATCCGGGTATAGTTGGATCAGGTTCCCGGATAGTTGGTAATTGGATCAAACCTCTTTCGAGTAATTGAGGTAAAATAGTTGATAATGGTTGATTCAATCTAGTAAATTCTCGAGGAGGCTTATCAGGAGGTTTCAATATAAATTTTTTTGTTGTTTTCGTTGCATTGATATTAGCAACATTTTTGCTATCAGTGACTCCGTCACCAACAACTTGTTTGTTTTTATATTGATTTCTGGAGGTTTTCTCATCATCCTTCTTCCTAAGTTGGCCTCTCCTAATGAGGGCATCTTCTACTCTTCGAGCTAAATCTATAGCCTGATCGAAGGTAGTTAAAGTAGCTATTGATAGCTCATAAGATATTTGTTCTTGTAAATTATTGATAAAAATGTCCAACATTTCCCTATAAGGTAGCACAAAGTGCAGTTTTCCTATCAACCGCCTCCATCTAGCTAAGAAATCGGCAAAACATTCATCCTTATCTTGTTTTAAGTTGTATAAATCTTTAATGGTTACATGCCTCTCGATGTAGGCACTAAATTGATGGACAAAAGATTCAGCTGTTTCTTCAAAGTTTCTCAAGGAATGAGTGGGCAATTGATAGTACCACTCTAATGCCATTCCACCTAAACTTTTTGGGAACATTTTTAGTAATAGCAAGTCATCATGTGATATATCATGACATGCTATCCTAAACATGCGAAGATGCTCTATGGGATCTTCGGTTCCTTTATATATAGGCAAGATAGGCATGGGAAAATGCTTAGGGTATGGTTGTGCTACAACTATGGGATCCAAAGGTTGACTACATATCTCTCGATAATTATACGAGGGACGGTAAGGATCTATCTCGGTCCATACGCGAAGCTAACTGTTTCACCATGGCTTCCAGATTACTAGTTTGCCCACCATATTGGTTCGGTAGGGCATTGATATGGGATTTGTGAGCATATGATGGAGGGACATGAAGATTAGATGCTATGTTGCTATTGTGTAAATTGTTGGTAGGAAAGGTGTTATGAAGGAATTTTGAAGTTGTATTATGTTGTATTCCATATTGTTGAAAATTGGTGTTTGACTTCATTTTAGGTTTTTGTTTACTTGAAGCATATTGATCAATAGTTTGGCGAAGTAAAGCAGTTGAAGGAAGTTTTCTTTTGTGTGGGAATGATTTTAGGCTGAATAACAGGTTCCTTAGGAGGTTGGGTAACCTGTTGTTTTGACATGTTTTGAATCATAGTGACCATATCTGTATTGGATGGTCCAGCCTTATCACTTTCTTGATCAATGAAAGACAAGGGATTAGTGCGCACATCAAACATATGTTCCATGGCTGCTTGAGTGTCACTAATTTGCCCTTTATCCATACAAACCGCCATATTAAGAACACCAATGTTATTATGGAAAAATTTCCAGAAATGATCTACGTTGTCAAAAGCAATAGTTCCATCTCGAGCTACTCTAGGGGATGAGGATCCATCCTCTTTAACATTTTCTTCTTGTTCATTGTCTTCACCTAGGTCATATTCTGGTTGATCTAGAGTTTCTCCTTCCGGAATTGGATCTTCGTGAAGGACATTTGGGTCTCTAGTTTTATCTTCTAACCAATCTTCTTCTTCTCCTTCAGTTTGTTTACCATTCCTAAGTTTAGGCATTGTGCTTAATTTTAGATTTCAGCAAATATATATATATATATATATATATATATATATGCAACAAGCTTAAGAGGTATATATTAATTATATACCTACTACAATATTTAAAATGAAAGGTTTTGGTTTTTTGTTATGTTTTTTAGTTTTTCTTTGTTTTTGAAATAATATTGTAAAGATAACAAATAACACAATATGCAAGAAATAATACTGAAAACAATGATCTAATTTTCTATAAACAATTTATAAATATCATTAATAGGCTCGAGTTCTTCAGGAGTCATGAAGTGTTCTTCTTCAAATTGAAAGTTTTCCTTCAAAAATTTAATGAAAAGAGCTATAGTAATATTATCTGTCTCAGATGCTGGTTGATAGAAGTAAAGCTCATGGCAATACTCTCGATATAACACAGCTCTAGGAACTCTATTCCATATTTCCCTATCATAAGAACAACCTCTTGGTCTTCTACATGACCTAGAAATTGGGTACAATAACTGCGTTCTCGAGGTATTCCTTGAAGGTGAAAAATTCTGAAGATACAAGAGCTCTCCTATAAGCTAACCATCTATGGCAGGCTCTCTGAAGTTCATGATAAAAGACGAGTTGATGAGGATCCAGGATTCTATCTAGGACTAGCCTCTTGATTTGTTTAAATTTTGTTGACCTAGATGAAATGACACTAAGTCTTCTATCAAGTTCGTCCCACAAGAGTTGATTTCTATCCTGTTTCGTGCACACTAAGCACATAATTGATTTCTATGGCTGCCAATTGGTTTTCAACATTTATAGTAACTGCTAATATTTTCTTAGGAGCTACCATCTAAACATGACATGCAACTTATTAATTTTAAATGATTTGAAATGCATCTATGTTTTGGTTGTTTTTATTTTTATTTTGTTTTTGTTTTCAAAAGGTTTAAAATGTATTCACGTCGGGTTCACCAAAATGTATCGCTCCAAATTTTTCACACCCTTACCTTCAGGCTATAGGATCCATGCCTAGAAGGAGGATGGGAAAAGGATGGCATGGTACCTCGGACTGAGAGGCCTTGCGAAGGTCCCGCCTCTCAAGGGAGGTGTATTATGGTGATTTTTCGATGGATGGTGGGTTCACCAGGAAACATTTAATGGCAGTTTCCACGCCTAGGTTGGGAATGTGTTTTATGTGTTCATTTTTATCCTTAAACATCCATGTC
Organism: Wollemia nobilis; assembly: GCA_028583015.1. Taxonomy (NCBI): domain Eukaryota; kingdom Viridiplantae; phylum Streptophyta; class Pinopsida; order Araucariales; family Araucariaceae; genus Wollemia; species Wollemia nobilis. The sequence continues at coordinate 4,088,163 of JAQPPZ010003192.1, read as the reverse complement.
CTAGGTTTGGCCAAAATGCGTCTAAGTTATTCTATATGAAGATGCAGATTAAATGAATACAAAAAACAGAATTAAGACAGAAAATAGAGAAATTAAGCAAGATTAAAAGAACATACCTGATCCGGATGTCTGATGAAGATTCTGATTCTTGAAGCAGTCAGGATCGCCTCTGATTTGACAGAATCATCTACGATCTAACAAGATCATCTGAGATCTGACGAATTCATCAAACGAATTCATCAGAGACCTACAAACAGAGAAATAGGTGCAAAACATAGAAAATACAGCAATGCTAACAGAGGGAAATAATGTAAAATGACAATAAGAACATCAAACTAAGAATTGTGAATAGAAATATGAATGCATCATACTGATTAAATAATAATTATGACTTAATTATGCATTTGATCTAGATGGGTGAACTCCAAGATGCAAGATAACATAAAATAATAAATAAACTAGCTAATTGCAGAACAAAACAACAGATTGAAGAGAGGAAAATGCAAACTTTGGGCACTGATTGCCTCAATGTTGACTGCAGTCGAAATCATCTCGCATTGGTACGAAATCATCTCTGATTCGACAGGATCACCTCCGATCTGAACAGGATCATCTGCGATGATGTAAGCTTGCTCCGACTGAAAAACACTAAGGTACCTGCAACAAAATTTGAATAGAACTAATGCAAATAATAATTTAGGATGCCTTAATGCGTGTGAAGTCAGTTTGTAGAGGATTTCAGCCAGGGGGTGCTAAGGGGAGGGCTTAGGATTAAATAAGCTTAGGAGGGAGGTTAGGAGGTTGGAGATCATCCCTATTTGGGAGATCTCCAATGGGGAAGGGTCTCTAACGGTGCAGACACGCTTCTGCCCGGATTAGAGACGCCGTTGGAACATAAGCTAATTGTGCAAAATCAGTTTTGGGACAAGATCGTCTGGACGTCCTAGCCCAGATGAAATCGTCCGATCTGAGGCGATATCGTCTGATCGGCGACGATATCGTCAAACGGTCAAAACAACCTCTAAAAATGGCATGGGAAAGGAGGAAACGGATTACACGATGGTTAACGGGCGGTTTGGGAGGTTAAAATTTGAATTTGAATATTTACTAGAGTAATTGTAATTATTAAGGTTTTACTGCACCAATTTTAGGGTGCTACACAATGTATGTCCCACTCTAAATTTTGTATGCTTACATAGATTTGCTCTATCTTCATCCCATTTTAGGACCATATATCCTTCTTAAAGTCTTTGTGAGGCAGTCCTCTTATCAAAGTACTTCTTCATTACCAATTGCATCAACTTTGCAAACCTGAGCTCCATAAGATAACAATGCTCTAAATTCATTTGATGAACTAGCTCCAAGGTAAGAAGTTCTAGTGAAATAGGAAGCCTGTCTTCCTTGCCATACACAACTCTAAAGGGGGATTAGCCTATGCCTTACTTTAGTGTAATTCTATCTACCCAAAAGGTAGCTTTCAATTTGGTATGCCATGTTCATTGATTCTCCTCCACTGTTATTTTAATGATCTTGATCAATTTTTTATTTGTGGACTCAGCTAGCCCATTCCCTTGAGAGTAATAGTTGGAAGATATATTCATGTAGATCTCATACTTGATACCAAACTTTGTGATTGAAACACCTATTAATGCTTTAGCATTATCAACAATATCTATCTCAGGTGCTCCAAACCTTGTAATAATACTTTCCAAAAAGTCAACAATGGCCCCTCTAGTGGCTTATTTTAATGCAATAGCCTCAGTCCATCTTGTGAAATAATATGTGGTTGTCAATATAAACTTGTGGCCAACACTTGATGGTGGATTAATCACACCTATGAAGTCTAATCCCCATTGTGTGAATATTTGATCTACAGTAATTGGTTGTAAGGTAAAGGGATCCCTCTTCTTACTTCCTGAGAAAAAATAATATTCCTTACATTTTCAAACCCACTGAACTGTATCAACAAATAGAGTTGGCCAAAAATAACCATCTCTCATTATTTTAGCTATTGTAATTGATGATGAGAAATGACCTCCTGAAAAACCTTGGTGGAATTCTTGCAATAGTTTTTTAATATTTTTGTAGTCCAATACACCTTAGGAGGACACCTTCCTAAATTATTTTGAAAAAATTATCATAAATCACTTCAAAAGATAATGCTTTTAATCTCAGATTTCTTCTTTGGAATCTGTTGCATATCACTAGGTAGGTTCTAAATTTTAAATAATCCATCATAACATGGAACCAATTTAACTCTTCTTCTACTGGCTGAGCATTAAAGAATGCTTTCTCAGTATTTAAATCCTCTGCAAGGTGTTGACATATGACTCTTCCCCATACTAGTTGTGTCACTTTGATGTCAACATCAAAATTCATTATTTTTATCACCCAGTTGGACCTTTTATCAAGAAAATTATGACCTAAAAAAATTTCTTTAATGTTGGGATGGACCACAAAGATTGTTATTCTATTCCGAGCCATCAAATTCTTGAAATTTTTTAAGGCTCTAAGGAGTGCAAAAATCTATTTTTCCACAAAATCATACCTCTCTTCATACTCCTTAAGGGTCTGGCTAATGAAGGTAATGGGCTGCTCCATTTTCTCATCATTTTCCTATGTAAGAACAACATCAATTCTATATTCTCTCCCAAAAGCATTCAAAATGAAATCTCTTTCAAAATTGGGGTTAATTAAAATAAGGGCTTTAGAAATAGCATCCTTGATTTTCTTGGTCCATATAAAGGACCGATCCTTCTTAAACATTATGGTAATTGGTTTTATTATGTCAACAAATTTAGATATAAACTTCCTCACAAAATTTATCTTACCCAAGAATGACTACAAATCCTTCTTGTGAGTAGGTAGGGACAAGGTATAAATAGCTTCAACACATTCTAGATCAATGGAAAGACCCTTCTTGGATACAACATGTCCCAATAGTTTAGCCTCTTCTACAACAAAAATACATTTCTTTGGGTTTAAAGAAACCCCAAACTCTCTACATCTTTAAAAAATGCTTTTAGATGTTGCATATGATCATTAGCATTCCTGGAGAATACTGTAATGTCATCTAAATAAACCAGAATTGATTTATTTATCATTCCTTTGAAAGTTAGGTCCATAGCCCTTTGAAAAGTGGCACCTGCATTAGAAAGACCAAAAGTCATTATGTGATATGCATATGTGCCCAATTTGGTGGTAAATATAGTTTTATGTTGGTATTCTTCCTTAATAACTATCTGATTAGAACCTAAAACACCATCCAACATAGAAAATATTTTAGCTCCTACCACATTTTAAAATATATGATCCATTGAGGGTAATGGATAATGGTCTTTAAGGGAGACACGATTCAAATCCTGAAATTCCACACATAGTATGATTTCTCTATTTTTATTTCTAACTGGTACCAATTTGGATACCCAAGTGGAGTGCTTGGGATATATGATACATGCCTTAATTAATTTTAGCAATTATTTTCTCATCAAAGGTTCAACTTTGGGATTGACAAGTATTTGCTTCTAGAACATTGGTGTAGCATCAGGAAGGAGATCTATAGTGTGTTGTATAACATCTGGAGCATACTCTTTCAATTGGTCATAATCCCATGCTATAATATCATCATATTCTTTGAATTTTTGAATGAAAACAACTTCTTGTTTAGGAGAATTACATTTTCCAAGAATATGGACTTCACCTGGTGCAATTTGGACATCTCGACAAACATTCCTTTGTATTTATCATCAAGAATGAGCAAAATTTCCAAAGTAATGAGTCCCTTTGGAATCATGTTGCTACTAAGTTGAATGATATCACTACCCTCATATGTCTGCTACAACTTAGCTTGGATATCCTTAAAAAATTTAGCCTCTTACAAAATAAAGTTTGCTATCTGCTGATTGGAGTCAAACACTTGCCAATGTTTATCACTATTAGAAACTAAGAGCCTAATAATTGATTTTACATGTTGTTACTCCTTGTTGAATAAATCAATAGGTAACTCATATTGTGCCCCCACAACTGCCATCCTATCAACTTCTTGATTGCTCTTTATAGGAATTATTTGGATATTCAAAGCATCAAATCCTTCAAGTAGGTCTAGCACTCCAAATTTATATGCTTTTATAAGTTTATTATGAATAGCACATTTCCACTTAACTTGCTGCACTACCAATTTTGAATCACTAAAAATATACAGCATTTTCACACCTCTTTTATTTGCTTGTAGAATTCCATGAATTAGAGCTTTATACTCTACCATTTTGTTAGTGTAGCTGAACTGGAGGTTGAAGAAATGAAGGAATTTCTCTTCAAAAGTGGAGGTGATCACTACACTAGCAATATCACCTTTCTTGCACTTATATCCATCAAAATGTATCTTCCACATGCCTTCTATTTGTTGTCCTATTTCCATAACCTCTGGCATTGTGCTATTCTCCTCCAAGATACAGTAGATTCCTATGCCAACCTCTTAAAATTTATCATATGGATCAGATCCATATAACCCATTTGCCCACTCAATATGAGTATCAAGAATAGGAGGTGTTTGGATTTTCTTAGAAGAACTATCTGAATCCATGGTTGTATAATTAATTTTAGGTTTAGGATCATGGAGTTCTACATGGAAGTGAGAGATAGGCTCAGCTGATATGAAGAATTTGGTACCATATATTATGGTTAAGGACATCTTGGACCAATATAGAGATATATAACCCCCTAATTTTATTGTGAATTCCTTAGATAAGAATACATAAAACATAGGTTGAAGGTCTATGATTGATATATCATGTGTAATAGTAAGGCTGGGGCAGGCATGTAAAGTAAGGTCTAAATTTATAGCCACACCCAATGTCCTAATAGTGGTACCATCTAGTTGCATGACACCAACATTCATAGGCTCAATTGAAAATCCTAAAATATCAGCTATTCTCTTTGGCATTACACAACTACTAGCTCTTGAATCAATCATGCAATTATGGACCAAATGCTTTCCTATTATGAGGATCATATAGAAAGGAGGAGGTTTAGTAGGTGACTGTACCTCATTAGGAGCCATTTGTATCAAACTTAGAGCTTCTGCAATAGAATCTTTAGTATTTTTAGGTCTTGAAGATACATGACTCAAATATTATTTGAGGAGGTCCATGTGTCCTGGTAATGCAAGAGCATCCCACATAGAAACTTGCAGGCTGGTATTCTTCATTTGCTCCACCAAATTGATAGGCTTATTTTTATGTTTTTATTTGTCAGTCCAATCATTTCTTGGCCTCTCAAAAACTAGGTAAGTAGGCCTATTTTTCCATGTTGTACTAGGTTGCTGCACTTGAGTCTATTTATTTCTCCAATCTGGAACATCCTTGAATGTGATTACAGGTTGTTGTTTCTAAGTCTATTGATTTCTGTAATATAGAACATCTTTGAGTGAGATTGTAAGCTACTGTTTGACATTGGTACTTGGAGGTTGAGGGGATATGTTTGCTTGTGATATAGAAGAACCATCAGTTACACTTTTGCTTTAGACTTGGTATTATAGTTGAACTGTACTTGCTTTTTAGTCTGATTTTCCATAGTCTGGTTCACTACACAATGCTCATTTTCTTGCCAGTACATCAAAATGCTATCAGGAGTTGATGCAGGAGGATGTTGATATTGTTTTTGTTCCACTATATGATAGTTAGGATCCTGTGCCACTAAATAACTACTACTATTTCCATATGCACAACCATTTGGATCATGAGGTAATTGACAATGAGGGCACCACCTTTTTTTCTTAGCTAAGTTATTTTGCAAAGGTACCAAGGCTTGATTTGGATTGGTAATAGTAAGCAACTATGCTTGTAAAGGCCTTGCTAGATGAGCATGATTTTGATATAGAGGCTTATGCTTATAAGGAGAGTAGTATGGCTAGAAATACCTCTGTTGAGGCTAGTTTCACTGCTTCTCTAGACTATTAAGCTTGTTGCTCATTCTTATGACTAAATTCAACAGATCATTAATTTGGTATTTTGATTGACCAAAAGTGTTAGGTACATTATCATTAATTGGAAATGGATTAACTGTTGGAATATTAGAAAAATATGTTGGCAATTTGAGTTATTTTATGTTGTCATTGATGTCACATGGATCATTGATGTCACATGGATCACATTGAGTTTTGGTGGCCAAATGATATTTTGGAAAGCATGGATAAATACAGGGTTTTTGTGAAAACCAAGGCAGGAAAAATAAAAGGTTTTATTTAAAACCATGGATGGTAGATTTGAACTGGGTTTTTCTTAAAACCCAAGTTGGCCTTTCGTTTCATCGAAAAAGGTGCCCCGATGATGGAGATATTTAATTTTTAATATTTAGTTTAAATTTTAATTATTTAAAATTTAAATTTAAATTTAAAATTAAATATGCAAGATTTTTGCCGACGTCATCAAAAATAATAAGGAGGCTATATAAAGGGGATACCTAAGGTTCATAAACTAATCCTTGCTCGTGGTTAATAATCGTTGGCTAAGCATCCGAATTGAGCTCGTGCGAAAATCTTTTAGAAAGCAGAAGTAGCGAATAAACGAAGGTTGGTCGAAGTCCAAAGTCATCATGGGTAGAGTGGCGCATTGGCAATTGGATTTTGGCTAAGGTGTGTGGCAGCACAAACGTCAAGGTTTCGAATCCCCTTGACTGCGTTCGAAAGGCGTTGGAAGAAAAGTGCTCGAAGCGCTTTTGATTTGCGGAAAGGGAGGAAAGGTTTTAAGGCACGTTGTGCCTTTCCCTTTCGAATGAGCGGCTAGCTCGTGTGGCAACCTTAGCCGCGGCTAAGGCGCTCGTGGTGTGGGCAAGTCGGGGGTTCGAATCCCCTTGAGGAGGTAAATACGTTTTTGCTCTAATTAATTTTGTTAAGCCCTAAGTTGGAGTTATAAGGTGGTTAGGAATAATTAAAGTTTTTAATTAAACTTTGTTTTTATAAGGGTTGTGATTATTATTTCAAAGGTGGATGAGTTGTTGATTTAATTTGATGTTCATGAAATTGAGAATTAAGATTTAGGAGAAATAAGGAGTTGTTATAAAATAATTTTTGAGAGGTTTATTGATTATTATTTTTGATAAGGGTTTTTATTAAAAAGGACTTTGGTGGATGTGTTTATTAAGTTGGAGTAAAAAGGTGTAAATTGAGTTATGCTTTATCTTGTGATTATTATTTGAAGTCCACTAACCCTTATTGAGATTGGAAAGGAAAGTTGTGTTTAGTGTGGCAGATTTTGTGGACAACTTCTTGGCATCAAAAAGGTATGGGCACATTCTCCTATTGATTGTTTATGGTGGTTGATTTCTGAAATATCATTGGAGTGAAAAGGATTGATTGTGGTTTCCTTTTCGAAAGTGGTTGGTTGAATGCTTCAAGGTTTTCTGGTTTGAGAGTTGTGTTTAAACCTTGTTTTATAAGCATAGTTGTTGAAGCCCATTGGTTATGTAAAGAACTTGAAAAGAACATGAGTATCATTGTTATGTGAGATTTGTGGTTGAGCATTGTTGGAAACATTTGAGTTGGTTGATACATGCTTGGACTAGGGTTTTGTGAGAAAGAGTTGTCCCTTGTGGTGATTGGTTGAGTTGAGTTGATTGAGCCTAGTCAAGTGATTGTGTGAGGTGATTGTTCAAGTCCCATGAAACAAACTATTCTATAATTCTGATTTGAGTTGAGATTGAGCTTAGAACATATTGAGTCTCTAACAATTCTCTTTATGCTTCTATGAGTTGACTTGAGTTGAGATTGATTTGAGTTGAGTTGAGTTGAGATCATTGTGGATCATTGTTGTCATCCATTGTAGAGTGCATTGCCATTCATTGTTGAGTTCATCTTTGAGCCTTGCCTTCATATATTTGTGGATGAGATTTGAGTACTACTTGAGCATGATTGATTGAGCCTTTGAGAAGGCCTTTGGGATAGATTTCTGGACATATTTGTGGTAGTTTGTGTATGATTGATTGAGCCTTTGAGAAGGCTTTGTGGATAGTTTTTGGGACAGATTTGTGGATAGTTTTAGACAGATTTGTGGATAGATTTGGGATAGATTTTGATGAGGTTCTGAGTGAGCCTATTGAGTAGAGTTGAGCAAGTTCTTGGTGAGCTTGCTAGAGCATTTTGGACAAGTTCTTGGTGAGCTTGTTGACCATATTTGAGCAAGTTCTTGGTGAGCTTGCTTGGAGCATATTTGAGACAAGTTCTTAGTGAGCTTGTTGGAGCAGATTTGAGCAAGTTCTTGGTGAGCTTGCTAGAGCATATTTGGACAAGTTCTTAGTGAGCTTGTTGGAGCAGATTTGAGCAAGTTCTTGGTGAGCTTGCTAGAGCATATTTGGACAAGTTCTTAGTGAGCTTGTTGGAGCAGATTTGAGCAAGTTTTGGTGATTGAGCAGTTTTGGACAAGTTTTGTGAGCTTGTTATGAAGATTTGGACAAGTTCTGTGTGAGCTTGTTATTGCCTAGCTTTGAGCAGATCAAAGAAATTTGGACAAGTTCTGTGTGAGCTTGTTGAGCAGTTTTGGACAAGTTCTGTGTGAGCTTGTTATGCAGATTTGGACAAGTTCTGTGTGAGCTTGTTATTGCCTAGCTTTGAGCAGATCAAAGAAATCATTGTATTGGATAAGGATCCTTATTTCTGTGTGAAATATTATAAGGATATTATCTTGTGGAGTACCCCACATTGGGGGAACCACGTTAAATCTTGTGTCTCAATTGTGTATGGTGACTTGTGCTCTTGCTTACTATTGCTATCTGAGTTATTAATGCACACTGCTATATTTGGTTATTGTAATTAAGGACATTAATTGATATTGGTTTGGAAAGAAAGTAAAAAGTGGTCTTATATTGTTCACCCCCCTCTCAGTATAAGCTTGTGTTCTTCAATTGGTATCAGAGTGGGTTCCTTTGGAAAAGCTAACAACTTGAGGGTAGATTCTACAAGAACATAGATGGCTTCATAGAATGGATCATCTACAAATAAGGCTCCACTATTTGATGGTAACAATTATGCTTTCTAGAGCATGAGGATGAAGAACTACTTGATATCACAAGGATATGAGGTATGGCAAATGGTTGAAAAAGAGTATAGGGTTGAATGTGATCCTGAGGCAGATAAGACTATCAAGAAATTGGTTGAGATCAATGCAAGAGCAATGAATTATATTTTGAGTGGGCTACGAGAGATAAATTTTGTAAAGGTTATGGTATGTAATTCAGCTAATGAGATGTGGACCAAGTTGTGGAATACTTATGAAGGAGATTCCAAGGTAAAGTTGGCAAAACTACAAACTCATAGAAAAATATTTGAGGAATTGAAAATGGAAGATTCTAAAGATATTGCAAGGTTTTTACTTCAAGTTGATGAGATTACTAACACCATGAGAGGTCTAGGATTTGAGATGAAAGAATTAGAAGTTACTCAAAATGTTTTGAGATCACTTCCCATGAAATATGATGCTAAGGTTTCAACAATAGAAGAAACAATGGATATCAACAAGCTAACAATGGAAGAATTGCAAGGAAATCTCATAGCTTATGAAATGAGGGTAAGTAAGCATCAGGTTCCAATAAAAGAGATTGCATTCAAGGCTTCAAAAAAAGAGAAAGGGAAAGTTCCATAAATAGATAGAGTTGTAGATAATTATGAGGAAGCTAACTTCATCAAAAGGAATAAGGACTCAAGGAATTTTAGGGATATAAGGAAATTTAGATGCTACAAGTGTGGTGATCTTGGTCACTATGCATACAAGTGTCCACATGAAGAAAATAGTGATGATGAAAAATAGGGTCACAGAAGAAAATAATATGGAAAGCATAAGCATGAAAAAGATGATAGATACAAGCAAAACATGTATGAGAAGAAGAAAATTTTTCGTAAGGCAAAGAAATATTACTACATTGTAGATGCAAGCAATAGCTTAGATCATAGTGATAGAAACCAATCAGATGAAGAAGAATGTACATTCTTTGGAATAAGTGAAGAAAGGCAAGAACACCTATTCCTAGGTATTGAAGTTAAAGAAGAGGATATATCTATTGAAGAAAGACATGAAGAGCTTGCCATAGCCATTGAGCAAGAAAATAGGTACAAGAAGGGTCTAAGGATACTAAAATGCTTCATATGTGGAGATTTTGGGCATATAGATGATGATTGCACATACTACAAAAATTGCAACAAGGAAAGTTTATTTGTTGAAAAAGAAAGCAACAGTTCCAGTAATAGTTCTAGCAACAGTTCTAGTGACAATTCCAACAACAGTGATGATGAAGAAGAGGATTCCACAAAACAAGAAAAGAAAATTAGGAGGTTGGAAAAGAAAATCAAGAGGCTTGAAAATAAGGTTCATGAAAATGAAAAGGTCAATATGATGCTTAATCAACACATTCAAGATTTGGAAAAAGAGCTTTAAGAAACAAAAGAGCTTGGCATCACTATTTTTGAGAAATTGAAGGAGAGAAAAGAAATATGTAATCAGTTAGAAGAAGAAGATCAGAAAAGTTTGGGGACCTACATAAATGAGTTAGCATGATTTCAAAGGAATTCAAAAACTCTGGATAATTTTTTGGATTTACAACGAGATCCATTTATAAAGACAGGGCTTGGTTATGAATAAGAGAAATAAAAATAAGTACACAAGGACCTATATTTGATCAGGAGGCTTTTTTTAGAAGTCTATAAGGAAGAACCGGTTCTAAAGAAAATAAGTAGCAGAAATGGATACTTTCATTTCGAGGCTATAGAGATGTGTGCAATTTGCTACTTGACACAAATAAAGAGAAAGAAGAGGAATATTCAAAGCATCAAAGTCTCATATTTTAGGTTTGGGGAATCACACTCAAAAGGAAAGGAATTTCTAAAATATGAAAGCAAGAAAGCACCTACGATTTGTGAGGAAAGTTACTATGGCTCCAAATATTCAGTTTGTGTTGGCAATTTTGGGTACATTGGGTACATTGCCTTTGCTCAAGTGTTGATGTTGTCATTGATGTCAAGAAGCAGAAAGGTTTTTTGTGAAAACCAAGGCAGACAAAATAAAAGGTTTTATTTAAAACCATGGACAACAGATTTGAAATGGGTTTTTCTTAAAACCCAAGTTGGCTCTTCGTTTCGTTGAAAAAGGTGCCCCGGTGATGAAGATATTTAATTTTAAATATTTAGTTTAAATTTTATTTAAAATTTAAATTAATATTTTAAAATTAAATTAATGTATTTTCCGTCGTGGTTGAAAATGCCGACGTATTTGGAAATAAAGGGCGAAATGAAAGTGCATATAAAATAAGGCAAGGGATAATAAAAAAAATGAGACAATATTTTCGCATCCACCCAAGCACGTGAATAAAAAGGAAGAAGAATTCGTGCGCATTCCAAGGGCAACGAAAGACAAAAGTTGAAGTGCGCCATTTTTGTCTTACATGGGTGCGGAGGACTCTAGTTCAATTTGCGTAAGAAGCACGCGCAAATTGTGGCTAAGGTGTGCTTTAAATTATTCTTAAATTTTATTCTATTTTGGATGTTTATGGAAGGATGGGAAGTAATACGCGTTGTTAGGTAAGCCTACGAGTTATAAGGGTTTTTGGCTGTAATATAAAGAAGGGAAGTTAGATATTGGAGGTATAAAAAATAATATATATTTTGTTGTAATATTAAATTGTTTGGGATCTTTCTTTTTGAGTATTTAGAAAAAGAGTTAAGGTTTGGAGTAATAAGGGTGTAAGGTATTTGTTTTGTTATAGAAGTATGAAAAATTAATTTTGAGAAAAGGAAGAAAGAGTTATAAGGTTATGCATTGTTGTGATTTATTTTATTTTATAGTATAAGTGGTTTTGGGAGTTATAAGGTTATGCAATGTTATGATTTATTTTATTTTATGGTACAAGTGGTTTTAGGAGAGATAAAGGGAGTTGTGCAATTAAAGGGTTTGGTGATGATTATTGAAAGGTGGAATAATGTTGATTATTTTGTGATCTACTAACCCTTGTGAAGATTGGCAAAAGAAAGTTGTGATGGTGGCAGATTTCCAAAGGGGTTCCTTCACTTCAATAAGGTATGGGCACATTCTTCTTATGAGTATGATTGGTGTATGTTATTCCTGAAATAAGATTGGAGTGAAAAGGTTTTCAACAAGGTTTCCTTTGGTTGAGTGTAAGTCCTAGTTTTTGGTTTGTTGAAGACTACTTATGCATTGTTATCATTGATGAGAGTTTTGGTGAATGCATAATTCTGGTTTGAGGTAGTGGAAGCATTGTGCACTAGGGTTTATGATTGTGAGTCTTGCTACTTGCTTTGAGTTGGTGAAACCCTTAGTTGGCTGTTTTGATATTGATGGATGAGTGCTTCCATAGTGGTTGTGTTGATCAAGTTAATGCTTTACTTGATACATGATATTGGGCTTACTCCATTGAGTTGATTTGAACAAGTTATTCTATGCATTTGGTGATATTGTGTTGGTGGCTGTTTTGTTCAAATATCTTTGGAGGGAAAAGGATTTCTACTTGTTTCCTTTTCTTGTGATGATTGGTTGAATGCTTCAAGGTTAATGTTGAGTTGAATGATGTTGGTTAAACCTTGTCTTTAAGCATTGTTGTTGAAGCCCTAATTGGTTGAGAAAAGATATTGGTTGTTGGAAAGAACATGAGTATCATTGTTATATGAGATATTGCATGGTTGGCAATTGTTGGGTTGTATTTCATGTTCTTGAGAAAAGCATACTACATCTATCTTATTCTTTTGAGATTTGAGATTGAGTTGAGATTGAGATTGGGAGTTAAGTATAGAACATATTGAGTCTCTAACAATTCTCTTTATGCTTCTATGAGGTTGATGAATCATATTGAGTCTCTAACAATTCTCTTTATGCTTCTATGAGGTGGATGAATCACATTGGGTCTCTAACCATTCTCTTTGTGGGTTCATGCCAAGCAAGTGTTCTTGATAAACTTGTGAGCAGGTTTTGGACAGGTTCCATTGGGGACTTGTGAGCAGTTTGTTTTGGATAGGTTCCTGTGGGGACTTGTGAGCAGATTTGGACAGGTCTTAGCAGAGGACTTGTGAAGCTGAGGTTGATAGTTCTATCAGAGAACTTGAGGACAGAGGTGCATTGGTTCTATGAGAAGAACCTGAGGACAGATTTGTGCCAGACCGAAGGACTGTGTTTGGTGCTGATCAAAGACAGAGGACGAGGACATTTGTGCTAGACCGAAGGACTGTGTTTAGTGCAAATTCGAGGACCAGCTTTGAGGTGATAGAGTTGAGGACAGAGGTCTCCAGCCAGAGCAGGGAAGACAGGTGTCTTCTATGGATAGAGTTCCATTTGCTAAGGGCAGCGGAGGCAGAGGTCTTCTAGAGGATCACCGACCAGAGCAGAGGTAGGGGAAGGTATCTCCTTTGAGCAGAGGCTCATAAATTCAGATTGGGGGAAGGTTTCTCCTTTGAGCCGAGGCTCATAAACATTGTAATTGGGAAGGTTTCCCAAAGAACTTTGAGATAACTTTTAGAGAAAAGTTTTGTGGATGAACCATGTAAATTGTTGTGTCACTTTGTGGATGGTTTTGTGCATTGCTTTGATATTGCTTTGGATATATTGCTTTACTATTTTGAAGTATAAAGGAAAAAGTAAAAAGAGGTCTTATACTGTTCACCCCCCCCTCTCAGTATAAGCTTGTGTTCTTCAATTGGTATCAGAGCAGGTTCCTTCGAAAAGTTTAACAGCTTGAAGGAAAAGCTAGTAAAGAACACAATGGATCATTCAAGTGGCAATGCAAGCACCTATTCTTGATGGATCAGATTTTGGTCTTTGGAGTGCAAGGATGAAGGTTCATCTAATGGCACTTGGGAATGAGGTTTGGGAAGTGATTGAAGATGAGTACACTATTCCTGAACATGGTCCTAATACTAAAGAAGAAAGGCTCCTACATCACAACAATTCAAAAGCAATGAATGCAATCTTGAAAGGCTTACGTAAAGCAGATCTCACCAAAGTGATTCACTGCAAGACAGCTAGTGAAATGTGGAATCAGTTGAAGGTGGTTCATACAGGTGATACAAATGTCAGAAAGGCCAAGTTGAGACACTTCAAAGGTATGTTTGAACAACTCAAAATGAATGATGATGAAAATATTAGTGACTACATGCTTCGTATGGATGAAGTTGTTAACTCCATGAAAGACTTAGGTTTTGAGCTTGCTGAAAATGATGTTTGTGATAAGATTTTAAGATCTCTTCCTAATAGATTTAGTGAAAATATTTCTGCTATTGAGGAAGCTAAAGATTTGGATAAGTTAAAAAAATATGAGCTCCATAGTATACTTGCAACATTTGAGTTGAGAACTCAAGTGAAGGTTGATGTCAAGGAGGAGGCAACTTTCAAGACTACCAAGAATTCCAAAGGTAAACAACTTCAAGAGAGTGATGAGTCTTCTGGTGATGAAGAGGCATATTACAAGCAAGAAAGGCAAGTTCTTTAGAAAGCACAAAAATATGAAAAACGTGAGATGTTTCAATTGTGGAAAGTTTGGTCATTATGCTACTAACTGTATCGTTGCCAAGGATGAAAGTGATGAAGTTAAACAGGATTGTAAGAGCAAGGATTCTGAAAGGCATAGGCATCAAAGGAAGAACAAAGATGAGCACAACAATAAAGGAAAGAGGTATTCTCACAAGCACAAGAAGAGCTTCTACCTAGACAAAGCAAGTAAGTGTTCTAGCAATGATAGTGAAAGTTCTTCAAGTGATAATGAAAATGAGATGTTGTTCATATCGAAAAAGAGGAAGAACCGAAACATAGATTCATTATCATGAAATGTCTTAGATGTGGAAATTTTGGTCACCTTGAGGATGATTGCACAAATAATGAATTGGTTGTTAGTATGTATGAGGATGCTTCAGAAAATGATAAGGAAGATGCATGTATGGTTTTTGAAAAGGGTAGCACCTCTAGTGATAAGAAATCTGAAAAAGGCCTTGATAATTCAAAGTGCAATCAAAAAGAGGATCTTGAATGTGAACTTACAAATGCTCTTAGTGTTTTGAAAAAGGAAAGAAAGAAGAATGCTAGACTCAAGGATAAGTTAGATGAATGTTGTATGGAGAGAGATGAACTTATAGAAAGTCTTGATGTCTCTATGGCTAATGCACAAGAACTCAAGAATGAGTTAGAATCTAAGGTGCTTGAGTATAGTGAATTAGAACAGAAAATGGCTTCTTTGAAAGAGGAAAATAAAAAGTACAAGGATAAGCTGTACAGGTTTCAAGAAAGCTCCAAAAAGGTTAAGTCTCTCATCCAAAGTCAAAGAAATCCAACAGATAAAACAGGTCTTGGTTTTGTTAAGCCTCACAAGAAACAAGTTGGAGAGTCTAGTAAGAGATTCCAAAAGGAAGAGAGTTCTAATGAGGAAAATATTTCAGATCATGAGTCCTTGAATGATAGATGCATAGAAACAGAAAACAGATTTCGAAATGAGAAGAAGGAGAAGTTTTCAGGACCTGAGAAGTCAAATAAAGGAAAGTTTCAAGGCAGATGTTTTGCTTGTCACAGGTTTGGTCACATGGCTGTACATTGCATGGCTCAGGTGAAGAAGGTAAATAACAGTTTCAGAAGTGGTGATTTCTTTTATGGGTATTGCTACTCTTGCAATCAGTTTGGGCACAAGGCAGTTCATTGCAAGGCAAACAATAGGAACAGGTTTAGTCATAACAAGTGGATTCAAAGAACAGGTATGCCTCAAAGAAATAACATTGTTACTTGTTACAAGTGCAACAATGAAGGTCACATAGCTAGACAGTGTAGAGCTGAAATTCCAGAATACAGGAACAAGAACAGTGGCATGATCAGGTCCAAGGATCAGAACAATGACAGGAACAGGAATATGGACAGAGAGTTCAAGAGAAGGCCCGGCAAGGAAGTTATAGACGCTGATGATGATCAGTGCCTAATGGGAGTTTTACTCCCACCCCAGAATTAATCACCTCAACAGGAGGTGGGGGAGGGACTAAGCTAAGAGGCTCATTCTTAGTTTCGAGCCCCAAAGGTGGCCCTTTGCCATTGATGACAAAGGGGGAGAGATATGAGTAAGGGGGAGAGCTTCAAGTGAAGAGGAAAGCTTCAAGTCATGGGGAGCAAAACTTCAAAGGTAGATTCTCAGTTGTGGGTTTCAGTTTTGGCTCTTGAAGATGTGTTTTTAGTAAAGTTTTGCCATCAATGACAAAGGGGGAGATTGTTGGCAATTTTGGGTACATTGGGTACATTGCCTTTGCTCAAGTGTTGATGTTGTCATTGATGTCAAGAAGCGGAAAGGTTTTTTGTGAAAACCAAGGTAGACAAAATAAAAGGTTTTATTTAAAACCATGGACAACAGATTTGAAATGGGTTTTTCTTAAAACCCAAGTTGGCTCTTCGTTTCGTTGAAAAAGGTGCCCCGATGATGAAGATATTTAATTTTAAATATTTAGTTTAAATTTTATTTATTAAAATTTAAATTAATATTTTAAAATTAATTAAAAGTGCCGACGTGTTAATAATTGCATCATAGTGCATATAAAATAAGGCAAGGGATAATAAAAAAATGAGACAATATTTTTGCATCCACCCAAGCACGTGAATAAAAAGGAAGAAGAATTCGTGCGCATTCCAAGGGCAACGAAAGACAAAAGTTGAAGTGCGCCATTTTGTCTTACATGGGTGGGAGGACTCTAGTTAATTTGGTAAGAAGCACGGAAATTGTGGCTAAGGTGTGCTTTAAATTATTCTTAAATTTTATTCTGTTTTGGATGTTTATGGAAGGATGGGAAGTAATACGGTTGTTAGGTAAGCCTACGAGTTATAAGGGTTTTGGTGTAATATAAAGAAGGGAAGTTAGATATTGGAGGTATAAAAAATAATATATATTTTGTTGTAATATTAAATTGTTTGGGATCTTTCTTTTTGAGTATTTAGAAAAAGAGTTAAGGTTTGGAGTAATAAGGGTGTAAGGTATTTGTTTTGTTATAGAAGTATGAAAAATTAATTTTGAGAAAAGGAAGAAAGAGTTATAAGGTTATGCATTGTTGTGATTTATTTTATTTTATAGTATAAGTGGTTTTGGGAGTTATAAGGTTATGCAATGTTATGATTTATTTTATTTTATGGTACAAGTGGTTTTAGGAGAGATAAAGGGAGTTGTGCAATTAAAGGGTTTGGTGATGATTATTGAAAGGTGGAATAATGTTGATTATTTTGTGATCTACTAACCCTTGTGAAGATTGGCAAAAGAAAGTTGTGATGGTGGCAGATTTCCAAAGGGGTTCCTTCACTTCAATAAGGTATGGGCACATTCTTCTTATGAGTATGATTGGTGTATGTTATTCCTGAAATAAGATTGGAGTGAAAAGGTTTTCAACAAGGTTTCCTTTGGTTGAGTGTAAGTCCTAGTTTTTGGTTTGTTGAAGACTACTTATGCATTGTTATCATTGATGAGAGTTTTGGTGAATGCATAATTCTGGTTTGAGGTAGTGGAAGCATTGTGCACTAGGGTTTATGATTGTGAGTCTTGCTACTTGCTTTGAGTTGGTGAAACCCTTAGTTGGCTGTTTTGATATTGATGGATGAGTGCTTCCATAGTGGTTGTGTTGATCAAGTTAATGCTTTACTTGATACATGATATTGGGCTTACTCCATTGAGTTGATTTGAACAAGTTATTCTATGCATTTGGTGATATTGTGTTGGTGGCTGTTTTGTTCAAATATCTTTGGAGGGAAAAGGATTTCTACTTGTTTCCTTTTCTTGTGATGATTGGTTGAATGCTTCAAGGTTAATGTTGAGTTGAATGATGTTGGTTAAACCTTGTCTTTAAGCATTGTTGTTGAAGCCCTAATTGGTTGAGAAAAGATATTGGTTGTTGGAAAGAACATGAGTATCATTGTTATATGAGATATTGCATGGTTGGCAATTGTTGGGTTGTATTTCATGTTCTTGAGAAAAGCATACTACATCTATCTTATTCTTTTGAGATTTGAGATTGAGTTGAGATTGAGATTGGGAGTTAAGTATAGAACATATTGAGTCTCTAACAATTCTCTTTATGCTTCTATGAGGTTGATGAATCATATTGAGTCTCTAACAATTCTCTTTATGCTTCTATGAGGTGGATGAATCACATTGGGTCTCTAACCATTCTCTTTGTGGGTTCATGCCAAGCAAGTGTTCTTGATAAACTTGTGAGCAGGTTTTGGACAGGTTCCATTGGGGACTTGTGAGCAGGTTTTGGATAGGTTCCTGTGGGGACTTGTGAGCAGATTTGGACAGGTCTTAGCAGAGGACTTGTGAAGCTGAGGTTGATAGTTCTATCAGAGAACTTGAGGACAGAGGTGCATTGGTTCTATGAGAAGAACCTGAGGACAGATTTGTGCCAGACCGAAGGACTGTGTTTGGTGCTGATCAAAGACAGAGGACGAGGACATTTGTGCTAGACCGAAGGACTAGTGTTTAGTGCAAATTCGAGGACCAGCTTTGAGGTGATAGAGTTGAGGACAGAGGTCTCCAGCCAGAGCAGGGAAGACAGGTGTCTTCTGTGGATAGAGTTCCATTTGCTAAGGGCAGCGGAGGCAGAGGTCTTCTAGAGGATCACCAGCGAGAGCAGAGGTAGGGGAAGGTATCTCCTTTGAGCAGAGGCTCATAAATTCAGATTGGGGGAAGGTTTCTCCTTTGAGCCGAGGCTCATAAACATTGTAATTGGGAAGGTTTCCCAAAGAACTTTGAGATAACTTTTAGAGAAAAGTTTTGTGGATGAACCATGTAAATTGTTGTGTCACTTTGTGGATGGTTTTGTGCATTGCTTTGATATTGCTTTGGGTATATTGCTTTACTATTTTGAAGTATAAAGGAAAAAGTAAAAAGAGGTCTTATACTGTTCACCCCCCTCTCAGTATAAGCTTGTGTTCTTCAATTGGTATCAGAGCAGGTTCCTTCGGAAAGTTTAACAACTTGAAGGAAAAGCTAGTAAAGAACACAATGGATCATTCAAGTGGCAATGCAACACCTATTCTTGATGGATCAGATTTTGGTCTTTGGAGTGCAAGGATGAAGGTTCATCTAATGGCACTTGGGAATGAGGTTTGGGAAGTGATTGAAGATGAGTACACTATTCCTGAACATGGTCCTAATACTAAAGAAGAAAGGCTCCTACATCATAGCAATTCAAAAGCAATGAATGCAATCTTGAAAGGCTTACGTAAAGCAGATCTCACCAAAGTGATTCACTGCAAGACAGCTAGTGAAATGTGGAATCAATTGAAGGTGGTTCATACAGTGTGATACAAATGTCGGAAAGGCCAAGTTGAGACACTTCAAAGGTATGTTTGAACAACTCAAAATGAATGATGATGAAAATATTAGTGACTACATGCTTCGTATGGATGAAGTTGTTAACTCCATGAAAGACTTAGGTTTTGAGCTTGCTGAAAATGATGTTTGTGATAAGATTTTAAGATCTCTTCCTAATAGATTTAGTGAAAATATTTCTGCTATTGAGGAAGCTAAAGATTTGGATAAGTTAAAAAAAGATGAGCTCCATAGTATACTTGCAGCATTTGAGTTGAGAACTCAAGTGAAGGTTGATGTCAAGGAGGAGGCAACTTTCAAGACTACCAAGAATTCCAAAGGTAAACAACTTCAAGAGAGTGATGAGTCTTCTGGTGATGAAGAGGCATATTACAGACAAGAAAGGCAAGTTCTTTAGAAAGCACAAAAATATGAAAAATGTGAGATGTTTCAATTGTGGAAAGTTTGGTCATTATGCTACTAATTGAACTGTTGCCAAGGATGAAAGTGATGAAGTTAAACAGGATTGTAAGAGCAAGGATTCTGAAAGGCATAGGCATCAAAGGAAGAACAAAGATGAGCACAACAATAAAGGAAAGAGGTATTCTCACAAGCACAAGAAGAGCTTCTACCTAGACAAAGCAAGTAAGTGTTCTAGCAGTGATAGTGAAAGTTCTTCAAGTGATAATGAAAATGAGATGTTGTTCATATCAGAAAAAGAGGAAGAACCGAAACATAGATTCATTATCATGAAATGTCTTAGATGTGGAAATTTTGGTCACCTTGAGGATGATTGCACAAATAATGAATTGGTTGTTAGTATGTATGAGGATGCTTCAGAAAATGATAAGGAAGATGCATGTATGGTTTTTGAAAAGGGTAGCACCTCTAGTGATAAGAAATCTGAAAAAGGCCTTGATAATTCAAAGTGCAATCAAAAAGAGGATCTTGAATGTGAACTTACAAATGCTCTTAGTGTTTTGAAAAAGGAAAGAAAGAAGAATGCTAGACTCAAGGATAAGTTAGATGAATGTTGTATGGAGAGAGATGAACTTATAGAAAGTCTTGATGTCTCTATGGCTAATGCACAAGAACTCAAGAATGAGTTAGAATCTAAGGTGCTTGAGTATAGTGAATTAGAACAGAAAATGGCTTCTTTGAAAGAGGAAAATAAAAAGTACAAGGATAAGCTGTACTTTTGATGTCTACATTGTAGATGCAAGCAATAGCTTAGATCATAGTGATAGAAACCAGTCAGATGAAGAAGAATGTACATTCTTTGGAATAAGTGAAGAAAGGAAAGAACACCTATTCCTAGGTATTGAAGTTAAAGAAGAGGATATATCTATTGAAGAAAGACATGAAGAGTTTTCCATAGCCATTGAGCAAGAAAATAGGTACAAGAAGGGTCTAAGGATACTAAAATGCTTCATATGCAGAGATTTTGGGCATATAGACGATGATTACACATACTACAAAAATTGCAACAAAGAAAGTTTATTTGTTGAAAAAGAAAGCAACAGTTCCAGTAATAGTTCTAGCAGCAGTTCTAGTGACAATTCCAACAACAGTGATGATGAAGAAGAGGATTCCACAAAACAAGAAAAAAAATTAGGAGGTTGGAAAAGAAAATCAAGAGGCTTGAAAATAAGGTTCATGAAAATGAAAAGGTCAATATGATGCTTAATCAACACATTCAAGATTTGGAAAAAGGGCTTCAAGAAACAAAAGAGCTTGGCATCACTATTTTTGAGAAATTGAAGGAGAGAAAAGAAAAATGTAATCAGTTAGAAGAAGAAGATCAGAAAAGTTTAGGGATCTACATAAATGAGTTAGCACAATTTCAAAGGAATTAAAAAACTCTGGATAATTTTTTGGATTTACAACAAGATCCATTTATAAAGACAGGGCTTGGTTATGAATAAGAGAAATAAAAAATAAGTACACAAGGACCTATATTTGTATCAGGAGGCTTTTTTTTAGAAGTATATAAGGAAGAACCAGTTTCTAAAGAAAAATAAGTAGCAGAAATGGATACTTTCATTTCAGAGGCTATAGAGATGTGTGCCAATTTGCTACTTGACACAAATAAAGAGAAAGAAGAGGAATATTCCAAAGCATCGAAAGTCTCATATTTTAGGTTTGGGGAATCACACTCAAAAGGAAAGGAATTTCTAAAATATGAAAGCAAGAAAGCACCTACGATTTGTGAGGAAAGTTACTATGGCTCCAAATATTCAGTTTGTGTTGGCAATTTTGGGTACATTGGGTACATTGCCTTTGCTCAAGTGTTGATGTTGTCATTGATGTCAAGAAGTAGAAAGGTTTTTTGTGAAAACCAAGGCAGACAAAATAAAAGGTTTTATTTAAAACCATGGACAATAGATTTGAAATGGGTTTTTCTTAAAACCCAAGTTGGCTCTTCGTTTCATTGAAAAAGGTGCCCCGATGATGAAGATATTTAATTTTAAATATTTAGTTTAAATTTTATTTTTAAAATTTAAATTAATATTTTAAAATTAAATTAATGTATTTTCCATCATGGTTGAAAATGCCGACGTATTTTGAAATAAAGGGCGAAATGAAAGTGCATATAAAATAAGGCAAGGGATAAAAAAAAAAGAGACAATATATATTTTTGCATCCACCCAAGCACGTGAATAAAAAGGAAGAAGAATTCATGCGCATTCCAAGGGCAATGAAAGAAAAAAGTTGAAGTGCGCCATTTTTGTCTTACATGGGTGCGGAGGACTCTAGTTCAATTTGCGTAAGAAGCATGCGCAAATTGTGGCTAAGGTGTGCTTTAAATTATTCTTAAATTTTATTCTGTTTTGGATGTTTATGGAAGGATGGGAAGTAATACGCGTTGTTAGGTAAGCCTACGAGTTATAAGGGTTTTTGGCTGTAATATAAAGAAGGGAAGTTAGATATTGGAGGTATAAAAAATAATATATATTTTGTTGTAATATTAAATTGTTTGGGATCTTTCTTTTTGAGTATTTAGAAAAAGAGTTAAGGTTTGGAGTAATAAGGGTGTAAGGTATTTGTTTTGTTATAGAAGTATGAAAAATTAATTTTGAGAAAAGGAAGAAAGAGTTATAAGGTTATGCATTGTTGTGATTTATTTTATTTTATAGTATAAGTGGTTTTGGGAGTTATAAGGTTATGCAATGTTATGATTTATTTTATTTTATGGTACAAGTGGTTTTAGGAGAGATAAAGTGAGTTGTGCAATTAAAGGGTTTGGTGATGATTATTG
Organism: Wollemia nobilis; assembly: GCA_028583015.1. NCBI lineage: Eukaryota > Viridiplantae > Streptophyta > Pinopsida > Araucariales > Araucariaceae > Wollemia > Wollemia nobilis. Next base: position 4,065,599 of record JAQPPZ010003192.1, on the reverse strand, counting down.
AAAGGTGGAATAATGTTGATTATTTTATGATCTACTAACCCTTGTGAAGATTGGCAAAATAATTTTGTGATTGGGGCAGATTTCCAAAGAAGGTTCTTCACTTCAAAAAGGTATGGGCACATTCTTCTTATGAGTATGATTGGTGTATGTTTTCCTGAAATAAGATAGAAGTGAAAAGGTTTTCAACAAGGTTTCCTTTGGTTGAGTGTAAGTCCTGGTTTTTGGTTTGTTGAAGACTACTTATGCATTGTTATCATTGATGAGAGTTTTGGTAAATGCATAATTCTGGTTTGAGGTAGTGGAAGCATTGTGCACTAGGGTTTATGATTATGACTCTTGCTACTTGATTTGAGTTGGTGAAACCCTTAGTTGGCTATTTTGATATTGATGGATGAGTGCTTCCATAGTGGTTGTATTGATCAAGTTAATGCTTTACTTGATACATGATATTGGGCTTACTCCATTGAGTTGATTTGAACAAGTTATTCTATGCATTTGGTGATATTGTGTTGGTGGTCTGTTTTGTTCAAATATCTTTGGAGGGAAAAGGATTTCTACTTGTTTCCTTTTCTTGTGATGATTGGTTGAATGCTTCAAGGTTAATGTTGAGTTGAATGATGTTGGTTAAACCTTGTCTTTAAGCATTGTTGTTGAAGCCCTAATTGGTTGAGAAAATATATTGGTTGTTGGAAAGAACATGAGTATCATTGTTATATGAGATATTGCATGGTTGGCAATTGTTGGATTGTGTTTCATGTTCTTGAGAAAAGCATACTACATCTATCTTATTCTTTTGAGATTTGAGATTGAGTTGAGATTGAGATTTGGAGTTAAGTATAGAACATATTGAGTCTCTAACAATTCTCTTTATGCTTCTATGAGGTTGATGAATCATATTGAGTCTCTAACAATTCTCTTTATGCTTCTATGAGGTGGATGAATCACATTGGGTCTCTAACCATTCTCTTTGTGGGTTCATGCCAAGCAAGTTTTCTTGATAAACTTGTGAGCAGGTTTTGGATAGGTTCCATTGGGGACTTGTGAGCAGGTTTTGGACAGGTTCCATTGAGGACTTGTGAGCAGGTTTTGGACAGGTTCCATTGGGGACTTGTGAGCAGGTTTTGGACAGGTTCCATTGAGGACTTGTGAGCAGGTTTTGGACAGGTTCCTATGGGGACTTGTGAGCAGATTTGGATAGGTCTTAGCAGAGGACTTGTGAAGCTAAGGTTGATAGTTCTATCAGAGAACTTGAGGACAGAGGTGCATTGGTTCTATGAGAAGAACCTGAGGACAGATTTGTGCCAGACCGAAGGATCGTGTTTGGTGCTGATCAAAGACAGAGGACGAGGAAATTTGTGTTAAACTAAAGGACCGTGTTTAGTGCAAATTCGAGGACCATATTTGAGGTGATAGAGTTGAGGACAGAGGTCTCCAGCCAGAGTAGGGAAGACAGGTGTCTTCTATGGATAGAGTTCCATTTGCTAAGGGCAGCGGAGGCGAGAGGTCTTCTAGAGGATCACCAGCAAGAGCAGAGGTAGGGGAAGGTATCTCCTTTGAGCAGAGGCTCATAAATTCAGATTGGGGGAAGGTTTCTCTTTTGAGCCGAGGCTCATAAACATTGTAATTGGGAAGGTTTCCCAAAGAACTTTGAGATAACTTTTAGAGAAAAGTTTTGTGGATGAACCATGTAAATTGTTGTGTCACTTTGTGGATGGTTTTTTGCATTGCTTTGATATTGCTTTGGATATATTGCTTTACTATTTTGAAGTATAAAGGAAAAAGTAAAAAGAGGTCTTATACTGTTCACCCCCCCTCTCTCAGTATAAGCTTGTGTTCTTCAGTTTGGTTCTTGTTTTGAGATAGGTGAATAAAGTTCAAAAGGAAAAGAAATACTTGAAGAGAAAAGTAAGGAAGAAACTAAGGAAGAGGATTTAGATACTACAAATAAGGTTCAAGGATGCAATGCACAAGTTGAAAATTATCATAAGGATAATGGTCAAGAAAGGTATGAGGAACCAAGGCATGAACAAAGGGATTTTCAAGGACATTGTTTTTCTTGTAATGGTTTTGGTTTTAGAGCTACGCAATTCAGAATTCATGGTCATAATGGTCATGAAAACAGACCTTCACAATGCAAGGTTAAGGAAAGGAATGGATATGGAAATTATTTCAAGAAATATTTTAGGATATGGGAATCATCCAAAGGCTAAAATATCAAGTGTTTTAACTACAATAACTTTGGACATATTGCAAAATGGTGTAGGACTCAATTCCAAACAAGTTCAAGGCAAGAAGGTCAAACAGGTTCAAGGCAAGAAGGTCAAACAGTTTCAAGGCAAGAAGATCAAGAGAAGGATATTAGAAAAACATGGAAGGAATTTTATAGAGGAAAGAAACAATGTAACATGGGAGTAAAAGTACTCCCACCCCAAAATAAATCACCTCAAGAGAGAAGGTGGTGGGAGGGCTATGATTAAGAGTCATATAATTTAGCCCCATAGGTGTCCCTTTTGCCATTGATGTCAAAGGGGTAGATATTTGAGTAAGGGGAAGAGCATTGAGTTAGGGTCAACAACCTCCAAATAGAGCATTAAGTTGGGGGGAGTAGCCTCCATAGAGAGCATTGAGTCAGGAGGAGTAGTTTTGATTCTCAGAGATGGTTTTTGCAGTGATTGTGGTTTTTTCATTAGAGGTGTTGCCATCAATGACAAAGGGGGAGATTGTTGGAAATTTGAGTTATTTTATGTTGTCATTGATGTCACATGGATCATTGATGTCACATGGATCAAATTGAGTTTTGGTGGCCAAATGATATTTTGGAAAGCATGGATAAATATAGGGTTTTATGAAAACCAAGGCAGGCAAAATAAAAGGTTTTATTTAAAACCATGGATGGCAGATTTGAACTGGGTTTTTCTTAAAACCCAAGTTGGCCTTTCATTTCATCGAAAAATGTGCCCTGGTGATGGAGATATTTAATTTTTAATATTTAGTTTAAATTTAAATTATTTAAAATTTAAATTTAAATTTAAAATTAAATATGCAAGATTTTCGTCGACGTCATCAAAAATAATGAGGCTATATAAAGGGGATACCTAAGGTTCATAAACTATTTATTGCTCGTGGTTAATAATCGTTGGCTAAGCATCCAAATTGAGCTCGTGCAAAAATCTTTTAGAAAGTAGAAGCAACGAATAAATGAAGGTTGGTCAAAGTCCAAAGTCATCGTAGGCAGAGTGGCACATTGGCAGTTGACAGAGTTTGTGAGCCTATTGAGCAGAGTTGAACAAGTTCTTGGTGAGCTTGCTAGAGCAATTTTGGACAAGTTCTTGGTGAGCTTGTTGAGCATATTTGAGCAAGTTCTTAGTGAGCTTGTTGGAGTAGATTTGAGCAAGTTCTTGGTGAGCTTGCTAGAGAATATTTGGACAAGTTCTTGGTGAGCTTGCTAGAGCAAATTTGGACAAGTTCTTAGTGAGCTTGTTGGAGCAGATTTGAGCAAGTTCTTGGTGAGCTTTCTAGAGAATATTTGGACAAGTTCTTAGTGAGCTTGTTAGAGCATATTTGAGCAAGTTCTTGGTGAGCTTGCTAGAGAAAATTTGAACAAGTTCTTAGTGAGCTTGTTGGAGCAGATTTGAGCAAGTTCTTGGTGAGCTTGCTAGAGCAGATTTGGACAAGTTCTTAGTGATCTTGTTGGAGCAGATTTGAGCAAGTTCTGTGTGAGCTTGTTGAGCAGATTTGGACAAGTTTTGTGTGAGATTGTTGAGAAGTTTTGGACAAGTTCTATGTGAGCTTGTTATGCAAATTTGGACAAGTTCTGTGTGAGCTTGTTATTTCCTAGCTTTGATAAGATCAAAGAAATTTGGACAAGTTCTGTGTGAGCTTGATGAGCAGTTTTGGACAAGTTTTGTGTGAGCTTGTTATGCAAATTTGGACAAGTTCTATGTGAGCTTGATATTGCCTAGCTTTGAGTAGATCAAAGAAATCATTGTATTGGATAAGGATCCTTATTTCTGTGTGAAATATTATAAGGAGATTATCTTGTGGAGTACCCCACATTGGGGGAACCACGTTAAATATTATGTCTCAATTATGTATGGTGACTTGTGCTCTTGCTTACTATTGCTATCTAAATTATTAATGCACACTGCTATGTTTGGTTATTGCAATTAAGGACATTAATTGATATTGGTTTGGAAAGAAAGTAAAAAGTGGGCGCTATACTGTTCACCCCCCCTCTCAATATAATCTTGTGTTCTTCAAAATATTGAGAGGATAATGGGCTGGGTATAGTCACAAATGGAAATAGAGGTATAGGAGGTCTAGGGGTAATCCTACCACACTACACTAAATATTTTTTAGCTTCATTAACCTTTTCATATGCATCAGGTAATGTATTAACTCCTCTAGTTTATATATTCATACCTATGTCAGAACTCAAACCTCTCAAGAAATATAGAAAAGTAGATTGTGCATTTGGCCTTACCTCCATGGGTACTCTATCCCATGTCCTTTGGAATCTAAAATTGAAATATGTGATCTTCTCATTGGGATATATTTTGATGGTATTCAGTTGCTCCATATGTGACAAGCTATTTGATTTATCTTTGAATTTTATAATCAACTTATCAGCCAAGTCATCCTAGCTTGCAACGATGTGAATAGGAAGGATTCTAAACCACTGAAGGGGTTTACCCTTTAAATAATATACCAACAGTATAATTGCCGTATTTTCTTGAGTCACATTATACACTGAGCATATATTTTCCATATCTTGGAGATGTTCCATAGGAGTGATTGAGTTTTCACCAATATAAAAAGGTAGGGCCTTAAGGGTTGATATTGGAATATCATCATGTGTTGTTAGGGCCAATGGACTACCTTGATTGAAATAAGGATAGGGTCTAGGTGGCAATTGAGCCATGAATGGAGTAAAAGGAGAAGAGATAACTAGAGGTGATGTAGAAACTTGATCTTGAGTCCTTCCCCTTATTTTCTTCCTTGAGGTATTGAAATAAAGTTGTTAGAACTAGAATCTACCTTCCATTATTAAAATACTTCTTGTAGACACACCCCTCATAAAAATGAGGATGCAATCAATGACCTGGTCCTTTTAACCAGTAGAGTCACTAGTTTTTTTTTAATGCTTCAATAAGCAAATAATAGTCAAGACAAACACAAAATCTTGATTGTTTTACAACCAGTATCTGTGTAGATTTTTCACAATAAACTATAGATCTATCCCAATGGGCATGCCAAAACTATTGATGTCTAAAAATGTACACTTACATTGAACCCATGTACAACACCAACATGGGAATCTCCCTATCATGTGGGAATTCTTGAGAGGAAAAAACCTTCAAAGAGAGTCAGCTTTTAAAAACAAAATTAAAAACAAAACTAAATAAAACTAAAACTATAAAATAAAAACTACACTTAAAATAAAAATTGAGTATAACTAAAACTGCATAGTAAAATAAAAATAAAACTACACTTTTAAATCACCAGGGAAAAAGGAAAATGAAAATAAAAGGTACTACAAATCAAACAGATAAAATAAAAAAATAGAGGCGATACACCAAAATAAACTAGGCTGATTGATCTACCAATAACTACATAAAAGACGTAGTACAATAGGTACAAAATATAAAATAAATACGGATCAACTACAATAGGGAAGTTTGGAAAGAACCAAGGGTCAATACTACATGCAATCCATCCAAATTGAAGATACACAACATGCAACTTCAAATAGATTTTTGTATTATTTCCTGCAGTGTTACAGAGGTCAGCAAGAGACAAAATCAATCCCCCTTTTGAAGATCTGAAAAAATATCTTTTATAGCAAGAGATATTTTTCTAGCCTTCTAATTTCCTCCACTTATTTTATAGATCTGCAGGGCTATCACAATATTTTCCCTTGTTGTCATTTTAAAACTACTGCATTAATCCTTCTTTACAACACTAAATTGCACATAATATTTCAGTTGTTTACAACATTTATAGAATTTATTGCATTTATAGTAGTTACAACATTTACTGCATTTATAGCAGTTACAATATTTACTGCACAAAATATTTTAGTTGTTTACAACATTTACAAAAACTTGCAAAATAAATTTATATTTGCATTCCAGGTTTACAAGGTTGCGTAACATCTAAAATAGTTACATTTTGAAAAAAATGTAGGCACCGATCAAAATTGGAAATTGTGAGCAATAAAACTAGAAGTAGTCAAACTGGAAGCAGTCAAACTAGAAATATCCAAACTGGAAACAACCAAACTATGAATTGTGAAACTAGAAACTAGAAACTACAACTAGAAAATATAAACATAAAAATGGAAGATAGGTACTTAAAGTTGGGAGTTAGGTGCCAGATTTGAATGGGAGTTAGGCACTAGATTTACAAGGGAGTTAGGTGCCAGATTACAATATGAGCTAGACACCATATTACAATGGGAATTAGGCATCATATTATAATGGGAGTTAGGCACTAGATTACAATGGGAGTTAGGAACCAAATTTCATAGGATTTAGGCACCAGATTACAATGGGAGTTGGGCACCAGAGTTCAATAGGAGTTAGACACAAAATTTCAATGGGAGTTAGGTATCAGATTTATAGGGTAGTTAGATGCCAAATTTCATGGGAGTTAGTCACAAACTTACAATGGGAGCTAGGCACTAGATTTTAATTGGGATTTAGGTGCCAGATTTCAATGGGAGTTAGGCACCAGATTTACATGGGAGTTAGGCAGCATATTTGAACATCATTTTTATGTATTGATCAACTACATCAACTGCAAACATGAACTCATCCATCATGTATCACCAAAATTTTACAATTGGTGAAACCGTTAATAAATTAGCACAAGAGGCTCAAAATTTATTAACAAGATCCCTCACCAATTTAGGATATACAACATCTATCCATGAATATTAGACATAGTTTGAGAAGTTGGTGAATCACATTAGTGGATTAAGTGCTATATTTCTCCAAAGTTATTTTATTAGTATATTAAAGAAAGATATCTATGAAGAGGGAAAAATATTTAATCCAAAAAGCACGATTGTATCTATAGGATTGGCTAGGATTTATGAGAATAAATTCATAGCACAAATGAATACTTTTAAACCACCATAGGCTTAAACCCCATTTCTATCCTAGACAACACCAAACTCAAGAAACTAACCACCCTAGGTTAAACATCTCATCCAAAAAGAAAATAAGGCACATTGGACATAGGGTCAATGTTATAACTATGATGACAAATATTATCTGGGTCACATGTGTGTATAATAAAAATACATTTACTATATGTGGAAGAACCTTCCATGAGGGAACCAAAAAATAAAGGGGAGGACCAAATAGAGGTATATCAACCTAAATTTTCCAAATTGATAGAGTATCCACAACCCAAAATATTAGTACATGAATTAGCCAAGATTTCTACTTGATAAAAAATGAAGGTGGAGAGGATTTAAAAGGCCATTGAATTATCATCCTCGTTGATTCTAACAATACCCACAATTTTATTGATCCTTATATAGGTAAACAAGTAGATTTATATATTTATTCTTTTAATTCATTTGTGGTCATGGTTACCAATTGGGGAACTCTACCATGCAAGGAAAAATTAAAAAAATATATAAAAGTTGATATGGAAAAATACAACCTCAAGGTGGACATGTTCACCCTTCCTTTGGGGGGTTACAACATTATGTCAAAAACTTAATGACTTCACATCCTTGGACTAGTAGTATAATAATTTTTCAAGCTAGAAATTTAATTCAAAGAATATGGGAGGTATTACACTCTCTAAGGTATGATCGTAGGTCCTACCAAACTCATCATCTCACATTACATAAAAACTTCTAAAGAAATTATCTCAAGGGGTGGTGGTATAATTGTTTGCACCATAGACCTTGAATAACAATGATACAATATAGTTAGTTGAATCATAGGAAATTATGTATGAATATGCCCTATATTTATAGAACCACAAGGGTTGCCACCATGGAAATCCCATGATCATGCCATTGAGCTTATTCTAGGAATATTATCACCAAATTTTTATTGCTATCAATACCTTGTATGCAAAAGACTAAAATTGAGAAGATGGTATAGGTGTTATAAGTGACAGGGATCATTCAACTAAGTATCATCATATATTATTCCTTAGTAATTTTGGTTCATAGGAAAGATATGTCTTGGCTATTATGTGTGGATTTTCAATAACTCAGTAAAATTACCATCTAAGACAAATTTTCCATTCTTGTTATTGATGATTTATTAGATGAAATCCATGGTGTATCTACACTATAATAACAAAAAAGTGTTACCAAATTGTTGGGGTGTGACTATGAGATCACTTGTAATAAAGAAAAGGATAATATAGTTGTTGATGTACAATCCTACTGTATCGCTCCAAATTTTTCGCACCCTTACCTTCAGGCTATAGGATCCGTGCCCAGAAAGGGGATGTGAAAAGGATGGGACGGTACCTCGGACTGAGAGGCCCTTTGAAGGTCCCGCCTCTCGGGGGAGGTGTATTAAGGTGATTTTTTGATGGATGGTGGGGTTCACCAGGAAACTTTTGAGTGGCAGTTTCCACGCCTAGGTTGGGAATGTGTTTGATGTGTTCATTTTTATCTTTAATCATTCAAATCCTAGGTTTGGCCAAATGAATCTAAATTATTCTATATGAAATGCAGATTTAAATGAATACAGAAAACAAAATTAAACAAAAAATACAGAGAATATGCTAGATTAGAAAAAAGCATACCTGATTTTGGATGTCTGATGGAGGTTCTAATTTTTGAAGCAATCAAGATCGTCTGGAATTTGACAGGATCATCTCTGATCTGACAGGATCGTCCCTGATCTACTGATCTGACAAGATCGTCTCTAATCTGACAAGATCGTCTCTAATCTGACGATATCGTCTCTAATTTGACGAGATCATCTCTAATCTGATGAGATCGTCAGACGAATTCGTCAGAGACCTGCAATTACAGAAATGGATACCAAGAACAAAAAATACAATTGCAAAAGCAAGGGAAAATGATAGAAATGAAAGTATGAATGCTAGAATGACAACTTTAGATAACAAATTAAGTAAAATGCATTGTTTTAATGACTAACTTTGACTTTATCATGCATCTAGGCTACATGAGGTGAACTCCAAGATGCAAAGTAGTAATAAGCTTAACTAATGCAAAGCAAAACAATAGATAATGTACAGAGAATGCAAACTCAAGGCACGGATTGCCCCCAATGTTGGCTGCAGTCGAAATCGTCTACAGAATACGAAATCGTCTCGAATTGTGGCGTGATCGTCCGAGATCGTACAAGATCATCTGCGACGATCTGAGCTTGCTCCGACTGAAGAATGACAAAGTTCCTGCAAGAAAATTTGAAAAGGGACAAAGGCAAACAGTAGTCTAAGACATTCTAATGCATGTAAAACTCGAAGTGCAGAAAAATTCAGCCAGGGGAATGTCAAGGGGAGGGCCTAAGATTAAATAGGCATATGAAGGAGGTTGGGAGGTTGGAGATCATCCCAATTTGGGAGATCTCCAATGGGGGAAGTCTCTAACCGCGTAGACACGCTTTTGCCCGGGTTAGAGACGCCGTTGAAACAGAAGCTAATTATGAAAAATCAGTTTTGGGACGAAATCGTCTGAACGTTCTGCTCCGGACGAATTCGTCCGATCCGAGGCGATATCATCTGATCGGCGATGATATCGTCCAACGGTCACAACAAATCCTAAAAATGGCACGAAAAACAAGGAAAGCGGTTAAAAGGCAGTGTTTGGGGTTAAAATTTAAATTTTGAATTATTACTAAGGTAATTTTAATTATTTGCTAAGGTTTACTATGCCAATTTTAGGGTGCTACATTTTGCCCCCTCTTTAGCGAATTTTCCAAAGAAAATGCGTTAAATATGAGTTCTTCTCGATCTACGAGAAAGCAAAAATTATTCCCATTTTTAGGCGACGATTCTAGGTCGAATCGTACGACAGCTTACTATGGTGCCCCCTCCGTGTTTTTACCCAAATCGAACGTTTGAGGTAAAAACGCGAAAAAGCAAAATTTTAAAATGTTGTTAAGTGTTTTTGAATAAAATTAAGAAAAATAGGGTAAAACCCTAATTCATTGTTACTGTTCATTTTCCTGGTTTCTAGAGCTCTATAGACAAGATGGTCGAGACAACGCACAGATCGACAGAGGTCCGACGCGGGCTACGGGTAAGGGTCCAAACTTAATTTAGAATGCTTTAATTTTGAATTTCATGCTTTTTAGATTAATTTTGAATGATTTTTGAGCATCGCGGCCATTTTTGGGCCGTCGACGTCGTCGGGACGAAATCGTCTCAATTTCGTCGAAATCGTCTCGATATCGCCGATTTCGTCCAAGGGCGAAATCGACGATATGGGGACGATTGCGTACAATAAGGGATGATTCCCTCTTGCGAAATCGGAGATGAATTTGCTCAAATTTTGGACGATATCGTCCAATAGTGGACGATATCATCATTTGTATGAAATTGAACTTGTTTTACTTGCATTTTTAATCACTGTTTTATTAATGATTTTTATTGTTTTGTTGTTTATGTTGCGGAGAGGATTACTAAAGAGCTGGGAATGGAAATACGATGGGTTGAGGGATGAATTGGTCGCTCTATCTCAGGCAGAGCGAGATCAGTTGGCTCAAGTCGGCTTGCAGCATGTGGCAGATATGCCACGAGGTTTCTATAGATATGGGGCTATTGACGACCCTAGCAGAGAGGTGGTATCCGGGTTCTTCTTTTTTTCGGTTACCGACAGGGGAGATGACTCCCACATTGGAGGATGTATGGAGGATTTTGAGGATCCCCATACAAGGACGGCTAATAACTCCCATGGCCAATCAGGGCCACGCGATGATGCGACTGTGCGGAGATCCGAGCTTCGCCCTGGAGAAGGGCGGAGTGAACATCGAGTCGCTACGCCAGATGCCCGGGGCATCTAGACTGACACAAGTTTTGGCTGGGGTGGTAGGTGGTCTACTGCTATGCCATCAGAGTGGATGCAGACTACCATGGCTATTGACAGATGTGGTCTACGACATGAGAGACCACGGGTATAGGTTTGCTTGGGGGAGCTTTGTACTATGCCGATTGTATAGGATCCTGCATGGGGTCGTATACAAGGGTGGTCGATGTCTGGTCATGACATCACTACTACAAGTTTGGTGCTGGGAGCACATCACGGTGCGAAGGCCGGTAGGGCTCCCACTAATAGGGATTGATGGGGAGAGGCCCCGAGTTTTCTACTGGTGGCTCCGAAGAGGGTCACAGCGGTGGATAGATCTGCCAATGTCCCGGAGACTACTTGACGACCTTGTCTCCGACCAGATCACCTGGAGGCCTTGGAGAGATCATCCAGGGTGGGCCGAGGATGGACAGGAGCTGGCTCACGTTAGGCGAACCTATTGGCTAAGGATGGAGAGGAGAGAGGTGGAGCTCCACCGCTATGACCGAGTTTTGAGGCAGTTCGGTCTACAGCAGGGGATCCCATCTCTCAGGGACTACGAGTTTTCTTGGACCATCTGGGATAACACTACAGTCAATGGGGCTCCAGATATGCAGCGCTTCTGGAGTGAGGACGCGGACGATGCCCCCATCCAGCCAGTGGATGGTGACAATGTAGGGGTTGCTGATGGCTACGATGCTTGGTACGTAGGCATCCGCCCTCCTCGGATGACGAGGGCTCAGGGTCCGATTCATGCAGTTGTGCGTCGGATGGGGAGGCAATGCCAGGCGGCCATTGAGGCGGCACAGGGTCACGGCGGGAGAGAGCAGAGGAGGCCACAGGCTTAGTAGAGGCCACGACAGCGGGAGAGGAGGGAGGAGAGACCCCCTTCTCCATGGAGAGAGAGGCCACCATCGCCCGATAAGGGCAAGGGTGTCGAGGTAGGAGAGAGTAGCGAGATGGCTACTCTCTGGGCGAAGACTATTTCGTCTCCAGGCTTAGGTGCAGTCCTTGCAGGATGAGGCTGCACGACACCGAGAGGAGGCCACACAGCTCAAAGATGAGGTCGCACGCCTCAGAGCATAGAGCGGAGGGGCGAGCACTCGAGACCTAGCATGGGCTATTGCCCGGATCACATTCTATCAGACACTATACCACCATATGGTGCCAGAGGGGCAAAGGTTACCACTGTCGGCCCCCATTGCGGAGCCCGTCGTGATGAGGTCATCGAGGACATCATCACGATCAGAGTCCAGGACTCATAGCACCACACGGACTACGATGGGGCCACCTCGTCCACCTCAGGGCGGGGAGGAGATGAGGTCGAGAGCTCGAGAGGTTCTCGAGGCTAGTCGCTGCATACTACACCGCATAGATTGATACATAGTGTTTATTATTTTTGATAGAGGATTGAGTATGCCGAGGCATGATTGTGGCATACCGATCCAGTTTTGAGATGATGTATATATTGTTGATATATATATAGATGAGATATTTTTGATCATATGACTTGTCTTATGTGTTTGTATGATGCTTTAATGTTTTGATGTGATTGATTTGATGATTCATGTAATTATGTCATTTGGAAATATTATGGTTTGAATGTCATGCTTTTAAAATTTAAATGAAATAATCTGATGTAAACAAATTGGTTGTTTGTGGGATAATTTGATAAAAATAAAAGGGACTTCTAACAATAATTTCAAAGGACATTGTCGCTATTATAGACCATTTCATGGAGTCGCCGCTCGCTAGGTCGTCAAGCTAATCCTAGTATAGAAATATTGCTAAAAGTAAAAGAGTGCTTAAGAGACTGTCTTAAGACTTTGTTGTGATGATGCAAATGATGATGATGATGGTGATTTGTTTTCAGATTTCCATGAAAATATTATGCATGAAATATATTTTTTAAAAATGATTTTTGCTAGGCATAAATTCCTAAGTGTGATAAAATTTTGAACAATTCCTTAGAATTTATACCATGGTTGCAAAATTGAAGTTTGACATAATGACATGAAATAGAATAAGTGTTTGTTTGTTTGTAAAGCATAATTGTGTAACATAATGATGCAAGTCACATGTTTTGATGAATTTTGTTTTAAAATAAATGGAAAAGAAAATTAGAACGATGGTTTGCGCTAGGCATAGAATTATAGGTATAGACTTATACCATCATCGCGAAATCCAAAGAAGAAAGATAGATTGTTGGTTTTATTGCAAGATGCATTTTTGACCTTTGATAAACAGAAAAATAATAATATGAAAACTTTTGTTTGAAATTATTTTTGAGATTTTGTGAGAAGATGTATGTAATTGCTTTGATACAAAACAAAAATTCTGAAATAAAAGGATAAAATTATTCCGAAAAGAGTTACAGAAATATTTTAAATTATCTCAAAGAGAAATGTAGATTTATAAGGAATCCTCATGTGCAAATGTGAGTTCATTACCGATCTTGATTTATCATAATGATACAAAATCTCTCAAATACAAATGTGTGTGCGATTGTATTGTTCATTTACCAGTTTTGAGCAAGATAATTTGATACAAGTGATTTGAATTAACCAAATAAGTGTTCATTAACCATGATTTAGATGCATATAACCGTACCAGACTACTATGTAAGTCAGGTTATCAAGAGCTAGCTAATCCATAAGTAGACATAGGTCTGTACAAAAGAAGGTCGCTAATGTGATAGACATATCACCACGCTAGGAGTTACCCAAGGCCAAGCGGGTTGGGCACAAACCACCTGTTATGGGGCTTACCTCACAGTTTTCGAATAATTGAGAATTCCAGGGGATTCAAGCTCATCAACCCTTCTTTTCTTTTCAATGGGTAGGGAAAGGGATTTTATTGCTTTTGCTTTTGCTTGTTTCTCTTTTTTTTTTGTATTCTCTTTTGTATCTTTTGCTTTGATATTTGAGATAATGCTGAAATATTGCTATGATGATTCAAAATAACCTTTTTCTTTTTCTCATTTTTCTTTGAACTTTTCTTTTCTTCCTATGCTAGGGATACTTGCTCGGATTAGTCTGTAGAGCAAGGGATTTTTATTCTGGGTAGGGGTGAGCTTGTCCTTTTGTCAATTCTCAAAGATTCTAGACCATGTGCATGATAGGATAGCAGGGGAAACTTTTCGCTCAGGAAACCAGTTCTACTATGTAGCATCATATCGAATTTGCAATGAAATCATTTTAATGTGAAAAGATATACTTGGTTCAAGTAAATAACAAGATCAGTTCTCTATGCTCAAAACTTTATTTAATGCCAATGTGGACTTTGATATAAGAGAGATTAATAATCATACCAAATAAAATCAAGATATTTATTCATGTGAATGTGAAAGTGCGGGATTCCAAATAAATGCTAATTTATCCAAAATAATTGAAAATATAACTGCAATACTTCACAATTTGAGAGGTACAAAATAAAAGATGTTTTTGAAGATTTTGATGATTTTGATGTTTTTTATATTTTTATGTTTTGATTGACGAATTGAAAGTTTTTTTTTTTTTTTTTTGTTTTTTTTTTTGAATTTTTAGAGAGATTGGTGGTATATACAAGATGATCTATATACACTATACAAGGTTATTTGAGTATAGCATGTCTAAGGTTGCTTCAAAATCAAAGGAGGTTTTGAAGGATAATTTGGTTGTGTTGAAGGTAAGAACAAAAGGTGATGAATAAAAGGTAGCGATAACAAAAGCTTTGTTATAATGTAGAATAATGTAGCAAAAGATTTGACTTTTATATGTGTAAAATTGATCATGTTACAAAATAAAATGTAAGAAGGATAAGAAAGTTCTTCATTCTTATCACTATCTTGCAAGTCTTGATAAGATGGAGGGAGCATATGTGAAAGATATGCATGGGTGTTATTTGGTAAACAAGGATGATCATATATGGATGAAGAAAAGTGATGGATAGAAGATAATTGTGATAATAGAGAATGTATAGAACTTGATGTTTCAACCGTTAAATATTCTTCAAATGGTGTTGGGTCACCATGTATGGTAACAATTTTATTTGCAAGTTCAAACTTCAAACATTGGTGAAGAGTGGAAGGGACAACCCTCATCGTATGAATCCAAGGATTCTGGAGAAGTAGGTTGTAAGGTGAAGGGCAATATGCTACATAAAACAAAGTATCCAGGATCTTGGATCCAATATTGAGGGGAAAAATTATAGTACCTTGAGCTTCTTGAATTTCATTGTTAAAATATTTTATAATAACATTTGATTCATTAAGATCTTCTTCCTTTGATTTGAGTTTTTGGAATAATTGATAAGTGCATAAATTAAGAGAGGAGCCATTATCTACCATGATAGTTTTAACGGGTGTTTCTTTACTAGATCCCGTAATGTAAAGATAGTAGTCTTCTTGTGGAGTAGAGGAAGGAATCTCCTCATCATAGAATGAAATATGGTTAACCTCAAGAGGGTTTACACCATTAATTATGTTCTTAGAGAAAATATGATGAGGAACAAATTGTTGGCTAGGTATCTTGAACAAAGTTTCCTTATGAGAACTTTGTAATACTTCTAAAAGGGATATCTTTGCTTGAGGATTAATCACTTGTTGTTGGCTATCAAAGTGGATTTCAGATTGAGATTTTGATTCTAAAGATGAGCTTTCTATGCTTACATTCCATTTTGGATCATTCTCTAGAGCCAAAGATAGTTTTGAAGGTTGGTCAAATGAGGAATCCATATCTTGAATATCGGATTGAGTTGATTGAACTTGAGGTTGCTCATTTGTAGTTTTTGTTACAATATTAGTAATATCATCATGATGGGACACATTAACATGCAATATTTGATTGGTTTCTTGTTGTTGATAATTGAATAGGGGTTCTTGGGAGATCCCCATGTCTTGATTGATTATTGGTATTTGTTGTGTAGGAGTTTGATTGTTTACTGGAGATTTATAATCAGTTGTAGATTGTAATTCCTTTATATTAAAAAGACCCTCATCAATCAAATCTTGAATTGCACATCTTAAATCTTTACAATTTTGTGTCATATGTCCATCTACTCTATGATATTCACAATGTAGCTCAGGTTTAAACCAATCTGTTGTGGTATCAAGTTGTCTTATGGAAGGGAGTTCAATCCTATTTGTGTCAAGTAAATACTTGAGAATTATATCCATTGGTTGATTGAGCTTAGTAAATTTACGTGATGAAGGTTTTCGAGAGGTTTTTGATACGTGCCTTAGGAATTCAGTCATAAAAGGGCCTAATGGTTTCTCACCTCTACTTTCTTTATTATGGGTAGAATGATGATAGGAAGATTGCGAAGTATGAGGTGAGTGCATGGTAGAATTGGAAGAATAAGTATTTTCTTGTTGAAATGAATGTGTTGTATTGAAAGAAGAATATTGAAATGGTGGAGGAGGATTGTATGTGGATTGATAGACATAATATGGATATATGGGAGAATAGATAATATCGTTATGAAGAGGATTGGAAAAGGGATTGTCCTGTTGGGGTAAGGATGAAAAATGAGAAAAGTGTGATGGAGGTGATGTTGAATAGGGATGAGGTTGGTCATAATCAACAAATGTATTTGGCTGAATTCTTCCAACATTACTGATGGGCTCATATTGATTTGAGTAAAAACTCATGGTTTCTTTAGTACTTCTAAAAGTAATATTTAGTATCTACTATTTAGAATTGAATCTAAAACATACAAACTTGAAATGATGATTTTTTGTTATTTTTTTTTTTTTGTATACATATATATATATTTTTTGTTTTTTTATATTTTTGAATCAGAAAGATGCCTATGTTATTCACGTCGGGTTCACCAAAATGTATCGCTCCAAATTTTTCGCACCCTTACCTTCAGGCTAAAGGATCCGTGCCCGAAAGGGGGATGCGAGAAGGATGGGACAATACCTCGGACTGAGAGGCCCTTTGAAGGTCCCGCCTCTCGGGGGAGGTGTATTAAGGTGATTTTTTGACGGATGGTGGGGTTCACCAGGAAACTTTTGAATGGCAATTTCCACGCCTAGGTTGGGAATGTGTTTGATGTGTTCAATTTTATCTTTAATCATTCAAATCCTAGGTTTGTCCAAATGAATCTAAGTTCATTTTCTAAAAGAAAAATAGCATACCTATTTCTGGATGTCTTATAGTCCGATCTGAGGTGATATCGTCTGATCGGCGACAATATTGTCCAAAGGTCACAACAAATCCTAAAAATGGTGCAGAAAATAAGGAAAGCGGTTTAACAGGCAGTTCGGGGTTGAAATTTAAATTTTGAATTATTACTAAGGTAATTTTAATTATTTTCTAAGGTTTACTGCGCCAATTTTAGGGTGCTACACCTACCAATATTAGAATTAGGGTACTCTTTGTGATATATTTGCTCCACTTTCTTAATGAACCCACCAACTTCAAGGAGAAGTGACTCAATATTTGATATTGTAATCACCAATTCAACAAATTCAATCTAATTTTGAATCTTACCCAAGATATATATGGGATGGACAATATCCATGATGCCAAGGTTGCATCATTCTCCCTATAAATTTATCACTCCATGAGTCCATATTATAATAAATGCATGCTTTTATGACCACAAGATATTTAGGATTATTAAAATTTTATGAATGGGATAAATGCACTTTTGTTGGATTTGGCATGAAAAAGGATATCAAGACATTTATTATAAAATGTGACACATGTTAGCACACCAAGGGATAAAATATTCTCATGTTGAGTACACTCTAGCCTCTTCCAATATTGGAGACCATTTGGATAGACATTTATATGGATTTTATTGGTCTCTCAAATTCTAGAGGTAAAATAATCAGCCTCATCATGGTGGATTATCTCTCTAATTATTCTCATTTATATCCTCTATCACACCCTTCAAACGCCTCAACTATTACCCAAATTTTTGGTTGATTTTATTTTTTGTCTTTATGGCATGCCCTAGTCCATCATATTTAATCATGTTCCCACATTCACTAGTCATTTTTGGCATAAAATATTCAAGCTACATGTGACATAACTCAAGATTAATGGGTAAAGTAAAATTTTCAGTAATTGCTTAGAGACTTATATTTGTTGCTTTGCATCTAAGAAACTGACTCATTGGGTCAAATGGATTTTTTTCTCTAAGTGGTGGTATAATAATTCCTATCACTCCACCAAGATAACACTATATGAAATAGTTTGTGGATAACCACCATTGTTACTTTTGTCATACATTCTAGGTAGTTTTAAGGATAAAGTAGTGGATTCCACTCTCATGATGTATGCACAACTGCTCCAAAATATCAAAGATAATCTGGTCATAATATAGAAAAGTATGTGACAACAAGCATATAAACACAATTCTAAACATAATTTTAACATTTGGGTATGGTTTTTATACACCAATAACCCTACACGTAGTTACTACTAAAAATATATGATAATTAGAAGTTAGCACAAAAATTATGTGTGCCATCTAAATTGATCTAGTACACTAGCACCATAAAATATAAGTTAATATTATTGCCTTCTTCTATAATACATCTAGATTTCCACATCTCATATTTAAGGAAACTCCTTGGAAACTGTATAAAATTCAAATGCACACTATCATAGTTGGATGAGAAAGGCACAATCATTTAAGAACTATAGTCCAAAAATTGGCTACATCCATACCTAGCCAAAATTTTGCATAAAATTGACTAAGTATGAAGAAGAAATGTGAAAGCACTAGTCGCCTAAGACAAGGAAGCGCTGAAATGAGCCAAAAAGTTAGAAGTCTGGCAAATAGCGCTTCTCAGCACTCTTTGTATATACAGCACAAAAGTGGAGGATGTCCAAAATAGAAAAGCACCGCTAGAAGGTTGAAAATAATAAAGGGCTAAAAGAAGGCCAAATTGAAGAAGAAAAGTAGACCGTGTTTCTCTACTTCCTTTGTATTGAGTGCGTGAAAGAAAAGCACTGAAAAGAGTCCAAAACTGAGAAGCACTGAAATCATCCCAAAAGTGAGAAGTCTAGAAAGGTCACGTTTCTATACTTCCTTTATATTAAGCTTGTGAAATAAAAGTGTTGAGAAGAGTCAGAAACTAAGAAACACTAAAAATAGATTAAATCGAAGAAGTTGTGCAAGTCACACTTCTCGACCATATTTGCATTAGCCACGTAAATGAGTAAGTGTTGGAAATCAACTAAAAGGGAGAAGCACCAGAAAAAGGGCTGACGCAAGAAGAGTAAAAAATCATGCTTTCTTGTCCACTATGTATCCATAGTACAAATCAGAATAGGTGTGAGAAGGGCCCATAATGCAAGAAACTGATAATAACGTAGGATCACAATTCTCTTCCACCGTGCAAATGAGGAGTAGCGCTACAACCGTCTAATTAGTCAAATCTATGGTGGATATTGAACCTCCACCTACCCTGAAGAGTTTTGGTAAATTTTTGCGTGCATAATTCAAAATATAAAGGAAAATTGAAACTGACTACATAAAATCTGAATCAAAGTGGTTATAGTACAGAACCTTCTAGAACCTCCTGATGAACCAAATTCAATTGCACTATCAGTGGATAAGGATTGATTTCGAGAACCACCTACGGTAAAGATGAGCTCGACTAGAAGACCGTTGTAACAAGATCAAAAAAAGTGTAAGATAGTGGGCACCATGAATGACAAAGTGGTTAAGAAGATCAAGAGATATTAAAATTTTTGTAATTCTTAAGAGTAAATATATGATTGTAAAACCTTTAAATAAAGGTAACAACCTCCTTCCAAATGGTCGGATCTAGAGTGTTTTCTTGCACTAGTGTATAATTTTTTGTAAAATAATGAATGAAGCATTACAATGGATGTTTACCTTGAATTTGTACTTGTGTTGAATGGTGGACTTAATTCTTAGAAGTTATCTCATCTTGTTGCTATGGTTAGTCTATTCTATTAATTTAAAAAGTTGACTTAGAGTAGATCGAGATAATTGTTTCTACATACATGTTTTTTGAGAATTCTATTTTTTATAAATCAGGGCATTGATATTATTTTGTTAAATTGTATAATCAATATTTATAGATGCTTGGAATAATTCTGTGAACATGCAAAAGTTGTTTAATAGTGTAACCACATAATTTCTAAATGTTGTTAATTCCTTAAGCTACTTCTAAAATCAAAATTTTAGATATACTATGTGGATGTCTATGTTGTTATCATCACCTATCCATATTATATCCATACATTTCTAACCTTATTATTTCTATCCCTAAAATTTAAACATTTGAGCCAAATAGAGTCAACATTCATTAAGTTGACAAGGTATACCAGCTTTCTCTAGAGGTCGAATCAAAGTAATTTTATTATTCCAATGTTTATTCTAGGATGTGATTAGTGGGTATTCACCTTTATATTATAAGAGATAATGATCATAGTTATAGCATTGGCTATATGAAAAACTAGACTACAATAGTTTTTGGCATGCTCAATGGGACTTCATCCATAGAATATTAGAAGATAAAGGAAGTGGTGACCCCTAGTTTTTCAATAAATTCAAATCTACCTAGTGAATCTGCTAAGAAAAGGCTTGGTTCAAAAACCAGATGCCTTTAAAATCATGTAATATTTGTGATTTAGAATTCAATAAAAAATCATTTGAGAGGATCAAGGATAGAATCATCTTGACCCAATAGGCGAAAAAATGGATGAAATATGGCGACTTTGTTGGAGAGAAAACTTGGGAGCAACAATATGTTTTCATTTATCTCTCAAGAATTATTTACCATGATCTAGGTTCAATGGCTGCTCAAGACTATCTCCCATGGTATGACACGGGGCCATTAAATATCTCCATTCTTCATGAAATCCTGAAGATCACTTTGAAAAATCTACCTATCTATGAAGGGAAAGAAAAATCAGCTAAAGAGCACAACCAAGATATAGCATGGTTGTCCTTAGTTTATAATGTTATGGAGGAAGATATTATGATTAGGTTACTTATTTTATATTTTAAAGGGAAGATAATGTTATGGTATAAATCCCTAGAAAATAGAAGCATATGTAGTTGGGTAGAATTATCCAAAGCTTTCATTGATGAGTTTGATGATCCAGGAGATCCCTTTTTATTGCTCACTTAGTTTTCATTTGTGAGAAGAGATCTCTAGGAAAGTCTGCCCGAGTTTAATATTCATTTCAAAAGGACATGGGAGAGGATTCCCCAAGAATACCAACCTTTCTAATCATAAGCATATCTCTATTACATCCATACCCTCTATCCTGATCTGAGTATCCTAGTCTAGCAATCTAGAAAAATAAGGTTTCCCTAGATTTTTAAAGAAGCTATCAGAGCTAAAAATATATTAATCATGATGGGTAGCCTTCCACCTAGAAATATTTATTCTACCCTCAATAACGGAATTGATTAAGAGGTTAAGATAGTTTCACACCTAAAAGGAAAGGATGATTGTACCCCTGATTACTATAGAGATTATTACCTAAAAAATCCAGAGTCTAATTCAACGGAATAGTGTTTCAATTGGTAGAATAGATACCAGAAGTTAGATTCACCAGAAACTATAGAATCCTAGAATTATGGTGAAGAAAATTTTAAAAATAGCTTGGCTTTAATGCAAATTGAAAGAACCAATTTTATTCAAACAAATTTCCTACAATCTAAAGAACAAATAAGGAATTCATGTCAAGATCTATATATCAACCATTGGGTGAACAAAATTAGCAATATCCAAACTCCCTTAGTCCAATACGAGATTGTAATGAAAATACAGATGAAATTTCAAGAAAATATTTCACTATTAGTTATTCAAAAACAAAAAATATCAAGAGCTTGCAGAGGTTTATATTTCCCAACTCTAACCCTAGAGAAGAGAAAAGAAAAGGTGGAAATATTCTAGAGTTTTCTTGAACCACCTTTGCAATCTAAAATTTTTTTAGGAGAATATTTGCTAGTAAGACCAGAAATCAATTTGGTTGACGCTTCTTTGAGGACTGAAGAGAGTACCCCATTTTAAAAAACAAAACCTTGAGTCCCCAAAAGAATAAAAAGGTGATAGGTTATTTGTTTGTTTTTGTAGAAGGGGGTATTTTGCACAATTGTATAATAAAACCAGATGTTGAAGTATCCTTAATACCCTTGACTATCTGTGATACTTTAAATTTAATTATGGAAAAGGTAAAAGCCCAATGGCTTAAATTTAAAGGAAATCGTTTCAAGGTTGTAGGCATTTTGAGGCACTTTGTGATAATGTTATACGGGAAACCCAATCTGATAGTAGTTCATGATATAATTGTGACATATGTTCCTCCCCTTTTCAGCATCTACCTCTCCAAGGTTTGACTTCAGGAAATTAATATTTCACCTCAAGCATGGGAAAAAGCTGATAAAAATAATTAGAGAAAAGGGTAAATTCAAAATATTTCACAAAGATATTCATCCCTTCATCATAGAAAGATATGAGCAGAATCAGTCCTACATGCCTCTAGAAGTCAATAATGATGGTAAATCAACAATAGATATTTTATTGAAAGGAATTTTGGTACCATGTCATTCTAGGCATTATGAATAGTGGATGACGATCAAGTTCTCACATCAAAAATATATTGATGATCATCCTTTTTTATTTCAAAGGAGTAATCAGAGAAACGTGCCATATCCAGAATTGGGATCTCTGGATTTATATGTGTGAATATCTACAGAAAGTTATGACAACTCAAAAATATCACCAATATTAGTTGTGTCAGGATTCTAAGTCTGAAGAGTCATCACTAGTAACACTCACTCATCACCCAAAGAATGACATAAAATATGCTTCTTATACAAAATAATTTTGGGAAATATTCAATCAGGGATACGAAGAAAAGTAAATATTTAGCGTCATATGGTCAGGACATTGTATATTCAAGGGGATTATTTATAAAAAAAATAAAAATAGCTATGCATGTGCTCTACCATACCAACTTTGTGTACATATTCGACAAGTAAATGAAGGGTGAGATATGATCATAATAAATAGAGGACAAGTCCTTGGTGGAATATTAAGCTTGTGTAGTTAGAGCATGGGTACAAGTTTTGAGATGAATTTTGTTGACTCTGTTGCCCAATGGATGAAACTAAAGTGAGCTTAAATTAAAAGGGAGAAAATTTGAGAAATTATGAAGCTAGTAAGGATGGCATCAAATTAAATATGTCATTCCCCATGTAGAATTAGCTCTTTATATGGCCAAGGGGTATGCAGGAAAGACTTAGAAAAAGGATCAATTTTGATATGAGCACATTAGAAATATCACAGAGAATCCCTATAATATGATATTATGGCATCAGTTGATGAGGGTAACCACCTTCGAATTAAATATAAAAGAAGGGTATCACTTAGAAAGTGATATTTGAAGTTGTCATAAGAAATATGGGTCTCAAAATGTGGACAAGAAGTTGTAGAAAGAAAGATATGTGGTGGAGGGAGTTGTTTTTTGGTTATGCTAGAAATAGAAGGAAACAAGAAAAATCCAAGCAAGTGTCCATATTATAGAAATCCATCTACCTTGGAAGAGCCTCTACGCCTCAATGGAATATACATATGCAATTTTCACCTTGATGGAGTATACATACGGAGGTATAGTATTGTGCACAATTTTATCATTTTATGTACCTCCAATTCTCTTAATTTATTTCCTTCATTTTTCATTTCCCAACATTTTTGTATCCTTGTCTCCACCTCTTCTATATAATCTTATTTTTCAGTCTCTTCCTTATTTCCCTCCTACGGCAGCTATAGCCTCTTAATCCTTGTTTTGTCCCTCTCTTTTATTTTTCTTTATTTTTCATGTGTATTATGAGGTTCATTTTACAGTCCCTCAAACCTCCACATATCATTGTTATATTTTAGTATCACTCTATCCTATTTTCTCTTAGATATTACAATCATCACGCCTGGTGTCTTTTACCTCCCCTAAGGTTCAGTAAGGTTTTTAATGCATTATCAAAGGAATTATTAATTCAAGAATAAGGCTCTCTAAGTTTTGTAACTTTCCAAGCAAATTTTTGTTGTGGCTATTCCACAACTCGCCCTAAAATTGGGGACCCACTTTCAATTTCATTATTTGGTATTTTTGGTTGTCTTTTGGAGTGTTATTTTTTACGGTTTCCCTTTAAATTTTGGTGTAGATTTTTGTGGGTTAGAGTCTCCTTTTTGGTCTCCTCTAAAGTGTTTAGTGTGGTTATTTTCTGTGTCAATATTTTCACGTTTGGTTAGATTTTATGTGATGTTGATTAAATAAAGAAAATATATTATTACTATATATTTCACATTTATAATAATAATAATAATAAAATAAAAAAATAAAAAAAATAATAGAAGTAGTTTAATCACTGGATTCACTTTACTTTGTTGTTTAGGATTAGCTTTTTATTTATTAATTTTGATTTCATTTTTTATGTTATACTTATTAGTTTTTGTTGTTTCATGCACATGATATCGATCGGAACTCGGATGACCAAAAACCTAGCGAAGATGTGGACCAATAACATGTTGACAACATGAAATTCAAGATGATCACCCGACGGAAGACTTGGATGTAGCAGATTAGATGTAGGTCTGATGTGGTGGGGATATGGTAGCAGTAATGCACATGCTATGTGGATATAGATCAATCAGCGGATGACATACCTTGATAGTGGCACCTTGAACATAGATAATTCAAAAAACAAATGTGGACTCCAGATGGAGCTTTGTGTAGAGAAGGACATACATGAAATAGATTGAGCGATCGAGTAGTGAAGGACAAAATCCAAGGTGGACCCTATTAGGCATTCGATGAATCCCAAGCTAATGTGTACATGGTGATCAATGCAAATGATGTGGATTCATATGACATGGCAAAGATGGTTTTGACCCTGATGAATGAAGTGAACCAATGACAGTTTGATGAATAAGTAAATATAAAAGAATGGAAATTATCGACACTATTGAAGAAGGGAAATCAAATGGATACAGAGAAACTATAATGAAATGGATGTAACATTTGATGTGATAGGGTGATACCATTAGCAGTGTTAGTGGATACTGTTTATTTAGAAATAATGCCAATTTAGCAGGTTGTACAACTCATCAACATGATAGTTTTCATTTTTACTTGCGTGGCTCATCGGATAGTAACAAGATAACACTAGCTACATAACGATACGGATGTAGGATATTCAACATACATTTCTCTATGTCAGTATTCCATATAGGCATCCAACATATAAGGAGTAGTATCATACACTAGGACAAACAATGTACCATGTAGACCCCACAAAAGGACAGATGCACGGAGTAGGCTGTATTGAAGTTCACAGTGTTCATGATTCAAAGAAGAACCAATGCCAACAGATTATCATGGCAATGATGATGGTGTATATTTAACATAAATACCTTGTGGACATTAAAGTAGTCATCAAAGGGGGGTTTCAACATCTAAGTTACACACAATAATAACTACTAACAACATAGGTCAGAATGATGACTAGACCTAGATGATTTACAGTGTGGATGTTGAGCACAGTGTGTTGATGGACATGATGTGTGCACTAGTGAGAGGACCAGGGCAGTGATCTGGTAATATGAATAGTAGACGTATACGTACACCTAGGGTGACATGGACAAAGGACATCCCAACATAAACCAGAGTGGTTATTGAGCTTGGACAAAGATGAAGTGGAATCCCCAAATGAAGTGGTCATGGGTTACGTTGTTGATGACGGGTGCTACAACCTCTCATGGTAATGGATGATATGTATAGTTAGTGCAAAGTGGATGTAGCAGTGAGCATAGTATCATAGCTAAAGAATAGGTGTTACTAATTTCGTAGTCTGGGTCTATCTTATCGCTGCAATGTCAAGTATACTATAGCTTCAATTCAAGGATGTTAGAGTAGAAAACATAGTACAAAGGGCAATATATAGCAAAACCAATGTTTTTGGAATCATACTAGGGAAACCATTGCATCATGGGTTCCATTTGCATAAAATACAAAACCAGGGATGATATGGATGGCATGGGGCCACATAGGCGATGATGTGGGTGTAGGACCTGATACCAGATTGTCATGCTATGTAGGCACTGCAGACGAGTAGAGGTGATGGAGCAAATGATGATTTAAATGACTAAAGTGTATTTATTTAGACAAATGTTAAACATGGACTAAACCGCACAATGGATGGGATCACAATGGATAGTGTCCTGGCCAAATACAACATAAAAGATAAAATTACTATGTTATTTGGTAAAGTTGCTTCGCACGAGGTTCACAGGATGATTTCATGGCTGAAGACTTGTTAGACAATGTCAATTTCCCAATGTTTATATCCCTTGAGATTGATGTTCAAAAATGGTCATGAGCATTTAACATGGCCTTTTGGGGAAGTTTTAAAACTAACCTGCACATGGACGCAGGTCTTCTAGACTACGTTGGTAACAATTGTAGGCCGTAAAAGAAAATTACAAAGGATGATAGCTATAAAGCGTTAAGTGGTTAGTCATAGGTTGTAATGAGGGAGCCATTATAAGGGCTAATTGTGTCATAATATCTACCAATTATAGGTTGGCTCTAGAAAACCACCTTCCTACATAGTATAATGATGGTGTAAATGCTCTCGGGTGGCTCCGCTTGTAAGCCCTTGATCACGATATATTGTGTTGGGGGTAGTTGTATGGAGATTGGTTTCAATATGATTTAAGATTGGTGATAGTTCAGGTGCTAATGTTGTTCACCATGTGTTATGAAAATGACCATACATGTAAGCATGAACGTGTAAGCATGAAGGTGCACTTTGTTTGACACGAAATTTTAATTTTTTTTGGTGAACAATCCACCATATGAAATGTGTGGGAATGCAATAACATTATCTAGAATGTTATTATTTTTAAACCATCGGTTACACATTGAAGAAGGTGGCTATTATGTTGATGGTTATAGGCTAAGATGAAAATTGTAACACCAAAGCGTTAATAAAAAACATCACAAAGAAAGGAAGACATTAAAACAGAGAGGAAGATTTAAAAGGTGATCAAAAGGAATGAAAGAAGGTTGAAAACTTTGGGCAGAATTGTAGTAGAAAATAGTGTTGGCACTGGGTCTATTTCTGAAGCATTTTCTTCCATAAGCTGGATTGGATGTTTACCATATGATGCCATGGCTGAAGTTTGTATTTTGCATTTGTTGAGCTTATTGAAATTTTGTTATCAGTAAATATATTGAAGTTTTCATAGGTTTTAATGCATGCTTTTGGTTAATCTGCTTGTTATTTTTCAATATATTACATTTCCCTTAGAAGATCACACCTCTTTGAAGGCTAGATTGCATGAACATGGATCACTTTAATGTAGTTTTTTGTGTAGAATACTAACATTTGCAGGGTCTATGGAAAATTCTGAGTTACAACACTTTATTTTATTTCAGTTTCATTTTATTTTTATTTTTCTAACCCTGTATTTTCATTTTTTTTAAGTTTTCAAAATAAAATAAAAAATATAAATTTCCAAAAACAGAGGTATAGATTCAAATAATAAGCTCTAATTTTCATTTAGAGAAGTTTTGATTTTGTTTTGAGGCAAAGGTAAAATTCCAAAACTATTTAAAGTTTGTAGTTTTAAAAGGAATTTCGTAGTTTCAGTTTTGCATGATTTCACATTTCAAGTTTTGTTTTCATTTTCCAGCGATAAATTATTTTTCCTTTATGAAAACTTCAATTTCATTAAGGGGAATAATTTATATGGTATTTTAAATGCCATCATATTTTAAAGTTACTCATTCACATTTACTTTCTTTCATGCTTAAAGCAACATAAAATGAATCCACTCAAAATTTTCAGACTGACATTTTAGAGGTATATTTTAATCTTTTATTTCATGCTCAAAGCAAGGTTTGATAAATGATAAAATTGATTAAACTTGCTTAACAAAGAAAGATAAAATCTATCTAAAAAATTTCAAGATAAAAGGAATTTCACTTCTACATCATGGTCATATGAGGGTCAATCACATTTATTCTCCTTTTAAGTTTCATGAACAATAATAGCATAACACAATAAAGTAACATGAGCACGAGTCCCTTGTTAACGGTTATTTTGTAGAACAATAAGGTATTCCAAGCACTTATTTGACACATTTATACAAGCATACATACACACATTAAATAAAAGGAACATTGGAGAAATGTTTATTTCTTTGCAAGAGAGGATTTTCTAATAAAAATCCTAACTCTGAGTGTGGTTTTTCAATTGGGTAAAATTACCACTCAAAAAGTTCTCTCAGAGGCACCTAATGTAGGCCAAAAATTGGCTACATCCATACCTAGCCAAAATTTCGCATACAATTGACTAATTATGAAGAAGAAATGTGAAAGCACTAAAA
This sequence comes from Wollemia nobilis, assembly GCA_028583015.1. NCBI lineage: Eukaryota > Viridiplantae > Streptophyta > Pinopsida > Araucariales > Araucariaceae > Wollemia > Wollemia nobilis. Next base: position 4,037,211 of record JAQPPZ010003192.1, on the reverse strand, counting down.
TTTGACTAAGACATAGAAGCGCTAAAATCAACCCAAAAGCAAGAATTCTAGCGAATAGCACTTCTCAATGCTCTTTGTATCTACTACACAAAAGTGGAGGACATCCAAAAATAGAAAAGCACCGTGAGAAGGTTGAAAAAAAGAAAGTGCTAAAAGGAGGCCAAATTGAAAAAAAAAAGTAGACCATGTTTCTCTACTTCCTTTGTATTGAGAACGCAAAATAAAAGCGCTAAAAAGAGTTCAAAACTAAGAAGCACTGAAATCAGCCCAAAAGTGAGAAGTCTAGTGAGGTTGTGTTTCTCTACTTCCTTTGTATTGAACATGCAAAAGAAAAGAAATAAGAAGAGTCAAAAACTAAGAAGCGCTAAAAATAGAGTAAAATGAAGAAGTTGCGCAAGCCCTGTTTCTTGGCCATATTTGCATCAGCTACACAAATGAGAAAGTGCTAGAAAATAGTCAAAAGGGAGATGCACCAGAAAAGGGTTGATACAATAAGAGTAAAAAATCATGCTTTCTTATCCACTATGTATCCACAGTGCAAATTGAAAAAGGTGCGAGAAGGGTCCATAGTCCAAGAAATTGATAATAACATAGGGTCACGATTCTCTTCCACCATGCAAATGAGAAGTAGTACTACAACCATTTGATTAGTCAGATCTACGATGGATATTGAACCTTTTCCTACCCTGAATATTTTTTGTGCGTGATTCATAAAATAGAGGAAAACTGAAACTGACTACATATAATCCAAATCAAAGTGGTTACAGTCCAAAACCTTCTATAACCTCTTGATGAACCAAATTTAGTTGCAAGATCAAATGAATAAGGATGGAATTCAAAAACCAACTACAGTGAAGATGAGCTCGACCAGAAGACCATTGCAACAAGATCAAAAAAGGTGTAAGCTAGAAGGCACCATGAGTGACAAAGTGGTTAAGAAGATCAAGAGAAGATCAAATTCTTTGTAATGCTTAAGAGTAAAAATGTGATTGTAAAACCTATAAATAAAGGCAACAACCTCCTTCCAAATGGTCGGCTCTGGAGTGTTTGCTTGCACTATTGTGAAATTTTTTGCAAAATGATGAATGAAATATTACAAGGGATGTTTACCTTGAATTTGTGCCTGTGTTGAATGGTGGACTTAATTCTTGGAAGTTATCTCATCTTGATGCTATGGTTAGTCTATTCAGTTAATTTGAAAAGCTAACTTAGAGTGGATCAAGATAATTGTTTCCACATACATGTTTTTCGATAATTCTATTTTTGTAAAATTAGTGCATTGATCTTATTATATTAAATTGGATAATCAATGTTTCTAGATGCTTGGAATAATTTTGTGAACATGCAAAAGCCATTTAATAATGTAACCACATAATTTCTAAATATTGTTAATCCTTTAAGCTACTTCTGAAATCAATTTTTTAGAGATACTGTGTGGATGTCTATGTTTTTAGCTTCACACGTCTATCTTATATCCATAAATTTCTAACCCTAAAATTTCAACATTTGAGGTAAATAGATTCAACATTCATTAAGTTGACAAGGTATACTAGCCTTCTCTGGAGGTCGAATCAAAGTAATTTGATTTTTCCAATGTTTAGTTTGGGTTGTGATTAGTGGGTGCTCGCATTTAGATTCTAAGAGATAATCATCATAGTTATAGCATTGGCTAGATGACAAACTAGACCACAACAAGAACCTAATAATATTTTGGATCAACATACATGCACATATTGCAAATATACTCTCACCAATATCCTACTATAGTGGCATCGACTATATCTAGAATATGCTACCTAGGAGCCACTTCATCAACTATAATAACAATTTCCTCATATCAAACTTTGAGGACAAAGCTTCTTGAAGGGGGGGCATGTTAGGACCCTATTCTAACACAACTATTACTATGTACTTGTCTAGTGTTAGCGTTATATTTGCACCATGGGCACCTAGTATGCATGGTCCCATTATGATGTAACCTTTAATTTTATTATGAGTAGGAGTTAGTGGCTCAAGACCCTTATTTTATGGGGTCTAAACTTTAAGAATTAGGGCTATGGCAAATAAAAATGTATATAAGCACATTGGTTTGAAGTAGAATTTTGTATTAGATCTCTACTTCGAAGGAGATGGTCCCCTTAAAAAGGCCTAAGATATTTGTTTTGCTTGATTAATATATTTTTGTTGTTATTTCCATTTAGTCATTTTTGTGAAAAATTTTGTTACTTTTATTTTTTGGATTATTTAGTTATTTCCAATTTGTGAGCATTTTATTAATTCCTACATTGCTATATAAGTTATGTTTATTTTTGTATGAGGTTCCTAAAAACCTATTGTGGAACTTTCTAACAAAATGATGTAGTCAATTTTTAGAGCAACACAATCACCAAAATTAATGTGATAATTCAAATTAACATTAAATTTATCCTTTCCATGTCCAATTGTTTCACCCTTTGCTTTGTTGGATTTATCTCAATATAGGTTGACTAGTGTACTAGAAATCGACTGACACACTCATCTAATTATATTTTTGTAGCCAATTCCTATAACTAGAGAATCATTTTGGTCACTTCTATTAAGAATAAATGATTTAATTTAATATTTAGTAGATAAAGGATTTCAATAATAAAATTCCTAATCTTCTTCTCTAAATTCCCTCCTTATCAAAATCTATCTTCTTCAAATCTTATCTAAATCCATCCTAAAATATGAAGGGATATAATAGAGAACCAAATGTTATTATTCCTTAGAGATTCAAATAATAAATAACTCTCTTTTCATCCCCATGTTAGTATTCTTTTATCTTGATTACCCTACATCAAGTCCAATGATTAGAAATCATTAATAAAGAAGGGTATCTTCTAGGGAGAATCATCAAGAATAAGGATTTCAAGGAGAAATATCAAGATCAAGAAATAAGTCATCATAATTAAAATTTATAATCAAGGTTAGTAAATATCTTCATTTATGTTTTTATTTATTTACTATATTTTCATGTTGGATTAATCACTTTAGATCATTTGCATTGCTTATAATACTAGTCTTGTGTGTGTGACTTATTCAATTCTCATTCTTATCATGCTTAATCGCTTACACATTTACCATATTTAGTCAATCCTTTTAGGAATATCCTTATATTGAATCCTCCTTTGATATCCTCCACTCATTTTTTATTACTTATGAATTTGGGTTCTACTTAGACTTGATCTTTGTGTTGCTTTAAATTATAGTGTTTAGTGGATTCTTTGGCTTGTCTAGGTATAGGGAAAACAAGCAAACTGATATATTATTCATGGAAAAGGAAATAACATGATTTTATTTAAAACCAAATAGCATTTTAGTGAATACATTCGCCTTTGAAGTTAAGATTAACCCTAATTATAAGTTAGTTAGCATTAAACTATTCACTCTTTAAAACTATATCCCTACTAAAATTTCATTCTCAATTAAAAAATACAATATTCAAGTCCCCCCTTTCCTATAAAATTATATATAAAATAAACACATATTATTTGAAAGTAAATGGATGATTAGATACTATTGCATTTTTCTAGGAATCATTTGTAGATTAAATGCAATGGTTCACATATTGTTAGATGGTAGTACCTTATTAATTAATTTATGTTCTTTTTCAGAATGTATGTAAAAGTAAGGGCTATAATAAAAATAAATTTATTGATATAACATTGTCTAAATTACTTAAAACTAAATAAGAATTACAAAATAACCTAAGAAATGAGATATTAGGCTTTTACATTTTAGATTTGAAGTATCAAATTAAGTCATTCCACCAATATTAGACAAAGGGGGAAGAATAATATGCATATTAGTGTAATTAAAGTGATGTGACATACATTCAAATTTCTTTACTAACTTCTTGAATTGTAAGCATAGCAGGGAAGCAATCATTAAACTGAATATGATGATCTACCATAGAAGTCCATTTCAAAATATATAAAATATTTCATAATCTTTATAAAGATAATTTTACTAGAGTAAAAGATACTAAAAATGTTACACAATTTAGAGAACTTTGATATAAATTAATTCCCATTAAAAAAAAAGGAAAGAGTTTGACCTCCCCTTTGTGACAATTGTTTTAATCTCAAATAATAATAATTACATATTTATTAAAGGGTGATTTATTGATTTATACACAAAAAATGTATATTTATTAGCATTTAATCTCTTGCTTTTTTATTTTAAATATTTTAATAATGGGACATTGGATGCTGATATTAATAAGGGTCTAATTAAGTTGATTCTTAAATCAAGTGAACCCACTCTTCCAAAAAATTTAAGACTTATTATGATGTTAAATTTTTCATATAAAATATTGACCAAAATGTTTATTTTTAGATTGAATATGATCCTTACCACAATTTATATTATTCTTATATTATAGCTTTTTATAATGTGGGTATCCTCTAAAATATACAAGTTGGAAAGGTGTTAAGGCTAAACACTCTAGTCAAAATACTTGGATGTTTCTCCTGCATTTTTATAAATCATGTGTTAGAATTGAATCACTCTTGATTGAAATAATTCTTAGGTCACAATTGAAAATATATTTGTACATATGACCAAAATATGTTTTGTGATGCAATTATTATTATTAATGTTAATGGTGTTCTATTAGATCTAATCATATTAAAAAAAATCATTAGATAAGGATTTCTTATTTTCTCCATTACTTTTTGTAATTGTAGCTAAATAGACTCATTGGTTTTTAAAATACTCTTCAAAAGAGGTACTACCAAATAAAAGGTTATTTTACCAAATAAACATTATTCAAGAGAGGTACTACTTGTTCATGACATAATATTATTCTAAAAATATATAAGAAACATTTGATTCGATGTTGATTTTTTTAAATATTCATTTTGTTTCTACAAGTTCTAAGATTACAAAGCATTCCTTTTTTTTTTACCTTGAAAGAGTCTCCTCTTAATTGGGAAATTAATAAATATTAGTAAATTTATTATTCTACATAAATAATAAGATATTTATGGATCCATTTTGCTCTTGATAATTATTTAAAATAAATGTTACCATGGCTATTTAAAAATTATACTAAATTTGATAAATGGAATAATAAATATTCATCACTAACAAGGACATTCTAAGATTTTCAAAAAATATTTTCTTCATATTCCTTGTACTATTTGTCTTGCTAGTTTTTTAGTAATTTTTAAATTATTGCTTTAAAACATGTTTTTAAAATTTCCTGAGGAAATGGAAAGGGTATTTCAAAGGACATGTTATAAGTTATAAAATGTATATATTTTCTATAATATTGGGGTTCTAGTACTTAAAAAGTTAAGCTATAAAGAATAGCTTTGGATACTAAACTAGTTATCAAGATACTTAAAAGTGATTCTCAATGGCAAATCTAGTTAGGAATAATATTGATTATATTTTTTCAAAGTGTAATAAGAAATTAGAGGAAATTTATTTGCCAATAAACTTTTGAGATCTTTTCATATTCAATCAATGGTTATATTTATTTTAAATCTATTTATAAGGTTTGGGAATAGGTGTATGGTGATCTTGCATTGTACCAAAAACTAAAATAAAATTTCTATTGAAAAACATGTTTAAATGTTATGTAACTAGCTTACAAGATAATTTCTAGACATGAGTCAGGTGTAATTCTTGGTTAGTTTATGTAGATCCAAATTTCAAATACTAGAATTTACCTAAAGAATTTAGATAGGGAAAAATACAAATGAAAGAAAGATAAAAAGAGGGTATCTGACCGAATATGTTTGATGTCAATTTTTAAAATTGATGTAGTTCACAATCATTTGTTTGAACAAATTGATAAAACTTATATACATGACACAAAATTGACATCATGAAATTATTAAAAGGGAAAAATTAGAAGAAATACCTAACCTATTTATCTATTTGATGATGAATATGAGTTACTAGATGAATCTATTATTGAATTTGATTTTTATGAAAATTCTTTCACATGTTGATGGGATGAAGGAAAATTGATTCTACTTTCATTAGAATCCTACAATCAAATACAGGCTAGAAAGAAAAACTGATCTTAACAAACATGTTAGATATATAGTTATATAATGGTTTGACTAAAATGATGATAAATAATATTCAGTAAATGTTGATTTATAAGTTAATATAATTTAAGATAAACGAGGTTGGATTAATAGAAAATACTAAGTAAAATAAAACTAATGTTGTGATTTTAATGCAAAGTAGGACATAGTCAAAAGCATTGTAAAAATTCAATCGTAACATTAGCATGGTCTTGCTAACAAAAGTGCCATCTCTAATATATGCTATTAACTATTATAGTAACTACCTTAAGTCTTATATATTCAAATAATTGGATATATAAGAGTGACTAAGAACCATTTTAAATAAGCAGGTTGTCTACATAAATTACATGTAGATAGTTCAAAAATTTTAATAAGGATTTAAAGTGATTATAACTTTTTTAATTTATAAAAGAATTGTGTAAGATATTATGATAAATTTTAATTTCTAAAATATTATAACTCAAAAATAATATAACTGAGATGAAGTGAATGAAAAATAACAAAATATTCTATTTCTAAAATAGAAAGCGATATTTTATAAGATTGTAGGTATAAGTGAAGGATGGTTGCACCATATAATGAACAAAAATTTGAAAGCTATAAAAAATGATTTTATATATGAATGTTACAATACAACTTTATGATTATAATAGAAATTTACAAATTATACAAAGGTAAGAAAGAGGGTATGATTCCCATTTTTATCAATAATGAGTATCTCTCGGTGCAATCTAGATTTTTTGATGCCAGCATGTTGTTTTGGGAAGTGGGTTTTCCTACGACTGCCTCATAGAATCAGATCTAGAGTCTTTCACTGCCCTCGAGCCCTATCATCTAAACATAAAGGGAAATAATAGCAAATCAGTAGCATGTGCGAGGTCCATCATAGTTGGACCCGTATTAGATCTAGAAATATGAAATGAAATAGAAAACAACTAAATGTATAGAATGTCAAAGATATAAGCTAAAGTATGAAAAAATTGACAAATATAAGCTAGAAATGCAAATAAGACTTTCCAGTTGATTGGTTTGTTGTTACCATCTCAGGTCAAGATGGTTTTGGTCTAAAAACTATCTTAGGATGAGACTGTCACTGTCGCAGGTTTGTGTCTTATCACAACTAGGTCCAAGAAGAATTTGGTAAAGCACAAAAGTTTTTGATGATCAATAGCATGTAGGAGTGTGATGAAATAGGCATCTAAGATCAATGATATGGTGAGGAGAGTTTACGAGAGAGAAATAGGAGATTCAATTTTCAATCCTTGGTGGTAATTTGGTAGTATTTTATTTACAGCAAGATGGCCTAATAGATTCTCAATAGTACTTCATTGTGTGAAATTTTTTTCTATCCTCTCTATTTTTAGTATACCAATTTATAGGCCTCTTGGTAGTAGGTAGGTGAGAGAAAGGGGGCCAATCAAGGCTATTTTGATTCATTGCTAATAGGTGATTGTAGGTTACAAGTTTGATTGTTGCCTATAGGTTTGGCATTGATGCGAAGTTAGGCATGACATTCTGGCCTATGCATGGTTGTTGATAGGAAGTTTACCTACCTGCAATTTTTAAATTTATTTTGATTTTATATGATTGTCTTAGGTTGAGATGTTGGAGAAAATGTGATTATCTCGGGTCAAAATGGTTACACCCACTATGAATTGTTTTGTAGAATATTGCTTGTTATTTGGATAAATTCATGGATTTAGCCTTGAAGCTGATAAAATGGATTGTATGGGCTGGAAAGGAGTATTTTTGGGAGTCTCCTCAATATAACACATCTTAGGTGTCTACAATAAGCATTGGCCTATGTTGATGCTTATAGATATTTGATCATGCTTTTATAAGCACCACCATAAGGTTATACTACTAACTATTGCATTTAAATTCAAAGAATATATATATATATATATATAAAGTGAAAAACCTCTTTTGGGGCTGCCTTGGTATGAGAGACCATGAATAGGGGGTTCTACACCGTCAAAGTTACCCGGGAGTCGCACCTAGCCCTGCCCGCACCAACATTATCAATTGGATTTTGGGTACCCAATTCAACTTTTTGGTAGGGTGGAGATTCGAACCTGGGACCTCCCTTTGAGGATTGCCCTCTCCTCTCCAACTCACCTACAACACCTGGGTAATATATATTTTAAAATAAACCAACAATAACTTAATTAATTTCTATGGACATAAAGAAGATACTAATAAAACCACTCCTATGCATATATGATCTAAATCAAACATGTTAAGAAAAGCAAAAGATAATTTTTAGTATAAATTTTTCTTCACAATGATATAATTAACTACGAATAACAATAAATGGATTACACTACAAAGAACATGAAAATAAGGTCTTGAAAACTCATCTAAAGTGCAAATATTATTAGAAATTTTGTCAAAGGCTGATAAGGATTAGTATCTATATGAGAGATCATATTTAATTAGTTAATATTTGGAAACTTCCATGTCTCTTATTGAAGTTTATTTTCATATAAAAAGTATATTTGTATTTGGAAACTTCCATATCTCTTCTTGAATTTTCCCTTCTTCTAAAAAGCAACATCATATTTAGAAACTTCCATGTCTCTTCTTAAAGTTTTATTTCTTCTAAAAATCATATTTGTATTTGCTTATAAGTCAATATATGAATAATATTGAGACAGGTGCAATTGTTGAGAAAATCCTTTAATATTTTTTGTTCATGCATATTCATACTAGTTCTTGCTCATATAAATTGGTATCAAAGCCCATACAATCATGGTATTGAATCTAGTCTTCAAAAATATTTTTGGTGAATCTTTACTAGATCCCTCATCTTAGGTTGGCAAAGATCTAACCTCATTAAGGGTTTTCACAGATTACCCTTGCTAAATTTGTTTTTGTTTTTTCCTAGGTACTATACTATAGAAATATTTGATGCCATTATCAATGTCTTCTAAGGTGTTTTTGATGGTTTTGCCAAGTGCCAAACTGATCTTTGATCATTTTATGTGTTTGGCTCATTGAGATATTTGATTTAAAAAAAAACTAAAATCAAATATTTGTATCAAAAGTTATACCCTCTAGAAGGTTCCCTAATTCAAGAACCAAAATATTTTTTTCTCATCCCTTTTGCAATGGCTCCTAAGTGGGATATTCAACAAGAAGAGACTTCTAAAGGATCAACGAATGAGTACTCTACAACATATTTTGTATAATCAAGTAGAGAGCCAAAATCATGTCATGCAAGATCTTATTGTAGCATTTCAAATAGTTCTCTAGTGCACTCCAACCAATATGTATGTGGATCAAACCCAAGGCTTACAACTAGAAATAAAGGTTTCCATTCTAAGATTTTATTGAAGCTTCGATGATGAGAATTTTGACTCTTGGCTATAGCCCTGAGGTATGTTTTAAAACTAAGCTTGATCTAATTTATTGTTAGAAGATCCAAATGGATGAAATCCGTATGTTAAATTTAGCCCTAGATTGGTGGTAAAAACATCAGATAATGCTTGTAGAAAAAGTAAAGGATATTAATCAATGGGAGGAACTCCAAACATCACTCAAGGAAATATTCTACTTCCCTAGCTACTTGTGAAATATGTTAGCTTATCGGTTGCAACTTAGGAAAGCCAAAGGTCAATTAGTTTAATAGTATATCAATACCTTCAACAAGATTCAAGTCAAGATCAATGTTTTAGATGAAAAAGAGGTGCTAGTTGTTAAATTTTTTTTGGGTATTTCCTCTATTCTTTGTAAAGAGCTGGCTATGTTTGAATTTAAATCCTTAAATAATGTGTTTAAGCTTGTAATGGCTATAAAAAAATAAGTTAGTATTTAAAAAGGGAATTCAATAGGGTACCTCTAAGCCCTACATAAAAATAGTGGTCAATCAAAAAATTCAAATTAGTCATCTTCCCCTACTACTTGTAGCAAGAAGTAGTTTTGTAGCTATTACAAGCATTAGGGTCTTTCAAATAAGGAGTGGAGTTACCCAAAGTAAGAAAGAAGGAAAAAATATCCTTACATAAGAGAAATAAGAAAAATTATATGAGGTAGAGGATTCACCTATGATGGAAATTAAAAATCCTATGGAGTATGACCTTGCCCTTGTTATCATAAATTAGAACTACTCTCAAGCCTCTTGAGAGTTTATCTTTACACAAAATTTCCAAATCAAGAATAATATGACTCTCTTGATCATTTATAATGGAAGTAAAAAAATATGGTTAGTGAAAGGTTAGTCACCAGTCTTCAAATTCTCATATACAATCATCCTCACCCATACCATCTAGGTTGGGTAGAATAACATGGACGTCATACACTAGTTAACAAGATTTATGTAGTCACATTTTATATTGATCCTTTCCATGATACAATTGAATGTGATGTAACACCCTTGGACTACTCAAATATTTCTCTTGGATGCCTATTATAGTACGATTGTAGTGCAATTTATGCTAGATGACTAAACACCTACAAGATTAAAAAATATGGTAAGGTGTATCATCTTACTACTACTTCTAAAGCTAAATCATGTTTCTTGTTAGGTAAGCCTACCATAAAATAGGTAAACTTATCAATATATTTAGATATTTGTGTCATATTCCAACCTAAGGAGGATAATAAAAGGTAGTTGATACCATTTGTTATGAGGAATTTGGTTTAGAGTTATTCAAATGCATATGAAGAGCTAAATTTTAAAGAATCTCCTCAAAAAATAAAACCACAACAATAGAATAGTTGATCCAACCACTCATAACAAAAGACCAGCTTGAGATAGTTTCCTCCAACTATACCATAGGAACATTTTTTAAATAGGAAGGACAATAATAATTGCCCCTTTATATGTACCAAAAAGATATTCAAATGGCATAGGAAAATGTGCAACAATAGTATTCTCTTGGTTATTTATCATCACAACTATTATTTTCATTATGTGGATGATTTGTAGTTTCACAACCTCAAGTGGATCCACATATCACCCTATCACTATTGAAAGTTCCTTCTAGTTTCTAGCAACAATAATTGTAGTTGTCAACAACTACTCTTTAGAAATAGTAGTAGCAACCACAACAATAGCTTCAAAAACAAGAACAACCATAATTGTAGTTATAGGGAATTTTCCCTATAGCCTTTGCTTCATTTAAAAGCCCAATCAAAAGTAGGGTATGCTAAAAAAGGTAGTCAAAAGGTATACCCTTCCTTAAATTGGAGGGATAGTTTTTGGAACCCCAATAAGAAAAGGATGGATGAGCCCCAAAGACACACTGATAATTGAATATTTCACCAATAGTTAGTGTCCATTTTCCATATAAGGCCAATAGCTCAAGGGAACAAAGGCCCACAGGCCATAGATTTTTCATCCAATGGTTTGCATTGATCCTTTGACAAGCAAGAGTAAAATAAGAATGAAAGTCCATCATAGCATGTGCTAGACATGTGGAAATGAATAAAAAGCAAAAGAAGGTGATCACTGAGGTGAAGTTAGATAAGTTTTGATCATGGTTGAAAGATATCCCATATTAGCCAAGAACATGTGGTGATCACCCTGTTAGAATTAAAGTGCACTATGCCTCTTTAGTTTGACACTTGTCGGTTCATTGACATTTGTCATGTTCATCATATAGGCTTATGCCTATATATTGTACTCATTTGTTGTATAATAATATCTCATCTTGTTCATTTCACATTTTAGTTCCAACATTTGGTATCAGAGCAGGTTCCCTCTCTTGCCTATGAAACCCTTGAGGGGGGATTTCCCTCATGGAAATCCTCCCTCCCCCATTGATTTTTTTTCCTATTTTTTTTTAAATTTTTTACCAAGGGAGTATGCTCTCCATCATTTGATGGATTAGAAACCAGATGGTAAGAATTTTAAAATTTGGGAAATCTTTTCAATTTTTTTTTTAGTTTTTTAGATCTGTAGAATGGTAAACCTAGACGGAGCTCTCAGATTTGGTCTTGTTGCAGTGCACAATGTGCACAAGTGGCACAAGCAGGTGAAGCTATTCAAGGGAAACCCTACGTGACAAATCCTCACTTTCATTGAGGTTATGAAGACCATGGACCCGATGAAGGCCGTGGGGAAGCTGCACACGCTATGGGTTGCGTTTGCACGATTGTATGAGAATCACAAGGATGTGGTAAATGTGAGGGTGATTTTTGAGAAGGTCATGCAGGTGAATTATAAGAGCGTGGATGATCTGGCTAGCATGTGGTGAAAGTGGGTAGAGATGGAGCCGAGACACAAAATTTTCAAGGGCGCATTGGATCTTATGCGACGGGCGACTACAAAGCCTTCTGTTAAAGTTAAGCGCAGAGTTCCTGCTAATGGAAATGAACCTGTATAGAGTTTTTTAAGTTTCTTGGATTGAGTTAACTATAGAGAATGCTTTAGTAACACTAGATTTAAGTTAAATAATACCAGTGTTGCTATTTATTTTTGTGTTGAAATCGTGTTTAAGGAGGACCAAGCATCGTGGAAGATCCCATTGTTTGGGCGTTGCACATTGCACCCTGTGTATTAATGTCACACTTCCATTAATATCCTGGGTAGGATCAGATCCTCCACTGCAAAATAAAACATGGCACTGTGGGGCTCCCATCCTGACACCTGTAGCTGCACGTAGAAGAAGCATGGAGGAGCATCATGGTGCCACGACTATGCCAGTATATCTACCTAGCCAAAATTTTGCATAAAATTGACTAAGTATGAAGAAGAAATGTGAAAGCACTAGTCGCCTAAGACAAGGAAGCGCTGAAATGAGCCAAAAAGTTAGAAGTCTGGCAAATAGCGCTTCTCAGCACTCTTTGTATATACAGCACAAAAGTGGAGGATGTCCAAAATAGAAAAGCACCGCTAGAAGGTTGAAAATAATAAAGGGCTAAAAGAAGGCCAAATTGAAGAAGAAAAGTAGACCGTGTTTCTCTACTTCCTTTGTATTGAGTGCGTGAAAGAAAAGCACTGAAAAGAGTCCAAAACTGAGAAGCACTGAAATCATCCCAAAAGTGAGAAGTCTAGAAAGGTCACGTTTCTATACTTCCTTTATATTAAGCTTGTGAAATAAAAGTGTTGAGAAGAGTCAGAAACTAAGAAACACTAAAAATAGATTAAATCGAAGAAGTTGTGCAAGTCACACTTCTCGACCATATTTGCATTAGCCACGTAAATGAGTAAGTGTTGGAAATCAACTAAAAGGGAGAAGCACCAGAAAAAGGGCTGATGCAAGAAGAGTAAAAAATCATGCTTTCTTGTCCACTATGTATCCATAGTACAAATCAGAATAGGTGTGAGAAGGGCCCATAATGCAAGAAACTGATAATAACGTAGGATCACAATTCTCTTCCACCGTGCAAATGAGGAGTAGCGCTACAACCGTCTAATTAGTCAAATCTATGGTGGATATTGAACCTCCACCTACCCTGAAGAGTTTTGGTAAATTTTTGCGTGCATAATTCAAATAATAAAGGAAAGTTGAAATTGACTCCATAGAATCTGAATCAAAGCAGTTACAGTCTAGAACCTTCTAGAACCTCCCGATGAACCAAATTCAATTGCACTATCAGTGGATAAGGATTGATTTCGAGAACCACCTACGGTAAAGATGAGCTCGACTAGAAGACCGTTGTAACAAGATCAAAAAAAGTGTAAGATAGTGGGCACCATGAATGACAAAGTGGTTAAGAAGATCAAGAGATATTAAAATTTTTGTAATTCTTAAGAGTAAATATATGATTGTAAAACCTTTAAATAAAGGTAACAACCTCCTTTCAAATGGTCGGATCTAGAGTGTTTTCTTGCACTAGTGTATAATTTTTTGTAAAATAATGAATGAAGCATTACAATGGATGTTTACCTTGAATTTGTACTTGTGTTGAATGGTGGACTTAATTCTTAGAAGTTATCTCATCTTGATGCTATGGTTAGTCTATTCTGTTAATTTAAAAAGCTGACTTAGAGTAGATCGAGATAATTGTTTCTACATACATGTTTTTTGAGAATTCTATTTTTTATAAATCAGGGCATTGATATTATTTTGTTAAATTGTATAATCAATATTTATAGATGCTTGGAATAATTCTGTGAACATGCAAAAGTTGTTTAATAGTGTAACCACATAATTTCTAAATGTTGTTAATTCCTTAAGCTACTTCTAAAATCAAAATTTTAGATATACTATGTGGATGTCTATGTTGTTATCATCACCTATCCATATTATATCCATACATTTCTAACCTTATTATTTCTATCCCTAAACTTTAAACATTTGAGCCAAATAGAGTCAACATTCATTAAGTTGACAAGGTATACCAGCTTTCTCTAGAGGTCGAATCAAAGTAATTTTATTATTCCAATGTTTATTCTAGGATGTGATTAGTGGGTATTCACCTTTATATTATAAGAGATAATGATCATAGTTATAGCATTGGCTATATGAAAAACTAGACTACAATAGTTTTTGGCATGCTCAATGGGACTTCATCCATAGAATATTAGAAGATAAAGGAAGTGGTGACCCCTAGTTTTTCAATAAATTCAAATCTACCTAGTGAATCTGCTAAGAAAAGGCTTGGTTCAAAAACCAGATGCCTTTAAAATCATGTAATATTTGTGATTTAGAATTCAATAAAAAATCATTTGAGAGGATCAAGGATAGAATCATCTTGACCCAATAGGCGAAAAAATGGATGAAATATGGCGACTTTGTTGGAGAGAAAACTTGGGAGCAACAATATGTTTTCATTTATCTCTCAAGAATTATTTACCATGATCTAGGTTCAATGGCTGCTCAAGACTATCTCCCATGGTATGACACGGGGCCATTAAATATCTCCATTCTTCATGAAATCCTGAAGATCACTTTGAAAAATCTACCTAGCTATGAAGGGAAAGAAAAATCAGCTAAAGAGCATTACCAAGATATAGCATGGTTGTCCTTAGTTTATAATGTTATGGAGGAAGATATTATGATTAGGTTACTTATTTTATATTTTAAAGGGAAGATAATGTTATGGTATAAATCCCTAGAAAATAGAAGCATATGTAGTTGGGCAGAATTATCCAAAGCTTTCATTGATGAGTTTGATGATCCAGGAGATCCTTTTTTATTGCTCACTTAGTTTTCATTTATGAGAAGAGATCTCAAGGAAAGTCTACCTGAGTTTAATATTCATTTCAAAAGGACATGGGAGAGTATTCCCCAAGAATACCAACCTTTCTAGTCATAAGCATATCTCTATTACATCCATACCCTCTACCCTGATTTGAGTATCCTAGTTCATCAATCTAAAGAAATGAGGTTTCCTGAGATTTTCAATGAAGCTATCAGATCTGAAAATATATTAATCATGATGGGTAGCCTTCCACCTAGAAATATTTATTCTACCCTCAATAACGGAATTGATTAAGAGGTTAAGATAGTTTCACACCTAAAAGGAAAGGATGATTGTACCCCTGATTACTATAGAGATTATTACCTAACAAATCCAGAGTCTAATTCAACGAAATAGTGTTTCAATTGGTAGAATAGATACCAGAAGTTAGATTCACCAGAAACTATAGAATCCTAGAATTATGGTGAAGAAAATTTTAAAAATAGCTTGGCTTTAATGCAAATTGAAAGAACCAATTTTATTCAAACAAATTTCCTACAATCTAAAGAACAAATAAGGAATTCATGTCAAGATCTATATATCAACCATTGGGTGAACAAAATTAGCAATATCCAAACTCCCTTAGTCCAATACGAGATTGTAATGAAAATACAGATGAAATTTCAAGAAAATATTTCACTATTAGTTATTCAAAAACAAAAAATATCAAGAGCTTGCAGAGGTTTATATTTCCCAACTCTAACCCTAGAGAAGAGAAAAGAAAAGGTGGAAATATTCTAGAGTTTTCTTGAACCACCTTTGCAATCTAAAATTTTTTTAGGAGAATATTTGCTAGTAAGACCAGAAATCAATTTGGTTGACGCTTCTTTGAGGACTGAAGAGAGTACCCCATTTTAAAAAACAAAACCTTGAGTCCCCAAAAGAATAAAAAGGTGATAGGTTATTTGTTTGTTTTTGTAGAAGGGGGTATTTTGCACAATTGTATAATAAAACCAGATGTTGAAGTATCCTTAATACCCTTGACTATCTGTGATACTTTATTTAATTATGGAAAAGGTAAAAGCCCAATGGCTTAAATTTAAAGGAAATCGTTTCAAGGTTGTAGGCATTTTGAGGCACTTTGTGATAATGTTATACGGGAAACCCAATCTGATAGTAGTTCATGATATAATTGTGACATATGTTCCTCCTCTTTTCAGCATCTACCTCTCCAAGGTTTGACTTCAGGAAATTAATATTTCACCTCAAGCATGGGAAAAAGCTGATAAAAATAATTAGAGAAAAGGGTAAATTCAAAATATTTCACAAAGATATTCATCCCTTCATCATAGAAAGATATGAGCAGAATCAGTCCTACATGCCTCTAGAAGTCAATAATGATGGTAAATCAACAATAGATATTTTATTGAAAGGAATTTTGGTACCATGTCATTCTAGGCATTATGAATAGTGGATGACGATCAAGTTCTCACATCAAAAATATATTGATGATCATCCTTTTTTATTTCAAAGGAGTAATCAGAGAAACGTGCCATATCCAGAATTGGGATCTCTGGATTTATATGTGTGAATATCTACAGAAAGTTATGACAACTCAAAAATATCACCAATATTAGTTGTGTCAGGATTCTAAGTCTGAAGAGTCATCACTAGTAACACTCACTCATCACCCAAAGAATGACATAAAATATGCTTCTTATACAAAATAATTTTGGGAAATATTCAATCAGGGATACGAAGAAAAGTAAATATTTAGCGTCATATGGTCAGGACATTGTATATTCAAGGGGATTATTTATAAAAAAAATAAAAATAGCTATGCATGTGCTCTACCATACCAACTTTGTGTACATATTCGACAAGTAAATGAAGGGTGAGATATGATCATAATAAATAGAGGACAAGTCCTTGGTGGAATATTAAGCTTGTGTAGTTAGAGCATGGGTACAAGTTTTGAGATGAATTTTGTTGACTCTGTTGCCCAATGGATGAAACTAAAGTGAGCTTAAATTAAAAGGGAGAAAATTTGAGAAATTATGAAGCTAGTAAGGATGGCATCAAATTAAATATGTCATTCCCCATGTAGAATTAGCTCTTTATATGGCCAAGGGGTATGCAGGAAAGACTTAGAAAAAGGATCAATTTTGATATGAGCACATTAGAAATATCACAGAGAATCCCTATAATATGATATTATGGCATCAGTTGATGAGGGTAACCACCTTCGAATTAAATATAAAAGAAGGGTATCACTTAGAAAGTGATATTTGAAGTTGTCATAAGAAATATGGGTCTCAAAATGTGGACAAGAAGTTGTAGAAAGAAAGATATGTGGTGGAGGGAGTTGTTTTTTGGTTATGCTAGAAATAGAAGGAAACAAGAAAAATCCAAGCAAGTGTCCATATTATAGAAATCCATCTACCTTGGAAGAGCCTCTACGCCTCAATGGAATATACATATGCAATTTTCACCTTGATGGAGTATACATACGGAGGTATAGTATTGTGCACAATTTTATCATTTTATGTACCTCCAATTCTCTTAATTTATTTCCTTCATTTTTCATTTCCCAACATTTTTGTATCCTTGTCTCCACCTCTTCTATATAATCTTACTTTTCAATCTCTTCCTTATTTCCCTCTTACATCAACTATATCCTCTTAATCCTTGTTTTTTCCCTCTCCTTTATTTTACTTTATTTTTCATATGTATTATGAGGTTCATTTTACAGTCCCTCAAACCTCCACATATCACTATTATATTTTTAGTATCACTATGTCCTATTTTCTCTTAGATATTACAATCATCACGCCTGGTGTCTTTTACCTCCCCTAAGGTTCAGTAAGGTTTTTAATGCATTATCAAAGGAATTATTAATTCAAGAATAAGGCTCTCTAAGTTTTGTAACTTTCCAAGCAAATTTTTGTTGTGGCTATTCCACAACTCGCCCTAAAATTGGGGACCCACTTTCAATTTCATTATTTGGTATTTTTGGTTGTCTTTTGGAGTGTTATTTTTTACGGTTTCCCTTTAAATTTTGGTGTAGATTTTTGTGGGTTAGAGTCTCCTTTTTGGTCTCCTCTAAAGTGTTTAGTGTGGTTATTTTCTGTGTCAATATTTTCACGTTTGGTTAGATTTTATGTGATGTTGATTAAATAAAGAAAATATATTATTACTATATATTTCACATTTATAATAATAATAATAATAAAATAAAAAAATAAAAAAAATAATAGAAGTAGTTTAATCACTGGATTCACTTTACTTTGTTGTTTAGGATTAGCTTTTTATTTATTAATTTTGATTTCATTTTTTATGTTATACTTATTAGTTTTTGTTGTTTCATGCACATGATATCGATCGGAACTCGGATGACCAAAAACCTAGCGAAGATGTGGACCAATAACATGTTGACAACATGAAATTCAAGATGATCACCCGACGGAAGACTTGGATGTAGCAGATTAGATGTAGGTCTGATGTGGTGGGGATATGGTAGCAGTAATGCACATGCTATGTGGATATAGATCAATCAACGGATGACATACCTTGATAGTGGCACCTTGAACATAGATAATTCAAAAAACAAATGTGGACTCCAGATGGAGCTTTGTGTAGAGAAGGACATACATGAAATAGATTGAGCGATCGAGTAGTGAAGGACAAAATCCAAGGTGGACCCTATTAGGCATTCGATGAATCCCAAGCTAATGTGTACATGGTGATCAATGCAAATGATGTGGATTCATATGACATGGCAAAGATGGTTTTGACCCTGATGAATGAAGTGAACCAATGACAGTTTGATGAGTAAGTAAATATAAAAGAATGGAAATTATCGACACTATTGAAGAAGGGAAATCAAATGGATACAGAGAAACTATAATGAAATGGATGTAACATTTGATGTGATAGGGTGATACCATTAGCAGTGTTAGTGGATACTGTTTATTTAGAAATAATGCCAATTTAGCAGGTTGTACAACTCATCAACATGATAGTTTTCATTTTTACTTGCGTGGCTCATCGGATAGTAACAAGATAACACTAGCTACATAACGATACGGATGTAGGATATTCAACATACATTTCTCTATGTCAGTATTCCATATAGGCATCCAACATATAAGGAGTAGTATCATACACTAGGACAAACAATGTACCATGTAGACCCCACAAAAGGACAGATGCACGGAGTAGGCTGTATTGAAGTTCACAGTGTTCATGATTCAAAGAAGAACCAATGCCAACAGATTATCATGGCAATGATGATGGTGTATATTTAACATAAATACCTTGTGGACATTAAAGTAGTCATCAAAGGGGGGTTTCAACATCTAAGTTACACACAATAATAACTACTAACAACATAGGTCAGAATGATGACTAGACCTAGATGATTTACAGTGTGGATGTTGAGCACAGTGTGTTGATGGACATGATGTGTGCACTAGTGAGAGGACCAGGGCAGTGATCTGGTAATATGAATAGTAGACGTATACGTACACCTAGGGTGACATGGACAAAGGACATCCCAACATAAACCAGAGTGGTTATTGAGCTTGGACAAAGATGAAGTGGAATCCCCAAATGAAGTGGTCATGGGTTACGTTGTTGATGACGGGTGCTACAACCTCTCATGGTAATGGATGATATGTATAGTTAGTGCAAAGTGGATGTAGCAGTGAGCATAGTATCATAGCTAAGGAATAGGTGTTACTAATTTCGTAGTCTGGGTCTATCTTATCGCTGCAATGTCAAGTATACTATAGCTTCAATTCAAGGATGTTAGAGTAGAAAACATAGTACAAAGGGCAATATATAACAAAACCAATGTTTTTGGAATCATACTAGGGAAACCATTGCATCATGGGTTCCATTTGCATAAAATACAAAACCAGGGATGATATGGATGGCATGGGGCCACATAGGCGATGATGTGGGTGTAGGACCTGATACCAGATTGTCATGCTATGTAGGCACTGCAGACGAGTAGAGGTGATGGAGCAAATGATGATTTAAATGACTAAAGTGTATTTATTTAGACAAATGTTAAACATGGACTAAATCGCACAATGGATGGGATCACAATGGATAGTGTCCTGGCCAAATACAACATAAAAGATAAAATTACTATGTTATTTGGTAAAGTTGCTTCGCACGAGGTTCACAGGATGATTTCATGGCTGAAGACTTGTTAGACAATGTCAATTTCCCAATGTTCATATCCCTTGAGATTGATGTTCAAAAATGGTCATGAGCATTTAACATGG
The DNA here is from genome assembly GCA_028583015.1 of Wollemia nobilis. Taxonomy (NCBI): domain Eukaryota; kingdom Viridiplantae; phylum Streptophyta; class Pinopsida; order Araucariales; family Araucariaceae; genus Wollemia; species Wollemia nobilis. The sequence goes on along the minus strand of JAQPPZ010003192.1, from coordinate 4,016,777 downwards.
CCTTTTGGGGAAGTTTTAAAACTAACCTGCACATGGACGCAGGTCTTCTAGACTACGTTGGTAACAATTGTAGGCCGTAAAAGAAAATTACAAAGGATGATAGCTATAAAGCGTTAAGTGGTTAGTCATAGGTTGTAATGAGGGAGCCATTATAAGGGCTAATTGTGTCATAATATCTACCAATTATAGGTTGGCTCTAGAAAACCACCTTCCTACATAGTATAATGATGGTGTAAATGCTCTCGGGTGGCTCCGCTTGTAAGCCCTTGATCACGATATATTGTGTTGGGGGTAGTTGTATGGAGATTGGTTTCAATATGATTTAAGATTGGTGATAGTTCAGGTGCTAATGTTGTTCACCATGTGTTATGAAAATGACCATACATGTAAGCATGAACGTGTAAGCATGAAGGTGCACTTTGTTTGACACGAAATTTTAATTTTTTTTGGTGAACAATCCACCATATGAAATGTGTGGGAATGCAATAACATTATCTAGAATGTTATTATTTTTAAACCATCGGTTACACATTGAAGAAGGTGGCTATTATGTTGATGGTTATAGGCTAAGATGAAAATTGTAACACCAAAGCGTTAATAAAAAACATCACAAAGAAAGGAAGACATTAAAACAGAGAGGAAGATTTAAAAGGTGATCAAAAGGAATGAAAGAAGGTTGAAAACTTTGGGCAGAATTGTAGTAGAAAATAGTGTTGGCACTGGGTCTATTTCTGAAGCATTTTCTTCCATAAGCTGGATTGGATGTTTACCATATGATGCCATGGCTGAAGTTTGTATTTTGCATTTGTTGAGCTTATTGAAATTTTGTTATCAGTAAATATATTGAAGTTTTCATAGGTTTTAATGCATGCTTTTGGTTAATCTGCTTGTTATTTTTCAATATATTACATTTCCCTTAGAAGATCACACCTCTTTGAAGGCTAGATTGCATGAACATGGATCACTTTAATGTAGTTTTTTGTGTAGAATACTAACATTTGCAGGGTCTATGGAAAATTCTGAGTTACAACACTTTATTTTATTTCAGTTTCATTTTATTTTTATTTTTCTAACCCTGTATTTTCATTTTTTTTAAGTTTTCAAAATAAAATAAAAAATATAAATTTCCAAAAACAGAGGTATAGATTCAAATAATAAGCTCTAATTTTCATTTAGAGAAGTTTTGATTTTGTTTTGAGGCAAAGGTAAAATTCCAAAACTATTTAAAGTTTGTAGTTTTAAAAGGAATTTCGTAGTTTCAGTTTTGCATGATTTCACATTTCAAGTTTTGTTTTCATTTTCCAGCGATAAATTATTTTTCCTTTATGAAAACTTCAATTTCATTAAGGGGAATAATTTATATGGTATTTTAAATGCCATCATATTTTAAAGTTACTCATTCACATTTACTTTCTTTCATGCTTAAAGCAACATAAAATGAATCCACTCAAAATTTTCAGACTGACATTTTAGAGGTATATTTTAATCTTTTATTTCATGCTCAAAGCAAGGTTTGATAAATGATAAAATTGATTAAACTTGCTTAACAAAGAAAGATAAAATCTATCTAAAAAATTTCAAGATAAAAGGAATTTCACTTCTACATCGTGGTCATATGAGGGTCAATCACATTTATTCTCCTTTTAAATTTCATGAACAATAATAGCATAACATAATAAAGTAACATGAGCACAAGCCCCTTGTTAACAATTATTTTGCAAAACACTAAGGTATTCCAAGCACTTATTTGACACATTTATACAAGCATACATACACACATTAAATAAAAGGAACATTGGAGAAATGTTTATTTCTTTGCAAGAGAGGATTTTCTAATAAAAATCCTAACTCTGAGTGTGGTTTTTCAATTGGGTAAAATTACCACTCAAAAAGTTCTCTCAGAGGCACCTAATGTAGGCCAAAAATTGGCTACATCCATACCTAGCCAAAATTTCGCATACAATTGACTAATTATGAAGAAGAAATGTGAAAGCACTAAAATTTGACTAAGACATAGAAGCGCTAAAATCAACCCAAAAGCAAGAATTCTAGCGAATAGCACTTCTCAATGCTCTTTGTATCTACTACACAAAAGTGGAGGACATCCAAAAATAGAAAAGCACCGCGAGAAGGTTGAAAAAAAGAAAGTGCTAAAAGGAGGCCAAATTGAAAAAAAAAAGTAGACCATGTTTCTCTACTTCCTTTGTATTGAGAACGCAAAATAAAAGCGCTAAAAAGAGTTCAAAACTAAGAAGCACTGAAATCAGCCCAAAAGTGAGAAGTCTAGTGAGGTTGTGTTTCTCTACTTCCTTTGTATTGAACATGCAAAAGAAAAGAAATAAGAAGAGTCAAAAACTAAGAAGCGCTAAAAACAAAGTAAAATGAAGAAGTTGTGCAAGCCATGCTTCTTGACCATATTTGCATCGACTACACAAATGAGAAAGTGCTAGAAAATAGTCAAAAGGGAGATGCACCAGAAAAGGGTTGATACAATAAGAGTAAAAAATCATGCTTTCTTATCCACTATGTATCCACAGTGCAAATTGAAAAAGGTGCGAGAAGGGTCCATAGTCCAAGAAATTGATAATAACATAGGGTCACGATTCTCTTCCACCATGCAAATGAGAAGTAGTACTACAACCATTTGATTAGTCAGATCTACGATGGATATTGAACCTTTGCCTACCCTGAATATTTTTTGTGCGTGATTCATAAAATAGAGGAAAACTGAAACTGACTACATATAATCCAAATCAAAGTGGTTACAGTCCAAAACCTTCTATAACCTCTTGATGAACCAAATTTAGTTGCAAGATCAAATGAATAAGGATGGAATTCAAAAACCAACTACAGTGAAGATGAGCTCGACCAGAAGACCATTGCAACAAGATCAAAAAAGGTGTAAGCTAGAAGGCACCATGAGTGACAAAGTGGTTAAGAAGATCAAGAGAAGATCAAATTCTTTGTAATGCTTAAGAGTAAAAATGTGATTGTAAAACCTATAAATAAAGGCAACAACCTCCTTCCAAATGGTCGGCTCTAGAGAGTGTTTGCTTGCACTACTGTGAAATTTTTTGCAAAATGATGAATGAAATATTACAAGGGATGTTTACCTTGAATTTGTGCCTGTGTTGAATGGTGGACTTAATTCTTAGAAGTTATCTCATCTTGCTGCTATGGTTAGTCTATTCAGTTAATTTGAAAAGCTAACTTAGAGTGGATCAAGATAATTGTTTCCACATACATGTTTTTCGATAATTCTATTTTTGTAAAATTAGTGCATTGATCTTATTATATTAAATTGGATAATCAATGTTTCTAGATGCTTGGAATAATTTTGTGAACATGCAAAAGCCATTTAATAATGTAACCACATAATTTCTAAATATTGTTAATCCTTTAAGCTACTTCTGAAATCAATTTTTTAGAGATACTGTGTGGATGTCTATGTTTTTAGCTTCACACGTCTATCTTATATCCATAAATTTCTAACCCTAAAATTTCAACATTTGAGGTAAATAGATTCAACATTCATTAAGTTGACAAGGTATACTAGCCTTCTCTGGAGGTCGAATCAAAGTAATTTGATTTTTCCAATGTTTAGTTTGGGTTGTGATTAGTGGGTGCTCGCATTTAGATTCTAAGAGATAATCATCATAGTTATAGCATTGGCTAGATGACAAACTAGACCACAACAAGAACCTAATAATATTTTGGATCAACATACATGCACATATTGCAAATATACTCTCACCAATATCCTACTATAGTGGCATCGACTATATCTAGAATATGCTACCTAGGAGCCACTTCATCAACTATAATAACAATTTCCTCATATCAAACTTTGAGGACAAAGCTTCTTGAAGGGGGGCATGTTAGGACCCTATTCTAACACAACTATTACTATGTACTTGTCTAGTGTTAGTGTTATATTTGCACCATGGGCACCTAGTGTGCATGGTCCCATTATGATGTAACCTTTACTTTTATTATGAGTAGGAGTTAGTGGCTCAAGACCCTTATTTTATGGGGTCTAAACTTTAAGAATTAGGGCTATGGCAAATAAAAATGTATATAAGCACATTGGTTTGAAGTAGAATTTTGTATTAGATCTCTACTTCGAAGGAGATGGTCCCCTTAAAAAGGCCTAAGATATTTGTTTTGCTTGATTAATATATTTTTGTTGTTATTTCCATTTAGTCATTTTTGTGAAAAATTTTGTTACTTTTATTTTTTGGATTATTTAGTTATTTCCAATTTGTGAGCATTTTATTAATTCCTACATTGCTATATAAGTTATGTTTATTTTTGTATGAGGTTCCTAAAAACCTATTGTGGAACTTTCTAACAAAATGATGTAGTCAATTTTTTAGAGCAACACAATCACCAAAATTAATGTGATAATTCAAATTAACATTAAATTTATCCTTTCCATGTCCAATTGTTTCACCCTTTGCTTTGTTGGATTTATCTCAATATAGGTTGACTAGTGTACTAGAAATCGACTGACACACTCATCTAATTATATTTTTGTAGCCAATTCCTATAACTAGAGAATCATTTTGGTCACTTCTATTAAGAATAAATGATTTAATTTAATATTTAGTAGATAAAGGATTTCAATAATAAAATTCCTAATCTTCTTCTCTAAATTCCCTCCTTATCAAAATCTATCTTCTTCAAATCTTATCTAAATCCATCCTAAAATATGAAGGGATATAATAGAGAACCAAATGTTATTATTCCTTAGAGATTCAAATAATAAATAACTCTCTTTTCATCCCCATGTTAGTATTCCTTTATCTTGATTACCCTACATCAAGTCCAATGATTAGAAATCATTAATAAAGAAGGGTATCTTCTAGGGAGAATCATCAAGAATAAGGATTTCAAGGAGAAATATCAAGATCAAGAAATAAGTCATCATAATTAAAATTTATAATCAAGGTTAGTAAATATCTTCATTTATGTTTTTATTTATTTACTATATTTTCATGTTGGATTAATCACTTTAGATCATTTGCATTGCTTATAATACTAGTCTTGTGTGTGTGACTTATTCAATTCTCATTCTTATCATGCTTAATCGCTTACACATTTACCATATTTAGTCAATCCTTTTAGGAATATCCTTATATTGAATCCTCCTTTGATATCCTCCACTCATTTTTTATTACTTATGAATTTGGGTTCTACTTAGACTTGATCTTTGTGTTGCTTTAAATTATAGTGTTTAGTGGATTCTTTGGCTTGTCTAGGTATAGGGAAAACAAGCAAACTGATATATTATTCATGGAAAAGGAAATAACATGATTTTATTTAAAACCAAATAGCATTTTAGTGAATACATTCGCCTTTGAAGTTAAGATTAACCCTAATTATAAGTTAGTTAGCATTAAACTATTCACTCTTTAAAACTATATCCCTACTAAAATTTCATTCTCAATTAAAAAATACAATATTCAAGTCCCCCCTTTCCTATAAAATTATATATAAAATAAACACATATTATTTGAAAGTAAATGGATGATTAGATACTATTGCATTTTTCTAGGAATCATTTGTAGATTAAATGCAATGGTTCACATATTGTTAGATGGTAGTACCTTATTAATTAATTTATGTTCTTTTTCAGAATGTATGTAAAAGTAAGGGCTATAATAAAAATAAATTTATTGATATAACATTGTCTAAATTACTTAAAACTAAATAAGAATTACAAAATAACCTAAGAAATGAGATATTAGGCTTTTACATTTTAGATTTGAAGTATCAAATTAAGTCATTCCACCAATATTAGACAAAGGGGGAAGAATAATATGCATATTAGTGTAATTAAAGTGATGTGACATACATTCAAATTTCTTTACTAACTTCTTGAATTGTAAGCATAGCAGGGAAGCAATCATTAAACTGAATATGATGATCTACCATAGAAGTCCATTTCAAAATATATAAAATATTTCATAATCTTTATAAAGATAATTTTACTAGAGTAAAAGATACTAAAAATGTTACACAATTTAGAGAACTTTGATATAAATTAATTCCCATTAAAAAAAAAGGAAAGAGTTTGACCTCCCCTTTGTGACAATTGTTTTAATCTCAAATAATAATAATTACATATTTATTAAAGGGTGATTTATTGATTTATACACAAAAAATGTATATTTATTAGCATTTAATCTCTTGCTTTTTTATTTTAAATATTTTAATAATGGGACATTGGATGCTGATATTAATAAGGGTCTAATTAAGTTGATTCTTAAATCAAGTGAACCCACTCTTCCAAAAAATTTAAGACTTATTATGATGTTAAATTTTTCATATAAAATATTGACCAAAATGTTTATTTTTAGATTGAATATGATCCTTACCACAATTTATATTATTCTTATATTATAGCTTTTTATAATGTGGGTATCCTCTAAAATATACAAGTTGGAAAGGTGTTAAGGCTAAACACTCTAGTCAAAATACTTGGATGTTTCTCCTGCATTTTTATAAATCATGTGTTAGAATTGAATCACTCTTGATTGAAATAATTCTTAGGTCACAATTGAAAATATATTTGTACATATGACCAAAATATGTTTTGTGATGCAATTATTATTATTAATGTTAATGGTGTTCTATTAGATCTAATCATATTAAAAAAAATCATTAGATAAGGATTTCTTATTTTCTCCATTACTTTTTGTAATTGTAGCTAAATAGACTCATTGGTTTTTAAAATACTCTTCAAAAGAGGTACTACCAAATAAAAGGTTATTTTACCAAATAAACATTATTCAAGAGAGGTACTACTTGTTCATGACATAATATTATTCTAAAAATATATAAGAAACATTTGATTCGATGTTGATTTTTTTAAATATTCATTTTGTTTCTACAAGTTCTAAGATTACAAAGCATTCCTTTTTTTTTTACCTTGAAAGAGTCTCCTCTTAATTGGGAAATTAATAAATATTAGTAAATTTATTATTCTACATAAATAATAAGATATTTATGGATCCATTTTGCTCTTGATAATTATTTAAAATAAATGTTACCATGGCTATTTAAAAATTATACTAAATTTGATAAATGGAATAATAAATATTCATCACTAACAAGGACATTCTAAGATTTTCAAAAAATATTTTCTTCATATTCCTTGTACTATTTGTCTTGCTAGTTTTTTAGTAATTTTTAAATTATTGCTTTAAAACATGTTTTTAAAATTTCCTGAGGAAATGGAAAGGGTATTTCAAAGGACATGTTATAAGTTATAAAATGTATATATTTTCTATAATATTGGGGTTCTAGTACTTAAAAAGTTAAGCTATAAAGAATAGCTTTGGATACTAAACTAGTTATCAAGATACTTAAAAGTGATTCTCAATGGCAAATCTAGTTAGGAATAATATTGATTATATTTTTTCAAAGTGTAATAAGAAATTAGAGGAAATTTATTTGCCAATAAACTTTTGAGATCTTTTCATATTCAATCAATGGTTATATTTATTTTAAATCTATTTATAAGGTTTGGGAATAGGTGTATGGTGATCTTGCATTGTACCAAAAACTAAAATAAAATTTCTATTGAAAAACATGTTTAAATGTTATGTAACTAGCTTACAAGATAATTTCTAGACATGAGGCAGGTGTAATTCTTGGTTAGTTTATGTAGATCCAAATTTCAAATACTAGAATTTACCTAAAGAATTTAGATAGGGAAAAATACAAATGAAAGAAAGATAAAAAGAGGGTATCTGACCGAATATGTTTGATGTCAATTTTTAAAATTGATGTAGTTCACAATCATTTGTTTGAACAAATTGATAAAACTTATATACATGACACAAAATTGACATCATGAAATTATTAAAAGGGAAAAATTAGAAGAAATACCTAACCTATTTATCTATTTGATGATGAATATGAGTTACTAGATGAATCTATTATTGAATTTGATTTTTATGAAAAATTTTTCACATGTTGATGGGATGAAGGAAAATTGATTCTACTTTCATTAGAATCCTACAATCAAATACAGGCTAGAAAGAAAAACTGATCTTAACAAACATGTTAGATATATAGTTATATAATGGTTTGACTAAAATGATGATAAATAATATTCAGTAAATGTTGATTTATAAGTTAATATAATTTAAGATAAACGAGGTTGGATTAATAGAAAATACTAAGTAAAATAAAACTAATGTTGTGATTTTAATGCAAAGTAGGACATAGTCAAAAGCATTGTAAAAATTCAATCGTAACATTAGCATGGTCTTGCTAACAAAAGTGCCATCTCTAATATATGCTATTAACTATTATAGTAACTACCTTAAGTCTTATATATTCAAATAATTGGATATATAAGAGTGACTAAGAACCATTTTAAATAAGCAGGTTGTCTACATAAATTACATGTAGATAGTTCAAAAATTTTAATAAGGATTTAAAGTGATTATAACTTTTTTAATTTATAAAAGAATTGTGTAAGATATTATGATAAATTTTAATTTCTAAAATATTATAACTCAAAAATAATATAACTGAGATGAAGTGAATGAAAAATAACAAAATATTCTATTTCTAAAATAGAAAGCGATATTTTATAAGATTGTAGGTATAAGTGAAGGATGGTTGCACCATATAATGAACAAAAATTTGAAAGCTATAAAAAATGATTTTATATATGAATGTTACAATACAACTTTATGATTATAATAGAAATTTACAAATTATACAAAGGTAAGAAAGAGGGTATGATTCCCATTTTTATCAATAATGAGTATCTCTCGGTGCAATCTAGATTTTTTGATGCCAGCATGTTGTTTTGGGAAGTGGGTTTTCCTACGACTGCCTCATAGAATCAGATCTAGAGTCTTTCACTGCCCTCGAGCCCTATCATCTAAACATAAAGGGAAATAATAGCAAATCAGTAGCATGTGCGAGGTCCATCATAGTTGGACCCGTATTAGATCTAGAAATATGAAATGAAATAGAAAACAACTAAATGTATAGAATGTCAAAGATATAAGCTAAAGTATGAAAAAATTGACAAATATAAGCTAGAAATGCAAATAAGACTTTCCAGTTGATTGGTTTGTTGTTACCATCTCAGGTCAAGATGGTTTTGGTCTAAAAACTATCTTAGGATGAGACTGTCACTGTCGCAGGTTTGTGTCTTATCACAACTAGGTCCAAGAAGAATTTGGTAAAGCACAAAAGTTTTTGATGATCAATAGCATGTAGGAGTGTGATGAAATAGGCATCTAAGATCAATGATATGGTGAGGAGAGTTTACGAGAGAGAAATAGGAGATTCAATTTTCAATCCTTGGTGGTAATTTGGTAGTATTTTATTTACAGCAAGATGGCCTAATAGATTCTCAATAGTACTTCATTGTGTGAAAATTTTTTCTATCCTCTCTATTTTTAGTATACCAATTTATAGGCCTCTTGGTAGTAGGTAGGTGAGAGAAAGGGGGCCAATCAAGGCTATTTTGATTCATTGCTAATAGGTGATTGTAGGTTACAAGTTTGATTGTTGCCTATAGGTTTGGCATTGATGCGAAGTTAGGCATGACATTCTGGCCTATGCATGGTTGTTGATAGGAAGTTTACCTACCTGCAATTTTTAAATTTATTTTGATTTTATATGATTGTCTTAGGTTGAGATGTTGGAGAAAATGTGATTATCTCGGGTCAAAATGGTTACACCCACTATGAATTGTTTTGTAGAATATTGCTTGTTATTTGGATAAATTCATGGATTTAGCCTTGAAGCTGATAAAATGGATTGTATGGGCTGGAAAGGAGTATTTTTGGGAGTCTCATCAATATAACACATCTTAGGTGTCTACAATAAGCATTGGCCTATTTTGATGCTTATAGATATTTGATCATGCTTTTATAAGCACCACCATAAGGTTATACTACTAACTATTGCATTTAAATTCAAAGAATATATATATATATATATATAAAGTGAAAAACCCCTTGTGGGGCTGCCTTGGTCTGAGAGACCATGAATAGGGGGTTCTACACCGTCAAAGTCACCCGGAGTCGCACCTAGCCCTGCCCGCACCAACATTATCAATTGGATTTTGGGTACCCAATTCAACTTTTTGGTAGGGTGGAGATTCGAACCTGGGACCTCCCTTTGAGGATTGCCCTCTCCTCTCCAAATCACCTACAACACCTGGGTAATATATATTTTAAAATAAACCAACAATAACTTAATTAATTTCTATGGACATAAAGAAGATACTAATAAAACCACTCCTATGCATATATGATCTAAATCAAACATGTTAAGAAAAGCAAAAGATAATTTTTAGTATAAATTTTTCTTCACAATGATATAATTAACTACGAATAACAATAAATGGATTACACTACAAAGAACATGAAAATAAGGTCTTGAAAACTCATCTAAAGTGCAAATATTATTAGAAATTTTGTCAAAGGCTGATAAGGATTAGTATCTATATGAGAGATCATATTTAATTAGTTAATATTTGGAAACTTCCATGTCTCTTATTGAAGTTTATTTTCATATAAAAAGTATATTTGTATTTGGAAACTTCCATATCTCTTCTTGAATTTTCCCTTCTTCTAAAAAGCAACATCATATTTAGAAACTTCCATGTCTCTTCTTAAAGTTTTATTTCTTCTAAAAATCATATTTGTATTTGCTTATAAGTCAATATATGAATAATATTGAGACAGGTGCAATTGTTGAGAAAATCCTTTAATATTTTTTGTTCATGCATATTCATACTAGTTCTTGCTCATATAAATTGGTATCAAAGCCCATACAATCATGGTATTGAATCTAGTCTTCAAAAATATTTTTGGTGAATCTTTACTAGATCCCTCATCTTAGGTTGGCAAAGATCTAACCTCATTAAGGGTTTTCACAGATTACCCTTGCTAAATTTGTTTTTGTTTTTTCCTAGGTACTATACTATAGAAATATTTGATGCCATTATCAATGTCTTCTAAGGTGTTTTTGATGGTTTTGCCAAGTGCCAAACTGATCTTTGATCATTTTATGTGTTTGGCTCATTGAGATATTTGATTTAAAAAAAAACTAAAATCAAATATTTGTATCAAAAGTTATACCCTCTAGAAGGTTCCCTAATTCAAGAACCAAAATATTTTTTTCTCATCCCTTTTGCAATGGCTCCTAAGTGGGATATTCAACAAGAAGAGACTTCTAAAGGATCAACGAATGAGTACTCTACAACATATTTTGTATAATCAAGTAGAGAGCCAAAATCATGTCATGCAAGATCTTATTGTAGCATTTCAAATAGTTCTCTAGTGCACTCCAACCAATATGTATGTGGATCAAACCCAAGGCTTACAACTAGAAATAAAGGTTTCCATTCTAAGATTTTATTGAAGCTTCGATGATGAGAATTTTGACTCTTGGCTATAGCCCTGAGGTATGTTTTAAAACTAAGCTTGATCTAATTTATTGTTAGAAGATCCAAATGGATGAAATCCGTATGTTAAATTTAGCCCTAGATTGGTGGTAAAAACATCAGATAATGCTTGTAGAAAAAGTAAAGGATATTAATCAATGGGAGGAACTCCAAACATCACTCAAGGAAATATTCTACTTCCCTAGCTACTTGTGAAATATGTTAGCTTATCGGTTGCAACTTAGGAAAGCCAAAGGTCAATTAGTTTAATAGTATATCAATACCTTCAACAAGATTCAAGTCAAGATCAATGTTTTAGATGAAAAAGAGGTGCTAGTTGTTAAATTTTTTTTGGGTATTTCCTCTATTCTTTGTAAAGAGCTGGCTATGTTTGAATTTAAATCCTTAAATAATGTGTTTAAGCTTGTAATGGCTATAAAAAAATAAGTTAGTATTTAAAAAGGGAATTCAATAGGGTACCTCTAAGCCCTACATAAAAATAGTGGTCAATCAAAAAATTCAAATTAGTCATCTTCCCCTACTACTTGTAGCAAGAAGTAGTTTTGTAGCTATTACAAGCATTAGGGTCTTTCAAATAAGGAGTGGAGTTATCCAAAGTAAGAAAGAAGGAAAAAATATCCTTACATAAGAGAAATAAGAAAAATTATATGAGGTAGAGGATTCACCTATGATGGAAATTAAAAATCCTATGGAGTATGACCTTGCCCTTGTTATCATAAATTAGAACTACTCTCAAGCCTCTTGAGAGTTTATCTTTACACAAAATTTCCAAATCAAGAATAATATGACTCTCTTGATCATTTATAATGGAAGTAAAAAAATATGGTTAGTGAAAGGTTAGTCACCAGTCTTCAAATTCTCATATACAATCATCCTCACCCATACCATCTAGGTTGGGTAGAATAACATGGACGTCATACACTAGTTAACAAGATTTATGTAGTCACATTTTATATTGATCCTTTCCATGATACAATTGAATGTGATGTAACACCCTTGGACTACTCAAATATTTCTCTTGGATGCCTATTATAGTACGATTGTAGTGCAATTTATGCTAGATGACTAAACACCTACAAGATTAAAAAATATGGTAAGGTGTATCATCTTACTACTACTTCTAAAGCTAAATCATGTTTCTTGTTAGGTAAGCCTACCATAAAATAGGTAAACTTATCAATATATTTAGATATTTGTGTCATATTCCAACCTAAGGAGGATAATAAAAGGTAGTTGATACCATTTGTTATGAGGAATTTGGTTTAGAGTTATTCAAATGCATATGAAGAGCTAAATTTTAAAGAATCTCCTCAAAAAATAAAACCACAACAATAGAATAGTTGATCCAACCACTCATAACAAAAGACCAGCTTGAGATAGTTTCCTCCAACTATACCATAGGAACATTTTTTAAATAGGAAGGACAATAATAATTGCCCCTTTATATGTACCAACAAGATATTCAAATGGCATAGGAAAATGTGCAACAATAGTATTCTCTTGGTTATTTATCATCACAACTATTATTGTCATTATGTGGATGATTTGTAGTTTCACAACCTCAAGTGGATCCACATATCACCCTATCACTATTGAAAGTTCCTTCTAGTTTCTAGCAACAATAATTGTAGTTGTCAACAACTACTCTTTAGAAATAGTAGTAGCAACCACAACAATAGCTTCAAAAACAAGAACAACCATAATTGTAGTTATAGGGAATTTTCCCTATAGCCTTTGCTTCATTTAAAAGCCCAATCAAAAGTAGGGTATGCTAAAAAAGGTAGTCAAAAGGTATACCCTTCCTTAAATTGGAGGGATAGTTTTTGGAACCCCAATAAGAAAAGGATGGATGAGCCCCAAAGACACACTGATAATTGAATATTTCACCAATAGTTAGTGTCCATTTTCCATATAAGGCCAATAGCTCAAGGGAACAAAGGCCCACAGGCCATAGATTTTTCATCCAATGGTTTGCATTGATCCTTTGACAAGCAAGAGTAAAATAAGAATGAAAGTCCATCATAGCATGTGCTAGACATGTGGAAATGAATAAAAAGCAAAAGAAGGTGATCACTGAGGTGAAGTTAGATAAGTTTTGATCATGGTTGAAAGATATCCCATATTAGCCAAGAACATGTGGTGATCACCCTGTTAGAATTAAAGTGCACTATGCCTCTTTAGTTTGACACTTGTCAGTTTCATTGACATTTGTCATGTTCATCATATAGGCTTATGCCTATATATTGTACTCATTTGTTGTATAATAATATCTCATCTTGTTCATTTCACATTTTAGTTCCAACATTTGGTATCAGAGCAGGTTCCCTCTCTTGCCTATGAAACCCTTGAGGGGGGATTTCCCTCATGGAAATCCTCCCTCCCCCATTGATTTTTTTTCCTATTTTTTTTTAAATTTTTTACCAAGGGAGTATGCTCTCCATCATTTGATGGATTAGAAACCAGATGGTAAGAATTTTAAAATTTGGGAAATCTTTTCAATTTTTTTTTTAGTTTTTTAGATCTGTAGAATGGTAAACCTAGACGTAGCTCTCAGATTTGGTCTTGTTGCAGTGCACAATGTGCACAAGTGGCACAAGCAGGTGAAGCTATTCAAGGGAAACCCTACGTGACAAATCCTCACTTTCATTGAGGTTATGAAGACCATGGACCCGATGAAGGCCGTGGGGAAGGCTGCACATGCTATGGATGGCATTTGCACTATTGTATGAGAATCACAAGGATGTGGTGAATGCAAGGGTGATTTTTGAGAAGGTCATGCAGGTGAATTATAAGAGCGTGGATGATCTGGCTAGCATGTGGTGAAAGTGGGTAGAGATGGAGCCGAGACACAAAATTTTCAAGGGCGCATTGGATCTTATGCGACGGGCGACTACAAAGCCTTCTGTTAAAGTTAAGCGCAGAGTTCCTGCTAATGGAAATGAACCTGTATAGAGTTTTTTAAGTTTCTTGGATTGAGTTAACTATAGAGAATGCTTTAGTAACACTAGATTTAAGTTAAATAATACCAGTGTTGCTATTTATTTTTGTGTTGAAATCGTGTTTAAGGAGGACCAAGCATCGTGGAAGATCCCATTGTTTGGGCGTTGCACATTGCACCCTGTGTATTAATGTCACACTTCCATTAATATCCTGGGTAGGATCGGATCCTCCACCGCAAAATAAAACATGGCACTCGTGGGGCTCCCATCCTGACACCTGTAGCTGCACGTAGAAGAAGCATGGAGGAGCATCATGGTGCCACGACTATGCCAGTATATCTACCTAGCCAAAATTTTGCATAAAATTGACTAAGTATGAAGAAGAAATGTGAAAGCACTAGTCGCCTAAGACAAGGAAGCGCTGAAATGAGCCAAAAAGTTAGAAGTCTGGCAAATAGCGCTTCTCAGCACTCTTTGTATATACAGCACAAAAGTGGAGGATGTCCAAAATAGAAAAGCACCGCTAGAAGGTTGAAAATAATAAAGGGCTAAAAGAAGGCCAAATTGAAGAAGAAAAGTAGACCGTGTTTCTCTACTTCCTTTGTATTGAGTGCGTGAAAGAAAAGCACTGAAAAGAGTCCAAAACTGAGAAGCACTGAAATCATCCCAAAAGTGAGAAGTCTAGAAAGGTCACGTTTCTATACTTCCTTTATATTAAGCTTGTGAAATAAAAGTGTTGAGAAGAGTCAGAAACTAAGAAACACTAAAAATAGATTAAATCGAAGAAGTTGTGCAAGTCACACTTCTCGACCATATTTGCATTAGCCACGTAAATGAGTAAGTGTTGGAAATCAACTAAAAGGGAGAAGCACCAGAAAAAGGGCTGATGCAAGAAGAGTAAAAAATCATGCTTTCTTGTCCACTATGTATCCATAGTACAAATCAGAATAGGTGTGAGAAGGGCCCATAATGCAAGAAACTGATAATAACGTAGGATCACAATTCTCTTCCACCGTGCAAATGAGGAGTAGCGCTACAACCGTCTAATTAGTCAAATCTATGGTGGATATTGAACCTCCACCTACCCTGAAGAGTTTTGGTAAATTTTTGCGTGCATAATTCAAAATATAAAGGAAAATTGAAACTGACTACATAAAATCTGAATCAAAGTGGTTATAGTACAGAACCTTCTAGAACCTCCTGATGAACCAAATTCAATTGCACTATCAGTGGATAAGGATTGATTTCGAGAACCACCTACGGTAAAGATGAGCTCGACTAGAAGACCGTTGTAACAAGATCAAAAAAAGTGTAAGATAGTGGGCACCATGAATGACAAAGTGGTTAAGAAGATCAAGAGATATTAAAATTTTTGTAATTCTTAAGAGTAAATATATGATTGTAAAACCTTTAAATAAAGGTAACAACCTCCTTTCAAATGGTCGGATCTAGAGTGTTTTCTTGCACTAGTGTATAATTTTTTGTAAAATAATGAATGAAGCATTACAATGGATGTTTACCTTGAATTTGTACTTGTGTTGAATGGTGGACTTAATTCTTAGAAGTTATCTCATCTTGATGCTATGGTTAGTCTATTCTGTTAATTTAAAAAGCTGACTTAGAGTAGATCGAGATAATTGTTTCTACATACATGTTTTTTGAGAATTCTATTTTTTATAAATCAGGGCATTGATATTATTTTGTTAAATTGTATAATCAATATTTATAGATGCTTGGAATAATTCTGTGAACATGCAAAAGTTGTTTAATAGTGTAACCACATAATTTCTAAATGTTGTTAATTCCTTAAGCTACTTCTAAAATCAAAATTTTAGATATACTATGTGGATGTCTATGTTGTTATCATCACCTATCCATATTATATCCATACATTTCTAACCTTATCATTTCTATCCCTAAACTTTCAACATTTGAGCTAAATAGAGTCAACATTCATTAAGTTGACAAGGTATACCAACTTTCTCTGGAGGTCGAATCAAAGTAATTTGATTCTTCCAATGTTTATTCTAGGATGTGATTAGTGGGTATTCACCTTTATATTATAAGAGATAATGATCATAGTTATAGCATTGGCTATATGAAAAACTAGACTACAATAGTTTTTGGCATGCTCAATGGGACTTCATCCATAGAATATTAGAAGATAAAGGAAGTGGTGACCCCTAGTTTTTCAATAAATTCAAATCTACCTAGTGAATCTGCTAAGAAAAGGCTTGGTTCAAAAACCAGATGCCTTTAAAATCATGTAATATTTGTGATTTAGAATTCAATAAAAAATCATTTGAGAGGATCAAGGATAGAATCATCTTGACCCAATAGGCGAAAAAATGGATGAAATATGGCGACTTTGTTGGAGAGAAAACTTGGGAGCAACAATATGTTTTCATTTATCTCTCAAGAATTATTTACCATGATCTAGGTTCAATGGCTGCTCAAGACTATCTCCCATGGTATGACACGGGGCCATTAAATATCTCCATTCTTCATGAAATCCTGAAGATCACTTTGAAAAATCTACCTATCTATGAAGGGAAAGAAAAATCAGCTAAAGAGCACAACCAAGATATAGCATGGTTGTCCTTAGTTTATAATGTTATGGAGGAAGATATTATGATTAGGTTACTTATTTTATATTTTAAAGGGAAGATAATGTTATGGTATAAATCCCTAGAAAATAGAAGCATATGTAGTTGGGTAGAATTATCCAAAGCTTTCATTGATGAGTTTGATGATCCAGGAGATCCTTTTTTATTGCTCACTTAGTTTTCATTTATGAGAAGAGATCTCAAGGAAAGTCTACCTGAGTTTAATATTCATTTCAAAAGGACATGGGAGAGTATTCCCCAAGAATACCAACCTTTCTAGTCATAAGCATATCTCTATTACATCCATACCCTCTACCCTGATTTGAGTATCCTAGTTCATCAATCTAAAGAAATGAGGTTTCCTGAGATTTTCAATGAAGCTATCAGATCTGAAAATATATTAATCATGATGGGTAGCCTTCCACCTAGAAATATTTATTCTACCCTCAATAACGGAATTGATTAAGAGGTTAAGATAGTTTCACACCTAAAAGGAAAGGATGATTGTACCCCTGATTACTATAGAGATTATTACCTAACAAATCCAGAGTCTAATTCAACGGAATAGTGTTTCAATTGGTAGAATAGATACCAGAAGTTAGATTCACCAAAAACTATAGAATCCTAATTATGGTGAAGAAAATTTTAAAAATAGCTTGGCTTTAATGCAAATTGAAAGAACCAATTTTATTCAAACAAATTTCCTACAATCTAAAGAACAAATAAGGAATTCATGTCAAGATCTATATATCAACCATTGGGTGAACAAAATTAGCAATATCCAAACTCCCTTAGTCCAATACGAGATTGTAATGAAAATACAGATGAAATTTCAAGAAAATATTTCACTATTAGTTATTCAAAAACAAAAAATATCAAGAGCTTGCAGAGGTTTATATTTCCCAACTCTAACCCTAGAGGAGAGAAAACAAAAGGTGGAAATATTCTAGAGTTTCCTCGAACCTCCTTTGCAATATAAGAAGATTTTGGGAGAATATTTGCTAGTAAGACCAGAAATCAATTTGGTTGACGCTTCTTTGAGGACTGAAGAGAGTACCCCATTTTAAAAAACAAAACCTTGAGTCCCCAAAAGAATAAAAAGGTGATAGGTTATTTGTTTGTTTTTGTAGAAGGGGGTATTTTGCACAATTGTATAATAAAACCAGATGTTGAAGTATCCTTAATACCCTTGACTATCTGTGATACTTTATTTAATTATGGAAAAGGTAAAAGCCCAATGGCTTAAATTTAAAGGAAATCGTTTCAAGGTTGTAGGCATTTTGAGGCACTTTGTGATAATGTTATACGGGAAACCCAATCTGATAGTAGTTCATGATATAATTGTGACATATGTTCCTCCCCTTTTCAGCATCTACCTCTCCAAGGTTTGACTTCAGGAAATTAATATTTCACCTCAAGCATGGGAAAAAGCTGATAAAAATAATTAGAGAAAAGGGTAAATTCAAAATATTTCACAAAGATATTCATCCCTTCATCATAGAAAGATATGAGCAGAATCAGTCCTACATGCCTCTAGAAGTCAATAATGATGGTAAATCAACAATAGATATTTTATTGAAAGGAATTTTGGTACCATGTCATTCTAGGCATTATGAATAGTGGATGACGATCAAGTTCTCACATCAAAAATATATTGATGATCATCCTTTTTTATTTCAAAGGAGTAATCAGAGAAACGTGCCATATCCAGAATTGGGATCTCTGGATTTATATGTGTGAATATCTACAGAAAGTTATGACAACTCAAAAATATCACCAATATTAGTTGTGTCAGGATTCTAAGTCTGAAGAGTCATCACTAGTAACACTCACTCATCACCCAAAGAATGACATAAAATATGCTTCTTATACAAAATAATTTTGGGAAATATTCAATCAGGGATACGAAGAAAAGTAAATATTTAGCGTCATATGGTCAGGACATTGTATATTCAAGGGGATTATTTATAAAAAAAATAAAAATAGCTATGCATGTGCTCTACCATACCAACTTTGTGTACATATTCGACAAGTAAATGAAGGGTGAGATATGATCATAATAAATAGAGGACAAGTCCTTGGTGGAATATTAAGCTTGTGTAGTTAGAGCATGGGTACAAGTTTTGAGATGAATTTTGTTGACTCTGTTGCCCAATGGATGAAACTAAAGTGAGCTTAAATTAAAAGGGAGAAAATTTGAGAAATTATGAAGCTAGTAAGGATGGCATCAAATTAAATATGTCATTCCCCATGTAGAATTAGCTCTTTATATGGCCAAGGGGTATGCAGGAAAGACTTAGAAAAAGGATCAATTTTGATATGAGCACATTAGAAATATCACAGAGAATCCCTATAATATGATATTATGGCATCAGTTGATGAGGGTAACCACCTTCGAATTAAATATAAAAGAAGGGTATCACTTAGAAAGTGATATTTGAAGTTGTCATAAGAAATATGGGTCTCAAAATGTGGACAAGAAGTTGTAGAAAGAAAGATATGTGGTGGAGGGAGTTGTTTTTTGGTTATGCTAGAAATAGAAGGAAACAAGAAAAATCCAAGCAAGTGTCCATATTATAGAAATCCATCTACCTTGGAAGAGCCTCTACGCCTCAATGGAATATACATATGCAATTTTCACCTTGATGGAGTATACATACGGAGGTATAGTATTGTGCACAATTTTATCATTTTATGTACCTCCAATTCTCTTAATTTATTTCCTTCATTTTTCATTTCCCAACATTTTTGTATCCTTGTCTCCACCTCTTCTATATAATCTTATTTTTCAGTCTCTTCCTTATTTCCCTCCTACGGCAGCTATAGCCTCTTAATCCTTGTTTTGTCCCTCTCTTTTATTTTTCTTTATTTTTCATGTGTATTATGAGGTTCATTTTACAGTCCCTCAAACCTCCACATATCATTGTTATATTTTAGTATCACTCTATCCTATTTTCTCTTAGATATTACAATCATCACGCCTGGTGTCTTTTACCTCCCCTAAGGTTCAGTAAGGTTTTTAATGCATTATCAAAGGAATTATTAATTCAAGAATAAGGCTCTCTAAGTTTTGTAACTTTCCAAGCAAATTTTTGTTGTGGCTATTCCACAACTCGCCCTAAAATTGGGGACCCACTTTCAATTTCATTATTTGGTATTTTTGGTTGTCTTTTGGAGTGTTATTTTTTACGGTTTCCCTTTAAATTTTGGTGTAGATTTTTGTGGGTTAGAGTCTCCTTTTTGGTCTCCTCTAAAGTGTTTAGTGTGGTTATTTTCTGTGTCAATATTTTCACGTTTGGTTAGATTTTATGTGATGTTGATTAAATAAAGAAAATATATTATTACTATATATTTCACATTTATAATAATAATAATAATAAAATAAAAAAATAAAAAAAATAATAGAAGTAGTTTAATCACTGGATTCACTTTACTTTGTTGTTTAGGATTAGCTTTTTATTTATTAATTTTGATTTCATTTTTTATGTTATACTTATTAGTTTTTGTTGTTTCATGCACATGATATCGATCGGAACTCGGATGACCAAAAACCTAGCGAAGATGTGGACCAATAACATGTTGACAACATGAAATTCAAGATGATCACCCGACGGAAGACTTGGATGTAGCAGATTAGATGTAGGTCTGATGTGGTGGGGATATGGTAGCAGTAATGCACATGCTATGTGGATATAGATCAATCAACGGATGACATACCTTGATAGTGGCACCTTGAACATAGATAATTCAAAAAACAAATGTGGACTCCAGATGGAGCTTTGTGTAGAGAAGGACATACATGAAATAGATTGAGCGATCGAGTAGTGAAGGACAAAATCCAAGGTGGACCCTATTAGGCATTCGATGAATCCCAAGCTAATGTGTACATGGTGATCAATGCAAATGATGTGGATTCATATGACATGGCAAAGATGGTTTTGACCCTGATGAATGAAGTGAACCAATGACAGTTTGATGAGTAAGTAAATATAAAAGAATGGAAATTATCGACACTATTGAAGAAGGGAAATCAAATGGATACAGAGAAACTATAATGAAATGGATGTAACATTTGATGTGATAGGGTGATACCATTAGCAGTGTTAGTGGATACTGTTTATTTAGAAATAATGCCAATTTAGCAGGTTGTACAACTCATCAACATGATAGTTTTCATTTTTACTTGCGTGGCTCATCGGATAGTAACAAGATAACACTAGCTACATAACGATACGGATGTAGGATATTCAACATACATTTCTCTATGTCAGTATTCCATATAGGCATCCAACATATAAGGAGTAGTATCATACACTAGGACAAACAATGTACCATGTAGACCCCACAAAAGGACAGATGCACGGAGTAGGCTGTATTGAAGTTCACAGTGTTCATGATTCAAAGAAGAACCAATGCCAACAGATTATCATGGCAATGATGATGGTGTATATTTAACATAAATACCTTGTGGACATTAAAGTAGTCATCAAAGGGGGGTTTCAACATCTAAGTTACACACAATAATAACTACTAACAACATAGGTCAGAATGATGACTAGACCTAGATGATTTACAGTGTGGATGTTGAGCACAGTGTGTTGATGGACATGATGTGTGCACTAGTGAGAGGACCAGGGCAGTGATCTGGTAATATGAATAGTAGACGTATACGTACACCTAGGGTGACATGGACAAAGGACATCCCAACATAAACCAGAGTGGTTATTGAGCTTGGACAAAGATGAAGTGGAATCCCCAAATGAAGTGGTCATGGGTTACGTTGTTGATGACGGGTGCTACAACCTCTCATGGTAATGGATGATATGTATAGTTAGTGCAAAGTGGATGTAGCAGTGAGCATAGTATCATAGCTAAAGAATAGGTGTTACTAATTTCGTAGTCTGGGTCTATCTTATCGCTGCAATGTCAAGTATACTATAGCTTCAATTCAAGGATGTTAGAGTAGAAAACATAGTACAAAGGGCAATATATAACAAAACCAATGTTTTTGGAATCATATTAGGGAAACCATTGCATCATGGGTTCCATTTGCATAAAATACAAAACCAGGGATGATATGGATGGCATGGGGCCACATAGGCGATGATGTGGGTGTAGGACCTGATACCAGATTGTCATGCTATGTAGGCACTGCAGACGAGTAGAGGTGATGGAGCAAATGATGATTTAAATGACTAAAGTGTATTTATTTAGACAAATGTTAAACATGGACTAAATCGCACAATGGATGGGATCACAATGGATAGTGTCCTGGCCAAATACAACATAAAAGATAAAATTACTATGTTATTTGGTAAAGTTGCTTCGCACGAGGTTCACAGGATGATTTCATGGCTGAAGACTTGTTAGACAATGTCAATTTCCCAATGTTCATATCCCTTGAGATTGATGTTCAAAAATGGTCATGAGCATTTAACATGGCCTTTTGGGGAAGTTTTAAAACTAACCTGCACATGGACGCAGGTCTTCTAGACTACGTTGGTAACAATTGTAGGCCGTAAAAGAAAATTACAAAGGATGATAGCTATAAAGCGTTAAGTGGTTAGTCATAGGTTGTAATGAGGGAGCCATTATAAGGGCTAATTGTGTCATAATATCTACCAATTATAGGTTGGCTCTAGAAAACCACCTTCCTACATAGTATAATGATGGTGTAAATGCTCTCGGGTGGCTCCGCTTGTAAGCCCTTGATCACGATATATTGTGTTGGGGGTAGTTGTATGGAGATTGGTTTCAATATGATTTAAGATTGGTGATAGTTCAGGTGCTAATGTTGTTCACCATGTGTTATGAAAATGACCATACATGTAAGCATGAACGTGTAAGCATGAAGGTGCACTTTGTTTGACACGAAATTTTAATTTTTTTTGGTGAACAATCCACCATATGAAATGTGTGGGAATGCAATAACATTATCTAGAATGTTATTATTTTTAAACCATCGGTTACACATTGAAGAAGGTGGCTATTATGTTGATGGTTATAGGCTAAGATGAAAATTGTAACACCAAAGCGTTAATAAAAAACATCACAAAGAAAGGAAGACATTAAAACAGAGAGGAAGATTTAAAAGGTGATCAAAAGGAATGAAAGAAGGTTGAAAACTTTGGGCAGAATTGTAGTAGAAAATAGTGTTGGCACAGGGTCTATTTCTGAAGCATTTTCTTCCATAAGCTGGATTGGATGTTTACCATATGATGCCATGGCTGAAGTTTGTATTTTGCATTTGTTGAGCTTATTGAAATTTTGTTATCAGTAAATATATTGAAGTTTTCATAGGTTTTAATGCATGCTTTTGGTTAATCTGCTTGTTATTTTTCAATATATTACATTTCCCTTAGAAGATCACACCTCTTTGAAGGCTAGATTGCATGAACATGGATCACTTTAATGTAGTTTTTTGTGTAGAATACTAACATTTGCAGGGTCTATGGAAAATTCTGAGTTACAACACTTTATTTTATTTCAGTTTCATTTTATTTTTATTTTTCTAACCCTGTATTTTCATTTTTTTTAAGTTTTCAAAATAAAATAAAAAATATAAATTTCCAAAAACAGAGGTATAGATTCAAATAATAAGCTCTAATTTTCATTTAGAGAAGTTTTGATTTTGTTTTGAGGCAAAGGTAAAATTCCAAAACTATTTAAAGTTTGTAGTTTTAAAAGGAATTTCGTAGTTTCAGTTTTGCATGATTTCACATTTCAAGTTTTGTTTTCATTTTCCAGCGATAAATTATTTTTCCTTTATGAAAACTTCAATTTCATTAAGGGGAATAATTTATATGGTATTTTAAATGCCATCATATTTTAAAGTTACTCATTCACATTTACTTTCTTTCATGCTTAAAGCAACATAAAATGAATCCACTCAAAATTTTCAGACTGACATTTTAGAGGTATATTTTAATCTTTTATTTCATGCTCAAAGCAAGGTTTGATAAATGATAAAATTGATTAAACTTGCTTAACAAAGAAAGATAAAATCTATCTAAAAAATTTCAAGATAAAAGGAATTTCACTTCTACATCGTGGTCATATGAGGGTCAATCACATTTATTCTCCTTTAAAATTTCATGAACATTAATAGCATAACACAATAAAGTAACATGAGCACAGGTCCCTTGTTAACAGTTATTTTGTAGAACAATAAGGTATTCCAAGCACTTATTTGACACATTTATACAAGCATACATACACACATTAAATAAAAGGAACATTGGAGAAATGTTTATTTCTTTGCAAGAGAGGATTTTCTAATAAAAATCCTAACTCTGAGTGTGGTTTTTCAATTGGGTAAAATTACCACTCAAAAAGTTCTCTCAGAGGCACCTAATGTAGGCCAAAAATTGGCTACATCCATACCTAGCCAAAATTTCGCATACAATTGACTAATTATGAAGAAGAAATGTGAAAGCACTAAAATTTGACTAAGACATAGAAGCGCTAAAATCAACCCAAAAGCAAGAATTCTAGCGAATAGCACTTCTCAATGCTCTTTGTATCTACTACACAAAAGTGGAGGACATCCAAAAATAGAAAAGCACCGCGAGAAGGTTGAAAAAAAGAAAGTGCTAAAAGGAGGCCAAATTGAAAAAAAAAAGTAGACCATGTTTCTCTACTTCCTTTGTATTGAGAACGCAAAATAAAAGCGCTAAAAAGAGTTCAAAACTAAGAAGCACTGAAATCAGCCCAAAAGTGAGAAGTCTAGTGAGGTTGTGTTTCTCTACTTCCTTTGTATTGAACATGCAAAAGAAAAGAAATAAGAAGAGTCAAAAACTAAGAAGCGCTAAAAACAGAGTAAAATGAAGAAGTTGCGCAAGCCCTGTTTCTTGGCCATATTTGCATCAGCTACACAAATGAGAAAGTGCTAGAAAATAGTCAAAAGGGAGATGCACCAGAAAAGGGTTGATACAATAAGAGTAAAAAATCATGCTTTCTTATCCACTATGTATCCACAGTGCAAATTGAAAAAGGTGCGAGAAGGGTCCATAGTCCAAGAAATTGATAATAACATAGGGTCACGATTCTCTTCCACCATGCAAATGAGAAGTAGTACTACAACCATTTGATTAGTCAGATCTACGATGGATATTGAACCTTTGCCTACCCTGAATATTTTTTGTGCGTGATTCATAAAATAGAGGAAAACTGAAACTGACTACATATAATCCAAATCAAAGTGGTTACAGTCCAAAACCTTCTATAACCTCTTGATGAACCAAATTTAGTTGCAAGATCAAATGAATAAGGATGGAATTCAAAAACCAACTACAGTGAAGATGAGCTCGACCAGAAGACCATTGCAACAAGATCAAAAAAGGTGTAAGCTAGAAGGCACCATGAGTGACAAAGTGGTTAAGAAGATCAAGAGAAGATCAAATTCTTTGTAATGCTTAAGAGTAAAAATGTGATTGTAAAACCTATAAATAAAGGCAACAACCTCCTTCCAAATGGTCGGCTCTGGAGTGTTTGCTTGCACTATTGTGAAATTTTTTGCAAAATGATGAATGAAATATTACAAGGGATGTTTACCTTGAATTTGTGCCTGTGTTGAATGGTGGACTTAATTCTTAGAAGTTATCTCATCTTGCTGCTATGGTTAGTCTATTCTATTAATTTGAAAAGCTAACTTAGAGTGGATCAAGATAATTGTTTCCACATACATGTTTTTCGATAATTCTATTTTTGTAAAATTAGTGCATTGATCTTATTATATTAAATTGGATAATCAATGTTTCTAGATGCTTGGAATAATTTTGTGAACATGCAAAAGCCATTTAATAGTGTAACCACATAATTTCTAAATATTGTTAATCCTTTAAGCTACTTCGAAATCAATTTTTTAGAGATACTTGTGTGGATGT
The DNA here is from genome assembly GCA_028583015.1 of Wollemia nobilis. Lineage (NCBI taxonomy): Eukaryota > Viridiplantae > Streptophyta > Pinopsida > Araucariales > Araucariaceae > Wollemia > Wollemia nobilis. Next base: position 3,990,898 of record JAQPPZ010003192.1, on the reverse strand, counting down.
CTATGTTTTTAGCTTCACACGTCTATCTTATATCCATAAATTTCTAACCCTAAAATTTCAACATTTGAGGTAAATAGATTCAACATTCATTAAGTTGACAAGGTATACTAGCCTTCTCTGGAGGTCGAATCAAAGTAATTTGATTTTTCCAATGTTTAGTTTGGGTTGTGATTAGTGGGTGCTCGCATTTAGATTCTAAGAGATAATCATCATAGTTATAGCATTGGCTAGATGACAAACTAGACCACAACAAGAACCTAATAATATTTTGGATCAACATACATGCACATATTGCAAATATACTCTCACCAATATCCTACTATAGTGGCATCGACTATATCTAGAATATGCTACCTAGGAGCCACTTCATCAACTATAATAACAATTTCCTCATATCAAACTTTGAGGACAAAGCTTCTTGAAGGGGGGCATGTTAGGACCCTATTCTAACACAACTATTACTATGTACTTGTCTAGTGTTAGTGTTATATTTGCACCATGGGCACCTAGTGTGCATGGTCCCATTATGATGTAACCTTTACTTTTATTATAAGTAGGAGTTAGTGGCTCAAGACCCTTATTTTATGGGGTCTAAACTTTAAGAATTAGGGCTATGGCAAATAAAAATGTATATAAGCACATTGGTTTGAAGTAGAATTTTGTATTAGATCTCTACTTCGAAGGAGATGGTCCCCTTAAAAAGGCCTAAGATATTTGTTTTGCTTGATTAATATATTTTTGTTGTTATTTCCATTTAGTCATTTTTGTGAAAAATTTTGTTACTTTTATTTTTTGGATTATTTAGTTATTTCCAATTTGTGAGCATTTTATTAATTCCTACATTGCTATATAAGTTATGTTTATTTTTGTATGAGGTTCCTAAAAACCTATTGTGGAACTTTCTAACAAAATGATGTAGTCAATTTTTTAGAGCAACACAATCACCAAAATTAATGTGATAATTCAAATTAACATTAAATTTATCCTTTCCATGTCCAATTGTTTCACCCTTTGCTTTGTTGGATTTATCTCAATATAGGTTGACTAGTGTACTAGAAATCGACTGACACACTCATCTAATTATATTTTTGTAGCCAATTCCTATAACTAGAGAATCATTTTGGTCACTTCTATTAAGAATAAATGATTTAATTTAATATTTAGTAGATAAAGGATTTCAATAATAAAATTCCTAATCTTCTTCTCTAAATTCCCTCCTTATCAAAATCTATCTTCTTCAAATCTTATCTAAATCCATCCTAAAATATGAAGGGATATAATAGAGAACCAAATGTTATTATTCCTTAGAGATTCAAATAATAAATAACTCTCTTTTCATCCCCATGTTAGTATTCCTTTATCTTGATTACCCTACATCAAGTCCAATGATTAGAAATCATTAATAAAGAAGGGTATCTTCTAGGGAGAATCATCAAGAATAAGGATTTCAAGGAGAAATATCAAGATCAAGAAATAAGTCATCATAATTAAAATTTATAATCAAGGTTAGTAAATATCTTCATTTATGTTTTTATTTATTTACTATATTTTCATGTTGGATTAATCACTTTAGATCATTTGCATTGCTTATAATACTAGTCTTGTGTGTGTGACTTATTCAATTCTCATTCTTATCATGCTTAATCGCTTACACATTTACCATATTTAGTCAATCCTTTTAGGAATATCCTTATATTGAATCCTCCTTTGATATCCTCCACTCATTTTTTATTACTTATGAATTTGGGTTCTACTTAGACTTGATCTTTGTGTTGCTTTAAATTATAGTGTTTAGTGGATTCTTTGGCTTGTCTAGGTATAGGGAAAACAAGCAAACTGATATATTATTCATGGAAAAGGAAATAACATGATTTTATTTAAAACCAAATAGCATTTTAGTGAATACATTCGCCTTTGAAGTTAAGATTAACCCTAATTATAAGTTAGTTAGCATTAAACTATTCACTCTTTAAAACTATATCCCTACTAAAATTTCATTCTCAATTAAAAAATACAATATTCAAGTCCCCCCTTTCCTATAAAATTATATATAAAATAAACACATATTATTTGAAAGTAAATGGATGATTAGATACTATTGCATTTTTCTAGGAATCATTTGTAGATTAAATGCAATGGTTCACATATTGTTAGATGGTAGTACCTTATTAATTAATTTATGTTCTTTTTCAGAATGTATGTAAAAGTAAGGGCTATAATAAAAATAAATTTATTGATATAACATTGTCTAAATTACTTAAAACTAAATAAGAATTACAAAATAACCTAAGAAATGAGATATTAGGCTTTTACATTTTAGATTTGAAGTATCAAATTAAGTCATTCCACCAATATTAGACAAAGGGGGAAGAATAATATGCATATTAGTGTAATTAAAGTGATGTGACATACATTCAAATTTCTTTACTAACTTCTTGAATTGTAAGCATAGCAGGGAAGCAATCATTAAACTGAATATGATGATCTACCATAGAAGTCCATTTCAAAATATATAAAATATTTCATAATCTTTATAAAGATAATTTTACTAGAGTAAAAGATACTAAAAATGTTACACAATTTAGAGAACTTTGATATAAATTAATTCCCATTAAAAAAAAAGGAAAGAGTTTGACCTCCCCTTTGTGACAATTGTTTTAATCTCAAATAATAATAATTACATATTTATTAAAGGGTGATTTATTGATTTATACACAAAAAATGTATATTTATTAGCATTTAATCTCTTGCTTTTTTATTTTAAATATTTTAATAATGGGACATTGGATGCTGATATTAATAAGGGTCTAATTAAGTTGATTCTTAAATCAAGTGAACCCACTCTTCCAAAAAATTTAAGACTTATTATGATGTTAAATTTTTCATATAAAATATTGACCAAAATGTTTATTTTTAGATTGAATATGATCCTTACCACAATTTATATTATTCTTATATTATAGCTTTTTATAATGTGGGTATCCTCTAAAATATACAAGTTGGAAAGGTGTTAAGGCTAAACACTCTAGTCAAAATACTTGGATGTTTCTCCTGCATTTTTATAAATCATGTGTTAGAATTGAATCACTCTTGATTGAAATAATTCTTAGGTCACAATTGAAAATATATTTGTACATATGACCAAAATATGTTTTGTGATGCAATTATTATTATTAATGTTAATGGTGTTCTATTAGATCTAATCATATTAAAAAAAATCATTAGATAAGGATTTCTTATTTTCTCCATTACTTTTTGTAATTGTAGCTAAATAGACTCATTGGTTTTTAAAATACTCTTCAAAAGAGGTACTACCAAATAAAAGGTTATTTTACCAAATAAACATTATTCAAGAGAGGTACTACTTGTTCATGACATAATATTATTCTAAAAATATATAAGAAACATTTGATTCGATGTTGATTTTTTTAAATATTCATTTTGTTTCTACAAGTTCTAAGATTACAAAGCATTCCTTTTTTTTTTACCTTGAAAGAGTCTCCTCTTAATTGGGAAATTAATAAATATTAGTAAATTTATTATTCTACATAAATAATAAGATATTTATGGATCCATTTTGCTCTTGATAATTATTTAAAATAAATGTTACCATGGCTATTTAAAAATTATACTAAATTTGATAAATGGAATAATAAATATTCATCACTAACAAGGACATTCTAAGATTTTCAAAAAATATTTTCTTCATATTCCTTGTACTATTTGTCTTGCTAGTTTTTTAGTAATTTTTAAATTATTGCTTTAAAACATGTTTTTAAAATTTCCTGAGGAAATGGAAAGGGTATTTCAAAGGACATGTTATAAGTTATAAAATGTATATATTTTCTATAATATTGGGGTTCTAGTACTTAAAAAGTTAAGCTATAAAGAATAGCTTTGGATACTAAACTAGTTATCAAGATACTTAAAAGTGATTCTCAATGGCAAATCTAGTTAGGAATAATATTGATTATATTTTTTCAAAGTGTAATAAGAAATTAGAGGAAATTTATTTGCCAATAAACTTTTGAGATCTTTTCATATTCAATCAATGGTTATATTTATTTTAAATCTATTTATAAGGTTTGGGAATAGGTGTATGGTGATCTTGCATTGTACCAAAAACTAAAATAAAATTTCTATTGAAAAACATGTTTAAATGTTATGTAACTAGCTTACAAGATAATTTCTAGACATGAGGCAGGTGTAATTCTTGGTTAGTTTATGTAGATCCAAATTTCAAATACTAGAATTTACCTAAAGAATTTAGATAGGGAAAAATACAAATGAAAGAAAGATAAAAAGAGGGTATCTGACCGAATATGTTTGATGTCAATTTTTAAAATTGATGTAGTTCACAATCATTTGTTTGAACAAATTGATAAAACTTATATACATGACACAAAATTGACATCATGAAATTATTAAAAGGGAAAAATTAGAAGAAATACCTAACCTATTTATCTATTTGATGATGAATATGAGTTACTAGATGAATCTATTATTGAATTTGATTTTTATGAAAATTCTTTCACATGTTGATGGGATGAAGGAAAATTGATTCTACTTTCATTAGAATCCTACAATCAAATACAGGCTAGAAAGAAAAACTGATCTTAACAAACATGTTAGATATATAGTTATATAATGGTTTGACTAAAATGATGATAAATAATATTCAGTAAATGTTGATTTATAAGTTAATATAATTTAAGATAAACGAGGTTGGATTAATAGAAAATACTAAGTAAAATAAAACTAATGTTGTGATTTTAATGCAAAGTAGGACATAGTCAAAAGCATTGTAAAAATTCAATCGTAACATTAGCATGGTCTTGCTAACAAAAGTGCCATCTCTAATATATGCTATTAACTATTATAGTAACTACCTTAAGTCTTATATATTCAAATAATTGGATATATAAGAGTGACTAAGAACCATTTTAAATAAGCAGGTTGTCTACATAAATTACATGTAGATAGTTCAAAAATTTTAATAAGGATTTAAAGTGATTATAACTTTTTTAATTTATAAAAGAATTGTGTAAGATATTATGATAAATTTTAATTTCTAAAATATTATAACTCAAAAATAATATAACTGAGATGAAGTGAATGAAAAATAACAAAATATTCTATTTCTAAAATAGAAAGCGATATTTTATAAGATTGTAGGTATAAGTGAAGGATGGTTGCACCATATAATGAACAAAAATTTGAAAGCTATAAAAAATGATTTTATATATGAATGTTACAATACAACTTTATGATTATAATAGAAATTTACAAATTATACAAAGGTAAGAAAGAGGGTATGATTCCCATTTTTATCAATAATGAGTATCTCTCGGTGCAATCTAGATTTTTTGATGCCAGCATGTTGTTTTGGGAAGTGGGTTTTCCTACGACTGCCTCATAGAATCAGATCTAGAGTCTTTCACTGCCCTCGAGCCCTATCATCTAAACATAAAGGGAAATAATAGCAAATCAGTAGCATGTGCGAGGTCCATCATAGTTGGACCCGTATTAGATCTAGAAATATGAAATGAAATAGAAAACAACTAAATGTATAGAATGTCAAAGATATAAGCTAAAGTATGAAAAAATTGACAAATATAAGCTAGAAATGCAAATAAGACTTTCCAGTTGATTGGTTTGTTGTTACCATCTCAGGTCAAGATGGTTTTGGTCTAAAAACTATCTTAGGATGAGACTGTCACTGTCGCAGGTTTGTGTCTTATCACAACTAGGTCCAAGAAGAATTTGGTAAAGCACAAAAGTTTTTGATGATCAATAGCATGTAGGAGTGTGATGAAATAGGCATCTAAGATCAATGATATGGTGAGGAGAGTTTACGAGAGAGAAATAGGAGATTCAATTTTCAATCCTTGGTGGTAATTTGGTAGTATTTTATTTACAGCAAGATGGCCTAATAGATTCTCAATAGTACTTCATTGTGTGAAAATTTTTTCTATCCTCTCTATTTTTAGTATACCAATTTATAGGCCTCTTGGTAGTAGGTAGGTGAGAGAAAGGGGGCCAATCAAGGCTATTTTGATTCATTGCTAATAGGTGATTGTAGGTTACAAGTTTGATTGTTGCCTATAGGTTTGGCATTGATGCGAAGTTAGGCATGACATTCTGGCCTATGCATGGTTGTTGATAGGAAGTTTACCTACCTGCAATTTTTAAATTTATTTTGATTTTATATGATTGTCTTAGGTTGAGATGTTGGAGAAAATGTGATTATCTCGGGTCAAAATGGTTACACCCACTATGAATTGTTTTGTAGAATATTGCTTGTTATTTGGATAAATTCATGGATTTAGCCTTGAAGCTGATAAAATGGATTGTATGGGCTGGAAAGGAGTATTTTTGGGAGTCTCATCAATATAACACATCTTAGGTGTCTACAATAAGCATTGGCCTATGTTGATGCTTATAGATATTTGATCATGCTTTTATAAGCACCACCATAAGGTTATACTACTAACTATTGCATTTAAATTCAAAGAATATATATATATATATATATAAAGTGAAAAACCTCTTTTGGGGCTGCCTTGGTATGAGAGACCATGAATAGGGGGTTCTACACCGTCAAAGTTACCCGGGAGTCGCACCTAGCCCTGCCCGCACCAACATTATCAATTGGATTTTGGGTACCCAATTCAACTTTTTGGTAGGGTGGAGATTCGAACCTGGGACCTCCCTTTGAGGATTGCCCTCTCCTCTCCAACTCACCTACAACACCTGGGTAATATATATTTTAAAATAAACCAACAATAACTTAATTAATTTCTATGGACATAAAGAAGATACTAATAAAACCACTCCTATGCATATATGATCTAAATCAAACATGTTAAGAAAAGCAAAAGATAATTTTTAGTATAAATTTTTCTTCACAATGATATAATTAACTACGAATAACAATAAATGGATTACACTACAAAGAACATGAAAATAAGGTCTTGAAAACTCATCTAAAGTGCAAATATTATTAGAAATTTTGTCAAAGGCTGATAAGGATTAGTATCTATATGAGAGATCATATTTAATTAGTTAATATTTGGAAACTTCCATGTCTCTTATTGAAGTTTATTTTCATATAAAAAGTATATTTGTATTTGGAAACTTCCATATCTCTTCTTGAATTTTCCCTTCTTCTAAAAAGCAACATCATATTTAGAAACTTCCATGTCTCTTCTTAAAGTTTTATTTCTTCTAAAAATCATATTTGTATTTTCTTATAAGTCAATATATGAATAATATTGAGACAGGTGCAATTGTTGAGAAAATCCTTTAATATTTTTTGTTCATGCATATTCATACTAGTTCTTGCTCATATAAATTGGTATCAAAGCCCATACAATCATGGTATTGAATCTAGTCTTCAAAAATATTTTTGGTGAATCTTTACTAGATCCCTCATCTTAGGTTGGCAAAGATCTAACCTCATTAAGGGTTTTCACAGATTACCCTTGCTAAATTTGTTTTTGTTTTTTCCTAGGTACTATACTATAGAAATATTTGATGCCATTATCAATGTCTTCTAAGGTGTTTTTGATGGTTTTGCCAAGTGCCAAACTGATCTTTGATCATTTTATGTGTTTGGCTCATTGAGATATTTGATTTAAAAAAAAACTAAAATCAAATATTTGTATCAAAAGTTATACCCTCTAGAAGGTTCCCTAATTCAAGAACCAAAATATTTTTTTCTCATCCCTTTTGCAATGGCTCCTAAGTGGGATATTCAACAAGAAGAGACTTCTAAAGGATCAACGAATGAGTACTCTACAACATATTTTGTATAATCAAGTAGAGAGCCAAAATCATGTCATGCAAGATCTTATTGTAGCATTTCAAATAGTTCTCTAGTGCACTCCAACCAATATGTATGTGGATCAAACCCAAGGCTTACAACTAGAAATAAAGGTTTCCATTCTAAGATTTTATTGAAGCTTCGATGATGAGAATTTTGACTCTTGGCTATAGCCCTGAGGTATGTTTTAAAACTAAGCTTGATCTAATTTATTGTTAGAAGATCCAAATGGATGAAATCCGTATGTTAAATTTAGCCCTAGATTGGTGGTAAAAACATCAGATAATGCTTGTAGAAAAAGTAAAGGATATTAATCAATGGGAGGAACTCCAAACATCACTCAAGGAAATATTCTACTTCCCTAGCTACTTGTGAAATATGTTAGCTTATCGGTTGCAACTTAGGAAAGCCAAAGGTCAATTAGTTTAATAGTATATCAATACCTTCAACAAGATTCAAGTCAAGATCAATGTTTTAGATGAAAAAGAGGTGCTAGTTGTTAAATTTTTTTTGGGTATTTCCTCTATTCTTTGTAAAGAGCTGGCTATGTTTGAATTTAAATCCTTAAATAATGTGTTTAAGCTTGTAATGGCTATAAAAAAATAAGTTAGTATTTAAAAAGGGAATTCAATAGGGTACCTCTAAGCCCTACATAAAAATAGTGGTCAATCAAAAAATTCAAATTAGTCATCTTCCCCTACTACTTGTAGCAAGAAGTAGTTTTGTAGCTATTACAAGCATTAGGGTCTTTCAAATAAGGAGTGGAGTTATCCAAAGTAAGAAAGAAGGAAAAAATATCCTTACATAAGAGAAATAAGAAAAATTATATGAGGTAGAGGATTCACCTATGATGGAAATTAAAAATCCTATGGAGTATGACCTTGCCCTTGTTATCATAAATTAGAACTACTCTCAAGCCTCTTGAGAGTTTATCTTTACACAAAATTTCCAAATCAAGAATAATATGACTCTCTTGATCATTTATAATGGAAGTAAAAAAATATGGTTAGTGAAAGGTTAGTCACCAGTCTTCAAATTCTCATATACAATCATCCTCACCCATACCATCTAGGTTGGGTAGAATAACATGGACGTCATACACTAGTTAACAAGATTTATGTAGTCACATTTTATATTGATCCTTTCCATGATACAATTGAATGTGATGTAACACCCTTGGACTACTCAAATATTTCTCTTGGATGCCTATTATAGTACGATTGTAGTGCAATTTATGCTAGATGACTAAACACCTACAAGATTAAAAAATATGGTAAGGTGTATCATCTTACTACTACTTCTAAAGCTAAATCATGTTTCTTGTTAGGTAAGCCTACCATAAAATAGGTAAACTTATCAATATATTTAGATATTTGTGTCATATTCCAACCTAAGGAGGATAATAAAAGGTAGTTGATACCATTTGTTATGAGGAATTTGGTTTAGAGTTATTCAAATGCATATGAAGAGCTAAATTTTAAAGAATCTCCTCAAAAAATAAAACCACAACAATAGAATAGTTGATCCAACCACTCATAACAAAAGACCAGCTTGAGATAGTTTCCTCCAACTATACCATAGGAACATTTTTTAAATAGGAAGGACAATAATAATTGCCCCTTTATATGTACCAACAAGATATTCAAATGGCATAGGAAAATGTGCAACAATAGTATTCTCTTGGTTATTTATCATCACAACTATTATTGTCATTATGTGGATGATTTGTAGTTTCACAACCTCAAGTGGATCCACATATCACCCTATCACTATTGAAAGTTCCTTCTAGTTTCTAGCAACAATAATTGTAGTTGTCAACAACTACTCTTTAGAAATAGTAGTAGCAACCACAACAATAGCTTCAAAAACAAGAACAACCATAATTGTAGTTATAGGGAATTTTCCCTATAGCCTTTGCTTCATTTAAAAGCCCAATCAAAAGTAGGGTATGCTAAAAAAGGTAGTCAAAAGGTATACCCTTCCTTAAATTGGAGGGATAGTTTTTGGAACCCCAATAAGAAAAGGATGGATGAGCCCCAAAGACACACTGATAATTGAATATTTCACCAATAGTTAGTGTCCCTTTTCCATATAAGGCCAATAGCTCAAGGGAACAAAGGCCCACAGGCCATAGATTTTTCATCCAATGGTTTGCATTGATCCTTTGACAAGCAAGAGTAAAATAAGAATGAAAGTCCATCATAGCATGTGCTAGACATGTGGAAATGAATAAAAAGCAAAAGAAGGTGATCACTGAGGTGAAGTTAGATAAGTTTTGATCATGGTTGAAAGATATCCCATATTAGCCAAGAACATGTGGTGATCACCCTGTTAGAATTAAAGTGCACTATGCCTCTTTAGTTTGACACTTGTCAGTTTCATTGACATTTGTCATGTTCATCATATAGGATTATGCCTATATATTGTACTCATTTGTTGTATAATAATATCTCATCTTGTTCATTTCACATTTTAGTTCCAAAATTTGGTATCAGAGCAGGTTCCCTCTCTTGCCTATGAAACCCTTGAGGGGGGATTTCCCTCATGGAAATCCTCCCTCCCCCATTGATTTTTTTTCCTATTTTTTTTTAAATTTTTTACCAAGGGAGTATGCTCTCCATCATTTGATGGATTAGAAACGAGATGGTAAGAATTTTAAAATTTGGGAAAACTTTTCAATTTTTTTTTTTTTAGTTTTTTAGATCTGTAGAATGGTAAACCTAGACGGAGCTCTCAGATTTGGTCTTGTTGCAGTGCACAATGTGCACAAGTGGCACAAGCAGGTGAAGCTATTCAAGGGAAACCCTACGTGACAAATCCTCACTTTCATTGAGGTGATGAAGACCGTGGACCCGATGAAGGCCGTGGGGAAGCTGCACACGCTATGGGTTGCGTTTGCGCGATTGTATGAGAATCACAAGGATGTGGTAAATGTGAGGGTGATTTTTGAGAAGGTCATGCAGGTGAATTATAAGAGCGTGGATGATCTGGCTAGCGTGTGGTGAAAGTGGGTAGAGATGGAGCCGAGACACAAAATTTTCAAGGGCGCATTGGATCTTATGCGACGGGCGACTACAAAGCCTTCTGTTAAAGTTAAGCGCAGAGTTCCTGCTAATGGAAATGAACCTGTATAGAGTTTTTTAAGTTTCGTGGATTGAGTTAACTATAGAGAATGCTTTAGTAACACTAGATTTAAGTTAAATAATACCAGTGTTGCTATTTATTTTTGTGTTGAAATCGTGTTTAAGGAGGACCAAGCATCGTGGAAGATCCCATTGTTTGGGCGTTGCACATTGCACCCTGTGTATTAATGTCACACTTCCATTAATATCCTGGGTAGGATCAGATCCTCCACTGCAAAATAAAACATGGCACTGTGGGGCTCCCATCCTGACACCTGTAGCTGTCATGGTGCCACGACTATGCCAGTATATCTAGGTTACGTTGTCTTCTGGGAGTAGATCAAAACAAGTTATTTGTTGGCAAAAAATAGTGAGGTAATGGCCACGTCGAGCACGTACGAAGATGAAAATAAATTGTTACTTGCAGTGGAGTAAAGGCAAGCTTCACACTAAGAAGGCTACGGTCTTGCGTAGTAGATGCATGTCACAATAGATTTGTAGAGGCATGGGATACTACATTCAGGGCATAGAAAGAGAAATAGATCTGCACGATTGAATTCTAACATGTGTTAGATCCGATCGCCTGGCCTGTTGAAGAGCTAATGCTTGTAATCATAATCCAATGAAAAATTCAGAGAAGAAGCAGTGATTTTCGAGCCATAACAGTGATCACTCATGCAGTATTCAGATCGCTCATCCAATTTATTTTTTAATTACTGATAAGATGGTGGATGAGGTGTTTCAGTCTTCTGTGAACCTAATTTGCAGTCGCAGCCACGTTGCAAATCCATTCACTTGTGCACTTCCAATGAACCCATTGTTGAGCGCAGTACTGGCTGCTTGTTTTGGTTATTTTTGGTCATGATAAAGAAGACCATGGTGCACGACATAGCCAATGTATGGAACTATGTCAAGTCCACAATTTGTTTGGTGATGAAGAGGTCCGAAAATTTATGATGATTTACATGTATTTTTTTCTTGTCGACCATTGGAAGAGCGATAACCCCGGTGTCCAAAATGCTGCAAAGATGTGTTGTATGGAAGAAAGCTATCCCCATGTGCACTCCCATTGACATCTGCTACATGTTTGCACCTTCCAATGCTGTGTGGGGGTCCATGTGATGTGGGGGCATGGTTTTCAAAGCTGTCGAGATAGTATGATGTTTGTCACAATCGTTCAATTTTTTGAAGATTTTTTTTGAAATATATTGCTCGTCGATGGTTCGTGGAAGCAGCCAAATGAATGAAGACTGTCTGGCGTGGTGCTCATTGCGCTTTTGTGGGTTTCTCGTGTGGCATGCCATTTGCACGTGGAACGATATGAAGCGGTAATGTCCCGATGCGAACGTCAACAATCCTTGCGGTCTGGGGTATTGTTTTGTTGAATGCATGAAGAGAAGAGATCATTACTTTCTGCTATGTACATGCAGGCCCCTACAAATTTTTCTCATGAGCTATCAGAGGTAGTGGATGAAGTGCCACATTTAAAACATAAATAAATGTGTTTTTAATTAAAGTTGTTCATAGCTTCATCTGAAGGGAAATTAAGTTGTATATAGAAAATTGTTTTCTATATAATGAAAGAGGTATAATTCTATTCAAATGATTTTTTTTTTTGCTTGTTTGAAGCATTAATTTGTATTCGACTATAGGGTATTTATAGTCGTTGGAAAGATTTTTTTGAGACGGACACATTGGTGGTGTCCATTTGTAATTCTGAGGCTGTTTCATTTGAGTTTTTAAGCCTCAAAGTTTTAACCCTTGGAGTGCACTCTCGGTTGAACCCGACACTCCCAAGGCACTTGTAAGTGAACCTAGTATCTAGTATTCTCCTCTTTCTACTTTGCGGATGCAACGGTTGGTTACCCATGCATTCCGATAAGATGAGATAACTACCATAAGGACACTTATTCTAGGGACTATAGACATAGACACCCTAGACTCTATCCAAGGTTTTTTTTTCCAGATCTACTTCTGAAGACAATAGACGAAGACACTTCAGAAGATTCTCTTCTACTCTTCTTTCTTCTTCTCCTCCATATTTGGCTTCTATGGATCAATTTTATTGTATTTCATGGCTCTTATTTCTTTTGTATTAAGGTGCATTTTTAGTAGATACAGACACCTTCTAGATTGAGTTCACCATGGGAGAGATTTGATATTCATGGTGAATCTAGTCAATGACCTAAGAGAGGCAACATACTCTGAGGATGACCTACAGAGGCAACAGACCCAGAAGTGGCTAACCTTGAGGCACCCATGATGACCCTGAGGCACTTAGACGGCTGACCCAGTGGCAACAGACCCATGGAAGTGGCTGAACCTGAGGCAACAGACTAAGATGTATACACAGTTGATCTAGCATTATTCACAGTTGGAGAGCCAAGCACAAGGAGCACGAGCCTAGACCAAATCAGCAATAAAAGAGGATGATAGGTTGCTTTTAGAGAAGTCAACATTAAGGGGGAATGTTACCTAATGTTGACTTGTTTTTTTCTTTAGTTAGGATAGTGCACTTTAAGGGGGAATGTTAGAATTAAAGTGCACTATGCCTCTTTAGTTTGACACTTGTCAGTTTCATTGACATTTGTCATGTTCATAATTATGTTGAATTGTTTTTTTCTTTAGTTAGGATAGTGCAATTTAAGGGGGAATGTTATAATTAAAGTGCACTATGTCTCTTTAGTTTGACACTTGTCAATTTCATTGAAATTTGTCATGTTCATCATATAGGCTTATGCCTATATATTGTACTCATTTGTTGTTTAATAATATCTCATCTTGTTCATTTTACATTTTAGTTCCAACACACCCACATGTATAAGAAAGTATCCTAAAGGGCATTTAAGAAGACATTTCCTATTAGACATCAAATTTAACTTTTTTATCTTGGCCTATCAAAACCATGTGGATGGAAGTTGTAGTTATCACCCATCAAATGGGTAAGCCTACCCTACCATATCATGCCTATAAAATAATCCATGCCTACTATATTAACAATTGGAAAATATTAGAGGAAACCTAGGAAGATCAATGGCACAACCATCCCAATGAAACAAGCAATGAGAGATGATAGTGGCCTCCTACCATATAAAGGCCTAGAAGCCTCTAGAATTTATGGATATAGATCTAGAGATCTCAAAGTTGTTGACTACCATTGTAGAAGGATTTTAATTATAGAGAAAATAAAAACATGTAGACCTTCTACACAAAGTTTTGAAGGGAAATAGCTTTCATCCCTACTAATAAATAGGTATGTATTTTCATTTTAAAGGCATTGTGAGCTTTCCACTCTTGCCTTATATATAGCCTTTATAGATATTCATTTCACTCTTCAATTGTATGAACAAGGCTTGAAACCTGACCTGCTCTGTAAGAAGTATTGAACCTCTTTAGGCCGTATGCCTTGTAATTACTTCAACACATGAATGGAAGTTGTGACTAATTTCTCTCTATCCTACTCCATTTAATGTGTTTCAATTTTGGGTTATGCATTTTTTTGTGTGTTCAAGTTATAGCTATTAGACTATGGTAAATGTGTTCATTTCTAACTTATTCATATAGTTGGGAGGGGAACCTTGATCTTGGTGCATCACCCCCATAAACTAGGTTTAATTTTTCTATAATTTACTCTCCTTGCAATTTTATTTCTTGTTCTCTTATGTTTCCTATGTTTTTTAAAATTTCATTACACCCCCATAAGTAAAGTGGTGCTAAGCTGATAAGTTCTCAAGGATCAATCCAATGAGGAGTCATCCTTGGCTAAAAATCCTAGAGGTTTCCCCATATATAATCCCTTTGACCATGGAAATTTCTATTATATTACTATATATGATGCATGGGTGTCCTAGGTACATTAGGATTCTACCTCGATAGGTTGGTGCATATAGAGATAACAACAATCCATTTGGTACACCTAGTGGGATGAGCTTCTATAGTCACCCCACAAAGCTAAAAGAATACTCTTGATTTTATTCTTGATAGATGTCATATTCAATATACCTACTACAAAGAATTAGGAGATTCATATGGAAACTGCACTGATAAGTAAAATATCTTGAAGAAGTATGATAAAAGTAAGATTGTGATTCTAGTGGGGATCTCTATATTTAAGCTTGTTGAAGCATTATATCCACACCTGGTGACTTTTTTCTCAAGTAAACGGTCTATAATTAAATGAGTGAAAGTCATATAACTAAATCCTTTGCTTAAACCAATAAATAAGAACTAGTACTACTCTTGAATCAAATATCAAGGAGGAAACCATGATGCAACATGGTAGTTCTATTGAACTAGCCTCCTAAAAATAAATTGGCATAGAATGATAGAGGTGTGTTGATCCCACCTACTCCAAAATATGTATAAGACCTAATTGTTGCCTCAATGCTCAAGTCCCTACCTTATTTATTAGGAGAAAATATTATCACCTTGATAGAGCATTTGTGTTACTTGGTGAGCTTATGCATAGTACATTTTGTTGAGAAGCAATATATAACTTTGAGACTATTGACAACTTCTTTTAAAGGGATGGCTTATGAATGGTACCTCAGCCTTTATCCTAAATTAGTCAAAACCTAGGACCAACTAAAGGAATTCTTAATAAGCAAAAAAGAAAATTTTTACTAAGCATATTTCCTAGAGTAGCTCATGACTATCAAAAAGGAAACTAAAAAAATAATGCATAATTTTAATTTCTAGTTTCAGAAGACTTGGAATAGGATTTAAGACAAAAGATGACCACTTCTAGGCATGAAATTTATCTATTATTTGAAAATTTTCAATTCTAAAATTACCATGATGGTCAAGTATAAGGGTGGAAAATAATTATAGAAAGCCTATGAGATAGCCATCTAGGATAAAACGGGTTTAATATAGATAGTAAGGCTAGCCCTTAGACCAAATCCACCATTGTTTCCCTCCATGCAACCTTACATCACCCTAATATGACTATACAACCCATTACTAGTCCAACTATACCTATTATGAACTTAGAGCATGCTTAGATTTCTACTCCTTTTCCTGCTAAAATTGATGAAATATGGAATATGATGAACACCTTCTCTAATAATATCATAGCCTTGAAGGTGCATCATAATATCAAATATTTTTATAAAAAAGCTACCAAAATCTTCCTTTCCAATAGGGAAATCCAAGTGTTTGACTGCCTCCAAATGAATATAAAAAGACATATTTTTGACCAATATACAATTTTCATTCTTAGGCTCTAACTCTACAAATAGTACCTATAATAGTTGAAACTCGACAAATGCCCACAAGCCTAGTCAGAGACTTAGTCACCATGCAAAATAATTATGTTGAAGATCCTAGTGGATTGTAATATCCTACTATTTACTGTTACCCTTCTGACCCGCATGTCAAAACTAAGTCTTAGGTTGTCAAAATATCATCATATAACCATAATTAGTTAGAAACCTATACGCTAAATCTAGAACCTACCTAATAGCCTTTGATAGTGCCTCCAACTACCAGTCCATCAATTTTGGAGCAAACCTTTATGACTTGGAATGAAGTAGAAGTATTTGTCATATCGGATGAAGCAATCCCCTTGACTTATGGGAGGTCACAAATTTGTTTATAATACATCACCATTGCAAAGATGAAGGTCATTGAAGAGTAGGAAAAGTCTATTTTGATGGATATTAGAACCCAAAGAAGGGAAGAGAATTATCAAATGAGTACCTCAATGCAAACTCCACTAGAAAGCCAAGTTTGAGTAGTCCTAACAATCATAATAATTATCCCTAAGCCTCCAAAGCATCCCACTATATATATTCTAAGGCCTCTTTTAATAGTAAAAAGGAATAGGCCTTTGACAACATTGAATTCCATCCCAAAGACTCCTTTTGTTGGACCCTTCAATGTGATAAATCACTTGAGGAAGTCTACAGTAGCCATGCCTCTTTGGGATGTCCTCTTTATTATAGAGTAGATGAAGAATTTTTAAGAGGCCCTACAAAAGAAAAAAAAAGTTGATAATACAAGTAACAACCCTCATGCCACAAGTCTCTAGCTCATATTCTAGCTAGCCCAAGCCTATGCCATTCTACGTAACCCTAATTTGTGGAGACAAGTTGATATATAATTGTCTAGTAGACTTGGGGTCAAACACATCAATCATGCCCAAAAGGGTATCAAAGGTTCTTAGCTTAACATTATGGAACTCTAGTAGTAATATTTGGATTGGTATGAGACATTTCTCTAGTACTTCAAGCATATCCCAACCTAATGATGTGCCAAGATATAGTAGTGATTTATCTACCAATCACATTTGGGATGTCTTTTAAGGGACTTCACCACCAAGATCAAATAATACCTATTCCTATATTGGACTCACATGCTACTACAAACTAGGTATGAGAACAAGTTTAAGATCCTATCATAACCCCTACACATGCACCACATAGAGAAAATTCCATTCATGAAGATCAAAGAAGAACAATCCTATGTGGTATAAGAGGAGCTATTAGAATAAAACTACTCTATGGACAAGGTGCATCTCTACATTCCCAATGATCACCTAGAGTAATAAATATCCAAGGTATGGGGGTCATGTTTCAAGAAAAAATTTCAATAAACTAGGATAAGATAACCCATCATCGTAGGTATGATATATATTGTAAATAACAAAAAAAACACTCTAGACGAGGAGTACTTTTGAATAAAATGTTATTTCTAAAGCAAAAAGTAGGCCATATAATATATAAATATAAACTCAAGGTGAAACCCATTATCCATCCAATCAAGAGGATGCATATTCTTGGGAAGACACTTGGCTCATTCATGGAATGAGTTATGAGTAAATAGGAAATTTTTACCAAAGAAGCATCGATCATTTGATTGAATATCAATAGAGGACAATCATGCTAAGGGATTTTCAATATGAAAAATGGACACTCACTCCCAAACCAATAACATGGTCAATTTATGTTAATCCAAATCCTAGATAAAAATGCACTAAAGAGATGAGCAACACCAACCATTCAATTTGGTGGATTAGAGGTCATCAACAATAGTGAACTAGACCATCCATTATTTTAAAAAAATATCTCAACAATAAATATTAATTATGGCACATGATCCAACCTTATTTGCTACATAATATGTGCTCTATCCACTTCTAGATAAGTATACCTAGACATATACTAGAAGGCAATTCCTTATAGTCCATAATGGATAATGCCTAAAAAACACATGTTGAGTCCAAGAACAGAAGGGGGAAATTTGTATAGTAGGTACATCGATGTAACAAATGAGATTTATCACAAAAATCAAGGATTCATGTGACTTCCTTTATTGAACACAATAAAGGTCCCAAACCATTATGGAATGGTATGATTCCCCACCACAATAATCATGCATTTTATCAATATACCATTGGTAAAATTTTAACTAAGTGATATTAGTGACACATTGGTCATTCCCCACTAAAACAACATGTATGGATTTGATGCATTAGTTTGAGTGTTGTATCTATCAGGTGTCATAATTTATACTATACATTCATTGTGGGTGAGATGGCCAATATTACAGGGCAAAGAGTCCTATGGCTAAGGGAAAGGGTAATCATTTTAGAGGAGTTGATAGTCATCAACATTCAAAATTGAGAAGTAATGTTAAGGAAAATATGAGATACCCTCGATAGAGAGCAAGCAACATAGGAATATGTTGCCCAAGTGAAAGTTTTGACCTAGGAAATTATCAACTTATAGGATCATTTAGACTCCCTAATTTATTATAATTTATCCTTCCCTTGGGAAACTAATAATAGGTCCTTATCAAATTAAGAATATATGTAGGCATTAGAGGCTCTAAAGGAATTTTTAGAAGTGATTGGAGATCCTAACCATTTAAGATATTGTAAAATCTATAAGGCTCATGGTAGATCTTGAAGCGTAGGTGCAATAAATCATGTAAAAACCAAATTGAGCTCTTTAGGAGCTACCATTACTTCCAAGAAGTGAGAGCATCCTTTGAGGAAGAATTGGGATAAGTGGGATCTCAGATAAGTAGGCTCCCATCGTATTAGCTTTCCCACTCACTCTTGTCTTTTTTGTTCTTTTTCCTTATTGCTTTTATTCTAATTTTATATTGGCTATCTCTAGTTTTTATTTTTAAATCCATGACCAAGGACAAGGCAAGTAGTCTAGGTTCACTCTCTTTAGTATCTTGAGGAGACCTAGAAGCCACAAAGACCATAGGGAATTTTTCCTATAGCCTTGCTTCACCCAAATCCCAATTGAAAGTTGAACATGTTGAAGAAAGTAGTAAGAAGGTGTACCCCACCTTAAATTAGAAGGATAATTGTCAAACCCATTGGAAGAGAAGGTAAAATAAGCCCCAAAGATATTTTTGCTATTGGATTTTTCATTAATGGTCAATACCTCTTTTCCATCCAAGGTCAACTCAAAGGCAGCAAAGCCTGTGGGCCATAGATTTTTCATCTAGCAATGCTAACTAATGCTTTGATAGAAAATAGCAAAAGTAGAAAGAAGGCCCACCATAGCATGGGCCAAATACATATTGGTCAATCATAAGTAGAAGAAGGTGAGTGCTAGGACATAGTTAAAAAAGGCTCATAATTGACCAAAATAAATCCCATATTAGCCAAGGACACATGGTGACCACCTACATATATGTGAAGACATCCAGTATTGGTCATCAAACTTGAATTTTCTATCCTAGCCTATTAGAAACATATGTCTGGTAGTTGTGATGACCACCCTTCACATAGGTAAGCCTACCCTACCACCTTACACTAGTCAAAGAAGCCATGCCCATTAAGTTAGCAAGTAGACAATTCTAGAGGAAACCTAATGAGATCTTAATGGTGTAACCACCCAAGCACCACAAGTGACGGGAGATGACAATTACCTCCTATCATCCAAAGGGTTGAAAGCCTCTAGTATTGATGGCCCTAGATGTCAATATCTCAAAGCTATTAATTTCCATTACAAAATTATTTTGGCTATAGAGCAAAGAAAATTATGTAGACTTTCTACACAAGGTTTTGGAGGGAAAGAGTCATTATCCCTACTTATAAATAGACTTGTATTTGCATTGTAAAGGAATTGGAAGCTACAAATTTATACTTCTTATCTAACCTTGATATCTCTTCCTTTCATTCTTTTTTTGTATAAGTAGGGCTTGAACCTTGAGCCACTATGTAAGGAACATTGGACCTCTTTAGGCTATATGCCTTGTAATTACTCTAACATATGAATGGAGGTTATGACTAGTTTCACTCAATCATACTTCTTGTTGAGCATGAAAATGATACACTCTAGTTTTTCCTTTCCACATGCTAGTTTTATTGGGTATGAAGAGAAAAAATCCAAATGGTGTTGTGTCAAGGGTAAGATAACATACTTGGAACATAGTTTTTTCCCTCTTGAAAGGGAAATGATTTTCCCCCAAGGTTCAGGTATGCCAAGTTTTCATCAGTGCAAATAAACTTAGAGGTTGTTGATAATTATTCCTTCAAGGGGTCTTTATTGGTATGAATCAAAGAGAAAAATTTTCAATGCACAATATTTTATGTAGGTAGCAAATACGCCTCCCAAAAGAAGAAGTAAACATTGGATTTGCACAATTTTATTAATTGTCAATTTTTTTAGATGTAAGATTGTCAAGACATACACAGGTGAGGTTTTTGTATAATTGTACAAATTAGAAGTTAGAAAATGTACAATTGGGTGTAATTGTACAAATTCATAAAAAGTGAAATTAGATATTAAATTGAAATTAGGTGAAATGTGCATTTAAGGTGAATTTGATAATAATCAAATTAGACTTAGGAAGACCTTAATGCAAGTTGATTGTTATGGGGATGGTAGTTGTAAATGGTGGTTGTCTTAGGAACCACTTTGGAATAGCTTGGGAAAGCATTATAAGGACCCCCCATTCAATTTTGATGGTTGTTCATCTTGGTTCATGATAATACAGTTATAGTTGTTCATTCATGTTCATCGATGGTTGATGATAGTTGTTGTTCATTGTTGATAGTCCAATCATATTGTTGTTCATGGTGATTGTTCATGGTAATTGTACATATTCAGCCATATTAATGAGAATAATATTACAGGTTGTGAGTTATGTGAATTCTATTATGTGTGTGAATGGTAAAACTAGATTGTGTATTCTATGCAAGTATGGCCAGGATATTATGTTAGAATAGTAAGGATACAATGGAATTTCCTTATTGATGAAGTTATAAACTAGTGTGTTGATAGATAATTGATTCATGGGTAAATATTATTGTATTAAAATGTATTATGATAGTTGTACAATTTCTGGAAATTTTAATGATGATAATAATTCAATGGCATTGAATTAGGGTTTGCATGTTGGAGGAAAAGTTGGCAATTACAATAGGAAAACATCCCCAAACTTATCTTGAAGAGATTTGTGGTAAAAATTGGAAAATTTGTGAATGGAGAGTTCAGCAAGGATTTTGGTGAAATCATACATCCTAACCACCAAACCATACAATTAATCATTTGCCTAATTTGGGAATGAAATTGCATAGTTAGAACTTGCCAAATATGGAAAACTAGTGTTTCAAGGAAATCGATTACAAAATTGATTGATTTGAGTTACAAAACCACTTCCAGTGAATTGGCTAAGTGGTAAATCATACAAGTTGTAGTGTTGTATGATTTTGATCATACAACTATACGATTTGGTTACCATACAAGCTATTTTGAGAAGTTTGGAAACTGTACAAGGCAAATTGTACACCTTGTACGATTTGGATGAAAGTTATTACAAAACACTAGGAATTGTCTCTAATACCTCTAGATCACATCCCCTATAGGAATACTCTCCCTTGTGCTACATTTGGAACCATTGCTTATTAAAATTGATTGAAATTGACTCAATCAAGTAGAACCTATTGTCATAGTTGGAAGGACCCATTGATCGATTAGGTCACGACAAAGTGTGCTACATTTGGTACCGTTGCCTAAGAGCAAACCTTGATGATTTTATCAAAAAATGGGTCAGAATTATTTTCGTATAGAATGATATGTAAGTGACAAGTGGTGAGTAAAAACCAATTGGAGGTGAATGACTGATACAAGTTCATGAGGATATAGGAGATAAAATCAAGGAGAAGAACAAATCCTAGTTAGAAGGAGCACAAGAATTTCTCAAAGGGAGACCATGAACAACTCGATGAATAAACCAGTAATTGAAAAAGTATGGAATTTAGAAGAAGGAGATACTAAAATGTGGGAGAAATTGCTGGTAGATACATAAGAAAGAGTACAATAACCACCAAGGATTGAAGAGAACATTGATGTAAGGGAAGACATTGATGGAAGAACTATGTGAGAAGATAGTGAGTGGATGGTAACACCTAAACAAGTGATAGGAAGGTTGCAAAGGGGTGTAGAGGATGGGAGTTAGTTACTAAAGCAACATGATACGAGGTCTCAAGAAGGAGAACTAGGTCCAGAGTCGATATTCCAATGAAGGAGGTCATGAAGTGAGGATGCACAATAGGTCGAGAGATGACTATTTTGTGAAAATAAGGTACCATGGATAGAAACATCTAACAAAGAAACATCCACCCAAGGAAGGAATTAGTTAAGAATTTCAAAAGTTACCTTCTCAAGTGATGATGAAGAAAATATAGCAATGGATAGTATAGCTACGAAACTTGAGAAACAAAGTTGCTCACCCTTCATGGGTGTAAAGAGGAAGGTTATCAGTAGTGATGCAGTTTGTGATACTCATCACATAAATAAAAGAGGTAGACTATTGTATGATATTGAGGGTAGACCAATTGTACAATTGGAGGATTTTTTTCAAGTAGAATAATCAACTATACAATTGGAAGATGTTGTTATGGAAGATGTTGCCCAAATAGAACAACTCATCATATAATAAAAATTTTCCAAGGAAGACCAAGATTGTATGATTTTGCAAGAGGGAATTGTATGATTACTAGGTGAAACCATACAGTTGACACAAATCATACAATTTATGGATGTAATCATACAGTTGGTACAAATTATACAAGTAGTAAGTGAAATCCTATAATTGGTAGAAATTGTATGATTACAAGTCAAATCGTACAATGTGAAATCTTTCACTATTAAAGCTTAAAATTTGAAACCATACAAGGTGAGCTTAAAATTTGAAGCTATACAAGGTGAAATCATACAATGTGAAATTGTACAAGGTGAAATCGTACAGTATGAAATTGTATAGGGTGAAATAGTACAGTATGAAATTGTACAAGAGTAAATCATACAATGCAAAATTGTACAAAGTAAAATTGTACAAGGAGAAGAATGTTTATAAGTGGTTAAGACATGGAAGTTCAAGGCTCAATTGAGTCGTCTAGAGCCTAAGAGAAGCAAAATTGTGTTTTACAGGGTATACACAAGGGACGGTACCCCTTAACTTTGTAAGGGACACTTTCCCTTGATCCTGCAAGGGGGCTCCCGCCCCCTTGAACCCCAACAAGGATGGTGATGGGGTTTTCCCATCATGTTGATGATGTTGTTCATCTTGATCATATTTAAGGCCACAAGGTGGTGTGAGATAAAAATTGAAGTGATGCTAGTTGCAACAGACCTATGGAATAGGAAAATGATAAGGAAACACAAGTGACACTAGTATATTATTCATAAGTGGTCTGAAAACAAGAAATGGTGGCCCCTTTTGAGAAAAAAAGAAAAGAAAAGAAAATATTAAAATATTCAAAAAGGCAAGAAAAAGATAAACAACTAGAAAAGAAAAAATTACATGCAAAAAGGGGTGAGTTGGAAATCATCCATAAAAAGGTTAAAAATCCATGCAAGGAGGGCTGAGGTGGTGAAATTTCATGCAAAAGGATGTTAGGGTTTAAATAGCAAGTGCCATGCAAAATATTTTCACCAACTTAGCAAATCGTACATTTGTGGTAGTGAATTTTAGAGTAATTTAGGAGCAAGGAGGGTGCAACTAATGATTTTTCTTCCACATGGGT
This sequence comes from Wollemia nobilis, assembly GCA_028583015.1. NCBI lineage: Eukaryota > Viridiplantae > Streptophyta > Pinopsida > Araucariales > Araucariaceae > Wollemia > Wollemia nobilis. The sequence goes on along the minus strand of JAQPPZ010003192.1, from coordinate 3,966,954 downwards.
ATGTAAAAATCACCAATTAATAAATTGTATTGACTCATCTAGTTGAATCTACTTTTTTTCAAAACAGCCTACCAAAATTGAAAAATAGTAAAAATCTAGGGTTTTCACTTCGAAAATCTAGAGTTGGTTCCAAAAAATGTATTGCAGGTGGAAAAATGTGCTAGGGAAGTAAGGTTTTGAAGTGGAAGGGTGTCGTAGGAAACCTTAAGTGGAGAGAAACATTTTTGGGGATTGAGTTTTTTTAGCAGAGGGAAATATTGCAAACCCTAGTGCATGAAAAATCGATCGATGGAAAAATAAAATCATCTCAGTATTTGCATATAGAGGAATATTAAGAAAGAGGGCATACACCAGATTGCTATATTACCATAGGCATTCATACTATTAAGGAACTACACCAATATGAGAGAAAACTTGGTATAAATCCATCAGAATTGCATTGGAAAGGAGGAATTGCACACTGATGGTAGAAGGGTACTGAAAAAATCATACAAATCTAAAAAAAAACATAAATTTTTGGCTAAGTATAGGTTTGAAGAGTTCCTTGTATGATTTGGATGTAATATTGTACGATTTAGGAAGAGAGTGTACGATTTTAGGGTAAATTAGGACCCGATTTATGCATTTTGGAGGCAATTATATGGATTTTTAATGCAATCGTATGGATTTTGATGCAATTGTACGGAAGGGAAGCACCCTTGTATGATTTGGAGCTGATTGTATGAATTTTGGGTGGAATTGTATGATTTGGAGCTCAAATTGTACATTTTTGTGAAGTTGTACATAATCGATTAAATTTGTACGATTTCAAGCTTCACTGTATGATTTGGAGAGGTGTTGTATGATTTTAGAAATGTACATGTATTATTTTGAGGAGAATTGTACAATTTCTAGATGTATATGTATGATTTGGGTGTGGTTGTACAGATTTTGGAGCTATTTTTGCTAAAATTATCTTGAATTATTGAGTGGAATACAAGTTGTGTAGAAGTGGTTTCAAATCAACCATGGGAGAAGAATGAGCTCCATGCGAGAATTTCAAGCTCATTTAGAAATAATTATAGCCACTAGGGTGGAAGGCTCACCAAGCCCATTACACTAGAGATATTCATGACCTAGGTGAATGAATGAGACCTACCTAGTACAAGGTCAAGGGTGAGAGTTTCAGCCATAAGGGAGAAGTGGTCTACCATCCTTGGAGAGGGAGAGGGTACAAGCTATGGAGAGGTCATCGAGGTTGGCATGGTGGTAGAGGAAGATCCCCATTGCAATTCCAAAGAGAGATGATGGAACCACCAAGAGCACACTGATGGGAACTTCGTAGTGAAGTTCATTGGGAGATTACCCTAGAGGAGCAGGAAGAACTACTCAGTGAGGAGGAAGAAGAACAAGTGGATATCAAGGATATCACTTTTGGATAGCCAAAAATAGATTTTTGTCGAAAGTGGTGGGAAAAATCTAACCCTAGGCATCCATTAAGGGTAGCATTGGTTAAATCTAGAGTTAGTGTATTGGCATAGATCCCACCTTAGGATAAAGTGTTCTATAATGAATACTTTTTGTAGATCGTACAATCATATGAACCCAGTAAGAATCACACCTATGTGTGGGTGAATAATTGACATATTAGGGTGGAATTCTCAACAATAGTATTTCAAAGGACATTCAGATTGCCTAAGGAAGGATAACCTATTTTGAAGAAGATGGTAGATCAAATTGAGGCCCATAGGCTGATTACTACACTTACACAAGTGAAGTCTCTAATAGTGGCTAAGATTTTTGGTTTTAGAAGTTGCAAAATCAAGCAAAGCTAGTTGAAGATAGATGAAATTGACTATGCAATGAATATAGTGATGGCTCACTTGTTAGGAGAAACATGATCTTCAAAGATGCTAATATAGATGGCATAGTATGTGGAGGGCATCACCCATGGAGTCAAGTATGATTAGGGAACCTATTTGGAGCAAATAATTCGAATGCTATTGGCCAGAAGAACAAAGACCTTTACCATGACCTTTCATGCTATTGCTCTCATGTTGGATGTAGTGTCCCAAGTAGGCATTCAGTTTTCAGGCTTGAAATCACCTCATGATTTATCGCCATATCAACCCACTATATTGCGATGGGTAAAGACCATGCCTCTTCAAAAAGTGACTCCAGAGAAACCTTGATCAAAGAAGGCAACAAAGAAACTAGAACCTTCAATTATGAAAGAGACTTCATACTCGAAGGAAGAGATAAAGACAACTTGAACCTACTCCAAAGTAGAAGGTATTTGAAAACAGGCTATAGGGGCAACCACTATCTCAAGAAGAGGAGGAGGTAGTAGCACCAACATCCATTCTAGTTTTTATTATAACATGTAGGCAGTAGGAGAGATAAAATATTGAGCGGACTTCAGTGCAAAAGGAGCAATCTGATTCTATGCTCGAGAACCTAGATGAGGTGCACTTGGATTTGAAAGGTTTGTATTTTATGGATATCAGTGTGCTAGGTGGCATAGGAGATATGGGAGAAGTGATGGTATATCCTGTATTACTTTAGACCACTAATTTTTATTTTTTAGATTCATCTAAAATATGGTGGGAATCCCTAATAAAATTGCCAAAAATGAAAGAAAAATAGTGATAGTAGCTCTACCAGAAGAGGCTAAGGGAAAGAAGAAGATAAATATTATCATGCGAGGTAGAAACAACCAACATGATTAGGTAAGCACATAGCCACCATAAGAATGGTTTGATCCACATCTAATAGTTGCAGTAGTGAGTGAAGTACAAGTGATCCCACAGGTCAATAGGTTAATAGAAACTCGATAGGATGACTTGCCTAACCCATAAGAGCAAGTCCAAGCACATATGGTAGAACAACTTCTCAATAATATTATCAACATGGAAGAGGTTATACCATCCAAATAAGAAGAGGTGGGTAGTATTGTAGCATCAATTTCACTCCAGAAAGAGAATGCATCTAGTGCAATTAAAGAAATTGGAGGAAGTTCCATTCCACATGAGGAAGAGGAGGACCAAACTCCCTCATAAGAGAAAAATGAGAGCCTTTGTACATGCTCTTTAATTTAAGTGTCTCAGTTTGTTGTTCTAGAGAATGATGGAGAAGACACAGATGGATAGGTGGAGCACTTCTTCCAATAAGTTAGTGAGATGTTTGGTAGTGCCAAATTACAATTTATTATTGGTGGTGTGGGAAAAATGAAGCTATGGAGGGATCAAACCTTCACTAAATTGCATAATATTATGGTGGTTACCAAGGGGAGAGGTAACAACAATGTTGGGAACTGCAGATTTACTAGATGGAGTGAGGACAAATTTTAGGGCATATCCATGAGTGCATTTGGATAAGGCAATATGCTAGAGCTGTCCACTCAGTACACCAAATATAGAATTTTTAATGGCACCTTCGGAATTATTCTTCACCTTATGGAAATTGAATTTCCTAACACATTGGATCGAGTGGCTAAGCTTGGGTCTTGAACACATTTACCAAGCCAAGGAAGCACAAAAGGAAGAAGTGGAGGCTACTCAAAAGGAAATGGCTACGATCGAAGAAGAATTAGAATGCAACAAGACCAAGGTTGAAGAGAGGTTGAAAAAGGAAAAATATGAATGGAAGGATATTAAGATAGCTTATGAATATAAGCTATGTTCACATGAGCAGCAAAAGCAACTTGTGATCCAACAAGTGAATGGGCACACGAAGTAGTTGGAAGAACAACGTGCAAAACATAAAGAATAATTGGTTAAAAAAGAAGCCCAGTTGAAGGTAGCTAATGAACAACTACAATAGAAGGATTGTAAGATCGAGGATATGGCCATGAATGCCAAGAACTACAATGAAATGTTCTTGGATCATAAGGCTTGAATTCAAGCTAAGGATGAGCATATTGTAGCTTGTGAAACTAACATACATAAAAATATTAAGGTCATTACGAAGAAGAATGAGGAGTTAGTCATAGTAGCTCATATGGAAGATGTATTAATAGAGAAAATATGCAATGGATCATCCAAGTGAGAGAAGGAGTTATCTCAAATCTTGACTATTGCGGAAGAGAAGACCAATAAGTATGGGCTGAAGGCTATGGAACTTAACCATTATGCAACCAAGTTGCAGAATAAACATGTTGCTCTTTATTTTTAGCTTGAGGATTTTCAATAGGAACAGTTGGCCAAAGCAAAGAAAATTGAGTTAGTGAGGACACTAACTGATGTAAAGGGGAGGGTAGATGTAGGCAACAAATCCACCTCCCAGAAGAAGTAAACATTGGATTTGCATAATTTTTCTAATTATCAATTTTGTTAGATGTATGGTTTTTCAAAACGTACACATGTGAGGTTTTGTCTAATTGTACAAATGAGAAGTTAGAAAATGTACAATTGGGTGTAATTGTACAAAATCATAAAAAGTGCAATTAGAAATTAAAGTCAAATTAGGTGAAATGTGCATTTAAGGTGAATTTGATAATAATCAAATTAGACTTAGGAAGACCTTAATGCAAGTTGATTGTTACGGGGATGGTAGTTGTAAATGGTGGTTGTCTCAAGAACCACTTTGGAATGGCCTGGGAAAGCATTATAAGGACCCCCCATTCAATTTTGATGGTTGTTCATCTTGGTTCATGATAGTCTAGTTCATATTTGTTCATTCATGTTCATTGATGGTTGATGATAGTTGTTCATTGTTGATAGTTCAGTCATATTGTTGTTCATGGTGATTGTTCATGGTAATTGTACATATTCAGCCATATTAATGAGAAAAATATTGCAAGTTGTAATTTATGTGAATTCCATTGTGTGTGTGGATGATAAATCCAGATTGTGTATTCAGTGCAAGTATGGCTAGGATATTGTGTTAGAACAATAAGGATACAATGGAGTTGCCTTATTGATGAAGCTATAACTCAATGTGCTGATAGATAATTGATTCATGGATGAATATTGTTATATTAAAATGTATTATGATAGTTGTATGATTTTTGGAAATGTTGATCATGATAATAATTCAATGGCACTAAATTAGGGTTTGCATGTTGGAGGAGAAGCTAGAAACTACAATAGGAAAACATTCCCAAACTTATCTTGAAGAGAGTTGTGGTAAAAATTGGCAAATCTATGATGAAGAGTTCAGCAAGGGTTTGGTAAAAATGTACATATTGACCACCAAACTGTACAATTGATCATTTTCCTAATTTGGGAATGAAATTGCATAGTTAGAACTTGCCAAATATAGAAAATTAGTGTTTTAGGGAAGTCAATTACAAAAATGATCGATTTGAGTTACAAAAACACTTCTAGTCAATTTTATAAGTGGTAAATTGTACAAGTTGAAGTGTTGTATGATTTTTATCATAAAACTATATGAATTGGTGACTTTACAAGCTATTTTGAAATGTTTTTTTAATCGTACAAGGCAAATTGTACACCTTGTACAATTTGGGTGAAAGTTATTACAAAGCACTAGGAATCATCTCTAATCCTTATAGATCACCTCTCCCTTCAGTAATACTCTCTCCTATGCTAATGTAGAGGGAGAAATCCACCCTACCATATATTATTCTCAAGGATAGATCCATAAGAGAAAGTATTGAGGTGAACTATGGGGGTTGCGTTGTTCTCTACACTCAGTGTAAAAGAGGGGGGAAGGGTTCACCAGGAATGGTTTAAGGACTTTATCCAAGTCCTTTGGTTTTTAATAATATTTATTCGATTCAAGACAATCTCCTATGTTTGGCCTTTCTAGTCTATGTTATGAAAGATAAAGGACAACACATAAATACAGTATGAAAGAAGACCAAAGCTAATCCTAGAATGATTCTTTATTTGAATGTTTTCTAACCCTAGGGTTTCAAGATAGAAAACCTTAAAGTAATGGCTCAAGATAATATGCACAAATAGTATTAATCCTAAGTGCACACTATATGTTGTTTATATTTCAATGCCTAGAAATGAATTAAATATATTCCTTTTAAGTCAAATTTAGGGTTCATAAAAAAAATAGAAGGCACTCAACAAACAACCTAAAGACTAAATAGAGCACTTATATTATCCATTGGTTGGTCCTTTTTTGTTATCCTTTATCCAATGATATCCAATGATTCTTGTTCTTGCAAGATAGCTTGGAAAAAACTTTGAAAAATTAGGGGGTATGCGTAGATTGTTGTATGATAATACTTGGAGGTGTAGCAGTCAAGCCCCCTAGGTCCTTTTATTTGACCTCTAAAAATAGAAGCAAAAGTTGACCTTTGGAAGATGAAAACACATAGCACAATATAGCAAAGCCTAGAATGTATATCTAGGGTCTAGGGATAGCAACTTACCCCTAGACATGGTCTGGATAAAATTATGCCCTGTAATAGGCGATTACGATTTCACAGATCGGTGAAATCGTGCCTCACAGAGACAGGGTGTGATTTCATAGAAAATATATGAAAAATGAAATAATAATATGAGGAGCCAATTACATCATAGAGAAAATTAATGCATGCATGAAAGAAGGTGAAAACACCTAGTAGATAACATAGAAGCAAACATAAGGGTTGAGACTTCCTAAATAGTCGATCTCTCCTTAGGGCTCCAACACAAATCCACCAAAGCAAGTAACAACAACAAATAATCCAATTCAGTAGAAAATAGATCACACTTCATAATTGTGAGTTAGCTTGCTTGTGAAGTAAGAAGAAGAATGCAAATCACTTATGAACACTTTAGAGATTACTTGAAGAAGAGAGCTTGTGTGAGATTAGAATCACAAAAATCACTTGTTTAATTCCTTTCAAGATGATTTCAAACCCTCATTATATAGTGGATTTAAAAGTAGAATGGATGGGAAAAACCAAGGAGAGTCGATGCCAAACATGCCAACTTTAAAAAATTAGGGTTTTCTTGGGAGAAAACCCTAAAATACGAAATCATGTCCTATTAGGGTCGATTACGATTTTGCCTTATGCAAAATCATGCCTCGTCAAGGGTGACCACAATTTCGTATAAAGGGATGGAAAAACAAAAGGAAGGGTAGAGAGACCTAGCCCTTGTCTTAGGCAAGTATAAGGGGTCTCTTAGGAGGACTCAGGGAGGATTGCCCACTAAAGTGGGTCAATTTTCCATGTCTAGATTTTACCCCCTCTTTAATGCATTTATGGCCTAATAAATGTGTCAAAGAAATATGCAAACACTCACAATCAAAATACAAATGGTGAAAATGTGTTGGCTGGTTTAGAAGAAAGGAGTGCGAAAACAGTGTTATTCAGAACACTTTCTTATTTTGTATACAAATCGAGGTATTAGGGACATAAATACCTCTTAGGCCAAGGTGCCCCCTTGAGTTTCATAAGGGAGAACCAATCCCTGATGAAAATCAAAATGACAAATGCAAAAGAAGAAAAGGACAAAAGGAAGAAAAAATAGAATAAAGACATCAGCGAAAATAGGAATAAAAGTAAAAAATGGGTAACACCCTAATTCATTTTTATTGTGCAAAAAGAGAAGAAAGGATCTTTAGATAAAAATAGAATATTGTGCTACTAGTGCACTGATCAGTGATCATGAGGGGCAAGGCTGACAAGGAGGTGGAGTGGATAGAGGTAAGATCAAAAATACTTCCAAAATTTCTTGAATTTTTTCATTTTTTGCAAATTTTGGGTGAATTTTTGCCAAATCCGATGGGTTTGCCATGTACGACCCAGGCACGATTTCATGGATTAGCTATGATTTTGCCCTGGTTTGTAGTGGTGAAATCACACTCAGTGAAAATAACTGGGCACAATTTCATGAAATAACACCTCGTAAATATGGGGTAGTATTTCATCGAGGTGAAATTGCGGTCCTAAAAAACTAGGTGTAATTTTGTAGAAGAAGAAAATGAGAGAAGAAAAAAGGAAAGAGAAGAAAAAGAAAAGAAATATAAGAGGGAAAGCAAGCAAGCTATAACTCAAAGTTGAAAATTTTTATTTAGTAATTAATTTTGATTTTTTTTTATTAATGAAACTAATGAAATATTTTGTTATGTTTGTGAATGCAGCTTAGGGTACTCGAGAGTTGTGAGTGGCAAGTAGGCTCCTTGGAGGTGGAGCTATGCAAGCTCGAGAAAGTGGAGAGAGACACACTAGGAGTGGTGGGTCTAGACCACCTGGAGAGGATGCCTCGAATAGAGGTGGATAGGGCACTACTGATGGCTCTAGCAAAGAGATGGTATCTAAAATTGTTGACATTTTGGCTACCCACAAGGGAGATGACTATCACACTAGAGGACGTGTTGCATATATTGCACATACCCATCAGGGGGAGAGTATTTTAAAAAGTGTGAGGGTGGCTAATGACCTTACAATGACTATTAGGAGGATGGACCCACCAGGTGTGAGAGAGCATGATATTCGTAATTGACCTGGTGGGGTGATATGGGGTAGACCCATTGATGACCATGCTCTGTGGGGTGGTGGCAGGCTTACTGATGTGCAATACTAGTAGATGATATATGCCATGGATGATGGCTAGTATAGTAGAAAATATCTAATACCATAGGGTTTGATTTGCATGGGATCCATATGTGCTAGCCCGTTTGTACAGGTTGTTGTATAATGTTGTGTAAAGCAATATATAGGGATCGTGTGTACGATGTTGCTCCAGGTATGGAGCTGGGAGCACATAGCGGTGCAAATATTGGATGAACTACTAGTACTATTGCCCAATTTAGAGTGGTTATATACATATATGTGGTCCATATCCCTCAAGCAAGTCATGATTACATACATTGGGAACCTACCACTAGCAAGGCAGGTAATAGATGAGCTGAGGGAGGCTTGGATTATATGGTGACCCTATCATCTACACCTAGGATGGGCTGAGGATGGGGAGGATATGGATAGGGTTAAGAGGATTAGATGGTTGAACATAGAGAGAGGGGATCCATATATCTTCCATTTTAATAGAGTCATAATGCAGTTCAAGATCTTGTAGGGGATCCCAAACCTGAGGTACTATTGGTACTGGAGGGTATATCAAGACCCAAAAGGGATTAGGGATGAGTCTGACTTGGTAAGGTGGGTAGAGGAGAACTTATATGATACTAATTACATGGATATAAGGGTGGAAAACATAGGAGTGGCCTTCAAATATCAGTGGTGGTATAGAGGAGTTATACCCCAAAGGGTCTTCCTGCCAGTACTGATATAGAGGAGCTAGGTGATAGACACGAACATGCAATGAGCATTCTTAGAGGTAACTTGTAGTTCCACAAAGAGGGAGTATTAGGGCCAAGTGGCCTTGAGAGAGATATAGGCATGGGTTCATAATGACCTAAAAATGGATGCCACCAACGTTGTAGGCATTAGGGAGATAGGGGAATTTAGAGTTGCCCTCATAGAGGTCGGGGTGCTACCATGCAGGGAATCGGGAGAGGCCTCCACATCAAAAGTAGTTGGTCAAGGCTAGGCATCAGTTTTAAGGGATCTAAAGGGGGACATAGATGTGCTAAAAACATAGGTGGTGACTTTGAAAATATAGGTGGACCTGCTCCAAGAGGACAAGTCCAAGAGGATCAAGGGATTGTAGAGTACTTTGAGCATCATAGAGATGGAGAGGGATGTAGCTCAAGTGAAAACTTCTCATATTCAAGGGTAGGTGAGCCATCTAGACATAGATAATTAGAAGGCTTGGGTAGAGAATATGGCTATCATTGGGAGCAACTAGGCTAGTAGTAGGATCCACCTCTTATAGGTAAAACTATGGAGGATAGGAGAGACGTTGGAGGTTGCCATTCAATAGGCTACCTTCTATGAGGCCATGTAATACCAAGTGGTACTGGAGGGGTATAGGGTGGTGCTCCCTCCATCCTTACAATTAGCTAGTAGGTCATAGTATCAATCATAGATAGTCTCAACCTCACCTTTCATGGGTATGTAGCTACCTGGATCACCTCCTCCAGGTGGATCAGAGGAGATGGGCTCTCAAAGATAGCGCTAGGGATCAGTATGACATACCAGTTTTGATTGTGATATGCATCCCTAGGGATTGGTTGAGTGTACCAATATTGAACAGTGGTACACCAACCATACACTAATATATCTCTCTTTTACCTAGTGTAGCACCCTAAAATTGGCGCAGTTAAACCATCAGTAAAAGATAAAAAAATTGAATTTTAACCCCGAAACCGCCCGTTAACCGCTCACCTCATTTTTCATGCACCATTTTTAGAAGTTGTTTTGACCGTTGGATGATATCGTCGCCGATCTGACGATATCATCCCAAATCGGATGAATTCGTCTGGAACAGAACGTCCAGACGATTTCATCCCAAAACCAAATTTTCATAATTAGCTTCTGTTTCAACAACCTCTCCAACTCGGGCAGAAGCGTGTCTACGTGGTTGGAGATTCCTACGTTGGAGATCTCCCAGATTGGGATGATCCCCAACCTCCTAACCTCCCCTAATCCTATATAAACTTGGGATTTTCCCAGTTTATCCCCCTGGTGAATCATTTCCCTACAACTTTAGTTTTTGCTGTGTTAGAACATCCTATCCCCCATCATTTGCACTTGTGTTTTCAAGTTTTATTGTAGGATCTCACTGTGTTTCAGTCGGAGGAAGCTCGGATCATCGCAGGTGATTCAACCACAATTTTGGATGATCCTATCGAGATCGACGACGATCTCATACGATTGCAGATGATTTTGACTACAGTTCAGATTGGGGGCAATCAGAGCCCTGAGTTTGCATTCTCTATCTCTTTTTCTTATTTAATTGTGCATTAGATTAATTCACTTCTATTCTGCATCTTGGAGTTCACCTCATTTAGCATATTTGCATGATAAAATTCAAAATAAATTATTAAAACATTGCATCCCATTTGATTTGATATCTGGATTTATCATTTAAGCATTTATATTCTTATTTCTATCATTTTGTATCATTCTTGCAATTGTATTTTTGGTTTTTGGTGTCTATTTTCATGATTGCAGGTTTTTGACGAATTCGTCAGGTTCGATGATCTTGGCTGATCTCGACGATCTTGGTTGATCTCAGACGATCTCCTATGATCTGGATGATTCTGTACAATTACAGATGATCCTGTCATATCCGGGATGATCTGGACTCCTACAAGCTTCAGAATCTTCATCAGACATCAGAAATCAGGTGCACTCTTCTCCATTTTAGATATTTTCTATATTTAGGATTCATTTATGTTTGTTGTCTTCATATAAACCAGAAATTTCATATAGAATAGCTTAGATTCATTTTGGCCAACCTAGGAATCTGAATGATTGAACATAAAATGAACACATCAAACCCATTCTCAACCTAGGCGTGGAAACTGCCACTCAAAGTTTCCTGGTGAACCCCACCATCCATCAAAAATTCACCCTTATACCCCTCCCCCGAGAGGCGCGACCTTCAAAGGGCCTCTCCGTCCGAGGTATTGTCCCATCCTTCTCGCATCCCCCTTTCGGGCACGGATCCTTTAGCCTGAAGGTAAGGGTGCAAAAAATTTGGGCGATACATTTTGGTGAACCCGACGTGAAACTAAAACACCTTTTGAAAACAATCCAAAAAAAAAAAACACATTATTAAGAACATCTAGAATCATTAGACAACCGTTAAATTTGCATATCATACTTAGATGGTAGATTATAATAGAAGACGAGCTGTCACCATAAATGTTGAAAATCAATTAACGGCCATAGAGATTACTTCTGTGCTTAGAGTACCTCAAACAAATAGAGCCCAATATTTGTGGGATGAACTTGATAGGAGATTGGGTATTATTGAATCCAGATCTGTAGAACTTAGGCAAATTAAGAGGTTTGTCCTAGATAGAATCCTGGATCCTGATCAGGTGACTTTGTATCATGAACTTCAGAGAGCTTGCCATAGGTGGTTAGCAGATAAAAGAGCACTTGTGTCTTCTGAATTATACACCTTTGAGGAATACCTTGAGAACGTAGTTGTAGTACATAAATTTCTATCTCATATAGAGGATCAAGAAGTCGTTCTTATGGATAGAAAAATATGGAATAGAGTTCCTAGAGTTGTGTTGTATCGAGAGTATTGCCATGAACTTTATTTTTACATGTCAGAGTCTGAAGTAGATCATATTACCATAGCACACTTTGTCAAATTCTTGAAAAACCACTTCCAATTTGAAGAGGAGCATTTCATGACTCCTGATGAACTTGACCCTATCAATGATATCCATAAACTATTCATAGAAAACTAAGTCATTCTTTTTACTATTGTTATTTCTTGCAACTAGCATGTTGTTTGTTATTTTTATTCTCGCAAAATAATAATATAATCACACAAAAAAAAAAAAACAAAACATTTTCCTTTTAAAGTATTATAGTAGGTATATAGTTAAAATATATACCTCTCAACCCTACCGCATATATATATATATATATATATATATATAAGTATATATATTTGCTAAAACCTAAGTTTAGCACAATGCCTAGACTTAGGAATGGAAAACAAACCGAAGAAGATGAAGATTGGTTAGGAAGACCATTAACTGACCAAAATGTCCCTCCTGAGGACCAAGTTCTAGAAGAAGGAACCCTAGACCAGCAAGAAGAAGAGCTTGCTGTAGGAAATGAACAAGAAGAAACTGTTAGAGAGGAAGGATCCTCATCCCCTAAAATGTCTCCGGGAGGAGCTATCACTTTTGAGAATATGGAACAATTCTGGAAGTTCATTAACACTAATATTGGTGTTTTTAATAGAGCAGCCCATATGGACAAGGATCGAATTAGTGACACTCAAGCAAATCTAGAAGAAGTATTTCAAACACACACTAATCCCTTGTCCTTTATTGATCAAGAGAGTGATCAAGCTGGACCATCCAATTTGGATATGGCAGCTGTGATTCAGAACATACAACAACAACAGGTTACCCAACCATCTAAAGTGCCTGTTAACAAGCCTAGGGTCATTCCCACACAAAATAAACCATCATTTACTGCTCTATTTCGCCAAGCTCTTGATCAACATACCTCAAATCAACAAAAACCCAAAACAAAACCAAACACCAATTACCAACAATCTGGGGTACAACATAATACTATTACAAATCCCCTTCATAATACTCTTCCTACCAACACTTTGCATAATAGCAATATAGCATCTAATCCTTATGTCACACCATCATACACTCATAGATCCCATACCTATGTCCCACCGAACCAATATGGTGGACAAACTAGTAATCTTGAAACCATGGTGAAACAACTAGTTTCCCGCATGGACCAGATAGATCCCTACCGTCCCTCGTACAACTATCGAGAGATGTGTAGTCAGCCTTTAGATCCTATAGTCATAGCACAGCCGTATCCTAAACATTTTCCTATGCCTGTTCTTCCCATATATAAAGGAACCGAAGATCCCATAGAGCATCTTCGTATGTTTAGGATAGCATGTCATGATATATCACATGATGACTTGTTATTACTAAAAATGTTCCCGAAAAGCTTGGGAGGAATGGCATTAGAGTGGTATTATCAATTACCCACTAATTCTTTGAGGAATTTCAAAGAAACTGCCAAGTCTTTTGTTCATCAATTTAGTGCCTACATCGAAAGACATGTGACCATTAAATATTTGTATAACTTAAAACAGGACAAAGATGAATGCTTTGCTGATTTCCTAGCTAGGTGGAGACAGTTGATAGGAAAATTGCACTTTGTGTTACCTTATAGGGAGATGTTGGACATCTTTATTAATAATTTGCAAGAGCAACTATCTTACGAATTATCAATTGCTACCTTGACCACCTTCGATCAGGCTATAGACTTAGCCCGAAGAGTGGAAGATGCTCTCATTAGGAGAGGCCAACTTAAAAAGAAAGACGATGAGAAAACATCCAAAAATCAATATAAGAATAAACAAGTTGTGGGTGATGGAGTCACCGATAGCAAAAATATTGCTAATGTTAATGCTGCAAAGACAGCAGAGAAGTTTGTACTGAAACCTCCTGATAGACCTCCTCGAGAATTTACTAGGTTAAATCAACCTTTATCAACTATTCTATCGCAATTATTAGAATGAGGTTTGATTCAATTACCAAATATCTAGGAACCTGATCCAACTATACCCGGATACAGAGCATATTTACACTGTGACTTCCATAGAGGACCTGGACACACTACCAACTCTTGTAAAATATTAAAACATAAAATACAGGACTTGATTGATAACAATGAGATGGAGGTGCAAGCCTTTCAACCTAAGCAAAATCCTCCTAATAATGTTCAAAAGAACACCCCACAAAACCAGAATCAGAATGCCAATCAGTCATTAGACATATTTCAACATCCCTTACCAAAACATGGTAAGGAGGTGGCTAATCAAATTGAACATCATAATGTCCCTCCTCCTGCCCGATATGTAGGAACTATTAGTGGGCATTTACCTGCTCATGATCTGGAAATATTTGACACAACTTTATCCGTGGTTACAACCAGGCCTCTATATAATATTCAGATACCTGATCTTAGTGATACAGAATACGATACTAAGAGTGATATGGAAATCACATCAAATCAATCGAATAGTTCTGAAGATGAATCAGATACTATTCACCCTATCACAAGTTATATGGTTCCAGAAGAACCATTTCCAAGAAGAGTCACTACTAGACCATCGTCTCACCGATTACTTTCTAATGAGCTAGCTATAAACGCTAGACCAAGACCCATTCATCATCTGTAGAATAATATTGTGGGTACCATCGGAGTCGTTACTAGACAACAGGCTCAAAATTATCAACAAGATCAAATTCAGAATGGTGGATCAACTCCATTTGTTTTGAAGGTTCCTAATAAAGGGAATCATGCACCTAATGTTCAACCTAAACCTCCTTATAATATTAATGAACAATTATCAAATATTACAACTAGAATTTCCCTCTTGGACCTTTTAAGATCTTCTCCTACACATAGAGATGAATTAATGCTCACATTAAGCCAGATGATGGTACCACAAGACATTCAACCCGAAGCCATGGCCAATACTATAATAACTCGTGAAGTTGATTGTATTGACTTTCAGGATAGAGACATACCTCAACATAGTTTACATAAAGATAACCCCTTGTATATTACTGCTTTAATTGGAGATGTAGCAGTCAAACGAGTTTTGATTGATAATGGTTCATCTTTAAATATCTGCACTTTTGACTTCTACCAAAGATTTGGGTTTAGAAGTGAGGAAATGAAAAGAACTGATATGATCATAAAAGCTTTCAATGATGAAACACAAGAAACATGTGGAGTTATTACCATTCCATTGCAGGTTGGTCCAAGAACCTTGGATACGACTGTGTTCATTGTACATTGCCCTGCATCGTACAATATACTCTTGGGTCGTCCTTGGATCAACGCAATGCGAGCTATTCCCTCAACCTTACATCAATGTGTTAAGTTCGAATTTAAGAATCAGTTGGTTACCATTCATGGTGATCCAAGACCCTTTGATATGTGTGCTTTGGCAGAACCTATTGGAGTTCAATTTTGCCCTGCTCTGTCATCCACACATCCTAATTCTCATTATCCATCTAAACGTGTGAAACTCACACCCACAACGTCATCTACTTCTTCTCCATCAGTTGCACCTCCACATATAGCTCAACCATCTTCTGAACAAACCGCATTAGGACCTAAGAAAGATCCTAATCCCACAACCAATGTCTCTTGTTCTACTCCTATAACTTCCATACCTTTAATAGACCCATCTATCGACTCCTCTACACCGTCTACATCCACCAAATTCATATTTTCTGCATCAAAAGACGTAGGGAATGTTCCTTCTACCTCTTATGCTCTTACTGACGAACTCTTACCCGATCTATCTAAAATCCTTATATCAGAAGAAACGAATGCTTCTATGCAAGATTCCCTTATTTTAAATAATTTGCCACCATCTCCTCGTACCTTGGGCCTCCCACAGCCTATGGGAAGTATTTACCAAGTCGGGAGTTGTGCCTTTATTTATAAGGGATATGACTGGGGTAGAATACCCAGAAACATCAGAACTCATTATGATGGATATGCTCGATGTTATTTTACTAATGAATATATTAAAGCCAAACCTATAATGCTAAAATTGGGATATAAAGGGAAAGGTTTGGGACCTTTCCAGAATGGTATGAAAGAACCTTTTGAGGTAGAAGCGTGGCCCTCCCGATGTGGTGTGGGCCTATTTCCTAGTAAGGGTCAGCCATTCCCATTTGAGGATGATGACCATCTTATATGTTACCAAGATTTTTTAGATGAACGCGATGCCTTGCGTTTAACAAATAAGACATTCACATGTAATATGCTATCTATAGCTTATCCTGAGATGATCGCTGAATCCGATGATGAGTTGGAGGGAGATATCTTTCATGATGTCTCCATTGAGGAATTATTACATAATGGATTTTATTTTGATGGCTCTATACCTAGTATAGCCCAGCTTGAGGCCATGACTCCTCAAGACGAATTATCCAAGCTAACCTTGGAAGAATTACAAGAATTGGGCGTTTCACCCACCCCACCTAATTTTGAGAGAGATCTACACATGGAAGTAGAAAATGTCATAAAAATTAACATTGGAACCGAGGATAACCCCCACATAATCAACATTGGATCAGAATTGAGTCAAGAAAAATAGGATAAATACATTGCATTTCTTAAAGAATATGAAGATGTCTTTGCTTGGACATATGAAGATATGCCAGGATTAGACCCTTCTGTAGTTATGCATCACCTAGTAGTGCACCCGGATGCTAAACCTGTTAAATAGAAACTTAGAAAAATGCATCCTAAAGTGGCCTTACTAGTCAAAGGGGAGTTAGAAAAACTCCTGAATGTTATTTTTATACAAGCCATTGATTATGCTGAATGGATCTCGAATGTAGTTCCAATAACTAAGAAAGAAACTACTAAGGTTAGGGTTTGTACAAACTTTAGAGATATTAATGTTGCATGCCCTAAAGACGATTTTCCCCTTCCCAATATGGATCAGATCATTGATTTTACTATCTGGGAGTGGAATGATATCCTTAATGGATGGATTTTCTGGTTATAATCAGATCAGGATAGCTCCCGAAGATCAAGCTAAAACAACCTTTATTACCCCTTGGGGGACTTTCTGTTGGAAAGTGATGCCATTCGGGTTGAAGAATGCAGGTGCAACCTATCAACGAGCCATGACTTATATCTTTCATGATATGATGCATGATATACTACATGATTATGTAGACGACATTATAGCTCGTTCTACTGAAGAAGATGACCATTTAGATGACTTGAGAAAAGTATTTGATCGGTTAAGGGAATATCTTATCCGATTGAATCCAGCCAAATGTATATTCGGAGTTAAGTCAGGTAAATTATTGGGGGTTATAGTTTCTTTACGTGGCATCAAAATTGACCCTCTCAAGATTATGGCTATCACCGATATGCCCGCACCTACAAATATATCTGAATTACGGAGTCTACAAGGTAAGCTTCAAGCTATCCGTCGCTTCATCGATAAGTCGGCGGATAAAATTGGACCCTTTCTTAAGCTTCTTAAGAAGGATGTCTCTTTCCATTGGGATGACGAATGTCAGGAAGCATTTGAACTCCTCAAACAATATCTTCTTAACCCACCTGTACTTTCACCACCTAAACCTGATCGCCCATTTATCTTGTATATTTCTACTTCAAATTTTGCTTTAGGAGCTATGTTAGCTCAACTTGATGATGAGAAAAGAGAGCGTGCTAATTATTACATTAGCAGAACATTAATTAGTTATGAAACCCACTACACAACATTAGAGAAGTTATGTCTAGCAGTCATATTTTCTACACAAAAACTACGCCATTATATGCTCAGTCAGAAAACATACGTTATTGCTAAATTTGATCCCTTGCGGTATCTCATGAGTCGACCTTATTTATCTGGTCGCACAACAAAGTGGGTTCTTGCGCTAAGCGAGTTTGAACTCACGTTTATAGGATAGAAGTCTGTTAAGGGTCAAATCATAGCAGATCAATTAGTTGTTGCACCCTTAGAATCCACCCATCCCCTCGTCATTGAGTTTCCTGACGAATGCCTTAAACTAGAGGCAGATCATTCAGAGCAATGGTCCTTATACTTTGACGGAGCTCGATGCATGAGTGGGGCTGGTGCAGGTATTATTTTGATATCTCCACAGAAACATCTCATACCTCTATCCTTTAAATTAATGTTTGCCTGTACTAATAACACTGCTGAATATGAGGCTCTCATCCTTGGATTACGAGCAGCCCTGGCACTAAAAATTAAAAATCTATTTGTTTTGTGATTCTCAACTTGTTATAAATCAAATTAATGATGTTTATCAGACTAGAGATGATAAATTGCGCCCATATAAAGCATATGTATTACAATTAATATCTTTATTTGATCAAATTACCTTGGAAGCTATTCCTAGAACTAGCAATCGTGCGGCTGACGCCATGGCCGTAACTGCATCTCTTTTACCCTTGGAGTTAGATGACGAATATGCTACCATCATTATTCATCGACTCCAGGAACCCGCTTCAATTAAATCATGCTTGGAACCTTTGGACGTGTTTCTAATCAACGAAACTACTCCTAAACTTTGGTACACTGATATCCTCAATTTTCTTCAAAATGGGACCTTCCCTGAAGGTTTTAATAGAAACCAATGCCGATTATTACGTAGACGAGCAAGTCGCTTCGTCATAATTGGCAATACCTTATATAGGAGATCTTTTGAAGGTATCCTATTGAGATGTTTGAATCTAGAAGAGTCTAGATCAGCTTTGAGTGAAGCCCACGATGGATCTTGTGGGGGACACTTTAGTGGTAGCGCCATTGCTAAGAAGCTCCTTAGGATAGGATATTTTTGGCCTACCATGGAGAATGATGCACATGATTACGTGCGCCATTGCGACAAGTGCCAGAAATACACTGACCTTGTCCATGCGCTTGCACAAGAACTGCAGGCTATTTCATCTCCTTGGCCCTTTTCAAAATGGGGCTTAGACATCATCAGAAAAATCAATCCTGTGTCATCTGATGGACACAAATTCATCATAACCACCACCGAGTATTTTACGAAGTGGGTTGAAGCTATGCCCTTAGCTTCTTGCACTGGAACTCAAGTTTCCAAATTTATTTTTAATCAAATTATTTGTAGGTTCAGAATTCTTGCAAATCTCATCTCGGATAATGGAACTTGTTTCAAAAATAAATATGTAAAGAAACTATGTCAAAAATATAAAATTCAACATCGTTGGTCCACTCCCTATTATCCTCAGGGTAATGGCCAAGCATAAGCATCTAATAAAACATTAATTAAAATCCTCAAAATACTGGTCAATAAATCTGGCCGTGATTGGCACATTCAATTATATCTTGCTTTGTGGGCTTATCGAACTAGCATTCGTACTCCCACGGGCACTTCACCTTTTGTTTTGGTTTATGGCGTTGAAGCTATTTTTCCCTTTGAATTAGAAGTTCCTTCTTTGGCTCTGCTACTTCAAGATACTGAAGTAGGAGATGAATATCATGTTGGTAGATTTAGTCAGCTGGAACTCCTAGATGAGAAGCGCATTAATGCTTTGGAGCATCTTCGTGCCTACCAAAACAAGCTCAAACGAGCATATCTCAAGAAAGTTCATAATCGATCCTTTGAGATCGGCGACCTCGTCTTAAAAGAAAATAAAAAAAATACTAATGCAACTAAAGACCTTAAAGGCAAATTTGAGCCTAACTGGCTTGGGCCATATATTATCACTGCTAAATTTGGATCGGGAGCATACAGATTAGCTACCTTAGATGGTAAAGATCTTAAAGAACCTATGAACATTATGCATCTTAAGCGCTATTATGCATAAATCTGGTAATTTCATCACTGTATATATTATACATATTGTCTTATTTTAGTAATTCATATAAAAATTTCAAAAATAGTAATATTATGTATTATCTTAATTCATAAATTAAAATCAAAATATAAAAAAATCAAAATCATCAAAATCCTCAAAAACATCTTCTATTTTTGCACCTGTCAATTCTTGAAGTATTGCAGTTATATTTTTAGTTATTTTGGATAAATTAGCATTTATTTGGAATCCCTCACTTTCACACTCACATGAATAAATATCTTGATCTTATTTGGTATGATTATTAATCTCTCTTATATCGAAGTCCACAGTTGAATTAAATAAATTTTTGAGCATAGAGAACTGATCTTGTTATTTACTTGAACCAAGTACACCTTTTCACATTAAAATGATTTCATTGCAAATTCAAAGCGATGCTACATAGTAGAAGTGGTCTCTTGAGCGAAAAGTCTCCCCTGCTATCCTATCATGCACATGGTCTAGAATATTTGAGAATTGACAAAAGGACAAGCTCACCCCTGCCCAGAATAAAAATCCCTTGCTCTACAGCCAATCCGAGCAAGTATCCCTAGTATAGAAAGAAAGAAAAAAAAAAGGAAAGTCAAGAAAAATCATGAGAAAAAGAAGCATTATTTCAGTATCATTTTGTACCACCTCAGCAATATTTCAGCATTATCTCAGTGTCAAGCAAAAATACAAAAAAAAAAGAGAAAAGAAAAGAAAAAGCAAAAAGCAATAAATCCCTTCCCCTACCCTTTGAAAGAAAAGAAGGGTGAATGAGCTTGAATCCCTAGAATTCTCAATTATTCAAAAACTATGAGGTAAGCCCCATAACAGGTGGTTTGTGCCCAACCTCGCTTGGCCTTGGGTAACTCCTAGCGTGGTGATATGTCTGTCACATTAGCGACCTTCTTTTGTACAGACCTATGTCCGCTCATGGATCAGCTAGCTCTTGATGACCCGACTTACATAGTAGTCTGGTACGGTTACATGCATATAAATCATGGTCAACGAACACTCATTTGGTTAATTCAAATTACTTGTATCAAATTATCTTGCTCAAAATTGGTAAATGAACAATACAATTGCACACACATTTGTGTTTGAGAGATTTTGTATCATTATGATAGATCAAGATCGGCAATGAACTCACATATGCACATGGGGTTCCTTATAAATCTAAATTTTGTCTTTGAGATAATTTAAAATATTTATGCAAATCTTTCGGAATAATTTGATTTTCTTACTTGAGAATATTGGCTTAGCGTAAAAACAATTAAATACATTTTTTCAAAAATCCAAAATTTCTTTCAAAGCATGTTCAAAAATCTAGCAATAAAGTCACATTTATATATTTTCGACTTTCGCAACGATGGTATAGTTCCTAAACCTAAATTGGAATTTATGCCTAGTGCAAGTCCTCATTTTTATATTTTTTATCTCAAAATCAAAAATCAACTATGCAATAAAACTATTACATCAATTTCTTCTTTGGATTTCGCGATGATGGTATAAGTCTATACCTAAAATTCTATGCCTAGCGCAAGCCATCGTTCTAATTTTATCTCCCATTTATTTAATCCATAAAAGCATATGGCTTAAATCATTATGTTACACAATTGTGCTTTAAAAAGAACGAAAACTTTTCTATTTCATTTCATTATGTCAACATTCAGTTTTGCGACGATGGTATAATTCCTAGGCAATTGTTCAAATTTCTATCACACTTAGGAATTTTATGCCTAGCAAAAATCATATTTTTAATATTTCATGCATAATATTTTCATGGAAATCTGAAAACAAATCATCACCATCATCATTTTTCATCATCACAACACAAAGTCTTAAGAAAGTCTCTTAAGCACCCTTTTACTTTTAGCAATATTTCTCTCATACCGGGATTAGCTTGATGACCTAGCGAGCGGCGACTCCATGAAATGGTCATGTAACAATGTCCTTTGAAATTATTGTTAGAAGTCACTTTATTTTTCATCAAATCATACCACAACAACCAATTTGTTTACATCAGATTATTTCATTTAAATTTTATAGTATGACATAAAATTATAATATTTTCAATGACATAATTACATGAATAATCAATCAACCATTAAAATATTAAAGCATCATAAAACATATGCACAAGTCATATCACAAAAAGAACATATATATATATATATATATATATATATATATATATATTTTTTTTTTCAAGAAGTCTATACATCATATCAAAATGGATTGGTATGCCACAATCTATACCCTGGCATACTCAATCCTCTCAAAAATATATGGTCTATGTACAATGAGCAGCTAGTCTCGAGAAGCCCTCGAGCTCTCAGCCTCATCTCCTCTCCCGCCCTGAGGTGGAGGAGGTGGTCCCATCGGAGTCCATGTTGTATCGTGGGTCCTCGACGTCGATCGTGATGATGTCCTCGATGACCCCATCCTGATCGGCTCCGCAATGCTAGCTGGTAGTGGTATCCTCTGCTCCTCTGGAACCACATGATAGTACAACCCCTGGTAGAATGCGGTCTACGTAACAACCCGTACCAGCTCCAGAATGCTCACCCCTCCACTCCGAGCCCTGAGCCGTGTCACCTCATCTTGAAGAGTCTGCACCTAAGCTCGTAGGCGGGCATTCTCCACCCGGAGAGCCACCATCTCGTTGCTCTCCCCCACCTCGACACCCTTGCCCTTATCGGGTGATGGTGGCCTATCCCTCTACTGATAAGGGAGTCTCTCCCTCCTCTTTGACTGTTGATGTCTCTCCAGAGCCTATGGTACTCTTCGACGTCTCTCTTGAGGAGGTCGTCATTGATCCCTCCCTCTATGACCCCTCGTTGCATTGATGGTAGCCTGGTGCTGCCTCTCCATCCATTGCACTATAGCGTGCATCGGACCCTGTGCCCTCATCATTCGAGGAGGGTGGATGCTTGCATACCAAGCATCATACCCATCTGCTACCCCCATGTCGTCCCCATCCACTAGCTGAATGGGGGCATCATCAACGTCCTGAATCTAGAACCGTTGTTTTTCTTATTTTTATTTAAAAACAACATTTTTTTAATTTTTGCTTTTCTACGTGCTTTTACCTCAAACGTTCGATTTGGGTAAAAACTCGGAGGGGGCACCATAGCAAACAGTTGTACGATTCGACCTAGAATCGTCGTCTAAAAAATGGAATAAATTTTTGCTTTCTCGTAAAGCATGAAGAACTCATCTTTAATGCATTTTCTTTAGAAAATACGCTAAAGAGGGGGCAAAATGTAGCACCCTAAAATTGGCGTAGTTAAACCATCAGTAAAAGATAAAAAAATTGAATTTTAACCCCGAAACCGCTCGTTAACTGCTCACCTCATTTTTCGTGCCATTTTTAGAAGTTGTTTTGACCATTGGACGATATCATCGTCGATCTGACGATATCGTCCCAAATCGGATGAATTCATCTGGAACAAAACGTCCAGATGATTTCATCCCAAAACTGAATTTTCATAATTAGCTTCTGTTTCAACAACCTCTCCAACTCGGGCAGAAGCGTGTCTACGTGGTTGGAGATTCCTACGTTGGAGATCTCCCAGATTGGGATGATCCCCAACCTCCTAACCTCCCCCTAATCCTATATAAACTTGGGATTTTCCCAGTTTATCCCCCTGGCTGATCATTTCCCTGCAACTTTAGTTTTTGTTGTGTTAGAACATCCTATCCCCCATCATTTGCACTTGTGTTTTCAAGTTTTATTGCAGGATCTCATTGTGTTTCAGCCGGAGGAAGCTCGGATCGTCGTAGGTGATTCAACCACAATTTTGGATGATCCTGTCGAGATCGGCGATGATCTCGTATGATTGCAGATGATTTTGACTACAGTTCAGATTGGGGGCAATCAGAGCCCTGAGTTTGCATTCTCTATCTCTTTTTCTTATTTAATTGTGCATTAGATTAATTCACTTATGTTCTGCATCTTGGAGTTCACCTCATTTAGCATATTTGCATGATAAAATTCAAAATAAATTATTAAAACATTGCATCCCATTTGATTTGATATCTGGATTTATCATTTAAGCATTTATATTCTTATTTCTATCATTTTGTATCATTCTTGCAATTGTATTTTTGGTTTTTGGTGTCTGTTTTCATGATTGCAGGTTTCTGACGAATTCGTTAGGTCGCTGATGATCTTGGCTGATCTCAGATGATCTCCTCTGATCTGGATGATTATGTACAATTACAGATGATCATGTCATATCCGGGATGATCTGGACTCCTACAAGCTTCATAATCTTCATCAGACATTAGAAATCAGGTGCACTCTTCTCCATTTTAGATATTTTCTGTATTTAGGATTCATTTATGTTTGTTGTCTTCATATAAACCAAAAATTTCATATAGAATAGCTTAGATTCATTTTGGCCAACCTAGGAATCTGAATGATTGAACATAAAATGAACACATCAAACCCATTCTCAACCTAGGCATGGAAACTGCCACTCAAAGTTTCCTGGTGAACCCCACCATCCATCGAAAATTCACCCTTATACCCCTCCCCTGAGAGGTGTGACCTTCAAAGGGCCTCTCTATCCGAGGTATTGTCCCATCCTTCTCGCATCCCCCTTCCGGGCACGGATCCTTTAGCCTGAAGGTAAGGGTGCAAAAAATTTGGGTGATACACCTAGTAATACTAAGCTACTTTTTTTTATGTGTTAATGTGTGTGCATGTGATATAATTTGATTAAGTGTTCTTTTGATTTATATTTATGATGTTTTATGCATGAAAACTACCTAATGCAAAACTATATGAAATGCATGGATGAGATGGATGTGAAAATGGAAGAAGAAGAAACACAAGAAGAGAAGAAAAAGAAGGAAGAAGAAGAAAAAGAAGAACCAAAGGTCAACCATCGAAAATAGAGAAGAACAAGTGAAACATAGTATTTGAATCAACGTAGATCATGGCAGATCAGTGTGACCAAACACTATGAATCAAATCAAAAATAGGGAGCTAAACCCGCTATGGGTGTAGTACTCACCATGAGTGATGAAGTGTTGGAGTCTGACCCGCTATGGGTGGTTGCTCACTAATTGACTGCTATGGGGTGATTACCCACTAGGATGTATGTTGAGGCCTACTAAAATGGCCAAGGAGCTTATCCTATAATGGGGTGTTGAGCCCATTGAGTCAAAAGGGAGTATAACCCGATAGGAGATCATATCCAATAAGATACCCGCTAGGATGTACATTATCCCATGTGGGGTGCAATATAAGTAGATAAGAATTAATAGGTGAGTGCTACCCCCGATAGGGGTTTTAAATATGAAAAACACTTTGTGAGTGTGTGCAGATGTTCAAAAGAAGATAATATTTGAGAAGGAGAAGAAGAAATTATATATATATATATATATATATATATATATCCTTGTCTAAGCAAAATACAAAGAAAAACTCAAGAAGAAGAAAGAGGCAACAAGGACATATTGACAAACTATCATCCTTGACCTAAGAAAATGATGAACATGAACAATACTTTCAAGATCAAGGAAGAGCAAAAGAGCAAAGGAAGAAAGAAGTAAAAGAAGAAAAGAAGAATCTGGAGAAGAAACCCTAGGTGGGGATTTTTCTAGGCATCAGAACCCTAGTGAAAGTGCAATGCATGTGAGCTGTGACCTAACTAGGTATCATCACATGCCATTATCGCAAGATCCCCAAAAATCTATATGATCAAGCAATCATGAACAAGCAATCATGCAAAAAATGACACTCAAGCATGCAGGTTGTGTTAAATGTCAGGCAACTAATGCAAAAAATGATAGGCAACAATGCAATATGAACAAGCAGATGGATGCAACGAAAATGCAAATGCATAGCTAAATGATGATTGATTGATTTGATGTGATTATTATTATTATTATTTATTTAAGCAAGTAGGATGATAATCGACACAAAGTCTGAATGTGTCTCCTATCTTGACAAAAATAATAGGTGTACCATGGACTGTTTCATCAAAGAAATCTCTAAAAGGCAAGCCATATCGATAACTAGAATCATGGAGAGGCTCCTTCATAGCTCTTTCTTTGATAGCCATAGCATGATAATCAATGCATTCTCGAACACAACCATTATTCTTAACATAAGGAGGAGCAATTCCTAACTTCACAAGATCACTATAGGACAATGAAGTAGGATCCTTTTCTAAAATAGAAAGCTTATTTTTGGAGCATACAAAATCAATCATATTACAAAACAATATCTTAGAAGAATAAGGGGGACCATCATCCTCATCACCCACTCCTGACTTTTGATAATCCATGTATTCAACATAAGTCATAAGATGATCATCATCATCAAATGGTAAAGGTTGGTCTTTTCTAGGTATGAAACCTATGCCACATCTCCCAGGCTAGATATCGACATCCAAGGGCTCTTGAATACCTTTCTGTTGTGGTCCCAAACCTTTACCTACATATCCCATACTAGATAGGATCTGTTTAGGAAGTGGGTAGTCATTGGAAAGGTAACAATGAGCAAAAGAATGCTCAATGGGAGAGGGGTTGCTACCACGTATCTTTTCTTTGAAGGTAGTCCCTACAAAGATAAAGGTACACATGCCAATGTGTACAACATCACCTTTCTTATGGGGTAAACCCATGGCTCTAGGTGAAGGTGGTAGCTTGGCAAGATCCAAAAGAGGCTCTTGAAGAAACTGATTATCATGATCCTGAGATGAGAAATTTATGATACGTTCCTCACTCATATTTAAATTTTGAAATTGCTCTGATATCTAAGATGAGGAACATGGAGAAACCATTGAAGAAATAGAAGGACAAAGGTTGAACTCAGATTGAGCTCACTCTACATTTGAGCAAAACTCAAATGGTCGAGGGTCACCTAGAATGGTGATAACTTGATTTTTAAATTCAAACTTCAAGCATTGATGAAGAGTAGAAGGGATGACCTTCATTGCATGGATCCAAGGACATCCAAGAAGAAGATTAAAATATGCAGGACAATGTACCACATAAAACAAAGTATCCAATATTTTAGGCCCAACCTTAAGGGGAAGAGATATGGTACCGCAAGCCTCTTGGGACTCATTGTTGAAAGCTTTTATGATGATATCAGACTTAGTTAAATCTTCCTCTTTTAATCCAAATTTTTGAAAGAATTGATATGTGCACAAATTGAGGGAAGAACCATTATCAATCAGGATTCACTTAATAAAGGTATCCCCAATAAGTGTGGTGATGTAAAGTGAAGAGTCTTCTTGTAAATTTGAGGAAGGCTTATCATCATCCGAGAATGAGATGTGATGTATCCCAAAAGATCCTACGACATCAACTATGGCACTAGGAGAAATATCTTGAGGGAATATATTGTTGTTTTAGAAATTCCATCAAAGCATCTCTATGGTTGGGAGAAGTTTGCAAAAGTTCTAAAATGGAAATTTTAGCTGGAGTATTGGCCAACTACTTTTGGAGATCAAATGAAACTCTAGGTTGTGGTTTCAACACTAAAGGTGGAGTCCCTATCTCTGAAACCTTTCTCTGATTATTCTTCAAAACCAAATTGGGCTACAATGCAGAATTTTATCCTTGTTGAGAA
This sequence comes from Wollemia nobilis, assembly GCA_028583015.1. NCBI lineage: Eukaryota > Viridiplantae > Streptophyta > Pinopsida > Araucariales > Araucariaceae > Wollemia > Wollemia nobilis. The sequence continues at coordinate 3,939,478 of JAQPPZ010003192.1, read as the reverse complement.
TGTTGAGTAGGCTGAGTCTGAGCTTGCCTTCTTGTAGTTACCCCAACCATGCCAACCATATTACCATAGGGAGGAGGCTCATTATGATGAGCCACCTGATTAGCTGCTTGTTGATTATGTTTTGGTAATGGATCCTTGAATATTCCCATGTCTTGATTTGTTGTTGAAGCTTGCTGAGTAGGAGCTTGATTATTTGATGATTGAGAACTCCCTATATCAATACGTCCTGCATCGATCAAATCTTGAACCACATGTTTCAACTTCTTACAAGAATTTGTCCAATGTCCTTCCACTCTATGATATGCACAATGTTGACCTACCTTGTACCAATTAGTTGTAGTATCTGGTTGCCTTATAGGAGGTAACTCAATTGCATTGGCTTCTAAAAGTTATTTCAAAACTGCTTCCATAGACATATTAAGCCTTGTAAAATTCCTTTGTGGAGGTTTCTAAAGTATTATATTTTGTAGGTTGTTAGTAACATTATTAACATGCCTACTATCCATTCCACCATCACCTCCTGTATGCCTATTCTTGTGTTGAGACTTAGTAGGTTTATCCTCTTTAACCTTGAGTTGGCCTCTTCTGATAAGAGCTTGTTCTACCTTTCTAGCTAAATCAATTGCTTGATCAAAGGATGTAATAGTAGTAGTTTCTAATGCATAAGATAATTGTTCTTGTAAATTACCAATAAATATCTCAAGCATATCTTTCGGAGGTAAAGTATACCTCAAGCATCCAACTAGACTTCTCCAACGAGCCAAAAATTCTAAAAAATTTCTTCTTTACCTTGTTTCAAACTATAGACATCTTTCATTGTTACTTCCTTTTCAATATAGGCACCAAACTGTTGAACAAATAATTCCGTTGTTTCTTCAAAATTCCTCAAGGAGTAATTAGGTAACCGATAATACCACTCTAATGCCATGCCACCAAGACTTTTAGGGAATGTTTTTAGTAACAACATGTCATCATATATGAGATCATGGCATGCTGTCCTAAATCTTCTTAAATGCTCTATTGGATCTTCTATCCCCTTGTATATAGGTAAAACTGGCATAGGAAAATGCTTAGGATAAGGCCTTGCAACAACAATAGGATCCAATGGCTGATTACACATTTCCTTATAACTGTAAGTGAAACTTGAAGGTTGAATCATCTCAACTTTTGAAACCAACTGCTTTACCATATTTGTTAAATTTTGCACTTCTGGATTATTGTTATGCAATATCCCCAGATTCCCTAAAGGAGGGATATATGTGTGTTGGGGAGTGAGTGCTTGGCTTAGGTTGGATGCATGGATACTATTGTTATATGTGTTACCTTGTGAAAAGGGATAGCCAACATTTGGTGGGATAGAAGCAAAAGTGTTGAGATTAGAAGATTGAGGAGGAAATTGAAAATAATTTTGAGTGACACTACTAATTGGAGGAACTTGTAGATTTCTGCCAATGTTGGTGGTTATAGTAGTGGCATCAGTTACTTGGTTTCTTAAATTATCAAGATGCAATTATTTGGACAAGGGGTTATTTTGATCAAGCATAGGAGAGCTTATTAGAGGAGGAAGTGGGGGAGTCTCACCTCTTTCAAGATGAGCCTCCCATTCCATACCCTCCAATATCTTGTCTTTATTAGCTTTCATGAAACCCCAAATATGTTCAAATGATGAAAAGACGAACCCACCATTGGGTCCTTCATAAGGATCAAAACTCATCTTAGTTTCAACATTATCTTGTTCTTCTGGATCTATGTTAGGATCCTCTCTATCAATCTGATCATCTTTTGGGGAACATAATCAGATTCAAGGTGCTTTCACTGACTTCTAAGGAAAGGAGCCATTAGAAGAGGTGAAAGGATAGAAGAGAATACTAACAACAAGCACACAAAGAAATATTCTTAAATATGTTATTAATGATCTACAACCAAACAAATAAATTAATGATCTTGTTTAAGGTTTTAAAATAAAAAGGAGGTGTTCACATCGGGTTCACCAAAGATGTAGAGGGGGAAAACTGCCCTACCACGTACGATTCTCAAGGTTGGATCCATAAGAGAAAGCCTTGAGGTGAACCACATGGGCTGCATTGTTCTCTACACTTAGTGTAAAAGAGGGGGAAGGGTTCACTAGGAATGGTTTAAGGACTCGCTCCAAGTCCTCTGGTTTTCAAGAATGTTTGATGTATTCGATTCAAGATAATCACCTATGTTTGGCCTTTCTAGATCTATGCTATGAAAGATAAAGGACAATGTAGAAATATAGTATGCAAGAAGACAAGAGCTAACCCTAGAATGATTCTTCTTTGAATGCTTTCTAACCCTAGGGTTTTAAGATAGAAAACCTTCAAGCAAGGGCTCAAGAGAAGATGCACAAATAATATTAACCCTAAGTGCACACTATATGTTGTTTATCTTTCAAATGCCTAGAAATCAATTAAATATATTCCTTTTAAATTAGATCTAGGGTTTGTAATAGAAATAGAAGGCACTCAACAAATAACCTAAAGACTAAATAGAGCACTTATCTTATCCGGTGGTTGATCCTTGCTTTTTATCCTTTATCCAATGATATCCAATAATTCTTGTTCCTACAAGATAACTTGGAAAACACTTTGAAAATATGATTAGCGTTAGGGGGCCTACTTAGGCCATTGTATGATAATACTTGGAGGTGCAACAATCAAGCCCCCTAGGTCCTTTTAGCTGACCTTTGAAAATAGAAGCGAAAGTTGACCTTTGGAATATGAACAAGCATAACATAATATAGCAAAATAGAATGATAAAACCATAGAACATAATGTAGCAATATGTCTTATATGCAACCTAGAATGTAGATCTAGGGTCTGGGGACAACAACTTGCCCCTAGACGTGGTCTGGGTGAAATCATACCCCATAATAGGCGACCACGATTTTGCAGATCGACGAAATCATGCCTCGTAGAGATCGAGCACGATTTCACAGAAGCTATGCAAAAAATAAAATAATAATGTGAGAAGCCAATTACATCATACAGAAAATCAATGCATGCATGAAAGAAGGTGAAAACACCTAGTAGATAGTGCAGAAGCAAATAGAAGGGTTGAGACCTCCCGAATAGTCGATCTCTCCTTAGGGCTCCAACACAAATCCACCAAAGTGAGTAACAACAATAGATAATCCAATGCAGTAGAAAATAGATCACACTTCACAATTGTGAGTTAGCTTGCTTGTGGAAGAAGAAGAATGCAGATCACTTAGCGAGCACTTTAGAAATCACTTGAAGAAGAGAGCTTGCATGAGATTAGAATCACAAAAATCACTTGTTGTCTTATTCCTTTCAAGATGATTTCAAACCCTCCTTATATAGCGGATTTGAAAGTAGAATGGGTGGGAAAAACCAAGGAGAGCCGATGCCAAACATGCCAACTTTGAAAAATTAGGGTTTCCTTGGGAGAAAACCCTAAAATGCAAAATCATGCCCCATCAGGGCCAACCACGATTTCACCTTATGCAAAATCGTGCCCCATCAAGGGCGACCATGATTTCGCATAAAGGGAGAGAAAAATAAAAGGAAGGAGAGAGACCTAGCCCTTGCCCTAGGCAAGTCTAAGGGGTCTCCCAGGAGGACTCAGGGAAGATTGCCCACTAAAGTGGGTCAATTTTTCGTGTCTACAACTACATTTTAAAAATCAAATTCTTAATTATCTAAAAGTAATTCAACTACATTGATATTATAATATAGTAAGTTGAGAAAAATTTAAATGGTTGTAAACTAGAAAATATCCTTCATGGCATTCAAATTGATTAGCTTGCAACTTAAATGAAATTTTAAACTAGCATAGCAAAAATCTAGTTTTAATGATTTAAAACTATAATTAATCTACTCCTAATCTAAATGGGCTTCAAAGGAAAATTAAGGTTTTAAGGACAAAAGAGAAATCAAATGTTTAAGGACAACAGAGAATAAAGAAATATAAACAAGCCCATACTACCCTAAAATTTATTTTAGATCGAGTAAATAAGTTATTTTGATTTAAATACCAACCCTAGCTTGACCAATATTCACATAGTTTGAGGTTTTAGACAATGTAATCTTCAAAGAAGGAATTGAATATGAAATAGACTGAATACAACCACCATCAAAATGCATAGATTGAACACAAAAAATCTCAAAATATTGGTATAATAAAGATATTTATTGAGTAGATTTGATTCATATTTTCTCACTTCGATGGATTACAAGAATATAACTTAAAATAATAGTAGCTTGATTCAAAAAAATTGTCCAACTATAAACAGAAAAGACAAAGAAAGAAGAAATCTGAAAAGCATGCTACTGGATGGATTTTGACCCTTGTAACAAACTAATGGGACCATATTTATACAATTTATGGCACTTCACATAGTGTTACTTTTATAATTAATCACTATTCATTTCCATGGTGTGTGCTTCTTGGGATTGCTTCCATACATACTTTGGCCATGTCTCATTAAACTTCAATGCACATGAGTTTTGGGTCTCTTTAATTTGACTAGGTGAGTGGTTCAATGCTTTATCTACCCATCACAACAAGTGTCTTGAGTATTAATTTAATCAATTTTTTTCTTGTTGTATTTTGACACTGTTTGAGCAATGCTAATATCACCATGATCCATGCTTATTGAAATCATCTCTTAGTCACACTTCAACTATACCTCATTAATTTTGAATTCACTATAGAAAATTTGAGGGTGATTCTTAATTGCACCATGTATATCATCTTATTCATTTGTGCTAGCCTAGTCAACATTAACATTATTATGTCTTCCATGAGAAATCTTATTAGATATCCTGCAAAGTAAAGTTAAAAAATATCAGGCATTAGAATTTGTTAATGTTTTTTTGATTGAGTGGTGGAAGGGGTTATGAAAGGGTCCTCAAACCTTTTACAAAGAACACAAAAAACATAAAAAAAGAGACAAAGGGACAACAAAGACACCCTTATAATGACAAAAAAGATAATACCTCTCAAAGAGGATGTTAGGATGACCATCTCTAGAAAACCTAGCCATAGAAAAACAAACCAAAAGGATAGGGAACTAGAACCTGAAGAGAGCAATGAAGCAACAAAACAAGAAGACATCAAATTCCCCTTTGATGATGATGATGGGAGAATTCTCAATCAAACAAAGGAATCAAAAGTACCACAATCATTCTTGATAATGATGGGGGAATTCCCCTTTTTGATTTGATACTTGGCCCAAGATGAATGATGATGGGGCTCAGACTTGAGATTTGGAATTGCATTTTTGACTCTAGGCTCAAATTCAAGCATTCAACTAGTCTTAGGAGAGGGGGGTTTTTTAGTAGGCTATTTAATGACACTAGGCTAAGGATTACCACACAAGTTGGTCTTAGGAAGAAATTATAGAGATGAAGGGTTCACAATGTAAGACATGATGCCATTCTATAATTCTTTCATAAGCATGTATCTATAAAGGATGAGGTGGAGATCTTGATGCATAAGAAAAGAAGAGGATCCTTTTTGGACATTGAGAATAGACCTCTCAATGGACCTAAACATGTATTTAGGGATATTAATGGTCTTCTTTCCATGGAGGTGATTAAGAAAATCTATGTGGAAAATTCTAAGGATAAAATTGGGTCCATTCATAGTAAAATATTATAGAATAGTCACCATAAACTTATCCTAGGTCTTAGGAAGGTATTCCCATATGATGCCTCCCTTATCTCTACCTAAACTCTCACCTTTATCTCTAATGTGGTTGAGCTCAACAACCATGGAGTGCTTTTCTCTCTAGGTGGTTTCCCCATCATTAGGAATGCCAATCACTTCATCTCGAAGACCACTATTGATATTGAACTTGATACCTTTGACAAAGAATTTACCTTCATTCCATGAACAAGCTAATTCCATAGATAGGTCCATATCATTATCGCTAAACTATTGGAGAAATGGAAAAAGACCATGGTTAATGAAAATATATTCAATTAAAGTGTCCAACTAGAGGATCTTAGGCTCAAACCTATAATCATGATCAACCATGGGGTTTGTAAGGGCAAAGGGAAAAAGGATGATGGTTGGGTGACGGATGGAGGGGGAGGACCTACCAACCAGGGCCACGATAATGAACACAAAAAACTAGGAGCCAGAGGATGATAGGAAAAGTAGAAGAGTAGACTAGACTAAAATGGCTAATGGTGTTATGGTAATTCAAATTTAAAGTTATGGGGATATTTGTTTTAGGAAATATTAAGAGGACATAGGTATACCTTTCAAAAAAATCATGAAAAATATTCTGCCATGGTCATTGAGGATCCTTTCCATGTCTAAAAATCCTCATCATACTGCCCACAAACAAAGGAAAGGCAAGGCAATGACCAATGGAAGGATAAAAAATGTCAATGAAGGGCTTCAAAATCAACACTAGGCATGAGCTAATGGCATGATAAATGTATGAAGGGGTGTGATAATTTTTTAATATAATTACTATTATTATTTTCAAATTTTTATCTAATTAATATTTTTTTAAAATTTCCTTGCCTCTCTCTCTTTTTCTATATTTTTAAAACAATCCATGCACTTTCCAAGAATCATCTTAATTTTCATCTATTCATGCATTATTTTGAAATTTTTATCCTTTTTGGTAATCTCTAAATAATACTAGCTATATTTTTATCCTTTCTAGAAATTTCCTTGCACTTTTTGACAATTTTTGTATTTTCTAGATTTTTTTTCCCTTTTTGGTAATCTCTAAATAATATTGGTAATATTTGTTTTCCAATTATCAGGGCTAATTTCCAATGGCTAGAGATAATTTTCAATTGTTTGTTTTTAACTTTTTTTTGAATTTACCAAAAAACCCTTTGCAGGGCCACCTTGGTCTAAGAATCCACAACCAGGAGGTTCTACACCATCAAAATCACCTGAGAGTTGCACCTGTCCCTAACCACACCAACATTATCAACTAGATTTTTGAGTACCCAATGTGCATTTGGTAAGGTGGAGACTCAAACCAGGAACCTCCCTTGCCACTTCTACATTTTCTCATGAGTGTCTAGACTTCCATCCACTTATGCTTCTTTACAAGTATTTGGGCTTCCAAGAACTTCACTTGTTTTTTTTTTAATTTCCCCTTGAGAGGCTAGGCATTATCTTCCAGTTAGCTTTAAAAATTCTTCATGAAGGGCTAGGGTTATAGTCAAGGCAATTTCTTCCATTTACTGGGGTTTGGCTTCATATTTTATTTCCCTACATGAGTCTAAGGTTTTTGCCACTTTTTCTATGCTTCCTTTTGGATTTTTGGGATTGTATTTCTTTTATTTTTAAAATCTTTTACTTATGTCATCCTAAAAAAATCCCAAGATCAATTTTTTAGGATTAAATTTTCCATATGTTAAAAATATTCTACTTACATCATCTTGGAAAAATCCCAATGATTGGATTTCTTATATTTTATAAATATTCTGCTTACATCATCTTGCAAAAATCTTAGGGCTAATTTCCAATGGCTTGGGGCTGATTTCCATTGAATTGAGACTAATTTCCAATGACTTGGGGATTAATTTCCAATGGTTTGGGTTTTTAATTTCTCTTTTCCTTATGAGTGATAGGCATCTGGTGGGGTAGTTTTCATTTCAGTGCTCGATTCTTGGTATTGCATAGCATTCGAAGTTTCCAATAGAATCGATTTTTCTTACTTTTAAAATTACCCTTAATTGGCTAAACGTTTAGCCAATGCAATTTCCTCACTTAGTGTATAGAATTATAACCACTTTCTTATATTTTCCCATGAGTGACCTTGGTTAGGGCATATTTGATAGCCTATAAAAAGAAAGTAATTGCAAGCCTTAAATTTCCTCAAAACATAGGCAATTTTATACTTTTGAAAAATATATTTTTGAGGAGTATCTAATGCAAGTTATTTAATGAAATTTTACTAAGTATTAAAAGAGATATGAGGTCCAAAATTTAGTACTATGTGATTAGGTAGGTCTTAAAGCTAACAGGGTAGCCATGTAGCTTGTTGAAAATGAGCCATTTGAGAGGTCAATTCTTCTTGGAACATAGGTAAGTTTATACTTTCTATAAATATATTTTCAAGAGGAATATAATGAAAGTGGTGTCTCCATTTTATTGAGTATTAAAAGAGATATAGTACCTAAAATTGAAACCATATATGCTATTGGGGGAGGGAATCCAAGCCTACAATGCTTGATTTAAGCAAGTTTAGGGTTACGAGGCTATGGGAACATAGTCATGTGGGTACTTTTTGGAAATATTATTCTAATTCTAAGCATGATATAATAGTAGAGGTTATTTTCCATTCTTAAAAAAATTACAATGCATAATAATGGAAATAAGCATCATAAAAAACTCAAGGTAAATAGAAATTAAGCACCTATGATTAAAATATTTCAGCTTAAAACCTTTTTTTTTGATGATTGACTATCATGCATAAGCCCAAATTTAAAAAAAAAAAAAGCGGGTCCCCAATCCATGTAGACTTGGGTGCGTTGTGAAAGTGCAACAACAAATGGACTGCTAGAAAATTCTCTTGAGAATTTTATGAACAAAGTGTACCCTTCTAAAACAATGAAACTATAAGATCAAATAAAATAAAATAAATTGTCATCTATCCATGGCTAGAGTTAAGCAATACTTCATTTTGTTTAAAAAAAGTGTGTGCATATAAATTCTTTTTTATTCTAGATTTAATTTAATATTTTCCACCACAGTTTAGAAATTAGGCTAGATCACCCCTAATTGAACATACTCTACTAATGATAAGCTCTACCACACAAATAGACATGTTACCAACTACCATACATTTCTTCATTATCATCCAAGTTTTTATATCCCAATAGAGTTATCTTTGATCCCACTCTAGACCTTGCTCTATTGCCATCCAAGTTTTCATAGCCTCGATATAGGTTGTGTGAATCACTCAATAACTTGAGCCCTCTATCCCATTTTTTTGGAGTACATATTTCTTTTGCTCAATTTTAAAAACACTAGGGTCTAATTTTGGATTGGGGATCACTATGGAAAACAATAGAGTGAACATAAAAAAATAATTCTTAAGAACCAAATCATAATGATTTCATTTCTCCTAATCTATAATGCTTTTAAAGTATTTTTATTGTGAAGCTACAACATCCTTTTATATTAATTTTATATTGGATTGTTTTATCCCAAGACAATGGACATACACTAAATGAATGATTAATCCAATCTTAGATTCAATGAGTTTAAAGTATGACCTTTTATCTCCTAACTATGTAGAAAACACTCCCTCATTAGAGTAACCAAAATTTGGTTGCACTTGACTAATTTGAACCAAAGAGAGGAAAGCAAAAGATAAAGAAAATCAAAACTAAAACAAAACCAACACACCAAAATTTCAAAACAACAAAACTATGTACAAGGATTATTTACAAGGTAGAACTAGAATATTCGTAGGTACTAAAGTAGTGTTTGAATAATTGCCCCTTCATTTCTAACGAGACATTATATTTAGTTAGTATTTTTAGCTTGAAGGTATTCTCTCCTAGAATTTTATTATATGGGAGAGATATAACTGAAGGAGGTAGAATATTCCATGGTCAAATTTCCTATTATTTCAAACATGGCTATGATAATTTAAGAGATGCCTATCATGATAGGCATACTAGTTTTTATGGGTCTCATCTCATAGTCAAACCATATCTAAAATACTAAAGGTATTTATTTTGTCTCTCTCACCCCACCAACCCCAAGGGTTAACTAATTCAATCCAAACAACTCTTTAATGCTCAAATTTTGATCCATCAAACTTGAGGGTCCAAAATTGATCTTCAATTACTTTCTTTTTACTTGGTGGGGTTTTCACTACTATATTATTATTTTTAGTTCTAATTTCCATTGCCATAGTGTTACTCAAATTCTAGTTTGGGGTACATAATAGCATTTACATTTGTATAATAAATTATGAGCTCCTTCAACCTAGGCTCTATTTCTATATAAATCTATTTGGTTATACCATGCCAAGGAATTCATATATTTAAAAAGTTATTTTTCACCTAAAAATTAAATATTCTTAACCAATTATGAATAAGTAGCATTGCATATACATTTGGGATATTTAAAACCTAATCAATACATTGTTGTATCTTGGGTTCGACATCCAACATTATATGGATCTGATTTAGCACCCCAACCATGTTTAACTCTATCTTATCCAACTAAAAAACCTTATTTGAGGAAGTAGAGTCCTAATTTTTTGCTGACCACATATGACTCATATGTTATCCTTTGATGCTATGAGACAAGGGAGAATGCAATCACATGATATAGAATATGTAAAAATGTAAGATGCTGAAATATAATATTAATGGTAAGTGACAAAAATGATACAATACTATATGGAGGAAATGAACACTTAAAAAAAAATGATAAGAACTACATTTTATCCGTCACCAATCTATATGGTGATCTTGTAGAGTATATCTACTACTACCTATAGCTATATGTAAACACTCACTATGAGGCCCTTTATATAGAAATATGGATTTCTAGGCCAACACTCTTCCTAACATGCACATAGACACTTGTGAATTTATTACAATACTTGAAGTAACTCTCTCACTACCCCCTAAAGAAATATCCTACTCTAGTTATGCACCAAAGGTGGTACATTTACATGACCCAAATGATGTAATATACTCTAACACCCTCCTTTATTACATTATTTGGGTATTGAAGACTTTAGTATTCAATATGGATCTTCTTCTTCTTTTCTTGTATCATCTCCAAGCAAATAGTTAGTATCTCATGCCATGTTACTCTTGTTTTAAGATCTTTGACTTCATGATAATCTGTCGTATCTTCCATTTCTTCAATTTCTTCAATTCTTTGAGCTAGATGTCTTTTTTTATTCCCTTTTAAATATTCCAATTATGGATAATAGTTTTGATGATGTGAATGTTGTTGTTAGGGATTATTTTGATATTGACTTGGTTAGAATACTCTATTTGGTTGGTTTCCATAGTTCATCTTATTTTCTTGGTTCTAATTTCTTGGATTGAATCTATAGTAAATTGTGTTGTGTCCTTTTCTCCTGCATATCTTACAATATTTGTTATTCCATGTTCTTCGACCTTTAGTTGATGAAGCAATGTTTTCCTATGGATTATCTTTCAAGACTAACTCATTGTTAGTCATTTCATATTTCATTGTATTTTCTATCTCATATTCTTGAATAATGTTGATTAGTTCAACCCTGTATCTTTGCTTAGAACTTGTAAGGATGTAACTAGATGTTTGTAGCTATTTTGAAATGCTCTCAAGGTTACTTGAACAAGGAATTTACCTTCAACCTTTTCTCCTAGAGTTAGTAACTTTATTTTGATATCTACTATCTTCCTTAAGAATAACTCTATGTTTTCACCACTGTTCAATTTTAGGGAATGTAATTGAGTTTGGAGACATAATATAGTGGCTTTATTTTTCCCTTCAAATATTTTTTTGATGTTTTACATGCATTTTTAGATGTCCCTACTGAGCTAATGTAGGCTTGTATTTCATCTGTGATAGCAAATTTTATTATCATTAATGCTTTAGCATCACTTTCTTCAACTTTTTGAATCTCTACATCACCCTGAGTTGGTTTAGTTCTTACTCCTTTGACAATATTCCAAAACTTCTCAAATATTAGAATACCTCTTACTTTATTTTTCCATAGGAAGTAATTAGGGCCTTTAAGTAATTGCAATTCTATAAGAATGAATTTGTTTATAGTCATGATGAATTTTTAGGTGTAACACCTTACTTGCTTTTAGGATGTGGTCGAATTATTTATAGTTCCCTATTTAAGAGATGTAAACTAATTTTATAAACCCTTCTTAGAATTAGGTTTTGAAGGCTTCGAAGAACACAAGCTTATATCGAGAGGGGGGGTGAACAGTATAAGACCACTTTTTACTTTTATTTCTCAATCAATATTATGCAATGTATAGATAGCAATATCAACAATAGTAATCAAAGAAATGCATAAATCACCACACACAATAGAGAAACCAATTTTATGTGGTTCACCCAATGTGGGCTACTCCACGGAGAAAATATTTCACTAAAATTTTCTCAATCAATATTTTGGGAATCCTTTCCCTATTACAATATTTATGGACCTCAGTCCAAAGGAGAAACCAATCCCCTAATCAAGTTTATGGATCTCTAGCCATAGGAGAACTCCTTTCTCATTAGCTCTTACTAGTGATATTCTAAAAGAACTATTGTCCCCACTACTCTGGCTAATGGATATATATCCACTAAAGACACATGTCCTCACTGACCTGGCTAATAGATATCTATCCACTAGAGACTGTCATCCTCTATAATCTATCACTATCAAAGCTCTATCTCAAATCTATACTAAAAACAATCCTTCAGTATAGCACAAATTTGCTCAATATTCATATCTAGTCTGGCACAAACCTATCCTCAAATTTGCACCAAACTCTGTCATCAAATATGTACTAAACACAGTCCTTCAATCTAGCACAAGTATATCCTCAATATTTGTCCTTTGATATATACTAAACATAGTCCTTCGGCCTAGTACAAATTTATCCTCAATCTCTATCCTCAAGCCTTAACACTGACTCAATCTCAAATCAACTCTTATAGATTTTCCAAAAACCTTAACTCAAGGTTTGAACAAATCAATCAACTATGCTCACAAGTCTTCTCAAAGACTTGTCTCAAATCTACCTTGTAAGCTTACACAAAAGCTCACACTAATCTATCCACAAGTCCTCTCTAGAACTTGTCCAAATCTACTCAATAAGTGCTCACTAGAACTTATCCAATTTTGCCCTCAATATGTATTGTAAGCTTCCAAAAAAGCTCACACAAATATGTCCACAAGTCTTCTCAAAGACTTGCCTCAAATCTGCTCAACAAGTCCACACTAGAACTTGTCCAATCTCATAGAAACATAAAGAGAATTGTTAGAGACTCAATATTCTTCACATTCATCACAATGCTTAATCACTTTCAATCACTCTTTTAGAAACATATAGAGAATTGTTAGAGACTCAATATACTTGACATTTACCTCAATGCTCAATTAATTTCAATCACTCTTTTATCATAGAAACATATAGATAATTTTTAAAGACTCAATATGTTTCACACTCATCAACACTCAATCTATTTCTCAAATCAATTCAAAATATAGAACAGTTTGTTTCATAGAACTTGAACAATCACTTTAACACATTCACTTGACTAGGCTCAATCAACTCTACTCAACCAATCACTCAATGAAATAATCCTTGCTCACAAACTCTAGTCCAAGCATATGAAAATTCACTCAAATATTTCCAACAATTCTTATCAACCAATCTCACATAACAATGATACTCATGTTCTTTTCAAACCCTAGTTCAAGTTTTTCACTCAACCATTCACTTCAACAACAATGCTTATAAACCAATATTACATAACAATGATACTCATGTTATTTTCAAACCCTAGTTCAAGTTCTTCACTCAACTTAATCATTTCAACAACAATTCTTATCAAACAAGGTGCATAGCATTCACTTCACAATAGCTCAACAATTCAATAAGGAAAGCTAAACAAGTCCTTTTCACTCCAATTTTTTTTTGAATAAAACCAACCAATCAACTCAACCAAGGAAGAATGTACCCATACCTTTTTTCTTGATGAGGAGTAGACCACACAAATCTGCCACAATCATAAACACTTCTTTGCCAAACTCAAGGAGGTTAGAAAATAATATTTCTCTCAAGAAATTACAATACAAAATAATATCAAACACAAATACACTTTATCACTCCACATTTTTAAAAATAACATCCAACACCCTAAAAATATTAGAACAATTACTTTCACAATAATCCCTTTGGAAAAAATTCCTTTAAAATAAAATCAACACCTTAAAAGGCTTACTCCAATATGCAAATATAACAATTAGGACTTTATTTTAAAATTAAAATCAAACTCCTTGTAACTCCCTTCACTATTTTACCATGAAAAATCACCACAAGAAATTAACTTTAATTAATCCTTATGCCTCCCAACTATCTCATGCAAACCTTAGGGTAATGAAAACTAAACTAAAAATTTACCTTTGCCCTTAGTGGGTTTTGAAGCCATGACACTGCCTCCCCAAGCACCCTAGCTGTATCCTTGGCTGCCACATGAGCTAGGTGCTCACATGGAAGCTAGAGTGCCCACACACTCTATTACTTTCTCTGCCACCACCAAAACAAAAATGAAAAAGGACTTCCAAACTTACTGCCATTGGGTTTCAAATTCGTAACCACTCCACCACAAGTGCCAAGCCAAATGCCACTTAAGCTAGCCACTGTATGGTGCTAGGAACTAAGCACCTCGACATCTTAAACACATTGAATTTTGAATTAACGCAGTGCATGAAAAACTACTATATTTCCTCCACGATTTACAACACATTTTTCAAAAGATATCACACTCTTATTTTGGCCTTAGCAAAGGCAATATATATATATATATATATTATATATATATATATATATATATATATATATATATATATATATATATATATGCCTTTATTATCACTTCCATCACGTCGACGGGGGGAAGTATTTGAATTGCACGTCGACGGAATAAACTTAGGTTTTGCCACTTCGAATAAATAATATTTATTTATAAAATTTAAATTCAATTTGAATTTAAATATTTATAAATTAAATATTAAAACTTCCTTGGGCTTTCTAATTTGAAATTAAATGCCTCCTTGGGTTTTTATAAAAAAACCTTTTACATTGCTCATCCATGGTTTTAATAAAAACCTTTTATTTTTTCTAACCATGGTTTTAATAAAAACCTTTTACTTTTCCAATCCATGGTTTTAATAAAAACCCTTCTACTTATGCTTCACATAATATTAAAAATAAATATTATGAACCTCTTTTGCCATCAAAATTTTGCATTGCTCCTTTTAACCTTTTGGCATCAATAGTAGCTTATTCCTTGACATCAATGACAACTTCATTAACTCAAAATGTCCAACAATCTCCCCATTTGTCATTGATGGAAACCTAAATTATTTTTACCAAAATTTAAACTTTTTCTTATTTTGCTCCTTCTGGGAAATTTCTCCCCCTGACTTAATGCTCTCTCCTTAAACCAAATATCTCCACCTTACTCAAATATCTCCCCATTTGACATCAATGTCAAAGGGTCACCTTTGGGGCTCATGGCTAAGAATTAGTCTCTTAGCTTGGCCCCTCCCCCACCTCCTCTTGAGGTGGTTAATTTTGGGATGGGAGTATTTCTACTCCCAGCAAGCATTGGTATTTACCTTTGTTCTCTTTCCTTCTTATCTTATCCTTCTGATCCTTTTGACTATTCCTATTCATGTCCATATTCTTGTTCTTGTTCGTGTTCGTGTTCTTGTTCATGTCCATGTTCCTGTTCCTATTCCTATCCATATTATTGTTCTTGTTCATGTCCATATTCCTATTCATACTTAATTCTGGAATATCTTCTCTACAACACTTTGGTGTATGTCCATTATTATTTCACTTATAATACTTAATGTTATTTTTACTTGGAGGTGAAAATATCTTAGGATTTATCCTAGTGAAGCCATATCCTTTTTTGTTATGAACCCTACAATTCATTGCCTTGTGACCAAACCAGTTACATGAGTAGCAATACCCATGGAAAAGCTATATGTTCCTGAAGTTCCCATATTCTTATCTTTCATGTGTCCTACACTGTGAAGCCATGTGCCCAAATATATAACATGAGAAACATCGTCCATTGAAGTTTCCTTACCTTGACCTTATTGGTCTCGTAGTATCTCTTAACCTATTTTGATTATTGTTCCATCTATTTCTTCTTTGTGCATTGTTCCTTTCCTTGTTGAACTTTTTGTTGTCCAAATCATCCTTAGAAGTCTCACTTTCTCTTACACTATTTTCTTCTGAAGTTTCTTCTTCTTCAAAACTTGAAGTTGACACTTCTTGTTTCTTTTGAGCCTGTTAAAAACCAAGACCTGTCTTGCTTGATGTAGGCTTTTGTGCCTTGATGATCTTATCCAAATTATTTGAACTTCTTCAAAACTTGTGTAGCTTATCCTTGGATTTTTATAACTCTTCCCTTAGTAGAGCTACTTTTTTTTCTAACTTTTCACATTCTAAGACCTTTTCTTCTAACTTATCTGTGAACTTCTTTGTCTTAGCCATTGACTTGTTTAGATCCTCTATAAGCTTTCATTTCTCTTCATCACATTCTTGAAATTGAAAATCAATTTGGGAGTTTTGCTTTCTTACCTTCTTTAAGGTTTTAAGAGCATAAATAATCTCTCCCTTAAGATCAACTCCTTTTTCTGATTCTTCCTCTATTTGTTTGCCTTTGTCAACATCTTCATTCTTTTCTAACTTGTCTTCTATAGGATCACCTTTTTCTTCTTCTAGATCCATTAGAATATTCTCTTCTGGTCCTTCAAGTGTATCTTCATATTCATCATCACTAAAACTAAAACCATTCCTTGTACAACTATCTTCAAGATGTCCAAAAATACCACACCTAAAACACTTGAGAATTATTGGTGACATTTTCTTAATTTCTTCTTTTTCTTCTATCAAAAATAAGACTTCATATTTATCATTATCTGAGAAATTATTATCACTATCACTTGAGTAATTACTTGCTTTTTCTGCATAGTAGCTCCTCTTTTATCTTTGAAATAACTTCTTTCCTTGTTTGCCTTGTCCATCCTTGCATTTATTTTGGTACCTGTATATTTTTGATTCCCTATTCCTATGATCATATTTTTCTTCATCATTGTTATTTTTAGCTTATTTAAAATTAGTTGCATAGTGACCATACTTTCCACAATTGAAACATCTAAAAAAATTTGCATCTTTAAATATTTTTGAATCCTTATTCCTTCTACCATAATTAACTTCTTCATCACTATATGATTCATTGCTCGATTCTGACTTCTTACCCTTTGTATTCTTAATTGCTTTGAAGGTTGCTTCCTTCTGAATATTAGGTTCTTGTTTTGTTCTTAACTCAAAAGTTGTAAGAATACCAAGTAACATATCTCTTGTCAAAGAATCACCATCTTTTGATTCTTCTATAGCAGAAATATTTTCACTAAATCTTTTTGGAAGAGATCTTAAGACTCTATCACAAACATCTAATTCTTCAACATTAAGTCCAAGTCATTGCATGGAATTAATAACTTAATATACCCAAATAAGATAAGTACTAATGTTTTCCTCATCCTTCATTCTTAATTATTCAAATTGTCCTTTGAGATTTCCTATTTTTGCCTTTTTGACACTTTTGTCTCCTTCATATATGCTTTGCAACTTATCCCAAATTCCTTTTGCATCTTTACAATGCATAACTTTTATTAATTTTGGTCTATGCAAACCTCTCAAAATTGCATTCATTACTTTTGAATTGTAATGTTGTATAAGCTTACCTTCCTTATCTGTAGGTGGATCAACTGGAGGTATGTATCCATTTTCCACTGCTTCCCAAATTTCATTTCCAAGTGCCATCAGGTGAATATTCATCCTCATACTCTAAAATATATAATCACTTCCATAAATTTTTGATGTTGAATTATCTTAGGACACATTCTTATAATCCATTGTGTTCTTGAAAGCTTTTCCTTCAAGTTGTTAAAATCTTCTGAATGAACCTGCTCTGATACCAATTGAAGAACACAAGCTTATACTAAGAGGGGGGGTGAATATTATAAGACTACTTTTTACTTTTATTTCCAAATCAATATTATGCAATGTATAGATAGCAATATCAAAAATAGTAATCAAAGCAATTCATAAATCACCACACACAATAGAGACACCAATTTTACGTGGTTCACCAAATGTGGGCTACTCCACGGAGAAAATATTTCACTAAAATTTTATCAATCAATCATTTGGGAATCATTTCCCTATTACAATTTTTATGGACCTCAATCTAAAGGAGACACCAATCCCCTAATCAAGTTCATGGATATTTATCCATAGGAGAACTCCTTTCTCCTTAGCTCTGATTGGTGATCTTCTAGAAGAACTGTTGCTCCCACTACTCTGGATAATGGATCTCTATCCACTGAAGACACTTGTCCTCACTACCCTAGCTAATGGATATATATCCACTAGAGACTATCATCCTCTATGCTCTTTCACCCTCAAACCTCTATTTCAAATTTGTACTAAACACAGTCCTTCGGTCTAGCACAAATATGCTCAATCTCTATCTCTGGTCTGGCACAAACCTGTCCTCAAATTTGCACCAAAATCTGTCCTCAAATCTGTACTAAACACAGTACTTCGATCTAGTACAAATCTATCCTCAATCTCTATCCTCTGATCTATATTAAACATAGTCCTTCGGTCTAACATAAATTTATCCTCAATATTTGTCCTCAAGCCTTAACACAAAGATTGACTCAATCTCAAATCAACTTTGCTATATCTACCACAAATATGAACTCAAGTTTTGAACAAATAAATCAACTCTGCTCACAAGTATTCTCAAAGACTTATCTCAAATCTACCTTGTAAGCTTCCACAAAAACTCACACTAATCTATCCACAAGTCCTCTCTAGAACTTGTTCAAATCTTCTCAATAAAGTCCTCACTAGAACTTATCCAATTATGCCCTCAATATGTACTGTAAGCTTCCATAAAAGCTCACACAAATTTTTCCACAAGTCTTCTCAAATACTTGCCTCAAATATGCTCAACAAGTCCACACTAGAACTTGTCCAATATCATAGAAACATAAAAAGAATTTTTAGATACTCAATATGCTTCACATTCATCACAATGCTTATTCACTTTCAATCATTCTTTTAGAAACATATAGAGAATTTTTAGAGACTCAATATGCTTCACATTTACCTCAATGATAAATCACTTTAAATCACTCTTTTATCACAAAAACATATAGATAATTTTTAGAGACTCAATATGTTTCACACTCATCAACACTCAATCTCTTTCTCAAATCAATTTATAATATAGAATAGTTTGTTTCATAGAAGTTGAATAATCACTTTAACACATTCACTTTATTGGGTTAAATCAACTCTACTCAACCAATCACTCAATGAACTAATCCTTGCTCACAAACTCTAGTCCAAGAATATGAACATTCACTCAAATATTTCCAACAATGCTTATCAACCAATATCACATAACAATGATACTAATGTTCTTTTCAAATCCTAGTTCAAGTTTTTCACTCAACCATTAACTTCAACAACAATGCTTATAAACCAATCTTACATAACAATGATACTCATGTTCTTTTCAAACCCTAGTTCAAGTTCTTCACTCAACTTAATCACTTCAACAACAATGCGTATCAAACAAGGTGCATATCATTCACTTCACAATAGCTCAAAAATTCAATAAGGAAACCTAATCAAGTCCTTTTCACTCCAAAGTTGTTTTCAAGAAAACCAACCAATCAACTCAACCAAGGAAGAATGTGCCCATACCTTTTTGATTGTTGAGGATTAGACCACACAAATCTACCACAATCATAAAAAATTCTTTGCCAAACTCAAGGAGGTTAGAAGATAATAATATTTCTCTCAAGAAATCACAATACAAAATAATATCAAACACAAATACACCTTATCACTCCATATTTTTTAAAATAACATCCAACACCCTAAAAATATTAGAACAATTACTTTCACAATAATCCCTTTGGCAAAAAGTCCTTTAAAATAAAATCAACACCTTAAAAGGCTTACTCCTCCAATATGTAAATATAACAATTAGGACTTTATTTTAAAATTAAAATCAAACTCCTTATAACTCCCTTCACTATTTTACCATGAAAAATCACCACAAGAAATTAACTTTAATTAATCCTTATGCCTCCCAACTATCTCATGCAAACCTTAGGGTAATGAAAATTAAACTAAAAGTGTACCTTTACCCTTAGTGGGTTTTGAATCCATGAATTTTCCTCCCCAAGCACCCTAGCCATAGCCTTGGCCACCACATGATCTAGGCACTCACGTGGAAGCTAGAGTGCCCACGCACTCTATTACCTTCTATGCCACAACCAAAATAGAAATGAAAAAGGGCTTCCAAACTTGCTGTCATCGGGTTTCAAACCCGTAACCACTCTGCCACAAGCGCCAAGCCAAATGCCACCTAAGCTAGCCACCGGATGGTGTTAGGAACTAAGCACCTTGACGTCTTAAACACACTGAATTTTGAATTAACATAGTGCACAAAAAACTACTATATTTCCTCCATGATTTACAACATATTTTTCAAAAGATATCACACTCATATTTTGGCCTTAGCAAAAGCAATATATATATATGCCTTTATTATCACTTCCATCATGTTGGCGGGGGGAAATTATTTGAATTACACATCGACAGAATAAGCTTAGGTTTTGCCACTTCGAATAAATAATATTTATTTATAAAATTTAAATTCAATTTTAATTTAAATATTTATAAATTAAATATTAAAACTTCCTTGGGCTTTATAATTTTAAATTAAAGGCCTCCTTGGGTTTTTATAAAAAAATATTTTACATAGCTCAACCATGGTTTTAATAAAAACCTTTTATTTTTCCTAACCATAGTTTTAATAAAAAACTTTTACTTTGCCAATCCATGGTTTTAATAAAAACCCTTCTACTTATGCTTCACATAATATTAAAAATAAATATTATGAAGCTCTTTTGACATCAACCTTTTGCATTACTCCTTTTGACCTTTTTGTATCAACGATAGCTTATTCCTTGAAATCAATGACAACTTCATTCCTTGACATAAATTGTTGGCAATTTTGGGTACCTTGGGTACATTGCCTTTGCTCAAGTGTATAATTTGTCATTGATGTCAAGAAGCTTTTGAAGGAATTTGTTTTGATGTCAAAAGAATCTAAGTTCAAGGAAGGGTTTTTGTGAAAACCAAGGCAGACAAAATAAAAGGTTTTATTTAAAACCATGGACAACAGATTTGAAATGGGTTTTTCTTAAAACCCAAGTTGGCTTTTCGTTTCGTTGAAAAAGGTGCCCCGGTGATGAAGATATTTAATTTTAAATATTTAGTTTAAATTTTAATTATTTAAAATTTAAATTAAAATATTTTCCACCGACGAAAATCATGTTAAAAAGGGCCGACGTGTTTGGAAATGCATCAAAGTGCATATAAATTGAGGCAATTGATTTCTTTAATGTTTGGGTGAAGAAGTCGATATTAATCCCTGTGTTTTTCATTTTCGACATCGAGCCCCTGTGCCAACGAAGGAGGAAGACAAGCTTTACGCGGTCGAAGGTGTGACGGGATTGGTTGTGGCACCAAGGAGGAGTCACACGCGGTGATCAGGACAAAGGCATTTTGATTAATGAATATGCCTCGATTTTTGTGATAGTAAAAGGAGGAAGCAGTTTGTGTTGTGTGCGGCGAACATTCATTGATTGCATTGCGGTCAAAGGGGGGAACAACGTTTGGTTTTCATGCCAAGGAGGAGACTTGTTCGGAGATAAGAGGGAGGCCCCTCTCCCTTCCTCACGTGGGTGTGGATGGCCCATGTGGTTTAGCCAAGCGACTTGGCTAGAGGAGACGACGGGTCAAATCGCGTCGAATCCCCTTTTTGAGGGGTGTAAGAGGTATCCACGTGAACTCCAACTATTGCAAAAGGGCAGTGAATAAAATATATTAATTTTGAATTGTTTATGATATTTCCAAAGTTTGTTTGGGAGGTATAAGGTTAGCAAAATTAATATTTTTTATATAGTTTTTATTAAGTGTAATGGAGTTGATAAGGTGAATATAAGAAATATGTTATGTATGATTTGTTGAATGAGGTTGAAAGAAGAAGACATAGAACCTTGATTATATTTGGACCAAGGAATATTCTTGAGGAAATATTAAAGAAATATGTTGTCTACTAACCTTCTTGAGTTTGGCAAAAAGGTGGTTATGGTTATGACAAATTTGTGAGATCTTCTTCATCTTCAATAAGGTATGGGCACTTTCTTCTTATGAGTATGATTGGTGTATGTTTTTCTTGAAATAAGATTGGAGTGAAAAGGTATTCAACTAGGTTTCCTTTGGTTGGGTGTAAATCCTATTTTCTGGTTTGTTGAAGACTACTCATGCATTGTTATCCTTAAGGAGAGTTTTTGGTGAGTGCATAATTTCTGGTTTGAGGTAGTGGAAGCATTGTGCACTAGGGTTTATGTTTGTAAGTCTTGCTACTTGCATTGAGATGGTGAAACCCTTAGTTGGTTGTTTTGATATTAATGGATGAGTTGCTTCCATAGAGGTTGTGTTGATCAAGTTAGTGCTTTACTTGATACATGATTTGGGCTTACTCCTTTGAGTTGATTTGAGCAAGTTTTCTTTGCATTTGGTGATATTGTGTTGGTGGCTGTTTTGTTCAAATATCTTTGGAGGGAAAAGGATTTCTACTTGTTTCCTTTTCTTGTGATGATTGGTTGAATGCTTCAAGGTTAATGTTGAGTTGAATGATGTTGGTTAAACCTTGTCTTTGAGCATTGTTGTTGAAGCCCTAATTGGTTGAGAAAAGATATTGGTTGTGGAAAGAACATGAGTATCATTGTTATATGAGATATTGCATGGTTGGCAATTGTTGGGTTGTGTTTCATGTTCTTGAGAAAAGCATCCTTCATCTATCTTATTCTTTTGAGATTTGAGATTGAGTTGAGATTGATATTGGGAGTTGAGTATAGAACATATTGAGTCTCTAACAATTCTCTTTATGTTTCTATGAGATTTGAGATTGAGATTGGGAGTTAAGTATAGAACATATTGAGTCTCTAACAATTCTCTTTATGCTTCTATGAGGTTGATGAATCAAATTGGGTCTCTAAAAATTCTCTTTGTGGGTTCATGCCAAGCAAGTTTTTCTTGATGAACTTGTGAGCAGGTTTTGGATAGGTTCCATTGGGGACTTGTGAGCAGATTTGGATAGGTCCTAGCAGAGGACTTGTGAAGCTGAGTTTGATAGTTCTATCAGAGAACTTGAGGACAGAGGTGCATTGGTTCTATGAGAAGAACCCGAGGACATTTGTGCTAGACCGAAGGACTATGTTTAGTGCAAATTCGAGGACCAGCTTTGGAGGTGATAGAGTTGAGGACAGAGGTCTCCAGCCAGAGCAGGGAATACAGGTGTCTTCTGTGGATAGAGTTCCATTTGCTAAGGGCAGTGGAGGCAGAGGTCTTCTAGAGGATCACCAGCTAGAGCAGAGCTAGGGGAAGGTATCTCCTTTGAGTAGAGGCTCATAAATTCAGATTGGGGGGAAGGTATCTCCTTTGGGCTGAGGCTCATAAAAATTGTAATTGGGAAGGTTTCCCAAAGAACTTTGAGATAAATTTTAGAGAAAAGTTTTGTGGACGTAGCCCAGGCTTTCTGGGTGAACCACATTAAAATTGGTGTCACTTTGTGGATGATCTTGTGCATTGTTTTGATATTGCTTTGGATATATTGCTTTACTGTTTTGAAGTATAAAGGAAAAGTAAAAAGAGGTCTTATACTGTTCACCCCCCCTCTCAGTATAAGCTTGTGTTCTTCAATTGGTATCAGAGCGGGTTCCTTCGGAAAGGTCTAACAGCTTGAAGGAAAAGCTAGTAAAGAACACAATGGATTATTCCAAGGGTAAACAGTTTCAAGATAGTGATGAGTCTTCTAGTGATGAAGAGGCATATTACAGCAAGAAAGGAAAGTTCTCTAGAAATCACAAAAGTATGAAAAATATAAGATGTTTCAATTGTGGAAAGTTTGGTCATTATGCTACTAACTGTACTGTTTCCAAGAATGAAAGTGATGAAGATAAACATGATTCTAAGAGCAAGGATTCTAAAAAGCACAAGCATCATAGGAAAATCAAAGATGAGCACAACAATCAAGGAAAGAGGTATTCTCACAAGCACAAGAAGAGTTTCTACCTAGACAAAGCAAGTAAGTGTTCTAGTAGTGATAGTGAAAGTTCTTCAAGTGATAATGAAAATGAGATGTTGTTCATATCAAAAAAGAGGAAGAACCGAAACATAGATTCATTATCATGAAATGTCTTAGATGTGGAAATTTTGGTCACCTTGAGGATGATTGCACAAATAATGATTTGGTTGCTAGTATGTATGAGGATGCTTCAGAAAATGATAAGGAAGATGCATGTATGGTTTTTGAAAAGGGTAGCACCTCTAGTGATAAGAAATCTGAAAAAGGCCTTGATGATTCAAAATGCAATCAAATAAAGGATCCTGAAAGTGAACTTACTAATGCTCTTAGTGCTTTGAAAAAGGAAAGAAAGAAGAATGCTAGACTCAAGGATAAGTTAGATGAATGTTGTATGGAGAGAGATGATTATTGAAAATCTTGATTTCTCTATAGCTAAGACACAAGAACTCAAGGATGAGTTAGAGTCTAAGGTTCTTGAGTATAGTGAGTTAGAACAAGAAAATGGCTTCTTTGAAAGAGGAAACTAAAGGGTACAAGGATAAGCTTCACAGGTTTCAAGATAGCTCCAAAAAGGTTAAGTCTCTCATCAAAGGTCAAAGAAAGACAATAGATAAAATAGGCCTTGGTTTTGTTAAGCCTCACAAGGAACAAGTTGGAGAGTCTAGTAAGAGACTCCAAAAGGAAGAGAGTTCTGATGAGGAAAGTATTTCAGATCATGAGTCCTTGAATGATAGATGCACAGAAATAGAAAACATAATTCAGAATGAGAAGAAGAAGAAGTTTTCAGGACCCAAGAGGTCAAATAAAGGAAAGTTTCAAGGTAGATGTTTTGCTTGTCACAGGTTTGGTCACATGGCTTCACATTGCATGGCTCAAGTGAAGAAGGTAAATGATAGTTTCAGAAGTGCTAGTTACTTTCAAGGGTATTGCTACTCTTGTCAACAATTTGGGCACAAGGAAATTTATTGCAAGGCAAATAACAAGAACAGATTTGGCCAAAACAGGTTTGGTCAGAACTGGTGGATTCAAAGATCAGGTTTATCACAGAGAAATAACATTGTTACTTGTTATAAGTGCAACAATAAAGGTCACATAGCTAGACAGTGTAGAGCTGAAATTCCAGGATACAGGAACAAGAACAGTGGCATGATCAGGTCCAAGGATCAAGGCATGGACAAGAACAGGGATGAGAACAAGAACAAGAACAATGATAGGAACAAGAATATGGACAATGAGTTCAAAAGAAGGCCCGATAAGGAAGTTATAGACGCTGATGATGATCAGTGCCTAATGGGAGTTTTACTCCCACCCCAAAATTAATCACCTCATCAGGAGGTGGGGGAGGGACTAAGCTAAGAGGCTCATTCTTAGTCCCGAGCCCCAAAGGTGGCCCTTTGCCATTGATGACAAAGGGGGAGAGATATGAGTAAGGGGGAGAGCTTCAAGTGAAGAGGAAAGCTTCAAGTCAGGGGGAGCAAAACTTCAAAGGAATATTCTCAGTTGTTAGCACAGTTGGTTTCAGTTTTGGCTCTTGAGAAGTGTTTTCAGTAAAGGTTTGCCATCAATGACAAAGGGGGAGATTGTTGGCAATTTTGGGTACCTTGGGTACATTGCCTTTGCTCAAGTGTAGATGTTGTCATTGATGTCAAGAAGCTTTTGAAGGAATTTGTTTTGATGTCAAAAGAATCTAAGTTCAAGGAAGGGTTTTTGTGAAAACCAAGGCAGACAAAATAAAAGGTTTTATTTAAAACCATGGACAACAGATTTGAAATGGGTTTTTCTTAAAACCCAAGTTGGCTTTTCGTTTCGTTGAAAAAGGTGCCCCGGTGATGAAGATATTTAATTTTAAATATTTAGTTTAAATTTTAATTATTTAAAATTTAAATTAAAATATTTTCCACCAACGAAAATCATGTTAAAAAGGGCCGACGTGTTTGGAAATGCATCAAAGTGCATATAAATTGAGGCAATTGATTTATTTAATGTTTGGATGAAGAAGTCGATATTAATCCCTGTGCATTTCGTTTTCGACATCGAGCCCCTGTGCCAGCGAAGGAGGAAGACAAGCTTTACGCGGTCGAAGGTGTGACGGGATTGGTTGTGGCACCAAGGAGGAGGTGCACGCAGTGATCAAGACAAAGGCATTTTGATTAATGCATACGCCTTGATTTTTGTGAGAGTAAAAGGAGGAAGCAGTTCGTGTTGTGCGCGGCGGACGTTCATTGATTGCACTGCGGTCAAAGGGGGGAACAACGTTCGGTTTTCATGCCAAGGAGGAGACTTGTTCGGAGATAAGAGGGAGGCCCCTCTCCCTTCCTCACGTGGGTGTGGATGGCCCACGCGGTTTAGCCAAGCGACTTGGCTAGAGGAGACAGCGGGTCAAATCGCGTCGAATCCCCTTTTTGAGGGGTGTAAGAGGTATCCACGCGAACTCCAATTATTGCAAAAGGGCAGTGAATAAAATATATTAATTTTGCATTGTTTATGATATTTCCAAAGTTTGTTTGGGAGGTATAAGGTTAGAAAAATTAATATTTTTTATATAGTTTTTATTAAGTGTAATGGAGTTGATAAGGTGAATATAAGAAATATGTTATGTATGATTTGTTGAATGAGGTTGAAAGAAGAAGACATAGAACCTTGATTATATTTGGACCAAGGAATATTCTTGAGGAAATATTAAAGAAATATGTTGTCTACTAACCTTCTTGAGTTTGGCAAAAAGGTGGTTATGGTTATGACAAATTTGTGAGATCTTCTTCATCTTCAATAAGGTATGGGCACTTTCTTCTTATGAGTATGATTGGTGTATGTTTTTCCTAAAATAAGATTGGAGTGAAAAGGTATTCAACTAGGTTTCCTTTGGTTGGGTGTAAATCCTATTTTCTGGTTTGTTGAAGACTACTTATGCATTGTTATCCTTGATGAGAGTTTTGGTGAATGCATAATTTTTGGTTTGAGGTAGTGGAAGCATTGTGCACTAGGGTTTATGTTTGTAAGTCTTGCTACTTGCATTGAGATGGTGAAACCCTTAGTTGGTTGTTTTGATATTAATGGATGAGTTGCTTCCATAGAGGTTGTGTTGATCAAGTTAGTGCTTTACTTGATACATGAGTTGGGCTTACTCCTTTGAGTTGATTTGAGCAATTTTTCTTTGCATTTGGTGATATTGTGTTGGTGGCTGTTTTGTTCAAATATCTTTGGAGGGAAAAGGATTTCTACTTGTTTCCTTTTCTTGTGATGATTGGTTGAATGCTTCAAGGTTAATGTTGAGTTGAATGATGTTGGTTAAACCTTGTCTTTGAGCATTGTTGTTGAAGCCCTAATTGGTTGAGAAAATATATTGGTTGTGGAAAGAACATGAGTATCATTGTTATATGAGATATTGCATGGTTGGCAATTGTTGGGTTGTGTTTCATGTTCTTGAGAAAAGCATACTACATCTATCTTATTCTTTTGAGATTTGAGATTGAGTTGAGATTGATATTGGGAGTTGAGTATAGAACATATTGAGTCTCTAACAATTCTCTTTATGTTTCTATGAGATTTGAGATTGATATTGGGAGTTAAGTATAGAACATATTGAGTCTCTAACAATTCTCTTTATGCTTCTATGAGGTTGATGAATCACATTGGGTCTCTAAAAATTCTCTTTGTGGGTTCATGCCAAGCAAGTTTTTCTTGATGAACTTGAGAGCAGGTTTTGGACAGGTTCCATTGGGGACTTGTGAGCAGATTTGGACAGGTCCTAGCAGAGGACTTGTGAAGCTGAGTTTGATAGTTCTATTAGAGAACTTGAGGACAGAGGTGCATTGGTTCTATGAGAAGAACCCGAGGACATTTGTGCTAGACCGAAGGACTATGTTTAGTGCAAATTTGAGGACCAGCTTTTGGAGGTGATAGAGTTGAGGACAGAGGTCTCCAGCCAGAGCAAGGAAGACAGGTGTCTTCTGTGGATAGAGTTCCATTTTCTAAGGGCAATGGAGGTAGAGGTCTTCTAGAGGATCACCAGCTAGAGAAGAGCTAGGGGAAGGTATCTCCTTTGAGCAGAGGCTCATAAATTCAGATTGGGGGAAGGTATCTCCTTTGGGCTGAGGCTCATAAAAATTGTAATTGGGAAGGTTTCCCAAAGAACTTTGAGATAACTTTTAGAGAAAATTTTTGTGGACGTAGCCCAGGATTTTTGGGTGAACCACGTTAAAATTGGTGTCACTTTGTGGATGATCTTGTGCATTGCTTTTGATATTGCTTTGGATATATTGCTTTACTATTTTGAAGTATAAAGGAAAAGTAAAAAGAGGTCTTATACTGTTCACCCCCCCTCTCAGTATAAGATTGTGTTCTTCATAAATGACAACTTCATTAACTCAAAATGTCCAAAAATCTCCCCCTTTGTCATTGATGGAAACCCAAATTATTTTTACCAAAACTTTACATTTTTCTTGTTATGCTCCTCCTGGTAAATTGCTCCCCCTAACTCAATGATCTCTCGTTAAACCAAATATCTCCCCCTTACTCAAATATCTTCCCATTTGACATCAATGGCAAAGGGTCACCTTTGGGTCTTGGGGCTAAGAATGATTCTATTAGCTTAGCCCTTCCACCACCTCATCTTGAGGTGGTTAATTTTGGGGTGGGAGTATTTCTACTCCCAACAAGCATTGGTATTTATATTTGTCCTCTTTCCTTGTTATATTATCCTTCTAATCCATTTGATTGTTCCTGTTCATGTCCATGCTCCTATTCCTATTCATGTTCTTGTTCCTGTTTGTATTCATTTCCATGTTCCTGTTCCTGTTCCTGTTCGTATTCATTTCCATGTTCCTGTTCCTGTTCCTGTTCCTATCCATATTCTTGTTCCTGTTCATGTCCATATTCCTATTCTTGTTATTTTTCATACTTGATTATGGAATGTCTGCTCTACACCACTTTGTTGTATGTCCATTATTATTTCACTTATAACACTCAATTTTATTATTCCTTAGAGGTGCAAATGTCATAGGATTTCTCCTAGTGAAGCCATATCCTTTTCTATCATGAACCCTGCAATTAATTATCTTGTGACCAAATTGATTACATGAGTAGCAATACCCATGGAAACATGATTTGTTCTTGAAGTTCCCCTATTCCTATATTTCATGTGTCCTACAATTTGAATCCATATGCCCAAATATGTGACATGAGAAACATCATCCATTGAAGTTTCCTTGCCTTGACCTCATTGGTATCTTAGTCTCTCTTAACCTATTCTGATTGTTGTTCCATCTATTTCTTCTTTGTGCATTGTTCCTTTCCTTGTTGAACTTATTGTTGTCCAACTCATCCTCAGAAGTCTCACTTTCTCTTACATTGTTTTCTTTTTAAGTTTCTTCTTCTTCATAACTTGAAGTTGACACTTCTTGTTTCTTTTGATCCTGTTCAAAACCAAGACTTGTCTTGCTTGATGTAGGCTTTTGTGCCTTGATGATCTTATCCAAATTATTTGAACTTCTTCCAAACCTGTGTAGCTTATCCTTGGATTTTTCTAACTCTTCCCTTAGTAGAGCTACTTCTTGTTCTAACTTTTCACATTCTAAGACCTTTGCTTCTAACTTATCCTTGAACTTCTTTATCTTAGCCATTGACTTGTTTATATTCTCTATAAGCTTTCCTCTCTCTTCATCACATTCTTTAAATTGAATCACAATTTGGGAGTTTTTATTTCTTACATTATTTAAGGTTTTAAGAGCATAAATAAGTTCTCCCTTAAGTTCAACTCCTCATTTTTATGATTCTTCCTCTATTTGTTTGCCTTTTTCAACATCTTCATTATTTTTTGACTTGTCTTCTATAGGATCACCTTTTTCTTCTTCTAGAGCCATTAGAATATTCTCTTTTGGTCCTTCAAGTGTATATTCATATTCATCATCACTAAAAATAAAACCATTCCTTGTAAAACTATCTCAAAGATGTCAAAAATTACCACATCTCAAACACTTGAGAATTTTGGTGACCTTTTCTTAATTTCTTCTTTTTCTTCTATCAGAAATAGGACTTCATATTTATCATTATCAGAGAAACTATTATCACTATCACTTGAGTAATTACTTGCTTTGTCTACATAGTAGCTCATATTTTATCTTTGAAATAACTTCTTTCATTTTTTTCCTTGTCCATCCTTACCTTTATTTTAGTACCTGTATCTTTTTGATTCCATATTCCTGTGATCCTTTTTTTCTTCATCATTGTTATTTTTAGTTTTTTGAAAATCAGTTGCATAGTGACCATACTTTCCACAATTGAAACATTTAAATTTTTTTGCATATTTAAATCTTCTTGAATCCTTATTCCTTCTACCATAATTAGCTTCTTCATCACTGTATGATTAATTGCTCGATTCTGACTTCTTATCCTTTGTCTTATTAATTTCTTAGAAGGCTACTTCCTTTTGAATATTAGGTTCTTATTTTGTTCTTAACTCAAACGTTGTAAGAATACCAAGTAACATATCTCTTTTCAAATAATCACCATATTTTGATTCAAATATAGCAAAAATATTTTCACTAAATCTTTTTGGAAGAGATCTTAAGACTTTATCACAAAAATATGATTCTTCAACATTAAGTCCAAGTACTTGTGTGGCATTAACAACTTAATCTACCCAAAGTAAATAAGTACTAATGTTTTCCTCATCCTTCATTCTTAATTATTCAAATTGTCCTTTGAGATTTCCTATTTTTGCCTTTTTGACACTTTTGTCTCCTTCATATATGCTTTGCAACTTATCCCAAATTCCTTTTGCATCTTTACAATGCATAACTTTTATTAATTTTGTTCTATGCAAACCTCTCAAAATTGCATTCATTACTTTTGAATTGTAATGTTGTATAAGATTACCTTCCTTATCTCGTAGGTGGATCAATCTGGAGGTATGTATCCATTTTCCACTGCTTCCCAAATTTCATTTCCAAGTGCCATCAGGTGAATCTTCATCCTCATACTCTAAAATATATAATCACTTCCATAAATTTTTGATGTTGAATTATCTTAGGACACATTCTTATAATCCATTGTGTTCTTGAAAGCTTTTCCTTCAAGTTGTTAAACTCTTCTGAATGAACCTACTCTGATACCAATTGAAGAACACAAGCTTATACTAAGAAGGGGGTGAATAGTATAAGACCACTTTTTACTTTTATTTCCAAATCAATATTATTCAATGTATAGATAGCAATATCAAAAATAGTAATCAAAGAAATTCATAAATCACCACACACAATAGAGACACCAATTTTATGTGGTTCACCCAATGTGGGCTACTCCACGGAGAAAATATTTCACTAAAATTTTCTCAATCAATTATTTGGGAATCATTTCCCTATTACAATTTTTATGGACCTCAATCTAAAGGATACACCAATCCTCTAATCAATTTTGTGGATATCTATCCATAGGAGAACTCCTTTCTCCTTAGCTCTGACTGGTGATCTTCTAGAAGAACTGTTGCTCCCACTACTCTGGATAATAGATATCTATCCACTGAAGACACTTGTCCTCACAACCCTGGCTAATGGATATCTATGCACTAGAGACTATCATCCTCTATAATATTTCACCCTCAAAGCTCTATGTTAAATTTGTACTAAACACAGTCCTTCGATCTAGCAAAAATATGCTCAATCTCTATCTCTGGTCTGGCACAAACCTGTCCTCAAATTTGCACCAAACTCTGTCCTCAAATTTGTACTAAACACAATCCTTCGATATAGTACAAATATATCCTCAATATCTATCCTCTAATATGTACTAAACATAGTCCTTCGGTCTAACATAAATCTATCCTCAATATTTGTCCTCAAGCCTTAACACAAATATTGACTCAATCTCAAATCAACTCTGCTATATCTGCCACAAATCTGAACTCAATTTTTGAACAAATCAATCAACTCTGCTCACAAGTCTTCTCAAAGACTTATATCAAATCTACCTTGTACGCTTCCACAAAAGATCACACTAATCTATCCACAAGTCCTCTATAGAACTTGTTCAAATCTGCTCAATAAAGTCCTCACTAGAACTTATCCAATTATGCCCTCAATATGTACTGTAAGCTTCCATAAAATCTCACACAAATTTGTCCACAAGTATTCTCAAATACTTGCCTCAAATCTACTCAAAAATTCCACACTAGAACTTGTCCAATATCATAGAAACATATAGAGAATTGTTAGATACTCAATATTCTTCACATTCATCACAATGCTTATTCACTTTCAATCACTCTTTTAGAAACATATAGAGAATTTTTAGAGACTCAATATGCTTCAAATTTACCTCAATTCTCAATCACTTTAAATCACTCTTTTATCACAAAAACATATAGAGAATTGTTAGAGACTCAATATGTTTCACACTCATCAACACTCAATCTTTTTCTCAAATCAATTTAGAATATAGAATAGTTTGTTTCATAGAACTTGAATAATCACTTTAACACATTCACTTGACTGGTTTCAATCAACTCTACTCAACCAATCACTCAATGAACTAATCCTTGCTCACAAACTCTAGTCCAAGCATATGAAAATTCACTCAAATATTTCCAACAATGCTTATCAACCAATATCACATAACAATGATACTAATGTTCTTTTCAAATCCTAGTTCAAGTTTTTCACTCAACCATTCACTTCAACAACAATGATTATAAACCAATATTACATAACAATGATACTCATGTTATTTTCAAACCCTAGTTCAAGTTCTTCATCACTTCAACAACAATGCGTATAAAACAAGGTGTATAGAATTCACTTCACAATAGCTTAACAATTCAATAAGTAAATCTAATCAAGTCCTTTTCACTCCAAAGTTGTTTCAAGAAAACCAACCAATCAACTCAACCAAGGAAGAATGTGCCCATACCTTTTTGATTGTTGAGGATTAGACCACCCAAATCTACCACAATCATAAACACTTCTTTGCCAAACTCAAGGAGGTTAGAAGATAATAATATTTCTCTCAAGAAATCACAATACAAAATAATATCAAACACAAATACACCTTATCACTCCATATTTTTTAAAATAACATCCAACACCATAAAAATATTAGAACAATTACTTTCACAATAATCCCTTTGGCAAAAATTCCTTTAAAATAAAATCAACACCTTAAAAGGCTTACTCCTCCAATATGCAAATATAACAATTAGGACTTTATTTTAAAATTAAAATCAAACTCCTTATAACTCCCTTCACTATTTTACCATGAAAAATCACCACAAGAAATTAACTTTAATTAATCCTTATGCCTCCCAACTATCTCACACAAACATTAGGGAAATTAAAATTAAACTAAAAATGTACCTTTGTCCTTAGTAGGTTTTGAACCCATGACGCTGCCTCCCCAAGCGTCCTAGCCGCAACCTTGGCTGCCACGTGAGCTAGGTGCTCACATGAAAGCTAGAGTGACCATGCACTCTATTACCTTCTCTACTGCCACCGAAATAGAACTACAAAAGGGCTTCCAAACTTGTTGCCACTACGTTTCAAACCCGTAACCACTCTGCCACAAGTGCCAAGCCAAATGCCACCTGAGCTAGCCACTGGATGGTGCTAGGCACTAATCCCCTCGATGTATTAAACACATCGAATTTTGAATTAACGCAGTGCACAAAAAGCTACTATATTTCCTTCATGATTTACAACACATTTTTCAAAAGATATCACACCCAAATTTTGGCCTTAGCGAAAGCAATATATATATGCCTTTATTATCACTTCCATCATGTCAACGGGGGGAAAGTCTTCAACTTGCATGTCGGTGGAATAAACTTAGGTTTTTCCACTTTGAATAAATAATATTTATTTATAAAATTTAAATTCATTTTTTTTAAGCAAAAATCCTTGTGGGGCTGCCTTGGTCTTAGAGACCATGAACAGAGGGTTCTACAACATCAAAGTCACCCAAGAGTCACACCCGGCCCTTCTCGCACCAACATTATCAATTGGATTTTGGGTACCCAATTCAACTTTTTGGTAGGGTGGAGATTCAAACCTAGGACCTCTCTTGGAGGATTGCCCTTTCCTCTCCAACTCACCTACAACACCTGGGTGATTTAAATTCAATTTTAATTTAAATATTTATAAATTAAATATTAAAACTTCCTTGGGCTTTCTAATTTTAAATTAAAGGTCTCCTTGGGTTTTTATAAAAAAAACCTTTTACATTTTATTTTTGCTAACCATGGTTTTAATAAAAACCTTTTACTTTGCCAATCCATGGTTTTAATAAAAACCCTTCTACTTATGCTTCACATAATATTAAAAATAAATATTATGAAGCTCTTTTTCCATCAACCTTTTGCATTGATCCTTTTGACCTTTTGGCATCAATGGTAGC
The DNA here is from genome assembly GCA_028583015.1 of Wollemia nobilis. Taxonomy (NCBI): domain Eukaryota; kingdom Viridiplantae; phylum Streptophyta; class Pinopsida; order Araucariales; family Araucariaceae; genus Wollemia; species Wollemia nobilis. Next base: position 3,905,119 of record JAQPPZ010003192.1, on the reverse strand, counting down.
TTATTCCTTGACATCAATGACAACTTCATTAAATCAAAATGTCCAACAACTTCCTTATATCTCCCTATTAGAATATGCTTAGTTCACCTTCTGAGTTGATTTTGTAATATTTTGAGAATAATCAACTTATTAATTTTGCCTTCTCTTTCCCAATGAAGTATACTTTAATAGTTGGATTTATTTGTCTCCTTAGAATAAGTGTGAGACAATTTTTATAAATTAATTCCAACTCTATATGTAGGAAATTTGTTTGCTTTTATTTTCAATAGATTAATTTTTTAAATTCCAATTATATGTATATATTTTGAAGCAGTATACCTTATATCTCCCTACTTTTGGAATATTAGAAAAATAATATTATTTACAATTTAATAGTAATTTAACCAATAGTTGATAGCCTTATATCTCCTACTTGGTTAATTGCAAAAAATCAATATCTTGAAATAAACTTCCTTGATAATTATTAATGCTTGTTAGATTTATTCCAATGTAATATATCACTTTAAAACAAAGCAATAGTCTATATCACCTTATAAATCTGAATTTAATTAAATCAAGTCCATTTAATTTACCTTTGTAAGGTTTGATGCTCCACGTCCTTTGTGTAGCTTTGATGCTCTATGTCCTTTGTGAGACTCTATGTTCTTTGTGAGGCTCTATGTTCTTTGGAAACTCTATGTAATTTGTGAATATTTATGCTTCTACATCCTTTGTGTGACTTGATACTCTACATATCTCCACGTATTTCAAAATTAGCTTGGTGCATATTTTGGCACAGTATGACTGATACTTTGACCTCTGTGTTCAATCAGATGACCTGTGTATTCCTCCTTCTATCTCTATGCTATCACAGTACCTATTTTGGCCTATTATTCTCCTCAATGGGTGCTTATCACTATAGGAATTGAATGTTGGTTTATGATAGTCCTCGTTTCCTTCTTTGAATCAGATTTTAGCTTGCTAATACTCACTTGAATGTTGCAACTTTGCTTTATTTTTTCTTCACCTTCTATGCCTTGGAGTTGAATATTTATGTAGCTATGTGGCGCATGCGTCTTGAGTAATGTATGAGGTAATTTTTATTCCTTCCTTGAGATATTTCCAAGTGGTTTCTATGTTCCAACGTGCATGGGATTCTTTTTGTAATGCTTATGGCTGAATCTAACGACTTATCCAAATGAATTATGGGCTCCAATTTTGAATGACAATTTTGTAACGTATCTACCTATCACAACCGCTGTGTAACTACCTTCTGCTCTATCATCTTGGAATTTGCTTATGAAATGAGTGCTTCTTATTAGTGATGAAAAATGGTAGATGCATGTATTCTTCCCTCCAATGCTTCTCTTCTCCTGCATGTTCCTTTTGCCAACGTACATCTAGTTATTTCTTGTCTCTCAACGCTTCTTCCAGGCGAGAATAAGTTGGATCTTCGATGGAGGTCTTGGGTGATTGGTGCTAGTTCTATGGTGGTCTGATTTGAGTACTTCTATGATGGGAATCTTCTCTAAGTAATATCTCTATATATTACTTTTATCTTTCTTTCCTCTTTCTTCCAATGTGCTAGTTTGAATGCTCTCTTTCCAATGATCGATGGATGACAACCAATGTAGTTGATTAACAATATTTTGGTATAATTTATGCTTTATATTGGTTGCTAGGAATGCCTACCTTCATGGCTATAAGGGTGTTTTTGAACACCATAATGAGAGCTCTTTGTTAGCTCTTCTCACTTGCTTCGGATTGCTCCTTCTATGATCGCTTGTATGATAGTCCTTGCTTGTGGAGGATGTGTCTCTAAGACACTTAGATTCTATCCTATTTTCTACGTAGGACAAGATACTATAGTGTAGAATAATTTAAATAGAACTATAATAGACTGCCTTTATTTGTACCTTTTCTTGCAAGCTTCTTTTGCTGGTTCTAATGGCGGCTCCTCTATATCATCTTTTATAGGCAAGGGCTGATAGAAGTTATCTTCTCTATTGGATAAATCTCTCATTTTCTTGGTTGATATAAGTAATGAACCTAAGCTAATAATCATGTAGATAATATGCCTTTGATGGAGTAATTGCTACACTAATTATTTCTTGTAATGAGCTCTTAGTGCTCCTTGAATATGAGACTCACCAAGTCTTGATTTTGGCTTCTACCACTGATTAATGGCTTCTTCTTCTTCTCCACTCCTTGGAGGAATTTTGATCTACTTGGTGGCTTCTATAGGCCATAATATCTTGTAGGTATTGATTTTTGAATAGTGTATTTAGACACTTTGATTGTTTGCAAGTTTTTGTGCCCTTTATTTTAGCAATCAATACACATAATAATTCTTTGAGAGTAACTAGTTTAACGAACAACTAGTATAGTGCAATGAACCAATATTTCTAATATTAATGTACTTTAATAATCCCACCTTATAAATCCTATTAATAAGCTCTCAATGTAGTTTCTAATGCACTAATAATCACTACAAATTACTTAATGTGGTCCTCTTTTCAATAATCAGATAATAGGAAGAATGTATCTCTCCTATTAATGTGCAGGTAATGAACCTTGAAAAAAACTATCTTCTGCACTTTCTTTGAGGACTTAAAATGCAACCTTCTATTTTGCAACTTCTAAATTCTAATAATGTCTCAATGAATTTAAGTAGTAATATGAATAAGTGTTCAAGTAATAAACCCTTTTTGCACCTAAGTTGCTTACCTTTAATGATGAATATCTTGATGAGTTGATTCACCAAGTCTCTTGTCTAGAATGGTGGCTACCTACAACTGTGAATGCTTCTAGTCCGTTGCTCTATAGTAGATGATTTTAAAATTCTCCTTCAAGATGTGGCCTAGAACTTCTAAAGTCTTCTATCTAGTAATGCTATCTTAATTGCTACACTCTAGTAGTCAATCTATTAACTAAAATGTTGTACTTTAAGAACTCTTTTAGTATTTTATTGTGAATACAAAAAATATCTATCTGTTCCTTCTTTAGCTATGAAAGGAAATATTCAAATATTCTTGGATTTGGAAGGTATATTATGTATGAGTTATTCTTCAACCTCCTTGTCGAGTTATAACTTCAAACAAGATTTTCTTCTCAAGAATATAAATGTCTTGAGGTCTTCAATATTCTTCTTCGGGATTTGGCACTCCTTGTCAAATTCTTCTTCTTTTGGGCTTGTTGTTGGATGGTGATAATTTTCTCAAATATTTCACTATATTTTGTAGTGAATTTCTCCAATGACTTCTCTTAGGAACTTCTTTGATGGCTTTTCCAATTTCTATAATGAGGCTCTCCAAACCTTCTCCTTGACACCTCTCCAAGTTATTCAATATTGTAGCTTTTTTTGGTCTTCTTGATGAGACCTTTCCTTCAACCTTTAGATCAAGAAGTTTTGGCAATGAGATCTCTCTAGTGGATCTCTAAATTCTGCTACTTCTAAAATTAGTTATAGGACCTTTCTAGTCCTTCAATCTTCCAAGAATGGAATTCCTTTCAATGAGATCTTTGATGGGTCTCTTCAACTTCTTCTAAAGGAAGTATTCAATCAACAAAGTAGATCACCAATCTCCTATGTTTCATGGACTCTTCCCTAGATTCTTCTTTAGGTTCAAGGCTTCTATGGCATTTTTTTCAATAAGGTTATTGTGGCCTTCTCTTTTGTAGTAAGTTTTTTTGTGGTCTTTTCTTCAATAAGGCTTCTATGGCTTTTTCTTAAAAATAAGGCTTCTATGACCTTTTCTTTAGTAATAAGGATTTTATGGCCTTTTATTAGAAATAATACTTCTATAGCCTTTTCTTTAGCGATAAGGCTTCTATGGCCTTTTCTCAGCAGTAAGGATTTTGTGGTCTTTTTTAGCAATGAGGCTTTTGTGGTCTTTTTCAACAATGAGGCGTCTATGGCCTTTTTTAGCAATGAGGCTTTTGTGGCCTTTTTCAGCAATGATGCTTATGTGACCTTTTTCAATAATGAGGCTTCTATGGCCTTTTCATAAATATTTAGGTCTACAATAGGGCTTCCTTTAGTTTTTTTTTCTGCAACAATATATTAGTAAGCTGATTCTAAATCTTGTCAATAATGAATATTCACTAGTTGATTTGTCAATCTAGTGGAATAGAATGTTGAGTCCTAGTATTCATGAGATTTTATACAACTCTATGGAAAGACTCTACCCAAATGCAATCTCAAAATTTTTGGAACCAATATTAGCTTCTCCTCTCAATCTTTCCTATGACTTTCCTATTTCTAGTAACCTACTATGGCAATTTTGCTTTCATATGGATATCCTTATAACTATTGATCTATGATGGATCTTATACCACTATTAGCTTTTGATGATATGAGCCAAGGGATAATGCAATCATAGGATATAGAATATGCAAAAATGTAAGATGTTGAAATATACTATTAATGGTAAGTGACAAAAATGATACAATACTATATGGAGGAAATAAACACTCTACAATAGATGATAAGAACTACATTGTATCCATCACCAATCTATATGGTGATCTTGCAGAGTATATCTACTACCCACAACTATATGTAAATACTCACTATGAGGCCCTTTATATAGAAATATGGATTGCTTGGCAAACACTCTTCCTAACATACGCATAGAGACTTATGCATTTATTACAATACTTGTAACTTGCTAAATACCCCCTAAAGTAATATCCTCCTCTAGTTATGTACCAAAGGTGGTATATTTACATAACCCAAACTAACATCATATTGCCAAAAGTGCCTAAACCCACAAGACAATTATGTAATATTTTTACCAATAATTTTAATTGTCAAAAGGAAATGTGGAGAATCTACCATTTCTTTGTATATGGTCACTTAAGTATGAATACCCTTTAGTCTATATTTTTATCTTGACTAGAGATATTTTTAAGCAATAAATCCTTCTGGTCAATAGGTTGAGCTACCTCAAATAGAGAAATATTTTCCTTGGTTTTCTTAAGGTCTTTAATAATATTATGTCCAACCTTGTTTTACTTTGGGATTTTCTCTATCTATGGTAATGGTATATTGGATTTTGTTGTGCAGGCACTCCAAGACCCTTAGGTGGGACTAGATTTTTGTTGACTTATTCATTGGGTGGGATAAAAATTTTGTTGGAAGGTGTCGAAGAAGTCAATGGTGCTTTCCCTTTACTTTGGAGAATATAATTATTACCTATTTAAAATTATTGGTAAGCTTGTACCTCTTATTTTAGATATTCTTTGGGTTCCTCTTCATCTACTCCTAAGAGTTCACGTGTCTCTAAAACTAAGGATGTCCCCACATTATGATTAGCTTGATTTCTACAATCTTCATTGGTGCATGCTAACTCAAAAGTTTATATCTCCTTCTAGATAATATCCATAGTAGTTTTAAACTTTGAATAGTTAGTTTCACCATGTCGAGCAGTGGAATGGACATTACACCACTTATGTAGAGAAAGATCAACTAAATTTATGTAAATTCTTAGGTTGTCATTAGATTGATTTTGGTGGCTAGTAGGATTTGGGACTCCTACATTACTTAGGTGAGTATCCCATTGGTGGTTAGTCCTTTAAAATATAAAGTTCATATTTTAAATATTATTTATAGGTCAATTCTAAGTAACTTGTCTCTGTAGTTGAAGCATATCATTTCCTAGTTTCTAGACCATCCTTCATATGTTATCTAACTTAGAATTTGAGTTATTAGGTTGACCCAGTATTGGTTTACCTATTACATTATTTTAAGGTGTACATAAAAAATATGGATAAAGTTGGTTGATTATTTTTTGGTGTATGATTGAGAATGTTGTTATTGGTAACCTAATTATCCAAATATGTTGGAATGGTTTACTAATTACTGATATTAGGCATCATTAGACTCATGGGTACTAGATTGAAGGGTTGATTTTGGTTTGGATACATGACTCTTGGTAATGTATTCAACATGGGAAGGTGCTATGTAAGGGCTTGATTTATTAGTGATATCTAATTATAAGCTCTTGGTTGTCCAAGTGAAGGTAATTGACCCAAACCAAAACCTTGAGGTATTAATTATTGTTCAATTGTTAGAGCCTCACTATATGCCATGGGCAAGGATGTGATTTGAGGGGATCTCCTCACAAACATAGAAGTTAATGGGTCTAAATCTCTAAGATACATTTGGATGGCTACTTCTGATGTGATGGTGTAAGGTATCACCAACCTAGTGTATAATTTATAGAACCTAGTATTGAATAGTCTCAAGGGTTCACTGGGTTCTCTATGGGTAGAAGCAAATTGATGATATACCACAATTGGATCAATAGGTAGTCTAAAGTGGCTAATAAATGTTACTTCTAATTGAGTCTATGAAGTAACAGAACCTAAATGTAATCTAATATATTATTCATATGAAAACTCATCTAATGTGTGTGGAAACATCCTACAAGTAACATCCTCATGTTTAATCTATAAATGCATTAAGGTATTTTTATATGCTTGTATATTTTCTTCAACTAATCTTGTTCCATCATGCCTATACCTAGGGAGATATATTTCAACATATTTAGGGATATCATGTGCAGGACCTAGTATGTTGAAAGGGTTGCTTCCTACTACCTATGGAATAGGAGTTGGAATTGGTGGAACTTGGGGAATGGAAAAAGGATAAACAAAAAGAATAATAGATATAGGAGAAATATTGGTTTTCAAAGAACTATGGGGTCTACCTTTGTCAACTTTGGGTCTTATGTATGAGGAAAGTCTAAGAAACTCAATGTCACCCATAGATGACTTGTATCTAGTGAGGATAACCTTTGGTTCTAAATTTGACAAAAAAGATATGTAATATAAACACTACATCAAGAAATTTTAATTTTTAGAGTCTACGATCCTCCTTATAGTGATATTTTTATTGAGTGTGCAATTGAAACACTCTAGATTTTCCCTCCCTAGTGCTAGTTTTGTTGGGCATGAAGAGGTGGAAGCCAAATGTTGGTGTGTCAAGGGTAAGCTAGCATACTTGTTATAGAGTTTGTTCCCTCTTGAAAAGGAAATGTTTTCCCCGAACGTTTGGGTATGCCAAGTCTTGGCCAATGTGGATAAACTTAGAGGTCATTGATAAATGTTCCAGCAAAGGGCCTTTGCTGCTATGACTAAAAGAGAAAAATTCAAAGGCACAATATTTTAAAAATCAAATGCTTAATTGTCTAAAAGTAATTCCACTACAATGATATTATATATAGTAAGTTGATCATAATTTAAATAATTGCAAACTAAAAAATATCCTTCATTGCATTTAATTTGATTATCTTACTACTTAAACAAATTTTAAAACTAACATAGTAAAATAATAGTTTTAGTGCCTTTAAAACTAAAATTAATCTACTCCTAATCTAAATAGGGCCCAAAGAAATTTAAAATATTTAAGGGTAGGAGAGAATAAAGAATAACATACAATCCCATACTACCCTAAAATTTAGTTCCAATATGGTAAAGTAGCAATTCCAATTTAAACTATTTGAGGTCAAAGATAGTACAATCCTCAAGGAGGATTAGACTATGAAATAGATTTAATACAACCATCATTAGCATCCATAGATTGAACACAAAAAATTTCAAATGTATGGTATTATAAAGAAATTCATTGAGTATATTTGATTCAAATTTACTCACTTTAGTGGATTACAAGAATAGAGCTCAAAACAATAGTAACTTAGTTAAAAAATCCTTTCAACTACAAATAAGAAAGTCAAAGAAAGAAGAAATCTAGAAAGAATGCTACTAGATGGATTTTGATCCTTGTAATAGACTAATAAATCCATATTTATATAAATTTTGGCACTTCATAGAGCATTACTTTTATAATTAATCACTATTCATTTCCATGACGTGCGCTTCTTAGGATTGGTTTCAACCATACTTTAGCCATGCCTCATTAAAATTCAATTTGCATGATATGTGGGATCCCTTTAACTTTATTGGGTGAGTGAATCAATGCTAAGGAAGTGAAGCACCTAAGGAAGTAATTTTAAAGTTTAACATTCAAACAAGTTATGGTTTAAACTATTGTAATGTACATTGGAAATTATTGTTAATGAAATATTTTTCTAATTTTATTATCCATGCAAACACGTATTTAATTTAAAATGTTTGAGTTTATATTCATGGACTTGGGACATGAGACACGTGGATAAGCAAGCATTTTGAATTTATACTTATAGACTTGGAATGTTCAAGTTCATATTCCTTTAAACAAAGGAATGTATCCAGAAAGAAGCATGAACGTATTGATGACAATGAAGATCTAGTAGAGTGCAATACAAAATTAATTAAGAAAGTAAGCACTACTCATCATGGAATTCATCGAGCATAATTCATGAGTAAGAAAGCCTAAGTTAGAATTGAAAATTATTATTGATTAGGGTTATTTGGAGTAATAAGGTTTTACAAGCTCAAATAAAATTTATTTTTAATAAAAGAGTTATAAGTAGGCTTTAATTATAATTTAGGAGTTATAAGGGTTAGTTTATTTTTATTTTTTAAATATTTGGAGTAATAAGGTTTCTATATTAGTTAATTAGTTTGATTATTGTTTTTTGAAGATTTTTGTAAGATAGAAGATTGAAATTAGAATTTTAGAAAAGCTTTTCAAAATTATGCAAATTTAAATATTTGGGAGTTAAAAGGTTTTCAACATCAAAGGTTTAGGAAAATTAGAATTTGTAAAGTTTTTTATTTGATTTATTTTTAGAATTATAGAGTCATAATGATTACAACTTCAAAGGATATAAATAATTGAATTGATATCATGGAAGAAATTATTAGAAATGCATTCAATGAGGATAGTGAAGAAATGATGAACAAACATAAGTTTTATTCTCAAAACTTCATAGATGATTTTTATGGAAATAACAAAATTAAAAATATTTTGAAAGAGAAACTATCATTATCTCTCAAAGATGAAAAAGAGGAAAAGTTCACAACACTCATAAGTTATATTTATGAAAAAAAAAAATTGAACATGGTGGAATTCACAAGATACTATTATATTTTACTTAGAATAATGCTTAATGATATATTTGTCATTACTTACCTTTGAAATATTTCAAGAAAAAAAAAGAAAAGAAATATGCTACATACAATTTGAATGAAGCTTATGTTAGCTTCAATGAAGAGTCATTAAAATTGAAATTGTATTGTTGTGATGATCTTCTAACTCAATTTTTAGAAATCACATAATAGATAAAAATGTAAAAGAGAAGAAAAAGAAATAAGAATACATGCAAGCAAAAAAGGAAGATCAATAGAAGACATGAATCTAAAATCATAGAAGAATCATATAGGATGGATTCAAATATTGATCTAAAATAGGTAGACTAAATACTTTAGAGAAGAAAAGATTCATGAACTTGTTGAAGTCCAATATTGAAGACTAAAGTCTTCAATAACCAAATAATGTAATACAGAGGGTTGTTGGAGAATATTACATTATTTAGTACATGCTAATGTACCCCCATGGTACCTTCATGGTACAATTATAAATAATATATTAGGGTTGATTATATAGTTTAGAGTGTGAGTTATATTTACCCTTTTATGTAAGTGTGAATGTGTAGGAAATGCACAAGTGTCATGTAAGTTAGAGTGCAAGTGTAGGTTGAGTAAATGTGCATAAGTTTCTTATATGTAAGAGTGAAAATATGTAATGTAAAGATGTGCACAAGTGTCCTATATTAGGAGTGCAAGTAGAAGTGTAAGAGTCATGTAAAGGTGTGCAAATTTTATAGAGTCAAGTGTTCATCAAGTATACAAGTGGCAATATGAGAAGCCAAGAGTCATAGGAAAGCAGTAGTCAAGTACTTGAAGAGTCACATTACTATGGCTATATAATGGATACAATGATCCATAAGAAAAGATATTGAATCTAATTCACATATCTCATTATCTTATTTTAATGATAAGAGGAGTAATAAAGCTTGTATACATTTTGAGAAATTAATATTGTAAGTTGTTCTTCATGCATAGTACATGAATGATTTAGGCTATTTACATTCATATTTCAGCATATAAATGAATGTTATTTGATTTATTATAAGACGATATACATATTAATGTACTCATATTATTCTACTCATATTATTATTATCTTGACCTTTGTTATTGTGGTTATTTTATATTGGGACCTGTGTGATATTTTGAGATAACTTGTGATATTTTGTGGTAGTATAAGGCTTCAAAATCCAACAATAAAGAGCCAAAAAAATTCATTTGATACTAATTTTAAATAAATTAATTCTATAAAATAGTCCAATCCACTCAAAGAGGGTAAATTCTCCTATCCATTTGGAGAGGCAAAAGTATCTTATGGACACTAAAGGTGATAGAAATTAGAAGAATTAATGATCATTCAGTTACACCACATATATTTATATTCATAGACTAACAAATTAATACAATATGTGTATCATAGGGGTGTAGTATTACCATAGGGTGAGGTGATTTAGAGGGTGTGAGAATTATTTACAAGGTTTGTATCAACTTGCATCCAAATCGTACAAGGTGTATGATTTATCTTGTAAAGTTTGCAAAGTCCTCAAAACTGTTTGTACGGACTACAAATCATATAGTTGTACTATCCAAATCATACAACACTATATCTTGTACAATATGCCACTTATTCAATTCAATAGAAATGGTTTTACAACTCAAATCAATCAGTTTTGTAATTGATTTCTCCAAAAGACTAATTTTCCATATTTGGAAACTTTCAACCATGCAAGTCCATTCCAAATTGGGCAAATGATCATTTGTACGGTATGGGGGTCAGGTTGTACGATTTGCATAAAATATAGTTAAATATTTCATTCACTAATTTGGCAATTCACACCACAAATTTCTTTGGGACAAGTTTTGGGATGATTTACTATTGCAATTGTGAACTTCCCTTCCAACATGCAAACCCTAATTCAATCGCATTGAATTATTATCATCACCAACATTTCCAAAAATTGTACAACTAACATATGATGTCTCTATATAGCCATAATTCATCATTCAATCATTCCTTATTCTTACATCAGGTTTGTAGGAACATCAAAAGCTATTTCCATTGTAATTCCACCAATCTAACATAGCAATTTAGTCATTCAACATAGAATCTGCAACATGCAATAATAATAAAACATAATTTAATTCACAATAGCCTAGAATCAAGAGGTTTTTTTAATTTATTCACTGTATATATTCCTATACTATACATCCATCATTATTGGTTACAATAGCCATGAAAATAGAATCAATGGACTCAACAATGGACATCAACAAGGAATACATCAAATTTGTACCATGAATTATCCAGAACTCTCAAGAACAACCTATAAAATTGAATGGGGTGCTATATAATGTATGATCAGGCCATTCCAAAGCGATTCCTGAGACACTATATTACTTACAACTACCATCTCGAATTATATCAAAATAATTAATTACAAGGTTTTACTAAGTCTAAATTGATTTTTATCAAATTCATCCCAAATGCACATTTCACTTAATGTCATTGAAATTTCAAGTTTTAAATTTGCAAACCTTGTACATTTACATCTACTTGTATATTTTACCACTTGTACATTTTAATCAAAATTGACAAAACTGAACAAAATTATGCAAATCCAATAATAATTTTTTCTTCATATGGGAGGTGGATTTGTTGCCTACAATGTAATCCTAATGATCAAAGGCTAATTATCCTAACCTAACATCCTAAGCCAACTAAAATAAATATAGTCAACATGGGTATATTTGGGCCATTACATTTGACACCAATGGAGTTGGTCTAAGTGCTCTAGTTGGAGTAGATTCATATTTAGTTCCCCCTAACACTATATTAGGTATTGAATAAGATAATAAAATAATCTATCAATAGTGCATCCTTTATCATGATACAAAAAGTTATTCTGGATTCTACCAAACTAATCCTATGATCATGGAATATGCCAAAGAAAAATTTATAAATGATGGGGACGTCAATTATAGAGGATATAATGTGTAGAAGATAGTTTTTCTTGTAATCCAAGAATAGATCATGTTGCCTTTAAATTCAACTATAGGAAAAATGGTAACTATAGAGGCCACCATATCTATCTCTACCATATATTTTATTAGTTTTACTCCACCTTCCACTTTCACCTAAATATTTTATTTCATCACTTCATCTACCCCATTGTCTACTTACATCGTAATCACTATCACTACAACTATAACCACTACTTTATCCACTATATTAACAAATAATATTCCATCCATTATACCTTTTGCTATTAACATTTACACCACAATTCCCTTTAGTATTATGAAAACATCATCATTCATCCCATTAAAATTATAAAGTTAGTTGTCATCACCATCATGCAAATCATCCCCATTCCAACCATCCAATCATACTCAAAGGTAATATCTACAATATTCAATTCATACTAGATTAAGGTACACTCTAATGTAAAGAGGATGGACAAGATTTATTAAATAACAATGAATATGAAGAACTAACAAGGAAGACCAAAGAAGTAGTAGAAGGTTTGGATGTAAAATAAGATGGAAAACCACACATTTCCCTTATGTTTTGACATGATCATATGGTGAATGATAATACAATCTCCTAAAATTTATTGTGATAGAGAATGAAATAATGACATGTTTAGACGTGATTATAAAGAAACAAAAAATCCAAAATAATGCATCACCTTAAAAGATAACCTTAAGAATATCATGTCTAAGATGAAGTAAAGTTATAGAAAAAGGCTTGCTAGACCTATGGTATAAGTAATTTTGATAACAAATGCAAAATATAATAAAATTTCTAAAAATAGGAAAGCACTTATGCCTAGTCTTGAAAAACTATCCCAAATAAAGATAGCATAAAAGGTCATGGATAAAATAATTACATTGCATAAATATCATGCTAATATTAGGGTAATACTGAAGAAAAATATTAACTTTTTGGGGAAGGGTCATGGTGAGCTTCATACCACATTTTGAAATATAGAAAAGGTTGAGACCCCTTCCCCCACCAATGGGTTGGGTTGATGATGTTGTTGCCCCCATGTCTAGGAACATAATTATTCATTATTTCATAGGTTTGTTTCATTCATTCATGTTTTGGTCCCACCAAGTTAGCCATACATAAAATTAAATATAGTGACCTTAGTGGTTTACAAACTAGGATAAATTAGTAAACCATCAATTAATCAAAGAGAAATTTGAACAAAAAACTTTATTTATTCGTAGTTTCAAAATACAAAGGTGACAAATTTATTGGTCTAATCAATCTATGCAAACAATATATCTAAGTGAAGAATAAAATTAGTAGATCAAAGCATGGAAACATTATTTTAGTCAATTTGGATATAAATTTAAAGGAATGAATGTAGAAATTCAATCTAAATCAAGCAATTAAAATTTAAAGAAGAGAAAAAATATGCAACCAGAGACCAATGATAATTAGATCTAAGAACTAAATATTTAGCATCTAATTAGAATTCCCTAGCTAATGAAGCTTATGATTGATACTTTTCTATAAATATATTAGGGTTAAACTAGAAATTTTGGATTTCCATATAAGCATAGATAATATCACTTATAAATAATATTTAATTCACATTATATAGATTATTTTCATGATTTTTGAATTAGACATTAATTATTTTGTATTTAAGCTAATTTTGCAATAGAAATTAATCTATTTGCTTATAATTATGTGGTTAACTTATTCTTACTTTTATATATGATCTCATACCTTGTAAATATAAATTGAAATTAGGAGATTATAGGTACTATGTTTGTCTATTTCTTTCATATATTAATCCTTTTAAAGGTAGATAGATGTTAGATAATTTTTGTGGATGTGGATGAATACAATATGGTTCATTTATTTCATATTTTGTGGTAATTCAACTGGGTCAAATGCATCACTCAAGATTTTTTATTTTCTTGTAAATTTCTAATTATTTTTATTAAAAAATTTAAATAAAATAAATAGGGGATCATCCCTCTTCAAAATTTCACTGGATGAAATATAATCAATGCTACCCAATATTTTTTAAATGCTTAATGGAAATAGAAATACCTATTAAAACATAATATTAACGTAATAAGATGTATTTAAAACACCTTTATATGCACAACCCCATTATTAGGTAAAGCATTATGTTAATGTTGTTTCAAAATTACATTTTATATACAAGGAAAATAGCTAACTCAAAATTCAATTGTAAAACATAAGGTGTAGGGTTCCTTTATTTATGGTTGATATTTTATGATAAAGGGAAGATATATTTTGAAGTTTATAATCACTATTTATATACTTGGTTGTCCTTCCTTTTGGATAAATTATTTTCTATAATAACATTACTACCAATTTATCATTTAGAATCCCCCTAGGTTCACTACACTATATTAGGATATGTTGAGCAAAGTGCAGCAAATAGTATTGTCATTGTTGTCAACACAGTCAGACATATTTATTGATGCAATGGACAAGAGTTTATTGAACAGCAAGGTGCAGCCAAAGTACAATGGATAGGAGTTCAGTGTTGAGCAAGGTGTTGCAGGAGTATTGTCATTGTTGTCAATACAGTCAGTTAGATCTAATGATGCAATGGACAGGCAGTTCAGAAGTCATTCAGATGCAAAGGATAGAAGTTCAAAAGTTAGTCAGATCATGTACAACAAGTTTTCAGGAAGAAAGAAGAGGATATCGCGACATGTCATTATTTCACGACAACAGTTACATAAAAGGTGACAGAGGTGGCAGTAGCGGTTGAGGCCAACAAAGTTGAATCGGGGCCGACGGATTTTAGGGTTTTGCAATCGACAATTTCTAGGGTTTTGCAACCGATATTCTTAGGGTTACAGCCGACGGATTTTAGGGTTTGGCAGCTGACAAATTCTAGGGTTTCTCAGTCGACATTCTTTTAGGGTTTGTTCCTAAAATTTCTTCTATAAAAGGAGGGCTTCTTCGAGTTTGAAATATGGGGTGTTAAGATAAAGTGCAAATGCGAGCATAGTGTTTGTGAAAGTGAAGTTCGTGTTGAGCAGAGAGCAGAATGTGAAACGACACAGAGTGTGCAGAGAAGCAGAGTGTGCAGAGAAGCACGAAGGGCAAAGTTGATTACAAAGTCTGGCTGTAGCAGTGCAGCAGACTGTATGTGAAGTGATTGCGCAAGAGAGAGCAGAGTGCACAGAGATTGCAAAGGTGATGTAGACCAGTTAGAGTCTTGCAATAACAAAGGTATATGTCAAACATTTTTATTCAAAATTGAAGTCCAGTTGGTGCTGGAAAATTAGGGGTTGGTGCTCCTTTCTGTTGGTGCAGATAAATAAGGGGTTGGTGCTCCTTCCAGTTGGTGCTGGTAAACAAATTGTAAAGTTGGTGCTTTGCAAGAGGCTGGATTTGGATAGGAGTCCAAGCAGCCATTCTTTTTTAGGAGTAGCCATTTTGGTGAACCTCGTTAAAAATCTGTGTTGTGTGATGTTCTCTTGCGGTACTTATTATATCTATTTATAAGTTTTATCTGCTGCAATTTTTAGAGCTGTTTATTTATATTTTGGAATGCTACACTGATTCACCCCCCCTCTCAGTGCCATACTAAGTACAACAATTGGTATCAGAGCCAGGTTCCCAATTTTGGCTAAATCAGTCAGGGTTGATCTTGGATTAGTACACAATGGCTAAGAAGAATAGATCCTCATCCAAAAAGGCATCCCAGCCAGTTTTAGTTCCTGTGGTTGAGAAAATTGAACCAAAAATGGCAGAAGGAGTGAATACTGAAGCAGATGATAAAAACCTCAATGCTGAAGTAGACTGGGAAGGTGAGTTGATCTCTGCTCTTGAAGAGTTGAGTATAGAAAAGAAAAAGAACAAAAGAATGTCCAAGAAGTTAGAAGAATATGGGGATGAGATTGAAGATCTCTTCCTACAAGTTCAAAAGGCCAAGAAATCAGAAGAAGCCTTGAAGACACACCTGGATAATAAGAATGATGTATGCAGCACAAGTGAAGAGGAATCTAAAAAAGTTATTGTTGATCTAAAGTTGCAAGTAGAACAGTACAAAAGGATTGAAGATATTCTTAGGTCTCAGATCAATGAGAAAGAGACTGTATGTCGCCAACAAGAAGAAGAGATTGTTTCATTGAAGAAACAACTAAAAGAGGCCAATATAAATCTCAAATTTGAGAAGAGCACAGAGTTGCTAGATACAATGATAAATCAACAAAGAAGCTCCACAACTAAGTTTGGTCTTGGATATGAAGTTGAACAACCTTCATCCTCCAAATATGCAGAGAAGAAGAAGTCCTCGGTTGAAGGATTGAAACAAGAAAAGTCTGAAGCTGAATCCTCAAAAGGAAGAAAATATCAAAGAAGATCTACAACAAAGCAACCACAACAAAAGAGGTTCTCTCACTCTCACTCTTTTAATAATAATGCTTTTAATGGCTATTGTTCTAAATGCAACCACTTTGGTCACAAGGCAATTTATTGTGGACTGAACAATAGATCAAAGAGTTATGCTGATAAAAATACTTCTATTTTTTTGAGTGAACACCTTGTGCAATGTTTTAAATGTAATGGCCATGGGCACATAGCAAGGTTTTGTTCAAGCACTTCTGTATCCAATCTAAGGCAATACCATAGATTTCATCATACACATAGAATGCAATACAGACAGGGAATAAAACATGTGCAATGTTTTAAATGCAACGGTCAAGGGCACATAGCAAGGTTCTATCCAAGCACTTCTATATCTAATCTAAGGCAAAACCCTAGATTTCATCAGACACAAAGAGGACAACACCGACAAGGAACATATCATGTGCATAAAAGAAAAGAAAATAATCATCCATCAAGAATGCACAAGAGACAACCCCGCAAGAGAAATGTTCAAGTTCACGAACAGGAGCAAAATAGGGATGTTGTTGAAAAACCCAAGCCCAAGTTCAGGAAAGTCTGGAGAAAGACAGAAGAAAGGAAATTGTGTCTCCTTGGATTGAAGGAGGCTACTCTGCCATTGCTCTAAGCAACTCCAGGTGGCACATCCTCAGGAGGAGCAATATTAAAGTTTTATTTTAATGCTCCTATGTATTTGTCTAGGTATCTGAGGATGAAAGGTAAGCAGTCGGGTTAATGTTGTATAGTTGTTAAAGTGTGTTTTTCAGTTTATATAGTGGTTTGTGGAAATGCCGTGAAGTGTGGTGTTTAATTTGAGAGTTGTCACCATTGGTAGTTTTGAGATATGTCATCGTTGTACTGTTGATGATTCTTAATACCACTGTTCAAAATTACGAATCATAATAGTCCAGATAATTTGCTCAACGAAAGAATGCTTGCCCTAGCTGCGTATTTGTGTTTCGAGCAGCATGTATTTGTTTTTACTCTTTGATGTAAATATTGTTAGATCTTTCATGACGCCTTGGTGAATATTATTTAATTCACTGACAGTTTCGTTTTAACTGTTGATAAAATATCAATCTGAGGTTAAGAAGTTTGAGGTTAAGTAAGGGGCTCTATGGTTGGCTGTAAAGTGTTTGACAAAATGTCTTCACCTGATTTGCACTATTGAAAGTAAGGTGTGACCTGCAGTAACTGGAGAAAACATAGATCAGGTTGTGCTGCAGTATAGTATTTGATGTTTGCACATATTTGGCAGTAAATTTGCAGAGTTGGTACAAGTGTGAGTCTCTTGTCAATTTTGTTGAAAGATGTGAAACCAACATGTTGAATGGGAAGACTGAAGAAGAGGTTTTTTTAATGAGCAGCCAGATGATTTCCAGCCTGGTGATGAATAGTTGAGTTGCTTTCATAGAGGTTGTTTTGATCAAGTTAATGCTTTTCTTGATACATGATTTGGGCTTACTCCATTGAGTTTGATTTGAGCAAGTTATTCTTTGCCTTGGTGATTTATGTTGGTGGTTGTCTTGTTCAAATACCTTTGGAAGGAAAAGGATGTCTACTAGTTTCCTTTTCATGTAGTGATTGGTTGAATGCTTCAAGGTTAATCTTGAGTTGAATGATGTTGGTTAAACCTTGTCTATAAGCATTGTTGCTAAAGCCCTAATTGGTTGAGAAAAGATGTTGGTTGTGTTGTGGTACAGTTTTTGGTACTTGTACAGAGTTGAAAGTGGATTGAGGTAGCCTATTGGATTCTCACTGCAGAGAGAGACAAATAGTTGTCATTGGGTTCAAGCTTGTTGAGAATATATCCAAGATGCATGGTGAAGTTGTATGCAGATGTTGCTGGCATTGCAGAACAAAAAGTTGGCTATATAAGATTATTGTATGCCTTCACTAACAGTGGACAAGTTTGAGTTTGCAAAGCAACAGAGGGTAGTTGCATAGAAGACAGTGGTTCAGTCATGTTCTTACACATGTTATATTGGTGAAGTTGACGGTGATGGTGTCATTCATTGGTTATTGCTGCTATTCACATTGTTGATTTTATTGATGCCTATTATGCTTATCATGATGTTGTCAATCAGTGAAATGAAGTGGTCTTGGACTCAGGGGGAGCATTTGTGTATTTGTTTTTCTTCTTGTTCATGCTTGGAATATTTGCTAATTGTAATAATTTGTGTCTAAGAATGTTGTGCATAGACTCGGGGGAGTCTCATAGTAGCCCTTTGGTATTATTGTCAAAGGGGGAGAAGATTTACAGGAAAATTGCACATGTGTTGCCAACAATTCCAAAGGGGGAGATTGTTGAGCAAAGTGCAGCAAATAGTATTGTCATTGTTGTCAACACAGTCAGATAGATTTATTGATGCAATGGACAAGAGTTTATTGAACAGCAAGGTGCAGCCAAAGTACAATGGATAGGAGTTCAGTGTTGAGCAAGGTGTTGCAGGAGTATTGTCATTGTTGTCAATACAGTCAGTTAGATCTAATGATGCAATGGACAGGCAGTTCAGAAGTCATTCAGATGCAAAGGATAGAAGTTCAAAAGTTAGTCAGATCATGTACAACAAGTTTTTAGGAAGAAAGAAGAGGATATCGTGACATGTCATTATTTCACGGCAACAGTTACAGAAAGGTGACAGAGGTGGCAGTAGCGGTTGAGGCCGACAAAGTTGAATCGGGGCCGACGGATTTTAGGGTTTTGCAACCGACAATTTCTAGGGTTTTGTAGCCGATATTCTTAGGGTTACAGCCGATGGATTTTAGGGTTTGGCAGCTGACAAATTCTAGGGTTTCTCAGCCGACGTTCTTTTAGGGTTTGTTCCTAAAATTTCTTCTATAAAAGGAGGGCTTCTTCGAGTTTGAAAGATGGGGTGTTAAGATAAAGTGCAAATGCGAGCATAGTGTTTGTGAAAGTGAAGTTCGTGTTGAGCAGAGAGCAGAATGTGAAACGACACAGAGTGTGCAGAGAAGCAGAGTGTGCAGAGAAGCACGAAGGGCAAAGTTGATTACAAAGTCTGGCTGTAGCAGTGCAGCAGACTGTGTGAAGTGATTGCGCAAGAGAGAGCAGAGTGCGCAGAGATTGCAAAGGTGATGTAGACCAGTTAGAGTCTTGCAATAACAAAGGTATATGTCAAACATTTTTATTCAAAATTGAAGTCCAGTTGGTGCTGGCAAATTAGGGGTTGGTGCTCCTTTCTATTGGTGCAGATAAATAAGGGGTTGGTGCTCCTTCCAGTTGGTGCTGGTAAACAAATTGTAAAGTTGGTGCTTTGCAAGAGGCTGGATTTGGATAGGAGTCCAAGCAGCCATTCTTTTTGAGGAGTAGCCATTTTGGTGAACCTCGTTAAAAATCTGTGTTGTGTGATGTTCTCTTGCGGTACTTATTATATCTGTTTATAAGTTTTATCTGCTGCAATTTTTAGAGTTGTTTATTTATCTTTTGGAATGCTACACTGATTCACCCCCCCTCTCAGTGCCATACTAAGTACAACAGGATAGCTCTCATTCCTATATGTTTTCCCAAAATACTAGTAAAAAATATTATTTCTATGAAAGAGCATTCCTATGTCATGGTGATAGTTCCATCCTAAAGCAATAATTTTTATTACGATCATCAACAATAAACACTTTCCTTCATAATAGTTACAAAACTCAAATTAATTATAAATTTTATTTTATTTGGTCCTAACTAAGTTGCACTATAATTAACATAAACTTATATCATGTTCAATATGAGTACCTATTATTGATTAGTTAACTTAATGAGTTGAAATTAAGAAAATTGATTAACATATGTAGGAGGATCAAACATATTATTTCTAAACAGTGTCATACATAATATCTCACAAATTCTAGATGAAGCAGGTGTAATACATGTAAATGATACTTTTATCTAAAATCCACTTAGGATCCTTCTATTAGGTTAGTCATATCAATCCGTAGATAATATTACTATTAGAATTTTTCTTTAAAATTGGTATACAATCATTATATAAAAAACAAATTGCTCTTCTTGCCCCCTAGAATATTCATCTACTTTTATAGGAAATCCTTACCTTGAGTTTAATAAAGAACTATTTAAAACCACATAAAAGTCTTAAGCCTCCTAAGGAAACATTCATTAAGGAATCAATCAACTTTAGCATCAATTAAATCAAAGAATTGATAGATTAGAGTATATTTTTCCAAGGTAAGAATATTAAGTAAATGGTATCCATCTTCATGGTTAGTATCCTTCAAGATTAGTTAAATATTTATCTCATTATATTTTTTTGATTGTATTATACTGTATTGTATTATATTGTAGAGGGGAAAAACTACCCTATCACATATGATTATTGGTTAGATCCACTATAAAATGAGATGAATGTGGGGGTGTGTTATATTCTTTACACTCTAGGGCTTGGGATCAAGGGGTTCACCAAAAATAGTTTAATGACTCACTCCAAGTTTGGGGTGGAGATATTTTATGTGTATATTGAACAAACACCTATGTTTGGCCTCTCTAAAATCTAAGCTAAGGAAATGAAAGAACAATGCAAGACAACCAAAGATGCAAGAAGATAAGAAACTAACCCTAGAAATATTTTTGTTTTTTGTTGATGACTAAACCCTAACTTGCAATAATTTTTTTTTTTAGCAAGGATTTTAGAGAATGCACAAATAAATTTAACCCTAGGATGCAAGACTACATGCTTTTATTCTTCAAATTCCTAGAAATAAAAGACCAAATATTTTATTTTTCTTTTATGATCAAAATATAAAACAAAAATGACAAAGACACTTACCAAACATCTTAAAGATCTACTAGGGTACTTACCTAGATTTTATGGTTGATAATAGCTTTAACTTGCATATTTAATATCCAAAGAGCTTCAATCCTACAAAATAGTTCACAAAACCTTAAAAAATTGGATCAACATTTGGGGGTCTACTTAGGCTACTATATGACTAAGCTTGGAGGTGTTACAATCAAGACCCTTGGTAATTTTAGTTGTTTGTTCAAAAATATAATGATATTTGATATTTGGAACAAGAAAAAACAAAATGGAATGGAAATGCAACAACAAAATGAAATGAAATGGAATGTAAGTGATAGAAACTAAAATGCAAGCAACAAACTAGGGTTTTGGGAAGCAAAAATTTACCCCCAAGACCTAATTGACCAAATACATAACTTATAATGAGGGTGCACAAATTTGGTTTACCAAATTCATATCTTGTATGGGTGGGGCATAAATTTATGTTCAGATACACTTTTTAAGTCCCAAAATGCTGAAATATGCAATGCAAAATAGCAAAAAATAGAGCTAATGACTAATAATGCAAGTAAAATATTTGGTTAGCTTATGGAGGAAACAAGAAGCAATGAGAATATGAAGGAATACATTTGGAATTGTGGACTTCTCCAACCATCAATACTCCACTTGATCCCCAAGGATAGCCAACACCATAATAGGAAAACAATAAAAATAATAAATCACAACAAAAGAGCACTTGTTAGTGAATAATGAGCGAGTTAAGATGTAGGATTATCCAAAAAATGATTGTGGAAAAAGAGAAATTCCAATAATCTATTTATAAGATGTTTGGAGAGCTAAAAGGTTGGGAAAGTTAAAGTTCATCATGGGCAAGGATCGACACCAAAATGGACCGACGAGGGGTGGGGTTGTCGACACCAAAATGGGCTAACGAGGGATGGGATTTTTGAGATGAAAACCCCTAAAATGCTAAATTTACACCTAGTAAATATAGGGTGCAAATTTGGTAAGCCAAATTCATGCATCATATAGATCGAGCATGAATTTGATAAAGCTAAGGTAAAAGGACAAAGGAAGAGGGGAAACATGCCCCAATTTTGCACTTAGTAAGCTTGGGTGGCTTCCTAGGGATCTAAGGAAATATTGACTCATTTTTATGGGTTAATTTTCCATGTCTATATTTTTCCCCCTCTTTGATGCATTTATGGCCAAATAAATGCATCAAAGAAAGATGTAGACTCCTATGGGAAAAAATAGTGAATACACACAAAAAGGGGTGTTCGGATTTGGATGGAGGGGTGGTGCAAAAAGGGATGTTCCCATGAATACCACAAATTTACATGCAAATTGAGGCATCATTTCCATTAATGCCTCTAAGGATAGGGTTCCCCCTCAAGTTTTTTAAGGAATGTGAGATTCCTAAAAAAACTAGAAAAAGGCGAAGGAAGCAAAAACAAGAAAGGCAAAGAAAAGTAAAGAAGAAAGAGGAAAAGAGACAAAAGGAATAAGGGAAGGAGATAGAATAAAGAGAGGGAAAAAAATGAAGAGAGAGAAGTAAATTATGGAAAAAGAAAAGGAGGGAAGAAAATATGGAAACGGAGCTCATTTTCACCATGCGAGGAGAAGAAAAGAGCTCTAGAGGGGAAAAAGGATAATGGTGCTTCCAAATCACTATGTTGGCATGGTGAGAGGTGATGATGGCACTACTATAGATTAGAAAAAGCTACATATTGAGACCCACTTGATAGAATTAGTTTTTGTACCTACACATATAATGTTTTAGCAAAAAAATTAAATTTTTAGGATTTTTAAGCATTTTTTTGCAAAATTCATCATGGAGTGTGAATTTGGTCATGGAATGTGAATTTGGTCAAGTTACCTTTCCAAATTCATTCCAAATAATTTTGAGGCACAAATTTGGTAAATTTTACAAATTTTTTTTTTTTTAAATGATCCTAATGAAATGTGTGAATGTTGTTATGTTGATTGTGTAGCTAGAAAAGCATGGTGGTCAAGCACACTCAAGGACACAATGAGAGAGCTCATAATGGTAGAGAAGGAGACACTAGAGAATGTGGGGCTATTAAATCTAGTGTAGATGCCCCATGTTGAGGCTGATAGGGCACTATTGATGGCTCTGGTAGAGAGATGCTATCTAGAATCATCCACATTCTAGTTACCAATAGGGGATATGACCATCACATTAGAGGATGTGTTGCATGTCTTGAGGATCCCAATCAAGGGAAGGATGGTTTACATGATATGAGTACTAATGACGACATCATAGATGATGTTAGAGGACCTAACACATGTGATCCATTAAAGTGGATTCCATGTCTATGAGATGCCATGTTGATATAGAGTTGGGGCATTAACATTTATACTATGTGGGGTGGTGGTAGGGATGTTGGTATGCCATATGAGTAGGTGACATCTACCATGGTCACTAGTAGGAGTAGTGGTATACATGCAATATCAAGGAGTTATATTTGCATGGGAACCATATATGCTAGCCTACTTATATAGGATGTTGCACGACATCATGTATAAGTGGTAGATAGGGCTGATTTGCATGATGTTGCTCTAGGTGTGGTGCTAGGAGCACATAGTAGTTTGGAAAATGAATACACTACTAGGGCCATTACCCAATTTTGGATGGCAAGTAACATATAGGTGGATCTAACACTACGAGTGTGGGCATAGGGTATATGTTGGTGTCTTGCCACTAGGGGGGTAGGTGATAATCAATCTGTAGGAGCACAAAAGCATATGGTGATCATGGTGTCTACACCATAGCTAGATAAATTATATAAAAAAGCTATTTTGAGTTAGGAGGATCCAATGGGTTATCACTAATAAGGGTGAGTAGGAGCTATACATATTTGAATGAGAACAATGCTAGTTTGACATTCTATAGGAGATTTTAAACCTTTGAGACTACTAGTTCAATAGGGCGAGGAGGGACTTATTGGGAGTTAGAGGTACTCTTTATGTGGGAATATGAGCATAGAAGGACCAAGATGACCCACTATACATGGATCTAAGGGTGGATTATGTTGGGGTAGCTTTTGGGTACAAGATATGGTATAGGAGCATTACACCCTCAAGGACCTTCCCACTAGTTCTAGTGTAGAAATGCTATATTAGAAGTTGATGAGTGTAGCTAGCACTTTGAGAGGCCATTCTATGCACCATGGAATGGGAGTAGAAGGGCACAGTCCCATAAAAACTAGCCTAGGCTTATGTTCAAGTGGGGATAGTGATGACCACAAGGGGATAATCACCATCTCTAGCTAAGAGGGAGGGGGGATTTTAGGATTTACCTCTATAGTGATATAGATAGGACCCAACAAGGTAGTAGGTATAGGGGATAAAGTGAGGGATATTATGGTTCTATGAGATATAGTAGTAGTTATGCAAGCAAATATGAACACATTTTTTGTAGCATTGGACTAGGCCTGAGTAGAGCAAAATATGGTGAGGGTTGAGGTAGATTGACTTAGTGAGAAGATGGACTAGTTGGAGTGAGAGTGGTAATAGGCCTAAGTAGAGGGGATGATTATCATTATAGGTAACCAATAGAGCAAGGGAGGCCACCTAATACTGATAGAGCTACATACAATGAGGGAGTCATATGAGATGGTAGTGTGGAGGGAAGGCTACAACCAGATGGTATACTTCCATGCCATGCCAGAATATCAAAGGGATCCTATATCATCATCCATATGATCATAGATTCAATTATAGTTGTAGGTATAATTTGGTTCATGATCTATGAACATGGCTCCTCCACCATCCCTAGCAGGTAGAGCATAGAGGATAGGCTCACATGACTAGGACAAGAATTAGGATGAATTGTCAATTTTAATTGCATCATGCATCCCTAGGGATGGTTGAGTGTGCCTAAGCTCTCTACTATGGCACATCGATCAACTGGTATGCACATATTTATTTTGAGTAATACAAGCTACTTTATTTTATTGTGTGTTAAATGTGTGAATGATGATCATGAAGAGGATGAGTGCAATGTTGGATGATACTAACTAAACAAAATGTATGAATGAATCTAACTAAATAAAATGTAGTCTACAATGAATTGAAAAGTGAGCATATGGAAATAAGAAATAAAATAAAGAAGAGAGAATAAGGAAACAAACAAGAAAATAAGAGAGAAATATGGAAGAAGAAGAAGAAAACAAAAGCTCCAAAAGATAAGAAAGAGAAGAAAAGTAGGAGCAAAACCCTTGTAAGGATGTGTGCTCTCAAATGACTGAGATGGAGGCTACCCCTCATGTATGGCCATGAAGATATCCTACAAGGGTGTTATTCTCACAAATATGGATAGGTGTGGAACGAAACCTGCTATGGGTGTAGTTCTTGCTAATGGCCAAATATGAAGAGATACCTGCAAGGAGGTATGCTTGCAAATGAACAAGATGGAGGCTACCCCTTGTATGTGGTCATGAAGCTTATCCTATATGGGGTGTTAAGATGTGATTGGTGTTTCCAAAATGAGTACTACCTGATAGGGGTGCGGTGTGCACAAAATATGTATGAGCAAAGCATAATAAGGTGAGTGTGTGCATGTGTTAGAAGAATATGGAAGAAAGAGAGAAGAGAAAAAATATAGTGTGTATGTGCATCCCTAGTGAAATTTCAAGAGCTAAGAGGTGTGCGTAAGATAGTGTCCATATGAGTACCATGAATAATATCCATGTGGTATATACCCTATATTATGAGGACCCCTTAATAGGTGAAAGATAAATAAGGAGAAAGCGTGAGCAAAAGAAAAAGGAGAGAGAAGAAGTAATGTATATCCTTTGTCTTGGGGAGGATAATAAATTATTAAAAATTTCAAGGACAAAGGACATACAAGAAATGAAGAACTATATCCCTTGACTTGGAAGAAGTTTTATGATCATTTTATACTTTCAAGGTCAAGTGATATAAGAGAAGAAAATATGGACAAAATGTAAAGATGAAAATGCATAAAAATTGGCCCTATATTAGGGATTTTCTAGACATCAGAGTCCTAGTATGAGTGCAATGAATGTGAGCTAAGATATAACTAGGTTTCATTACTTTCAATCCTCATGAAGTCCCCAAAAAATTATATGATCAATAAATCATGCAAATATGGTCAAGCAGTAATGTAATTATATGATAAGCATAAATGCAAAAAAAATAGAATGTTGGGCAAATCATGCAAGATATGATAGGTAGTAATGCAGTATGAACAAGAAAACCAAATTTAGTATGAAAACTAAGCTAAATGTAATATAAAAATATAGAGTTCCAAGTTATGCATAGTATCTCTTTAGATGCATTATGTTCATTGGTTATTTAAGTTATTTTTTACCGTCTAAAGAAGCTAAATTATAGGAACTTAAGCCAAACTTGGCCATTATGACAAAGGATCCTAACCAATTGGGCTGAAACATGCCTTTAATATATTAATGGGCATTGGTTTTATTTTGGTTCTCCTTGAGGAAAATGTCCTCAACTTCAAAAGAATTATTGCAAACTCTCTTGGAATAAGATAATGTTAGCTTTTGATGAGTATATGATATAGAAAATGAAACCACAAGATGTAATATAAGCAAGCTATTATATCTATATACCACTAAAAAAATAAAACAAAGAGATAAAATTATGCAATATATACCACTAATGAAAGCTCACAAAAATAGTACAATGAAGTATAATGAAGGACATGAACACTCCACAAACTATTTTTAAAGGAACTACATTGTACTCCTCTACCAATCTATACTTTGCACTCTTTATGTTCTCTCACCTCTTTTCACTCACTATAAGGCCTATATATAGGAAGATAAGTTCCTTTTCCCTCACTCTACCTTTAAATAAATCCTATGACTCATGTACATGTGGACTACATGCATATTTACATCATTTCATATTCTATCACTTTTGCATTTATTACATGTTGAAGTAACTCTTAACTTTACTCTAAAGTAAAATCCTACTCTAGTAATGTACTAAAGGTGGTACATTGATATATACTTAATAATGTAATATACTCTAACACCCCCTGTATTACATTATTTTGGTATTGAAGACTTTAGTATTAAATATGGATCTTTGACTTGGTTTTGGAATTTAGCTCTTCTCTCTTTCTTCCTTTATTATCTTCTTTGTCTTAATTTGGATTGTTCTAGCTCTTCTTATTTTGTTTTTGTCTTCATGTTGTATCTTCTTGTCATTTTCATTTCACTGTATTTTGTTGTTTCAGGGTATTTGGAAGAGTCTTTGACCTTGTAGCCTTCTAGGTATCCTTGATGAACTAGTGATCTCATAATCTCACAAGTCATAAGAGGATCATAAATTCTTCCATTTATGTTCCTTGGATTTTTGTATGGCCTGTTACCTTTATCTTCAAAAATATCAAGCTTAAACTCATTATTAGTAGATGCTTCTAAAATAAGAACTTGGAGGAAATAATATAATCTGAATATTAGTCTCTCCTCAAATATTTTATAGTACTTGTCTTTGTAGTAACAGGAGTAAGATGAATGAGATTTTCCTCCACAATATTTATAGGGATGGAAACTCCAATAGTTTACCTTCTCATGACCAAATTGGCTGCAATAGGAGCATAGTAAAAGTATCCCAACTCCTTTGTTGTTTATTTTAGGAATATCATGTTTATCTATTTCCTTGATGAAATAGTTAAACCATGTATGTACAATTGAAGCTATTCCATCTTTACTTCTTTCATAAATCTATATGAGGTATTTTTCATTAATATTATTTTATATATTTTGGATATGATCTTCAATATATTCATTAGTATAATTATAATCAAATCCCTTTACTATCTTAATAGAAGATATTCGTAAAGAATATACTTTCACCAAACTATTAGTTTGTGAGTTTTCAAAAATATTTTTAAATTCCATTGATTCTTCTCTTCCATTTTCATCTTTCTTATTATCCATTGAATTCTTTAAAACATAAATTATTCTTTAAAATCATATTGATTTTTTCCTTTCTCATTTTCTAATTACATTATTTAATGTGTTCTTTGGAGTGGACATCCTTATAGATCCCTAGTTTAGAGTATGTGAACTATTTTGACAAAACAATTCTAAGACTTGTAGGATCCTTGTCTCCCTAGTGATTAGAATATACTCTAATCTTGGTAAAGTACTTTGCAAGTAATAGTTCATATTTTTAGTTGATTTTGTAATATTTTGGGAATGATAATAATCAACTTCTATTTTCACCTAATTTCTCCTATTGAACTATGCACTTATCAATTTGATGGAGTTCTCTATGGTTGGATTTATTTTGTTCTTATAATGTGACTGTGAGACAAGTGTAAAAAATAAGTTATAACTCTTTTAAAGAAATAAAAAATTTGCTTTTCTATCCTTCAATTTTCAATGGTTCAATTTTAGAAATTCCAATTAATTAAGTTTTGATGTAATACTCCTTATATCTCCCTAATTTGGAAATTTATAAATTGATAATATTTGCAATAATAATAATTTGTTCCAAGTAGAATGTCTTATACCTCCTATGATATTAATTGCAAATATTAATATACTTGTATTTCAACTAATGTGATTTGAAATACTATTAAGGATATAAACTCTTATTTGCTTTTTGGTTTACTAAGGTTAATTTTGCATGTATCTTCAATGCAAATGATGATAACTTTAATCTTACATACTGTAGACACCTAAATCGCGTAAATCAGATAAGACTACCAGTGCATCACATATGCCACTCTTATCGACATCATATGGCCCCATTGGGCACCCCTCTAGGCTTGCATAAGGCTCCAAAACACATTTGGAAAGGTTCCTAGTAGTTTTGGGCAGTTTTGGGGCATATCCTGATGACCGTCCCACCAAGGCACGATCACAGATGGTGACCGTCCCACCCAAGGATGGCCATACAAAACTGTGCCTGGGTGGGACGGTCCCTAAATAAACCCTCCAAAAAGTCAATAGATGCATGAAATGGCAATCAAAGACTACCATTTCCATGTCTAATCAACCCAAATTGATTTGGGACCTGCCATGGAAGTTAGGAACTCCAAATTAGGAGCCCCAAAGGGGCAACCTTCCCCCACCCAATGCATGCAAGGGTTTTGACAAGTGGTGGCACTTGCCTCACATGACAAGACTTGTACCTTTGCCTTAGATGCCCTATTTGGGCTATAAAAAGAGGTGCATTCACCCATTTTAGAGGAGGAGAGTTGAAGTATTTTAGCAATGAAGTGCTACCCAATTCCATCCTCACCTTTTGCAAACCATCATTTACCCTCCTTTGGCCTTGAAACCCTCTTCATATGAAGGCACTTTCAGGGGCAATAGAAACCAATCCAAACCATTCTAAACCAGAAAAATTGAAGAGAAATTTGGCTCCATATGCTGACACAACCTTTAAACCTATTTTGGACCAAATCCCATTAGTATTGGTGGCAAAACTTGAGCAGATTTGTAACCGTCCCACCTGGGGACAGTCAAAAGCAGCTAGATGCACCACCTAGGGATGGTTAGAAAATAGTAGAGAATTTGGAAGAAATTCCACCATAGACCCTTTAGAAATGTTTATATTAGCCTATGGTCCAAATTTGATGAGATTTGGAGCAGTTTTGATGGCACTTTTGAAGTTCTCTTTGTTGCAGGTCTAGATGCCCCTGTTAGGTACAGTCACTACTTCTACTAACATTTACCTTCAATATTGTGTTTAGATATCTCCAAAAGTATCTAGATTACAACATATTCCATTTATATATCATTTAGAATAATTTGCATGTGTTATAGATTAGCTTTATTATTGCTAGATTAATGCTTTTCTATGTTTTCAAGGCTTTGATTTTATAACACATATTCTATTAACCCCTTTTCAATCCCTTGTGTTTAGGTGTAGGTATTCTCGACAGAAGGGAGGAGCTAAAGAGGCAAGGAAGAGAAGCCTAAGACTAGCTCTCAAGTGTGGTAACATGAGAGGAACACTAGAACATCGCTTTAAGGCCTTGCAAGGGATGAGATCCATTTGCACGTTGTAATGTTGAAATGTATCAAATTGTAAAGCCCTCAAGGGGAGGCATTGTAATCCTATTTTGAATCCATGAGTGAATTAATATAAGGAGAAATCCACCTCTTTTATCGCATATTGCTCTTCATTTCATATATTACTTATTGTACACTTTCCATTTTGAATGCATACTTTAATCTGCTTTGCATTGAAATAAAGTGCCCTTAAGGTGATGTCATAAATTTCACTTCTTCAGTGGTGATCACGGTATTTGAGATTATTAATATCTCCCCTTTAAATGAGCTGATTTTGATCTCCATTTTTTGTTTTGCAGGTTGTAGGTTTTGACCGTTCTGAGCAGAAACGACCCCTTTTATGCTAGGTGACATAGGGTGGGATGGCCATCTAGGTGACACTACTAGGGACGGCCTCAAAAAAACTAACCATTCCTTCTAGGGAAGGTTACAAAACTAGAGGTTTTCTATAAAAAAAATTTTAGAAACAACAAATTCCAGGTCAAAAAAGACACCTTTCCCAACCTTCAATTTGCATATATGTTGTTTAAATTAGTGAAATTTCAAAATTTTCTTATCTTCTTTATGCTTGTGAAGGTTAGATATCATCTTTCTGAATTCTTGCATTAATCAGATCAGAAAAATTAGGAAAATAATAGTAGTCTATATGCTTTTTGTCTGGTTTGCATGCTTGAAACTTACCAAAGAAGGTTAAGTTCATATAGGTTGTTAATTTTAGTGCTTTCCTTTTATGATACTAATGAGTCTAAAATAAAAACGTACTTTTATGCATATTAGTGAATCATCATTGTATGTTGTATTTTTTTATTTCAAAATTTTAAAAGGAACAACACACACAACATGATCTTCTTAAACATTGGTGAGTTGGACTTTATTCCCAACCACTGATTCCCATGAACCTTGTTCTATTTGCCAATACTAACTCCAATATCTGTCCTAACTATGCAAAATAACATGCATTCCTCTTCGGAGGGGTGTATCACTATGCACGAGGTGTTGGGTGAGGATCGGTAGGACTTATGCTCTGTGATTGGGTATGGAATTCATCACCATACTTTATATTGGATTACATGACCGAAAGACTATGGAATTAATCACCATACAGATTATCGAGATGCGAGTGTATAGGTGAAAACCTTTAAAATTTTGAGTATTACATCAAAAAAATCAAACACACCAAGTATTTTCTTTACAAAGAAACACATCTTGAAACAACATCAAACAATTTAGGATTCACATTTTAAAACTTAAAGAAGATAATCATCTCTATTTTTGAGTGTTTCTATTTTTTTTTTTTTTTCAAATTCATAAAAATTTAAAGGATATAATCATATAGTAGTATAGAGTACATAGATATGGTACATACCCATAGCCAATCCCATTTAAGGGTGGAAGTTGTAGGGAGTAGGGAATAGGACATACAACATCTTCGCCTAGATCCCAAGGACATGGTCATACCTCCTTGGAGACCACCTACTCTTCCTAGACCTAGAGGGTCTGATAGGAGACCTAGAAAATAAGGGATCCCTACATAGGGCACCCCCACAAGTGATGGTCTCAACTTAGGAAGTCATATCCCTAATTTACGAGTGGCAGATGAATGGATGGTTACCCCTAGAACAACAAGAAAGGGACCTAGCCAACAAGGGACTCCTACATGGGGTACCCCCATAGGAAACAACCCCCTCTTAGGGAATTATTTCCATAATATAGATATTTCTAATGCCTTATATCAATAAGAGTCACCGCACAATGGAGCACTTCCCAATAGAGCAATCCCATGCATTCGTATGCCTGCTTAGTCTCCTCCTCGCACTGCTGTGTAGGAGTATGACTTGTCACCTAAGGTAGGGTTGAATGATCATCTTATGATTTCAAACCACCCTTCCCCATGGTGCCATGATCATGATGAGGGTAATACTCATTGCCATAGGTGACCTCATTCTACCTTACCTTTCCTTGTTTACGAGAGAATACCTAAGGAACATCCATATTATCCTCATTCAAATGTGTCAATGGAAGCATGTTGTGTCTCTACACCAGTAGATTATGAAGAAGATCTATTTAGGGGTGAGCCTCAAGTCAACGTAGCCTCTGTCAATCGAGGTAAAGCTATAATAGATCTCACAAACCCCCTTGAACAATATAGATATCAGAGTAACAGTGCTAAGGCACTTAGACCTAATACAACTGATCAGATCAATCAGTTGGTAAATAAGTATGCTGATCGCCAGGCCAAGTTTAATCAGCTTAGGTCTGATAAAAATTGCCTAGATATTTTAGAGTAGCAACAACAATTAGAGAAAGAAAGACTTGAGCACCAAATTCAAGAAACTTTGTATTATGGAGGTGCTACTCCTAATACGTGTAGACAGGAGGCTCACCCGAGGTAACCAAAACTCCAACAAGATAGGTCTCCTAGACCTAATCCTCTATTTCCTCCTAGACCTCCTAGGCCTAAACAAAATGTATATGATAGGCCAAACATAGATCACCTTCAAGAGGCGTTAATTCCTTCTTGTAGGCCCATACGTGAAACACCCTATGGGGCTTACGATGACTTGGAACAAAATGAGTATTATGTAGAAGCGCCTTATGAAATAGTGGATGATGTCAATCAACCACCCCAACCTATGCTTAATATTTCTCGTACACCTCTACGAGTTCAAAACAAGGAAGATGAAATCACATCCTCAGATGCGAATCAAGCTTTGCTTGCATTCTTAGAAAATGTAGAAGGTAGGATAGCTAGCAATAGGCTTCAAAAATCCACTTTGTGTCAGCTAAAGAATCAACCATTACATCCATCCATTCCTTCCCCGATATACCCTGAGCATTTCAAAATGCCAAAATTGGATAGATTCAAGGGAGAAGAAGATTCTCAAGAGCACGTTACTAGATTTTTAAATCTGTGCTTTAACATACAATACAATGATGCATTGCTCCTTAGAACTTTTCTAAGTACCTGTAGACATCTAAAACATGTCATGTTGAAGGCGACTACTCATATGGGCATGCTACAAGACCATATGAACGATCTTGGACAAACTCCAAGATATAGCAGTGGTTCTAACCACTCAATTTGGGCTCCTTGGCCTAATCAATCTGAACTACAGCCCAGACCTGCAGTCTATAGGCTGAACTACAGCTGAGACCTATGGTTTACAGTCTAGACCATAGTTGTAACCTGTGGTCTTAATTAAAGTTTAGTTGGCCTTCATCCGAGCCAAATCAGTTTGAACGACCATTTTTTCTAGAAGACAATGGTTAGAGGACGGAAGCTTCCAATCCAACTATCCTAACCACCCCTTCTTGATCTTGGCTTCTCCATGAAGCCATCCCTAGCCCTGGGACATCCTATAAGTACCCCTAAGAATTAGGGCAAATAGAGAGAGTGCATTTTGGATATCAAAGCAGCAAAGCCCTGTCGAATTGTGGACTCACCTGAGTGCATAAAGAGAGCCTTATTGCCATCACCATTGTCAATTTTTCAAGCATCATGACGAATTAGGCCATGGATGCCCTAAGGACCTAGGAGAGCCAAGAAATGCTAATTTGGGCAAACAGAGGCCCTATTCAATGATTCAACCACTAAAATTGTTAGAAGGACACCGAAGGTGACCCTTGAACATCAATTGGATAAGGAGGTCAAGCCCACTACCCCTGATTCAGAGGGTAAAATCACTTGAGTATTAACCATGACTTTCAACCGTGGTTTATAGTGCATAATGTGCATCAATGTTGTGGTTTGCAACAAAGGTATCACCACCTTACTGTTCTCATTTCTGCTTGTTTAACTAGATTAGATTAGTCATTCACATGGTTAAATTGTAGTTTTAGAGACTTCTGATCGATAGATTAGTGTTTTTGCTAATTTATTTTCATCATAGTAGTTTAGATGTTAATGGTTTCTTTTTACGTTATAATGCTTCATTTTGAGCAATTGATTCCATAGATTGATAGTTGTGCTCTTCATTTACATATTTCCATCAATATTGATATTATTTGCATATGTTTAGCATAGTTTATGCATTTTATTGATTTGATGTAATTATGCTACTTTCATGCTATTTGTCTTTAAAGGGCCTCATAATGAGAGGTTGGCTATGCTTTTGATATTCTTTTGTTGTTTCTTGATCACAGGAAACAAGTTTCTAAGGAGCTACAACCATTCATTTCCTTCCTCAATGTGAAGAAGAGGGTCTACTCCACCCTAGCATAGTTCGTGTCACCATAAGGCCTTGATAGTGCATTTCACCCCCGAGGGGGATTGAAATAATTGTAATTGCGTATCAAAATAGAGTATCCCTAAGAGGGACTTACTTGTAATCAAAAACTCATTAATTTTAATGGAATAATAGAAGCATTTCTTGTAATTTATATGTGTTTTGTCCATTTATGTGTTTGAATATCAAATATATCTTATTTATGCAATTACAAAATTTCAGGTGCATGTATTTTTGGTCGTATAGAAGGCGATCATGACGGAACTCCATAATGCATGCAATCTAACTGTTGTTTCTTGGTTTTGGGAGTTGCAGGTACAAACCGTAACTATCAATTGCGGGCCAAAAATTGAACCATAGGTTCAACACATGGTTTACAGTCTGAACCGTAGACCAGACCTATGGTTTACACCTGACTACATAGACAACAAAAATCAGAGTGCATATCAACTCAAGACCTGAGGTAGGCCCTATTTTCCACTCTCTATTATGTTTTTACTCTTTGTGTTTTTATAGAATGCTTATTTTGAAATGCAATTAGGAAAATAAAACTAAGAAAAATGAAATCAATCATGTCCTAGTTCGTTTCAATTTGCATTTGTAGAAAGGCGCTACTAGGAACAATGGACCTATGATTGCAGTCCACCCTAGGCTACAATGTGCTTGATAGAGTGTCTTGTGTGGTTTGCATGTGTGAGGCCCAATTAGAGGCCAATTATCATCGTAATGTGCATTGTCTCAAAGAGCATCTAGAATAGCTTGCATTTTCTAAATTTGAAATGTTCTTTCATTTGCATAGCATTTAGAAAATGAGCATGAATGTTATATGATGCATTTCTTTTATGTACATTAAAATGAACCACACACACCACTTGGTTCTTAAACGCTAGTGAGTTGGGCTTGACATCCAACCACTAGTAGGGTTCAATAACAATGGGCGTAACTTCCATCTATTGGTCTAAATCCTACGAACCTTTTGGATACTAGACCAATACTGGATCTGAGAACCTTTCATACCCTAGAAAATTTTCATGTATTCTCTTCGAAGGTATAACGTTGACTAGGGGAAAATGGGTGAGGATCTGGGAGGACCTGTGCTCCCTGACTATGTGTGGGCTTCATTACCACACATTATAGGTTGGATTACGTGACTTGGATTTCATAGCCAAGTTGTCGAGCTACGAGCATACAGGTGAAAGCCATTAAACTGAGAATAAAATCCAACAAGTTTTGCAAAACATGATAAGATTTTCTACACTGATACAACAAAACTTGAAAACACATCAAATAGTTTAGGGCTCATTTTCAAAATTTAATACGAGATAATAATCATTGTATACCTTGTTTTATTAATAATAAAAGATACATCTATACACTAGGTACACAATGGTGGATACACAGGGTGGTCATCAAAGATCTAAACCTAACATCGATGACCAACCCCTAACCAATTCACAGTAGCACGTGTCAAATCCTCACCCACATGATAGAATCGAACATCATTTAGCAAGCAATAGAGGAGATAACTCGACATGAGGGGAGCCCGTAGAGCATACCCAGGATAGAGGAGCTTCAATACACTCCTCTAGGCATAGGATAGAATAGGGAGCCTCTCAGCATGAGGGTGCTCCAATCGAAAGCCATTACTAAGACCACACTACATGCACATCCACGGGATCAATCGAAGAGTTTGTTGTGCAGGAGACCAGGTTGGTGCCCCTACATACTAATTCCAAAGGAGGATCCATGCCTCCACCTTTTGAGTATATAAGGACTAGAGATCCTACCATTCAAGGGTAGGCAAACAAGCTTACTATCGAGCATAGGTCTACCATACTCCCATGTGTGGTCCACCATGCAAGATAACCATTGATATATCAAAGGTGGGAGCTAATGACACACCACTACATGAGTGATGGTGGTCTAAATAACTAGAGGATCTAGGTAGTGTCTTAGAGCAATTAGGCTACAAGCCTTCCACTCCACCCACTCGTGCCCTGAGTGAGCGTAGCGTGAGTGTCGTTAGGACTACTAGAGCATGGAGAGGCTTATAAGCACCCTCATGTCACACACCCACTATCTATGCATGGTGGTTCATAGTATAGGACACATCAGGATGCCAATGTTGTCTTCATAGATAGAGTCAAAGGCACAGTATATCAGTTCGATGGGTATAAAAACCACAAGGTCACTAATATAGAGCAAGGATACCAGAGGCCTCCCACGGTCGATAATATCAATAGATCACATCGACTAATATCAGAGCAGAAATACCAACTCCTCCAAGATCAATTGGAGGATGCTCACCTAGAGAGAAAGTGCATCGAATATGAGAATATTCAAGCATAGAGGCTCATTAGATAGAGGCTCTATGAGCAGTGCATGTGCAAAGAGCGTATCCTTGCCCAGAAGGAGTGCATGGAGTAGGAGGATAGGTTAGCTAGG
The DNA here is from genome assembly GCA_028583015.1 of Wollemia nobilis. Lineage (NCBI taxonomy): Eukaryota > Viridiplantae > Streptophyta > Pinopsida > Araucariales > Araucariaceae > Wollemia > Wollemia nobilis. The sequence continues at coordinate 3,868,227 of JAQPPZ010003192.1, read as the reverse complement.
GCTGGTCTATATCCTCATGATGATCATAGAGAGCATATTTATAGGAAGGATTTCTCCCAAGTCGATATGCATCAAGAGCAAAGAGACACTTGTACTCATGCTAGTTCCAAATGGAGGGATCGGCCTCTACCGCTCAATGATCAGAGGAAGAGGCAACATGAAGAAGCAGAGGGATATGGATATGAGCAAGAATATCCTGAGAGCTCTTGAGCTGAGGAGGAGGAAGAGAACCACCCTCCATCTCGTACAAGGAAGAAAATACCTCCTAAGCCACCTCCACATCAACTTAGGGAGGAGGACTTTCTATATTCGGAGGCCTATAAGGCCTTAGCCAAGAAGGTCAAAGCCATCGAGAGACAAGGTGCGACTATTCAAAAGTTGACATTAAGAAAAATTCATAATGAGCCTTTGGATCCTTCGATGCCTACTCTGGCTTACCCTGATGATTTTGATATGCCCAGGTTAGACAAGTTTAAGGGTGATGAAGATGCATAGGAATATATCATGAGCTTTCTGGATGCTTGTTCTCATATAGCAAGAAATGATGCATTTTTGTTGCGTACGTTCATCATGACACTTTCTGGTCCATCCTAGGAGTGGTTCAATCAACTAAAGAAACATATCATAACCGGTTTCAAGAAATTAGCTGATGCATTTCTTGAATGCTATTCATTTGGCATCAAGAAATATGCCAATATTTCCAATCTGGCTATGCTAGTTCAGCACGATGATGAGCCAATAGAGAAATATGGAAAGAGATGGAGGAGACTAATGGTGAATTTGACATTCCCTATTCCTACCACAAAGTTAACCTGAATGTTTACGAAGAGTTGTGCCAAGAACATCTTGTTACTATTGTAGCTGCAGTAGTATCCTAGTTAGAAGAGGCTTTGGCACAAGCCAAAGTGATCGAGTACATCAAGTTGTAGGAATGCAACTTGAAGCTCAAGAATAGGAGATAGGGACAAAATAAGAGTACCACAAAATAATAGGGCATGCAGGCCCATGTGAATCAAGTGGTGCTGAATATCCAAAGGGAGAACAAGGGGCAACAAAAATAGAATTATCAAGCCCAACCTCCTCTTGCGTAGTATGAAAAGTGTAACAATAATTATAAGGGCAAGAACAAAGATCAACACCCACCTCACTAGTTCACACCATTGACGAAATCACTCACATCGATTTTCCATCAGTTGTATGAGGCCAAGGCAATTAGATTACCCGAAATCAAGCTGGTAGACCCCAATGAACCCAAATCAAAGGGGTTCCAAGAAGATTTATTTTGCATTTTTCATCAAATGAAATGCCATGAAATTGAGGTGTGCTATAATTTCAAACACATGGTGCAAAATATGATTGAAAAATGTGAGCTTGTAGTACCGCACAACCCGTAGGCGCTTGATAATCAGAATATGGGGAGTTACAAAAACCCCTTGCCAAATCATGAGGCACCTCGTAACAACATTGGCTAGGTCAACCAGGTGTGAGTTGAACCACATACCCAGGGGTTCGTAAGCATGGTGAACGTTGTCACTAGACATGGGAGATATGAACAAAAAAATCAACATCATGCTCCCATTAAAATACAAGCCACGTAGAATCAGTGACCAATACGAAATATTCCAGGCCCACCAACAAGACCGATGGTGACCATAAGGAGCAGGTTGGTCAAAAACCTGCAGATAAATCCTACATATTTGTCAATATATGAGCTAATACAACAGCCCCTAGGCACAGGGAGACTCTTATGGACATTTTAAGGTCCATTGAAGTACAATCCCAGGATGCACAGGCATTTACTAATTTTTTGGGACATGTGTAGCAGTGTTAGGAATCAATGATCCAAATTTATGATCATGATATAAGGACGGTTTATACAACCATGGTTGACCCACCATTGCATATAATCGTATGTGTTAATCACATGCCATTTAAAAGGGTCTTTATTGATACTGGCTCATCGATCAACATAATAACGACTAAGGCGTTGAGTCATTTGAAGCTACCTAAATCACACATTGTGCCCACTACATTTATATTGAGAGCGTTTAATGACACACTATGTTTGACTATTGACATAATTATCCTACCCATGTAGGTAGGCCTAAAGACCATATCTATGATGTGTAATGTGATAGAAGGGGTCATTCAGTACAACATATTATTGGGTAGGCCTTGTATTCATGAAATACGTTGCATTCCCTCGATATTGCATCAGTGTGTGAAGTATATTCATGAGGGATAGGTTCACGTAGTGTCATCGGATGAAGAACCATTTAAGTTCATGAACCTAGTGGATTTGCCTAGGGGTTTCATACTCCCATCAACACACCTAGATGTTCAGCCAGCATCACCGGTAAAGAGTCCAAGAGGAAAACCAGTAGTACGTTCTCAACCAATGCCATATGTGTCATATATATTAGAGCACACCACTACTACTTACCTGAAACCATTGACATTAGTCATGCATCGAGATGAAAGGAAGTTGAAGGTAAAAATGGATGAGAAAGAGAAGGAGCATGAGATTGAGCTAGTCGTTGAGGAGGTTCCCACCCCTATGGAATTTGAGGAACCCCAAGACAAAGACGAGGAGGCACCTCAGCCTGCTTCACATACATATTTAGTAGGGTCATCCACACCATAGGTGATAGTACATCTCACCAACACTGGATTAGGTGAGTACCTTGTGCAGAATGTAATCTTTAGATCGATTCTGAAGACTACATAAGAGATGGGCCGACCATCCGCTCATCGTTACCTAGTTGGATCTATGGTTCCATTGGGAGAGCCACCTAATTAGACTAACTTCATCTATGCAAGGCTAGACTAGCTTCCAACACGAGAGCCCATGTATGAAGATGACAATGAACCTTTCATGGTAAACGTTCGTTATCTATCCAACTCGAAGTATGCCATGTGTATTTTTGAGCAATATCATTACCATGGATATGGCCTTGGTCTCTTTGAACAAGGGTGTAGAACTCTGATAGAACCGCGTTATCAGTTAGTCACTGATAGGTTAAATTTAGAGTTAAATATATGAGGGCATGACAATTTTCTCGTAGCATCCCTAGATCATCTATACCTTAGTATGGTAGATGATGTGGATTTTAATCCATATCATCTAAATCCTTCTAGTTTTTGGAGGAATCACCTTATGATATCTATCATCATCGTTGAGCCACTCAAAGATCATCATGAGGGGCTCCTTGAGCAGACTGAGATAGAACTAAATCCCAGAGATAACCTGGGACACCAAACCTATGATGCAATCGATGACACAGACGTGTAAGGGTGTAACCCCATTACTGTATGTGATCTCGAGCTAGGAGATGTTTGTAATGAAGATGGATCAAAGTCCACCTTCGATATGAGTGGACCAGACTTGACACAGATGAGGAATCCTCAAACAACGATGAATCTAGAGATGAATTCAAAGGTGCCTATGTGATGCCATGGTAGGTGTGTCATTTATTGCCTGTTGAATCAATACAAATTATCATAGATATCCTCCCCAACATTGATCATTTAGGGGAAGAAGCAGAGCTAGATTTCTTGGCAATGTCACACTTACGATATAATTATTTCATTTATCCAAATAGTGATGATAGCGAGCAAGCAGTCAGATTCATGGGGCCGCACTTGCCAGAGTGCCCCCTAGGAGTAGGGGCGAATGAAGGACTATATTATGATAGTGATGAAGAAGATGAGTTAGAGAGGGCCTACCTTGGTCCTCCTTATTTGTGTTACCATCGTCAACCCATAGACATAGATGAGGTCTATCGATAGTTACACGTTGGTCCTCGTTTGAGAGCAAGGCGATTAAACTTGGATCAAATTCATTGGTTGGTTAATCCCCTTCTGCCAACCTACATGGACCTTCATGAGCCAAATGATCCTATTTTGCATTCAGTGCATACGAAGGATCCAATTTTTAATAGTCCTCATAGAGAATACCCCTTTGTTCCTATGCCATTAGATCCAGATCATGGGTATGATGACTACGTAGATTTTTTAGAAGTCAGTGTGTGTGGTCCTAGAGATCAATTCCATTCCATAAACATGGTCTCCATTGATTTGACCACTCCACTCCACAATCTAGAAGATCCATCCAAACCATTGTATATTAACAAATATTCTATTGACTGGGATCGCGTTGATTCACCCGTTGAGCCTAAGGATTTATTCCCCAATGAAGAAATGTTGCAACCTTTCCATTTTGCACCAGGATATGCATATGATGTTTATCATGCTGAAAATGCTTCCAACACAGAACCTATCAACCCGAATGATGACATCCATATGATTCCTATGCCTCACAAACTTGAGGAGCGATCACATATGTCAGTAGAGGAAACCTTTGAGGTGGATATCAGTTATTATCCCATCAATGCAAAGAAGGTTAAATTTAGAGAGAGTCTCAATCCAGATGAGTGGGCCACCCTTATCCCTCTGCTAAAAGAGAGACTAATTTTTTTTGCTTGGATGTATAAGGATATGCCAAGTATAGACCCAAAATTGGTTACGCATAAACTTTTGCTAGATCTTATGAATAAGTCGGCCAAGCAAAATCTTAGAAAAATGCACCCAACAGTAGCCTTAATGGTGAAAGATGAGCTACAAAAGCTATTGGATGTGGAATTTGTGATCTCCATCGACTATCTAGAATGGGTGTCCAATATGGTACCCATGGGAAAAACCGATGGAAGAATCTGTATTTGCACGGATTTTAGAGACCTAAATAAGGCAACACCCAAAGATTCATTTTTGTTGCCCAATATTGATGCTCTCATAGATGCAACTGCAGGTCACAAAATGCTCTCCTTAATGGACAGTTTTTCTGGTTATAATCAAATTCATATTAAACCCGAAGATCAGCATAAAACCACGTTTATAATTCCATGGGGAACATTTTGCTACAAAGTTATGCCATTTGGCCTCAAAAATGTTGGTGCCACATATCAACGGGCCATGACATACATTTTTTTGTATTTGGCATAACTTCTGGAAAACTATTGGAAAACTACTAGGATTCATCCTCTCTAAGAGAGGCATCGAAGTTGACCCAACGAAGGTCAAGGCCATATTGGAAATGCATCCTCCCACAAATATTAAGGAATTAAGGATCCTTCAAGGCAAGGTAGCATCGATAAAGTGATTTATCACTCAACTATCAAATAAATATTGACCCATGAATCAACTACTACATAAGGGAGTCCCATTCAATTGGGATGAGGACTGTCAAGTAGCCTTCACTGAAATAAAGAAATACCTGGAAACACCACCAGTTCTAGCTCCACCAAGGCTAGAGGTGCCTTTTCTACTATATATATCGACAATTGACTTTGCACTAGGAACCATGTTAGCCCAAAAGAAAGTGCAAGGCAAATAACATGCCATATATTATATTAGTTGAACCTTGGTGAGCTATGAGCTCGGGTATGCATATGTGGAAAACTTATGCTTAGCAGTAGTGTTCGCTACAAAGAAATTGTGACACTATATGTTATGTCATACGACATATGTTATATCCAAACAAAATCCTTTGCAGTACATGATGATAAGACGTATCACAATATGTGTCCTATAAAGTGGATCATGCTATTGATGGAATTTGATCTGTAATTGATAATATAAAAGTCCATTAAGGGATAGGTCATAGAAAATCAATTAGTTGAGGCACCACTATCAAACAGTAGGCCTCTAACAATGGAGATTTTGAATGATGTAGTTTTCGTCATATCTAAAGCTCCCAAACCCGAAGAACAAGAGAATAATGTTGATATGACTCTGTTATTCGATGGTTAGAAGTGCAAGCAATGAGGTGGTGCTGAAATAGTATTATTCATGCTATAAGGAGCTCCAATGTCCTTGTCATTTAAGTTGGATGTTTCATGCACCAACAAAAATGTTGAGTACGAAGCCCTACTACTTTGCCTCCACATAGCCATCACCATGAATATTAAGATATTGAACATCTTTGGAAACTCCTTGCTCATAGTAAATCAAGTCAAGGGGCTATTTTAGTGTTGATGTCCCATACTGAAAGCCTTTAAAGATCTAGTTGCCATATATTTGGCTAAATTTGAATGGTATGACATCGAGGTAATCCCTCGATCATCAAAAAGGTTTGCAAACACCATGGCTTCTTTGGGATCTCTAATCCCTCAGAATCCATCTACAAATTTCACTACCATCCATGTCAAGATGCTCTCACATCTAGTAGCAGAGTGTGCAGCCTATAATAACAAAGAATCGATCAACACGATCAATGTAGAACCAAAAGCTGAATGGTTTTGTAAAGTTGAAGACTTTCTTAAGAAGGCACCCTAGGGGTCATTAACCTCTTAGAGTCCTATGGGGAGTGTTACGACCATTAACCATAGGGTTGTTTTTGAGTCTACATTTACAAAAGTAAATACACAAGGGGAGAAAGTTGTATTAGCAGCCGAAGTTGAGGTTTATCAAAACTAGATGTCACAAATTAAAGACTCCTTAAAGCTTAGTATAATCCCAAAGGGATTACCGTTTGCCAGTAAGCACACATTTAAACAAAAAATGACTAAATATGTCTAAATAGGAGACATCTTGTACCGATGAGGCTACGACAGAGTTCTCCTTCATTTCCTGGAGCTCCAAGAGGCATCATGGGCAGTTTCACAAGCCCATGACGGTACATGTGATGGCCATTTTAGCAGCATGACCATCGTTAAGCACATCCTTTGAATGGGCTACTATTGGACCACTATGGAGAAGGATTTCAATGTGTATGTCAAGAAATGCATTAAATGTTAGCATCATGCTAATCTTACACACTTGCCATTGTAGGCCTTATAGCCCATCCAAGCAGCTTGGATATTTGCTCAATGGGGATTAGATATTATAGGTAAGATCTCTCCTCCGTCACCAGGTCGATATACATTCATAATCATGGCGACTGAGTATTTTATAAAGTGGGTGGAAGTAATACCCTTAACAATGACAACTGGAGCTCGTACAACAAAGTTTATATTAGAGCATATCATAAGTTATTTTGGGATTCCATCCAAAATAATATTGGATAATGGAACGTCTTTCAAGAAAAAACTGTGAGATCTTTGACATCTAAATATAGAATCAAATATATTTTTATGACTCCATACTATATGTAAGAAAATGGGTAGGCTGAAGCTTCAAATAAGATAGTGGTGGTCATATTGAAAAATACGGTCCAAGAAAACCACAAAGACTGGCATATCTAGCTGCCCCTTGCATTATGGGCTTACAAGACTAGTATTCGGATGCCCACTGGGGCAACAACGTTCTCACTAGTATATGGAACTAAGGTCATTATGCCCTTGGAATTAGAAATGCCAACACTGCGTGTCGCATTAAAAGAGTTCATTGATGACGACACCGCACGACAAGCTCGACTGGATCAACTGACGCTACTTGATGAATGTCGGGTGAATGCCCTAGAGCATCTATGCATTTATCAAGAGCGACTAAAATGAGATTATAATATCAAAATCCACCAAAGAGACTTTGAATTTGGGGATCTTGTCTTGAAAGAGAACCAAAAAAACTCTAATTTTTTTCCAGATATGCGAGACAAATTGGCTAATTGGCTAGGACCCTATATCATATCTAAAAATATTGGTTTGGGTACCTATCACCTAACATCTCTAGGGGGTGTTGAAGAACCTAAACCTCTCAACATCATCCATATTAATGTGTTTTATGCTTGAATAGCATATTAAAAGGCTCTGAGGGTTGCTTGTAACTGAACAATCATCCTAAAAAGCCCCAAAGGCATTTGTAAGCCCTTTGGTCAACCCCAAAAAGCTCCAAATGCATCTGTAAGTCCTTTTTTCAAACTCAAAAAGATTTGAGGGTTTGTTTAAAACCTCTCGATCATCCCAAAAGGCTCCAAGGGTTCCATAAACTGCTTGGTCATGTCAGTCAAAGGCCCCGACAATTTTCTTATAATCACTCAATCATCCTAAAAGGCTCCAAGCTTGTCTGTGAGTAGTTTGGTCAATCAAAAGGGACCAAGAGTTTTTGAAAAACTGCTCGGTCAACCCAAAAGCTCCAAGTATTTTTCTAAAAGAATCACTTGGTCATTCTAAAGGTTCTAGAGGCATGTACTCACCGTTTGGTCAGATATGAGACTCAAAACTCATAAAAATTATAAAAATAATAAAATCCAAAAAAATTGGTAAAGCATAAAATCTAGAAACATTTGCATTTGTATTTGAATTTTGCATTGTCACATTTTGGCATTTACTCACGAATTCGTTGCATTATTGCATTACATATAGGTATTCGTCATTCATTGCATTCCATAGTAGGAGGGATTATGTTTGTCAGTCTTACAAACAACACCACATTTGTATCTAAATCATGCATATCTGCATTTATCATGATCCATCATTCATGTTAGTAATTGTGTTTTTCAACATAACCTATAATGTTGCTATGGAGATATACTAGGGTTTTTCGGTCATTCAACCATACCTAGTGGTCTTATCAAGAGTTGGTAGAAAGCTTACTTTGATTTTGTAGCTAAGGTTCTGTTAGTATAGCCCTTAGTATATCAGAAGCCTATCACTAATCAACAAATTAAACAATCCTAACAAGGACTAGGGGAAGATGAAAGCCACGAAGTAGGATCGGGTATCCTAAAGCGAAAAGAGTTATTCTTGCTTATCCCTCTATGTGGACGGTATGGGAAATATTGGTAGTTGGCAAAATGACAGGTTAGTTCCCTATTCAAAATCTCTTGCTTACGATAAAATGAGCAATATCCCAAAGTGATATCCCATATCAATCCTCAATATTGATACCATAGATTGATATCATAGATCAACTTCCCAAGATTGATATCCCATATTGATATCATAAGATCGATATTCGTAATTGATATACCATAAACAATTTTCCCAAGTAAATCCCCCAAAGAAACGTTTTTGAAGAAGATTATCAAGTATAAATACCGAAAAGTGAAGATCAAATAAAAATTAGAAAATAGGCTCAAATCAATTTCAAAGTGAAGATTAAATGAATATCATAAATCAAAGTTCGAGTGGAGATCAAATGGATATCCAAAACCCAGTTCGAAGAGAGATCAAATGAAGATCCAAAGATAGTTCAAAATGAAGATGGAATCGACTCCCTTGCTTCACTACATATGAGAAAGTATCCTAAAAATTGAAGGATAGAAAGGAATGAGCCTGAATCCCTAGAATTGTCGACACTATTGTACCTTATGCATGATGATATGTCTAATATACTTGCATCTCGCTTGTGGGCAGACCAATGTTTGAATGTGGAGGAGCTAGCTTCAGGTGTCCTACATTTCCTAGTGGCTTAGTCCAACTAAAATCTAAACTTGGGATTGGATAAAACATTTGTGGTACCCCTATTCTTAGAAATGGGCTAAAATAATTATGCCTGACATAAGGGAATGCTCGTGTCTTATCTTAAAATAATCAAGTGCACACACAGAGATAATGAACAATTTGGGCCTATCCTAGCAAAAGCATTTTATCTCAGAAGTCTAGTGTGGTTAGTATGCAACTTTTGATAAGTCTATTAGGGTGTTTGAGTCTCATGGAAAACCTCAAATATTTCTCTCATAGAAACAAAATATCAAATATCACAAACCATATAAAATCATCAAATTACAAAGTATCGAGTTCATGATAAATCATCATATAGAGCACAATCAAGATATAAGATAGATACCAGATGGATGTTAGAAATAATATTTAGATGACCACTAACTATATCATGCATATTTTTCATATTTGCAAAAGAAAATAGAATGACACATTATATCATTCGCATCATACAACTACATCATTGCATTTCATATATGGGTAATTAATTGATTAAATTCTTACTTTAAGGATTCTCAATTACATTCATGATTTTTATACATTCTGTGGTATCATCCATTAGATCGATAAACATATTTGCATTCATTCCTTAAGTTTTAAGTGATTAAAGCATACGGGTTCATTTACAATAGATTACCATCATGTAAATAATGCATTACATATATCACACATCTAAGCATCTAGATCACTCCATATCATCATCATCATAAATCAAATAACTATCTAGTGTATGTCATCCATACATAACATCATATATCATCAAATTAACATAAGCATTGCATCCATGTGCATAACATAAACAAAAAATTAAAAATATACAAGTACACATAATAAGTCATAAATGATAAATATCATATATATATATATATATGTGTGTGTGTGTGTGTGTGTATCTCAAGAGTACATCAGGAGTACAAAATGCTCATAGGATACAATCATGTAGGTCCTCGAACTTACACCAAAAATGGTATATATGCAAAAATATAGACTAGATCAGATAGAGCCCTAGCTCTGGCCTGCTCCCCCTAAATTTGAGCTCTCATCGCCTCCCTCAACCCTGTGCTTTAGATCCTACTCTACAATCAGCTCTGGTACCTATTGTGTGCCCTACTAAGGGCCCTCTATGCCACCTAACCCGAAGAGGCCTAGCACACAGGAAACTGGTATGTCTAGGTGGCTAGACCTGTGACTAGAGGTCACACCTATCTCCCTGTGAATCCTATGCAAGATGCATCCATGAGTGATAGAGGACTTGTGCATCCTATTTATCCTATGCATCTACTAGCTAGAGCTCATCATGGATTGTCCTAAGGTCTTGGACCTGGTCCTCTGAGACCCAGTAGCATGTCTATCCTCAGGTACCTCCAAGCCCCACAATCTAATGAAACCCTCTAGCTAGGAGATGTGAGTTGCCCTTACATTGCAAAGGTTATTTCCTTCCTCTACGAGGTAAGTGAGCCGCCTAAACTCTACCATGGGATCACTACCTCTTAGCAGTATAGTTGATGGCATTGTAGGAGGTTACATAATAGCATGGGAGGATGCCGAATCCCCCCTCTATGCCCTGAGTAGCTCTCTCTCTGACATGGCCTCAGTCCACTATGCCAGTGCTACATCTCATGAGCTAGTGAGCTCACTGACCTATGACTCTACTATTGTAGACTGAGCTATGAGGGCCATAATATATGCTTGAGCCTCTACCAGCTATCCATCCTAGTGAGCCATCTTCACCTTTAGAAGGGTGATAGATGTATCCTGCTACAACTACTAAGTCTGCAACCTGCCAACCTGACTTTGTAGGTCGACAAATTGAGCGAGCAGCTCCCCTACATCATTTTTTGAAGGTACCTCACCCTCCTCTAACCCCTCCTCCTTTGCTACCTCTACCTATAGAGCGTCCTCTATGGTGGCATCTATGCCCTAACCACCCTCGGTCCTTTGGTGCACCCTGCACCCATCAGGATCAACCTCTGCCTTCACCTGGTAATATACCCAGCCTAGAGGCCCTCTCCCTTGCCACTATAGGCTAGGGTGGTCCTAGGTGTGTCATCCACAAACTCCTAGAATATTTTAGCCTCATCACCCAAAGCTGTAGGCTAGATCCATGGTAGATGTGTCTCTAGCATGAGACATCGATACACGAATGGAATCTTCAGAATATCCTATACCAAGCCAAACTACCGTAGGACATGAGAGAAGAACTGGTACTCTTTGATCTCAACCTTACGATCGAGTAACCACCTATCCTGGTGAGCCTATCATAGCCACTCACCTACCTCGGTTCAGTCAGGGCATCCATATAGGAGCGCCACTCAATGTCATCTGGCCCAATCACTGCAAATCATGCAATGTAGTAATATGTCTCCAACATGGGTCCTACTCTAGAACCCCTCCTCCTCTCATGGCCAATATGCAACATAGCATCGATGTGCATCATCAATGGCCATGATCTAGAGAGGTAGGTCCACAAGATGCTTGATACAGATGTTCTACCAAACCCATATCTATAGTAATAGGCTACAGCTAATGCCTCAGTGGCTTTGGCTCATAATCTGATATAACTCCTTATAGAGCTAACATAGTAATGTGCTCCTCCAAGCTAGGTGCAATGGCTAAGTAGTGTAACTTTGGATCACTCTCCAAACACTGGCCAGGGGGTTCTAGGGAATCCTTACACATGAGGAGTCTAAAAGCACAACCTGTACCACAAGGATCATGAATATCATCACATGGATGGAGAAAATGCACTCACCCTACCAGTATCCAATGTGGACACCTCCATGGTCGATCTTCTCCTACACCTCCTTTCTTTGATCACAAAATATAGCATCGAAGATAGGATCCTTCATCTGAGAATAGGATGAGGTGATGGCCTTACCATCGATAGAGATCCTAAAGATCCGATAGATGTCCTCTAAAGTCATAGTCATTTTACCTGTAGGCAGGTGAAATGTGTTGGTCTGTGCATTCCAACATCAGGCCAAAGCAATCAAATAGGTCTAATCTACCCTAATAGTGGGTAGATCCAATACATAGCCAAATTCAATGGCTCTAAACCATGCACACTCACCATTAGTGAGCTATCTATGGAGAGTCTTAAGTAGATCGGGCTCACAAGCCCTAGAGGTCAATATCTGAAATAAAAAGCAGCATATAAGCTAAAATCTAGCTAAAAATGGTAAAAACATCTAAAAAAATGATAAAAGGATAAAAAAATGTCTCAATGAATTCATAAAAATAAAAAATATCAGCTAGGCAAGTCAAAAATGCATTAAATAACATTAGTTGCCTAATTAATTTTGGAAAATGCAAAAAAATTAATAAATATTTTCTAAAGTTGGCAAATTGTGGGTCAACCCTACGGTCGACCTGTGGTCAAAATATGACCATTGGAGTTTGAATGCAAATCTCAACTGATAGCTGCGGTCCCTAATTTGACAATTGGGAACCATAGCTACCAGCTGCGGTCTAGGAACAATGCCCATTTTGGGTATCTTCCTAGCCTGTCTCACTAAAAATTAAAACTAACATAACCTTATCTAGTGGGGTTCATTACCAACTATTTAGTGAGGTTCATTTACCGCATTAATTAGTGTGGTTGATTCTAATTGGTATTGAACTACGAGGACTCGGTCTCAAGTTACCTTGCTCGCTCCTCGACCTCTGCTAGTTGATGGTTGATCAGGATCTACCATCGGGGTATTAAGTACGGTATATGATAGAGTTTTGGGTAGCATTTTAGATCAAGGAATGTATCCTATCTCTCAGAGCTCTCTTAATGCAATTTCTTTCAAGAAAAATAATGATAAATTCAAATGGGAATGACTATTTAAAGGTTTGCCTAATTTTGGTGGACCATAGATCACACTTGCGATCCCAGAATTAGGGTTTTCCAACCGTAGGCCCTAGTTGCGGTTCCCAAAATTTGAAAATTTCAACCACATACCGTACCCATGGTTCGTAGCTAGCATTAAATGCACTAAAAACCCATTGCAGGAAGGTTTAAAAAGGCAAATTGATGACTCCTAACGGATCAAAATTAAAAAAAAACAATCAATGTTGCAAATTTGGTGATGTTCAAAGCACCAGGATCGATCAATAAATCAAAATTAACAACAAAAAAAATAAAATAAAAAGCCAAATGCACCTCGTATCTAGTTATTTACCCTATACACTTGGTGGTTGTAATGACTTGTGATCCATGCAATCCGAAAAGATGAGTAAATTACCATAAGGACATTTGGGGCAAAAATTATCATCATTGATCTGATATGATTCTTTTCAATCCCTAAGAAGGCCTTCGCGGTTGGAATTTTCCACGGTAACGAGGCATTGCATGTCATGCCTCCTATGACATCTTTTCAGTAAATCATTGATAAAATTTATTCAACATAAAACTAATTGGAGTTGTCTCATTTCGATTCCCTAAGATGACTATTGTAGCCCTACTGCTCCATGGGATAGGAATGTGCAATTACTATTAATAGTTGGAATCAGAAGCTGAACTAGGCCTAGCCAAGGCATTAATTTGCTCAAATTTAAATTTGTTCAGATTATCCATGGTGGTAAAGCAACCTCATCACTTTAATCATTGTCATTACCCTCATTGACTCGTCGCTTGAGGGGGTATTCATAATATCAAATCATAATAAAAATCAACAGAAGATCCCGGAGATTGTAGATCCCTTGATCTTGTCAAAATTGCATTCGTCCTTGCGAATCATTGTCAAAAACTATTATAAGCTTACCCCTTTCCTTGGGGTAAATAGAAAATATGATAATTTGTTTGTATCTCTTCTCCTTTAGGTTATATAGGCCTAACTCCTATTGTAGCATCAAATGCTACCCGAATGCCTGATGGCGAGTGCAAGATTTTCAAAATGTAAGCCTTTCACCTAGTTGGAAGTAATGATTCCAGGATGTGTGTCCTTTTGCTAGACAAGAGGCATCTAATGTTGATCTAACTAATGATCATCATAGAACCTTCAACATCATTTTAGGAGGTATATTTTTTCTCAGCATTGTTCGATCTCACAACGCATCTCAAAAGGGGTATCTATAGACACCTAAAACGCGTCATGTTGAGGGTAACTACTCATATGGACATGCTACAAGACCATATGGAGGATCTTGGATAGACTCCAAGATAGAGAAGTGGTTCTAACCACTCAATTTGGGCTCCTTGGCCTAATCATCCTGAACCACAGCCCAAACCTACAGTCTATAGGCTGAACCACGACTGAGACCTGTGATTTACAGTCTAGACCACAACTGTAACTTGCGGTCTTAACTAAAGTTTAGTTGGCATTCATATGAGCCAAATTAGTTTGAACAACCATTTGTTCTAGAAGACAGTGGTTAGAGGATGGAAGCTTCCAATCCAACTGTCCTAACCACCCCTTCTTGATCTTGGCTTCTCCATGAAGCCACCCCTAGCCCTGGGACATCCTATAAGTACCCTTGAGAATTAGGGCAAATAGAGAGAGTGCATTTTGGAGATCAAAGCAGCAAAGCCCTATCGAATTATGGACTCACTTGAGTGCATAGAGAGAGCCTTTTTTCCATAAGCATTGTCAATTTTTCAAGCATCATGATGAATTAGGCCATGGATGCCCTAAGGACCTAGGAGAGCCAAAAAATCCTAATTCGGACAAACGAAGGCCCTATTCAACGATTCAACCACAAAACTTGTCATAAGGACATCGAAGGTGAACCTTGAACATCAATTGGATAAGGAGGTCAAGCCCACTACCCTTGATTCTAGGGGTAAACTCACTTGATTTCTAACCATGGCTTTCAACCGCGGTTTACAGTGCAGACTGTGCATCAGTGCTACAATTTGCAACAAAGGTATCACCACCTTACTATTCTTATTTATGCCCATTTAACTAGATTAGATTAGTCATTCACATGGTTAAATTATCATTTTAGAGACTTATGACCGATAGATTAGTGTTTTTGCTAATTTTTTTCATCATAGTAGTTTAGATGTTAATGGTTTCTTTTTATGTTATAATGCTTCATTTCGAGCAATTGATTCCATAGATTGATAGTTGTGCTCTTCATTTACATATTTCCATTAATCTTGATATTATTTGCATATGTTTAGCATAGTGTATGAATTTTCTTTATTTGATGTCATTATGCTATTTTCATGCTATTTTTCTTTAAAGGACCTCATCATGAGAGGTTGCCTATGCTTTTGACATTCTTGTGTTGTTTCTTGATCACAGGAAATATGTTTCTAAGGAGCTACAACCATTCATTTCCTTCCTCAACGTGAAGAAGAGGGTCTACTACACCCTAGAGCAGTTCATGTCACCATAGATAGTGCATTTCACCCCTGAGGGGGATTGAAATAATTGTAATTGCATATAAAAAAAGAGTATCCCTAAGAGGGACTTACTTGTAATCAGAAACTCATTGATTTTAATGGAATAATAGAAGCATTTCTTGTAATTTCTATGTGTTTTTTCCATTTATGTGTTTGAATATCAATTTTACCTTGTTTATGTAATTACAACATTTTGGGTGCATGCCTTTTTGGTCATACAATACCCTCTCTGGTCCTGCCATTGAGTGGTTCAACAAACTTCCAAAACATAGCGTCTACACATTTGAACAATTCACTGATGCATTTTTGGAATGTTTCTCCTTTAACACCAAAGGGAAGGTGACATTAAAAGACCTCACAGGGTTAAAACAAACCGATGATGAGTCGATTACTTATTATGGAAATAGGTGGCGAATGCTTTGGGCTAAGCTACCGTATCTATTGCTAATGACTGGGTTAACTTGATTATTTTCAAAGAGTTGCTTAAAACCCATCTCTTTGATATTGAAATTACAGTAATACCCTACCTTGGAAGAAGCTCTAGCACAGGCTAGAAACATAGAAGAAATAAAAATCCAAGAGGGAGAAATAGCCAAACCTCATAAGGAGTGGACAAAGAACCCTAAAAATATCTCAGCACCTGCAAAGCTAGCAACGGTCAATCAAGTGGCCATAAATTTCCCTGGGCCTACAAAAGTGATTCCTCCTTACAAGGTGAACTATCAGGCCCAACCTCCTCCCACGAGCTATAATAGTACTACATCATATTCAATCATTCAAATCATAAAAATGACAAGATTGCATAGATTCAACAAAATAATTTTTTCTTGTATTAATAATTGTAAAAAATCTCGATTACAATCATGTCCCTCTTAGGGTCACCCAAATGATGATACGATTAATACAATGACAAAGCCCTCAATACGCTAGGTGCACTAATGTTGCTTTTCAACTAGTCAAAAACTTCTCTAGGGTGGAGTTGCCCTCTTATTCACATTAGGAAAGGAACTTTATGGTTGAATCTCCTTCGAATATGTTCCCTGTGATCAAGAAACAACATAAAAGTGTCAAAAATATAGGTAGCCTCTCATGATGAGGCCCTTTTAGGAAAAATGCATAAAGACACCATTAAGCATGTATAATCAAGAAAGCATAGAAAACACTTCTAAAATATGTTAATTGAATCAAGATTTATAGAATTGCATAAAGGAAGACAACAACTACACTATGCATGGACCAATTATGTGAAATAAAGCATGAAAGTGCATAAAGAATCCATTAATGTCCTATTTGATGCTTAACACAAAGAAACTATTCTAACCTAGTTCTACTAGTCATAAATCTACTAAATTACAATTGAAAAATGAAAATAGCTAAACTAAGCTAATTAATCAGATAGAAATTAAAAAGGTAAGGTGGTGATACCTCTACTGCAAACCGTAGCTCTGATGAGTGGTCTACATTGTAAACCACAGATGAAAGTCGTGGTTAGCAATCTGATAGGTTTACCCTTAATTCCAAGGGTAGTGGTCTTGACATCCTTGTCCAAATTGATGTTCAATGGTCGCCTTCGGTGTCCTTAGACTGATTTTGTGGTTGATTCACTATGAAGGGCCTTCGTTTTCCCGAATATGCACTTCTTCGCTCTCCTAGGCTCCTAGGGCATCCATAATGCAATTCATAATGAATCTTGGTAAGTAGGAATGGGATAAGTGCAATAGCTCTCTCTCAATATACTTGGTTGAGTGTACAATTTGACAGGGCTTCGTTGCTTAAATATCCAATGCTCTCTCTTTATTTGCCCTAATTGTGAGGGGTACTTATAGGACTATCTAAGGTCTAGGGGTGGCTTCATGGAGAAGCAAAGATCAAGAAGGGGTGGTTAGGATAGTTGAATTGGAAACTTCCATCCTCTAACCACCATGTCATAGATAAAATGGCCATTCAAACTTGTTTGGCTTGGATGAAGGCCAACTAAACTTTAGTTAAAACCATGGGTTACAACTGCGGTATAGACTATAAACCGCAGGTCTCAACTATTGTTCATCCTATAAACCATAGGTCTGGGCTACATTTTAGTCTGATTAGGCCAATAAGCCCAAATTGAGTGGTTAGAACCACTACTCTATCTTGGAGTCTGTCCAAGATCCTCCATATGGTCTTGTAGAATGTCCATATGAATAGTCACCCTCGACATGACATATTTTAAGTGTCTATAGATGCCTCTTTTGAGATGCGTTGTGAGATCGAACAATGCTGAGCAAAAATAGACCTCCTAAAATGATGTTGAAGGTTCTATTATGATCATTAGTTAGATTAACATTATATGCCTCTTGTCTAGCAAAAGGATGTGCATCCTAGAATCATTGCTTCCAACTCTTTGGAGGATTAAACTTGAAAGAGTTTGCGCTCGTCATCAGACATTCGAGTAGCTTTGGCCCTACAATAGGAGTTAGGCCTACATAATCGAAAGGATGAGAGTTACAAACTAATTATCATATTTGATATTTTCCCCAAGCAAAGGGGTAAGCTTATGATAGGTGTTGACAATGATTCGCAAGGAAGAACACAATTTTGACAAGATCAAGGGATCTATGATTTTAGGGATATTTTGTTGATTTTTATTATGATTTGATATTATGACTACCCCTTCAAGTGATGAGTCGATGAGGGTAATGACAATGATTAAAGCAATGATGTCACTTGACCACCATGGATGAGCTGAAAAAAATTATATTTGAGCATATTAATGCCTTAGTTAGGCCTGGTTCAAGTTTTGATTCTAACTATTAATAGTATTTACACATTTCTATCCCATGGAACACTCAGGCTACAATAGCCATCTTAGGGAATCGAAATGAGACAACTCTAATTAGTTTTGTGTTGAATCAAGTTATCAATGATTTATTGAAATATGTCATAGAAGACATGACATGAAACACCTCATTCCCATGGAGAAGTCTAGTTGTGAAGGCCTTCTTAGGGATTGAAAAGAACCATATCAGATCGACGATGACAATTTTTGCCCCAAATGTCCTTATGGTAATTTATGGTAATTTACTCATCTTTTCGGATTGCATGGATCGCAAGTCATTGCAACCACCAAGTGTATAGGGTAAATTACTAAATACGAGGCATATTTAGTGTTTTTAATTATTTTATTTTTTTGTTGTTAATTTTGATTTTTTTAATTGATCATGGTGCTTTGAACATCACAAAATTTGCAACATTGATTGCTATTTTTGAAAATTTGATCCAATGGAAGCCACTAATTTACCTTTTTAGACCTTCCCATGGTGGGGTATGACTAGATTTTCTACCAGTTGCAAACTGAAGCTAGGGTCTGCGGTTCCCAATTGTAATTTTGGGAATAGCGACTAGGGCCTACAATTTGTGCAGAATAAAAAAAGCTTATAAAACTCAATTTTCAAATTTATTTCATTATTCCTTGACAACGATTGGCAATTGGAGAGTTTGATAGTGACAACTACAAACTAACCTAACCCTATCAAACTCCACACTCACACCTACACATCGCACGATGGTAGAGCATGAGTAAGCTTCTTCTAGCCACAGCAGCTAAGGGGAGGGAAAGGTAATTCAACACCAAGACCTCACATCCATTACCAGTAAAATTAACCTCACTAAGAAATGGGCTAATTGAACCTAATTAATCTGCTAGTAATGAACCTCATGCTTGATTAGGGTAGTTTAGGATTTATTTTTTCTATTTTTTTTGTTTTTTAGTTGTGCTAAATTACTTGGTGGGATATCATTCAGAGACAGCAGGTACCAGTTGCGGTTCCCAATTGATCAATTAGGGACTACAGCTACCAGCTGCGGTCCACATTTAAAATCCCAATGGTCAATTTTTGACCGCATGGGACTGCAAGGTTGACACGTGGTTCGCAAACTTTAGGAAAAATTTATCAAATTTTTAATTTTTTCAAGGTTTAATAGGCAAATAATGTCATTTAATACATTTTTGACTTGTCTAAGTGACATTTTTAATTTTTAAGACTGCCTGATGACATGTTTTTGTACTTTTATCAAATTTTAGATGTTTTTGATGATTTTTAGGTCATTTTTAAATGTTTTTGCTTGTTTTTAGTTAGATTTTTCCTTTATATTATGCTTTTTATTTTAGAGGTTGACCTCTAGAGCTCGTGAGACTGACATCCTTAAGACTCTCTGAGGACAACTCACTCCCAAGGAGCGGAGATGGTTTGGAGTCGTTGGCTTTGGCTACGTCCTAGATCTACCCACGATTAGGGTAGTTCAAACCTACTTGACTGCGTTGGCCTGACGCTAGAATGCACGGACCAACAAATTTCACCTACCTATAGGTGAAATTACTGTGACCTTAGAGGATGTCTATAGGATCTTTAGGATCCCCATTGATGGCGAGGCCATCGTCTCTTCTACTTTTGGGGTCAATCAGAGCCAGGAGGTTCAACGCAGTATCGATCATGGAGGAGTCCATATTGGATACTGGTAGGGGAAGAATGTCTTCTCTATGCATGAGGCCATTTTTATGCACCTAGTGGTGCAAGTTGTTCTTCCAGATTCCTCGAGTGTGAGGATTCCCTGGAACCTCTTAGCTACTATTTGTAGAGTGGTTCAGAGCTCAGCGAATCAGCCACTATGACTAGACTAGGGGAGCACCCTACTCTACCAACTATATAGAGATTTGTACCAGATCATAGAATGGATCCATCAAAGCATTAGTTGTAGCCTACTTCTTTAGATTTAGGGCTAACAACACATTAGGATAGAGCATCCAAGAGAGATACACCTACGCATCATGGATATTGATGATGCTCATTAGTGTTATGCCACCTACTGGCCTCGAGAGGAGGAGGGGTTCAGGAGTAGGACCCATGCTGGTGATGTCTAGTGTTCTATCACACAGTTTGGATCACTCAGCCCTGACGACATTGAGTGGTGGTCGTACATGGATTTTCTAGCATGGGCTGAGGTGGGTGAGTGGCTTCAACAAGATCATAGAGACAGGTGGCTACTAGATCGAAAGACCTATATTAGATAGTATCAGTTCTACTCTCACATCCTACATTAGTTTAACATGGTGTAGGACATCTTGGAGATCCTATTTCCATACAGGAACTTGGATTTAGAGCAAGATATTCCATGGATTTAGCCTCTGGCTCTAGGAGATGATTCGGATGACTTCCAATAGACTAGGGTTGATAGGGCTATTACCACTCTAGCATACGATGGATGGTAGTCCATGCTTTGGTGGCATGGATCAGACAGAGGCAGATGTGGATCCTAATGGGCACAGGGTGTGCCAGTGGACATAGGGCAGATGGGGCACAAAGGCCACCACCAAGGAGGCTCCCAAGGTTAACCCAGATGATGAGGCTCCAGAGGAGGGTGAGATCCCTCCTGAAAGTGTAGAAGGGCTGCTCCTGGCTCAAGTTTTTGACTTTCAGAGTTAGCTTAGCTGATATATCACACATTATATGGAGCGAGACACTACTATTGCTACTCTATGGGCCCAATTGATTGACAAAGACCACAAACTGACTTAGGTAGGTAAGAGATCACTAGCCTGACTACACGGGCTATAGTAGTAGAGGGAAGGTTCTAGGAGCTCACTAGTGTGCATAATTTGGTAGAGGTGCGATTAGCTATAGCTATAACAGAGAGGGACTTGGCACCACATGCAACACCAATACCAGTGCTACCTAGTGGTCGTAATCCCATGTTAGAGATTCAATGTTTATAGACCCTCATGGAGGAGGGTAATGACAAACATACTATTAGGATAGCTCGTATAGACCAGCTGGAGGTCTACATCAAGTTTATTGGTAGCACGGTCCTAGAGGATTTTCATGCTACAAGATCTTAGTGGACCAGGTCCAAGACTACGATAGCTCACACAGGAGCCATAGGGAGATATCTGGGACCTCTAGCCATAGGAATAGCTACCTAGACATACCAGTATATTGTATGCTAGGATTCCTCAAGCTATGTGGAACACAGGGCCCTCATTAGGGTGTATAGTAGGAGCCATATCCGACTGCAGAGTAGGTTCTAGGTCACAAGGCTAAGGGAGGTGGCAAGAGCTCCAACTCAGGGGTATCTGGCCAGAGCTAGGGCTTAGATCACAGCTACATTTTGCACATGTATCATTTTTGGTGTAGGGTCTAGGACCTACATGATTGTAGCCTACGAGCAGTTTCTACTCATGTGATGTACTCTAAAACACATATTTATATATATGATCATGATCATTTTTGCTCATTATGTGTACTTGATTTATATGTTTAATTTTCTATTTATGTTGTGCACATGGATGCAATGCTTATGTTAATTTGATGTTATATGATGTGATGTATGGATGACATGCACTAGATAGCTATTTGATTTATGATGATGATTATATGCAGTGATCTAGATGCTTAGATGTGTGATTTATGATGGATGCAATGTTTTTTCTTAACACATATTTGATATTGCTTTATTGTATGCATTAATGTATGTAATTATTTATTTACACGATGATAATCTAATGTAAATGAACCTGTATGCTTTAATCACTTAAAACATAAGGAATGAATGCAAATATGTTTATCAATCTAATGGATGACACCATATAATGTATAAAAATCATGAATGTAATTGAAAATACTTAAGATAAGAATTTAATAAATTAATCACCCATATATGAAATGCAATGAATGCAGTTGTATGATGCGAATGATATAATGTGTCATTCTATTTTATTTTGCAAAATTTAAAATATAAGCATGATATAGTTAGTAGTCGTCTAAATATTATTTCTAATATCCATCCGGTATCTATCCTATATTTTGATTGTGCTCTATATGATGATGTATCATAGATTTGATACTTTGCAATTTGATGATTTTATATGGTTTGAGATATTTGAAATTTTGTTTCTATGAGAGAAATTTTTGAGGTTTTCCATGAGACTAAAACACCCTAATAGACTTATCAAAAGTTGCATACTAACCACACTAGACTTCTAAGATAAAAGGCTTTTGCTAGGATAGGCCTTAACTGTTCATTATCCCTGTGTGTGCACATGATTATTTTAAGATAAGACACGAGCATTCCCTGATGTCAGGAGGGATTATTTCAGCCCATTGCTAAGATAGGGGTTACACAAATATCTTATCTAATCCCAAGTTTAGATTTTAGTTGGACTAAGCCACTAGGCAATGTAGGACACCTGAAGCTAGCTCTTCCACATTCAAAAATTGGTCTTGTTCATAAGCGAGGTGTTAATGCGTTAGACATATTATCATGCGTAAGGTATAGTAGTACCAACAATTCCAGGGATTCAGACTCATTCCTTTCTATCCTTTAATTTTTGAGATACTTGCTCATATGTAGTGAAGTAAGGGAGTCAATTCCATATTCATTCTGAACTGTCTTTGGATCTTCATTTAATCTCTCTTCGAATTGGATTTTGGATCTTCATTTGATCTTCGCTCGAACTTCGATTTATGACCTTCATTTGATCTTCACGTTGAAATTTGATTTAAGCCTGTTTTCTGATCTTCACTCGATCTTCACTTTGCGGCATTTACATTTGATAATTTTCGTCAAAAAATTTCCTTTGGGGGAATTTACTTGGGAAAACTATTTTTGATATATCAATTGAGAATATTGATCTTATGATATCAATATGGAATATCAATCTGGGAAGTTGATCTATGATATCGATCTAGGATATCAATCATGAGGATTGATATGGGATATCACTATGGGATATTGCTCATTTTATCATAAGCAAGGGATTTTGAATAGGGAACTAACCTGTCCTTTTTCCAATTGCCAACATTTCCCATACCTTTTGCATATAGGGATAAGCAAGAATAACTCTTTTCACTTCAGGATACTTGGTCCTACTTTGCGGCTTTCATATTCCCCTAGTCCTTGTTAGGATTGTTTAATTTATTGATTAGTGATAGGATTATGATATGCTAAGGGCTATACTAACTGAACCTTAGCTACAAAAGCAAAGCAAGATTTCTACCAACTCTTGATAAGACCACTAGGTATGTTTGAGTGACCGAAAAACCCTAGTATATCTCCATAGCAACATTATAGGTTGTGTTGAAAAACACAATTACTCATATTAATGATGGATCATGATAAATGCAGAGATGCATGATTTAAACACAAACATGGTGTTATTTATAAGACTGACAAACATAATCCCTTCTACTAAAAAATGCAACGGATGACGAATGCCTATATGTAATGCAGTAATGTAGCGAATGCATGTGTGAATACAAAAATGACAATGCAAAATTCAAATGCAAATGCAAATATTTTTGGATTTTATGCTTTACCAATTTTTTGGATTTTATTATTTTTATGAGTTTTTGAGCCTCATATCTGACCAAAAAGTGAGTACATGCCTCTGGAGCCTTTGGATTGACCAAGCAATTTTTAAGAATCCTTGGACCTTTTAGGATTAACCAAATGGATTATGGGTACCTTTGGGGCATTTTGGGATGACCAAGAGATTTTGATAATCCTTGGAGCCTTTGGATTGACCAAGCAATTTTTCAAAAACTTTTGGTGCCTTTTGAGTTTGACCAAAAGGCTTACAGATGCCTTTGGAGCTTTTTAGGAAGACTGAGCTATTATAAGCAAATACTCAAGGATTTTAACTGACATGACCAAGCGATTTCAAGAACCCTTAGAGCATTTTGGGATGACCGAGTAGTTTTAAACAAACCCTCAGAGCTTTTTGAGTTTGACCAAAGGGCTTACAGACATCATTGGAGATTTTTGATTGACAAAACCACTTATGATAGTGTTTGGAGCTTTTTAGGATGACCGAGCAGTTACAAGCAACTCTCAGAGACTTTTAATATGTTGCTAAAGCATAAAATGCCTTAAGATGGATTATGTTGAGAGGTTCAAGCTCTTCAACACCCCTTAGCGATGTTAGGTGATAGGTACCTAGAACAATATTTTCAGATATGGTGTAGGCTCCTAGCCAATTAGCCATGAATTTGTCTCGCATATCTAGCAACAAATTAGAGTTCTATTGGTTCTATTTCAAGACAAGATCCCCAACTTCAAAGTCTCTCTGGTGGACTTTGATATTGTAAGCTCATTTTAGTCAATCTTGATAGACATGGAGATGCTCCAGGGCATTCACGCGATGTTCATCAAGTAGCATCAGTTGGTCCAGTTGAGCTTGTCACGTAGTGTCATCATCAATGAACTCTTTCAATACGACGCGCAGCTTTGGAATTTCTAATTCCAAGGGCATAATGGCCTTAGTGCCATATACTAGTGAGAACGACATTGTTCTAGTGGGCATTCGAATACTAGTCCTATAAGCCCATAATGCAAGGGGCAACTGGATATGCTAGTATTTGTGGTTTTCTTGGACCGTATTCTTCAAGATGGCCACCACTGTCTTATTTGAAGCCTCAGCCTGCCTATTTGCTTGCGGATAGTATGGAGTCACAAAAATATGTTTGATTCTATATTTAGATGTCAAAGCTCTCACAGTTTTGTTTTTGAAAGACATTCCATTATCCGATATTATTTTGGATGGAATTCCAAAATAATTTATGATATGATCTAGTATAAACTCTGCTATACGAGCTTTAGTTTTCATTGTTAAGGGTATTGCTTCAACCCACTTTTTAAAATACTTAGTAGCCATAATTATGAATGTATGTCAGCTCGATGATGGAGGAGAGATCTTGCCTATAATATCTTGTCCTCACTGAGCAAATGGCCAAGCCACTTGGATGGGCTGTAAGGCCTATGATGGCAAGTGCATAAGATTAGCATGATGCTGACATTTAACACATTTCTTGACATACACATTGCAATCCTTCTCCATAGTGGGCCAATAGTAGCCCATTAGAAGGATGCACTTGACAATGGCCATGCCGCTAAAATGGCCACTACACATACCATCATGGGTTTGTGAAATCATCCATGATGTCTCTTAGGGCTCTAGGCAATGAAAGAGAACTCCGTCGTAGCCTCGTCGGTATAATATGTCTCCTATTTAGATATATTTAGCCACTTTTTATTTAAATGTGTGCTTCCTAGCATGTGGTAATCCCTTTGGGATTATACTAAGCTTCAGGGAGTCTTAATTTGTGACATCCAATTTTGATAAGCCTCAGCTTCGATTTCTAATATGACTTGTTCCCCCTGTGTATTTACTTTTGCAAATGCAAACTTGAAAAAAACCCTATGGTGAATGGTTGTACCACTCCCCATAGGACTCTGAAAGGTTAATGACCCCCAGGGTGCCTTCTTAATAAAGTCTTTAGCTTTGTAGAACCATTCAGATTTTGGTTCTACATTGATCATGTTGACTGATTCTCTGTTATCATAGGCTGCATGCTCTGCTGCTAGATGTGAGAGCATCTTAACAGGGATGGTAGAGAAATAAGTAGATGGATTCTGAGGGATTAAATATCCCAAAGATACCATGGTGTCTACAAACCTATTTTATGATCGAGGGATTGCCTCAATGTCATACCATTCAAATTTAGCCAAATATGTGTCAACTAGATCTTTATAGTATTTTAGTACGAGAAATCGACATTGAAAAATCCCCTTGACTTGATTTACTATGAGCAAGGAGTCACCAAAGATGTTCAATCTCTTAATATTCATGGTGGTTACTGTGTGGAGGCCCAGTAGTAGGACTTCATACTCAACATTGTTGTTGGTGCATAGAAAATCCAACTTGAACAACAAGGGCATTAGAGCTCCTTGCGGTATGAAGAACACTATTCCAGCACCACCCCCTTGTTCACACTTTGAACCATCGAAGAACAAAGTTATATCAACGTTGTTCTCTAGTTCTTCATGTTTGGAAGCTTCATATATGATGAAGACTACATCATCTAGGAGATCAATTGTTAGAGGTCTACTATTTTACAGTGGTACCTCAGCTAATTTATCTGCTATGACCTATCCCTTAATGGAATTTTGGCTTATGAATTCCAGATAAAATTTCATCAATAGCATGATCCACTTCATAGTACGTGTATTGTGATACGTCTTACTCATCATGTATTGCAAAGGATTTTGTTTTGATATAAAATACGTCATATAACTTAGCATGTAATGCCACAATTTATTTGTAGCAAACACTACTGCTAAACACAATTTTTTTACATAAGCATACCTGAGCTTATAGCTCACCAAGGTTCGACTAATATAATATATGGCCTATTCTTTGCCTTGCACATTATTTTGGGCTAACATGGTTCCCAATGCAAAGTTAGTTTCCGATATATACAGTAGAAAAGGTGATGAGGCCTGGATAAGCCTCATTTATAGCATATTTTAAATAGTTAAAACTACCTAAAACTCTTGTGAATTATCTTATATGCTAGTTAAGTTGATTTAATATGTTGTGTATTAACTGTTTGCATGATTGAACTGTTAAGGAAATTATATTCTAATTTTTAACAGTTCTTGTATAGTTTTATGTTATATTGTCATGCTTAGGTTGACAGCAACACTTTAGTAGTCTTATTTTTATGATCATTAAGCATTAGTTTCTCTAAATTTAGCAAATAGTACAGACTTATTACTGTGCAGCAGAAAACTGGTTTTTCCATATAAATTCCAGCCCACTTGCCAATGAATGGCAAGGCATGGAATTCACATCCAAGGAAGAATGAAGACTATTGCAATCTGATCCTAAGGTATAATACACCTGAGAAATGCAGCCAAAACCATTTGGAGTCAACACAGTTGGTCATTCTAAAGATCTTCGGAATGAACACAGTGTCTTCGGAATGAACACAGTGTCTCCGGAATGAACACAGTGTCTCCGAAATGAACACAATGTCTTCGAAATGAACATAGTTTCTTTGGAATGAGAAAACATAGTGTCTTCAGAATGAGTGGATCTTCGGAATGAGAACTACAGTATCTTCGAAATGAGCGGATCTTTGGAATGAGAATTGCAGTATCTTCGAAATGAGCCACTTATCTTCGGAATGAAAACATAATGTACTTTTTGACTTATTGACCGAATTATGACACTGGAAAAAGGGAAATAAAGATTGAAAAGGGTAAAGGAAAATATCTCCCATCTAATTTTTTCATCCTTGCCATCCAAAGCCACCATTTATGGAAAATATCAAATTGATCCTCTTCTAGGATAAACCCAAGAAATTCTGCAGGATATCAGGAACAACATATTTTATGTTTGTAATTAGATTTTAGGCATCTATAAAAGATAGCTCCCATCCAAGTTGAGCTAATATAACATATTATATTATATTAGACTAGATAGAGGAGATAGAAAATAAATAGAGAGATAATAGAATAGTGATTTCAGACCTATAACATATTTTAGCAGAATTGTAATTATGTTTCTGAAGCAATAAAAGTGCAGTTTCATTCCATTTATTTTGTTATGTCTGAGTGTGAGTAAGACTTAAAGAAGAATTCAAAACTTCTTCTAAGAAAGGAGGCTGGCCACTTCCAGACCTAGGAGGACTGACAAACAGGTTTTATTCTGATTTTGTTGCGTGAGAATAAGTTGTGAACTTGTCATTTTCATTCTTTTGCACATCTAACATTCCTAGTTGTTTAATTCTTGTTCATAATTTTTTTGTAATATGATTAGTGGTAGATCTGGTTATTCTTTTCATTCCCAGCAACTTTCCAATTCACTGCAAATTTCCATTTCCAGCAATTTACAAGTTTTCTGTAATTTCCTTGCATTCTTGTTTTTCCTGTCAAAACCCTGCACAGAAGATTGACGACCTTCTGTTACAGAGCATTGACAGGATCTAGTTTTTATGCTTCATTTCAATTATTGCAATATTAAATAAAATTTTAATTTTGCAACTATAACTAGAGTTTCAATTCTGTAATTTAATTAGATTTCATTCTTGCAACTGTAACTAGGGTTTCATTTCTGCAATTAGAAATTAGTTTTCATTCTTGCAAATAGATTAAAGTTCAATTTATGCAATTTAGGGGTAGAAGTGACACAAAACCCCCACACAATCAATTCCACCAATAAGACCTGCTGCTTCCAAATGAACTAAACTACAACCCTGCTTGAACTTTCTCTCGTAAATAGCCTTGGACACCACCCTAGATTGACAAATTCATTGAGAATTAATGATGTGCTTAACAATAGCCCATCAAAAGGCACCTCTAGCCTTGGTGGAGCTAGCACTGGTGATGTCACCAGGTATTACTTTATCTCAGTGAAGGCTACCTTGCAGTTCTCGTCCCAGTTGAATGGGACTCCCTTATGTAGCATTCGATTCATGGGTCGACATTTATCCGATAGTTGGGTGATAAATCATTTTATCGATGCTACCTTGCCCTGAAGGCTCCTTAATTCCTTAATATTGGTGGGAGGACACATTTCCAAAATGGCCTTGACCTTCACTAGGTCTACTTTGATGCCTCTCTTAGAGATGATGAATCCTAGTAATTTTCCAAAATTTATGCCAAATATGCACTTCTTAGGATTCATCCTACATTGTGCTCTATCAGGCGATCAAAGACTTTCCTTGAGACCTTTACATGCTCTTCTTGCAACAATAACTTGGCTAACAAGTCATCAATATAATCTTCTAGAATTTTTTGCATATAGTCATGAAAAATGTACATCATAGGCCACTGATATGTGGCACCAGCATTTTTGAGGCCAAATGGCATAACTTTGTAGTAAAACTTTCCCCATGGCATTATAAACACCGTTTTATGATGGTCTTTGGGTTTAATATAAATTTGATTATAACAAGAAAAACCATCCATTAAGGAGAGTATTTCATGACCTGCAGTTGCATCTATAAGAGCATCAATATTGGACAATAGAAATGAACCTTTGGGTGTTGCCTTATTTAGGTCTCTAAAATCCATGCAAATCCAAATTCTTCCATCGGGTTTTCCCATGGGTACCATATTGGAAACCTATTCTGGATAGTCGATGGAGATCACAAATTCCACATCCAACAACTTTTGTATCTCATATTTCACCATTAAGGCTACTATTGGGTGTATTTTTCTAAGATTTTTCTTGACCGACTTCTTCGTCAGATCTAGCGAAAGGTTATGCGTAACCAATTTTGGGTCTAGACTTGGCATATCCTTGTACGTCCAAGAAAATAAATTTGGTCTCTATTTTAGCAGAGGGATGAGGGTGGCCCACTCATATGGAGTGATACTCTCTCTAAAATCCGAACACAGGGTGACGGCGTGCCAGACCAGATGGTGCAAACGAAATTGATATAAAACAATGCTAAGTCCTACGAATGCGAGAAAGCAATGCACGAAGGAAACGATGCATAGACGAGATGTAAGAAAACAAAGACAAAGTGGGGCCTCTTTTATTAATGTTGCTTTCGATTCGGTTACAATACATCCCCCCTTTAGGGCTCAGAACGTTTGATACAGTTCGTTACATCAACGGATGGTACGCTTCCAGTGTCTTCCACGTGCCTCACATTCGAAATGGGTGGGCCAAAGGTTGCCACCGCTTGCATCCATGTGTTCATGTGTTCCTTGCTGCCCCTCCGGTGTTCCTGTCGGTGAGATCCTATGCTCAGAGAAATAGCAAATAGTTAATAGCATATGCGGATAGAGGGAAAAACATGCAATCCCTAGGGCCTCCGGCTAGTGAATACATAAAATAGCAAAATGATGGTCAAAACATGTCATAATGAATTCAAAATTTGATAGAAGCATAGAAACATCATCAGAGACACATTGCAAAAGGAATAGTCAGGAAATCATGCATGGATTTCTAATCGCTCCAGGGTGGGACGATTAGGACTGTCATAAAACATGCAAAAGCAACCTTGCAAATGTCCAACCCAGAGGCCTCCAAAACTCCTAAAAACTTGGGGTTAGGCTAAAAGGGGCATTTTGGGATGACCCAGAAGGTCAGATTTGGCAGATTCTACCCAGATTGTCCCGTATCCGAAAGCGCTCCCTGTATGTTAGTAAACACGTAAAATGATAAAAACATGGTCAAAACAAGTCAGAATGCAATGAAACTTGAACAACAACATAAGTAAACCAAATAGAACATAATGCAAAAATAATAGTAGAGAAATTATTCATGGATTTCTAATCACTCTCGGGTGGGACGATTAGGACTACAATAGTTGGGGGCGCTCGGAGGCAGGACGCCTGGGGGTTTTCAATCCACTTGGGATGGGTCCAAAACCTCCTAGGGGGTTGTGTCGATGAATTTGGTGTGGGATTGTGGCTGATTGCTTGGGTTTTGGGTCAGGATTGCGTTCCTAGTGTTCACCCGATAACCTCTCTTCCAAAAGAGAAATTAGGGATGTAAGAAGCACAAAGGGGGAATGGGGTACAATTTGGCAGCACTCCATTGCTCCAAATGCTCCAGCTCTCTTCTTTTTTGGGGTGAGGAGGCTCACCCTTTTATAGACCTAGGGTCTCTCTCTTTGAATGTGCATGCGAGGGCACCACTTGGCTTGCCATGCCTTTTTTGGGAGAGAAGATTCCTCCCTGATTTAGAGTCTCCTTGCATGAGGCCTCCATGATCAGGGCATGCTTGACTAAAGTCCCTCTCTCAGATTTGAAACCGTTCCTCACAATTGCATGCTCTGAAGGCGTAGTTAAGTGGTGGATCTATCGAGGTTTGACTTTTTTCAATCAAACCTGCTACTCGTCCCACCCTGGGATGATTGCTGCTAATCGTCCCAGGGTGGGACGAGTAGGGAGCAAAGTGCTTAAAAGGTGCCAAATTGACCTCTGACCTTCCAAAACTGATTTGGGAGTGGTTAGGACCACTTTTTAACCTCTGGAGGCTGCCCTAGGGGGTATGTATGCCAATTCGGTCAGTGCTTGTAGCCACATAATCGGATTGGTGTTATTTTGGTGTCTACAGATGCCCCTTTTTGGGATGCGCTGTGTGTGGCATAGTGCTGAGCAAAAATAGATGACCAAAGCACTTAATGATTAGGGTTTCTTAGTAACCTAACCAAATTTTGATGCCCCAAGTATGGAAAGGGCACGCATTCTTGAATCCTTGCTTCTGACGAGCTAAGGAGCTTAACTCAAGTGTAACCTTTTTTGGTGAGGTGTTACTTGATCTTGGACATTGTTCAGTCATGAATAGGCAAAGGGCGCAACCTTTTGTCTAAGGAACCTTGTGTTCATGCTTCTAGAATGCCAAGTGTTTGTTCAACTTGTGATTATTGCTTGTTTTCTGCCCCAAGCAGGAGCGTGATTGTCTTTGTCAATGATTCTTTGAATGCATGCCATTTCCTTGATTGGGTGTGTATTTGTTGATTTGGTGACTAAGTGTGACTACCCCCTCAAGCGACGAATCGATGAGGGAATGACCAAAAATGAGAAAAGCGACGAGTCGCTTGACCCAAGATGACGTTTGTAAGGGTGCCTTCAGTTGTTTTCCATTGAACGTGTGCATTTTCCTAGCAATCGGACCTATTTTTGGTGGGTTTTGACCCTTTTTGTGACGCCTATTGGGGTTGAAATTGTCAAAAATCCGTCCTCCCGTGGAGCGGTCCGGCTATGGTAGCCTTCTTAGGGAGTAGGATAGTGATAATTTGTGGTCCCAAGGTGGTTTTGATGCCTTATTTTTTGGAAATTTTTGAAAATCTGTCCTCCTGTGGTCTGCTATGGTAGCCTTCTTAGGGAGTAGGATAGTGATAATTTGTGACCCTGAAATTGGTATTTCATGCCAAGAATATCAGGTGCAAGGGCACCTTTGTTTGGCAGCTTTATTGCTGTTTTTGGTGCATTTTTTGGATTCTGTTTTTGTTGCTTTATTTTCTGCTCTGTAATCATCCCAGGGTGGGATGAATAGCAATTTGGTAATCGTCCCAGGGTGGGATGAGTGCTAACTAGAGTGCTCATCCTAGGGTGGAACGATTATAGGCCCAACAACCTATAAAAAGACCAAATCTTGATTTTGGGCTCATTTGCAACATTTTTTTCTTGGTGTTTTGGAGTTGTGGGGAGGAGTGCGAGTTTGCGTAGCGGAGCGCTGTCAAAATTTTATGGACACCATGAGTGCAAGGACTAGATCTTCGAGTGGAGGAGCCGAAGTGAGACCCGATAGGTGCTCCTTCCTTCTTCTTGTTATTTGTTTTTGCTTTATATGAAGTTAAAAAACTTGCACATAATTGTTTTATTTAGCGTTATTTTTTTTTTTTTTTTTTGTTTTTATTTTGTGTTAATATTAAGATCGAAACCCTAGTATTAATTTTTGTGTTGTATTATGTTTTTGTTTTTTTTTTTTTGTTCACCTTAAGGTCGAAACCCTAGGTTGATTTTGTTTGTTTTGTTTGATTTTTTTGTTCACACTTAAGGTTAAAAACCCTAGGTTGATTTTGTTTGTTTTTATTTTTTTTTTGTTCACACTTAAGGTTAAAAACCCTAGGTTGATTTTTTTTTTTTTTTTATTTATACTTAAGGTTAAAAACCCTAGTATGAATTTTTATGTTTTATTTGTTTTAGTTCACATTAAGGTTAAAACCCTAGGTATGATTTGTGTTTTGTTTTTGTTTTTGTTCACAGTAAGGTTAAAAACCCTAGTATGATTTGGTTTGTTTTGTTTGATTTTTTTGTTCATACTTAAGGTGAAAAAAACCCTAGTATGAGTTTTATGTTTTTGTTTGATTTTTTGTTCATACTTAAGGTTGAAACCCTAGGATGAATTTGTTTTATTGCATTTTGTGTTCTTGATTGTATAGTTTATTTGATTGATCTGTACTTCGGTTGTATAATTTGTACTTTTGTTTTTTTGTACTTTGTTTTTCGTCTATACAGTTTATTTGAATGTTTTTGTTTAAATTAAGGTTGAAACCCTAATTTGTTTTTTTGTTTTATTGTGTTTGTGTTTTGCAGGTTGTTAGGAGTCGGCACCGCCAGTCGACTATGTTCTCTGATGCCCGGAGGCGCTGACAGTTGTGGATTGGGAGTGGCTTGATGCCCTTGGGCTCAAGCAGGTGACGCGTTTGGAGCCTGTGGTGGGGGATCGGGCATATCTGATTGCCTTGATCAATTTGTGGGATCCCCACACCAACACCTTTCATCTCCCAATAGGGGAGATGATGGTTACTTTGGAGGACGTGTATCGAATTCTATGGATTTTGATAGATGGACTGCCCATTCGGATGACTCCTCATGATCAACAAATGGTGGTGCTAACATGGTGCTTTGGGTAGGCGACGGAGATGGGGGTGGATAGGGCTATGGAGAGGGTAGAGGTGGACTTCTGATTGGCAGGATTCTAGTGTGGTGGTGGTTGGAGAAGGGCATTTTGGGGGTGAGGCATGCATTGCTCATGACCCTCATCTCCAACATGCTGCTTCTTGACTCCTCAGGTGTGAGGTTCCCTTGGAACCTGCTTGAGGTGGTGTTCAATTGGTGGAGTGTCCGACAATAGTGCCACTTATTATGAGGTGGGGTCAGACACTATTGGCATAGCTTTATGATGAGTTGTACGAGATCCATTATTGAGGTGAAGGGGATCGGGTGCAGCTATCTTTTGCAGTGTTGGGGGTGGCAGCACATAGCTGTGGAGCGGCCGTAGGGGTTGCCTTGGACCACTCGGGGTGAGATGGTGGATAGGGAGATTGGGTATGCTGCTCTATGGTGGAGGTCAGAGGAGCAGGGGTAGAGTCGATGGTGGGCAGGTGTCGTAGGGCACTATACTGATGCCTTCTCTCGTCTTGCTCTAGGGGAGGTGTTCTGGCGGCCATACCAGGACTGTCCAGCCTAGCTTGAGGCTGGAGAGTGGCTTCGATGGGTGCGTAGGGGGAGATGGTTGATCGGGCGACATGGGATAGAGTAGGAGTACTTCCCGTACGTTCGGGTGACTCGATAGTTTGGGGTGCACCAGGGATTGCCTGGTGAGCCCTTGATCTATCGATATCGAGGCGATGAGAGGACTCTAGCCTGGCCGATTATTGAGCCATTGGGTGAGGAGTCTGATGCAGTGATTGATGTCCCTAATGTGGACAATGTCGGGGTGACTACAGAGTATGACCATTGGTGGACGATGCTATGATGGCGGGGTGAGGGGCCTCTAGGAGGTCCGGATGCGGCAACAGGCGGTGGGGGTGCGGAGGCACCGATGGAGGGTTGCGGATGCAGAATATGGTGGAGGTAGATGACTTGACTGGGGATGATTTAGGGGTTTCAGAGTAGTCGGATACATAGGACATCCCAGAGCAGTGGGTGCCAGAGCAGCATGCCATCCCGGAGATGCCCATGCCTCAGGCAGTCCTGGGGATATGGAGGCTAGGTTTCATGTTGAGATAGCACGATTGGAGGATCTACTACGAAGATAGGATGAGGAGCACAACGTCGAGAGGGATCTCCTACGGGCTCAGTTGGCATAGCGGGATGACGCATTGGCTACGTACCATCGATGGGATGTGGAGTGGGGTCGATGTCGGGTGGAGTTGGAGGTCGAGATTATCCACCTCGGTGGACAGTTACCTGAGCTCACTGGAGGTGGATCATCGCATCGTACGAGAGGTAGTGAGACTGAGCAGTCTGCATCCTCTCATCGTAGGTGGGTGGGTGAGGGTAGCGTTAGTGGGCATGATGCGAGGGCTGGCAGCAGCCACCCTGAGAGGTCCCATAGGACCCACACCACTGGGGGTAGTTCCAGTCACACCGATCCTACATGATCATGGTGGCCGACTCCCTAGGCTTTGGGGATTTTGAGTTTTTGATTTTTGTGAGGTCAGAGGACCTTTTTATTGTAGCCTGAGGGCATTTTGACTTAATATATACATGACTCTCTTTTTGGATTATTTACTTGTTATGGTTTATTGTTCTTTTATGCACATTTATTTATGTTGATGTATGCATATGTTATTATGAATGCAGATGATGTTAGCTATATGATATAGATGTATGCATATGGAATGGATGGAATGATTTGTTGGTATGTAGGTGGTGGCACCATAGACTGTACAGGATTTACTGGATTTTTGTACTATGTGATTGCTTTATGAAATAACTTTGTATTTGTAATTTTGTTTTGTTATTTTTGATGGTGATAATGAAATGTACGACAATTGTTTTAAAATGTAGTTAAGGTTTTTCTGAGACTCAACTGTTTTAACTAACTAATCAAGACTGTACATTATCTTACAAGACTTTTGAACAAGGTACGAATCAGACTTGAGTTTGACCAAGTTATTTCACATCCCTGTGTGTGCGATTGAGTTCGTTTATGTGGTATTCGTAAGGATACCGCCAGTGCCAGGTAGGCTGTCCACCAAACTTGTATTGAGGATCACCTAATTAGCTCCACTAACTCCTTTGTTGTATTTAGTAAGATTAATCTATGGTGCAATCTAGAATACCATAAGCTAGCTCATCCACATGCAAACATTGGTCTACACACATGCAAAGCTAATGTGATAGACATATCGTCATGCATTTAGGATACCACCATTGCCAGGTAGGCTATCCACCAAACCTGTAATGAGGATCACCTAAATGGTTCTTCAAATGCTGAGAATTTTAGGGATTCAAGCTCAGGCGTCTTTCGGTTGCTCAACTTGTTGGGATACTTGCTCTCATACATAGTGATGAAAATCACTGTTTATTTTTTTTTTTTTTGAGCAAGGGGTTTGAGTAGTGGTGATAACCATTGTTATTATTTTTATTGTTCTTTTGAGGATTTAGATTTGGCATTTTTATTTCCAAGTTGAGCTCGTGGGTTTTTGGCTTGTGAATGGCATTGATCCTTTTGGCCTTGGGGATGACTACCCATCCTATTTAAGGATGTGTAGTATGAATCCTTATGACTTTGGGGATCAAAGGTGGTTGGGAATTTTCTTTGGAATGACATTGATCCTTTTAGGCCTTGGGGATGACTACCCATCCTTCTCAGGGGCATGTAGTATGAATCCTTACGACTTTGGGGATCAAAGGTGTTTGGGATTTTTGATAGTGGTGAAAACCACTATTTATTATGGGGAATTGGATGGGGAAGAGCTTGTCCTTTTGTCAATTCTCAGCATTCTTGAACCATTCGCATAGGGGGATGAGCAGGATAACCTTTCACCTATGGTACCCTAGACTACTTTGTAGGTTTCTCTTGCGTTCACACAACTTGGGAATTTTTATGTGTTTTAAGCTTGTGTTGGGATGTTATGTAACAAGGCGTGATCCAAGTAAAACTCTACCTTGTAAAAATCGGTCTGACTTTGTACAACATTTGACTAGAAATCTAAAGATAGCTGAATGATGAAAAACCCTAAAGACATTAGCAGACAACTGACTATGATATGGCAAAAATGCAAAGGGTGTTATTTTTGATGGATCTTTTTACAAAATGGACTGAATTTGGAAAAATGATGGAATTGCCGAGTAATTACAGTCTATGGTGCTTTTGACATGTATGACCAACAAATATGCAATGTATGTATGCGATGCCTAATGCAGTTTTCTTTTTTTTTTGTGTTTTGATTTTTAAGAATATGCATGAAAGTGAGATGCAATTTTTTGTTATTTTTGATTATCTTTGTTTTTTTTTTTTTGAATATTTGTTTTTGACCAAGCGATTGTGGGAACCCTTGGAGCTTTTGGTTTGACCAAAGGGATTATGGATACCTTTGGGGCGTTTTAGGTTGACCAAGCGATTGTGGGAATCCTTGGAGCTTTTGGTTTGACCAAAGGGATTATGGATACCTTTGGGGCATTTTAGGGTTTGACCAAGAATTGGGAATCCTTTTGGAGACTTTTGGTTTGACCAAAGGGATTATGGATACCTTTGGGGTGTTTTAGGTTGACCAAGCGATTGTGGGAATCCTTGGGGCTTTTGGTTTGACCAAAGGGATTATGGATACCTTTGGGGCATTTTGGGTTGACCAAGCGATTGTGGGAATCCTTGGAGCTTTTGGTTTGACCAAAGGGATTATGGATACCTTTGGGGCATTTTGGGGTTGACCAAGTGATTGTGGGAATCCTTGGAGCTTTTGGTTTGACCAAAGGGATTATGGATACCTTTGGGGCATTTTGGGGTTGACCAAGCGATTGTGGGAATCCTTGGAGCTTTTAGGTTTGACCAAAGGATTATGGGAATCCTTGGAGCTTTTGGGGTGGGCTATGGCTCTCTTAAATGTGGAATGGCCTCAAATGACTGATGTTCAAGGGTTCTAGTTCCTTGATTCCTTCAAGAGAGGCGAGCCGGTATGTTCTAGGTCCTATTTTACTATCGATTACATAAGGACCTAACCAATTTGCCATGAACTTGTCCCTTAAATGGGGTGGCAAGTTAGAATTTTGTTGGTTCTCTTTTAAGACTAGGTCACCAACCTGAAAGTCCCTCAGGTGAACTTTCATGTTATATGCTTTCTTAAGTCACTCTTGATAGATACGTAAATGCTCGAGAGCATTGATGCATCGTTCATCGAGCAACGTAAGCTGGTCTAACCGGGCCCATCGTGTAGTGTCATCATCGATGAACTCTTGCATTGATATGCGTAGGGAGGGTATTTCCAACTCGAGAGGCATGACTGCCTCGGAGCCATACACTAGCAAAAATGGAGTTGCCCTAGTGGGCGTCCGAATGCTAGTGCGATAAGCCCATAGGGCAAGTGGTATTTGGATGTGCCAATCCTTATGATTATCTACGACCATATTTTTAAGGATGGCGACTAGCATTTTGTTTGATGCCTCTGCTTGCCCATTTGCCTACGGATAATAGGGTGTCAAAAAACTATGCTAAATTTTGTACTTTGTTGTCAAAGCATGCACATATTTGTTCTTAAATGACGTCCCATTATCCGAGATGATCTTGGATGGAATACCAAAATGACATATGATGTTATGTAAAATAAACTCTGCAATGCGGGGCCCAGTCGTAGAGGTAAGCGGAATTGCTTCCACCCACTTGGTGAAGTACTCTATGGCCGTTATGATGAATGTGTGATGACTTGACGATGTAGGGGAGATCTTTTCGATGAGATCTAAGCCCCACTATGAAAATGGCCAAGCCGATTGGATCGGCTGCAAGGCCTGAGAAGGTACATGTGTCAAGTTAGCATGGTGTTGACACTTCATGCACTTTCACACATATGCACAACAATCTCACTCTAAATATGGCCAATAATAGCCCATGCAAAGAATGCACTTTGCGATGGCCATACCATTGAAGTGGCCACCGCATGTACCATCGTGCGCTTGGGTGATCGCCCAAGTGGACTCTTCTGGTCCAAGCAATGGAGGAGGATCCCTTCGTAGCTTCGATGGTACAAAATGTCTCCTAGCAAGACATGCTTTGCCACTTTCTATTTGAATGATCTTTTCACGGCGTGCGACAATCCAAGTGGGAGGCTACCTAACTTGAGATAGTCTCTTATGGGTGTGTACCAATCTTGCTGATCAAAAACCTCGATGGTATGAATGACCGATCCCTCTTGAAGTTCATCCCTAGCAAAAGTTGAGTGGGAAAGAACTTGTAGAAATAGCGTTGTGTTGCTATTAAGAGGGGTTGGGGAGAACAAAGACCCCCAGTTGGCATGATTCAGACTATCATGGATTCGAGAGAACCTATCCTGAGATGGTTCAATCTGGATCAGGTGGATTCCTGGCGTTATGTCAGAGCTTGCACGCTCCATCATGGATTGCGATAATGTTTTGACTTGAATGGTTGTCATCTCACCAGAAGGGTCTTGCGGGATTAGTGACCCCAAGGAGGCCATAGTGTCCGCAAAATGATTCGATGATCGAGGGAGTGCCTCGATGTCGTACCATTCAAGCTTTTCCAAGAATTTATCCACAAGGGCTTTGTAGGCCTATAGAACTAGGCATTTGCATTGGAATACCCCTTTCACTTGGTTGACAATTAACAGTGAATCACCAAAGATATTCAAGCATTTGATGTTCATGGTGATGGTTGTTTGAAGACCTATGAGCAAGGCTTCATATTCAGCATTGTTATTGGTGCACGAGAAATCAAGTTTAAATGATAAAGGCATTGGAGCCCCTTGCGGTGTGAAAAATATGATTCCCATGCCACCCCCTTGCTCACATTTAGAACCATCAAAAAATAAGGTTATGTCGGCCTATGACTCAGGCTCTTCAGAATCTAGCGATTCTGAGACATGGAAGACCCCATCATCGGGTAGCTCTACGGTCAGAGGCTGATCATCTTCGAGAGGAGCCTCTGCTAGTTGATCGGTGATGACTTGACCTTTGATGGACTTTTGTCCAATGAATTCGATGTCAAACTCCATCAACAACATGATCCATTTCACCGTGCGACTACTATGATAAGTATGACTCATCATGTACCGTAATGGATTCTCCTTAGACACAACATACGTCGTATTGCTCAGCATGTAATGGCATAGCTTTTTGGTGGCAAATACCACTGCCAAGCATAGCTTCTCAACGTATGCATAGTTAAGTTCATAACTGACCAGGGTGCGGCTAAGATAGTAATTAGCTTGTTCTTTATGTAATTCATTTTTCTGGGCTAGCATGGCGCCCAGTGCCACCTCAGTAGCTGAGATGTATAAGTAGAATGACACTCCTGGTCTAGGTGGTGCCAATACTAGCGGTGAAGCCAAGTATTGTTTGATGTCATCGAAGGTTGACTGGCACTCGTCATCCCAATGAAATGCTACCCCCTTGTGTAATAATTTATTCATGGGTCGGCACTTGTCAGATAACTGTGCTATGAAGCGCTTGATCGACGCGACCTTACCCTGCAAGCTTCTTAGCTGCTTGATGGTGGTTGGGGGAAGCATCTCAAGGATTGCCTTGACTTTATTTGGATCTACCTCGATGCCTCATTTTGAGACTATGAAACCCAAGAGTTTTCTAGATGTGACGCCAAATACGCACTTCTTGGGGTTTAGCCTAACTTTGTGTTCGATGAGGTGATCAAGGATCTTGCGTAAGTCATCGAGATGATTTTGGCACAAAAGAGATTTGGCCAACAAATCATCCATATAATCTTCCAAAGTTTTATGCATGTGATCATGGAAGATGTATGTCATAGCGCGTTGGTAGGTGGCACCAACATTTTTAAGGCCAAAGGGCATGACCTTATAACAAAATGTCCCCCAAGGCATCGTGAACGCCATTTTTAGTTGATCATCGGGATTGATACGAATCTGGTTGTATCTCGAGAAACCATCCATGAGGGAAAGCATTTCATGGCCTACTGTAGCATCTACCAATGCATCGATGCTAGGCAAGGGGAAATCATCCTTGGGACTCACTTTGTTTAAATCTCAAAAATTGATGCATATGCGAATCCTCCCATCTAGATTCTTGATGGGTACCATGTTGGACAACCATGGTGGGTAATCCATGCAGATGACAAACTATGCATCCAACAACTTTTGTAGCTCATATTTGACCATTAAGGCCACTGTTGGGTGCATCTTACGTAGCTTTTGCTTGACTGGCTTGACTGTCGGATCAAGCGTTAAATTATGCGTGACTAGCTACGGGTCTAGCCCCGACATGTCTTTGTAGGACCATGCAAAAACCTCCTTCTTCTCTTTGAGAAGGGCAATGTAATCGGCTTGCTCTTTGAGGGATAGACTTACCCCCAACTTGATGACTTGTAGATTCATTGGATCAGAACCGATGTCTACGTCAATCATCTCTTCGACTGACATGTGGGATCCATCCTCCAACTGGTGTGGAGTTGGGATCAGGTGGATATCATTCACTGAATTTAGATCTACGTTGGGAACGTCGGGTTCCTCTTCAACATGGAAGATATCCTGAGTCTGTCCTGGGGTGAAATGGAACATCCCATCGCAAGGCCAGTACTCTGATGGGGATGGTGGTGAGTCAGCATGATCCTAGGCTATGGCATCTAGGTCTAGATACAATGGTCATGTTGGATCGGTTGGGTTGTGGATGGGGGTGGTTAAATCAATGGAGATCATGTTGATGGAATGAATTTGGTCTCCATTACCACGTGGGTGTTGACTCGGACATCCTTGGTGATCCTTGCACCTCGGATCTGGCTCTGTGGGTACTGGCACAAAAGGATCGGCCCTATGTGTGGATAGAAGGATAGGGTCTACCCTTGGCACTGGTGGCCCTATAGGGTCTCTAGGTGGGAGGTGCTCTCTGTATGCCCGAAGTGGTGGATGAAGCACTTGGTTTAACTATTCTTGATTTAAATGCCACCTATGCCTTGGCCCCATGTTCAGTTGTTCGAACATACCATCGATGTCTATGGGGTATTCTTGTTGCCTCATATGGTTGAGATATGCCATCTCAGTCTCATCCTCATAATCGCTAT
The DNA here is from genome assembly GCA_028583015.1 of Wollemia nobilis. NCBI lineage: Eukaryota > Viridiplantae > Streptophyta > Pinopsida > Araucariales > Araucariaceae > Wollemia > Wollemia nobilis. The sequence goes on along the minus strand of JAQPPZ010003192.1, from coordinate 3,826,244 downwards.
CGGAGATCCATAGGCCTTCATTAGCTCCGACAACTATGTGCTCTTCTTGTTGGTATAGCCTCCCACTAGGCGTTTCTTGATCACTTGGCCTTATGGCCGGCATGGGAGGCTCATTTTGTTTGAGCAAGTTGATTTGGTCCCATCCGGGTTGTTCCGCTCTCTATGGGAGGGCTGGATTCTCTTGAGGTGGCAATTGCTCGATTGGAACATTCAAGGGGAACATTGCCTCGAAGTTCTCTTGATAGTCATCTATGGGCGTCACTTGCGAGTGATTGCTATCGAACTCAAAAGGGTCCCAAGGTGCTACCTCATACTCTACTCATCTTCAGAAGACTCTCCTTGATCTTGTTCATATCCCTCTTGGAGGTTATCCCTTGAACTTTCCCCTTTCTCGATCCAAGGGGAAGGGTTGTTGAGGTCAACAAGGTTTGTTGTTAACCATGGGAGATAGTCCCCCATTGTGTATGTTGTGTTGGGATTGGCATATGGATCTTGTGCCAACCCATCCTTGTTGCCTAGCCCTAGGCCTTGCATGGTTTCTACCAAGATGTCAAGGGGCAAAGGGTGGTTGAACCCTACTCCTGATTTATCATATGGCATCTGGTATCTTGGTTGACAAAGAATGCGCATTCCTTGTTCATATCTGCCCAATCCATATCCATGCCAATTACATTGGTTAAGGTATTTCAAGGCGAAGTCTGGGTTGGACAGATAGTCAACATTCTCAGCAAATGGCTCTTCATCCTCTTCCTCTTGTAGGTAGGGTTCCAGGCCATTCTCGAGGCCCCCATATACAAAGTTTGTCTGATTTGGTGGGTAACCTAAAGGGAAGATAGTGTCGATGGGGAGGCGAGGTCTCCCCATGTCTTGCATGGATTCGAGTGTGGGTGTTGCCACTATGTTCTGCACTAGGTACTCCCCTAGGCCCGTATTGGCCATTTCAATGGTAATCATCGACGGTTGAGGGGGAGGGAATGGGAGTTCTCCCTGAGTCCACTCCATGTTGGGTGAATCAGGTGTCTCGACTTCCATTCGGCTAGGCACCTCTTCGTTAGAGATGGTTGAGACTAATGGTGGTACCTCCTCTAGGGGCTTCTTCCCATTGTCCTTCGGTGTGGCCACCATAGGTGGCATTGTTGGTGAAGGGACAGATGATGAAGATGGGCTAGGTCGGTTACTTGAGGGACTCAATAGTGGGGATGTAGGCGGAATCGGACCCTGAGTGGATGGATTCAATTGAAAGTCCAAATGTGTCGATGGGAGGGTCGATTGTGGCATCAGCTATACCGCATTGCAAAACTTGAAGGGCTCTAAGTCTGCTGGGACTACATGTACTTGCCCTTCATATGTGTACTTGAGGCATTGATGGGCTATCGAAGGGACACACTTCATGTCCCTGATCCAAGGCCGGCCTAGCAAGATATTGTAGGCCATCTCACCCTCAAGGATGTGACACAACGTAGGAATGGTCTTTTGTCCTACTTGGATGGGTAGGACAATTGTGCCAACCATCGAGCATAACACGTCATTGAATGCTCGAAGAGTGTAGGTGGATGCCACAATGTGGGATGCTAGCAACTTAAGATGTTTTAATGCCATAGTCATGATTATATTGTTGGATGAGCCAGTGTCCACCAACACCCTCTTGAATGGAATCCCATTGACCCATGCGATGACGTGCAGGGGTGGATCCACCATATCACTAGTCACCGATTTTAGTTCATCTTCCCTGAAGGTTATGACTGGTTCGATGCATTGTCTCACATGTCCCACAAAGTTGTTGAAAGAATTGGGTTCTTGGGGCTGTAGCTCAATGGCTTTGAGTATCTCCATCAGAGCCTCCCGATGGGGCGGTGATTGTTGGATGAGCTCATAGATGGAGAGCCTAGCCGACGTGGTCCTTAAACTCTGAGTAAGCTTAGTCTGAATCATGGCCACTGGTCTAGGTGGGGGAGGTTGTGTAGGGTGTTGTGGAGGTTGTGACATTGATGGAACATCTCCTGTAGCTACAGTGGGTGCAGTCGTGTTTGGGTATCTTTTGTTCCATGTCACGATGCTTATCATCCCTATGTACCCTTGCATGGGGCAGTTTTGTGTCACCTCATTCACTTGTATAGTCTTTGCCTATGCATCATGGGTAGGCAAGGGGTCTTTGAAGATGTCCATCTGTTGGTTGCTCAGCGCTACGGGATTATCCACCATGAGCGTTTTGTTGTCTATCAAGTCTTGCACCAAGTTTTTGAATTTCCAACAATTGAAGATGTCATGTCCTTTCTATCGATGGAATCTACAATATAAATCTTCCCTATAGCCCTTGGGTTTTGGCATGTTGGGGTCTATGGGTCGAGTTTCTAGCAAGTTTATCAAGTTTGCCATGAACAAGCGGTCAAACAAGGAGTCTCTAGACTCTGTGAATTGTGTGAATTGTCGCTTAGGGTGATGCTGCTGATTTTGCTCTTGTTTGTGGTTTTCCTTTTCATAGTTAGCAAGAGGAACTACTTGATAATTAGCCTTTGGGGGCTATGTCATTTGTGCAGGTGGTGGTATAGTTATGGCAACTTGATTGACCATGACGGGTTTCGGTTGCGTGGGCCCAGTTTTGGCATTTTTGGTCCACTCTTTCTTGCATGGCTTGGCAATCTCATCGTCTTGAATTTTGATCTCCTCAATTATCCTGGCTTGCACCAGGGCTTCTTCTAGGGTGGCATATTGCTGTAGCTACAATAGCATGGAGATCGACCTTATGCAACTCTTTGAAAACATCTGAGTCATGTCGGCCATGGGAGGGAGGTAAGGTAGCTTTGAAAGCAATGTCCTCCATCGATTCCCATAAGCGGCTATGGTCTCATCATCATACTACTTAAGGCTAGCTAGGTCACTTAAGGATGCCTTCTTCTTGGTGTTGAAGGCAAAATGTTCAAGGAACGCGTCCACTAGCTGGTCTAGATTGTTGATGCTATGCTTCGGCAATTGGGTAAACCAATCCGAGGCAGGGCCTACGAACGTGGTTATAAATGTTCTCAGAAGCAATGCATCATTGTCCTGAATGCCAAAGCATTGACTCAGGAATCTTGTTACGTGCTCTTGGGCATCCTCATCCCCTCTAAAAATTGCCAATTGAGGCATTTTGAAGTGGTCGGGGTATGGGGGTGCTGAAACTGAAGGATGCATAGGGTGACTGCGGAGCTGGCGTAAGGTGGGCTTTTGGGGCCCTGAAGTCTTGGTCTCCATAGACTCTAAGCATTCTAACAGTGCTTTGTATGCATCAGAGGATTTGATTTCCTCTTCTTTGGTTTGTTCCCATTGTGCATTACGAGGAACTTGAGGCCTATGGAGGGGTAGCCGGGTAGCGCCCCCTGCCTTGGTAGGGTGTTTCAGCCCGCTCTTCTTCTTGCTCAAATTCCTCATAGGCTTCTTGAGGAGTTTTTGGGTGTGACCTATAAACATGGATGGGTGCCCGAGGAAGGCGCCCATCATTGGTTCTAGGGGTGGCCTCCCGCTCAGGTCTCGGAGGTCTTGGAGGCAACACTTGATAAGGTCGTGGAGACCTGTCTCGCACTAAGGGGTTGTGCCTCTCATAAATTTCTGTCCTATGCATGCGAGGGGTTGGAATCCTCTCATGCATATTGTTCTAGAGCAATTCATCTATCTGGCATCGAATGCGCTCTTTGTTAAGATGATACAGTTGCTCTAACTACTGTTGATCTTGCCTAAGCTACATGATTTGCGCTTGGCGGGTGGCATGTTTGGAAAATGCCAAGTCAATTTGTTCCATCGTCCTATGTTTAGGAGGCCTAGATGCCTCCCCTACATGTCTATCTCGGTCATGGTGATCCGAGATCTCTATGGGTCACTTTCCTCTATCGAGGTTAGCGACATTCACCTGAGGCTCTGGCCTCAATAGGTGATCTTGATAATTAGCAGGTGCGGAGGCGCATTGCTCCCACACGGTGTATTGCTCTTGAGGAATGTACTAGTTTTCCTCATGCTCCCTTTCGTACATGTGAAAGGGATGGGCGGAGTTGGCTCACCCTGTCTGAAGAGCCTTGCACTCTAGATTTGGTCTATTAGTTCTAATAGTAATGAGGGGTAGAGGGGGATGATATAATCATGTGGTCCCTCCTTGTGAACCCTATGCTGCTCTAGCACTTCATCGCATAGTGGCCACTCATAATGAGCATCTAAGGGAGCCTTCCCATGTATGTACTCCTCTTGAAAGGGTCTGTGTTGAATGGGAGTGCCCCCCAAAGGGGTGCCTCTATAGTCCTTTTCTGTAGTGGCATAGTGTGGACCACGTTGTGGGTCAAGCTGCCAAGGTGGTATAACCAAGTCCTTGGGGCTATAACGGAGGTGACTGGTGCCTCCTTGTACACTTTTCATAGCTTCTGCCCATGATTGGGCTTGGCTACGGGTATACACCATGGTGGTGGTTCTCTACAAGATATGTATGTTTTTATCTCCTTTACGATTTTTTATGCTACACCAAACAAAAGGGACCACACAAACAAAGAAATGATTATCTCGTTTACAGATTAAATGTGTGTCCTAAATCTGGTTCAGTGTGTTTTGATTTTTGTTGTGCAAACCGTGTAAAGAAAATTTTGTTATTCATGCATGATGAGGGCTCTTATATCTCCAAAATGGTCGCCCCTTCAATATACCACTGCCAGGCCATTATACCGAACCTCTCAATATACCCGCCCTTACGTGAGGGAAACTATTGGTACGCGAGAGCAGAATAGTACGTGGAACATAGGCGGTACGAAAGGGGAATCACTCTATTTTTGACACCTACCATAGAAGACTTATCCTCATGCATTGGGAATCACCCCCGCTACACTTGGTCAGCTTTCATCAGGATTTACGTCTAGCAACAGTCGCGATCAGGGTTATGTATGCAAAATCCAAGCCAAGGTGGTGATGAAATCCACCGTTGGTCTTGATCAAGTGTTGGGGTATTAAGACCAACTCCTTGATGTTAATATTATTATGTGGTGTGTGTGGTTCCTTTTACTTGTACAAAGAAAGAAAACATGCAGCAAAATTCCCTATGCAAGCAAAGAAAATAAAAAAATTGTAGAGACAAAAACAAAAAAACATAGAGGATGTTCAGAAAACCTACCTCTTCTCTGTCCCAACCAGATGCCTCTGAGTTTCTGCTCAGAAAATGCATAGAGATCTAATCATCCTAGGGTGGGATGAATAGTAGGTCTGTATTCATCCTAGGGTGAGATAAATTTGTATTCATCCCGGGGTGGCATGAATTCCAAGTCTGTATTCGTCATAGGGTGGCACGAGTAGCAGTCCAGTGCCCTAAGGATTAACACCTGCAAGAAAAACACAAAATTTTGATCAAAAACTTGATCCCAATAGTAGGGGATAGGGTCCCACCATGATCGCCACTAAAATCTGAATGCAGGGTGACGGCGTGCCAGATTATGGTGCAAATGAAATTGATATAAAAATGCTAAGTCCTACGAATGCGAGAAAGCAATGCATGAAGGAAACGATGCATAGATGAGATGTAAGAAAAAAAGACAAAGTGGGGCCTCTTTTATTAATGTTGCTTTCAATTTGGTTACAATACATCCCCCTTTAGGGCTCAGAACGTTTGATACAGTTCGTTACATCAATGGATGGTACGCTTCTAGTGTCTTCCGCATGCCTCACATTCGAAATGGGTGGGCCAAAGGTTGTCACCGCTTGCATCCATGTGTTCATGTGTTCCTTGCTGCCCCTCTAGTGTTCCTAGTGAGATCCTACACTTAGAGAAATAGCAAATAGTTAATAGCATATGCGGATAGAGGGAAAAACATGCAATCCCTAGGGCCTCCGGCTAGTGAATACATAAAATAGCAAAATGATGGTCAGAACATGTCATAATGAATTCAAAATTTGATAGAAGCATAGAAACATCATCAGAGACACATTGCAAAAAGAATAGTTAGGAAATCATGCATGGATTTCTAATCGCTCCGGGGTGGGACGATTAGGACTGTCATAAAACATGCAAAAGCAACCTTGCAAATGTCCAACCTAGAGGCCTCCAAAACTCTTGAAAACTTGGGGTTAGGCTAAAAGGGGAATTTTGGGATGACCCAGAAGGTCATATTTGGCATATTCTACCTATATTGTCCCGTATCTGAAAGCGCTCCCTGTATGTTAGTAAACGCGTAAAATGATAAAAACACGGTCAAATAAGTCAGAATGCAATGAAACTTGAACAAAAGCATAAGTAAACCAAATAGAACATAATGCAAAAATAATAGTAGAGAAATTATTCATGGATTTCTAATCACTCCGGGGTGGGACGATTAGGACTGCGATAGTTTGGGGGGCGCCTGGGGGCAGGATGCCCATCGTTTGGGGTCTGGTTTTGACACCAATCCACTTGGGATGGGTCCAAAACCTCCTAGGGGGTTGTTTCAATGAATTTGGTGTGGGATTGTGGCTGATTTCTTGGGTTTTGGGTCGGGATTGCGTTCCTAGTGTTCACCCGATAACCTCTCTTCCAAAAGAGAAATTATGGATGTAGGAAGCACAAAGGGGAATGGGGGTACAATTTGGCAGCACTCCATTGCTCCAAATGCTCCAGATCTCTTCTTTTTGGGGTGAGGATGCTCACCCTTTTATAGACCTAGGGTCTCTCTCTTTGAATGCGCATGCGAGGGTGCCACTTGGCTTGCCATGCCTTTTTTGGGAGAGAAGATTCCTCCCTGATTTAGAGTCTCCTTGCATGAGGCCTCCATGATCAGGGCATGCTTGACTGAAGTCCCTCTCTCAGATTTGAAACCGTTCCTCACAATTGCATGCTCTGAAGGCACAGTTAAGTGGCGGATCTGTCGAGGTTTGACTTTTTCCAGTCAAACCTGCTACTCGTCCCACCCTGGGACGATTGCTGCTAATCATCCCAGGGTGGGACGAATAGGATTCTAATCATCCCAGGGTGGGACGAGTAGGGAGCAAAGTGCTTAAAAGGTGCCAAATTGACCTCTGACCTTCCAAAACTGATTTGGGAGTGGTTAGGACCACTGTTTAACCTCTGGAGGCTGCCCTAGGGGCTATGTATGCCAATTCGGTCAGTGCTTGTAGCCACATAATCGGATTGGTGCTGTTTTGGTGTCTACACTCTCCAAATTTAACCTTCTTTGCACTGGTGGGATAATTACTAATATCCACCTCAAAGGTTTCCTCTACTGACATATGTAATCCCTCCTCAAGCTGGTTAGGTGTAGGAATCAGATGGATATCATCAGCTAGGTTGATCAGTTCCGTGTTGGAAGTATTTTTAGCATGATAAACATCATATGCATAGCCTAGCATAAAATGGAAAGATTGCAACATTTCTTCATTGGGAAAGAAATATTCAGGCTCAACGGTTGAATCAGCATGATCCCAATAGATAGCATATTTGTTAAGATACAATGTTTTGGACAGATCTACTAGATTACAGAGTGGAGTGGTCAAATCAATGGAGACCATGTTTATGGAATTTAATTAATCTCCAGGACCACATGGACCGACTTCTACAAAATCTATGTAGTCCTCATACCCATGATCTGGCTCTAATGGCACAGGCACAAAGGGGTATTATATTTGAGGACTAGGAACAACATGATCCTTCCTATGCACTAAATGCAAAATAGGATCATTTGGCTCACGAATCTCCATGTAGGTCAACGGAAGAGGATTAATCAACCGATGAATTTTATCCAAGGTTAACCATCTTACTCTCAGATGAGGACCAACACGTAGCTACTGATAGACCTCATCAATGTCGATGGGTTGATGATGATAATGCAAATAAGGAGGACCAAGGTAAACCCTCTATAGCTCATATTATTCATCACTATCATAATAGAATCCTTCATTCACATCTACTCCTTGAGGGCACTCTGGCAGGTGTAGCCCCATGAATCTTACCTCTTGATCAGTGTCATCACCATCTAGATAGACCGGATAATTATATCGTAAGTGTGAAATCACCAATAAATATAACTTTGCTTCTTTCCCTGAATGATCAATGTTGGAAAGTATCTCTTCGATAACCTATACCGCCTCAATAAGCAATAAATGATGCGCATGCTAGGGCCTTTTATAGGCACCCTCGACTTCATCCCTAGATTCATTATCATTTGAGGATTCTTCATCTACGTCATAGTCTTGTCTACTCATATCGGATGTGGACTCTGCTCCATCTTCATTACAAAGATATCCTAGCTTGATATCGCATACAGTAATGGGGTTATGTCCCTGCACGTCTGTGTCATCGACTTCATCATGGGTTTGGTGTCCTAGGTAATATCTAGGGTTTAGTTTTGTCTCATTCTGCTCAAGGAGCCCTTCATGATGATATTCAAGTGGATAAGTGGTGATGATAGATATCATAGAGTGATTCCTAAATAATTTGGAAGGATCCAAATGATATGGATTAAAATCCACATCATCCACCATAATAAGGTACAGATGATCTAGGGATGCTATGAGCAAATCATCTTGTCCTTGTATCTGTAACCCTAAATTGAACCTATCAATGACTAACTGATAATGAGGTTCTAGCAGAGTCCTCCGTCCTTGTTCAAAGAGACCAAGGCCATATCCATGCCAATGATATAGCTCAAAAATACGCATGGCATACTCCATATTGGATAGATAATGAATGTTTACCACAAAAATCTCATCGTCATCTTCATCCATGGTCTCTTGCATTGGAAGCTAGTCTAGCTTCGCATAGATGAAGTTAGTATGGTTAGGTGGCTCTCCCAATGAAACCATCAATCCAATTGGGTAACTATGAGCGGATGGTCGGCCCATCTCTTGCGTAGTCTTTAGAATTGGTCTAAAGGTTACATTCTACACAAGGTACTCGCCTAATCCAATATTGGAAAGATGTACTATCACCCATGGTGCAGATGACCCTACTAAAGATGCAAAGAGGCAGGCTAAGGCACCTCCTCAGCTTTATCTTAGGGTTCCTCAACTTCCATAGGAATGGAAACCTCCTTGGTGATTGGCTCAGGCTCATGCTCCTTCTCTTTCTTGCCCATTTTGGTCTTCAACTTCTTGTCATCCCGATGCATGAATGATGCAGATGGTTTTAAGGAGGTGGCAGTGGTGTGTTACAATTTGTGCGACAAAAATGGTGTTGGTTGAGCATGTACTGCTGGTTTATCTTCTCATTTATTTATTTACGATGACGACCAAACATCTAGGTGTGTTGACAGGAGTATGAAACCCCCAGGTAAATCTTCTAGGTTCACAAAATTAAATGGCTCTTTGTCCGATGCCACTATGTGAACCTATCCCTCATGAATATACTTCACACACTGATGCAATATCGAGGGGACACAACGCATTTCATGAATCCAAGGCCTACCGAGTAATATGTTGTATTGCATGGCCCCTTCTATCACATGACACATCACAGAGATGGTCTTCAAGCCTACCTGCATGGTTAGGATAATTGTGCCAATAGTCAAACATAGTACGTCATTAAACACTCTTAATGTAAATGTAGTGGGCACAATGTGTGATTTAGGTAGCTTCAAATGATTCAGCACCTTGGTCGTTATTATGTTGATCTATGAGATAGTATCAATCAAGACCCTTTTAAATGGCATGTTATTAACACATGCAATTATGTGCACCTACAGGTCAATCATGGTTGTAGAAACCGTCCTTATCTCATGATCGTAAAATTTGATCATTGGTTCCTGACATTGCTATACATGTTCGATGAAATTAGTAAATGCTTGTGCATCCTAGGATTGTACTTAAATGGACCTCAAAATGTCCATAAGAGTCTCCTTATGCCTTGGGGACTACTGTATTAGCTCATATATTGACAACTTTGTAGGAGTTGTCTGCAGGTTTTGGACCAACCTGCTCCTTATGGTCACCATCGATCTTGTTGGTGGGTCTGGAATATTCTGCATAGGCCTCTAATTTGGCATGACTTGTATTTGAATGGGAGCACAAGGTTGAATCTATTGTTTATATCTCCCATGCCTAGTGATAACATTCACCATGCCTACGAACATCTGGGTAGGTGGTTCGACTCGCACCTGGTTGACCTAGCCAACGTTGTTGTGAGGCACCTCATGATTTGGTAGGGGGTTTTTGTAAATCCCCATATTATGATTATTGGGTGCTTGTGGGTTATGTGGCACTACAAGCTCACATTTTTCAATCATATTTTGCACCATGTGTTTGAAATTCTAGCACACCTCAATGTCATGGCCTTTCGTTTGATGAAAAATACAAAACAAATATTCTTCGTACCCCTTTGGTTTGGGTTGATTGGGGTCTATCATCTTAATTTCGGGTAATCTAATTGCCTTGGCCTTGCATAGTTGATGGAAAATCAACGTCAGTAATTCCATCAATGGTGTGAACTGGTGAGGTGGGCGTTGATATTTGTTATTCCCTTATAATTGTTTTTGCACTTATCATACTGTGCAGGAGGAGGTTTGGCCTGATAATTCTATTTCTATTGCCCCTTGTTCTCCCGTTGGAGATTCAGCACCACTTGATTCACATGGGTCTGCTTGCCTTGTTGTTTTGTGGTACTCTTATTTTATCCCTCTCTCCTATTTTTGAGCTTCAAGTTGCCTTCCTACAACTTGATGTCCTCAATCACTTTGGCTTGTGCTAAAGCCTCTTCGAATGTAGGATACTACTGTAGTTGTAGCAGTAATGAGATGTGCTTGGCACAACTCTTTGTAAAAATTTGGGTTAACTCTATGGTAGGAATAGAGAATGGTAAATTCACCATTAGTCTCCTCCATCTATTTCTATATTACTCTATTGGATTGTCATCGCGTTGAGCTAGCATAGCTAAATCAAAAATATTTGCCTATTTCTTGATGCCAAAGGAATAGCGTTCAAGAAAGACATAAAATAATTGCTTGAAACTAGTTATGCTATGTTTCTTTAGCTGATTGAACCACTCTCACACCGTATCGGAAAGTGTCATGATGAACATACACAACAACAATGCATCATTGCTTACTATCTAAAAACAAGCATCCAGAAAGCTCATGAATGTTCCTGTGCATCTTCATCACCCTTAAACTTGTCCAACTTGGGCATATCAAAATGCTCAGGGTAAGCTGGAGTAGGCACCAAATGATCCAAAGCCTCATTATGGATTTTCCTTAATATCAGCTTTTGAATAGTCGTTCCTTGTATCTCGATGGCTTTGATATTATTGAATAAGGCCTTATAGACCTCTAAAGATAAAAAGTCCTCCTACTTAAGTTGACATGGAGGTGTATTAGGAGGTACTATATTCCTAGTACAAGATGGAGGGCATTGCTCTTCCTCCTCCTCATCTCGAGAGCTCTCAGGATATTCTTACTCGTATCCATCCCCCTCTACTTCTTCATACTACATCTACCTTTGATTATCGAGAGATGGTGGTCGCTACCTCTATTAGGTACTAACATGATTACGAGTGTCTCTTTGATCTTGATGCATATCATCTTAAGATAAAGCCTTCCTATATACACACTCTCTATGCTCATCATGAGGATATAGGCCAGCCCTAGATAACCTATCCTCCTACTCCATGTGCTCCTTATGGGCAAGGATATGCTCTTCGCGCATGTGTTGCTCATATAGCCTTTGTATAATGAGCCTCTATGCTTGAATATTTTCATCTTCAATGCATTGCCTCTCTAGGCAAGCATCCTCCAATTGATCTTGGAGGAGTTGGAATTTCTGCTCCGATACTAGTCGATGTGATCTATCGATCTGATCGGACGTGGGAGGCCTCTGGTATCCCTAATATGTACGAGTGACCTTATGGATTTTGTACCCATAGGAATGATGTGTTTTGCCTTTGCCTCTATCTGTGAAGATAGCATTTGAATCCTACTATGTCCTATACTATGAACCACCATGTGTAGATAGTAGGTGTGTTACATGGGGGCACTTAAAATCCTTGCCATGTTCTCTAGTAGTCCTAATGACACTCACGCTACGCTCACTCGGGGCATGAGTGGGTGGAGTAGAAGGCTTGTAGCCTAGCTACTCTAAAATACTACCTAGACCCTCTAGCTATTTATACCACCATCACTCATGTGACGGTGTGCCATTATCTCCCACCTTTGATATATCAATGGTGATCTTGCATGGTGGACCACGCATGGGAGTATGGTTAGACCTATGCTCGGTAGTGAGCCTATCTGCCTACTCCTGAATGGGTGGATATCTAGTACTTATATACTCATAAGGTGGAGCCATGGATCCTCCTATGGACTTAGTACGTAGGGGCACCAACTAGGTTCCCTACACAACAAACTCTTCGATCGATCCCTTGGACGCACGTGCATTGCGGTCTCGATAATGGCTCTTAAGTGGAACACCCTCATGCTGGAAGGCTTCCTATTCTATCATGTGCCTAGAGGAGTGTACTAAAGCTCCTCTATCTAGGGTATGCTCTACAGGCTCCCCTCATGTCGAGTTATCTCCTCTAATGCTAGTCGAATGATGTTCGGTTCACTCATGTGGTTGAGGAATTGACACATGCTATTGTGAATTGGTTAGGCGTTGGTCATTGGCATTAGGTTTAGAGCTTTGCCAACCACCTCGTGTATCCACCATTGTGTACCTAGCATATATATGTATATTTTATTATTAAGCAAACAAGGTATACAATAATTATTATCTCGTTTTAAATTTTGAAAGTGAGTCCTAAACTGTTTGATGTGTTTTCAATATTTGTTGTATTAGTGTAGAAACTCTTATCATGTTTTGCAAAACTTGTTGGATTTTATTCTCAGTTTAATGGCTTTCACCTGTATGCTCACAACTCGACAACTTGGATATGAACTCTAAGTCACGTAATCCAACCTATAATGTGTGGTAATGAATCCCACACACGGTTAGGGAGCACAGGTCCTCCCAGATCCTCACCCGTTTTCCCGTAATCAGAGTTATACCCTTCGAAGAGAATACATGCAAATTTTATAGGGTATGAAATGTTCTCAGATCTGGATTTGGTCTAGTATCCAAAAGGTTTGTGGGATTTGGGCCAACGAATGGAATTTACGCCCACCGTAATTGAACCCTACTAGTAGTTGGATGGAAAGCCCAAATCACTAGTGTTTAAGTGCCAAGTGGTGTGTGTGGTTCCTTTTAATGTACATAAAAGAAATGCATAATATAGTATTCATACTCATTTTCTAAATGCTATGCAAATGAAATAACATTTCAAATTCAGAAAATGCAAGCTATTCTAGATGCTCTTTGAGACCATGCACATTACAATGATAATTGGCCACTAATTGGGCCTCACACATGCAAACCAATCACACAAATTCTATCAAGAATGCTGGATTCTAGGGTGGATTAAAATCAGAGATCCGTTTTTCCTAGCAGCACCTTTCTAATGACATGAAATATAAATGTAAACTAAGACCTAATTCATTTATTTTTCTTTCTTAATTATTAATTGCATTCCAAATTTCACTTTCTGGAAAAATACAAAGACAAAAAAAATTATAGAGAGTGAGAAGTAGGGCCTACCTCAGGTCCACATTCGAATGAGCTTTATCCCTCTACTATTTGTTGTGTCTATTGGAAACTGCAGGTATGGGCTCCAGTTTTGACTATGGCCCGTGGGTTGAACCTGTGGTTCAATTTTTGGCCCACAACTAGTAGTCGTGGTCTATACCTGCAAGTCACAAAAACAAAAAATACATAGTCAGATGCTAGAATTGCGGAGTTCCACCATGATCACCTTCTGATCTAACCAAAAAGTGTGCACCCATCTATTGTACTATATCGTATTCAATCATTCAAAGCATAAAAATTACAAGATTGCATAGATTCAACAAAATAAATGTTTCTTTTATTAATAATTGCAAAGAATATCGATTACAATCATACCCCTCTTAGGGTCACCCAAATTATGATACAATTAATACAATGCCAAAGCCCTCAACAGGGTAGGTGCACTAATGTTGCTTTTCAACTAGTCACAAACTACTCTAGGGTGGATTTGCCCTCTTCTTCATGTTGGGGAAGGAACTTGATGGTTGAATCTCCTTCGAATATGTTCCCTGCGATCAAGAAACAACATAAAAGTGTCAAAAATATAGGCAGCCTCTCATGATGAGGCCCTTTTAGGAAAAAAACATAAATACACCATTAAGCATGTATAATCAAGAAAGCATAGAAAACACTTCTAAACTATGTTAATTGAATCAAGATTTATAGAATTGCATAAAGGAAGACAACAGCTACACTATGCATGGACCAATTATGTGAAATAAAGCATGAAAGTGCATAAAGAATTCATTAATGTCCTATTTTATGCTTAACATAAAGAAACTATTCTAACCTAGTTCTACCGGTCAAAAATCTGCTAAACTACAATTGAACCATGGAAATAGCTAAACTAAGCTAATTAACTGGACATAAATAAAAAAGGTAAGGCGGTGATACCTCTACTACAAACCATAGCTCTGATGAGCGGTATGCATTGTAAACCATAGTTGAAAGCCACGGTTAGCAATCTAATAGGTTTACCCTCAATTCCAAGGGAAGTGGACTTGACCTCCTTGTCAAAATTGATGTTCAATGATCGCCTTTGGTGTCCTCATACTAATTTGGTGGTTGATTCACTGTGAAGGGCCTTTGTTTGCCCAAATATGCACTTCTTGGATCTCCTAGGCTCCTAGGGCATCCATAATGCAATTCATCATGAATCTTGGCAAGTAGGAAGGGGATAAGTGCAATAACTCTCTCTCAGTATACTCGGTTGAGTGTACAATTCTACAGGACTTCACTGCTCAAATATCCAATTCTCTCTCTCTTTCTTTGCCCTAATTTTGAGGGGTACTTATTGGACTACCCAATGTTTAGGGGTGGATTTATGGAGAAGCCAAGATCAAGAAGGGGTGGTTAGGATAGTTGGATTGGAAAATTCCATTCTCTAACCACCTTCTTCTATATCAAATGGTCGTTCAAACCGATTTGGCTCGGATGAAGTCCAACTAAACTTTAGTTAAGATCATAGGTTATAGCTATGGTCTAGACTATAAACCATAGGTCTCAATCATGACTCAACTTGTAAACCATAGGTCTGGGTTGTGGTTTAGATTTATTAGGCCAAGGAGCCCAAATTGAGTGGTTAGAACCACTACTCTATCTTGGAGTCTGTCCAAGATCCTCCATATGGTCTTGTAGCATGTCCATATGAGTAGTCACCCTTGACATGATGCATTTTATGTGTCTACAATGGTCAAGTGAATTAGGGATAAAACCAATAGTGTCACCCTCAGTGACAATTTACTCCCTTTTCTGAATCCATGGATTCTCTATTCAATCAATTGTGGGTTGCAAAAATGATTAATCTACCAGATATTAAACCCATAAATCTGGAAATAGGTAAATCCAAACCCATGGGATGCTGAGAGGATCAATATTGTAAATTTCATCAACAAGGTGGCCATGATTTACCAACATGCTATGGTTTTAAACACCTAGTACAAGATATGATTAAGAGGAATGAGCTTCAAGTCGATGCTCCACTAGCCCTTACCAATCAGTAGATGGTATATACAAATACCCATTACCAACTCACAAGGTACATGCAGTACCTACTAAACTAATGAATGAGGTGAAGACAACACCCCCTATCCAAGGGTATGTTGGGATGGTGAGTATTGTGACCAAGAACAGAAGATATCAAAGCCAAGTTGCACTAGTTGCAGCTTCAAGTGATGTTCCAACTATGTTGCAAACTACACCTGTAGTATAGGGCCTTCCATCTAGGCCAACGTTCACAATAAATAATAAGCTTACACAAAGCTTGAGGATAACATCATCCTGATTGTCCATCTATGAGCTAATCCAACAATCACCTCCACATTAGGATGCTTTGATGGAAATTTTAAATTCAATAGACTTGCAACCACATGAGTCTAACTCCATTAATTTTGTGGGTCATGTGCAATAGTGCAAGGAACCAGTAATAACATTTCATGAGCATGAGCTTAAGAAAATAGCCAATGACCTGGTAGATCCTACTTTGCACATAATTGCATATGTAAATGATGTACCATACAAGAGAGTGCTCATAGACACTGGTTCCTCGAGTAATATCATCACAACCATAGCATTAAAACATTTAAAATTTATAGCATCTCATGTTGTTGCATCAACTTACACTCTTCATGCGTTCAATGACACAATATGTTCTACCATTGGTACCATAGTCTTACCCATCCAGGTGGGGTGCAAGACTATACCGAAATTTTGTCATGTGCTAGAAGGTGATATGGCCTATAACATTTTTCTATAAAGACATTGGATACAGGACATGAAGTGTATCCCATACATTATGCATCAATGTATCAAATACACTCATGAAGTGCAAGTGCACATAGTTTCTACAAATATAGAGCCCTTCAAATACTGCAATATAGTGCAACAGATGCCAGAGTCAACATTACCTTCGATTCATGTAGACTAATGATTGAATACACCTATTTAGGGTCTACCCATTCCACCATCACATTCCATTTCACCATATACATCTTCATCCATCCCATCATCATCATCGGCAGTCGCAGAGATACCTTCGACATCATCAGATCCTCCATCGAGGAACATGTCAAAAAGGTTCATTTATGAGAGCCCACATTTAGTGTCCACCATATCCATGGAGGAGATTACTTGTTTAGTAGATGAGGAATCACTTCCAGAGGTTCACATTGAGTCACCTCAAACCTCACTTCCATCTCATTCACCTTCACCATCCCAGACCACAGTGCATATGTCTAGTATAGGGATAGGAGAATATCTAGTGAGAAATTTCACAATGGTTCCATATGTAGAGATAGTACAAGATATGGGGCAACCTCATCTTCCCATAGGTAGCATTGTGCCTCTTGGTCTACCTCCCAATCAAAATAATTTCATATATGGAGGTTTAGAATATGGAGCTCTGCCAATTCCTCTGAAAGTAGAAGATGATGAACTTTTTTTATAGGATTTAAACTATTTGTCGAATCTAGATTATGCATTGTGGTACTTAGATCACTGTAATTGGAATGGTTTTTGTTTAGGCCTATATGATTAGGGTACTCGTATCCCATGTCAGCCCCAATATCAGCTATATTATGATAAATATGGATTGGGACACAATAAGCCAATACCATTAGATGTCCTCATATATAGTATAGAACATCTATGTCTAGGTTATTAGGATAAGCTTACACATGATCCATATGCCAATCTGAATCATATTCATTCCTTGGGTGATTATTTCCCCATAGATATGACATATCAAGGACTATCCAGTGATGTTGCCCAACCCCATGAAGTGGGGGAAAGCTCACATACCTTGAAATCTAACAGTGAGGAAGAGGATCAAGGTCCTCCTCATGAATGGATGAGTGATGATGAAGATGACTATGATGTCGTACCCATAAAATATCCTATCTCAGATGATGAACATGAGAGTGTTCCCCTTGGATGACGAGGATAAATATTATCTTCGCATATTATTCCCCGTCCAAGGCCCCATATAATGCTAGCTCATGCTGCTTGAATATCAAGCTCATCCTCTTTCTCATAGGCCACCATCATTTATTCCACTTCCACCAGAGCCACCCCCACGAGTCACGAGACACGTGTTAGGGTAAAATAAGGTAGTGTATTGCATTACACTACATGGGGTTATTACATTTACTTTTCTATGTAATTACCATGAGATATTTTGCCTCATGGTTAAACTAGGTAAGTACCTAAATATCCTATGTCAGATATTTAGGTTAGTGTTATGGTTAGAACTCTCTACCTAGGTTAGTGGTTATCATCATGCAACTCCATCTCTATTCTATTGTTAGAGGGTAGTTAGCAAGATTCTCTACACTATTGGTTATTAGTCTATTATTTAAACATAGACTATTGTATTGATTAGGTTAATGATTCAATATATTATTTTATCTCTCTTCCTAGACCTACATTAGTATCACTCACTGGATTTGGGGAAGACGAGCTTCGCTCATTTCAAATTTATTGGACGGACTCCCATGGAGTAGCTGAGGTGCTCGACGTGGAGAGTCCCTCATAGAGCAAACACAGTGCTTGATGTGGAATAATTCCTATGGAGTAGCCGCAACGCTCCACATTTGGCCAATAGTCAATGTGATAGGTCGACATCGACCAAGGGCCCGTAGACCTGGCCGACTCAGTCATCACCGACCAGGACCTGCGATCTACTATACCGGCTATGGTCGATGTCTGGAGGTATCACAACATCAGCTCCCATTCCGACCCAAGGCCCGTAGAGCCATGTAGGCCAAGCAACCATGTGGCCCACACTCGGGAGAATAGAGAGGGCATGAGTGCCCTACCCTCCCCATGGAACCTAGACCCTGCATCAGGATCTGAGAGGGCAGGAGGCCCTCAAATCCCTGATCGACATGTGGCACAATTTTGTGCCTAAAATACTTGCATCAAGGTGCTACCTAGATGAATCAACTCATCCATGTGGTACATGAGCCAACATGACACTAACATAGATAGACCGGATGCGACGCTGACTGCATAGATATGTGGCACATCGCCACCTGACCAACGTTGACTGGACACAACACCGACACATGGTACATCACCACAAGACCGAGACAGACTGACTGGCCTACCCCTAGTGCCATGTGGAAATGTCCAAAAGGGCAGGTGACTCTGGTCATTTTCTTGAAGGCAATCGATGATAGACGGGAGGACTCAGGATTATAAATCCCTTTGCATCCCACTGCAGGATGCATGTGGGATAACAGTCCCGAGATTTTAATTTTTAATTTTTTTCATGGACTTCAACATCAATTGTTCTCTGTTTCGATCGCAAATTAGGCGGGTGGTCTATTGGCTAAGGTGGCCGCATAGAAGCCACGAGGTCGCACGATCGAACCACCCATGCCCAAACAAGGTATTTTACTTAAAGTTTTTTTTGTATTGTTTATTAAAAAATTTTAGATTTTTTAATAATTTAATATAGGATTTTTTAATAAAAAGTCTTTTTTTTTCACAAATTCAATGATTTCTTGTTTTAAAACATATTTTTATTATTATATTATTCTTCAATTTTGATAAATTTATACATTGAAATAGAAAAAAAAAAGCCAAACCTTTACATATCTTTTGCAACTATCACCTTAAAATTCTTAAGTTTTCTTCACCCGTTGGAGATAAAAAGACAAAGAAAAAAAAAATTTGGCTGCAAAACAAAAGGTGTTCTTCAACAAAATTTTGCAATAACCTCCTCAAAAGGCCTATAGTTTATTCTTCATCATTTAGGAAGACATAGACCTTCAAATTTCTATTGCAAAACACATACCGTGAAGTGAATTAGGGAGCAACAAAGGTCATCTCAAATTTTTCAAAAACAACAACAAAATTGCTTTTGTTCTCTCCTTCAACAAAGGGGACATAAAAACATAAAATAGCAACATTATTTTTGTTGAAAAAACTTGAGATACAATACCATTTTTCTTGCTCCTACATGTGACATTGTTGAAGACAAAAACTGGGTCATGTGTCGACTAGTTCTGGAAGCCTTTCAAACGTGGGTCGTGTGTCGACTTGTCTTGAAAGGAGTGCTCAATTTTTTTTTCAATTTTGTAACACATTAAGGGGGGATAGAAGTCATTTTTTTGCTTCTATTATTTGCAAAATTGTAAAGAACAAGGGGGGATTCTACAAAATAGTAAGAAAGGTGCAATTTTGATTGTACTCGACACCTTTCTCTAAAATTGACTTTTTACTAGGTGCATTTTCGGTTGAACCCGACACCTATAGTGATAATAA
The DNA here is from genome assembly GCA_028583015.1 of Wollemia nobilis. Taxonomy (NCBI): domain Eukaryota; kingdom Viridiplantae; phylum Streptophyta; class Pinopsida; order Araucariales; family Araucariaceae; genus Wollemia; species Wollemia nobilis. The sequence continues at coordinate 3,806,420 of JAQPPZ010003192.1, read as the reverse complement.
TGTGGGTTGCTTTCATTTTTTGATTATTTGCACTAACACTCATGTTTCTTATGTGCACTTAAATCATTCACAAAACAACATTGGCAGAAGCATTTTTAGAAACCCATATTTCACTCAAAACGTGCTACACTTTGCACAGGTTGAATAGCAGTCAATTTTACTTACCCCCTCCAAAGGTCAAAATTCAAAACACACCTTGATTAACTATATTTGTTTGGCTTAATTTCCTCCAAATTCTCATCCTTATTGAAGGGTGTTAAGGCAGGTTCCATTAAATATCCTAGAGAGAACAATCACAAGTCTGTCAACCAATCCCTTTTCATTTGCTCTATCTTGTTTGGCTTAAATTCCTCAAACTTCTCATACCTTGTTAAGGATTTTAAGGCAGGTGCCATTAAATATTTTATAGAGGTGAATTGAAAACAACTTCCATATAATATTTTGAGGGTATAGTGCAAGATACAACCATATTAGTCATATCAAATTTGAAACCTAAACCATGGCCATGATACACAAGTATCTCACTGAGAGCCAACTGCTCAAAGGTTCAAATTATTCAGCTTGGAATACTAATATGAAAGCTATCTTAACTATAGAGCATTTGTGGTCAATAGTGGATGGAAGTGTCACTAGACCTCAATCACCTAAAGCAGATCAAATAGAATTTGATAAAAAGGATAAGAAACTATCCTTAATGATCTTTCTCGCTATTACTGATGATATCCAACCTCATATCAGTGAAGCTACGATTGGTAAGGTAGCATAGGATGCCTTACATACCATCTATGAGGGAAAGAATCAATCAATGATTCTTAACCTCCAAACATAGATTCATACTCTACATATGAAATCAGGAGAAATAGTAGAGCTATTCCTCTGCAGAGTCGCAAAATTGAAAACAAAACTGCTATCCTTAGGAGAGAAAGTGGAAGACCAAGTCTTGAATTCTATCATTTTGAAAGCTCTTCCTGACTCCTACCGAATGTTGATCACTTCACTAAAATTTTATGGCAGGACAGTAACTTTTGTCGAGTTGGTAAACATGCTTCAAACAGAAGAAGCTAATCAACTCCAAAGAGATGAAGCATCCAACAATGGTATTTTCTCAAAAAGACAAGGTGGTAAGAAAAAGTGGAATCAATAGAAATGTTCTTCTTCTAATCAATAAAATGGTAAAGCCAAAGATATTCTAAAGAAGAACCAGTATTATAAGGTTTGCGACAAAGACACTCATGAAACCAAAAGATGTTGGTTTAAGAACAAACCGCCCAATGAACAAGGAAACAAAATGGGCCAAGGCAAACCTAATAACAAGAACAAACAACAAAAGAGACACATTGCAGCTAAAGATTCTAGTTCAGATTCTAAGAGAGCACACAAAGTGCTCATGACACATACAAATTCCTCCCACAAGGACTCTATGTGGTACATAGACTCAGGCGCTAGTAAACATATGACTGGCGATAAATATTGGTTTGCAACATTTGAGGCTCGAGAAGGTAGACCGGTCACCATTGTTGATGATCAGATCTATCGAGTTCAGGGAGAAGGAAGTGTTTTTGTCTCCCTTCCATATGGAGAATGTAATATTCAAAAAGTTCTTTATGTAACAGGATTGAAAACTAATCTCTTGTCAGTTCCACAAATCCTGGACAATAACATGAATGTCAATTTCAAAGTGGACAAAGAAAAGAAATGTTGCTTTATCACTAAGAAGGGAAAACGTATAGCAACAGGTTCATACAAACATGGTTTGTTTGTCTTAGATGCAATTACCTCTACCCATACTGCATTGGTAGTAACCACAAAGGAGGCCACTTCTCTATGGCATAAGAGATTTGGGCATTTGAGTTTAGGATATTTACTAGAGTTGAGTAAATATCAAATGGTGAAAGGACTTCCTACTCTTTCATCTACTTTGCCCGTGTGCTCTGGTTTCTTGTCAGGAAAGCAACATAGAGTACCTTTTGAACCTAGCTCTTTTCGAGCTAAGGTACCTTTGGAGTTGGTTCACACAGATTTGTGTGGTCCCATGTCTACAAGTTGTGGAGGAAAAAGGTATTTTCAATTGTTTGTCGACGATCACTCACGGAAAATGTGGGTCTTCTTCTTGCAGTTGAAGTCTGAAGCATTTTCCTATTTTCAACAGTTCAAATAGCTTTTTGAGAAGAAATCAGGATGCTTTATTAAGACCCTCCATTCAGATTGAGGGGGGAATACACATCAAAAGAACTTTCCTCATTTTTACAAACACATGGGATAAAGAGATAGTTTACAACAGCCTATACTCCTCAATCCAATGAGGTTGTTGAGAGAAGAAATCGGTCCATTATGGAAATGGTTCGATGTATGCTTAAGGAGGCCAACCTTGAGCAAACTTACTGTGCTAAAGCTATTCAAACTATAGTATATCTTCTGAATAGGGCTCCCACAAGGGCTCTTGAAGGTATGACTCCTCAGGTTTCATGGAGTGGTAGGAAACCCTCCATAACTCATCTACGGGTATTTGGGTGTGAGGCATTTATGCATATACCCAAGGAGAAAAGAAATAAATTAGATGAGAAGTCCCTACCTTGTGTATTTATTGGATATGATGAATTTTCAAAAGGCTATCGGTTGATAGACCCATTTACCAAGAAGATACATGTCAGCAAAGATGTAGTGTTTGATGAATCTTTCACACCCAATACTACATCAGTATACCTAGATGATGAGGAGAAACGTCAAATTCCTTCTTCACAACAGAAAAATCCACCCAAATGGTATACAAGCACAATGAAAGACTCTAAACTCACTTCCCCACCTGATCTTACTATCACTCATCCAAATACAAGAACCATGACATAGAAATAAAAGAATGAAGCATCCACTTCAGTTGATGATCTTTGTGCAGATTTTCAAGATCTTTATGTTGATAGAGAATTACCAAGGGAATATGAGATGGAAATAGATGAGGAGAGGGTTTACTTGTCAGCATGTTATGAGAATGAACCTTCTACAATTGATGAAGCACTTATATTGCCTCAGTGGAAGGCAACTATGGATGCAGAATATAACTCCCTCATAAAGAATAAAACATGGAAGCTAGTGGATTTGCCTAAAGGAAAGAAACCCATAGGCTACAAATGGGTTTACAAAGTAAAATATAAGGTAGATGGCACTATAGATAAGCATAAAGCCCATATTGTGGTGAAGGGCTATGCTCAAAATGGAGGGCTTGACTATGAGGAAACCTTTGCTCCTAAAATAAGGATGACCACCATTCGAGTGCTTTGTGCTATGGCAGCACAGTTCGGATGGAAATTACATCATATGGATGTAAAGAGTGCCTTTCTTAATGGTGAATTAAAAGAAGAGGTGTACATGACTCAACCTCTTGGATTTACAGAGGTAGGCCATGAGCAACATGTTTGCAAATTTTTCAAATCATTATATGGGCTAAAACAAGCCCCAAGAGCATGGTACATAAAAATGGATAGAAACCTACTGCAGCATGGATTTAAGAGAAGTCCACCGACACAAATATCTATATCAAGAACACAGGTTCTGAGATAGTGATTCTTGTGTTATATGTAGATGATCTGATCATCACTGGTAATTTAGAGAACTTGATTAACATCGTGAAAGATGAATTGAAAGAGTCATTTGATATGACAGATCTAGGACTTCTCCACTATTGTCTTGGCCTTGAGATAGAACATAAAGAGAATCATCTTAGGGTGACTCATAAAAATTATGCCAAGACTTTAGTAGAAAAATATCGTATGAATGATTGTAAACCCAAAGCAACACCGATGGAATCAGGGCTATAGTTATCATGATATGAAGACTCACCACATGTAGATGGAACACTTTATAGACAGATTATTGGAAGCCTCATCTATCTAACTAATACTAGACCAGATATTACTTATGCTGTAAACTATCTCTCACGGTTCATGCAAGAACCAAAGGTCTCCCATTGGAAAGCAACTAAGAGATTCCTACACTACATTCAGGGTAATGTCGATTATGGTCTAGAGTATAAGAAGAATAACTCATTCTTCTTATAGAGTTACACTGACTTTGATTATGTTGGATCCATAGATGATAAAAAATCAACATCAGGCTATGTTTTTCATCTTGGATCTGGTTTTGTCTCATGGCATAGTAAAAAGCAATAGGTGGTTGCTTTATCTTTAACTGAGGCAGAATATCGTGCTACACGTGGAGCTATGTGTGAAGCGATATGGCTAAGTCACATCTTGGCTACCATGGGCCTACCAAAGAAACTTCCCATTCACATGTTTTATGATAACTCGGGTGTTTTTAACTTGGTCAAGAATCCAGTGCATCATGAAAGAACTAAGCATATTGATATAGATTGTCATTTCATTTGTGATGAAGTTCCTAAGCACATAATCAAGCTCCAACACATTCCCACTGATGAACAGGTTGTAGAAATTTTTACAAAGGCACTTGGACATGTCAAATTTCAACTGTTTTGGAGCAAACTTTGTATATCAAAGTAATGTAATAAAGGGGGGATGTTAGGGTAAAATAAGGTAGTGTATTGCATTACACTACGTGGGGTTATTACATTTACTTTTCTATGTAATTACCATGAGATATTTTGCCTCATGGTTAAACTAGGTAAGTACCTAAATATCCTATGTCAGATATTTAGGTTAGTGTTATGGTTATAACTCTCTACCTAGGTTAGTGGTTAGCATCATGCAACTCCCTCCCTATTCTATTGTTAGAGGGTAGTTAGCGATATTCTCTATACTATTGGTTATTAGTCTATAATTTAAACATAGACTATTGTATTTATTAGGTTAATGATTAAATATATTATTTTGTCTCTCTTACTGGACCTACAATCAGGTCTCTAGACCCATTTTCCCTAGAATGGGATATCATGTATCCATCAACATGATTTCCATAGATTTAACCACACAATTTCTAGATCCAAATAACCCATCAAATCCATTGCATATCGACATTGAGGTAATTGACGTTGATCAGGGAGATTCCACGCCATCACCATCAGAGTATTGGCCTTACGAGGAAATGTTACAGCTATTTCAATTTTCTCCAAGAACTGCTCAGAATGTTTTTCAAGCTAAGGTTGATCCTGAATTTCCTATGGATGAAGCAAACCCATATTATGAAATTCACTTGATTCTCACTCCACATAAGTCAGAATATGGGTCTCATATGTCAATTGAGCCAATAATTGATAAGGATATCGGTATAGATATCGATAATCCCTGTATTATCAAACTAGAGGAAGGTCTATCACCAGTTGAACAAGATGATTTTACAAGAGCATTGAAAGAAAGGATGATTACTTTTTTTTGGTTCTATAAATATATGCTAGTACTGGACCTAAATATAGTCATGCATAATATTACATTGGACCCAAATATAAAACCAGTCAAGAAAAAGTTGTGCAAGATGCACCCAACAATAGCCTTAATGGTGAAAGATGAATTGCAAAAGATTTTGGATCCTGATTTTATCATCTCAATAGACTATCTGCCATGGGTTTCAAACATGGTTCCCATAAAAAATATTGATGGGAGGATTCACATTTTCACTAACTTTATAGATCTCAACAAAGTGAGTCCTAAGGATGAATTTCCCTTACCAAACATCGATGCGTTGGTAGACGCTACAACAGGACATGAAATGCTATCCCTCATGGATGGTTTCTATAGATATAATAAAATTCATATTAATCCAGAAGATCAAATCAAAACAGAATTTACAATGCCTTGGGGGACATTCTATTATAAGGTCATGCATTTTGGTCTTAAGAATGCTGGTGCCACATATCAACGAGCCATGACGTATATCTTCCATGACTACATGCATAAAATTTTAGAAGATTACATGGATGACTTATTGGTAAAATATCTCTTGTGTCATGAGCATATCGGTGTATTATGTAAGGTTTTAGATCACCTCATTGAGCACAATGTTAGGCTTAATCCCAAGAAGTGTGTCTTCGGTGTCGCATCTGGTAAACTTTTAGGATTCATAGTCTCCAAGCGAGGCATAGAGGTAGATACAAACAAGGTCAAGGTAATATTATAAATGCCTCCCCCCACAACCATTAAGCAACTACGCATCTTGCAAGGAAATATTGCATCCATAAAATGCTTCATAGTGTAATTATTGGATAAGTGTCGACCATGAATAGGTTGCTACACAAGGGGGTCTCATTTCATTGGGATGAGGAAATTCAAAATGCCTTTGACGATATTAAGCAATACCTGGATTCATTGTTCGTATTGGCTCCTCCATGACCAGGAGGTCGTTCTATTTATACATCTCAACTACTGAGTTGGCATTGGGCACCATGTTGTCCCAAAAGAATAAATTCATAAAGAACATGCTACATATTATATCAGCCACACACTGGTCAGCTATGAAATCAAGTATGCATACATTGGGAAGCTATACTTAGCAGTGGTATTTACCACTAAAAAGCTACACCATTACATGCTCAATCATACCATGTATGTCATATCTAAGGAAAATCCATTGCAATATATGATGAGTCGAACATATCACAATAGTCGTAGGGTGAAATAGATAATGTTGTTGATGGAATTTGAACTAGAATTCATTGGACAAAAATTGATCAAATGACAAGTCATAGCTGATCAACTAGCAAAGGCTTCTCTCCAAGATGACTAGCCTTTGAATGTAGATCTTCCCAATGATGGAGTGTTTCATATCTCAGAATTGCCTGATTCTATAGAGCCTAAGTCACAGGCAGACATAAATCTATTATTTTATGGTTCTAAATGCGAGCAATGGGGTGGTGCAGGTATAATGTTTTCACACCGCAAGGGGTTCCAATACCTCTTTTGTTTAAACTCAATTTCTCATGTACCAAAAACAATGCCAAGTATGTGTATCGCTCCAAATTTTTCGCACCCCTACCTTCAGGCTATTGGATCCGCGCCCGAAAGGAGGATGGGAAAAGGATGGTGCGGTACCTCGGACGAGAGGACTTTGCGAAGGTCCCGCCTCTCAAGGGAGGTGCATTTTGGTGATTTTTCGATGGATGGTGGGTTCACCAGGAAACATTTGACGGCAGTTTCCACGCCTAGGTTTTGGGAATGAGTTTTGATGAGTTCGTTTTATTTTTAAACATTCATCCTAGGTTTGGCCGAATGATTCTAACTTAAACTACATGAAAATGCAATTTAAATGCATACAGCAAACATAAAGGAAAACAGAAATAGAGAATTTGCGAGGAGGCCAATGAAGATTACCTGATCCGAAAGTCTGATGGAGTTTCTGAAGCTTGAAGCGATCTGGATCGTCCGCAATTCAACAGAATCGCCTTCAATTTGATAAAATCGTCTGAACTGACAAGATCGTCTGCAATCCGACGAATTCGTCAGACGAATTCATCAGAGACACTGCAAAACAAGAAACAGATGCGAAACACAAGAAATTCTATTTTGCAAACGAGGGCAAACTATGTAAAACAGTAATATGAGTGTTGAACAATATACAAGAACAGAAGTAAATGCAAATAACTGTGTTTAGATAGCAGAATATGATCTTAATATGCAAACTAGACAAAATGGGTGAACTCCAAATGCAATATAGTATAAAAACTGAATAAACAATCTAATTTATAACATAAAATGACAGAGAAAAGAGACAGAAGAACAAACTCCAGGCACTGATTGCCTCGATGTGCGCTGCAGTCGAAATCGTCTCGCATCAGTACGAGATCGTCCCGAATTTGACGAGATCGCCTCCGATCTTGACAGGTTCGTCGGCTGCGATAGGTACTGGCTCCGGCTGAAAACCAATGGTGTACCTGCAATGAAATGACTATAGGACTAATGCAAAATATGAATTACGATGTTTTAGAGCATAAGGGTTCAATTTGCATAAAAATTCAGCCAGGGGTTGGGGAGGGAAAAGTCTTAGAGTTAAATAGGCATAGGATAGTTGTTGGGAGGTTGGAGATCATCCCAATTTGGGAGATCTCCAACGGGGGAAGGGTCCCAACGGCGCAGACACGCTTCTTCCCGGATTGGAGACCCGTTGGAACGGATTCCAACTATGCAAATTCAGTTTTGCGACGAAATCGTCTGGACGTTCTAGTCCAGACGAAATCGTCAAATCTGGGGCGATATCGTCTGATCGGAGACGATATCGTCAAACGGTCAAAACAACTGCTAAAAATGGCGCGAAAAAGGAGGAAACGGGTTTCTCGGCGGTTAACGGGCGGTTTGGGAGGTTAAATTTGAATTTAAATTTATTTACTAAGGTGAATGTAATTATTCCAATTTTATTGCGCCAATTTTAGGGTGCTACATTTTGCCCCCTCTTTAGCGAATTTTCCGAAGAAAATGCGTTAAAGATGAGTTCTTCTCGATCTACGAGAAAGCAAAAAATTATTCCCATTTTTAGGCGACGATTCTTGGTCGAATCGTACGACAGCTTACTATGGTGCCCCCTCCGTGTTTTTACCCAAATCGAACGTTTGAGGTAAAAACGCGAAAAAGCAAAAATTAATTTGAATTATTTTTGAATGAAATTATGTTTGATATATGATATGTTTTTGATCATATGACTTGTGTTATGTGTATGTTTATGATGCTTTTTATGTTTGATTGATTGATTGATTTGATTGATGTAATGATTTTATTGATGATTCATGTAATTATGTCGTTTTGGAAAATATTATAACTTGGATGTCATGCTATAAATATTTTAAATGAAATAATCTGATGTAACAAATTGATTGGTTGTAATGCAAATGTGATAAAAATAAAAAGAGATTTCTAACAATAATTTCAAAGGACATTGTCGCTATTATAGACCATTTCATGGAGTCGCTGCTCACTCTGTCGTCAAGCTAGTCCCAGGATAGAAATATTGTTAAAAGAAAAGAGTGCTTAAGAGACTGTCTTAAGACTTTGTTGTGATGATGCAAATGATGATGATGATGATGGTTTGTTTTCAGATTTCCATGAAAATATTATGCATGAAATATTGTAAAATGATTTTTGCTAGGCATAAATTCCTAAGTGTGATAAAAATTGTTGAATAATTCCTTAAGAATTATACCATCATTGCAAAATGCAAAGGTTGACATAATGATATGAAATAATAAAAATGTGTTTGCTTTTGAAAAGCATAATTTGTGTAATAAAATGAAGTCATATGGTTTTTATGAATTTTGATAAATTGGGAGAAAATATTGTTACAATGGTTTGCGCTAGGCATAGAATATGTAGGTATAGACTTATACCATCATCGCGAAGATCAAAGAAAATAGATAGTTTTATTGCATGATTGATTTTTTATGAACAGAAAAGATGAAAATGAGGACTTGCGCTAAGCATAAAATTCCAATTTTGGTTTTGGAATTATACCATCGTCGCGAAAGTCGATAAGATATATATGATATGTTGTTAAATAATTGTACTTGATTATTCCAAACAAGTTGCAAAATAATATTTCAAAGTATTTTGAAGACAAAAATTAGATTTATAAGGAATCCCATGTGCATAAGTGAATTCATTGCCAATCTTGATTTATCATAATGATAGACAAAATCTCTCAAATACAAATGTGTGTGCAATTGTATGGTTCAGTTACCAGTTTTGAGCAAGATACTATGATACAAGTGATTTGAATAAACCAACTAAGTGTTCATTAACCATGATGTAGATGCATATAACCATACTAGGCTACTATGTAGATCGGATTATCAAGAGCTAGCTAATCCATAAGCAGACATAGGTCTGTACAAAAGAAGGTCGCTAATGTGACAGACATATCGCCACGCTAGGAGTTACCCAAGGCCAAGAAGGTTGGGCACAAACCACTTGTTATGGGGCTTACCTCACAGTTTTCGAATAATTGAGAATTCCAGGGATTCAAGCTCATTCACCCTTCTTTTCTTTTCAAAGGGTAGGGAAAGGGATTTTATTGCTTTTCTTGCTTTCTTTTGAACTTTGCTTATTTTTTCTTTTGCTTGATAATGCTTGGAACATTGTTGTCATAACATTTTTCTTTTCTCTCTTTTTCTTGAATTTTTCTTTTCTTTTTCTTTTTCTAGGGATACTTGCTCAGATTAGCTGTAGAGCAAGGGATTTTTATTCTGGGTAGGGGTGAGCTTGTCCTTTTGCCAATTCTCAAAGATTCTAGACCATGTGCATGATAGGATAGCAAGGGAAACTTTTCACTCAAGAAATCAGTTCTACTATGTAGCAAAACATGGAAATTACAAATATAATCATTTTATTGTGAAAAGATGTGCTTGGTTTAAGTAAATACCAAGATCAATTCTCTATGCTCAAACTTTATTTAATTGATTTTTGTGAACTTTGATATAAGAGAGATTAGTAATCATGCCAGATAAAATCAAGATATTTATTGTGTGAGTGTGCAAGTGAGGGATGCCAAATAAATGCTAGTTTTATCCAAAATAAGTTGAAACATATATCTGCAATAATTGTAAGAAAATAATGATTTTGAGAAAGTTTTGAGAATGTTGACTCTCTCTTTATTCTGTATATTGTTTTGGTTTCGAAAGAGTCAAGCATATAGCTGTTTTTGGATTTTTATGTTGATTTTTGTTTTAAAGCAAAAGGAACTTTACAAGTGCTTTAAATAAATGCAATAAATATTTTTGAAGATTTTTGAAGATTTTATGAATGTTTTTGAGGTTTTTGAATAAATTGAAAGAAATACAAGATAATGATTTTGAACAAATATATACATGGATGAAATAATCAAATTTATGCATAATAACGTTTGAGATGTAAAATATTCATGGGTTCTTTAAGTTCTTTACCATCTAAGGTAGATAATTTATATGCTCCTGATTCAAATTTTGCAGTAATGATGTATGGTCCAAGCCAGTTGGGCTCAAATTTACCTTTAAGTTCTTTGGTTGCATTTGTATTTTTTTGATTTTCTTGAGGATTTTGATTTTTTTGTATTTTGATTTTAATTTATGAATTGAAATTGGTGGTATATACAAGATGATCTATATACACTATACAAGGTTATTTGAGTATAGCATGTCTAAGGTTGCTTCAAAATCAAAGGAGGTTTTGAAGGATAATCTGGTTGAGGTGAAGGTAAGAATATAAGGTGATGAATAAAAGGTAGTGATAACAAAAGCTTTGTTATAATGTAGAATAATGTAGAAAAAGATTTGACTTTTATATGTGGAAAATTGATCATATTACAAAATAAAATGTGAGAAGGATAAGAAGGTTCTTCATTCTTATTATTATCTTCCAAGTCTTGATAAGATGGAGAAAGTATATGTGAAAGATATGCATGAGTGTTATTTGGTAAACAAGGATGATCATATATGGATGAAGAAAAGTGATGGATAAAAAATAATTGTGATAATAGAGAATGTATAGAACTTGATGTTTCAACCGTTAAATATTCTTCAAATGGTGTTGGGTCACCATGTATGGTAACAATTTTATTTGCAAGTTCAAACTTCAAACATTGGTGAAGAGTGGAAGGGACAACCCTCATCGTATGAATCCAAGGACTCTGGAGAAGTAGGTTGTAAGGTGAAGGACAATATCCTACATAGAATAAAGTATCCAGGATCTTGGATCCAATATTAAGGGGAAGAATTATAGTACCTTGAGCTTCTTGAATTTCATTGTTAAAAGATTTTATAATAACATTTGATTCATTAAGATCTTCTTCCTTTGTTTTGAGTTTTTGGAATAATTGATAAGTGCATAAATTAAGAGAGGAGTCATTATCTACCATGATAGTTCTAACAAGTGTTTCTTTACTAGATCCGATAATGTAAAGATAGGAGTCTTCTTGTGGAGTAGAGGAAGGAATATCCTCATCATAGAATGAAATATGGTTAACCTCAAGAGGGTTTACACCATTAATTATGTTCTTAGAGAAGATATGATGAGGAACAAATTGTTGGCTAGGTATTTTGAACAAAATTTCCTTGTGATAAATTTGTAATACTTCTAAAAGGGATATCTTTGCTTGAGGATTAATCACTTGTTGTTGGTTATCAAAGTGGATTTCAGATTGAGATTTTGATTCTAAAGATGAGCTTTCTATGCTTACATTCCATTTTGGATCATTCTCTAGAGCCAAAGATAGTTTTGAAGGTTGGTCAAATGAGGAATCCATATCTTGAATATCGGATTGGGTTGATTGAATTTGAGGTTGCTTATTTGTAGTTTTTGTTACAATATTAATAATATCATCATGATGGGACACATTAACATGCAATATTTGATTGGTTTCTTGTTGTTGATAATTGAGTAGGGGTTCTTGGGAGATCCCCATGTCTTGATTGATTATTGGTATTTGTTGTGTAGGAGTTTGATAGTTTACTGGAGATTTATAATCAGTTGTAGATTGTAATTCCTTTATATTAAAAAGATCCTTATCAATCAAATCTTGAATTGCACATCTTAAATCTTTACAATTTTGTGTCATATGTCCATCTACTCTATGATATTCACAATGTAGCTCAGGTTTAAACCAATCTGATGTGGTATCAGAGTTGTCTTATGGAAGGAAGTTCAATAATATTTGTGTCAAGTAAATACTTGAGAATTATATCCATTGGTTGATTAAGCCTAGTAAATTTACGTGATGAAGGTTTTTGAGAGGTTTTTGATAAATGCCTTAGGAATTTCGTCATAAAAGGACCTAATGGTTTCTCACCTCTACTTTCTTTATTATGGGTAGAATGATGATAGGAAGATTGCGATGTAGGAGGTGAGTGCATGGTAGAATTGGAAGAATAAGTATTTTCTTGTTGAAATGGATGTGTTGTATTGAAAGAAGAGTATTGAAAAGGTGGTGGAGGATTATATGTGGATTGATAGACATAATATGGATATATGGGAGAATAGATAATATCATTATGAAGAGGATTGGCAAAGGGATTGTTTTGTTGGGTTATGGATGAAAAATAAGAAGAGTGTGATGGAGGTGGTGTTGAATAGGGATGAGGTTGGTCATAATCAACAAATGTATTTGGCTGAATTCTTCCAACATTACTAATGGGCTCATATTGATTTGAGTAAAAACTCATGGTTTCTTTAGTACTTCTAAAAGTAATATTTAGCATCTACTATTTAGAATTGAATCTAAAAACATACAAACTTGAAATGATGATTTTGTTTTTGTTTTTCTTGTATATATATATATATATATTTTTTTTTTTTGTTTTTGTTTTCAAAAGGTTATGATGCATTCACGTCGGGTTCACCAAAATGTATCGCTCCAAATTTTTCGCACCCCTACCTTCAGGCTATTGGATCCGCGCCCGGAAGGAGGATGGGAAAAGGATGGTGCGGTACCTCGGACGAGAGGACTTTGCGAAGGTCCCGCCTCTCAAGGGAGGTGCATTTTGGTGATTTTTCGACGGATGGTGGGTTCACCAGGAAACATTTGACGGCAGTTTCCACGCCTAGGTTTTGGGAATGAGTTTTGATGAGTTCGTTTTATTTTTAAACATTCATCCTAGGTTTGGCCGAATGATTCTAACTTAAACTACATGAAAATGCAATTTAAATGCATACAACAAACAAAAAGGAAAACAGAAACAGAGAATTTGTAGGAGGCCAATGAAGATTACCTGATCCGAAAGTCTGATGGAGTTTCTGAAGCTTGAAGCAGTCTGGATCGTCTGCAATTCAACAGAATCGCCTTCAATTTGATAAAATCGTCTAAACTGACAAGATCGTCTGCAATCTGACGAATTCGTCAGACGAATTCATCAGAGACCTGCAAAACAGCAAACAGATGCGAAATACAAGAAATTCTATTTTGCAAACAAGGGCAAACTATGTAAAACAGTAATATGAGTGTTGAACAATATACAAGAACAGAAGTAAATGCAAATAACTGTGTTTAGATAGCAGAATATGATCTTAATATGCAAACTAGACAAAATGGGTGAACTCCAAATGCAATATAGTATAAAAACTGAATAAACAATCTAATTTATAGCATAAAATGACAGAGAAAAGAGACAGAAGAACAAACTCCAGGCACTGATTGCCTCGATGTGCGCTGCAGTCGAAATCGTCTCGCATCAGTACGAGATCGTCCCGAATTTGACGAGATCGCCTCCGATCTTGACAGGTTCGTCGGCTGCGATAGGTGCTGGCTCCGGCTGAAAACCAGTGGTGTACCTGCAATGAAATGACTATAGGACTAATGCAAAATATGAATTACGATGTTTTAGAGCATAAGGGTTCAATTTGCATAAAAATTCAGCGAGGGGTTGGGGAGGGAAAAGTCTTAGAGTTAAATAGGCATAGGATAGTTGTTGGGAGGTTGGAGATCATCCCAATTTGGGAGATCTCCAACGGGGAAGGGTCCCAACGGTGCAGACACGCTTCTCCCGGATTGGAGACCCGTTGGAACGGATTCCAACTATGCAAATTCAGTTTTGCGACGAAATCGTCTGGACGTTCTAGTCCAGACGAAATCGTCAAATCTGGGGCGATATCGTCTGATCGGAGACGATATCGTCAAACGGTCAAAACAATTGCTAAAAATGGCACGAAAAAGGAGGAAACGGGTTTCTCGACGGTTAACGGGCGGTTTGGGAGGTTAAATTTGAATTTAAATTTATTTACTAAGGTGAATGTAATTATTCCAATTTTACTGCTCCAATTTTAGGGTGCTACAGTATGAAGCCCTCATTATTGGCCTTCAAATGACAATTACCATAAAAATAACCAAGCTCAACATTTTTAGTGATTCCTTGCTCATAGCTAACCAGGTTAAAGGGATATTATAGTGTAGGTGTCCCATATTGCAAGATTATAAAGCCCTAGTGAACAAAATTTTGGTACAATTTGAATGGTATGATATTGAGGCACTCCCTCGATCATCTAATCATTTTTTGGACACAATGGCCTCCTTAGGGTCGTTAATCCTGCAAAACCCTTCAAATGATATCACTACTATTCAAGTAAAAATGCTAGCACAATCTACGACTGAGTGTGATGAGCATAATGCCATACCAACTATTCACATGATTCATATTGAGCCTTCACATGAATTATTCTCTCCACTACACAATTATTTGAATAATGCCCAATGGGGGACTCTTTTCCCTCAGAATTATTTTGACACTAGCATAACACTATATCTTCAAGTTTGTTCTCAATCAGCATTCACACGAGATAAAAATCAAAATGATTACATGATTCATAATATTAAGGCTTCTTCAAAGCAATATTGGGCCCTACAGATCAAATATTACTTAAAATTGGGTAATATTCCACCTAGATTTTTGCATTCTGCAAAGCGAGCATTTAAGCAAAAAGAGGTAAAATATGTCTTATTAAGAGACATAATGTATCATATAAGCTATGAGGGTATCCTCCTTCATTGCTTATACTCACAGGAGTCAGCTTGGGACATTGACCAAGCCCACGATGATACATGTGGTGGTCATTTTAGTGGCATGGCCATCGCTAAGCGTATTCTTTGCATGGGTTATTACTGGCCAACTTTAGAGTAATATTCTTGCGCTTATGTAAAGAAGTGTGTGAAGTATCAACATCATGCAAATTTGACACACGTACCCTCATAGGACTTGCAACTGATTCAATAGGCCTGGACCTTTGCACAATGGGGTTTTGATTTAATTGGAAAAATATCACCTGCCTCTTTGGGTCGTCACACGTTTATCATAATGGCAATTGAATACTTCACAAAATTTGTGGAAATGATTCCCATTACCACTACGACTGGACCTTGCATCATGGAGTTCATGCTACATAATATCATATGTCATTTTGGTATTCCATCCAAAATAATATCGGATAATGGAACACCCTTTAAAAATAAATATGTGCATGCGTTAACAACAAAGTATAACATAAAGCAAAATTTTTCCATGCCCTATTATCTATAGTACAATGGGCAAGTAGAGGCATCAAATAAGATAGTAGTATCCATCTTGAAGAAAACTATTAAGGAAAATCATAAATATTGGCATAATCAATTACCTCTTGTCCTTTGGGCCTACCACAATAGCATTTGGATGCCCACTAGGGAAACTCCATTTTCACTAGTGTATGGTTCTTAATCCATCATACCTCTAGAGTTAGATATTCCATCATTGCGCATTTCCATGTAGGAATTCATTGATGATGATTTCACTAAGTAAGCTCGTTTAGATCAATTAACGTTGCTTGATGAACAACGTGTCAATGCCTTTGAGCATCTATGTGTTTACTAGGAACGCCTTAAGAGATATTATAACTTGAAATTACACTAGAGAGACTTTCAAGTTGGTGATTTAGTTCTAAATGATAACCAACAAAACTCAAATTTGCCATCCAACTTGTGGGACAAATTTGTAGCAAAATGGTTAGGTCCATTCATCATTACAAGTCAGATTGGACCTAGAACTTATCTCTTAGCATCTATCGAAGGAATTGAAGAGCCTAAAACAATGAATGTTAGTCATCTATGGTCATTTCATTCTTAGAGAACCATAGAAATGCCCCTAGACATTCTATGTCATTTTCGTAATGCCTATGACCGTCTAGGTCACCTAAAATGCTCCTAGGCGGTCTATGACCATATAGGTCAAAATAAAACATTCCTAGACTATCTATGATCATATAGGTCAATACAAGAAGTCCCAAAGGCATCTATAAGCTCTTTGGTCATCCTAAAATACCCCTAGGTAGTTTATGGAATTTCCTTAATTCCTATGACTGTCTAGGTCACCTAAAATACTCCTAGGTGGTAGATGACCATATAGGTCAAAATAAAAAATTCCTAGACTATCTATGATCATATAGGTCAATCCAAAAATCCCCAAAGGCATCTATAAGCCCTTTGGTCACCCTAAAATACCCCTAGGAAATCTATGGCATTTCCTTAATGCCTATGACCATCTAGGTCACCTAAAATACCCCTAGGCGATCGATGATCATCTAGGTCAAAATAAAATATTCCTAGACTATCTACGATCATCTAGGTCAATCCAAAAAGCCCCAAAGGCATCTATAAGCCCTTTGGTCATCCTAAAATACCCCTAGGTAGTTTATGGCATTTCCTTAATGCCTATGACCATCTAGGTCATCTAAAACACCCCTAGGTGATCGATGATCATCTAGGTCAAAAGAAAATATTCCTAGACTATCTAAGATCATCTAGGTCAATCCAAAAATCCCCAAAGGTATCTATAAGCTCTTTTGTCACCCTAAAATACCCCTAGATAGTCTTTGGAATTTCCTTAGTGCCTATGACTGTCTAGGTCACCTAAAACGCCCCTAGGTGGTCGATGACTGTCTAGGTCAAAAGAAAACATCCCTAGACTATCTATGATCATCTAGGTCAATAAAAATCCCCAAAGGCATCCATAAGACCTTTGGTCACCCTAAAATGCCCCTAGGTAGTCTATGGAATTTCCTTAATGCCTATGACCTTCTAGCTCACCTCAAACATTTCTAGGCAGTCTATGACTGTCCAGGTCAAACTAAAATGTTCCTAGGCAGTCTACAATTGTCTAGGTCATCCTAAAATGCTCCAAAGGTGTCTATAAGACCTTTGGTCACCCAAAAGCACCAATGGCACTCATTAAGCCCATTGGTCAACCTGTATATACATATATATAAAAAATACAAAAATATTATTAAAATCATCAAAATACAAAAATATTGCTTCATTGCACTTCATATAAATTGCATTAGGCATACTCATCATTGCATTATACATCACTCAAAATTGATCATACATGTCTAGCACCAGGTCTATACACTAGGCATCTATTAAAATTATTGTTATTATATGTCAATATTACCACCTGTTTACATTACATACACCATTTACATTTACATCGCCATATTATATGCTTGTTTCCCATCACTTATCCATTGTTAGTCAAACATAGTTAAAGTTTTAGGTCACTCAGCCATATCTAGTTGTCTTCTCAAATTTTGTATAAAGCTATCATGATTTTTAGAAGGTAGAATCCTGCTTAGATAATGCTTGATATACATCAAAATCCCAACACATTTTCACATTAATAAATCCAATTCTAGCGCAAGGAAAGATGAAAATTATAAAGTGGTCTAGGTTATTTTAAACAAAAAATATTATCTTGCTCATCCCCCTGTGCCAACGGTTCAAAGATTCTAAGAATTAACAAAAGGACAAGTTCCTCCTTACCCAAAAATCCCTTTCCCTACACTGGGGCAAGTATTCCAAAGATAAAAGTCAAACAATGATTATTATCACTTCAAAATATGCAAAAAGAAACAATGATTATTATCACTTCAGAAAAAGCAAAAAGAAATAGTGGTCCTCACCACTATTAAAATCCCTTGCTCAACAAAAAAATGAGCAAATCCCTTGAATACTACAAAATTAAAAGAAAATAAGGGAGTCTTGAACTTGAATCCTTGGAATTCTTAGCATTAGAGAACCCTAAGTTGATCCTAATTATAGGTTTGGTGGATAGCCTACTTGTCAATGGCGATATCCTCCCGCATGACGATATGTCTGTCACTTAAGCAACTTGCTTAGGTATAGATCAATGTTTGAATGTGGATGAGCTAGATTTTTTTAACCTATATTACCTAGTAGTCTAATATAACTAAGTAAAAAACTCAGGATAATGAGACTCGTAGAATGATCTCTAGTACAAATGGGCTGAGTGAATCCCGTTTGCACTAGGGAAACCTTATGCGTTATCATGGTAATGAACTCACATGCACACACAAGGATGTTGATTATATTGGTTATCTTAGTTGGTGTATACTTTGTCAAAAAGTATTACATAGTTATTATACAACTTTTGATTAGGTAACTAGAGTGTTTGAGTCTCCTAAAAAATACTAAATATATCATATCACATTACATTATCCATTTCATCTTACATCATATTGTCACATGCTTGTCAAGTTACAAAATCCATTACATAATGTTATAATAACATGAAAATAAGATACATTTTGTAAAGTATATGGTGCTAGCATATAATGTGTCAAATAATTATCATAAATCCATCATACAAAATTAAATCATACCAATCATTACATCACATCATACACACATTTTTTCATTTTTGAACTGTTGTTTATTAAGTGGTGTTCATGAAATAGGATAGATACCGGATAAATATTAGAAATAATATTTAGACGGACACTAACTATTTTATGCATATCTTTTAAATTACAAAAGTATATAAAGAACGCTTACACATCTACATATCATCAAATCACATCATCTGATAAATACATGCATCCATGTTAGACATTTATCAAAAGCATCATAAAGCATAGAATAAGCATACATATCATAAAGCAACAAAAAATGACATAATGATCAAAGAGAAGTCATACACATATATATACATTTATATATCCATATGTAAAATACAAAAGCTACATCATAGTCCATAAGCTACTCGTAGGCTACAATAAAGGTGAGTCTTCAGACTTCACACTCCAAAAAGCCAAAAAGTCCAAAAAGAACCATCAGATTCTGCTAGCCATGGTCACGCAAGACTGGCACCGTGACCCTCTCCCCTGCCCTTAGTATGAGTTCATCATGAATTCCCAGACCTGATACCCCCAAACCTGCTCCCTCCAGATGTGTCCATCCTTCATGCAAAACTCGTAACCCTTATTCGAGTAGATGACTATCCTATCTTGATCGTATGGCTACGCTATGATCCAATGGCCAATGCCAAATCTGGTATGCACCCCTTAAGGTACACTATCTCATCCTTCATCATATCCATATAGATCCGATCCTCTCAGCATAGAGTCTGATAGGTCACAACAAATCCTTGGATATGAACCATTTCCTCTCACATCATGACTATCTCCTCACTGTTGAACTCCCCATGACTAGGGCGCTATGCACCAACCTATGTTTGAAGAGTAGCTATCAAAGCTGCCTATCTATCCATATCCATATGTGCATTCTACACCTATGCCTATAGTAGAGATCTCTCCTTTGATAAATCCCATCACACCCTATCAAGATCACCCCACAACTTTGCAATCGTATCCTCTCGTGCTACTAACTATGCCTACATACCCTAATATCCAAGATCCTTCTCATCAAATTCTAGTGGATCATGTACATCAATCAATTACACCCTATCCTATACCATGCAATGACACACAAATCACTCGCCTGTGTCTGCCTCCTCATCATCTGGAGACTCATCCTAACCCTCCTCCTATGGAGTATCCCTAGCTGCATTTTTTGCTCTTGTAGCTACATTCCCTCCTAGTGGTCCCTCTCCTCACCACTGTCATATGATCCACCATGTGTCATAATCCTTTGTCGTACCTACATCATCTAACTCAAAAACTGCCACCATAAGATCTGACTCCTCCCCTAGTGCCTCCACAATAGGCCATGCTAGATTCCTCTCATCCCCATGATGATAATAGATCATAGGCTCCCTAGGAAACCCTTGGCATAGCCTAAAATATCATAGCACATGATCATAAGATAATTACTCTCACTTTATCCCATGTCACCCTATCAACCACCTACCTCATCGAACTTTGTGTATTTTTGTCTTAGCCTCCCTCCATGCAAGAAAATACCTATAGGGTCTCCACTAAATGTCTACCACTATAAGCTATGCAAAAGCCTCTGCATAATGCTTAACTACCCCCGTGTGTCGACAACTATGGCCTAACTCACATGACCTCTACCATAGCACCCCATAACCAATCTGCCTGTCCAGTAGCTCCGCTTGAGTAGTACATGGTAATCCCCATGGGTGGTCCAAAACAATATGCTACCAATCCCAAACCTATAGCAAGAGGCTACAACCCAATCCCTTCTACTTATGAAATTAGATCTCATATAGCTCGTCATAGCTGTGCCAACAAAGTAGGACCCCAAGCCATCACTATCGGCTCATCCTCCGTACACTCCACAAGAGTGAACACCAACTCTAGTAGGTTCCATGTGAACCTAGCACCTGAAGAGTAAAAAAGTAGCATGTTACTGATCAATGTTATCAGTAAAATATGATCTTGGTACCATGAGACCACTAATATCCCTCTACTGAGAAGATCAACCACTGCATCCTCCTAGTGCACCCCAAAGTACCTTCGTAGGATGGACTCTCATCGCTCTGTAGGAGTAGATACTATGGGATGCCCCTCTATCAGAATACATAGTATCCAATATACATCCTCTAATGTAACTTCCATCTCCCCCATAGCTAGATGGAAAGTATTAGTATGAGGGTCACACAAATCTATCAGAGCAGTCAGATAGGCACGTTCACTCACTATAGGATCTAACCACGTAACTTGCTTTAGGCCAATGGAATCTAGCCATAACCAATATGCAGCGGTCAATAGTTCTCTAGAGACCTGAAAGAGAGTCATAACTCTGTACCAACTCTTAACTATTTGCTCATGTAAAATAAGGTGTCAAAAATACCCTCAAAATGCATAAAATGACTCTAAAAATACCAAAAAAATGCTTAAACAAAGGGTCCATTTTGGCCCAGTTTTTGGCCATCCCACCCAGGGACGGCCCCCAATTTAATAACCATCCCTCTTAGGTATGGCCACTAGTGACCGTCCCTATGGGGACGGTCCCCAAAAATGGCTAAAACAGGGTCATTTTGACCCCTAAATTAGCCCTAAAAATGCCTAAAAAACACTAAAAATCTAGCATTAAACCCTAATTTTTAGCATCTAAAAAAAAAAAAAAGCTTAATTTTATACATTCCACTATTCCTAAATATTTTTTAACCATTATTTAGTGTGTAGTACAAAAATTGCAGCAAAAATCACAATATCACAATAAAATAGCGAAGAGGACATGTGTTCCATACCCGTTTCGCATCGGCTCCACCACTGTTGCATCCGTTGGCTGACTCATATTGTTGGGTTGATATTTTTATAATACTCTACTTCATAAAATCACTCTCCTACCTCTCTCCTCTCCAACTTCTCCAAGAAAAGTGCACAAATGAGCTTATTTGCCCCATTTGAGGCTTATATAGCTCCAAAAGAAGCTTACTTCCCCTAGGTGGGATGAGCACACAACTGGCTGGCTGTCCCAACTTGGGATGGCCATAAATAGTGTACTTGTCCCCCCTAGGATGGTCACCAAAAAATTACACAAAAAACAACCCAAAAATATAAAAATTTTGGTCCAAACCCACCAAAATAAGGCAGAATGGTATAAAATTTTGCAGGGATCAAGATTGAACCTATAATATTTTTGGATCCATAAAAATTCTTCATTTTTCTCACCAAGAAGGCCTCCATGGATGTAACACTCCATAGGAATGAAATTTTTAGCCTTTTGCTTCCACAAATGTTCATCAAAACAATCAAAAATCCCCTACAAATAGGTATATAGTACCATGGGAAAAACAAAGAGTTACTCCAATTCAGTCATATGAGTCAAGTGACTCATCACTTTGTCATTAGTAATGCCCTCATAGAATCATAGCTTGAGGGGTAGTCATAATAACGAATTTAAAAATCAAATCAAAATTAAAACACTTAGAAGTGTATTTTCCATACAGTCAAAAGAATATTTGCTAAAGATAAATTTTCAAGCCCATGCTGGGCCAAAGAATCAGCATAAGAAACAAACAAATAGGCTTGACCTCCTTGAAGCCTTTCGAATTGACCCATGTAAAGGCTTACATTAACACAAGGCACCAAGACCTAGTATACCTTGAGCCCCATAAGACTGTTACTACAGAATGGCTGAAAAGTATACCCATAATTGATCCTTTGACTACGTCAATAGCAAGGATTCTAAGAATGTATGCTCTTTCCATAATGGAGGCATCTATATTTGATTAGGTTAATGAAAAACCTTAATCATTTGATGATTTAGTGATCTATTTTTGCTCAATGCTTTGTTGCACGTAGCGCATCCCAAAAAGGGGCATCCATAGACACCTAAATCACGTAAATCGGATAAGACTACCAGTGCATCACATGTGCCACTCTTATCAACATCATATGGCCCCATTGGGCACCCCTATAGGCTTGCATAAGGATCAAAAACACATTTGGAAAGGTTCCCAACAGTTTTGGGTAGTTTTGGGGCATATCCTGATGACCGTCCCACCAAGGGACGGTCACAGATGGTGACCGTCCCACCTAGGGATGGCCATCCAAAACCATCCCTGGGTGGGATGGTCCCTAAATAGACCCTCCAAAAATTCAATAGATGCATGAAATGGTAATCAAAGACTACCATTTCTACATCTAATCAACCCAAATTGATTTGGGACCTACCATGGAAGTCAGGAACTCCAAATTAGGAGCCCCAAAGGGGTAACCTTCCCCCACCCAATGCATGCAAGGGTTTTGACAAGTGGCGGAACCTGCCTCACATGCCAATACTTTCCCCTTTGCCCTAGATGCCCTATTTGGTCTATAAAAAGAGGTGCATTCACCCATTTTAGAGGAGGAGAGTTGAAGCATTTTAGCAATGAAGTGCTGCCCAATTCCATCCTCACATTTTGCAAACCATAATTTGCCCTCCTTTGGCCTTGAAACCCTCTTCATATGAAGGTGCTTTCAGGGGCAATATAAACCAATACAAACCATTCTAAACCAACCAAATTGAAGAGAAATTTAGCTTCATCTGCTAACAAAACCTTTAAACCTATTTTGGACCAAATCCCATTAGTATTGGTGGAAAAACATGAGCAAATTTGTAATTGTAGCACCCTAAAATTGGCACGATTAAAAACCTTAGTAAAAGATAAAAAAGATAAAAATTTGAATTTTAACCCCAAAACCGCTCCAAAACTGCCTGTTACCCATTTCCTTGTTTTTCATGCCATTTTTAGGATTTGTTTTGACCATTGGACGATATCATCGTAGATTAGAAGAGATCATCCCAGATCTGACGAAATCATCATGGACAGAACATCCAGATGATTTTGTCCCAAAACTGAATTTTCATAATTAGTTTCTATTTCAACAGCCTCTCCAACTTGGGCAAAAGCGCGTCTGCACAGTTGGAGATTGCCCTGTTGGAGATCTCCCAGATTGGGATGATCCCAAATCTCTTAAACCTCTTCCTAAGCCTATATAAACTAGGATTTTCTAGTTTACCCCCTGACCCTACCTGACCCCCTTGATTTTGATTTCCCTGAACCCCTTAGCTGATAGATTTAATTCCTTATTCCCTCGTACTACTATCTGTGTTCTATATTTTGCATTTTCTTGTAGGAACTCTACTATTTTTCAGTCGAAGATAGCTCAGATCGGTGCAAATGATCTCAGACGATTACGAATGATCTCGTACAATTGGAGGTGATCTTGACTGTAGTCCAGATTGGGGGCAATCTGTGTCCAGAGTTTGCATTCCTTTAACTTTCTCTGCATTTTTCATATTGTATTTCTGCACTGTCTTGAATTATTATGTTTTTGCATCTTGGAGTTCACCTCATTTAGCATAATTGCATGGTAAGGTTAAAATCAATCATTAAATCTACTGCATTTTATTATTTGTTATTGGAATCCATTATTTAGGCATGTTTGTTGTTATTTCTACCATTGTCCTTTGCTTTTGCACTTGCATATTTGGTATTTTGCATCTATTTCTATGATTGCATTTTTCTGACAAATTTTTTTGATGAATTCATCAGATATCAGATGATCCTGTCTGATCTCAGATGATTACGTATGAACTGAGACGATCTGGACTACTACAAAACTCAGAATCTTCATCAAACATCTGGAATTAGGTATGACACATTCTAATTAGCATATCTCTGTTATTAGCACTCATCCCTATTTTTTGTATCCATTTAAATTTGCATTGGCATATAGAATAGTTTAGATTCATCTTGGCAAAACCTAGGAGTTGAATGATTGAGCATAAAAATAAACACATCAAACCCACTATCAACCTAGGCGTGGAAACTGCCACTCAAAATTTTCTTGGTGAACCCACCATCCATTGAAAATTCACCCTTATACTCCTCCCCCGAGAGGCGGGACCTTCAAAGGGCCTCTCAGTCCGAGGTATTGTCCCATCCTTCTCGCATCCCCCTTTTGGGTGCGGATCCTATAGCCTGAGGGTAAGGATGCAAAAAATTTGGAGTGATACATTTTGGTGAACCCAACGTGAAAACTAAAAATCTTTTGAAAACAATCCTAAAAAAAAACCCCTAAACATAAATGCATTTAGAATCAAAGATTGCATGTCATATTTAGATGGTAGATTATAACAAAAGACGAGCTATCACCATTGATGTTGAAAACCAATTAGCAGCTATAGAGATTAATTCTGTGCGTAGCATACCTCAAACAAATAGGGTTCAACCTTTGCGGGAAAAACTTAATAGGAGATTGAATCTCATTTCATCTAGGGCAACCGAACTTAGGCGAATTAAGAGGTTTGTCCTAGATAGAATCTTGGATCCTGATCAAGTGATTTTTTATCATGAACTTCAGAGAGCTTGCCATAGGTGGTTAGCAGATAAAAGAGCCCTTGTGTCTTCTGAGTTGTATACCTTTGAGGAATACCTCGATAATGCAGTTGTAGTACATCAGTTTCTAGCTCGTATAGAGGATCAAGAAGCTGATCTTACGGATAGAAAGAGATGGAATAGAGTTCCTAGAGCTGTGTTATATCGAGAGTATTGCCATGAGATTTATTTTTACAAGACAGAATCTGAAACAGATAACATCACCATAGCACACTTTGTTGACTTCTTGAAAAACAATTTCCAATTTGAAGAGGAGCATTTTATGACTCCTGATGAAATTGATCCTATCAATGACATTCATAAACTCTTTTTAGAAAACTAAGCTATTATTTTATTATTGTTATTTCTTGTATTTAGTGTGTTATTTGTTGTCTTTATAAGCATAAAATAAAAATAAAACAAAAACATAAAAAAACAAAATCATAACAAAAAATCAAAACATTTTATTTTTAAGCATCATAGTAGGTATATAATTAAAATATATACCTCCCAAATCTGTTGTAAATATATCAATATATATTTGTTAAAATCTAAATTTAGACATAATGACTAATCTCAGGAATGGAAAACAAATTGAAGTAGAAGAAGATTGGTTAAGGAAAACAGAAAACAACCCGGATGTCCTTCCTGAAGACCCAATTAAGGAAGAAGAAACTCTAGACCAACAAGAAGAAGACTATGTTGATGCAAATGAACAAAGAGAAAATGTTAAGGAGGAAGAATCCTCATCTCCTAAAATATCTCCAGAAGGAGCTGTTACTTTTGATAACATGGAACATTTCTGGAAGTTGATCCATGATAATATGGGCACCCTTAATAGAGTAGGTCATATGGACAAAGATCAAATTAGTGACACTCAAGCAGCCCTAGAAGACATATATCACACATGCACTAATCCTTTGTCCTTCGTTGATCAAGAGAGTGATCAAGCTGGACCGTCCAATTTGGACATGGTTACTATAATCCAAAACACACGACAACAACAGGTTACCCAATTACCTAGAGTGCCTGTTACTAAGCAAAGGGTTATTCCCACACAAAAGAAACCTTCATTCACTACTCTATTTCACCAAGCTATTGATCAATATACCTCAAATCAACAAAAGCCTAAAAAAAAACCAAATGTTAATTTCCAACAATCTCGGATACAACATAATGCTACAACAAATCTTCTACATAATACTCTTCCTACCAACCATCTGCATAACAGCAATATAGCATCTAATCCATATGTCCCGCCTTCCTACGCTCACAAATCTCATACTCATGTACCATCAAACCAATATGGTGGACAAACTGGTAATCTGGAAGCCATGGTGAAACAGTTAACCTCCCGTATGGACCAAATAGATCCCTACCGTCCCTCATACAATTATCGAGAGATGTGTAGTCAACCTCTAGATCCTATAGTTGTAGCACAACCATATCCCAAACACTTTCCTATGCCTATCCTACCTATATACAAAGGAACCGAAGATCCCATAGAGCATCTTCGTATGTTTAGGATAGCATGTCATGATATATCATATGATGACTTGCTATTACTAAAAATGTTCCCAAAAAGCTTAGGATGGATGGCACTGGAGTGGTGTTGTGGCTGATCCACAACACACCCCAAAATTGGGGACCCACCTTTTTGCATGCTTTCAAAGAAGACCTCAGTGACCCAGATGCTAAAAAATCAAGAAAAATGCAAAATTGTGCAAAAATAAAAAAGTGTCGCGATATCGCGACATGTTGCTCCGTCGCGGCCGAAAATGAAAAAGTGTCGCGATATCACGACATGTTGCTCCGTCGCGGCAAAAAATGAAAAAGTGTCGCGATATCGCGACATGTTGCTCCGTCGTGACCGAAAATGAAAAAGTGTCACGATATCGCAACATGTTGCTCCGTCGCGGTCCAGAGAGGAGAGAGAAAGATAGAATCACAAAATCACTGTCAAACCAGTAAAACAGGGCAAGGCACTAGAAGTGTCACAATTTCACGACAGGAAGCAACAAAGGGGCACGAAGCAGAAAAACGTCGCGATATCACGACAGGTCACGTTTTCGCGGCTCCAAGCAGCGAAGTGGTACGGAAGGAAAATATGTCACGATTTCACGACATGTCGCGTTTTTGTGGCCAAATACAGCAAGAGCAGCCCAAAATAGAAAAGCGTCATGATTTCATGACGGAAAGCTGGAAAAGTGGTACGGAACAAAAATTGTCACGATTTCACGACAGAAAGCCGCAAGACAGCTCCAAATGAAAAGGCGTCACGATTTCACGACAGGAAGCAGCCAAGGTGTATGGAAATGAAAAGCATCGTGATTTCATGACAGGAAGCAGCTGAGGCATACAGAGATGAAAAGCGTCATGATTTTGCAATAGGTTGCAGCCGAAGGCGTACGGATATGAAAGGCATCGCGATTTCATGACAGGAAGTAGCCAAGGCGTACGAAGATGAAAAGCATCACGATTTCATGACAGGAAGCAGCCGAGGCATACGGAGATGAAAAGCGTCATGATTTCGTGATAGGTTGCAGCCGAAGGCGTACAAAGATGAAAAGCATCATGATTTCATGACAGGAAGCAGTCGAGGCGTACGGAGAGGAAAAGTGTCGCGATTTCGTGACAGGTTGCAGCCACAGGGCCCGATAGCATAAAAATGTCGCGATTTCGCGACATGTCTCATTTTCGCGATGCATGAAGGCAGAAAATGCTGTTGGCAGGAAAATGTCGCGATATCGCGACATGTCGCGTTTTTGCGATGAAAGTAGAGGAGCAAAGCTACATGCATAAAAACATCGCGATATCGCGACATGCTATTTTTTGTCATGATTTACACGGGGCCATTATAGAACATGCAAAAAAGTGCGAAACACGTGGCATACATGTGTAAGGGCTGCAGAGGCGTTACAGTTCATAGAGAAGATCAAGCGTCTCAATGTCGAGCATAAAGTCAAAAGCAATGGAAAGGCGGGGAAGGTGAAACGAAGCAATCTGGAAGACGAAACGAACTGTCATGGAAGGAGAAGCAATTTACCAGAACTTTAAAAAGTGGAAGCATAGATTGGTACGAGGGTCAGAAAACCACTACAGGCAGAGTTGCAGAGCCAAAGGCAATAAGCCATTCTGGGCCTACTTTTGTGGTGTTTTTCTTCCACTTTGTTTGGATATTTTCTTTACATTGGACTAGGTAGGAAATTGCTGTAAGCGAGTTGCGATCTTTGAAGGCCGGAGGGCCATTACGGGCCTGCTTTGAGGTCGTTTTCTTCCATAGGCTGGGTTTGGGAAACCAGAGATTCTGTTGTTGTATAATGACCAATTTTTAATACAGAAAATTCAGAGAGTTGCACCTCATTGGCAAGAAAGAAGGAGTTATTTTCTGCATGCAGGATTAAATGTTTATCTTTCCCCTTTTCGGATTTCTAGGCTTATAGGTGAAGTTTAATGCAAGTTCTCTTGGTTGCTTCATGCGAATGTCTAAATCTGAAAATTACAGTTTAAACCCCAGAAACCAGCACCTAACTTACCTGGATTGTGCGAGTTTGCAGGTTCAATAGGTTAGGTTGTATGCAGAAAACCTCATTAGCTTCGGTTTTGTCAAAGAGGATAGCATCATACTGAATGCACTTTTTATTTTTCTTTCACATTTTATTTTCATTTTTTTTCTGCATTTTATTTTATTTACAGGCATTAAAATAAAAATTAAAAAAACTAAAAAATTCCAAAGTCAGAAAATAGAAAATTTCCATTTCAAGGCCAGAGTTTCATTTTTCAGTTTTGTTTTTCATTCATGAGCGAGATGATGAAATTCCCTTCATAAAATTCCATTTTCATTAAAGGGTTTATGTTTATGACATTTCATCAATTTTCATTTTGAAGTTACAAGTATAGTCATAAAGGGATCAAATCACATTTGCTTTATTCGGGTTCAATGAACGATCATTAAAGTTTCACGATAAAATAAACCAACATTGCCCCTTGTTAACGAGTTACTTGCAACCATCGAGGTGTTCCAAGCATTTTTATTGAATATCTTTATTTGAGATTATTAATGCAGAGATATAAAATGCTAACATAGCGGAACCTTGGAGAAATTGTTTATTAAATTTCTTTGCAAGAGAGGATTTAGAACCCAAATCCTATCGGAGAGTGTGTTTTCACAATCGGGTGAAAATACCACTCAACAGATTGGCGCTAGAAGGAGGGCAGGATGGGTTTATTTTAGTGAGATTTAAAATTTTTGTATATTTCATGCCCTACTGATTGTTATCTTTAGCCTTCTAACACCACTCAACAGATTGGCGCTAGAAGGAGGGCATGAAAAGGTTTATTTTATCGTGATTTTAGATGCTACGGGTTTATAATTGTTTAAGAGCTTTACATTGCTAAATATTTCAAGTCCATTTGATTAGCATCTTCGGCCTCCTCTAACACCACTCAACAGATTGGCGTTAAAAGGAGGGCCGAATGGGTTTATTTTAGTAAGATTTAAATTTTTTGAATATTTCATGCCTTGTTAATTGTTATCTTTAATCCTCTAACACTCAACGGATTGTTAAAAGGGACAACCTGAATTGGTTTACTTTATTCTATTTTAAGCAATTCAGGTATGTTGCATATCATTCTAACGCATTTTGATTGTTCATACAAAAACAATGTGATTTGATTTAATTTTGAAAATTTTGGTTTTGACTAACAAAGTGTTGTTTTCATGCAATTACTTTTCATTTGATTTTAATGAATACATCTCTTAGTTGATGCTAACTTGATTTTTTATACATTGCAAGGTTGAGTATTCAACGATTTGGTTCTAAAAATACATTTTAAGTTTCACCAATGGCAACACTTGAGGAGCAAATGGTATCCCTAAGAGCTCAAATAGCATCTCTAAGAGAAAGAATGGTATCTACAATGGAGGATCATTATAAGGGTTTGTCTATACCTATGGTACCCTATCAAATTCCTAATATGTTATTGGATTTTTTACGGTGTTTTAATCAAGAGGTGCCACTAGGATACTTGCAAAAACTACAAGTCTACAAGAATACATTATGTCAATTCCATGTTTTCTATGAGGAGGTGGCTTGTAAGTTATTTGCATACATTTTGGATGATAAACCATTCTTTTGGTATAGCCAACTACCCATGGAGGTTAGGACTTCTTGGATACAACTAGAAGCAGCCTATCTTTATCATTTTGGTAATCAGGTTGACTTAGAAATCTTGAAAAATCAGTTTACCTCCATATGTAAAGAGCCTAATGAATCCTTGAGTCAATTCAATGGAAGATTTCGTGAGTTGCACTCCCAAATGTGGGAAAATTTTAACACGTTAGAAGAGGAAGCCATGGAAGTATACCTAGGAGCCATACACCCCACACTTGCTTCACTCATTAAGGAAAAACTGGGTGGCTTGTCTCTAGAGAAAATCCATGAGATCTTAGAAGAGATAGAACGACAAGGTCTTGAAGAAGAAAAGGCACAACATGTTCACATGAGAGATTGTCCTTCTAAAGATATTGATGCCAACCTACACCAACCATCAAATATAGCACCCTCCACTCCAATGATACCTAAGGTGAATGATCAAGGGGATGAATTTGAATATCCAAATCTTACAACCACCTTAGATGTAGTCCACGAGGAGGTGCAAATTGCTAAGCCAACATCCGCTAGTGAGGATTATGCAGAAATGATCTCATTCATAGAGATACATGATTATTCGGATGAAGGGGTTCTAAATTCAACAATGTTTGATATATGTGATAAGACGGAACCCACCATAGAATTAAATGAAGTGGTTGAAAGTGAAATTGGAAGAAAACCAATAAATGAATTTGAAGATATGATAGAGTTTCACCACTTGTTCTTGGAAGATACTATTGATGAGATGTGTAAAATTAACAATCAAGAAATTCTTCACCCTCCAAATTATGATAAAATTGAATCATGGGTTACTAATTTGGACGATGATAGCCTTACAAATTTGAATTCAAGAAATAACCCACTTTTGGAAATAATTGAATCATCTAAGGAAGGTGAAGATGAATTTGATGAGAAACACATTGATGAATTGGAAGATGTTGAAGAAGTAGTTGAACGTCACCACTTGATTTTGAAAGAGGATTATTATGATGCTTGGAAGAAGTGGGAAGACTACACTCAATCCAAAACTACTAATGAAACTTGTGTGCCAATTGATATAGAGGACAACATAATCGCCTACTTGAAGGAAGATATTACAACTCCTGTACAATTTGAGGATGTTTTGGAAGAGGGTTTCAAATCTCATCAAATTTTGGAAGATTATAATGATTCTATTACCAAGGACAAAGAAGAAAATGAATTGATGAATGAATCAAAAGATCATGTCACAAATACCATGGAGTTTCATCTCACGGATCTGGATGACGATTTTCACAATGGTTGGGGGAGATATGATAATGCATTCTTTTCTCACATCCCTATAGATGAAACTCATATTTCACTTGATATGCAGGATGTTGAACCTTCCACATCATACGAAGATCTCATATTCAAGATTTGAAGGTGACAAATTGATCATGTTGAATATAATTATTAAGGTGGGAGGTTTGATGATGATTTGGAGGATTCAAATGAAGAGATACCATGGATAGTGAACAAAGAATTGGAACCAAATGACAAAGAGATTGATCAATTGGAAGCAACTCAAATGAAGGATCATCAAGATGAGTCATGGGACATACACTTTGACCAAGAATGTTTGAGGATTGAAAAGGATGACCATATTTTGAATTTAAATAATGTTTATGGTGAAATGTCATTAAAGGTAAATGAAAAACAAGGTATAATTTTTAATCACACCTTTAATAACATTGTTTTAATGAATGGAAAAGAAGTTGATGCACTTGAATTGTTAAATAAAATTCATCAACAATTGCTAATCGAATCTAGGGTAAAAACTGTTAATGATCCTAATTTAGTAAATATCCTAGATGCTTGCAAACTGTTACACAAATTTGATTGGCCTACAAATTTGGAAAATAATTTGGCTTTAAAATTTGTAGAAATAGGCTCCTACTTACAAAATTGCATATTGGAAGAAGATAGCCTAATTCTAAATCAAAGATTGAGTTTTGAAATGGAAGTTTTAGAGAATAGACAAGATAAAATTGAATATCAATCATTGTCTAATCAATTTGAAAATTTGAAGCTCACCTATGGGAATACTAATGGAACTAAATTTAATTGGTGGGGTGAGAGAGGAAAGTTGAAGTGGGTTGCATTGTTTGGTCTTGTCTTGTTTTTTTTGGATTCCCACAACATTTGGCATGCATATCATGTTATATTTTTGTTAAAATGTTCTAATCATGTTTGGGATCCAGGAAAGTGATAGTCCAAGCTTTGCATCATCTTGTATTATAGTGTACATTTGTATATAGATTTTGGTTTTTGGTTTTGGGTTTGTGTTTTCAAGTTTCATTTTGGGATTGCTATTTGGATTTGGATTTAAGTTGTGTGTTGGTCCTTTGGACATTTTTGGTTTGTTTATGAAAAAAAAAAAAAATTGGTTTTGAGATGTCAACTTATGCCTAAAATCAGGAGAATATGAAACATTGGAATTGTGTTGTAGAAAGCTCCACAAGTAACACAAACATTTAAATGATATCGTTTGAATCTTGTGATGCATGAAGTTGTCAAGTTTGCACATTATGGTAAAGTAGATGATATATTCCAAAAGAAGCAGTGCATTCACATCTCATGTCACATTCCACATGGCATATATACATGTCATCTCAAGTTACATTTTCATTTCATGTGCAATCATTGAGAAGGTGTCGAATCCTCTTAGGGTTATTCTATAACATAAAACATAAAAAAATCCTAAGGTTGGGAACTGATGTCCGAACTATCTTGAACCAAGCACATTCCATGCACATTAAAAGAATCTTGAGCAAAATGGTCAAAACCATACTTGGATGAAAAGGTGAGGTGAAAAGAATATTTCATGTTTGTCCTATCATGCAACATAATCCTTGAAAAAGTGGTTTTTACCACTCCCATAAAAGCTTAAAGCCTAAAACCAGAGTAGTAAGGATAGGGTTAAATCCTCATCGAACTTAGGTTGAGGATCCAACTCCCCAAAGCTCTGATTTGACCTACATGGAGTAGTAAGGATAGGACATAATTCTCATCTCGCTTAGGTTGAGAATCCGATTCCCCAAAGCTTCCATTTTTCCCACTTCATCATAAAGCTTGGATTGGAAGGATAGTACTACATGTCCTCTGCAAAGGATGGGTAGTCATCCCAAAGGTCCAAGAAATAAAAATATTTTCATTTTCATCTTAATATTGGATTGGAGGGATCGTACTACATGTCCCTAGCAAGGATGGGTAGTCATCCCAAAGGTCCAAGAAATAAAAAAAAAAAAGAAAGAGAATGAATGAAGCCAAGTCATGGATTATGGGGTTAAGTATGCTCATGCATGGCAACATGTCTTGTCTAAAAACAAGACCACTGATTGCTCATATGGATAGACTAGCTTGACCATTTCATCCATAACAGGTTAAATTATTTTGTTCAAGATGAGGTAATGAACTCCAAATCAGAATAGTAAGGATAGGGTTAAATTCCCATCTCGCTTAGGTTGGGAATCCTATTCCCCAAAGTTCTGATTTCACTTACACTTGCACATGGGTTCAAGATGGTAGTGACACATAACCAACTTTGGGATCTAGTAAATTAATTCAGGTATATATATATTTTTGGTCCTAAGAGGGTTTGACATTTTTAATATGTTTGTCCATGATATTAGAAGGTTTGAGCATTTACAAAGCGAGGTTGTTACATCTCTAGCATCTTCATCATGCATCAAATCCTGCACAAATCATTCATAGCCTTGCATACAAATCATAAGTGAAGCTGACAATGGAATGTTGAACAAGTTCAAATGATAGGGAATGAAAACACATTGCACACACCGAGCTGATACTTAATGATTCTGATGTTTCATGTATTTTTGATCTATCGGTATTAGTTTATCCTTTATGTGCTGATGCTTGTATCTAAGCTTCTATATTTCAGGTTGGGTTCTCACCAAAATGCTCAGGAGCATTTGACAATAGAGTCGCCATTTGTTGTGGCTGATCCACAACACACCCCAAAATTGGGGACCCACCTTTTTTGCATGCTTTCAAAGAAGACCTCAGTGACCCAGATGCTAAAAAATCAAGAAAAAGGCAAAATTGTGCAAAAATAAAAAAGTGTCGTGATATCGCGACATGTTGCTCCGTCACGGCCGAAAATGAAAAAGTGTCACGATATCGCGACATGTTGCTCCGTCGCGACCGAAAATGAAAAAGTGTCGTGATATCGCGACATGTTGCTCCGTCGCGGCCGAAAATGAAAAAGTGTCGCGATATCGCGACATGTTGCTCCGTCGCGACCAAAAATGAAAAAGTGTCACGATATCGCGACATGTTGCTCCATCACAGTCCAGAGAGGAGAGAGAAAGACAAGAATGGAAAATTGTCGCGAAATCGTGACATGTCACAAAATCACGGTCAAACCCAGGTCAAATAGGGCAAGGCACTAAAGTGTCGCGATTTCGCGAGGAAGAAAAGGGCATGAAGAAAAACATCGCGATATCGCGACAGGTCATGTTTTCGTGGCTCCAAGCAGCGAAGTGGTACGGAAGGAAAATATGTCACGATTTCGTGACATGTCACATTTTCGTGGCCAAATACAGCAAGAGCAGCCGAAATAGAAAAGCGTCGCGATTTCACGACGAAAGGGCAAAGTGGTACGGAACAAAAATTGGTCATCGATTTCACGACGAAAAAGAAAGGCGTCGTGATTTCTGACGAGCGACAAGGCATACGGAGATGAAAATATTAGGGGAAAAGGCATCACGATTTCATCGATAGGAAGTGCCAGAGGCGTAGCGAAATGAAAAGCATCATCGATTTCGTCGACGAGGAAGCAGCCGAGGCATACGGAGATGAAAAGCGTCGCGATTTCACGACGAAGTTGCCATAAGCGCGTACGGAGATGAAAAGTGTCACGATTTCCGACGGTAGAGGAAAGTGCATTTTGTCAGGTTGCAGCCATAGGGCCCAATAGCATAAAAATGTCACGATTTCGCGACATGTCTCATTTTCATGGTGCATGAAGGCGGACAAGGCTGTTGGCAGGAAAATGTCACGATATCGCGACATGTCACATTTTTGCGATGAAAGTAGAGGAGCAAAGCTGCATGCATAAAAACGTCGCGATATCGCGACATGCTATTTTTTGTCACGATTTACATGGGGCCGTTACAGAACATGCAAAAAAGTGCAAAACACGTGGCGTACATGTGTAAGGGTTGTAGAGGCGTTACAGTTCATAGAGAAGATCAAGCGTCTCAATGTCGAGCATAAAGTCAAAAGCAATGGAAAGGCGGGGAAGGTGAAACGAAGCAATCTGGAAGACAAAACGAACCGTCGTGGAAGGAGAAGCAATTTACCAGAACTTTAAAAGCGGAAGCACAGATTGGTACGAGGGTCGGAAAACCACTACGGGCAGAGTTGCAGAGCCAAAGGCAATAAGCCATTCTGGGCCTGCTTTTGTGGTGTTTTTCTTCCACTTTGTCTGGATATTTCCTTTACATTGGACTGGGTAGGAAATTGTCTGTAAGCGAGTTGCGATCGTTGAAGGCCGGAGGGCCATTCCGGGCCTCGCTTTGAGGTTGTTTTCTTCCATAGACTGGGTTTGGGAAACCGAGAGATTCTGTTGTTGTATAATGACCAATTTTTAATACAAAAAATCCAGAGAGTTGCACCTCATTGGCAAGAAAGGAGTTATTTTCTGCATGCAGGATTAAATGTTTATCTTTCCCCTTTTCAGATTTCTAGGCTTATAGGTGAAGTTTAATGCAAGTTCTCTTGGTTGCTTCATGCGAATGTCTAAATCTGAAAATTACGGTTTAAACCCTAGAAACCAGCACCTAACTTACCTGGATTGTGCGAGTTTGCAGGTTCAATAGGTTAGGTTGTATGCAGAAAACCTCATTAGCTTCGGTTTTGTCAAAGAGGATAGCATCATACTGAATGCACTTTTTATTTTTCTTTCACATTTTATTTTCATTTTTTTTTTTGCATTTTATTTTATTTATAGGCATTAAAATAAAAATTAAAAAAACTAAAAAATTCCAAAGTCAGAAAATAGAAAATTTCCATTTCAAGGCCAGAGTTTCATTTTTCGGTTTTGTTTTTCATTCATGAGCGAGATGATGAAATTCCCTTCATAAAATTCCATTTTCATTAAAGGGTTTATGTTTATGACATTTCATCAATTTTCATTTTGAAGTTACAGTATAGTCATAAAGGGATCAAATCACATTTGCTTTATTCGGGTTCAATGAACGATCATTAAAGTTTCACAGTAAAATAAACCAACATTGCCCCTTGTTAACAGTTACTTGCAACCACTGAGGTGTTCCAAGCATTTTTATTGAATATCTTTATTTGAGATTATTAATGCACGGATATAAAATGCTAACATAGCGGAACCTTGGAGAAATTGTTTATTAAATTTCTTTGCAAGAGAGGATTTAGAACCCAAATCCTATCGGAGAGTGTGTTTTCACAATCGGGTGAAAATACCACTCAACAAGTGGTATTATCAATTTCCCACTCATTCTTTGAGAAATTTTGAAGAGACCACCGAGTCTTTTGTGCACCAATTTAGTGCCTATATTGAAAGGCATGTAACTATTAAGGATTTGTACAACTTAAAAAAAGACAAAGATGAGTGTTTTGCTGACTTCTTAGCTCGATGGAGGCAGTTGATAGGAAAATTACTCTTTGTGTTACCTTATCGGGAAATGTTGGATATTTTTATCAATAATTTACAAGAACAACTATCCTATGAATTATCAATTGCTACCTTGACCACCTTTGATCAAGCTATAGACTTATCTCAAAGAGTGGAAGACGCTCTCATTAGAAGAGGTCAGTTCAAAAGGAAAGATGATGAGAAAACATCAAGAAATCAATATAAAAATAAATAAGTTGTGGGTGATGGAGTCATCGATGGCAGAAACATTGCCAATGTTAATACTATGAAAACAACAGAGAAGTTCATATTGAAACCTCCTGATAAACCACATTGAGAATTTACTAGGTTAAATCAACTTTTATCAACCATTCTCCCACAATTACTAGCACGAGGATTGATCCAATTACCAACTATCCGAGAACCTGATCCAACTATACCCGGATATAGAGCTGATTTACATTGTGATTCACTATAGCACACTTTATCAAGTTCTTGAAAAACCATTTCCAATTTGAAGAGGAGCATTTCATGACTCCTGATGAACTTGATCCTATCAATGACATCTATAAACTATTTATAGAAAACTAAGATATTCTTTTATTATTGTTATTTCTTGCATTTAGTGTGTTTTTTGTTGTCTTTATAAGCATAAAACAAAAAAAACAAAACAAAAATAAATAAATAAAATAAAATAAAAACAAAACAAAATCATAACAACAATCAAAACATTTTCTTTTAAGTATTATAGTAGGTATATAATTAAAATATATCTACCTCCTAAATTTGTTGCAAATATATTAATATATATTTGCTAAAATCTAAATTTAGACATAATGACTAGACTCAGGAATGGAAAATAGACTAAAGTAGAAGAATATTGGTTAGGAAAACCATAAAATAACCCAGATGTCCTTCCTGAAGACCCTGACCAACAAGAAGAAGAATTTGCTGTAGGAAATGAACAAAAAGAAAATGATAGAGAGGAAGGATCCTCATCCCCTAAAATATATCTAGAAGGAGCTGTTACTTTTGAGAACATGGAACATTTTTGGAAGTTCCTCAATACTAATATTGGCACTCTTAATAGAGCAGTCCATATGGACAAAGATCAAATTAGTGACACTCAAGAAACCCTAGAAGACATATATCACACACACACTAATCCCTTGTCCTTCGTTGATCAAGAAAGTGATGAAGCTGGACCATCCAATTTGGATATGGCCGCTATAATCTAGAACACGCAACAACATCAGGTTACCCAACCACCTAGAGTGCCTATTACCAAGCCTAGGGTTATTCCCACACAAAATAAACCTTCATTCACTGCTCTATTTATCCAAGCTATCGATCAATATACCTCAAATCAAAAAAATACTAAAACAAAACCAAATACCAATTTCCAACAATCTGGGATACAACATAATGCTACAACAAATCTTCTTCATAATACTCTTCCTACCAACTATTTGCATAACAACAATATAGCATCTAATCCTTATGTCACGCCAGCATACGCTCACAAATCCCATGCTCATGTACCACCAAACCAATATGGTGGGAAAAATGGTAATCTAGAAGCCATGGTGAAACAGTTAGTCTCCCGCATGAACTAGATAGATCCCTACTGTCCCTCATACAATTATCGAGAGATGTGTGGTCAGCCTCTAGATCCTATAGTTGTAGCACAACCATATCCCAAACACTTTCCTATGCCTGTCCTACCTATATACAAAGGAACTAAAGATCCCATAGAGCATCTTCGTATGTTTAGGATAGCATGTCATGATATATCACATGATGACTTGTTATTACTAAAGATGTTCCCGAAAAGTTTAGGAGGGATGGCATTAGAATGGTATTATCAACTACCCACTCATTCTTTAAGGAATTTCGAAGAAACCTCCGAGTCTTTTGTGCATCAATTTAGTGCCTATATTGAAAGGCATGTAACCATTAAATATTTGTACAACCTAAAACAAGACAAAGATGAGTGTTTTGTTGACTTCTTAGCTTGATGGAGGTAGTTGATAGGAAAATTACACTTTGTGTTACCTTATCATGAAATGTTGGATATCTTTATCAATAATTTACAAGAACAACTATCCTATGAATTATCGATTGCTACCTTGACCACATTCGATCAAGCTATAGACTTAGCCCAAAGAGTGGAAGATGCTCTTATTAGGAGAGTTCAGCTTAAAAAGAAAGATGATGAGAAAACATCCACAAATCAATATAAAAATAAACAAGTTTTGGGTGATGGAGTCACTGATAGCAGAAATGTTGCCAATGTTAATACTACGAAAACAATAGAGAAGTTCATATTGAAACCTCCTAATAAACCACCTCGAGAATTTACTAGGTTAAATCAACCTTTATCAACCATTCTCTCGCAACTATTAGCACGAGGTTTTATTCAAT
Organism: Wollemia nobilis; assembly: GCA_028583015.1. Taxonomy (NCBI): domain Eukaryota; kingdom Viridiplantae; phylum Streptophyta; class Pinopsida; order Araucariales; family Araucariaceae; genus Wollemia; species Wollemia nobilis. Next base: position 3,766,726 of record JAQPPZ010003192.1, on the reverse strand, counting down.
TACCAAATATCCGGGAACCTGATCCAACTATACCTAGATACAAAGCTGATTTACATTGTGATTTCCATAGAGGGCCTGGACACGCTACCAACTCTTGTAAAATATTAAAACATAAAATACAATATTTAATTGATAACAATGAGATGGAGGTGCAAGCCTTTCAACCTAAACAAAATCCTATTAGTAATGTTCAAAAGAACACCCTTCAAAGTCAGAATTAGAATGCCAATCAATCATTGGACATATTTCAACATCCTTTATCAAAGCATGGTAAAGAGGTGGCTAATCAAATTGAACATCATAATGTTCCCCCTCCTACCCGATATGTAGGGACTATTAGTGGACAATTACCTGTTCAGGATCCTCAAATATTTGACACAACTTTATCCATAGTTACGTCCAAACCCCTATATAATACTCAAACACCTGATTTTAGTGATGTAGAATCTGATACTAAAAGTGACATGGAAATCACCTCCAATCAATCGAATATTTTTGAAAATGAATCAGATCCTATTCAACCCATCACAAATTGTATGGTTTCGAAAGAACCATTTCCTAGAAGAGTTACTACTCGACCCTCTTCTCATCAGTTCCTTTCTAATGAACAAGACATAAACGCTATACCAAGACCAATTCATCATCCTCAAAATAATATTGTAGGTACCATCGGAGTCATTACTTGACAACAGGATCAAAACTCTCAACAGGATCAAACTCAAAATGATGGATCAGCTCCATTTGTTTTGAAAAATCCCAATAAAGGGAATCATATGCCTAATGTTCAACCTAAGCCTCCGTATAATATTAATGAACAATTATCCAATACTACAACTAGAATTTCCCTTTTGGACCTTTTGAGATCTTCTCCTATCCATAGGGATGAATTAATGCTCACATTAAGCCAAATGATGGTACCACAAAATATTCAGCCTGAATCCATGACTAATACTATCATAACTCGAGAAGTTGATTGTATTGACTTTCGGGATAGAGATATCCCGCAACATAGTTTACACAAGGATAATCCCTTATATATTACTGCCCTAATTGGGGATGTAGCCGTTAAACGCATCTTGATTGATAATGGTTCATCTTTAAACATATGCACTTTTGACTTCTACCAAATATTTGGATTTAGAAGTGATAAAATGAAAAGAACTGACATGATTATAAAAGCCTTCAATGACGAGACACAAGAAACGTGTGGAGTCATTACTATACCCTTGCAATTTTGTCCTAGAACCCTAGATACAACCGTGTTTATTGTGCATTTCCCAGCATCATACAATATACTTTTGGGTCACCCTTGGATCAACGCGATGCAAGCAGTTCCATCCACTTTACATCAGTGTGTTAAATTCAAATTTAAAAACCAGTTGGTTACCATTCATGGTGATCCTAGACCCTTTGATATGTGTGCTTTGGCAGAACCGGTTGGAGTTCAATTACACCCTGCCCTGTCATCCACACATCCTAATTCTCATCATTTGCCCAAACGTGTGAAAAACACACCCATAACCTCATCTACTCTTTCAACTACACCTATACATATAGCTCAACCATATTTTGAACAAACCATATTAGGACCTCGAAAAGATCTCAAAATTATGACCAATGTTTCTTATTTTACTCCTATATCTTCCACACCGATAGACTCATCCATCGATATCCCTATAACATCTACATCCACTACAGGCATCCTTTCCACATCAGTAGATCAAGGAAATGTTCCTTCTACCTCTTATGCTCTCACTGATGAGCTCTTACCCGATTTCTCTAAAATTCTTATATCAGAAGAAACCAACAATGCTATGCAAACTTCCATCCTTTTAAATAAACTCCCACTCTCTCCTCGTACCTTGGGCCTCCCACAACCTATGGGAAGTATCTACCAAGTCGGGAGTTGTGATTTTATTTATAAAGGATATGATTGGGGAAGAATACCCAAAAAAATCAAGACAAATTGTGATGGATATGCTCGATGTTATTTTGCTAATGAATATATTAAAGCTAAACCCATAATGCTTAAATTGGGCTATAAAGGGAAAGGTTTGGGACCTTCCCAAAATGGTATGAAGGAACCTATTGAGGTAGAACCGTGTCCTGCCCGATGTGGTGTGGGCCTATTTCCTAGTAAAGGTCAGCCCTTCCCATTTGAGGAGGATGACCATCTCACATGTTATCAAGATTATCTCGATAAACAAAATTCTTTGCTTTTAAACAAAAATCCCTTTACCTGTCATATGCTATCTCTCGCCTACCCTGATATGATTGCTGAATCCGATGATGAGTTGGAAGGGGATATCTTCCATGATGTCTCCGTTGAGGATTTGTTCCATAACGAATTTTATTTTGATGGCTCCATACCTAGTATAGCCCAGCTTGAGGCCTCGACTCCTCAAGACGAATTATCCAAGATAACCTTGGAAGAATTACAAGAATTGGGTGTTTCACCTGCCCCACCTAATTTTGAGAGATATTTACATATGGAAGTTGAAAACGGTATAAAAATTAACATTGGAACCAAACATAACCCTCACATAATCAATATTGGATCAGAATTAAGTCAAGAAAAACAAGCTCAATACATTTCATTTCTTAAAGACTATGAAGATGTCTTTGCTTGGACATATGAAGACATGCCAAGTCTGGACCCTTCTATAGTCATGCATCATCTAGTAGTCCATCCAGATGCTAAACCTGTTAAACAAAAACTTAGAAAAATGCATCCTAAAGTGGCCTTACTAGTCAAAGGAGAACTAGAAAAACTGTTGAAGGTTATTTTTATACAAGCCATTGATTATGCTTGAATGGATCTCAAATGTAGTTCCAAGTAACTAAGAAAGAAGCCACTAAAGTTAGGGTTTGTACAGACTTTAGAGACATTAATGCTGCCTGCCCTAAGGATGATATTCCTCTTCCTAACATGGATCAAATCATTGATTTTACTACTAGAAGTGGAATGATATCCCTAATAGATGGATTTTATGGTTATAATAAGATCAGGATAGCTCTTGAAGATTAGGCTAAAACAACCTTTATTACCCCTTGGGAAACCTTTTGTTGGAAAGTGATGCCATTTGGTTTAAAGAATGCAGGTACAACCTATCAATGAGCTATGACTTATATCTTTCACGATATGATGCATGATATCCTACATGATTATGTAGATGATATTATAGCTTGTTCCATCAAAGAAGATGATCATTTAAATGACTTGAGGAAAGTATTTGATTGGTTAAGGGAGTATCTTATCTGATTAAATCCAGCCAAGTGTATATTTGGAGTTAAGTACGATAAATTATTGGGGGTTATCGTTTCTTTACGTGGCGTTGAAATTGACCCTCTCAAGATCGCAACTATCACTGATATACCCGCACCCACCAATATATCAGAATTACAAAGTTTACAAGGTAAGCTTCAAGCTATTCACCATTTTATTAATAAGTTGGCAGAAAAAACCGAACCCTTTCTTAAACTTCTTAAGAAAGATGTCTTTTTCCATTGGGACAACGAATGCCAAGAAGCATTTGAACTCCTTAAGCAATATCTCCTCCAACCATCGGTGCTTTCCCCACCTAGATCTGATCGTCCATTTATTTTGTACATTTTTGCTTTTGATTTTGCCTTAGGAGCTATGTTAGCTCAGCTTGACGATGAGAAGAAAGAACATGCTAATTATTACATCAGCAGAACCTTAATCAGTTATGAAACTCACTATACCATATTAGAGAAGTTATGTCTTGTAGTCGTATTCTCTACATAGAAACTATGACATTATATGCTCAGCCAAAAAACGTATGTTATTGCCAAATTTGACCCTTTGCGATATCTCATGAGTCGACCCTATTTATATAGTCGGACAGCCAAGTGGGTTCTTACGCTAAGCGAGTTTGAACTCACGTTTATAGGATAGAATTCTATTAAAGGTCAAATCATAGTAGATCAATTAGCTGCTGCACCCTTAGAGTCTACCCATCCCCTCATCATTGAGCTTCCCAATGAATGCCTTAAATTAGAGGTAGACCATCCTAAACAATGGTCCCTATACTTTTATGAAGCCCGATGTATGAGTGGGGCTGGTGCGGGTATTATTTTAATATATCTGCAAAAACATCTTATACCTCTGTCCTTTAAATTAACATTTTCTTGCACTAATAATACTGCTGAATATGAGGCTCTAATCCTTGGATTACGAGCAGCTTTGGCACTGAAAATTAAAAATTTATTAGTTTTTGGTGATTCTCAACTTGTTATAAATCAAATCAATGATGTTTATCAGACTAGAGATGATAAATTACACCCATATAAAACATATGTTTTGCAATTATTATCCTTATTTTATCAAGTTACCTTGGAAGCTATTCCTCGAACTAGCAATCGTGCGGCTGACACTATGGCTGCAGCTGCATCTCTTTTGCCCTTGGAGTTAGATGATGAATATGCTACCATCATTATTCATCAACTCCAGGAACCCACTTCAAGAAAATCATGCTTAGAACCTTTGGATGTGTTTCTAATCAATGAAACTACTCCCGAACCATGGTACACTGATATATTTAATTTTTTGCAAAATGGAACCTTCCCTGATGGTTATACTAGCAACCAGCGTCGATTATTATGTAGACGAACAAGTTGCTTCGTAATTATTGGTAATACCTTGTATAGGAGATCTTTTGAAGGCATATTATTAAGATGTTTGAATCTAGAAGAATCTAGATCAGCTTTGAGTGAAGCCCATGATGGATCTTGTGGAGGACACTTTAGTGGTAACGCCATTGCTAAGAAGCTCCTTCGGATAGGATATTTTTGGCCTACCATGGAGAATGATGCACATGATTATATGCGCCATTGCGACAAGTGCTAGAAACATGCTGACCTTGTCCATGCGCCTACACAATAACTGTAGGCTATTTCATCTCCTTGGCCCTTTTCAAAATGGGGCTTAGATATCATTGGGAAAATCAACCCTGTGTCATCTGATGGGCATAAATTTATCATAACCGCTACAGAGTATTTCATAAAATGGGTTGAAGCTATGCATTTAGATTCTTGTACTGGAATGCAAGTTTCCAAATTTATCTTTAATCAAATTATTTGTAGGTTTGGAATTCCTGCCAATCTCATCTCAGATAATAGAACTTGTTTCAAAAATAAAGATGTCAAAAAATTATGTCAAAAATATAAAATTCAACATCGTTGGTCCACTCCCTATTATCCTCAGGGTAATGGCCAAGCAGAAGCATCTAATAAAACATTAATCAAAATTCTCAAAAGGCCGGTCAATAAATCTGGTCGAGACTGGCATATCCAATTATATCCTGCTTTGTGGGCCTATCGAACTAGTGTTCGCACCCCCATTGGAACTTCACCTTTTGTTTTGGTTTATGGTGCTGAAGCTGTTTTTCCCTTTGAATTAGAAGTTCCTTCTTTGGCTCTACTACTTCAAGATATTGAAGTAGGGGATGAATATCGTGCTGGTAGATTTATTCAGCTAGAACTTCTGGATGAAAAATGCATCAATGCTTTGGAGCATCTTTGTGCCTACCAAAACAAGCTTAAGAGAGCATATCTCAAAAAATTTCATCCTCGATCCTTTGAGATCGACGACCTTGTATTAAAAGAAAATCAAAAAAATGCTAATGCTACTAAAGACCTTAAAGGTAAATTCGAGCCCAACTGGCTTGGACCGTATATCATCACTGCTAAATTTGGATCGGGAGCATACAAATTATCTACCTTAGATGGTAAAGAACTTAAAGAACCTATGAACATTATGCATCTCAAACACTACTATGCATAAAACATTGGGTCATTTCATCATTTGTATATATCGTATTTTGCATATTGTTTCATTTTTAGCCATTTCTATCAAAATATTTTTCAAAGAATAGTAATAGTATTTATTCTTGCAAATCATCAATTAAAATCAAATACAAAAACATCAAAATTGTCAAAATCTTCAAAAAAAACATCTTTTTTATACCTGTCAATTCTTGGAGTTTGCAGTTATATTTTCAATTATTTTGGATAAATGAGCATTTATTTGGAATCCCGCACTTTCACACTCACATGAATAAATATCTTGATTTTATTTGGTATGATTATTAATCTCTCTTATATCAAAGTCCACATTGGCATTAAATAAATTTTTGAGCATAGAGAACTGATCTTGTTATTTACTTGAACCAAGTATATATTTTCACATTAAAATGATTTCATTGCAAATTCAATATGATGCTACATAGTAGACGTGGTTTCTTGAGCGAAAATTTTTCCCTGCTATCCTATCATGCACATGGTCTAGAATCTTTGCAAATTGACAAAAGGACAAGCTCACCCCTACCCAGAATAAAAATACCTTGCTCTAAAGCTAATCCGAGCAAGTATCCCTAGCATAGGAAGAACAAGAAAAGTCAAAGAAAAAAAAATGTTATTTTGTATCATCATAACAATATTTCCGCATTATCTCAAATATCAAGCAAAAATACAAAAACAAAAGAGAAAAGAAAAAAAAAAAAAGAGCAAAAGAGAAGAGCAAAATACAATAAAATCCTTTCCCTACCCCTTGAAAAGAAAAGAAGGGTGAATGAGCTTGAATCCCTGGAATTCTCAATTATTCGAAAACTGTGAGGTAAGCCCCATAACAGGTGGTTTGTGCCCAACCCGCTTGGCCTTGGGTAATTCCTAGCGTGGTGATATGTTTATCACATTAGCGACCTTATTTTTTACAGACCTATGTCGGCTTATGGATTAGCTAGCTCTTGATAACCTAACTTGCATAGTAGTCTGGTACGGTTATATGCATATAAATCATGGTTAACGAACATTCATTTGGTTAAGGCAAATTGCTTGTATCAAATTATCTTGTTCAAAATTGGTGAATGAACAATACAATTGCACACACATTTGTATTTGAGAGATTTTGTATCATTATAATAAATCAAGATCGGTAATGAACTCACATTTGCACATGAGGGTCCCTTATAAACCTACATTTGTTTTTGAGATAATTTAAAATATTTCTGTAATTATTTTCAGAACAATTTTATCCTCTTATTTCAAGAATTTTGTTTTGTATAAAAACAATTATATACATTATGTCACAAAATTGCAAAAAGATTGCAATCAACATGTTCATCATATTATTATTATTTGTTTATCAAAAGTCAAAAAATTAAAAAATCAATCATGCAATAAAACTAAAATATTTCTTTTATCTTTGGATTTCGTGATGATGGTATAAGTTTATACCTATAAATTCTATGCCTAGCGTAAACCATTGTTCTAATTTTATTTTCCCATCAATTTAAAAAAAAAAACACATATGGCTTACATCATTATGTTACACAATTGTGCTTCAAAATAAATGAACACTTATTCTATTTCATGTCATTATGTCAAAAATTCCATCTTGCAACCATGGTATAATTTCTAAGGAATTATTCAAAAAATTTATCACACTTAGGAATTTATGCCTAGCAAAAATCATATTTCTTTTATATGTCATGCATAATATTTTTATGAAAATCTGAAAAAAAATCATCCCCATCATCATTTTCATCATCACAACACAAAGTCTTAAGACAGTATCTTAAGCACTCTTTTACTTTTAGCAATATTTCTATACTGGGATTAGCTTGACGACCTAGCGAGCGACGACTCCATGAAACGGTCTATAATAGCGATAATGTCCTTTGAAATTATTGTTAGAAGTCCCTTTTATTTTTTCATCAAATCACACCAAAACAACCAATTTATGAACATCATATTATTTCATTTACAATTTTATGGCATGACATAACATCATAATTTATTGCCAAAATGACATAATTACATGAATCAACAAATTCAAAACTCAAAGCATCATAATACAACATATACACAAGTCATATCATCAAAAATGCAATCTATATATATCATCAACCAACTATGTACATCATCTGGATTGGTATGCCACAATCAAAACTCTGGCCTACTCAATCCCCTCAAAAATAATAAAAACATAAATCTGCACTCTACAGTAGCTAGCCTCGAGAAGCCCTCGAGCTCTCAGCCTCATCTCCTCCCCCACCCTGTCGTGGAGGATGTGGTCCCATAGAGGTCCAGGCCATGTCTCGGGTCCTCGTCGTAGATCATGAGGATGTCATCGATGATCCCATCATGACCGGCTCTGCAATGGGGGTTGGCAATGATATCCTCTATCCCTCTGGGACCGCCTGATAGTACAACCCTTGGTAAAATGTGATCTGAGCAATAGACCGTGCTAGATCTCGAGTGCTCGCTCCTTCGCCCCGAGCTCTGAGCTGTGTAGCCTCATCTTGTAGTGTCTGCACCTGAGCCCAGAGGTGGGAAACCTCAGCCCAAAGAGCCATCGTCTCGCTACTCTCCCCTACCTCCACACCCTTGCCCTTATCAGGTGATGGTGGCCTCTCCCCCTACTGCGAAGGGAATCCCTCATCCCTCCTCCCTGTTCGTTGTGGTCTCTGTGGAGCCTGTGGCATCCTTTGGCATCTCTCCTATGGGGATCATCATTGCTCTCTCCCCTCATGACCCTACGTTGCCTCAATAGTAGCTTGGCACCACCTCCCCATCTAGTGCACCATGGCATGCACTGGACCTTACGCCCTCATCATTCGAGGAGGGCGGATGCCTGTGTACCAGGCATCGTAACCCGCTGCAACCCCAACATCGTCACCATCCACTGGCTGGATGGGGGCATCATCCACATCCTGACTCTAGAATCGTTGCATGTTTGGAGACCAGCTCAGTGTAGTACTATCCTAAACAGTCTGGGAGTACTCGTAATCCCTGAGAGAAGAGATCCCCTGCTATAGACCGAACTATCGTAGTACCTGATCATAGCGATGGATCTCTACCTCTCCCCGCTCCATCCTTAGCTAGCAGACTCACCTAATGCAAGCCAGCTCCTGCCCATCCTCTACCCACCTTGGATGCTCTCACCATGGCCTCCAGGTGATATGGTCTGGGATGAGGTCGTCTAGCAACCTCCATGACATTGGCAGATCTATCCGCCGCTGTGACCCCCTCTGTAGCCACCAATAGTAATCTCGGGGCCTCTCTCGGTCAACCCCTATCAATGGGAGACCTACCAGCATTCGTACCATAAATGTGCTCCCAGCACCAAACCTACAGCAACGATGTCAAAACCAGACATCGACCTCCCTTGTATACGACCCCGTGAAGGATCATATACAAGCGGTAGAGTACAAAGCTGCCCCATGCAAATCTGTACCCATGGTCTCTCATGTTGTAGACTATATCTGAGAGGAGCCATGGTAGTCTGCATCTGCTCTGGTGGCACAACAGTAAGCCACCTACCACCCTTGCCAAAACCTGAGTCAGTCTAGATGCCCCAGGCATCTACCGTAGAGACTCGATGTTCACCCCCGCCCTTCTCTAGGGTGAAGCTCGGGTCTCCAGTCAGCCTCATCATAGCCTGGCCCTGATTGGCCATAGGCATCATCAACCGTCCCTGTATGGGGATCCTCATGATCCTCCATACGTCCTCAAGTGTGGGAGCCATCTCCCTTGTCGGTAATCAGAAATAGGATGACCCCAGATACGATCTCTCTGCTAGGGTTGTCAGTAGCCCCATGTCAGTTGGTACTTGTGGCATCTCTGCCACATGTTGTAGCCTGACCTGTCCTAGTTGGTCATGCTCTGCTTGGTCAAGCGTGGCTATGTCATCTCTTAGTCCATCGTATTTCCATTCTCGGCTCTTTAGTAATCCCCTCTGCAAAACAAGCAAGAAACAACAAAAATTAATTAATAACCAATCATTAAAATCAAATTAAACACATTTTAAAATCAAGTTAAAGATGTTATCATCCACCATCGGATGATATCGTCCTAAATTTGGCAAAATCATCCTTTATAGGATGAATTCATCTCTGATTTTGCAAACTTGGGGATCGCCCTTTGTTGAATGGTATTGCCCCTAGTTCACTGATTTTGCCCTCCGACGAAATCGACGATCTAGGGATGATTCCGACGAAATAGGGATGATTTCGTCCGGACGTCGTCGACGGCCTAAAAATGGCCGTAATGCCCCAAATAATCCAAATTTAAATCTACCAATTGCATAAATCAAAATCAAAACTAATCTACTAGGCTTAGATCCTTACTCGTAGCCCGCGTCGGACCTCTATTGCTCTGTGCGCTGTCTCCATTTTTTTTCTCTCTACAAAACTCTGGAACAATAAAAGCTGAACAATAAAAATGAATTAGGGTTTTACCCTATTTTCTTAATTTTATTTAAAATCATCAACATTTTAATTTTTTTCTTTTCGTGTTTTTACCTCAAATGTTCGATTTGGGTAAAAACACGGAGGGGGCACCATAGTCAGCATTCGTACGATTTGACCAAGAATCGTTGTCTAAAAAATTGAGTACATTTTTGCTTTCTCGTAAAATGGGAAGAACTCGTCTTTAACTCATTTTCTTTAGAAAAATCGCTAAAGAGGGGGCAAAATGTAGCACCCTAAAATTGGCATGGTTAAAAACCTTAGTAAAAGATAAAAATTTGAATTTTAACCCCAAAACTGCTCCAAAACCGCCTGTTACCCATTTCCTCATTTTTCGTGCTATTTTTAGGATTTTTTTTGACCGTTGGATGATATCATCACAGATTAGACAAGATCGTCCCAGATCTGACGAAATCATCATGGACAGAACGTTCGGACGATTTTGTCCCAAAACCAAATTTTCATAATTAGCTTCTATTTCAACAACCTCTCCAACTTGGGCAGAAGGGCATCTGCGCAGTTGGAGATTGCCCTGTTGGAGATCTCCTAGATTGGGATGATCCCCAACCTCTTAAATCTCTTCCTAAGCCTATATAAACTAGGATTTTCTAGTTTACCCCCTAACCCTACCTGACCCCCTTGATTCTGATTTCCCTGAACCCCTTAGTTGACAGATTTAATTCCTTATTCCCTCGTACTACTGTCTGTGTTCTATATTTTACATTTTCTTGCAAGAACTCTACTGTTTTTCAGTCGAAGATAGCTCAGATCGGTGCAAACGATCTCGGACGATTATGGACGATCTCATATGATTGGAGGTGATCCTAACTGTAGTCCAGATTGGGGGCAATCCGTGTCCAGAGTTTGCATTCCTTTAGCTTTCTCTGCATTTTTCATATTGTATTTCTGTACTGTCTTGAATTATTATGTTTTTGCATCTTGGAGTTCACCTAATTTAGCATAATTGCATGGTAAGGTTAAAATAAATCATTAAATCTACTGCATTTTATTATTTGTTATTGGAATCCATTATTTAGGCATGTTTGTTGTTATTTCTACCATTGTCCTTTGCTTCTGCACTTGCATATTTGGTATTTCACATCTATTTCTGTGATTGCAGGTTTTTGACGAATTTTTTTGATGAATTCGTCAGATATCAAATGATCTTGTTTGATCTCAGACGATTACGTATGAACTGAGATGATCTGGACTACTACAAAACTTAGAATCTTCATCAAACATCCGAAATTAGGTATGACACATTCTAATTAGCATATTCTCTGTTATTAGCACTCATCCCTATTTTTTGTATCCATTTAAATCCACATTGGCATATATAATAGTTTAGATTCATCTTTTCCAAACCTAGGAGTTGAATGATTGAGCATAAAAACGAACACATCAAACCCACTATCAACCTAGGTGTGGAAACTACCACTCAAAATTTTCCTGGTGAACCCACCATCCATCGAAAATTCACCCTTATACTCCTCCCTCGAGAGGTGGGACCTTCAAAGGGCCTCTCAGTCTGAGGTATTGTCCCATCCTTCTCGCATCCCCCTTCTGGGCACGGATCCAATAGCCTGAGGGTAAGGATGCAAAAAATTTGGAGCGATACAGTAACCATCCCACATGGGGACGGTCAAAAATAGCTAGATACACCACCTAGGGACGGTTAGAAAATAGTAGAGAATTTGGAAGATATTATACCATAGACCCTTTAGAAATGTTTATATTAGCCTATGGTCTAAATGTGATGAGATTTAGAGTAGTTTTGATGACACTTTTGAAGTTCTCTTTGTTGCAAGTCTATATGCCCCTGTCAGGGATGGTCACTACTTCTGCTAACATTTACCTTCAATATTGTGTTCATATCTCTCCAAAAGTATCTAGATTACAACATATTCCATTTATATATCATTTAGAACAATTTGCATGTGTTATAGATTAGCTTTGTTATTGCTAGATTAATGCTTTTCTATGTTTTCAAGGCTTTGATTCTATAACACATATGCTATTAACCCCTTTTCAATCCCTTGTGTGTAGGTGTAGGTATTCTAGATAGAATGTAGGATCTAAAGAAGTAAGGAATAAAATCCCAAGACTAGCTCTCAAGTGTGGGAATGTGAGAGGAACACTAGAACATCGCTTTAAGGCCTTGCAAGGGATGAGATCCATTTGCACGTTGTAATGTTGAAATGTATCAAATTGTAAAGACCTCAAGGGGGGGCATTGTAATCCTATTTTGAATCCATGAGTGAATGAATATAAGGATAAATACACGTCTTTTATCACATATTTCTCTTCATTTTATAGATTACTTATTGTACAATTTCCCTTTTGAATGCATGATTTAATCTGCTTTACATTGAAATAAAGTGCCCTTAAGGAAATGTCATAAATTTTACTTCTTCACATACTATCCCTTATCACTCCTTATGAAATCAAATAATTAAACTATATAATATAATACCTTTTATAAGGTTGATAGCGTGAGGTCGATGGGCACTACTTTGACTTCAATTTCCTTAATGGGCGTTGTATCTTCTTGTTGGTTAATGATAATGATCTTGTTGGACATCCTTTATGATGATCTTACTTCCCTCTACTCCTACTTGAATTCTCCATATTCAATTATAGCCCATGATGGACTTCACTCTCTATTGTTTCTTGACTTCTCAACATAGTCTCTTACTATGTGCTCTTGATTTTTCTCTAATGTGCCTTGATTTCTCTCTATAATCGTTCCTTGATTTCTCTCTCTATTCATTCGTTCCTCTTCAATATTTGGTGCTTTAATAGTCCCTTTGACTCTTATTTATGTTGAGGACAAGTGGTGTAGATGTTATTCATGTGGCCAGTGATAGTTATGATCTTGGTGAGCATTATATTAGGTGCCTCCAATGCTCAAGTGCTCCTTGAATAGTGAGCAATGATGATTATTCCTTTCAATGCTTCAAGATAAGCATTATTCCAATTTTGATTGTCTCCTTCCTACATAGGTGTTAGAATGTATGTATGAGAACCTTTTTTGAATGTGCCACATGGCACAAGATGCCTTGGTTATAAGTTTCAAGTGGTGCTTTACTCTTATTCATGCAATGCTCCTCCAAGGTCTCTTATGCCTTGTATATTTATTTCCAATGAATTCCCTTTGTATCTTGTTCTTCAACACTTTCTTTCCAAGCAATCGACGATGCTATGAGGTTGGATCCAACTATGGAAATTTTAGGGCAATGCTATGAAGGTTCTATGGTGCTATAATGGTGGATTTAGTGCTTCAAATATATTTGTACGTAGCTGGTAGTTCATCTAAGACAAGGCTTGGGTATAACACCTTTGACCTCACCTTGCAACTTGATTCTTTGGACTTATAATGCATTGTCCTTTCACTATCTATTTTATGTTGATATGCACTGATAGATAACCTTCTTAAATAGGATTTTTGATGTTGCAGGTTGCTTTCTATGTAGGCACTGATTTGGTGTCTTGTCACAACTTGGTGAAGTGGGTATCGAGCCCTTTGGACCAACTCTACTCTTAAACACATTGAGTTTATGCTTTCGCCTTGCTAATGGTAGATGTTGAGCCCTATAGAATGGCTCTTCTTTTAAGTACTTTGACTGTGCTATAATTTTTCTAGTGGAAGTCACTTGTAGATAAGACAATGGGCTATGTAATATGTTCTTGAGACACTTAAACCATTGTATTATTTTGGTGTAATAATAGAAGATAAGTTTGGTGATTCTATAATAACTTGTAATAGACTCCTTAGTTGCACCTAAAATTTGAGATTCTCCTAGTCTCCTTTTGTAGCTTATTTTTCTAATTTGTGATGGTGGCTTTCTTATCCACTCCTTAGAGGTATATCACCCTATTTGGTGGCTTCTCTATGCCATAAAATATTGTAGGTTTTGAGTGCTCAATAGTGTCTCTAGACACTTTTATAGTATGTTGATTTATGCACTTTGGTATTTATCCTTAACAACCAATGCACATAATAATCCTATTTTAATGCACTTAAGAATAACTAGAATAGTGGAATAATAATCTCACCTTATTGTTCCTTCAATGTAACTTTTTATGATGCACTAATAGCAACTCTTAATGAACTTTACAACTTTCACTTAGTAGTAATATCTTCTTCACACTAGCTGATAATAGGAAGATGCTCTTTTTGTCATGACCCTCCCAGATGGACCTTTCAACATGAAAAACAATGTATTAATTGATGGTGCTTTAATACTCAATTTTGTGCAATTAAGCAACTATGCAATATTAGTAGATATTGAAGAACATGATACTGCTAACAAATTGCCAATGTGTAGGATCAAGTACACTCGTAAGTGGAAGAAGTTGAGTCATCCACCGAAGGTGAGGGTACTTGAGGTTGGGGAAATGATGATAAGGCAACTCAGAGGTAACAAGGATGGATACCTTCATATAGGAATGCATTCAGTTAAGGGATAATCATCAATAGCTAGCCACCTTGAGCCCCAAACTGATAGCCTAGTAGCTATCATAAGTTCTAGAGGCTGAGACAGGTGACTAGATTGATGGAAAGACTCCCTCTTTGTTTGTTGCACATGTTTGATTATCTTTTACTTTAGCACTATTGCCTCAATAACTTGGGAAGTGTGAATGGATAGGTTATATTCATAACTCCTTGTGTGTTTAGGTAGATAAAGTGATAAAGTAAATACTTTGTTAAATGATAGTAAGTTCATTTAAAATTTATAAAAATGTTTTATTTTAAATGATAGCAAGTTTCATTTAAATATTTATAAATGCTTGATTTTAAATGATAGTGTGTTTCATTTAAAATCTATAAATATTTTATTTAAAATTAAAAAATGTTTCATTTTAAATGATGAAAAGGGTTTCATTTAAAAGTAAGTAAATATTTTATTTTAAATAAATAAGGAAGAATTTCATTTCAAGTTAGCATTTTAAAAAGAATGTGTATTAATGAAATTCTACTAAGAATAGCCTTACCATTAAAAAAGAAAAGAGATGGTATTAATGAACTTCCATCTCGAAACCCCCCCTTAAGACCACTAAATATTTAAATAATAATGTGGATAAGATCCGCCATATGGGAGATCTTGTGAACCTTGACAAAGTGGAGCTCCATTTATGATGCTTGAGCAAAGGGATGGGGTGGACGACCTGCTACCAACTTGCCATCAACGAGAATGGATAGGGAGTGATGGTGGACAATGAGCATGGTAGTCGAGGAGATAAGATAGATGCTATGGTATGAAGGGTAGGGAAGAGAGAGATATTATGGAGAACATCAGTTTTAGAAGATATAATGCAAGGTATAGTAGAGATATAAGGAGAGCTTCGATAAAAGCATGGAAGCAACACTGCTCGAACTACATCTAGAGAAATAAGGATCCAGGTTGAAATTCATTTCTATAACTTATGTTGTTAATTAGTTCCTACTAAGGTTGTTTGCCACCATGGTTTAGCTTTGGCTACCATCATGCTTACTGTGTAACTTGTTGTGAGGTATACCATTGTGGTTGTCATGTTAGAGCTTACTGTCACTTGTTGTTGTGAGGTATGCCATCGTGGCTACCGTGTTTGAGATTGCTATCACTTGTTGTTGTGAGGCATGCCATCATGGCTATTGTGTTTAAGCTTGTTATCACTTGCTATTGTGAGGCATGCCATCATGGCTACCATGTTAAGCTTGATATCACTTGTTGTGGTGAGGTATGCCATCATGGCTACCATGTTTAAGCTTGTTGTCACTTACTTTTATGAAGTATGCCATCATGGCTACCATGTTTAAGCTTGTTGTCACTTACTACTGTGAGGCATGTCATCGAGGATACCATGTTTAAGCTTGTTAATGCTTGTCGTGTAGGCTTGCCATCGTGTCTGCAAAGTTAATGCTTGTTGTGTGGGCTTTCCATTGTAGCTACCAAGTTAATATTTTTTGTGTAGACTTGTCATCATGGTTTCCAAGTTAATGCTTGATGTGTAGGCTTACCATCGTGGCTACCAAGTTAATGTTTGTTGTGTAGGCTTGTCATTGTGGCTTCCAAGTTAATCATGGCTGCCAAGTTAATGTTTTCTATGTAGGCTTACCATTGTGGCTGCCAAGTTAATGCTTGTTGTGGGAGAGTCTAAATTCATGGATACCACATGTATCTACCATTGTCTGATTGAGAAATATGTTTACCCATAGTGGTTTCCTCATGTGTATGGCCTGCTACACTATTGGTGACTTGCATGGCTAGACGAACCTTTGAAAAGGTAACTTCTACTTTGGGAAAGTATTTTATTCCCATCGTTTTCATTTCCTCAGACTTGTGACCTAAAGGAACTTCTACCTTGGTGAGGGAGGTGATGTTCACTATCATAGGTAATCCATCCTCCTCCTACCATAGTTTGGACCATGGATGTGTAGCTATTCACTGACTGTAGAGGATTTATTTAGGAATTAAAGTAGTTGATTTTAATTTAAGGAATAAATATAGAAAATGGTTTATTTTTTAAATTAATGGTATCGGACTTTAATTTATGAAATGAAAAGTAAAAAAGGATTTATTTGGGAATTAAAGTAGTTGACTTTAACTTAAGGAATAAATATGGAAAATGGTTTGTTTTGTAAATTAAGGGTATGGGAATTTAATTTATGAAATGAAAAGAAAAAGGTTTATTTATGGATTAAAGTAGTTGACTTTAATTTAATGAATAAATATGAAATTGGTTTGTTTTGTAAATTAAGGGTATGGGACTTTAATTTATGAAATGAAAGGAAAAGGGTTTATTTATGGATTAAAGTAGTTGACTTTAATTTAATGAATAAATATGAAATTGGTTTGTTTTGTAAATTAAGGGTATGGGACTTTAATTTATGAAATGAAAGGAAAAAGGGTTTATTTGTGAATTAAAGTAGTTGACTTTAATTTAATGAATAAATATGAAATTGGTTTGTTTTGTAAATTAAGGGTATGGGACTTTAATTTATGAAATGAAAGGAAAAAGGTTTATTTATGGATTAAAGTAGTTGAATTTAATTTAATGAATAAATATGAAATGGTTTGTTTTGTAAATTAAGGGTATGGGACTTTAATTTATGAAATGAAAGGAAAAAGGGTTTATTTGTGAATTAAAGTAGTTGACTTTAATTTAATGAATAAATATGAAATTGGTTTGTTTGTAAATTAAGGGTATGGGACTTTAATTTATGAAATGAAAAGAAGAGATTTATTTATGGATTAAAGTAGTTGACTTTAATTTGATAAATAAATATGAACCTAGATTATTTGGAAATTAAGGGTATGGGACTTTAATTGTTGAATAAGGGTTGAATCATTTATTACAAGTATAGCCCATGATCTAGATGCATTGTTGAAAGACTCTCATAGGAGGATGAGAGGAAAGGTATAGAAAGAGTAGTTTCTATGATATCAACTATGCATTAGATAGTTGAATTGCTTGGGTTATTTGTATAGTTGCAATTTGGCAATGAAATGAGTAAATGCATTTAGAAGCATGTCTATCCTGAACTATGAGTGTCCTGATCCCCTACTATCCTCACTTGATCGATGGAAGAGCGGGAGGACCAAAGTTATAGATGGACCAATGCACAAGTTTGCTCTCTACTTTACATCTTGTTTATTTATGCAAATAGATTAGATTTGTGGGGAGATTTCCCTGATGAAATTGATGTAATGTATTGTTTAAAGGTATGGAGGTTTTACCATACATGCTTATGTAATAAATGAACAATATGGTTGATGCACCTTTGTATTCTATTTGATTTAATATGAATGTATTTAAATCCTTTCTTATGCATGTTTATTCTTTAATTATTGTTCCTTTGCTTGTTTAATGAGTTATGTTTTGTTAGATTTAGTATCTAGAATTATCTTTATTTTCTTGTTGAATAAATTTTCATAAAACTTAGTAGTAAGTTCTAGGGTGAACTTAGAGGTAACCTAAGGGCTTGAGACCCCCTTAGGGAGAATTGGTAACTAGGTTTATAGAAGATCATACCTGAGTTAAGATAGCTTGTCAGAGGATAATATTGATAGCTTAACTCATAGTACACGTAGCATACCTACGCATAATGGCTTGCGTAGAATATGGAGATGCGTGTACACCTTCTAATGATTGAAGGTGATAAGTCTAGCTCATCAAGGATGATGAGATGGATGGACTTATGTGCATAACATGAGATATGCCTATGTAGAAGGGACTTGTATGAGGGGAATCTTGTGTGGTATAGTTCTTGAGAAACTTAGGGATTTGTTAAACATTAAGTTGATCTAAGGTTGGTTAGGGATTTATGAATCCCTCTCCTTAGTCAAAAAAAAATTTCTTTCTATTTCTATGTGTTTTCTTATTTCTTGATTTTAGGGTCATTACATTTGGTATCAGAGCTCTAGGTACGAGGGTATAGAGCTTCTTATGTGCTAAAAGAGATTTGGATGTCTCCAATGAAGGCTTGCTTAAGTTTAAGCTAAAAGTTGGGATGACCTAGAGTCTCTGCTTATTAGAATCTAATGGAGTTGATCCCAAGGGTAGATGAATGTTATGATACCTCAGTATGGGCTTTGGTATTAATGATACATCATAATATTGGAATATTATCCTAGTTAGATTACTAATGTTTTGGCAAGAAGAACTTTGTATTGTGGCTTGAATTAGTGGTACAGTTTAAGATGAAGTTGTAACCTAATTCTTTTCTTGGTTGAAACTAGGTCAAGATGCCACCTAAGGCCAGAAGAGAGAGGCCTACACCTAGATAAACTCAACAAAGTAATGTAAAAGAGGGTGCAAAAACTCCCAATAAGGGAATGGAAGATCTCACTACCATAGTTGCCGCCATGCAAGATCAGTTAAGATAGGTGTTAGAAACCATTGCGAACCAAAATTTGCAAGCTAGAGGTTCAGAAGTTAACCAAGCTGAGGGGCTGACTATGAAGCAGTTACAAGCTAGAACCCTCTTAGAAAAGGAAATGGTAAGAGACCTAAAGAATGTCTGTATCTCCAAGTTTTATGGAGAAGGAGATGGAGATGCAATTGAGGCTTGGTTAAGGGAATTAGAAGTTTACTTCATGGTAAAGGGATATTCTTCAGGAACCCAAACTATTTGGGCTACTATCTACCTTGAAGGAGCCACCCTAGATTGGTGGGAGACTTATTATGAGGAAACTAAGATTGAACCAGTAGACATTCCATGGAAGGAATTTATAGTCATCTTCAAAAAGAGGTTCCTCACAGAACATTTCTATGCCCTAAAATTTGAGGAGTTTGCTAGTTTAAGGCAAGGAACCAACTTAGTGGAGATATACTACAAGAAGTTGGTAAAATTGTTGAAGTATGTACCTACCTATAATGAGAAAATGTGGATTCATAAGTTTACTCATGGGTTGCAATCTAGGATAAAGCATGATGTAGAGATGCAGGAACCTAAGTCATTGCAAAAGGTATATGACCTAGCAAAGAAAGTAGAGTCACACTTCCATTATAAATATGAAACCTTGTCCGAGCAAGATCGATAGGAACTAAAGAAGAGGAATAGCAATGGGCTTGTAAAATGGGAGGCTGAACAAGGTCGGAAGGCTAAAAACCCCCAAAATACTAAGAAGAAATCTAATGGAAGCCAGAAGAAGTTCAAGAAGAACTTTTATAAGAAAGGCAACAACCCCAATAATGCTAAGCCTCAACCACAAAAACCACAAGTTTTAGTTCCAACAATCAAAGGTGAGGAGCAAAAATCAAAAAAGTGACAAGGGCCCAAGGATGGGTGTTACCATTGTAGAGGCCCACATTTTTCTAATCAGTGCCCACACCGACCAGGGCCAAGCACATCTAGTATTAAAGGAAAAGAACCTGCACACCAGATCTACGCTACAACTGGGAGTCAGAAGCTTGAGGGGCAAACCACCCCATTGATTATAAAAGGTAAGATTTTTGATAAGCAAGTAAATATCTTAATTGATAGTGGAGCCACTGATAGCTTTATTTCTTGTAAGTTAGCAAAAGATATGCTAGAAATGCTAGGATATTTGGCTCATGGATGGAAGGTCGAGTATGGTTCTGGATAGACCTACTCCATAAACCAATATTTTCCTATGATAGAAATTGCTTTAGCTAGTGGAACCATGAAAGGTTGCTTATATGTAGCTCCACTTCATGCCTTCGATGTGATCCTAGGGATGGATTGGTTATAGGCCCATAAAGTCCATAATCAATTTCCAAGATAGATGGATCAAATATTCTGACAAAGGTAAGGAAAGACTACGAATTCATAGTGAACAAGGGGTATTCAAACCCCAGATGTTGTCAGCTATGCAATTGAAGAAAGCCCTCAGGAAATGAGGGATAGTCTATGTAATAAAGCTAAATGAAGTTGGAGAAGACCAAAAGAAAGAGGTGTTGGAAACACACCCAATTTTGTAGGATTTCAAGGATGTATTTCTTGAGGATTTACCTAGACTCCCTCCTATGTGAGAATTTGATTTCACTATTGATCTTATGCCAGGAGCGAAACCAATTCACAGATCTCCATATAGGATGACACCTATCGAGATGCAAGAATTAAAGGTACAATTGCAAGGGTTATTAGAAAAGGGGTTGATAAAACCAAGTGTGTCACCTTGGGGTGCACCTATTTTATTTGTGAAAAATAAAGATGGCTCTTTAAGATTATGTATTGATTACAAGATGTTGAATAAAGCTACAATCAAGAACCAGTATCCCCTACCTAGAATCAAATATTTATTCGATCAATTAAGAGATGCCATAATGTTTACTAAGATAGATCTGAGGTCAGGGTATCACCAGTTAAGAATACATGAGGAGGATACTCACAAGATGACATTTAAGACTAGGTATGGACACTATGAGTTTATAGTCCTACCCTTTGGACTGACTAATGCCCCAACCACCTTCATGAATTTAATGAACAATGTGTTTAGAAGGCACTTGGACCAGTTTGTCCTTGTATTTCTAGATGATATCCTAATATACTCTCGAAACAAGGAAGAACATGATAAACATCTCAAGATCATGTTAGAGTTACTAAGGGAAAATCAACTCTATGAAAATCTGGCCAAGAGTGATTTCTATGTTTTAGAGGTACGATATTTAGGGCATATCATATTAGTAGAAGGAATTGTTGTGGATCTAGAGAAGATCAAAGCCATATTAAATTGGCCACCCCTACTAATATTACTAAAGTAAGAAGCTTCATGGGGTTAATGGGCTATTATAGATGTTATATAAAGGATTTCTCAAAGATTGCTTTGGCAATAACTAACCTTTAGAAGAAAGGGAAGGAATTCAAATGGATGAAAAAGTGTGAAACTACCTTTGCTTTGTTGAAGTAGAAGCTCACTACCACACCAATATTGAAGATTCTAGATCCTCAAGGAGATTTTTTAGTATGCATTGATGCATCGTTGGAAGGGTTAGGAGGAGTACTCATGCAAGAAGAGTTAGTAGTAGCTTATACTTCAAGAAAGCTTAAAAATCATGAAGTCAATTATGCTACTCATGATTTAGAGCTAGCCATTGTTGTGCATGCCCTAAAGGTCTAGCACCACTATTTGGTGGGGAGACCTTTTGAGTTAAAATCTGACCATCAAAGTCTAAGGTACATATTTACCCAACCAATACTTAATGTGAGATAGAGAAGGTGGATCAAGTTTCTTGCTGAGTATGACTTTGAAATTGAGTACATAAAGGGAAAAGAGAATAAGGTTGTTGATGCCTTGAGCAGAAGGAGACACATAGCAACCATAACTAGGAGTCACATAAATCTCATGGATCAAGTGAGACAGGAGCAATATCAGGATGAATATTTCTAGGAAATTCGAGCTAGAATAGATAGAGACCTTGAGGGCAATAAGGAGTTTGGGGTGATAGATAACCTTTTGTGCTACAAAGGTAGAATCATCATACCAAAATTAGGTGATTTAAGAAAGCTAATAATGCAAGAAGCCCATAGATCTCCTTATTCAGCTCACCCTAGAGGGGTAAATATGAGGGAAAACATGAAAAGAACCTTCTTCTGGGTAGGAATGAAGAAGGATATTACCAATTTTATCGCTCGATGCCTCGAATGTCAGAAGGTTAAGGTAGAATGCAAGCATCCCGTAGGATAGTTGTATCCACATAGTATACCTACACAGAAATGGTAGGTCATATCTATGGATTTTATAGTAGGTTTACCTAAGACCAGGTACCAACATGATGCAATCCTAGTAGTAGTCGACAAATTGACTAAGGTTGCACATTTTATACCTGGGAGCACCAAGGACGATGCTCAGGTGGTGGCTAATAGATTTTCCAAGGAAGTGTTCCGATTGCATGGATTTCTTGAGGTAATCATCTCAGATAGGGATTCCAAGTTCACTTCTAAGTTTTGGAAAGCCCTTCATCATGCAATAGGTACAAATTTGAACATGAGTTCGGCATACCACCCTGAGATAGATGGTCAAACAAAGTGGGTAAACCAAGTACTAGAAGATATGCTCCACATGTATTGCATGGATCACAAGTCTCACTAGGAAGACTACCTACCTTTGGTAGAGTTCACCTATAATAATGGGTATCACTCATCTTTGGGAATGGCACCTTTCGATGCCTTGTATGGATGAAAGTGTAGAACACCACTATCATGGGATAACCTAGAAGATAGGGTTGTGATTGGACTAAAAATGGTTAGAGAAATGGAAGAGCAATTGAAGGTAATCAGACAAAGACTCAAGGAAGTTGTTGATAGGTAGAAGAGTTATGTTGATTTAAAGAGAACTCCAAGAGAGTACTCGATAGGAGACAAAGTGTTCCTAAGGGTCAAACCAATGAAAAGTGTGATCAAATCCACAAAATTGGATCCACGATTTGTAGGACCCTTTGAGATCACTAAAAATATTAGTTCAGTTGCATACCGACTTGCTCTACCTCCTAATCTATCAAAAATCCATGACACCTTCCACATATCTTTGCTTAGAAAATATATTGCTGACCTTGAACATGTGTGGGATGTTTCTAATTTGTAGATGGCAAATCCAAAGGCAATTGAAGTAATGCTAGTAAATATTCTTGAGTTCCATTCTAAGACTATGCGAAATCAGACTCTTGAGCAATGTAAGGTCTAGTGGGACCATTTCTCTGAAAGGAATACCACTTGGGAGAAAGTGGCAGATATGCAAAAATATTTTCCCTTTTTGTTTGAAGATCTTTAAAATGTAATAATTTACTTTTTGCTTGTGGTTGTGATTGTGTAAAACTGGGAAACATCGAGATGGTGTTTAGTCCTAGTGGGGGAGGATGTCATGACCCTCCTAGATGGACCTTTTGACATGGAAAAATAATGTATTAATTGATGGTGCTTTAATACTCGATTTTGTGCAATTAAGCAGCTATGCAATGTTAGTAGATATTGAAGAACATGATATTGCTAACAAATTGCCAATGTGTAGGATCAGGTACACTCGTAAGTGGAAGAAGTTGAGTCATCCACCAAAGGTGAGGGTACTTGAGGTTGGGGAAATGATGATAAGGCAACTCGAAGGTAACATGGATGGATACCTTCATATAGGCATGCATTCGGTTAGGGATAATCATCAATAGCTAGCCACCTTGAGCCCCAGATTGATAGCCTAGTAGCTATCGTAAGTTCTAGAGGCTGAGACAGGTGACTAGATTGATGGAAAGACTCCCTCTTTGTTTGTTGCACATGCTTGATTGTCTTTTACTTCAGCACTATTGCCTCAATAATTTGGGAAGTATAAATGGATAGGTTATCTTCATAACTCCTTGTGTGTTTAGGCAAATAGAGTGATAAAGTAAATACTTTGTTAAATGATAGTAAGTTTCATTTAAAATTTATAAATGTTTTATTTTAAATGATAGTAAGTTTCATTTAAAATTTATAAATGCTTAATTTTAAATGATAGTGGGTTTCATTTAAAATCTATAAATATTTTATTTAAAATTTAAAAATATTTCATTTTAAATGATGAAAAAGGTTTCATTTAAAAGTTAGTAAATATTTTATTTTAAATAAATAAGGAAGAATTTCATTTCAAGTTAGCATTTAAAAAAAATGTATTAATGAAATTCTACTAAGAATAGCTTTACCATTTAAAAATAAAAGAAAATAGATGGTATTAATGAACTTCCATCTCAAAAACCCCCTTAAGACCACTAAATATTTGAATAATAAGGTGGATAAGACCCACCATAAGTTTGAACACTAGGAAATATACGTTTGATATGGGAGCACTATGCCAACCTTGACAAAGTGGAGCTCCATTTATGATGCCTGAGCAAAGGGATGGGGTGGGTGACCTGCTACCAACTTGCCATCGATGAGAATGGATGGGGAGTGATGGTGGATAGTGAGAGCGGAAATCGAGGAGATAAGAGAGACACTATGGTATGAAGGGTAGGGAAGAGAGAGATGTGAAGGAGGATGCCTATTTTGGAAGAGATAACACAGGGCATAGTAGAGAGATGATGAGAACTTTGGAGAAAGCATGAAAGTAGCACTACTAGAACTACATCTAGAGAAACAACAAGGATCTAGATTGGTATTTATTTCTATAATTTATGTTGTTAATTAGCTCCTACTAAGGTTGTTTTTTATCGTGGTTTAGCTTCAGATACCATCGTGATTACTGTGTAACCTATTATGAGGTATGTCATCGTGGCTGCCATGTTAAGCTTGTTGTCGCTTGTTGTTGTGAGGCATGCCATCATGGCTACCATGTTTGAGCTTACTATTTCTTGTTGTTACGAGGTATGCCATCATGGCTATTGTGTTTAAGATTGCTATCACTTTTTGTTGTGAGGTATACCATCATGGATTCCATGTTAAGCTTACTTTCACTTACTATTGTGAGGTATGCCATCGTGGCTACCATGTTTAAGATTGTTGTTGCTTGTTGTTGTGAGGTATGCCATAATGGCTACCATGTTTAATGTTGTTGTTGCTTGCTGTTGTGAGGCATGCCATCAAGGCTACCATGTTTAAGTTTAATAATGCTTGCTATGTAGGCTTACCATTGTGGCTACCAAGTTAATGCTTGTTGTGTAGGCTTGCCATCATGGCTACCAAGTTAATGCTTATTGTGTAGGCTTGATATCTAGGCTTCCAAGTTAATGCTTGTTGTGTAGGCTTACCATAATGGCTACCAAGTTAATGCTTACTGTGTAGGCTTACCATTGTGGTTTCTAAGTTAATGCTTGTTGTGTAGGCTTGCCATTGTGAATGCTAAGTTAATGCTTATTATGGGAGAGTATGCCATCGTGGCTACCATGCGTAGCTACCATCGTCTGACTGAGAAAGAGGTTTACCCTCGTGGTTGCCTCATGCGTATGGCCTACTACATTATTGGTGACTTGTGTGGTTGGGTACCCTTTAAAAGGTAGCCCATACATTGGGGAAGCACTTTTCATCCCCACTATCCCCATTTCCTCAGACCTATGACCAGAAGGCACCGCTACCTTGGCAAGGAGAGGTGACGTTCACCACCGTAGGTAACCCATCCTCCTCCTACCATAGTTTGGACCGTGGAGGTGTGGCTATTCATGGACTGTAGAGGATGTTCATCACTATGATGAACTACTCACCTGTAAAGAAGTGTCATGCCTGATGCTAAGCAACCAAGGTGCCTTGGTGTCTGAGTCCTCGGAGACTTTAATTAAATTAAGGCCATCTCTAATATTCCAAGGCTTGGCTATTTATTAAAATGATCTATGAACTGTTTAATGAGTAGAGTTAGAGAACTTTATATATATTAAACTGGTTCATGAATTGTTAATAAGTAGAGTTAGAGAACTTTGCTTATATAGGAAAAAGGGTTTATTTGTGAATTAAAGTAGTTGACTTTAATTTAATGAATAAATATGGAAAATGGTTTGTTTTGTAAATTAAGGGTATGGGACTTTAATTTATGAAATGAAAGGAAAAAGGGTTTATTTGTGAATTAAAGTAGTTGACTTTAATTTAATGAATAAATATGGAAAATGGTTTGTTTTGTAAATTAAGGGTATGGGACTTTAATTTATGAAATGAAAAGGAAAAAGGGATTTATTTAGGAATTAAAGTAGTTGACTTTAATTTAAGGAATAAATATGGAAAATGGTTTGTTTTGTAAATTAAGGGTATGGGACTTTAATTTATGAAATGAAAAGGAAAAAGGGATTTATTCGGGAATTAAAGTAGTTGACTTTAATTTAAGGAATAAATATGGAAAATGGTTTGTTTTGTAAATTAAGGGTATGGGACTTTAATTTATGAAATGAAAAGGAAAAAGGGATTTATTTAGGAATTAAAGTAGTTGACTTGAATTTAAGGAATAAATATGGAAAATGGTTTGTTTTGTAAATTAAGGGTATGGGACTTTAATTTATGAAATGAAAAGGAAAAAGGGATTTATTCGGGAATTAAAGTAGTTGAATTTAATTTAAGGAATAAATATAGAAAATGGTTTGTTTTGTAAATTAAGGGTATGGGACTTTAATTTATGAAATGAAAAGGAAAAAGGTATTTATTTGGAAATTAAAGTAGTTTAATTTAATCCAAGGAATAAATATGGAAAATGGTATGTTTTTTTTTTTGGTAAATTAGATGGATTTCATTAAGTATCGTGTTTTAAGGATCCCAAAACCTATGTACAAAAAATAGCAAAATCTGCTGAAAGATAATGAAAAAACCAACAGGGGATGCAGCCCCAAGCCCAAAGAATAAAAATACTAACAGGGATGCAGCCCCACTTTAAAAATAATAGGAAAGGAAAAAGGGTCACAACCCTAGCAAAACCAGACCACAACAAAGAAAATCAGGCTCTATGTAGGGTAGCTGCAAAAATAGAACAATTAGTAGCAAGGAAGTCAATCCTCAATAACTTCCTCATCATCATCATTGTCCTCATCCTTCACTTGATCCTTGGGCTCCTCCTTGACCTCAAACTTGTCCTCATCCATAAAGTAGGCCTCGGTCTCCTTGGAGTCATCCTACCCTAACTGCTCACCAAAGAACAAGTGGAGGGCCTCCTTGAGGTTGATAATGTAATTCACCATAGCGTTCATCATAGTTGTGGTTGTGGAGATGATAAATTCATTTAGGATTTTGACTTTAGCATCAGCGTCCTCATCATCAGGCTTGATCTTGATCACTTTCTATTTGCCCTTTGCAAGTTGCTCCTAGATGCGGGTCAATTTTATGATATGTCCTTCATCTCTATCAAATTTGATGCATTACCTCATCTTTAGTTCATGCACAAATTCAATTTACTTCCTCTTCATTTCCATTAAGTACAAGCGGGTAGGGGGGCCAGCAGATTTCCTAGTAGGACTTGTTTTACTTAAGGAGGGACTAGGGATAGCCTGGGTGCTATTAGTCAGAATGTGATTGTAGATAACTTTAAAAAGCCCTTGGTGAGAAGGAAGGTCATTTCGGGACTTTAATGTGAAAATGGTTTGTTTTGTAAATTAAGGGTATGGGACTTTAATTTATGAAATGAAAAGGAAAAAGATATTTATTCAGGAATTAAAGTAGTTGACTTTAATTTAAGGAATAAATATGAAAAATTATTTGTTTTGTAAATTAAGGGTATCGTACTTTAATTCATGAAATAAAAAGGAAAAAGGGATTTATTTAGGATTTAAAGTAGTTGACTTTAATTCTAGGAATAAATATGGAAAATGGTTTGTTTTGTAAATTAAGGGTATGGGACTTTAATTTATAAAATGAAAAGGAAAAAGGTATTTATTTGGGAATTAAAGTAGTTGAATTTAATTTAAGGGAATAAATATGGAAAATGGTTTGTTTTGTAAATTAAGGGTATGAGACTTTAATTTATGAAATGAAAAGGAAAAAAAGAGATTTATTCAAGATATAAAGTAGTTGACTTTAATTTAAGGAATAATTATGGAAAATGGTTTTTTTGTAAGTTAAGGTTATGGAAATTTAATTGATGAAATGAAAATGAAGAGATTTATTTATGGATTAAAGTAGTTGACTTTAATTTGATAAATAGATGTGAACCTAGATTATTTGGCAATTAAGGGTATGGGACTTTAATTGTTGAATAAGGGTTGAATCATTTATTACAAGTATAGCCCATGAACTAGATGCATTTTTGAAAGACTCTCATAGGTGGATGAGAGGAAATAATAGAAAGAGGAGTTTCTATGATATCAACTATGCATCAGATAGTTGAATTGCTTGGGTTATTTGTATAGTTACAATTTGGCAATGAAATGAGTAAATGCATTTAGAAGCATGTCTATTATGAACTATGAGTGTCATGATCCCCTACTATCCTCACTTGATCGATGGAAGAGTAGGAAGGCAAAATTTACAAATGGACCAATGCGCAAGTTTGTTCTCTACTTTACATCTTGTTTATTTATGCAAATAGATTAGATTTATGGGGAGATTTCCCTAATAATATTGGTGTAATGTATTGATTAAAGTATGTAGGTTATAAAATACATGATTATGTAATAAATGAGCAATATGATTGATGCACATTTGTATTTTAGTATTTTTAAAATCAATGTATTTAATACTTTCTCGTGCTTGTTTATTATTTGATTATTGTTCTTTTCTCATGTTTTGTTAGATTTAGTATTTGGAATTATCTTTTTATTTCTTGTTGATTGAACTTTCAAACCTTAGTAGCAAGTTCTAGGGTGAACCTAGAGGTAACCTAAGGGCTTGATACCCCCTTAGGGAGAATTGGTAACTAGGTTTATAGAAGATCATACCTGAGTTAAGATACCTTATCATAGGATAAGATTGATAGCTTAGATTGCAGTAAACGTAGCAAACCTACACATAATTTCTTGCATAGGATATGGAGATGCATGTACACCTTCTAATGATTAAATGTGATAATTCTAGCTCATAAAGAATGATGATATGTATGGAATAATGTGCATAACATAACATATTCCTGTGCAGAAGGGACTTGCGTGATGAGAATATTGTGTGGTAAGTTCTTGAGAAAGCTTAGGGTTGTCAAACATTAAGTCAATCTAAGGTTGGGTAGGGATTTATGAATCCCTCTTATTAGTAAAAAAAAAATATTATCTTCTATTTTTTTTGTGTTTTCTTAATTCTCAACTTTAGGTTCATTATAATTTTTCTTTCTATCAAAATATATCTAACTCCTATTTTAATGTGCAGGTATTAACCTTAAACAAAACAATATTTTGCACTCCCTTTGAATAATTTAATATGTAACCTTCTCCTTGCAAATTTAACTCATATATGGTGCTTAATGAAACTTAATAACAAACTAAGTAACTTAATGTTTAGTGATGAACCTATTTCACCAAAGTTTCTTACCTTAACGAACTCTATAGATGAAGGATTGCAAGGTGATTATATTCACCTTATTGCTAATTTTTACTGGATGAACTGGTAACTCTTCTTGGCTATTCGAAAAAATTCTCTATCTCACTTATTTGCAGCTTTGAAACCCTTCTAACTTGTTGCCCAAATTGTTGCTTTCTTGCTGTCCTCAAATAAAAAAAATTCATATTGCAAAAGTAGTCAATATCTCCATTGAAATTCTATCCTTGAATCTCAAAATTTTGGTAGGGAAATCTTCCAAATTGTAGCTAAGATTTTCCTTCAAGAATCCTTTTGTTTTCTACTTTAGAAACTAGCATATCTCCTTTATCCAAATGAGCCTTATAGCCTTCAAAGGTAATATTCAAATCTCTCATGTTTGGTAGTAATTTCTAGCTCCTTTCTCTTTCAACCTCCTTGTTGAATTATAACTTCAATCTAGGCCTTCTTATCAAGAATCTAAAAGTATTGAGGTCTTCACCAATATACTCCAAAATTTGGTAAGTTTCTTTCCAAATACTTTTCCTTTGGGCTTGTTGGATGATGAAAATTGTCCCAAATTATTGCTTTATCAAGAACTTCTCCTTGGTGGTAAATTTCTCCAATGAGTTCTCCTAGGAACTCCTTCAATGGCCTTCTATGAATCTCCTTCAATGAGGCTCTCCAAGCCTTCTCATTATTTCTCCTTAAGACCCCTTCTCTAGGGTCTTTACTCTTGTAGGTTCTCTGGTCTTACCGATGAGACATTTTCTTCGACCTTCTACTATGGAAGTTTGGCAATGAGATCTTCATCTCAGATCTCTAAAATATGCTACTATAGGAGTAAGACTTTTTCTAGTCCTTCTCTATCTCTTCCAAAATTAGAATTTCTTCAATGGGATCTCTTGTAGGTCTCTTCAGCTTCTCATGCTGATTTCTTCTACTCCTTCAAGGTGAAGTATTAAATTTTCAATGGATATCACCAATCTCCTATATTCATTGGGACTCTTCTCTGGAGTCTCTTCGATATACTAGTTGTAGTCTTCAATGTAGATCACTTACCTCTAATCTTCTCTTGGACTCTTCTATGGAGTCTCTTCCTCAAATCTGCAACAAAGCTACTATGGCATTTTCTTTTTATGCACTTTGTAGGTTTGCAATATCTAGTAATGGGACCTTTTATTTAGGCCTCCAGATCTTTATTCTTTTATTTTTTTCTTATGGTGTTGGATTGATTCTAAATAAGATATTTTTCCTAGGTCTTTTGTAGGAAGCTTCCCAAATTTCTTTCAATATCCTTTTTTCTGCAACAAATTATTAGGACTTTAATGGAAGAAATTATAAATCTAGAGATAATCAATCTTCACTAGTTGATTTGTCAATATAGTGGAATCAATATTGAATCCTAGTATTCATAAGTTTTTCTACAACCCTATTGAAAGACACTATCCAAATGCAATCTAAAAAATTCTAAAAATGAGATTTTTGGATTCCTCTCAATCTCACTTATGGCTCTTCCTATTTCATATCGATCTATCGTGTACTTTGATACCACTATTAGCTTTTTATGAGTATATGATATAGGAAATGCAACCACAATATGCAAGATAAGCAAGATATGATATCTATATGATAATGGCACTATAATATATAGGAAAAAAGAGATAAATGTTTGCAATAACTTAGAAATATGCCACTAATGAAAGCTCACAAAACTAGTACAATGCAGTATAATGGAGGACATGAACACTTTACAAGCTATTTTTAAAGGAACTACATTATACTCCTCTACCAATCTATACTATGCAATGTCTATATTCTCTCCCCTCTTTTCACTCACTATAAGGCCTATATATAGGAAGATAAGTTTCTGGATCTCACTCTACCTTTGACTCTATCCTATGACTCATGTACATGTGGACTACATGCACATTTGCATAATTATACATTCTAACACATGCATTTATTACATGCTAAAGTAATTACTTAACTTTATGTTGGCAATTTTGGGTTTGAGATCCTAGCTTCTTGTCTATGAGTTGTCATTGATGTCAAAAGGAACTGGCATTAATGTCAAGAGGATTTATTGGCTTCAAAGGTTGAAGATTCCAAAGAATATTTTCTAGAAGATTTCGGAGAGATTCCATGTGGCAGATGAAAAGGTTTTTATCAAAACCATGGCAGGTTTAAGGGTTTTTATTAAAACCAGGTGGATGCATTAAGGGTTTTTCTCAAAACCACTCTCAGCTTAATGCAAAGGTTGGAGACACTTATTAATTAAATAACTTAATTAATAAAACCTTTTTAAGGTTTTTTAATTAATTATTTATTTGATTTAGTGATTAAATTATTTTAATAATTTAATGGGTTCTCCACCTAAGGTCTAAGGTCTAAAAGACCTTTGATTATTTTTTAAATAATCAAAAGGGTTTCATAAACCCTAAAGTTGTTTCGAAGGTGCCAAAATAATATTAATTCGAAAAGTTTGAATTATCCTCCCGTCGACGTCGTGCATAGCATGGAAGTTTGGCTATATAAGCCATAACCTATAGTCCAAAGCAATGGTGTGAAAGAAATTCGAATTGCACAAAAGTTGGGAAGTAAAAGCTACGACTATCATTTTTTTGCCACGTTTATCCGTCGCCAAAGGGTTAAGGAGAAGGAGACTCTTGCTAGCCTTCAAGCTAGCATCGTTGGCCTAGTGGCAACGACTGTTCTACGAAGGCGCTTGAAGGGAGGTCAAGCGTTCGACTCCCGCCGTGGAGTGTGAGAAGAGTTTTTGCGCTCCGATTTTTTTGGAGGCACTGTTGACCCGCGATTTTTGGAAGCATTTTTTTTGGTAAGGTTTTTTAAATAAAATCTGCATTTTGTTAAAGAAGAAGTGGTTGGGCAGATTTATTTAAAATTATTTTTAAGGTTAAATGCTTCTTTGGAGATATAAGGTTGATAGTGTGTGGTTGAGATTTTTGGCTTGATTGTTGAGTGAGATTTGCTTAGAAGCTATTATTCCTTGAGCATGGTTTAATTAATTTGGAGAAATAAGGTGTAAAAGGATATATTGTTTGTATGCTTTATATTTTTTGGTAGTTGACTTCTAAGGATTGGAGTCATAAGGTGTTTTATGGAATAAATATTTTTGTGGTTACTTTTATGATCTAACCCTAACTTGGTGGCAAAGTTGAGGGTGGTGTTGGTAACAGGTTGAAGAACTATTCTCTTCTTCCTCAAACAAAGGTATGGGCAACTTCTTCCATGTATATTGTTGATGGTGTATTTTCTGAAATTGAGTTTGGAGTGAAAAGGTTGTCTACTAGGTATTCTTGTTGGTGTAAATCCCATTTTTTGGATATTGAAGATTGTTTATGCATTAAAATCATTGATGAGTTTTTTGGGTGAATGCATAATTCTGGTTGAGGAAGAGGAAGCATTTTTGCACTAGGGTTTATGTTAGTAAGTCTTGCTACTTGCATTGAGATGGTGAAACCCTTAGTTGGCTGTTTTGAGATTGATGGTTGAGTTGCTTCCATAGAGGTTGTTTTGATCAAGTTAATGCTTTACTTGATACATGATTTGGGCTTACTCCATTGAGATTGATTTGAGCAAGTTATTCTTTGCATTGGTGATTTATGTTGGTGGTTATTTTGTTCAAATACCTTTGGAGGGAAAAGGATGTCTACTAGTTTCCTTTTCATGTAGTGATTGGTTGAATGCTTCAAGGTTAATGTTGAGTTGAATGATGTTGGTTAAACCTTGTCTATAAGCATTGTTGTTAAAGCCCTAATTGGTTGAGAAAAGATATTGGTTGTGGAAAGAACATGAGTATCATTGTTATATGAGATATTGCATGGTTGGCAATTGTTGGGTTGTGTTTCATGTTCTTGAGAAAAGCATACTACATCTATCTTATTCTTTTGAGATTGAGATTGAGTTGAGATTGAGATTGGGAGTTAAGTATAGAACATATTGAGTCTCTAACAATTCTCTTTATGTTTCTATGAGATTTGAGATTGAGATTGGGAGTTAAGTATAGAACATATTGAGTCTCTAACAATTCTCTTTATGTTTCTATGAGATTTGAGATTGAGATTGGGAGTTAAGTATAGAACATATTGAGTCTCTAACAATTCTCTTTATGCTTCTATGAGGTTGATGAATCACATTGGGTCTCTAAAAATTCTCTTTGTGGGTTCATGCTAAGCAAGTTTTTCTTGATGAACTTGTGAGCTGATTTGGACAGGTTCTAGTGAGGACTTGTGAGCTGATTTGGACAAGTTCTAGTGAGGACTTGTGAGCTGATTTGGACAGGTTCTAGTGAGGACTTGTGAGCTGATTTGGACAGGTTCTAGTGAGGACTTGTGAGCTGATTTGGACAAGTTCTAGGGAGGACTTGTGAGCTGATTTGGACAGGTCCTAGCAGAGGACTTGAGGACAAAGTTGAAGTGGTTCTTTGAGAAGAACCTGAGGATAGTTTTGACAAGTCTTTGAGAAGGCTTGTGTGCAGCAGAGATTGATTTGTTCAAGCTTTATGAGTTGAGCTTGGGATAGATCTGACAGAGTGAGGAAGACTTGTGCTGGACCGACTGACTGTGTTTAGTACAGGTTGATGAGTTGTTGTGGAGGTGATCAGTGAGGACAGAGGTCTCTTGAGGCTGAGCATTGAGGACAGGAGGTCTTCTGTGGAAAGGAGTTCCACGTGCTAGTGGAATAAGAGGTAGGTGATCTTCTGAAGTATCATTTCTAGAGTTGAGGGGAAGGATTCTCCTTTGGGCAGGAGGCTCATAAATTCGTGAGGAGGGGAAGGATTCTCCTTTGGGTAGGAGGCTCATAAATTCGTGAGGAGGGGAAGGATTCTCCTTTGGGCAGGAGGCTCATAAATACTTGAGTAGGGGAAGGTTTCTCCTTTGGGCTGAGGCTCATAAACATTGTAATTGGGAAGGATTCCCAAAGAACTTTGAGAAAGCTTTTTAGAGAAAAGTTTTGTGGATGTAGCCCATGTTGGGTGAACCACGTTAAAATTGGTGTCTCATTGTGTGTTGCTTTATGCATTGCTTTGATATTGCTATTGGTTCATTGCTTTGCGAAGTTGAAGTTAAATAGAGAAAGTAAAAAGAGGTCTTATACTGTTCACCCCCCCTCTCAGTATAAGCTTGTGTTCTTCAATTGGTATCAGAGCGGGTTCCTTCGAAAAGTTTAACAGCTTGAAGGAAAAGATTGTAAAGAACACAATGGAATCTACAAGTGGTAATGCAGCACCTATTCTTGATGGGGCAGATTTTGGGCTTTGGAGTGCTAGGATGAAGGTTCATCTTATGGCTCTTGGAAATGAAGTTTGGGAAGTGATTGAGGATGAGTATACCATTCCTGAGCATGGTCCTTCTACTAAGGAAGAGAGGCTCCTACATCATAGCAATTCAAAGGCAATGAATGCAATCTTGAAGGGTTTACAGAAGGCAGATCTTACCAAGGTGATTCACTGCAAGACAACTAGTGAAATGTGGAAACAGTTGAAGGTGGTTCATACAGGTGATGCAAATGTCCGAAAGGCCAAGTTGAGACACTTCAAAGGTATGTTTGAACAACTCAAGATGAATGATGAAGAAAATATTAGTGACTATATGCTTCGTATGGATGAGATTGTTAACTCTATGAAGGAACTAGGTCTTGAGCTTGCTGAAAATGATATTTGTGATAAGATTTTGAGGTCTCTTCCAAATAGATTTAGTGAAAATATTTCTGCTATTGAGGAAGCTAAGGATTTGGATAAGTTGAAAAAGGATGAGCTTCATAGTATACTTGCAGCATTTGAGTTGAGAACTCAAGTGAAGGTTGATGTTAAGAAGGAGGCAACTTTCAAGGCTACCAAGAAATCCAAGGGTAAAGAGCTTCAAGATAGTGATGAGTCTTCTAGTGATGAAGAGGCATATTACAACAAGAAGGGCAAGTTCTCAAGAAAGCACAAAGGTATGAAATATGTCAAGTGTTTCAATTGTGGAAAGTTTGGTCATTATGCTACTAACTGTACTGCTGCCAAGGATGAAAGTGATGAAGATAAACATGATTATAAGAGCAAGGATTCTGAAAGGCACAGGCATCAAAGGAAGAATAAATATGAGCAAAGCAATCAAGGAAAGAGGTACTCTCACAAACACAAGAAAAGTTTCTACCTAGACAAGGCAAGTAAGTGTTCTAGTAGTGATAGTGAAAGTTCTTCAAGTGATGTTGGAAATGAGATGTTGTTCCTAATAGAAAAAGAAGAAGAAAAGAAACATAGATTTGTCCTTATGAAATGTTTTAGATGTGGAAATTTTGGACATCTTGAGGATGATTGCACAAATGATGGATTGATTTCTAGTTATACTATGTATGAGGATGCTTCGGAAAATTGTAAGGAAGATCTTTGTATGGCTTTAGAAAAGGGTAGCACCTCTAGTGATAAGAAATCTGAAAAAGTCATTGATGTTTCAAAAGGCAAACAAATAGAGGAAGTTATAGAGGATGGTGAAGTAGATCTTGAAGCTGAACTTGTTAGTGCTCTTAGTGCTTTGAAAAAGGAAAGAAAGAAGAATGCTAGACTCAATGATAAATTGGATGAATGTTGTATTGAGAGAGATGAGCTTATAGAAAGTCTTGACTTATCTATAGCTAAGACATAGAAACTTAAGGATAAGTTAGAGTCTAAGGTTCTTGAGTGTAGAGATTTGGAACAAAAAGTGGCTTCCTTGAAAGAGGAAACTAAAGAGTACAAGGAGAAGAGAGGAAGATACAAAAGGTAAAGAAATAAGATAAAGAAGGAAAAATAAAAAGAAGAAAAAGGAGAAAAAGAGAAAATGGGAATAGAAAGGAAAAGGAGAAAAGAGAAGAAATGGTAAGGCAACTATAGACATCGATGAAGATCGGTGCCTAATGGGAGTTTTACTCCCACCCCAAAATTAATCACCTCAACAGGAGGTGGGGGAGGGACTAAGCTAAGAGGCTCATTCTTAGTCCCAAGCCCCAAAGGTGACCCTTTGCCATTGATGACAAAGGGGGAGAGATATGAGTAAGGGGGAGAGCCTCAAGTCCGGGGGAGCTGATTTCTATACAATGAGTTTTGAGTTTCGGTGTTGTTGAGAAGCATGGTTTGCCATCAATGACAAAGGGGGAGATTGTTGGCAATTTTGGGTTTGAGATCCTAGCTTCTTGTCTATGAGTTGTCATTGATGTCAAAAGGAACTGGCATTAATGTCAAGAGGATTTATTGGCTTCAAAGGTTGAAGATTCCAAAGAATATTTTCTAGAATATTTCGGAGAGATTCCATGTGGCAGATGAAAAGGTTTTTATCAAAACCATGGCAGGTTTAAGGGTTTTTATTAAAACCAGGTGGATGCATTAAGGGTTTTTCTCAAAACCACTCTCAGCTTAATGCAAAGGTTGGAGACACTTATTAATTAAATAACTTAATTAATAAAACCTTTTTAAGGTTTTTTAATTAATTATTTATTTGATTTAGTGATTAAATTATTTTAATAATTTAATGGGTTCTCCACCTAAGGTCTAAGGTCTAAAAGACCTTTGATTATTTTTTAAATAATCAAAAGGGTTTCATAAACCCTAAAGTTGTTTCAAAGGCACCAAAATAATATTAATTCAAAAAGTTCAAATTATCCTCCCGTCGACGTCGTGCATAGCATGGAAGTTTGGCTATATAAGCCATAACCTATAGTCCAAAGCAATGGTGTGAAAGAAATTCGAATTGCACAAAAGTTGGGAAGTAAAAGCTACGGCTATCATTTTTTTGCCACGTTTATCCACCGCCAAAGGGTTAAGGAGAAGGAGACTCTTGCTAGCCTTCAAGCTAGCACCGTTGGCCTAGTGGCAATGACTATTCTGTGAAGGCGCTTGAAGGGAGGTCAAGCGTTCGACTCCCGCCATGGAGTGTGAGAAGAGTTTTTGCGCTCCGATTTTTTCGGAGGCACTGTTGACCCACGATTTTCGGAAGCATTTTTTTTGGTAAGGTTTTTTAAATAAAATCTGCATTTTGTTAAAGAAGAAGTGGTTGGGCAGATTTATTTAAAATTATTTTTAAGGTTAAATGCTTCTTTGGAGATATAAGGTTGATAGTGTGTGGTTGAGATTTTTGGCTTGATTGTTGAGTGAGATTTGCTTAGAAGCTATTATTCCTTGAGCATGGTTTAATTAATTTGGAGAAATAAGGTGTAAAAGGATATATTGTTTGTATGCTTTATATTTTTTGGTAGTTGACTTCTAAGGATTGGAGTCATAAGGTGTTTTATGGAATAAATATTTTTGTGGTTACTTTTATGATCTAACCCTAACTTGGTGGCAAAGTTGAGGGTGGTGTTGGTAACAAGTTGAAGAACTATTCTCTTCTTCCTCAAACAAAGGTATGGGCAACTTCTTCCATGTATATTGTTGATGGTGTATTTTCTGAAATTGAGTTTGGAGTGAAAAGGTTGTCTACTAGGTATTCTTGTTGGTGTAAATCCCATTTTTTGGATATTGAAGATTGTTTATGCATTAAAATCATTGATGAGTTTTTTGGGTGAATGCATAATTCTGGTTGAGGAAGAGGAAGCATTTTTGCACTAGGGTTTATGTTAGTAAGTCTTGCTACTTGCATTGAGATGGTGAAACCCTTAGTTGGCTGTTTTGAGATTGATGGTTGAGTTGCTTCCATAGAGGTTGTTTTGATCAAGTTAATGCTTTACTTGATACATGATTTGGGCTTACTCCATTGAGATTGATTTGAGCAAGTTATTCTTTGCATTGGTGATTTATGTTGGTGGCTGTTTTGTTCAAATACCTTTGGAGGGAAAAGGATGTCTACTAGTTTCCTTTTCATGTAGTGATTGGTTGAATGCTTCAAGGTTAATGTTGAGTTGAATGATGTTGGTTAAACCTTGTCTATAAGCATTGTTGTTAAAGCCCTAATTGGTTGAGAAAAGATATTGGTTGTGGAAAGAACATGAGTATCATTGTTATATGAGATATTGCATGGTTGGCAATTGTTGGGTTGTGTTTCATGTTCTTGAGAAAAGCATACTACATCTATCTTATTCTTTTGAGATTGAGATTGAGTTGAGATTGAGATTGGAGTTAAGTATAGAACATATTGAGTCTCTAACAATTCTCTTTATGTTTCTATGAGATTTGAGATTGAGATTGGGAGTTAAGTATAGAACATATTGAGTCTCTAACAATTCTCTTTATGTTTCTATGAGTTTGAGATGAGATTGGTGTTGCATATTGAGTCTCTAACATTTCTTTTGTTGTTTTTTTTCTTTATGCTTCTATGAGGTTGATGAATCACATTGGGTCTCTAACAATTCTCTTTGTGGGTTCATGCTAAGCAAGTTTTTCTTGATGAACTTGTGAGCTGATTTGGACAGGTTCTAGTGAGGACTTGTGAGCTGATTTGGATAGGTTCTAGTGAGGACTTGTGAGCTGATTTGGACAGGTTCTAGTGAGGACTTGTGAGCTGATTTGGACAGGTTCTAGTGAGGACTTGTGAGCTGATTTGGACAGGTTCTAGTGAGGACTTGTGAGCTGATTTGGACAAGTTCTAGGGAGGACTTGTGAGCTGATTTGGACAGGTCCTAGCAGAGGACTTGAGGACAGAGTTGAAGTGGTTCTTTGAGAAGAACCCGAGGACAGTTTTGACAAGTCTTTGAGAAGGCTTGTGTGCAGCAGAGATTGATTTGTTCAAGCTTTATGAGTTGAGCTTGGGACAGATCTGACAGAGTGAGGAAGACTTGTGCTTGGACCGACTGACTGTGTTTAGTACAGGTTGATGAGTTGTTGTGGAGGTGATCAGTGAGGACAGAGGTCTCTTGAGGCTGAGCATTGAGGATAGGAGGTCTTCTGTGGAAAGGAGTTCCACGTGCTAGCGGAATAAGAGGCAGGTGATCTTCTGAAGTATCATTTCCAGAGCTGAGGGGAAGGATTCTCCTTTGGGCAGGAGGCTCATAAATTCGTGAGGAGGGGAAGGATTCTCCTTTGGGTAGGAGGCTCATAAATTCGTGAGGAGGGGAAGGATTCTCCTTTGGGCAGGAGGCTCATAAATTCTTGAGTAGGGGAAGGTTTCTCCTTTGGGCTGAGGCTCATAAACATTGTAATTGGGAAGGATTCCCAAAGAACTTTGAGAAAGCTTTTTAGAGAAAAGTTTTGTGGATGTAGCCCATGTTGGGTGAACCACGTTAAAATTGGTGTCTCATTGTGTGTTGCTTTATGCATTGCTTTGATATTGCTATTGGTTCATTGCTTTGCGAAGTTGAAGTTAAATAGAGAAAGTAAAAAGAGGTCTTATACTGTTCACCCCCCCTTTCAGTATAAGCTTGTGTTCTTCACTTTACTCTAAAGTAAACTCCTACTCTAGTAATGTACCAAAGGTGGTGCATTGATATGTACCCAATAACGTAATATACTCTAACAAATTGCTTAAGCTTATTCTGATAGGCTCAAATATGCTCTAAGTCATGAATGAGATTTTCATCCAATAGCTCCAATCAGTGCAAGTGATTAAAGTGATACTCATCACCGAACAAGGCATCTTGCAACAAGATGCACTATGAAGGGACCTCTAACTCGAATGGAAAAACTACGTTAGTCCCATAGACCAAGATATAAAGAGAAGACCCTATAGGGGTTCATACACTAGTAAAATATGCCCATAAGATTGGATAAAGTTGGATATGCTAGTTGTGATCGATCTTACTAACCAACTTCTATAGGATCTTGAACAAAGACTTATTGTATGCTTCAGCTTATCCATTACCCTAGGTGTAATACAAATTTGACTACCTATGCTAAATCTTATAC
Organism: Wollemia nobilis; assembly: GCA_028583015.1. NCBI lineage: Eukaryota > Viridiplantae > Streptophyta > Pinopsida > Araucariales > Araucariaceae > Wollemia > Wollemia nobilis. The sequence goes on along the minus strand of JAQPPZ010003192.1, from coordinate 3,726,315 downwards.
TTAGCACAAAGCTTATGGACATTCCTATTCTTTAAATGAGTTTCTATGTTAGGAGTAATCATTGAAGGAATCCTAAACCTACAAATAATATGGTTGAATATGAACTTGGATACCTAAGCTCCAATCATTATGGCTAGGAGCATGGCTTCAACCTATTTAGTGAAGTACTCTATTATTGTTATGATAAAATTATGACCATCAGATGATGTTGGGTTAATAGTCCCTATGATGTCCAATCCCCACATGGAAAATGACCAAGTAGAAGAAATAACCTAAAGGTTTTGAGGAGCATGAACAATGTTGTCATGGCATTGCCACTTGTAGAATCAAACATGGTCATATGTATATTTATCCATGGAAGGATAATAATACCCCATTCAAAGGATTTTATTGGAAATGAGATTACCACTGAAATGACCTCAACATGAACCTTCATGAGCCTCACTAAGAGCTAGCCAAGCTTCATCATTGTTAAGACATCGCAAGAGGATGCCTTCAAAAGAACATCGATACAAAGTATTGCCAATTATAATAATTTGACATACTATTTTATACAAAATTTTACACTAATTATGATCTAAACAATTAGGAAGTAAACCATTATTAATAAAATTAAAAATGTTATACCATGGCTCGGATGGGGAAGCTCTGATGGTTAAAACATATAATAGAATAAGACAATAACCAAGTGATGCAGGCTCTCATAGTTATCTAATGGTAATTTATGCTTGATCATATTCTAACTCCAATGAAAACAAGGATGCAACAATCGCCATGGCATCTGAATGGTAATTGGAGGATCTAGGGATAGACTCTATTGTCACCCAATTGAATATAGAAAAAATATTTGTGACAATCTCTTTGTAAGATTTTATCTTATCATCTCAAGTTTGATAAACATCGTTAATATAATTTAGCAAAAGTTGAGATTGACCAAAGACCAAAATAACACTAAAATTCAAGGCTAAGGATACTCTAATACCAAGGATCAAAGCTTCATACTCTGCAGTGTTATTCATGCAAGAGAAATGAAGCTTGAAGGACAAGGGGATGAACTATTTTTGTAGGATAACTAGAACAATTCTAGCACCAACACCCTTTAAACATTGGGCTCAATTAAAAACAAAGTCCAAGATTCTAGACCTTTGGATTTTATGCTAAGGCATGCATCATGAAACTCAATGAACAAAGAATGGAAAACTTATAAGGGAGTGAAGGCTAACTGATCAGTAATCACCTAACACTTGATAGCCTTCTAACCTATGAAGGTGAGGTCAAACTCACTAAGGGATGAAACCCACTTAGAAGCTTAATATGAAAGGTGGGGCTTAGAAATTAAGTAGCACAAAGGATCAAAATTCACAATCACCAATGTCTTATGGCTAAGCATATAGTGTCTTAGATTTTGGGAAGCAAACACCATAGCAAGGTAAAGCTTCTCTAAGGGAGTGTATCATGTTTCATAGCTAACCAAGGTTCTACTAATATAGTAGATAGCTCACTCTTTGTTTTTATCATCATGTTGAGCCAACAAGGCTCCCAAAGTATGATTTTTGGTTGCTATATAAAGCATTAAATATTTATATGGTCTAGGAGGAACTAAAATAGGTGGGAAATTGAGATATCATTTGAGCTTATCAAAAGCTTGTTGGCACTTGAAATCCCACTAGAACACAATATTTTCTTAAGAATATTAAGAAAGAGCTAACACTTATTGACTAACTAAGCTATGAATATATGAATAGCATAAAGCCTACCTTGCAAGCTACACAACTTAGTTAGATTATGGGGAGGAGGCATGCCAATGATAGTTGCTATCTTAGCAGGGTCTACCTCAATGCCTTACCTAGAAATTATGAACCCTAGCAACTTACTAGATGTAACTCCAAACACACACTTGGAGGTATTAATAGAAACCATAAGCTACTGAAGCCTTTCAAAAATCCTTCTTAGATCATGAAAATTATCTTGTTGATGTATGTAATGATCCGAAAGATCATTCATATAGTTCTCTAGAATATCTTGCATCATGTCATGGAAAATATAAGTCATAGCCCTCTAATATGTGGCACTAGCATTCTTTAATCCAAAAGGCATGAATTTATGATAGAAGGTACCCCATGGTGTGATGAAATTTGTCTTGGCTTGGTCCTTAGGAGTAACCATGATCTGGTTGTATCCTAAGAATCCATCCATGAGTGAAAGCATGCCATATTTGGTGGTGAAATCTATGATCATATCTATGTTGGGGAGAGTAAAATAATACTTGGGATATGCTAAGTTAATGTGCCTAAATTTTGTATATATTTTGATTGTTCCTACCTTCTTATCCATACAAATGATTTTGGAGATCCAATCAGAATAGTTGATAACTTCAATGAAACCAACATCAAGGAGTTGGAGCTCCTTCTTGACCAAAAGGGATACCTTAGAATGCATCTTCCTAAGTTTCTACTTAATAGGATTAACACTAAGATTAAATACCAAATTATGCATAACAAGAGAGGTATCAAGCCCTAGTATGTTAGTGTATGACCAAGAAAAAATATCATGAAATTCCTTCAACAAATTGGTCAATTGATCCTGCTCATCCATGGACAAGGCTTTACCTAACTTAAGAATTCTAAGGCTCTCATTAGAACCAATCTTAACATATATATTCTCCTTAATTAGAATGTAAGACTTATCCTTAATATGAGGTAGGAAAGGGAGTTTCTCAAGGTCCTTGACAGACATAAAATTGAAGTTCTCTTGAGAACCAAAAGACTCAACATGCGCAACACAAGGAACTGATCCATCAAAGAAGAAGTTGTGAAGAACATCCTCATGATACATATCATAAAGAGTACCCCTTCAACATACTCCCATGGATTCATAACTATCTCAATATGCACCAAATTTACCATATTGCAAAATGGAATGTTAGTGGGATAAGGTGATCCCTCATCCTTATCACTCTACTCCAATCCTTATTGATCTAAATATTCAGCGATAGTAACAAGGTGATCATCATTATCAAAGAGTAAATGTTGTTTTTTATAATGGTTGAAGCCTATTCCACATCTCCTAGGCCAAAGCTAAACTTCCAAAGACTCTTAAATACCTTTATGTTGTGGTACCAAACCTTTACCTATATATCCTATGCTAGATATGATTTTCTTGGGAAGTGGGTAATCATTGGATAGGTAACAATGGGAAAAAGCACACTACAAGAAAAGGGTTGCTACCACAAATCTTTTCTTCAAGGGTTATACTCATGAAGATAAAGGTACACATGCCAATGTATACAAATTCACCTTTCTTATAGGGTAAATCCTTAGTCCTCGATGAAGGTGGTAGCTTGGCAAGATCTAAAAGAGGTTCTTGAAGAAATGAATTGACCTAATATTGGAGTGAAACATTGATTAGTGGTTCCGCACTCACCTAAAAATTTTCAAGTTGCTTGGTGATGTGAGATGAGTAAAGTAATGGACATAGATTAATATCAAATTGACATTGCTCATCCATTGAACAATATTGAAATGGATGAGGGTTGGTGACAAGTTGATATTTTTATTTAAACTTCAAACACTAATGAAAAGTGGAAGGGATAGACCTCATCGCATGAATCCAAGGACATCCAAGAATAATATTAAACGATTCAGGGAAATATACCACATAAAACAAGGTATCTAAGATCTTGGGTCTGAACCTAAGGGGAGATATATAACATCGCAAGCCTCTTGGTACTTGTTTTTGAAAGCTTTAATGATGATATTGGATTTAGTTAAATCTTTCTCTTTTAATACAAAATTCTAGAAAAAATGATAAATGCATAGATTAAGGAAAGAACCATTATTTATGAAGACTTGCTTGATAAACATTTCCCCAATAAATGCAATGATGTAAAGGAAATAATCCCCTCATAAGTTTGAGGAAGGAATGTCATCATCCAAAAATGTGATATGATGCATCCCAAGGGAACCTATAACATCAGCTACAAAACTAGGGGAATACCTTGAGGAACAAATTATTGTCTTAGAAGCTTCAACAAAGCTTCCCTATGAATGGGATAAGTTTACAAAATATCTAAGAGGGAGATATTAGTTGGGGTACTAGCTAACTATTCTTGAATGTTGAAGGAGACTTTAGGTTGTGGTTTCAACACTAAAGGTGGGTTTTCTATTCTCGTGCTCTTTTTTGGATACTCTTAAAAACTAAGGGTGGTTCTAAAGGTTTATTGGATGTAGAACTCGTCTCTTGCTAAGATTGTTGATTCAGTTTAGCCTAAGCTTGTTTCCTTGTAGTTACTGCTATCATACCAACCATATTGTTGTAAGGAGGTGGCACAATATTATATGAAACTTTATTAGTTGCTTGTTTTTCATTATTAGGTAAGGGGTCTTGGAATATCCCCTTGTCTTGATTAGTTATGGATGCTTGTTGAGTAGGAGGTTGATTTTTTGTTGGAGGATTAGGTTGAGAAACCTCTATAACAAGACAACCTTCATCAATTAAGTCATGAAGTACATGTTTCAACCTCTTAAATAAATTTTTCATGTGTCCCTCCACTCTATGATACTCATAATGTTGACTAGGATTATACCAATTAGTCATGGTATGGGGTTGCCTTATGGGAGGCAACTTGATCATATTTACTTCCAAAAGCTGCTTTAGGACCACATTCATAGGCATGTTGATTCTTGTAAAATTCCTTGGTGGGGGTTTTTGAGGTTGGCTGAGCACCATATTTTGTAGGGTATTAACAACACTATTAACATACCTACTATCCATTACCCCATCACCAACTACATGCTTGTTCTTATGCTGATTTTTTATGGTCCTATCTTCTTCTTTATTTGGATTAATTTGACCTCTTCAAATAAGGTCTTTCTCTACCCTTTTTGTCCATATCTATTGCTTGGTCAAAAGAGGTGATAGTTGTTGTTTCCTATTCATAAGATATTTTCTCTTGTAAATTTCCAATGAAGATCTATAACATGTCTCGAGGAGGTAAAGTATATCTTGATCATCCAAATAAACTTCACCAACAAAATAAGAATTTTGAAAAGGTTTTATATTTACCTTGTTTAAACATATAAACATCTTTCATAGTCACATTTGTCTCAACATAAGCTCTGAATTGTTGAACAAACAATTCTACTATCTCTTCAAAGTTACTCAAAGAATGATGAGGTGGTTGATAATACTATTCCAATGTCATACCACCAAGGGTCTTAGGGAATGTATTTAGCAACAACATGTCATTATATATAATATCATGGCATGATGTCCTAAACATCCTTAAATTTTAAATTGGATTCTCTATTCCCTTATCTATAGGCTAAATCAACATAGAACAATTCTTAGGGTAGGACCTAGAAGCAACAACATGGTCTAAGGTTTGATTGTACATCTCCTTGTAGTTGTAGGTGAAACTTGGAGGTTGAATAATATCCAATCTCAAAATCAATTACTTCACCACACTTGTCAAGCTTCACATATCAGGATTGTCACTTTGCAATACCCTTAGGTTCCCTAGGGGAGGGGTATAGGTAGGTTGTTGAAATGGAACTTCACCAATGTTGGAGGTATTAACACTAGTATGGTATGGGTTATGATGTGTGGTATCTTGCTATGAAGAATAACTAACATTTGGTTGAACAGAAGCATAAAACTTGATATGAGCAAAATGAGGAGGAAATTAAGTATAATTTTGGGATGCACTATCGGTTGGAGAATCCTATGGAGTTCCCCCAACATTGATGATCATGGTAGTAGTATATGTTGGTTTATGGAAAGGATTAACATGATGTGAAGATTCAAACAAAGGATTGTTGTGAACATTTCTAAGGGAGATGATAGGAGGAGGAGGTATCCCACCTCTTTCGAGTTAGGCTTCCTCTTCCATAGCCTTAACCAAAGCATCCTTATGGTGGTTTATAAAACCCCAAATATGATCAAATGATGTGAAAGTGAAGCCTCAATTAGATCCCTCAAATAACAATTTCATCATGTTATATCTATTTTTGCATCTATATTGGGATTCTCCCTATCAATATGATAATATTCTTGATGAATTTGATCATATTCTAAAAGCTTTTGCTTACTCGTAAGGGCGGGATCCATTAGGAGGAAGAAAAATAATAGAGTAGAAAACTAACAAAGACACACACAAGAAGGTTTTTAAGGTGTTTTTAATATTTTCTAACTCTAAGAAAACAAAATTGGTGGTCTTGCTTAAAATTTTCAGAAATAAGAACAAAAGAAAGAGGCTTCCTATCTTGGTCACTAAGACATGTGTTCATGTTGGGTTCACCAAATATGTAGAGGGAGAAAATGACCCTATTGCATACAATTCTTGGCTGGATCCAATGGGAGCCAAGGTGATCGTGGGGGTGTGTTATATTCTCTACACTCAAGGGCTTAGGGATCGATGTGTTTACCAGGAATGGTTTAAGCACTCATGTATAAACACATATGTTTGGTATTTCTAAAAGCTAATCTAAGGACAGGAAAGAACGTAGTGAGTGAAAAATTTTCCCAATTGTAAACATACACCAATGGTTAGGACAATATGTCCTCTCTTGAAAGGAAATACTAATTTCCCCAAAGTTCTGGTAAGGTTGGTCTAACTTGATTAATAAAATATGTCAATTATCAAGTCTTAAATCAAATAATATAAAAGGGAAAGCATGTGGATCACTTAGGGTTACATATAACTATTACAAGGGTAAGTTTTGCTTCACTATATGAATATGAAGAACTAAAGGTCTAGCTTAATTGCTCAATTAATCATTAGATATGAACGTTTAATAGCACAAATTACTTCAAAAGATCAAAGAAAAACAATATTCTAGGCTTGCTACCTTGAAATTATCAATATATCACATTCATTGCATTATGAAACATAATATTTATAGCAAATTGTAATGTTTGTTCTAAAAATTGAAAGAAATGAAGCACATAATCATAAGAATAAGCTTCAAAAATTGAAATTCAACTAATCTAATCCTAATATAATAACGTTTCAAAGAAAAATTAAAAGGAAACGGTTAGAGAAATAAAAGAAAACAAGCCAATGCATCATTGAATATTTATAAAATAATCTATTGAAGCAACAAACTCTGAATCAAACCAGCTCCAACTAGACTAGCTCTTGCATAATATAAGGTCAAAGTGGTTTCATATTCAAATGGAAAGAGACAAGATACTAGATTTGAATCAAATGTAATCATCAACATCATATACAAATTACACCATGAATTCTAAAATTTTTTATTAATAAAGATTCTCAATAAGTACATTCTCATAGTTGCTTGCTACAGATGATTACAAATACAATTCTCCAGGTACAATGATAGGGGTATAGATTTCCACCAACTACTAAAGAAGAGAAAATTCTAAAAGTCCTATTGCTAATAGTGGAATTTAACCCTTTGTAATGGGGTATCAATGGATATTTATAACCTCACAAATTTGAATTTCTTGATGTTTTACAACTGTATTTTATTGGTTTATAGTAGTAAATGATTTGATTATTTGAGTTATCTTCAACTAAGAGGATGAAGTATTCAATTAGGTATTTTCTTGATTTAGATATTCAATTCGAGCCATTGATCTTCTAACTACCTTGGTAGCTTCTCTATGAAGATTATGTAGTTGAATCATCATGTTCCAGGTTAATTTGAGTTGTTATGCACCAGGTTCTAAGTCAGGTCTAAATTCAATGAATATCCATTTTAAATCCTTTCGTTCTACTTTAGGTTCTTGCTTTCTTGTTCAATTGCCTGCAATACATAATAAAAGCATATATTAGTTTTTTTTTTATGTGAAAAAACCCTTACGAGGCTGCCTTGGTCTAAGAGACAATGACCATGGGTTTCTACACCATCAAAGTCACCCGGGAGTCACGCTCGGCCCTGCCCACACCAACATTATTAATTTTAGTTTAGGTTCCCTATTGAACTTTTTTGATAAGGTGGATATTCGAACTCAGGACCTCCCTTGGAGGATTGCCCTCTCCTCTCATACTCACCTACAACACCTGGGTATATTAGTTTAAATTTTAATTTGGCAAGAAATTTTTCAAAAAAAAAAATTGCTTTCATTATACTATGTATATTATTATTTTCATTTATTTTCTCATTATTATTATTGATACTAAGGTTGATGATTATTAATTTTTTATTAATTGATTTTCTAAGGTTTAATTTTTTAACTTTAAATCCAAAATATTAGGTTTAGTACTAATATTTTATTTTAATTTTTTAATGCCAAAATATTAAATCAAATGCTAGGGTCATTCCCTAAGGTTCAAAGACTTTTCATTTATTTTTCATGCTAAATATTTTCACTTTTAATTTTGGGGCTCAAGTATTAAATTTAAAACTAAGGTTTATGTTTTTCAATTTTAATGCCAAAGTATTAATATCAATACTAAGGTTCCCAATATTAGGGTTAGGTTTTCATGTCTAAATATTCATCTCCTTCTGATTCCATAACCCAAATATTAAATTTTAATGATAAGGTTTTTTGCCTTAATTTTAATGTTTGAAACATTAAATTTAATACCGAGGGTCCAAATTTTAATTTTGCAATAAGATGAATTTTATTTGGATGAATTAAATGCCACCTAAGGTTCTTCCTAAAAATATATAAGAAATTTGATGATGTGAAATAGGGCAAAAATGAATGGCTTGGGTTAAAGCAGATGACATGAAGTGATCAAATACGAGGGTTTAGAAACTAATTTTGGTGGTGATTTACCATTGATGAATGATGTCATATCTTGGCAATGTGGAAGGCTGATTTTCAGATGAAGTTTGACACTAGGAACCATTTAAAATGGATGGTTTTGCTAGCAATAAAGAATGTAATTGTAGACCATGAACTTGGGAATGCTTATACTTATCTGAAAACTGATTTTAAACCTGATTTAATGAAAATAAACCTTATTTTACTAAAACCATGCATGATCATGAGCTCAGAATTGTCTTGTAGTGCAAAATTAGGTGAAAATTCTAAGTGCCCAGAATTTTTTGAAATTTTTTATGTTTTTAAATAAGCCAAAGGGATATCCAAAACATCTAAAAAAATTGACAAATTAGTTGTGAATCACAATATATAGATAATTAAAGTTCATGGGCTATAACCTAAAATTAATGTGGCTAAATAATATTTTTATTAAAAATCCTGAAGTGTTGGAGTTGTGCACTTGAATTTGGTATCATTGTGAAGATAATTTCAAGATCTTTATACCAGGATTTGAATCAACTCAAACAGAGCTCTTCAAAAAAATTTATGGTCTTAAAAAATGAAATTCTTTAAACTATGAAAATCAAATGAGATCCAATCTATTATAAAATATTCAATTCAAGCAAGTTAAAAGTCTTGTTCAATGTACGAAAATGTAAAACATGGGTGCAAGAAAACTTGAAAATTGGTGTAAAAATTCAAAAAAATTAAATTGGGTCTCCAATTGGGGTGAGTTATGCAATGGCAATAACAAATGGTGACTTTTTTGGAAAATGCTCCTAAACATTTTGGATAAAGAACCGAGCTGGAAATAAGTAAAATTTTAATTAATGAAATTCAATTCACTTGGAAAAATTCTAAGAAAATAAGGTTAAACAAACTTTCTTGAAATAATTATCCCATTTTTCTTCAGCTTAAAGTGTGTGCTACTATTTTCATTTCCATTCTTAGATCCATTAGAATTTCATCACTTAGTTTGAAGTTAGGCTATTAAATATTTCACTCATAAAATGATTTACCTTTGCATTGCTCCACTGCTAGTCAAGCGTTCATAGCTCCGATGGAGATGACCTTGATCCCTTCTAGACATTACTCTACTACCATCCAGGCATTCATAGCCTCGGTAGAGATTATCTAAATCACCCAAGCACTTTATTTTCTTGTATTATTAGTATTTTCCTTCTTGATTAAGAAGTATTATGATTCATTGTAATCATTGAATATGCTTTTGGGTTGGGTATCTATAAGGGTAAAGGTACAATGTATGTATCTATAAGGGCAAAGGCAACTGATCTTACACTCTATCATGGAGGAGGAATCTAAAAATTATCCATTCTAATTTTGTCATATGGTAGGTTTCCTTTGTGGTGCATGCTAAAAAGTATTATCACCACATGTTGATGCAACTTGGAGCAGACAACATCAGAATACTATTTTGGATAGCACATGACTACCTTTTGGAGTCGACTTCCTCTTCATGACATACAACTAAATCTAGGTCAAACCAAATCAATAGTAAAACCTAACTTGCTTCAAATCCATATATGCTCAGTGAAACACCACATTAGCAATGCTTCTTTTCCTCCCCGATGCTAGAATCTACCATGATATTTTTTAGTTTTAAAATAGTTGAGTCCCATGTGTGCATTTAACTCCATTTCTAGGGAGAAGGTAGGAAAAATCCATATCCATGGTAATTCTATGATTAGAAGTAAGTCCTATGTGTCCTAATGGATTTTCACACATAGAAGTCACTTGGCCTCCTTTCATATTGCTTAGGTTGAGAATCTGATTCCCCAAAGCTTCTATTTTACCCATTCAAGAACTCGAAATTTAAAATAAAATATTTTCATTTCTTTATTAATATTGGATTGGAAGGATCGTACTACATGTCCCTTGCAAGGATGGGTAGTCATCCCTAAGGTCCAAGAAATTAAAAGTAGAGCCAAATCCTGGATTATGGGGTTGATCTCCACTGGGGCTATAGATGCCCGTCTGGCAGTGGAGTATGCTCATGCGTGGCAACATGTCTTGTCTAAAAGCAAGACCACTGACTGCTTAAACGGATAGGTTAGCCTGACAGTTTCATCCATAACAGTTTAAATCATTATGTTCAAGATGAGGTAATAAAATCTAGATCAGAGTAGTAAGGATAGGGTTAAATTCCCATATCACTTAGGTTAGGAATCCTATTCCCCAAAGATCTGATTTCACTTACACTTGCACATGGGTTCATGATGGTGGTGACACATAACCAACTTTGGGGATCTAGTAAATTAATTCAGTATACATTTATCTGGTCCTAAGAGGGTTTGATAGTTTTAATATGTTTTTTCATGATACTAGAAGGTCTGAGCCTTTGCAAAGCAGGTTTTTATATCTCTAGCATCTTCATCATACATCAAATCTTGCACAAATCATTCATAGCCTTGCATACGAATCATAAGTGAAACTAACAATGGAATGTTGATCAATTTCAAATGATAGGGAATGAAGCACATTGCACACACTGAGCTGATGCTTAATAATTCTAATGTTTCATGTATTTCTCATCTAGTTTCATTCTTGGGATATTTTCTAACACTTGTATTTGAGTCTGTGTGTTTTTCAGGTTGAGTTCTCACCGAAATTCTCAAGAGCATTTCCCAACAGAGTCGCCATTTGTTGTGGCTGATCCACAACGTACCCCAAAATTTGGGACCCACCTTTTTCGCATGTGTTCCAAGAAGGCTGAAGTGGCCCATAGGCTAAAGATCAAGGAAAAAAGCAAAATACCACAAGGAGGAAAAGTGTCGCGATATTGCGACATGTTGCACTATCGTGACCAAAAAAGAAACAGTGTCGCGATATCATGACATGTTGCACCATCGCGGCCAAAAAATAAAAAGTGTCGTGATATCGTGACATGTTGCACCATCACGGCCCAAAAAGAAAAAGTGTCACGATATCGCGACATGTTGCACCATCGTGGCCAAAAAATAAAAAGTGTCACGATATCGCGACATGTTGCACCATCGCGGCCCAAAAAGAAAAAGTGTCGCGATATCACGACATTTTGCACCATCACAGCCAAAAGAGAAAAAGTGTCGCAATATCGTGGCATGTTGCACTGTCGTGGCCAAAAGACAAAAAGTGTCACGATATCGCAACATGTTGCATTTTCGTGGTCGAAAGAAAAGGAAAAGAGAAGAAAGAAAAGTGTCGTGATATCGCGACATGTTACATTTTCGCGACCAAACGAGGAAAGAAAGAACAAGAAAGAAAAGTGTCGCGATATCGTGACATGTTGCATTTTCACGACCAAATGAGGAAAGAAAGAAAAGTGTTGCGATATCGTGACATGTTGCGTTTTCACGACCAAACGAGGAAAGAAAGAAAAGTGTCACGATATCGTGACATGTTGCGTTTTCACGGCCAAAGACAAAAAGTTTCGCGATATCGCGACATGTTGCATTTTCGCGACCAGAAGGAAAAAATGTTGCGATATCGCGAAATGTTGCATTTTCGTGGCTAAAAGCAACAAAATACGGAAGGGGCCAAAAGTGTCACAATATCGCGACATGTTACATTTTCACGGCTAAAAGCAACAAAAAACAGAAGGGGCCAAAAGTGTTGCGATATCACGACATGTTACATTTTCACGATTCAAAAGGGGCAGGCAAATAGAGAAACAAGAAGCATCGCGATATCGCAACATGTTCCATTTTAGCCAAGGTAACGGACCTGCATAGTGACGTGGACATAAGGACAAAATCCAATGAAGAAGAGAAAGCGTTACATAAGGAATCTTTAATGATTTGAAATCATTTAAGATGGTCATTACACATGGAGGGAAACAGACGCAAGCCCATATGGAGAAAATGCAGTGAAAGGCCATAAAATGGAAAGCAAAGCACATGCATACAAGGGAAGGTGAAATGAATAGTCAGGGAAGGTGAAGCGAACAACCATCGGCAAATGAAACGAACCATTACGGAAGGAGAAACAATGTTTTCACAAGTTTAAATACGCCATTCAAAGAGGTCAGAAGGGGTCGATCAGAAATTACTGGGAACAAAGTTGTAGATTTGAAGGCGAGAAGGCCATTCTGGACCTGTTTAAGTTGTTTTTCTTCCACAGACTAGTTTGGGAAAACCAGATATTCTGCTATTGTAAAATGACATATTTTTAATGCAGAATTTTTTAGAAATTTGCATCTTGTGGGCAAGAAAGAAGGAGATTTTCTTTGCATGCTATGGATTTAATGTTTATTCTTTCATTTTTTAGATTTTGAATAAATAGATAATGTTAATGCCATTTTTTTGGGTTACATTAGGCAAATATTTGAAATCTGAATTTTATTTCATACCCTAGGAACCAGCACTTAGTCTATTGGGATTGTGCTTGTTTTGCAAGTCCAATAGGTTAGGTTGCATGCATGGAGACCTCACATCTTCGGTTTTGTCAGAACTGGATAGCATCATACTGAGTGCATTTCATTTTTAGTTTTTTGCATTTCATTTTCATTTTTCTGTATTTCATTTTCATTTTTCTGCATTTTATTTTTTCCCAAAAATTTTAACTTATTTTCAGGCATAAAAAAATAAACATTTAAAAAAAAAATCAAAATCCAAAAAAGCAATGAACAATCACTACAGTTCCATGATGAAGTAAACCAACATTGCCCCTTGTTTACAGTTACTTGCAATCACTAAGGTGTTCCAAGCATTTAAATTGGTTATCTTTATTTGAGATTACTAATACACAGTTGCAAATTCTAATACAACGGAGACCTTGGAGAAGTTGTTTGTTTGACTTCTTTGCAAGAGGGGATTTGGAACCCAAATCCCAAGGGAGAGTGTACTTTCACGACTGGGTGAAAATACCACTCAACAGGTGGGAACCACTTGGTTTTTAATGTTCCTACTCTTGTTCTTGTTTTTCAATTTCAATTTTGGTAGTTTGTACTTTTGGTGGGATTCACTTCTTCTAGATCCTAGCTTCTCTTGGTTCTTGTTGTTGTTTAAAATTTGGTTTCTAGATCCCCTAGGTGGGGTATTTCTTTCTTTGTTCTACTTTGGTTGCTCTCTAGAAGCTTTTTCTTCTTGTTTGTAAAAGGTTTAGGGACCATTTCAAAACCCCTTATTTCACCTAATAAAACAAAACATAGCTTTACATACATTTCAACCCTACAAGTTATAAGATTACAAAAGAACAAAATTTTCAAAATCAAAATTAAGAACTAAAATTCATAATAAACTTAATGTACATTATTATGAGACTCATCGCATAGAGTCTCATAGAATTTATGTATAAGTCTGAATGTAGTGGTAGGACATGGAATGAATGCTGGTTCATAGGATTTGGGTGATCAGGTAGCTGCTAGTAGGTAGGATAATAGTGAGCAAGTGGCCATTCCTAAGGAGGTGAGTATACCTGGAAAGTCAGAATATGAGGGCCTGACGATTGAGGTAACTATTCTCGATGGTGAGTCTCCTATCTTAGTGGTTAATGAGACTCCATTCACTAGTAATACATGTGGGTCCCCAAGTTTCGGTACCTTCCTCAAGCCAGGTAAACAACTAAGGATTTTGGGTCTTGAAACTCTTGCTCTCTTTTTGACCTCTCTCCTATTGGAGATAAGTTGATCATTTTGGATAATATTATGCAAGTGACCATGGATGACGGATCGTTGAAACTTATCGATAAATTTAATGGAGGTAGACCTGATATTGATGCCATAAGGATATGGGCGATGGTCAAATGGAAACCGAAAGGTTCTCTAGACATTGTTACAATTTCTAACGCATTCTTCTTGATTAAAATCAATTGTAAGGAGGACTCAAAGTGTATCCTTAGAGGAGGTCCTTGGTTATTTGGAAGAAAAGGGTTGTTTCAGTGCAATTGGGAGCCAAATTTAAATCCACGAACCTAGAAGATTAATCTAGCTCCTTTAAGGGTATGTATTCCTAATTTGCCCTTCCATATCTGGCATGAAGACATCCTAAGGGTTATAGCTAAGGTGATTGGTGAGTTAGTGTTAATAGAATCGACCACTAGAGCAAAATCAAGAATGATTTTTGCTCGAATGTGCATAATTTTGGACCCAAAGGTGGAGTTTCCAGGTCATATTGATCTTATTTCCAAACACGATGTATGGACTCAAATTATAGTCTATGAAAATAGGCTTCTTAAGTGTTCAATTTGTAGGAGGTTGGGCCACTCGACTGGTTTGTGTCCTACTAGAAAGGAGATTTTGAAGGGGAACTAGGTTAGAAAGTAGAGAAATTTTAAGTCTCAAGGCCATCCTCAGTTGAGGCCATCTGAGGCCTTAGGCCCCAACCAATTTAATTTAGAGAACTCAAGACCCAACCAAATTGAGAATGATTCCAGTACGATGGAAGTTAGAAACCTAGAGCTGACTACTATTAATCAGTATAGTGTTTATTATGGCCTCCCGTAGGTGGATAGAGCAGAGCTGGTGACTAAAACATGTATGTTGTCAAATTTTCTTTATAATTACTTTGAATGCTTAAATCCTAAAGATGCTAACCCTAAGGAGGAGAAAGAAAATTAGGATGAGCCAGAGGTACTTGTACACCACTTAAAAACCATAGAAGGAGGTTCACTTAACTCTTCCACTTTCAGAAGACTATGGATCTATTCGTGGGGGATAAGAACCATTAGGAACTGAACCATTATAATAATTGGACATACTATTTTATACAAAATTTTACACTAATTATGATCTAAAACATTAGGAACTGAATCATTATTATTAAAATTAAATATGTTATACTATATTGCTCCAAATTTTTCACACCCTTACCTTTAGGCTATAGGATCCATGCCCGGAAGGGGGATGTGAAAAGGATGGCGCAGTACCTCAGACTGAGAAGCCTTGCAAAGGTCCCGCCTCTCGGGGGAGGTGTATTATGGTGATTTTTCAATGGATGGTGGGTTCACCAGGAAATGTTTGAATGGCAGTTTCTATGCCTAGGTTGGGAATGTGTTTGATGTGTTTAGTTTTATCTTTAATCATCCAAGTCCTAGGTTTGGCCAAATGAAACTAAGTTGTTCTATTATGAAAGTGTAAACTAAATGCATACAGAGAACAAAATTAGATAGAAAACAGAGAGAAAAATCTAAATTACAGAGCCATACCTGATCTGGATATCTGATGGAGATTCTAATTTTTGAAGCAGTCAATATCGTTTGGAATTTGACAGGATCGTCTCTTATCTGACAGGATCGTCTGAGATATGATGAATTCGTCAAACGAATTCGTTAGAGACCTGCAAACAGAGAAACAAATGCAAAATACAGATAATGCAACTATGATAATAGAGGGTAATGATGTAAAATGGCAATAAGAACATTAAAATGATAATGTCAAACTAAGACACGAATGCATTATAACAATCTAATGACAATTTATGCTTTTATTATGCATTAAAGCTACATGGGTGAACTCCAAGATGCAGGATAATAAAGAATAACCATAGAATTGACTAAATGCAAAACAATACAACGGAAAAGAGTGGAGAAAATGCAAACTCCGGGCACTGATTTCCCCCAATGTGGACTGCAGTAAAAATCATCTCGAATTGGGTCGAGATCGTCCGAGATTGTACGAGATCGTCTGAGACGAATTGAGCTTGCTCCGGCTGAAAAACAATGAAGTTCCTGCAAACAAACTTGGAAAAATACAAATGCAAACATTGATTTAAGATGGTCTAGTGCGTGTAGAATTCGAGTTACAGGGAATTTCAGCCAGGGGGATGCTAAGGGGAGGGCCTAGGATTAAATAGGCTTAGGATAGAGGTTGGGAGGTTAGAGATCATCCCAATTTGGGAGATCTCCAACGGGGGAGGTCTCTAACGGCACAGACATGCTTCTGCCCGGATTAGAGATGCCGTTGGAACAGAGTCCAACTATGCACAAATCAGTTTGGGACGAGATCGTCTGGACGTCTAAGCCAGACGAAATCATTCGATCTGAGGTGATATCGTCTTATCGGAGACAATATCGTCAAACGAACAAAAAAAACTCTAAAAATGGCACGAGAAAGGAGGAAACGGGTTAAACGGCGGTTTGGGAGCGGTTTTGGAGGTTGAAATTTGAATTTGAATATTTACTAGAGTAATTGTAATTATTAAGGTTTTACTGCGCCAATTTTAGGGTGCTACATTTTGCCCCCTCTTTAGCAAATTTTCCAAATAAAATGCGTTAAATATGAGTTCTTCTCGATCTACGAGAAAGCAAAAATTATTCTCATTTTTAGGTGACGATTCTTGGTCGAATCGTATGACAGCTTACTATGGTGCCCCCTCCGTGTTTTTACCCAAATCGAATGTTTGAGGTAAAAACGCGAAAAAGCAAAAAAATTTAAAAATGTTTTTAATTGTGTTTTGAATAAAATTAAGAAAAATAGGGTAAAACCCTAATTCATTATTACTGTTCATTTTTTTGGTTTTTAGAGCTCTGCAAGAAAAATGGTCGAGACAGCACACAGATCGACAGAGGTCCGGCACGGGCTACGGGTAAGAGTCTAAACTTAGTTTAGAATGCTTTAAGTTGAATTTACATGCTTTTTAGGTGAATTTTGAGCAATTTTTGAGCATCACGGCCGTTTTTGGGCCGTCGACATCGTCGAGACGAAATCGTCCCGATTTCAACGAAATCGTCCCGATTTCAACGAAATCGTCTCAAGTTCGCCGATTTTGTCTAAGGGCAAAATCGGCGAAAGAGGGACGATTTCATCAAATTAGGGACGATTTAGGCTTGCAAAATCGGAGACGATTTTGCTCAAATTTGGGACGATATAGTCCAATAGTGGACGATATCATCATTTATAAAATTGAACTTAATTTAACTTGCATTTTTTTAATTAATGATTTATTAATTATTTTTATTGTTGATTTTGTTTATGTTGCAGAGAGGATTACTGAAGAGCAGATAATGGAAATACGGTGGGTTGAGGGATGACTTGGCCGCTCTATCGCAGGTAGAGCGAGATCAGCTGGCACAGGTCGGCTTACGACATGTGGCGGAGATGCCACAAGTTTCTACGGACATGGGGCTA
The DNA here is from genome assembly GCA_028583015.1 of Wollemia nobilis. Classification (NCBI taxonomy): domain Eukaryota; kingdom Viridiplantae; phylum Streptophyta; class Pinopsida; order Araucariales; family Araucariaceae; genus Wollemia; species Wollemia nobilis. The sequence goes on along the minus strand of JAQPPZ010003192.1, from coordinate 3,708,515 downwards.
CCGACGACCCTGGCAGAGAGGTGGTATCCGGGTTCTTCTTGTTTTCGGTTATCGACAGGGGAGATGACTCCCACACTAGAGGATGTATGGAGGATTTTGAGGATCCCCATACAAGGATGACTGATCACTCCCATGGCCAATCAGGGCCACGTGATGATGCGACTGTGTGGCGATCCGAGCTTCGCCCTAGAGAAGGGCGGAGTGAACATTGAGTCGCTATGCCAGATTCCTGGGGCATCGAGACTCACATGGGTTTTGGCTAGGGTGGTAGGTGGACTTCTGCTATGCCACCAGAGTGGATGCAAGGTACCATGGGTACTAGCAGATGTGGTCTGTGACATGAGAGACCACAGCTACTGGTTTTCTTGGGGCATCTTTGTTCTATGACGATTGTATAGGATCCTACATGGGGTCATATACAAGGGCGGCCGATGTCTAGTTATGACATCGCTACTACAGGTTTGGTGCTAGGAGAACATTGTAGTGCAGAGGCTGGTAGGGCTCCCACTAACAGGGATTGATGGGGAGAGGTCCTGAGCTTTCTACTAGTGGCTCCGGAGAGGGTCACAGTAGCAGATAGATCTACCGATGTCCCGGAGACTACTTAATGACCTTGTCTCTGACCAGATCACCTAGAGGCCTTGGAGCGACCATCCAAGGTGGGCCGAGGATGGACAGGAGCTGGCTCGCATCAGGCGAGTCTGTTGGCTAAGTATGGAGAGGGGAGAGGTGGAGCTCCACCGCTATGACCGAGTTTTGTGACAGTTTAGTCTACAGCATGGAATCCCATCTCTCAGGGATTATGAGTTTTCCCAAACTATTCGGGATAACACTACAGTTAGCGGGGCTCCAGATATGCAACGCTTCTGGAGTCAGGATGTAGATGATGCCCCCATTCAGCCAGTGGATCGGGATGACGTTGGGGTAGCCGACGGCTATGATTCCTAGCACATAGAAATTCGCCCTCCTCAGATGACGAGGGCTCAGGGTCCGATTCACACAGTTGTGCGTCGGATGGGGAGGCGACACCAAGCGGCCACTAAAGCGGCCCAGGGTCATAGTGGGAGAGAGCAGAGGAGACCACAGGCACAACAGAGGTCACGGTAGTGGGAGAGGATGCAGGAGAGACCCCCTTCTCCATAGAGAGATAGGCCACCATCACCCGATAAGGGCAAGGGTGTTGACACTAGGGAGAGCAGCGAGACAACGACTCTTTGAGCGAAGACAGTCCGTCTCCAGGCATAGGTGCAGACATTGTAGGATGAGGCTGCATGCCATCAAGCTGAGGTGACATAGCTCAGAGATGAGATTGCACGTCTCACAGCACGGGGTGGAGGAGCATCCTATTAAGGATAAGTATTACATTCTAGTAGGGTAAATCCTTAGTCCTCGATGAAGGTGGTAGCTTGGCAAGATCTAATAGAGGTTCTTGAAGAAATGAATTGACCTAATATTGGAGTGAAACATTGATTAGTGGTTCCGCACTCACCTAAAAATTTTCAAGTTGCTTGGTGATGTGAGATGAGTAAACTAATGGACATAGATTAATATCAAATTGACATTGCTCATCCATTGAAAAATATTGAAATGGATGAGGGTTACCCAGAATTGTGACAAGTTGATATTTTTATTTAAACTTCAAACACTAATGAAAAGTGGAAGGGATAGACCTCATCGCATGAATCCAAGGACATCCAAGAATAATATTAAACGATTCAGGGAAATATACCACATAAAACAAGGTATCTAAGATCTTGGGTCTAAACCTAAGGGGAGATATATAACATCGCAAGCCTCTTGGTACTTGTTTTTGAAAGCTTTAATGATGATATTGGATTTAGTTAAATCTTTCTCTTTTAATACAAAATTCTATAAAAAATGATAAATGCATAGATTAAGGAAAGAACCATTATTTATGAAGACTTGCTTGATAAACATTTCCCCAATAAATGCAATGATGTAAAGGAAATAATCCCCTCATAAGTTTGAGGAAGGAATATCATCATCCAAAAATGTGATATGATGCATCCCAAGGGAAACTATAACATTAGTTACAAAACTAGGGAAATATCTTGAGGAACAAATTACTGTCTTAGAAGCTTCAACAAAGCTTCCCTATGAATGGGATAAGTTTACAAAATATCTAAGAGGGAGATATTAGTTGGGGTACTAGTTAACTATTGTTGAATGTTGAAGGAGACTTTAAGTTGTGGTTTCAACACTAAAGGTGGGTTTTCTATTCTCGTGCTCTTTTTTGGATACTCTTAAAAAATAAGGGTGGTTCTAAAGGTTGATTGGATGTAGAACTCGTCTCTTGCTAATATTGTTGATTCAGTTTAGCCTAAGCTTGTTTCCTTGTAGTTACTGCTATCATACCAACCATATTGTTGTAAGGAGGTGGCACAATATGATATGATACTTTATTAGTTGTTTGTTTTTCATTATTAGGTAAGGGGTCTTGGAATATCCCCTTGTCTTGACTAGTTATGGATGCTTGTTGAGTAGGAGGTTGATTTTTTGTTGGAGGATTAGGTTGAGAAACCTCTATAACAAGACAACCTTCATCAATTAAGTCATGAAGTACATGTTTCAACCTCTTAAATAAAATTTTCATGTGTCCCTCCACTCTATGATACTCATAATGTTGACTAGGATTTTACCAATTAGTTGTGGTATGGGGTTGCCTTATGGGAAGCAACTTGATCATATTTACTTCCAAAAGCTGCTTTAGGATCACATTCATAGGCATGTTGATTCTTGTGAAATTCCTTGGTGGGGGTTTTAAAGGTTTGTTGAGCACCATATTTTGTAGGGTATTAACAACACTATTAACATACCTACTATCCATTACCCCATCACCAACTACATGCTTGTTTTTATACTAATTTTTTATGGTCCTATATTCTTCTTTATTTGGCTTAATTTGACCTCTTCAAATAAGGTCTTGCTCTACCCTTTTTGTCCAGATCTATTGCTTGGTCAAAATAGGTGATAGTTGTTGTTTCCAATTCATAAGATATTTTCTCTTGTAAATTTTCAATGAAGATCTCTAACATGTCTCGAGGAGGTAAAGTATATCTTAATCATCCAAATAAACTTCTCCAACAAAACAAGAATTCTAAAAAGGTTTCATATTTACCTTTTTAAAACATATAAACATCTTTCATAGTCACATTTGTCTCAACATAAGCTCTGAATTGTTGAACAAACAATTCTACTATCTCTTCAAAGTTACTCAAAGAATGATGAGGTAGTTGATAATACTATTCCAATGTCATACCACCAAGGGTCTTAGGGAATGTATTTAGCAACAACATGTCATTATATATAATATCATGGCATGATGTCCTAAACATCCTTAAATTTTAAATTGGATCCTCTATTCCCTTGTCAATAGGCTAAATCAACATAGAAAAATTCTTAGGGTAGGACCTAGAAGCAACAACAGGGTCTAAGGTATGATTGTACATCTCCTTGTAGTTGTAGGTGAAACTTGGAGGTTGAATAATATCCACTCTCAAAACCAATTACTTCACCACACTTGTCAAGCTTCACATATCAGGATTGTCACTTTGCAATACCCTTAGGTTCCCTAGGGGAGGGTTATAGGTAGGTTTTTGAAAGGGAACTTCACCAATATTGGAGGTATTAACACTAGTATGGTATGGGTTATGATGTGTGGTATATTGCTATGAAGAATAACTAACATTTGGTTGAACAGAAGCATAAAACTTGATATGAGCAAAATGAGGAGGAAATTAAGCATAATTTTGGGATGCACTACCGGTTGGAGAATCCTATGGAGTTCCCCCAACATTGGTGATCATGGTAGTAGTATATGTTGGTTTATGGAAAGGATTAACATGATGTGAATATTCAAACAAAGGATTGTTGTGAACATTTCTAAGGGAGATGATAGGAGGAGGAGGTGTCCCACCTCTTTCGAGATAGGCTTCCTCTTCTGTAGCCTTAACCAAAGCATCCTTATGGTGGTTTATAAAACCCCATATATGATCAAATGATGTGAAAGTGAAGCCTCAATTAGATCCCTCAAATAACAATTTCATCATGTTATATCTATTTTTGCATCTATATTGGGATTCTCCCTATCAATATGATAATCTTCTTGATGAATTTGATCATATTCTAAAAGCTTTTGCTTACTCCTAATGGTGGGAGCCATTAGGAGGAAGAAAAAGAATAGAGTAGAAAACTAACAAAGACACACACAAGAAGATTTTTAAGGTGTTTTTAATATTTTATAACTCTAAGCAAAAAAAATTGGTGGTCTTGCTTAAAATTTTCAGAAATAAGAACAAAAGAAAGAGGCTTCCTATCTTGGTCACTAAGACATGTGTTCATGTTGGGTTCACCAAATATGTAGAGGGATAAAATGAACCTATTGCATACAATTCTTGGTTGGATCCACTGGAAGCCAAGGTGATCATGGGGGTGTGTTATATTCTCTACACTCAAGGGCTTAGGGATCGATGGGTTTACCAGGAATGGTTTAAGCACTCATGTATAAACACATATGTTTGGTATTTCTAAAAGCTAAGCTAAGGACAGGAAAGAACATATTGAGTGACAAATTTTCCCAATTGTAAACATACACCAATGGTTAGGACAATATGTCCTCTCTTGAAAGGAAATACTAATTTCCCCAAAGTTCTGGTAAGGTTGGTCTAACCTGATTAATAAAATATATCAATTATCAAGTCTTAAATCAAATAATATAAAAGGGAAAGTAAGTGGATCACTCAGGGTTACATATAACTGTTACAAGGGTAAGTTTTGCTTCACTATCTTAATATGAATGTATCGCTCCAAATTTTTTGCATCCTTACCTTCAGGCTATAGGATCCGTTCCTGGAAGGAGGATGGGAAAAGGATGGCACGATACCTCAGACTGAGAGGCTTTGCGAAGGTCCCGCCTCTCGGGGGAGGTGTATTATGGTGATTTTTTGATGGATGGTGGGTTCACCAGGAAACGTTTGAATGGCGGTTTCCACGCCTAGGTTGGGAATGTGTTTAATGTGTTCAGTTTTATCTTTAAACATTCGAGTCCTAGGTTTGGCCAAATGAATCTAAGTTGTTCTATTATGAAAATGCAGACTAAATGAAATACAAAAAACAGATTTGAACAGAAAATAGAGAGAAAAAGCTAAATTAAAGAGCCATACCTGATCCGGATGTCTGATGGAGGTTCTGATTCTTGAAGCAGACAGGATCATCTGGAATTTGACGGGATCGTCTCCGACCTGCAGGATCGTCTGAGATCTGACGAATTCGTTAGACGAATTCATGAGAGACCTGCAAACAGAGAAATAGACACAAAATACAAAAAATGCAGCAATGCTAATAGAGGATAATGATGTAAAATGACAATAAGGATGTTAACAGATAATCCCGAATAGAAATGCAAGTAAGTTGCAACACTTTAATAGCTAATCATGACCTTATTATGCAATTAAACTACATGGGTGAACTCCAAGATGCAAAATAATAAAGAATAATCATAAGATTAACTAAATACAGAATAATGCAGCGAGAAAATAATGAGGAAATGCAAACTCTGGGCACTGATTGCCCCCAATGCAGACTGCAATCGAGATCGTCTCGAATTGGTGCGAAATCATCTCGAATTGAACAGGATCGTCCACGACGAACTGAGCTTGCTCCGACTGAAAAATACTAAGGTTCCTGCAAATAAATTTGGACAAATATGGAGGCAAATAATAATTTAAGACGGTCTAATGCACGTAGAACTTGTGTTACAGGAAATTTCAGCCAGGGGGATGCCAAGGGGGAGTCCTAAGTTTAAATAGGCTTAGGAGGGAGGTTAGGAGGTTGGAGATCATCCCAATTTGGGAGATCTCCAACGGGGAGGGTCTCTAACGGTGCAGACACGCTTCTGCCCGGATTAGAGACGCCGTTGGAACAGAGGCTAATTGTGAAAAATTAGTTTTGGGACAAGATCGTCTGGACGTCCTAGCCCAGACGAAATCGTCCGATCTGAGGCGATATCGTCTGATCGGCGACGATATCGTCAAACGGTCAAAACAAACTCTAAAAATGGCACGGGAAAGGAGGAAACGGGTTAAACGACGGTTTGGGAGCGGTTTTGGGGTTAAAATTTGAATTTGAATATTTACTAGAGTAATTGTAATTATTTAAGGTTTTACTATGCCAATTTTAGGGTGCTACATTTTGCCCCCTCTTTAGCGAATTTTTCAAAGAAAATGCGTTAAAGATGAGTTCTTCTCGATCTACGAGAAAGCAAAAATTATTCCCATTTTTAGGCGACGATTCTAGGTCGAATCGTACGACAACTTACTATGGTGCCCCCTCCGTGTTTTTACCCAAATCGAACGTTTGAGGTAAAAACGCGGAAAAGCAAAATTTTAAAATGTTTTTAATTGTTTTTGAATAAAATTAAGAAAAATAGGGTAAAACCCTAATTCATTGTTATTGTTCATTTTCCTAGTTTTTAGAGCTCTGGAGACAAGATGGTCGAGACAACGCACAGATCAACAGAGGTCCGACGCGGGCTACGGGTAAGGGTCTAAACTGAATTTAGAATGCTTTACTTTAGAATTTCATGCTTTTTAGATTAGATTTGATTGATTTTTGAGCATCGCGGCCATTTTTGGGCCGTCGACGTCGTCGAGACGAAATCGTCTCGATTTCGCCAAAATCGTCTCGATATCGTCGATTTCGTCTAAGGGCGAAATCGACGATAGGGGGACGATTTCGTCCAATAAGGGACGATTTCCTCATGCAAAATCGGAGACGAATTTGCTCAAATTGGGGACGATATCGTCCAATTGTGGACGATATCATCATTTATAAAATTGAACTTATTTTGACTTGCATTTTTAATTAATGATTTATTAATGATTTTTATTGTTGATTTTGTTTATGTTGCAGAGAGGATTACTAAAGAGCAGAGAATGGAAATATGGCGGGTTGAAGGATGACTTGGCCACTCTATCTCAGGCAGAGCGAGATCAGCTGGCTCAGGTCGGCTTGCAGCATGTGGCAGAGATGCCACAGGTTTCTACAGATATGGGGCTATTGACAGCCCTAGCAGAGAGGTGGTATCCGGGTTCTTCCTATTTCCGGTTATCGACAGGGGAGATGACTCCCACACTGGAGGATGTATGGAGGATTTTGAGGATCCCCATACAAGGACGGCTGATCACTCCCATGGCCAATCAGGGCCACGCGATGATGCGACTATGTGGCGATCCGAGCTTCACCCTGGAGAAGGGCGGAGTGAATATCGAGTCACTGCGCCAGATGCCTGGGGCATCTAGACTCACATGGGTTTTGGCTGGGGTGGTAGGTGGACTTCTGTTGTGCCACCAGAGCGGATGCAGGGTACCATGGCTACTGACAGATGTGGTCTGTGACATGAGAGACCACGGGTACAGGTTTGCTTGGGGGAGCTTTGTACTCTACCGATTGTATAGGATCCTTCATGGGGTCGTATACAAGGGCGACCGATGTCTGGTTATGACATCATTATTATAGGTTTGGTGCTGGGAGCACATCACGGTGCGGAGGCCGATAGGGCTCCCACTAACAGGGATTGATGGGGAGAGGCCCCGAGTTTTCTACTGGTGGCTCCGAAGAGGGGCACAACGATGGATAGATCTGCCAGCATCCCGGAGACTACTAGACGACCTTGTCTCCGACCAGATCACCTGGAGGCCTTGGAGAGATCATCCAGGGTGGGCCGAGGATGGACAGGAGCTGGCTCGCATCAAGCGAGTCTGCTGGCTGAGGATGGAGAGGGGAGAGGTGGAGCTCCATCGGTACGACCGAGTTTTGAGGCAGTTCGGTCTACAATAGGGGATCCCATCTCTTAGAGACTACGAGTTTTCTCGGACTATCCGGGATAACACTACAGTTAGCGGGGCTCCAGATATGCAACGATTCTGGAGTCAGGATGCAGATGATGCCCCCATTCAGCCAGTGGATGGGGATGATGCTGGGGTAGCCGACGGCTATGATGCCTGGTACATAGGCATCCACCCTCCTCGGATGACGAGGGCTCAGGGTCCGATTCATGCAGTTGTGCATCGGATGGGGAGGCGGCGCCAGGCAGCCATTGAGGCAGCACAGGGTCATGACGGGAGAGAGCATAGGAGACCACAGGCTCAGTAGAGGCCATGACAGTGAGAGAGGAGGGAGGAGAGACCCCCTTCTCCATAGAGAGAGAGGCCACCATCGCCCGATAAGGGCAAGGGTGTTGACACTGGGGAGAGCAGACAAGATAGCGACTCTCTGAGCTGAGGTTGCCCGCCTACGGGCATCGAGTGCAGACATTGCAGGATGAGGCTACACGACTTAGAGCTCGGGGCGGAGGAGCGAGCACTCAAGATTTAGCATGCGCTATTGCCCAGGTTACATTCTATCAGGATCTATATTACCAGGTGATGCCAGCAGAGTAGAGGGTGCCATTACCAGCTCATATTGCAGAGCCTATCATGATGGGGTCATCTAGGACATCATCACGATCGACATCCAGGACTCATGGCACCACACGGACTACGATGGGGCCACCTCCTCCACCTCAGGGTGGGGGAGGAGATGAGGCTGAGAGCTCGAGGGGTTCTCGAGGCGAGGCTACTGCACTACACAGAGATTGTATATTTGATTGAGAGGATTGAGTATGCCAAGATGTAGATTGTGGCATACCAATCTAGTTTTGATATGATGTACATATATTTGATATATATATAGATGAGATATTTTTTGATCATATGACTTGTCTTATGCGTTTGTATGATGCTTTTAATGTTTTGGTGTGATTGATTTGATGATTCATGTAATTATGTCATTGGAAAATATTATGGTTTAAATGTCATGCTTTAAAAATTTTAAATGAAATAATCTGATGTAACAAATTGTTTGTTGTGATGATAATTTGATAAAAAATAAAAGGGACCTTTAACAATAATTTCAAAGGACATTGTCGCTGTTATAGACCATTTCATGGAGTCGCCGCTCACTCGGTCGTCAAGCTAATCCCAGTATAGAAATATTGTTAAAAAGTAAAAGAGTGCTTAAGAGACTGTCTTAAGACTTTGGTGTGATGATGCAAATGATGATGATGATGATTTTGTTTTCAGACTTTTCATGAAAATATTATGCATGAAATATTTTAAAATGATTTTTGCTAGGCATAAATTCCTAAGTGTGATAAATTTTTTGGATAATTCCCTAGGAATTATACCATCATTGCAAATTTGCATATTGACATAATGACATGAAATAGTGATAATGTGCATGCTTTTTAAAAACATAATTGTATAACAAAAATGATTTAAGTCATATGTTTTTATGATTTTAAATAAATGGGGAATAAAAATTGGTACAATGGTTTGCGCTAGGCATAGAATATGTAGGTATAGACTTATACCATCATCGCGAAATCCAAAGAAAAAGTTGATATAATAGTTTTATTGTATGGTTGATTTTTAATTGTTGAAAATAAACAGAAAATATGAAGAGGAGGACTTGCGCTAGGCATAAGACTCCCATTTAAGTTCTGGAACTATACCATCGTCGCGAAAGTCGACAATATATATATATATATATTTTTTTTTTTTTTTTTTTTTGTGTGTGTGTGTGTGTGTTTTTATTGTATGGTTTGAAAGAAATTTTGATTTTTGATTATGCATGTAGTTGTCTTTATGCGAGAAAGGAAAAATGAAATTATTCCAGACAATTTGCAAAGATATTTCAAAGTATCTCGAAGACAAAAGTTAGATTTATAAGGAATCCCATGTGCATATGTGAGTTCATTTCCAATCTTGATTTATCATAATGATACACAAAATCTCTCAAATACAAATGTGTGTGCAATTGCTATGTTCGTTTACCAGTTTTGAGCAAGATAATTTGATACAAGTGATTTGAATGAACCAAATAAGTGTTCATTAACCATGATTTAGATGCATATAACCATACCGGACTACTATGTAAGTCGGATTATCAAGAGCTAGCTAATCCATAAGCAGACATAGGTCTGTACAAAAGAAGGTCGCTAATGTGACAGACATATCGCCACGCTAGGAGTTACCCAAGGCCAAGCAGGTTGGGCACAAACCACCTGTTATGGGGCTTACCTCACAGTTTTCGAATAATTGAGAATTCCAGGGATTCAAGCTCATCAACCCTTCTTTTCTTTTCAATGGGTAGGGAGAGGGATTTTATTGCTTTTGCTTTTGCTTTCTTTTGCTTTTCTTTTGCTTTTCTTTTGTATTTTTGCTTGATTTTTGAGATAATGCTTGAAACATTGCTGTAATGATATAAAATAACATTTTTCTTTTTCTCTTTTTCTTGAACTTTGCTTTTCTTCCTATGCTAGGGATACTTGCTCGGATTAGTCTGTAGAGCAAGGGATTTTTATTCTGGGTAGGGGTGAGCTTGTCCTTTTGCCAATTCTCAAAGATTCTAGACCATGTGCATGATAGGATAGCAGGGGAAACTTTTCGCTCAAGAAACCACTTCTACTATGTAGCATAGCATGGACATTACAAATATAATCATTTTATTGTGAAAGGATGTGCTTGGTTTAAGTAAATAACAAGATCAATTCTCTCGTGCTCAAACTTTATTTAATTGAATTTTGTGGACTTTGATATAAGAGAGATTAGTAATCATGCCAGATAAAAATCAAGATATTTATTTTGTGTTTGTGAAAGTGAGGGATTCCAAATAAATGCTAATTTATCCAAAATAATTTGAAATATATAACTGCAACATTTGTAAGAAGAAATATATACAAATACTTTTTGAGAAGTTTGAGAATGTTGACTCTCTCTTTCTTCTTTATTTTGTTTTGGTTTCGAAAGAGTCAAGAATATTGTTGTTTTTATTTTTATTATTTTTGTTTGTTTTTGTTTTTGTGTAAACAGTTTGATATATTTTTAAAATAAGACAACATGCAAAATATGTACAAATGATGAAATGACTAAATTTTATGCGTAATATCGCCTAAGATGCATAATATTCATAGGTTCTTTTAAATATTTACCATCTAAGGTAGCTAATTTGTATGCTCCCGATTCAAATTTAGCAATGATAATGTATGGTCCAAGCCAGTTGGGCTCAAATTTACCTTTAAGGTCTTTAGTTGCATTAGTATTTTTTTGATTTTCTTTTAAAACAAGGTCGCCGATCTCAAAGGATCGATGACGAACTTTTTAGCATATGATCTTTTAAGCTTGTTTTGGTAGGCACGGAGATGCTCCAAAGCATTGATGCATTTTTCATCTAGGAGTTCCAGCTGAATGAGTCTGCCAGCTCGATATTCATCTCCTACTTCAGTATCTTGAAGTAGTAGAGCCAAAGAAGGAACTTCTAATTCAAAGGGAAAAACGACTTCAGCACCATAAACCAAAACAAAAGGTGAAGTTCCAGTGGGGGTTCGAACACTAGTTCGATAGGCCCACAAGGCTGGATATAATTGAATGTGCCAATCGCGACCGATTTATTGACCAATATTTTGAGAATTTTGATTAAGGTTTTGTTAGATGCTTCTGCTTGACCATTACCCTGAGGATAATAGGGAGTGGACCAACGATGTTGAATCTTATATTTTTGGCATAATTTCTTAACATCTTTATTTTTGAAACAAGTTCCATTGTCCGAGATGAGATTTGCAGGAATTCCGAACCTACAAATGATTTGATTAAAAATAAATTTAGAGACTTGTGTGCCAGTGCAGGAAGCTAAAGGCATAGCTTCAACCCACTTCGTGAAATACTCGGTGGCGGTTATGATGAATTTGTGTCCATCAGATGACACAGGATTAATTTTGCCAATAATGTCTAAGCCCCATTTTGAAAAGGGCCAAGGAGATGAAATAGCCTGCAGTTCTTGTGCAGGGGCATGGACAAGGTCAGCATGTTTCCGGCACTTGTCGCAATGGCGCACATAATCATGTGCATCATTCTCCATGGTAGGCCAAAAGTATCCTATCCTAAGGAGCTTTTTAGCAATGACACTACCACTGAAGTGTCCTCCACAAGATCCATCGTGGGCTTCACTCAAGGCTGATTTGGATTCTTCTAAATTCAAACATCTTAATAGGATACCTTCAAAAGATCTCCTATATAAAGTATTGCCAATTATTACAAATCGACTTGCTCGTCTACGTAATAACCGATGTCGGTTTCTATTAGAATTGGCAGGGAAAGTCCCATTTTGAAGAAAATCAAATATATCTGTATACCAAGGTTCAGGAGTAGTTTCATTGATTAGAAACACATCCAAAGGTTCTAAGCATGACTTATTTGAAGCGGGTTCCTGGAGTCGACGAATAATGATGGTGGCATATTCGTCATCTAACTCCAAGGGCAGAAGAGATGCAACTGCGGCCATAGCATCAACCGCACGGTTGCTAGTTCGAGGAATAGCTTCCAAGGTAACTTGATCAAATAGGGATAACAATTGCAAAACATATGCTTTATATGGGCGCAATTTATCATCTCTGGTCTGATAAACTTCATTAATTTGATTTATGACAAGTTGAGAATCACCAAAAACTAACAGATGTTTAATTTTTAGCACCAAGGCAGCTCGTAATCCAAGGATTAGAGCTTCATATTCAGCAGTATTATTGGTGCAAGCAAATGTTAATTTGAAGGACAGAGGAATAAGATGTTTTTGTGGGGATATTAAAATAATACCCGCACTAGCCCCACTCATGCATCGGGCTCCATCAAAGTATAAGGACCATTGTTCAATATGGTCTGCCTCTAATTGAAGGCATTCATCAGGAAACTCAATGATGAGGGGATGGGTAGACTCTAAGGGTGCAGCAGCTAATTGATCTGCTATGATTTGACCCTTAACAGACTTCTGTCCTATGAACGTGAGGTCAAACTCGCTTAGAGCAAGAACCCACTTGGTTGTATGACCCGATAAATAAGGTCGACTCATGAGATACCTCAAGGGATCATATTTAGCAATGACATAGGTTTTCTGACTAAGCATATAATGGCATAATTTTTGCGTAGCAAACACGACTGCTAGACATAGTTTTTCTAATGTTGTGTAGCGGGTTTCATAATTGATGAAGGTTCGGCTAATATAATAATTAGCACGTTCTCTCTTCTCATCATCAAGCTGAGCTAACATAGCTCCTAAGGCAGAATCTAAAGCTGAAATATACAGGAGAAATGGGCGATCAGGTCTAGGTGGAGAAAGCACAGGTGGGTTAAGGAGGTATTGTTTGAGAAGTTCAAAAGCTTCTTTACATTCGTCGTCCCAATTAAAAGGGACATCCTTCTTAAGGAGCTTAAGAAAGGGACCGGTTTTGTCCGCCAACTTATCGATGAAGCGACGGATAGCTTGAAGTTTACCTTGTAAACTTCGTAATTCAGATATATTGGTAGGTGCGGGCATATCAGTGATAGCCGCAATCTTGAGAGGGTCAATTTTGATGCCACGTAAAGAAACTATAACCCCTAATAGTTTACCGGACTTAACTCCAAATATGCATTTGGCTGGATTTAATCGAATAAGATATTCTCTTAATCGATTAAAAACTTTTCTCAAATCATCTAAATGGTTATCTTCATTAATAGAGCGAGCTATAATATCATCTACATAATCATGTAGGATATCATGCATCATATCATGAAAAATATAAGTCATAGCTCGTTGATAGGTTGCACCTGCGTTCTTTAAGCCGAATGGCATCACTTTCCAACAAAAGGTACCCCAGGGGGTAATAAAGGTTGTTTTAGCCTGATCTTCAGGAGCTATCCTGATCTGATTATAACCGGAGAATCCATCCATTAAGGACATCATCCCACTCCCAGCAGTAAAATCAATGATTTGGTCCATGTTTGGAAGAGGAAAATCATCTTTAGGGCATGCAACGTTAATATCTCTAAAATCTATGCAAACCCTAACTTTGGTAGCTTCTTTCTTGGTGACTGGAACTACATTTGAGATCCATTCAGCATAATCAATAGCTTGTATAAAAACAACATTCAGGAGTTTTTCTAACTCCCCTTTGACTAGTAAGGCCACTTTGGGATGCATTTTTCTAAGTTTTTGTTTAACAGGTTTAGCATCCGGATGGACTACTAGATGATGCATGACTACGGAAGGGTCCAGACTTGGCATATCTTCATATGTCCAAGCGAAGACATCTTCATATTCTTTAAGGAATGCAATGTATTGCTCTTGTTTTTCTTGACTTAATTCTGATCCAATATTGATTATGTGGGGATTATCCTCAGTTCCAATGTTAACTTTAATGACGTTTTCTACTTCCATGTGTAGATCTCTTTCAAAATTAGGTGGGGCGGGTGAAACGCCCAATTCTTGTAATTCTTTTAAGGTTAACTTGGATAATTCATCTTGAGGATTAGTGTCCTCAAGCTGGGCTATAGTAGGTATAGAACCATCAAAATAAAACCCATTGTGTAACATCTCTTCAATGGAGACATCATGGAAAATATCTCCTTCCAACTCGTCATCGGATTCAACGATCATTTCAGGGTAAGCTATGGATAGCATGTTACATGTAAATGGCTGATTTTTTAGAGGCAAATCATCACGCCTATCCAAATAATCTTGATAACATATGAGTTGATCATCATCTTCAAAAGGAAAGGGTTGACCCTTACTAGGAAATAGGCCCACACCACATCGGGCGGGCCACGGTTCTACCTCGAAAGGTTCTTTCATACCATTTTGGAAAGGTCCCAAGCCTTTCCCTTTATATCCCATTTTAAGCATTATAGGTTTAGCTTTAATATACTCATTAGTAAAATAACATCGAGCATATCCATCATGATGAGTTTTGATATTCCGAGGTATTCTTCCCCAGTCATATCCTTTATAAATGAAGGCACAACTCCCGACTTGGTAAGTACTTCCCATGGGTTGTGGGAGGCCCAAAGTACGAGGAGATGGCGGCAAGTTATTTAAAAGAATTGAATCTTGCATAAAAGCATTTGTTTTTTCTGATATTAAGAATTGTGGATAAATCGGGTAAAAGTTCATCAGAAAGAGCATAAGATGTAGAAGGATCATTCCCTATATCTTTAGATGTGGAAGGTATGATAGATGTTGATAATGTGGAGGTGTTAATGAATGGGTCTATAGGTTTTGAAATTATAGGGATGGAACATGAAGGATTGGTTGTGGATTGAAGATCTTTTTGAGGTTCTAGAGTGGTTTGTTTAGAAGATTGTTGATCTATATATGAGGGTGAAATTAATGGAGGAGAAATAGATGAAGCTATGGGAGTGTGTTTCACAGTTTTAGATGAAAAATAAGAATTAGGATGTGTGGATGACAGAGCAGGGCAAAATTGAACTCCAACAGGTTCTGCCAAAGCACACATATCAAAGGGTCTAGGATCACCATGGATAGTGACCAACTGATTTTTAAATTCGAATTTAACACATTGGTGTAAAGTTGATGGGACAGCCCGCATTGCATTGATCCAAGGATGACCCAAGAGTATATTGTACGATGCGGGGCAATGTACAATAAACACGGTCGTATCTAAGGTTCTAGGACCAACTTGCAATGGGATGGTAATAACTCCACATGTTTCTTGTGTTTCGTCATTGAAAGCTTTGATAATCATGTCACTTTTCTTCATTTCATCACTTCTAAACCCAAATCGTTGGTAGAAATCAAAAGTGCAAATATTTAGAGATGAACCATTATCAATCAAAACTCTTTTAACGGCTACATCTCCAATTAGGGCAGTAATGTATAAGGGGTTATCCTTATGTAAACTATGTTGTGGTATATCTTTATCCCGAAAGTCAATACAATCGACTTCTCTAGTGATGATAGTATTGGCCATGGCTTCAGAGTTGAATGTTTTGTGGTACCATCATTTGGCTTAATGTAAGCATTAATTCATCTCTATGGGTAGGAGAAGATCTTAATAAATCCAAGAGAGAAATTCTGGCTGTAGTATTGGATAATTGCTCATTAATATTGTAAGGGGGTTTAGGTTGAACATTAGAAGCATGATTCCCTTTATTGGGATTTTTCAAAACAAATGGAGTTGATCCATCATTCTGGTTTGGTTCTTGTTGAGAATTTTGAGCTTGTTGTCTGGTAACGACTCCGATGGTACCTACAATGTTATATTGAAGACGCTGAACTGGTCTCGGTTGAGCGTTTATGGCTTGTTCATTAGGGAGGAATTGATTAGAAGAGGGTCGAGTAGTAACTCTTCTAGGAAATGGTTCTTCTGGAATCATAGCATCTGTAATAGGTTGAATAGGATCTGATTCATTTTCAGAACTATTCGATTGGTTTGAAGTGATGTCTATTTCACTTTCAGTATCTGATTCTATATCACTAGGATCGGGAGTTTGAGTATTATGTAGGGGCCTGGTCGTGACCATGGATAAAGTTGTGTCAAATGTTTGAGGATCATGATTAGGTAATTGTCCGCTAATAGTTCCTACATATCGGGTAGGAGGAGGAACATTATGATGCTCAATTTGATTGGCCACCTCTTTACCATGTCTTGGTAAAGGATGTTGAAATATGTCTAATGATTGATTAGCATTTTGATTTTGATTTTGGGGAATGTTCTTTTGAGCATTATTAGGAGCATTTTGTTTAGGTTGGAAGGCTTGCACCTCCATTTCATTATTATCAATCAGATCTTGTATTTTATGTTTTAACCTTTTACAAGCATTGGTAGAGTGTCCAGGTCCTCTATGGAAATCACAGATGTAGATCAGCTCAGTATCCGGGTATGGTTGGATCAGGTTCCCGGATAGTTGGTAATTGAATCAAACCTCTTTCGAGTAATTGAGGTAAAATAGTTGATAATGGTTGATTCAATCTAGTAAATTCTCGAGGAGGTTTATCAAGAGGTTTCAATATAAATTTTTTTGTTGTCTTCGTTGCATTGATATTAGCAACATTTCTGCTGTCAGTGACTCCGTCACCTACGACTTGTTTGTTTTTATATTGATTTCTGGATGTTTTCTCATCATCTTTCTTCCTAAGTTGGCCTCTCCTAATGAGGGCATCTTCTACTCTTCGAGCTAAATCTATAGCCTCGATCGAAGGTAGTTAAAGTAGCAATTGATAACTCATAAGATATTTGTTCTTGCAAATTATTAATAAAAATGTCCAACATTTCCCTATAAGGTAGCACAAAGTGCAGTTTTCCTGTCAACCGCCTCCATCTAGCTAAGAAATCAGCAAAACATTCATCTTTGTCTTGTTTTAAGTTGTATAAATCTTTAATGGTGACATGCCTCTCGATGTAGGCACTAAATTGATGGACAAAAGATTCAAGTTGTTTCTTCAAAGTTTCTCAAAGAATGAGTGGGTAGTTGATAGTACCACTCTAATGCCATTCCACCTAAACTTTTTGGGAACATTTTTAGTAATAGCAAGTCATCATGTGATATATCATGACATGCTATCCTAAACATGCGAAGATGCTCTATGGGATCTTCAGTTCCTTTATATATAGGCAGGACGGGCATGGGAAAATGCTTAGGGTATGGTTGTGCTACAACTATGGGATCCAAAGGTTGACTACATATCTCTCGATAATTGTACGAGGGCTGGTAGGGATCTATCTGGTCCATGCGGGAAGCTAACTGCTTCACCATGGCTTCCAGATTACTGGTTTGCCCACCATATTGGTTCGGTAGGGCATTAATATGGGATTTGTGAGCATATGATGGAGGGACATGAATATTAGATGCTATATTGCTATTGTGTAATCTGTTGGTAGGAAGGGTGTTATGAAGAAGTTTTGAAGTTATATTATGTTGTATTCCCGATTGTTGGAAATTGGTGTTTGGCTTCATTTTAGGTTTTTGTTGATTTGAAGCATATTGATCAATAGTTTGGCGAAGTAAAGCAGTGAAGGAAAGTTTCTTTTGTGTGGGAATGATTTTAGGCTCAATAACAGGTTCTTTAGGAGGTTGGGTAACCTTTGTTTTTGCATGTTCTGAATCATAGTGACCATATCTCTATTGGATGGTCCAACCTTATCACTTTCTTGATCAACAAAGGACAAGGGATTAGTGTGTATATTAAACACATCTTCCATGGCTGCTTGAGTGTCACTAATTTGTCCTTTATCAATACGAACTGCCATATTAAGAGCGCCAATGTTATTATTGAAAAATTTCCAGAAATGATCTAAGTTATCAAAAGCAATAGTTCCATCTGGAGTTATTCTAGGGGATGAGGATCCATCCTCTTTAACATTTTCTTCTTGTTCATCTACAGCAAGCTCATCGTCTTGCTGGTCTAGAGTTTCTTCTTCCGAGATTGGATCCTCAGGAAGGACATTTGGGTTTCTTGTTTTGTCTCCTAACCAATCTTCTTCTTCTCCTTCAGTTTGTTTACCATTCCTAAGTTTAGGCATTGTGCTTAACTTAGATTTCAGCAAATATATATATATATATATATATATATATATATATATATATATATATATATATGCAACAAGCTTAAGAGGTATATATTAATTATATACCTACTACAATATTTAAAATGAAATGTTTTGGTTTTTGTTATGTTTTTTAGTTTTTCTTGTTTTTTTTTTTTTGGTTTTAATAACAATATTATAAAGATAACAAACAACACACAAAACACAAGAAATAATAATAATGAAAGCAATGATCTAGTTTTCTATAAACAATTTATAAATATCATTAATGGGCTCAAGTTCTTCAGGAGTCATGAAGTGTTCTTCTTCAAATTGAAAATTTTCTTTCAAGAATTTAATGAAAAGGGCTATAGTGATATTATCTCGTCTCAGATTCTGGTTGATAGAAGTAAAGCTCATGGCAATACTCTCGATATAACACAGCTCGAGGAACTCTATTCCATATTTCCCTATCCGTAAGAACGACCTCTTGGTCTTCTACATGACCTAGGAACTGGTGTATAGTGGCTGCGTTCTCGAGGTATTCCTCGAAGGTGAACAATTCTGAAGACACAAGAGCTCTCCTATAAGCTAACCATCTATGGCAGAGCTCTCTCGAAGTTCATGATAAAAAATGAGTTGATGAGGATCCAGGATTCTATCTAGGACAAGCCTTTTGATTTGTTTAAGTTTTGTTGACCTAGATGAAATGACACCTAGTCTTCTATCAAGTTCGTCCCACAAAAGTTGATTTCTATCTGTTTTAGGCACACTAAGCACATAATTGATTTCTATGGTTGCTAATTGGTTTTCAACATTTATAGTAATTGCTAGTCTTTTCTTAGGAGCTACCATCTAAACATGATATGCAACTTATTAGTTTTAAATGATTTGAAATGCATATATATATATATATATATTTGTTTTCAAAAGGTTTTAAATGCATTCACGTCGGGTTCACCAAAATGTATCGCTCCAAATTTTTTGCATCCTTACCTTCAGGCTATAGGATCCGTGCCCGGAAGGAGGATGGGAAAAGGATGGCGTGGTACCTCGGACTGAGAGGCCTTGCGAAGGTCCCGCCTCTCGGGGGAGGTGTATTATGGTGATTTTTTGATGGATGGTGGGTTCACCAGGAAACGTTTGAATGGCAGTTTCCACGCCTAGGTTGGGAATGTGTTTAATGTGTTCAGTTTTATCTTTAAACATTCGAGTCCTAGGTTTGGCCAAATGAATCTAAGTTGTTCTATTATGAAAATGCAGACTAAATGAAATACAACAAACAGATTTGAATAGAAAATAGAGAGAAAAAGCTAAATTAAAGAGCCATACCTGATCCGGATGTCTGATGGAGGTTCTGATTCTTGAAGCAGACAGGATCGTCTGGAATTTGACGGGATCGTCTCCGACCTGCAGGATCGTCTGAGATCTGACGAATTCATCAGACGAATTCGTCAGAGACCTGCAAACAGAGAAATAGACACAAAATACAAAAAATGCAAGCAATGCTAATAGAGGATAATGATGTAAAATGACAATAAGGATGTTAACAGATAATCCCGAATAGAAATGCAAGTAAGTTGCAACACTTTAATAGCTAATCATGACCTTATTATGCAATTAAACTACATGGGTGAACTCCAAGATGCAAAATAATAAAGAATAATCATAAGATTAACTAAATACAGAATAATGCAACAGAAAATAATGAGGAAATGCAAACTCTGGGCACTGATTGCCCCCAATGCAGACTGCAGTCGAGATCGTCTCGAATTGGTGCGAAATCGTCTCGAATTGAACAGGATCGTCCACGACGAACTGAGCTTGCTCCGGCTGAAAAATACTAAGGTTCCCTCAAATAAATTTGGACAAATATGGAGGCAAATAATAATTTAAGACGGTCTAATGCACGTAGAACTTGTGTTACAGGAAATTTCAGCCAGGGGGATGCCAAGGGGGAGTCCTAAGTTTAAATAGGCTTAGGAGGGAGGTTAGGAGGTTGGAGATCATCCCAATTTGGGAGATCTCCAACGGGGAGGGTCTCTAACGGCGCAGACACGCTTCCGCCCGGATTAGAGACGCCGTTGGAACAGAGGCTAATTGTGAAAAATTAGTTTTGGGACAAGATCGTCCGGACGTCCTAGCCCAGACGAAATCGTCCGATCTGAGGCGATATCGTCTGATCGGCGACGATATCGTCAAACGGTCAAAACAAACTCTAAAAATGGCGCGAGAAAGGAGGAAACGGGTTAAACGACGGTTTGGGAGCGGTTTTGGGGTTAAAATTTGAATTTGAATATTTACTAGAGTAATTGTAATTATTTAAGGTTTTACTGCACCAATTTTAGGGTGCTACAATGAAGAACTAAAGGTCTAGGTTAATCACTCAATTAATCATTAGATATGAATGTTTAATAGCACATATTACTTTGAAATATCAAAGAAAAACAAGATTCTAGGCTTGCCACCTTGAAATTATCAATATAACACATTCATTGCATTGTGAAACATAATATTTATAGCAAATTGTAATGTTTGTTCTTAAAATTGAAATAAATGAATCACATAATCATAATAATAAGCTTCAAAAATTGAAATTCAACTAATCTAATCCTAATATAATAACGTTTCAAAGAAAAATTAAAAGGAAACGGTTATAGAAATAAAAGAAAAAAAGCCAATGCATCATTGAATATTTACAAAAGGATCTATTGAAGCAACAAAATCTGAATCAAACCAGCTCCAACTAGACTAGCTCTTGCATAATATAAGGTCAAAGTGGTTCCATATTCAAAGGGAAAGAGACAAGATACTAGATTTGAATCAAATGTAATCACCAACATCATATACAAATTACACCATGAATTCTAAGATTTTTTATTAATAAAGATGCTCAATAAGTACATTCTCATAGTTTCTTGCTACAGATGATTACAAATACAATTCTCCAAGTACAATGATAGGGGTATAGATTTCCACCAACTACTAAAGAAGAGAAATTTCTAAAAGTCCTATTGTTAATAGTGGAATTTGACCCTTTGTAATGGGGTCTCAATGGGTATTTATAACCTCACAAATTTGAATTTCTTGATGTTTTACAACTGTATTTTAGTGGTTTATAGTAGTAAATGATTTTATTATTTGAGTTATCTTCAACTAAGAGGATGAGGTATTCAATTAGGTATTTTCTTGATTTAGATATTCAATTCGAGCCATTGATCTTCTAACTACCTTGGTAGCTTTTCTATGAAGATTATGTAGTTGAATCATCACGTTCTAGGTTAATTTGAGTTGTTATGCACTAGGTTCTAAATCAGGTCTAAATTCAATGAATATCCATTTTAAATCCTTTTGTTCTACTTTAGGTTCTTGCTTTCTAGTTCAATTGCCTGCAATACATAAGACAAGCATATATTAGTTTTTTCTTTATGTGAAAAACCCCTTGTGAGGCCGCCTTGGTCTAAGAGACAATGACCATGGGGTTCTACACCATCAAAGTCACCCGAGAGTCGCGCCCGACCCTGCCCACACCAACATTATTAATTGTATTTTAGGTTCCCAATTGAACTTTTTTGATAAGGTGGATATTCGAACCCGGGACCTCCCTTGGAGGATTGCCCTCTCCTCTCAAACTCACCCACAACACCTGGGTATATTAGTTTAAATTTTAATTTGGCAAGAAATTTTTCAAAAAAAAAAAATTGCTTTCATTATACTATGTATATTATTATTTCATTTATTTTCTCATTATTATTATTGATACTAAGGTTGATGATTTTTAATTTTTTATTAATTGATTTTCTAAGGTTTAATTTTTTAACTTTAAATCCAAAATATTAGGTTTAGTACTACTATTTTATTTTAATTTTTTAATGCCAAAATATTAAATCAAATGCTAGGGTCATTCCCTAAGGTTCAAAGACTTTTCATTTATTTTTCATGCTAAATATTTTCACTTTTAATTTTGGGGCTCAAGTATTAAATTTAAAACTAAGGTTTATGTTTTTCAATTTTAATGCCAAAGTATTAATATCAATACTAAGGTTTCCTTTATTTATTAAGGTTCCCAATATTAGGGTTAGGTTTTCATGTCTAAATATTCATCTCCTTCTGATTCCATAACCCAAATATTAAATTTTAATGATAAGGTTTTTTGCCTTAATTTTAATGTTTGAAACATTAAATTTAATACCGAGGGTCCAAATTTTAATTTTGCAATAAGATGAATTTTATTTGGATGAATTAAATGCCACCTAAGGTTCTTCCTGAAAATATATAAGAAAATTGATGATGTGAAATAGGGCAAAAATGAATGGCTTGGGTTAAAGCAGATGACATGAAGTGATCAAATATGAGGGTTTAGAAACTAATTTTGGTGGTGATTTACCATTGATGAATGATGTCATATCTTGGCAATGTGGAAGGCTGATTTTCAGATGAAGTTTGACACTAGGAACCATTTAAAATGAATGGTTTTGCTAGCAATAAAGAATGTAATTGTAGACCATGAACTTGGAATGCTTATACTTATCTAAAAACTGATTTTAAACCTGATTTAATGAAAATAAACCTTATTTTACTAAAACCATGCATGATCATGAGCTCAGAATTGTCTTGTAGTGCAAAATTAGGTGAAAATTCTAAGTGCCCAGAATTTTTTGAAATTTTTTATGTTTTTAAATAAGCCAAAGGGATATCCAAAACATCTAAAAAAATTGACAAATTAGTTGTGAATCACAATATATAGATAATTAAAATTCATGGGCTATAACCTAAAATTAATGTGGCTAAATAATATTTTTATTAAAAATCCTGAAGTGTTGGGGTTGTGCACTTGAATTTGGTATCATTGTGAAGATAATTTCAAGATCTTTATACCAGGATTTGAATCAACTCAAACAGAGTTCTTCAACAAAATTTATGGTCTTAAAAAATGAAATTCTTTAAACTATGAAAAGCAAATGAGATCCAATCTATTATAAAATATTCAATTCAAGCAAGTTAAAAGTCTTGTTCAATGTACGAAAATGTAAAACATGGGTGCAAGAAAACTTGAAAATTGGTGTAAAAATTCAAAAAAATTAAATTGGGTCTCCAATTGGGGTGAGTTATGCAATGGCAATAACAAATGGTGACTTTTTTGGAAAATGCTCCTTAACATTTTGGATAAAGAACCGAGCTGGAAATAAGTAAAATTTTAATTAATGAAATTCAATTCACTTGGAAAAATTCTAAGAAAATAAGGTTAAACAAACTTGATTGAAATAATTATCCCATTTTTCTTCAGCTTAAAGTGTGTGCTACTATTTTCATTTCCATTCTTAGATCCATTAGAATTTCATCACTTAGTTTGAAGTTAGGCAATCAAATATTTCACTCATAAAATGATTTACCTTTGCATTGCTTCACTGCTAGTCAAGCATTCATAGCTCCGATGGAGATGACTTTGATCCCTTCTAGACATTACTCTACTACCATCCAGGCATTCATAGCCCCGGTAGAGATTATCTAAATCACCCAAGCACTTTATTTTCTTGTATTATTAGTATTTTCCTTCTTGATTAAGAAGTATTTTGATTAATTGTAATCATTGAATATGCTTTTGGGTAGGGTATCTATAAGGGTAAAGGTACAATGTATGTATCTATAAGGGCAAAGGCAACTGATCTTACACTCTATCATGGAGAAGGAATCTAAAAAATATCCATTCTAATTTTGTCATATGGTAGGTTTCCTTTGTGGTGCATGCTAAAAAGTATTATCACCACATGTTGATGCAACTTGGAGCAGACAACATCAGAATACTATTTTGGATAGCACGGGACTTCCATTTGGAGTTGACTTCATCTTCATGACATACAACTAAATCTAGGTCAAACCAAATCAATAGTAAAACCTAACTTGCTTTAAATCCATATATGCTCAGTGAAACACCACATTAACAATGCTTGTTTTCCTCCCCGATGCTAGAATCTGCCATGATATTTGTTAGTTTTAAAATAGTTGAGTCCCATGTGTGCATTTAACTCCATTTCTAGGGAGAAGGTAGGAAAAGTCCATATCCATGGTAATTCTATGATTAGCAGTAAGTCCTATGTGCCCTAATGGATTTTCACACACAGAAGTCACTTGGCCTCCTTCCATCTATGAGTTCCCATACAGCTAAATTAGTACCATATTTTTAGAAAATTATATTGGTATGAGCTAGGAAATTCATAGATAATACCTCAATAATAAATTCATAGAGAATACCTGAGTTGTAGTGTTTATCTACCATTGCAGAAAAACCCTAGCTTTAGGGTGAATCATCATCACAACCCCAGATTATTAATTAAATTTTATAAAAAAATAACTATGATATTATAATTATAAATTATTTATTTTATGATCCTCATATAGTAAAATCTAAAAGTATTTTAAATTGTAGCATGGGCGAGTGTGTGAGGGGGTGGGTGTGTGGTGGTTGTGTGCTAAATTTCCTATTGCTAAGTATAGCTTTCAGCTTTACAAGGGGTCATGGTTGGGATGGGACTTCTCAACCCTATGTGTTGGTTGTAAAGATTTCTCGCACTTACCAAATAAAAAAAAATCTAAAAGTATTTAGTGTCTTCAAATATATTATATTAATATATAATTATAATATGTTATAATACAATTATCCTACTTTATAAATACTAACTTTAATCTTATTAATCATTTTTAAATTTTTATTTTGATAAATGTTTACTTTATAATTTTAATTTTAAACTTATCTTGGAAATATTAATTACAACTATAATTTTTTGATGTAAAAAGGTAATATATTAATAAATTAATAGAATACACTTTTAAAAATAAAAAAAGAGGCATATAAACATGTCACATGGCTAACGCCATCAAGAAAAAAACCATCCCCATAAAAACAGTGGGAACCCAAGCAAACAATTTACACCTAATCAACACTGCCTTATAGAACTAATAGACAATAGAACTAATTGATTACATAATGATGAGGCTCCAATATATGGGTTTAGCCACCCCTGGGACCGATTCCCACCCAATAATAGCATCAAAATACTTTAGTACTGAGCCCCTCCCCTGTAAAAAAGTACTTGGAACATCCTCCTAGCAATAAACAAATGAATCTTGGTTGGCAACAATCATCGAAGCTCCTAAATTATCCCAATAATCAAGGTGACGAGTTGGGGGATAGAGGAATAGTCATGTAGTCATGAACATCTCTATAAGGACCTTAAGCTAGGATAGGAGTGTAGTTTGGGAGCAAGCGGTATTGTTGTCTAGACCTAGACCATC
The DNA here is from genome assembly GCA_028583015.1 of Wollemia nobilis. NCBI lineage: Eukaryota > Viridiplantae > Streptophyta > Pinopsida > Araucariales > Araucariaceae > Wollemia > Wollemia nobilis. Next base: position 3,682,810 of record JAQPPZ010003192.1, on the reverse strand, counting down.
TTCAAGGAGTATCTTTCTCAAGAGGAACATGATTGATTGTACACAGTGTGTTCTCCCACTGATCAATAAGCTCCTTAAGATGAGTGAGCTCCATGGACATATTATTATATTGAACTATAATATAAAAATACATAGATGAAATAATATTAGACTTCTCCAAAGTAGATATGTGCAAAGAGGAAGAACACTTACCAAAAATACAACCATTTCTATCTCTCCATATGCTGAACATGGTAACCATATGAGAAAAGTGCCACACTTCAAAGAAAATAGCTGATAAGAGTAGGGGGTCTCCCAATTTGATATACTTACACTCAAACGTGATGAATGAATAAGGTTTAGAAAGGTAAAAAAACCACTCCTAAAGAGAATGGGCATGAGCACAAACCCAAAAAGTATGGACAAAGTCTTCAAATTGAAGATAAAAAGGGCAAGAAGGGTTAAGGGATTCCTAAATGTTGGAGATGCTCCCCAATAGGAAGCTCTTGGTGCAAAAGACTCTGGGAAAAATAGGAAAGTTTGGGCTCCAAGAAAGGAGCCCAAGTAGTCTAGAACCTACACATCCAAACAGGCCAAGGGGTAGAGATATTCCATTGTTGATTGATCTTATCAATCATGGGGAGAAAAGGAGAGAGACACCCATACCCTAATCGAGCCTTATAGTTTTGTAGCAGAGTGTTTAGATACAACTTCCAGTTCTTCCACCAAGGTTGTTGTGAACGCATAGAAATCTTATGTAACATGGAGTTAGAGAGAATAGCCTTGACAACCTCAAAAATATCCCTATCAGAATGGCTAAGCCCATATTTGGCTCTGAGTTCTTCCTAAGGGAGCCAATTCTTTCTAGGATGAGAAAAGAAATTAGTGATGCATCACATACCTTTATAAAAGAATCTAAGCACATGAATCCAAGGAACCTATAAAGCAGGGAACTCTGGTAGGTGATAATAGGTGACCACCAAACATTTATCTGGTTGATGGAGAGGCCATGCCAAAATATCTAGCCATTCCATATAATCCAAGGCTTAACACTCTCCTAGGATTATTGCAACTACATTTTTAATTGTGAGTAAACTACATATATGATAAATTTATGTTAACCTTTAATCATTCACAATTTTTATAATTCTTTTAAAATTTATTTTTTTGCACTACTTAGCCTTTGTCTAAGATTCTTAAGCATATTATCTAAATATTATTATTTTTTGCATTGATTATATCTCTAAGGGCGAGTTGTTAAAGTAAACATGGTATTGGCTAATCCATGGTGACAAGATTTAATATATTTCTTAAATTTAATTATTGTTTTCTTTACTTGAAAATATAGTATTAAAGACAAGCTTAAAATCTTAAACATGAAAATTTTTCCAAGATATATAGAAAGAAATTAAAAAGCAATATTCATCATTACCTATTTTAATTATTTAAGACACATAAAAGTTAGAATATTTTTGCTAGATATAATGAAAACATTTTATTTTTAAATATATTGATGCACAATGCATAAACTATTTGGATGATACAATTAGCTTATACTAGTATAGATTACTTAAAAATAAGATGTTAAATTTTAAAATTTAAGTTAAATAAAACTTATATTCAGAACTTAATAAACTTGCAACATAGATTTAGATGCATCCGCTTGAGTGGGTGAGTTGGTTGATAATGGTAGGGAACTTAACAAAGGATTTTGGTTATGGCTGACCCGGGTATGATTACTCTTCTGTGGATACACAAAAAACCCATTCCTTGCTGGTTTTGGTTGGGGGTATAAGGGATTCTTTGATGCCCACCCTAAAACTAAAGTTTTATCCACTTGAGTAGGTGATTTGGTTGATCATGGTGGGGAACTTAACAAAGGGTGCTAGTTGTGGCCAACTCGATATGATTCCGACTCCCTCCTATAGATACAAAAATTCCCATTCCTTATTGGTTGTGGTCGAGGGTCTAAGGGTTTATTTGGTGCCCATCCTAAACCAAAGTTTTTGATCTATTTGAGTGGGTGAGTTGGTTGATCATGGTGGGGAACTTAACAAAGGATGTTGGTTGTGGCCGACCCGGGTATGATTCCCATTCCCTCCTGTGTATATGCAAAAAATCCATTCCTTATTGGTTGTGGCTAGGGTTCTAAGGGTTTCTTTGGTGCCCAACCTAAACAAAAGTGTTTCATATCAAAATCTATTACTGAGATATATCAATCACAATGTGAATGAAAAAACTAGGGTTTGGCTTTTGAAGGATTAGGGTTTGGTTTCTAAATATGGACAAGCAAGCTAGTAGTCAAGGTGGGAAGTGTGAGAAAGATAGAGGTCATGATTAAGGTGGTAAGTGTTGCGGGCCAAAAAGGTTAACTTCTTTCCTACTTTTGTCACATGCCCATGCATTTAATTTATCAACCCAGGGAGCTTCGTAAACTTGCGAAGGGTCTTGAATTGCTTACAATACCACTTGAGATGAGTCTGCTAGTTCTACTATTGGGGGGTGTTTCAACGGTCATAAATCATTCATACACTCCTCAATAATTTATGTAAAAATAATTAAATCTATAGAAAGGAAATATTCATGCATTCCTAGAAATAAACCTATTGCAATACTAGAAATAACAATGCAATAAACAATCTTATAAAAGCGGTAAACTAATCTAGAAAACACAAGAAAAATAGGGGAAGAAATAATGGCTTGGAGTGGGCCCAGGCTCCAGCAGCATCCTCCCAGCTGAACACACACTTAGAAACTCTTATAACTGTATTATAATTATCAAAGTATTACAATGCTTCCTTGGTATATATCTCTACATTCACTAAAATATTCTATATATCCTTAGAGAGGTCTGTGTGTGTTTATATAACACACCCATAGATATTCTGTTAAAAAGAAGTTATAATAGTCAATTCATTCAAAACTAAAATAAGATAGTCTGGTAAATATGATCGACATCTGCTAAAATTTGCATTCATTTCTAACGGTGGTGTGTTCACTGATTGGTTTGTACTTCACCTGGCATTGGTAGGACATTCTCATACATTGGTGTGATCCCCAATTTAACTCTATATGATGTAGAGTTGGAACTGCACCAGTCTCCGTTGTCCATGTTGTGCTTGTCTGGTCAACGGGCGAAAAACAAGGGCACCTTCCCTATGAGGAAGGTGCCTAAGTATGTTGGGTGCCTTCTCTATGCAGAAGGCACCTTACTACCATTGGAGCCTTCCTAGAAGAGGAAGGTGCTTATATTCTATTGGCACATTCCTGTGAGAGGAAGGCACTTGCCTTCTAGTGGTGCCTTCCTGTCGATGCCTTTCTTATGAGAGGAAGGCACTTGTCTTCTAGTGGTGCCTTCCTGTCGGTGCCTTCCTATGAGAGGAAGGTGCTTATTTTCCTTTGGCACATTCCTGAAGAGGAATGTGATGGCCTTCTATTGGTGCCTTCCTGGGATAGGAAGGCGCTTGTATTTCCTTGGTGCCTTCCTGGAAGAGGAAGGCGCCTACTTACGTTTGGTGCCTTCCTGGAAGAGGAAGGCACCTACTTACGCTTGGTGCCTTCCTGTAAGAGGAAGGCACCTACCTTCTTTACATTGATTCCGAAAGAAATAAAGTTCCAGGTCCATGAAAAGACCTTGATCTATCCAAATCTGACTAAATCAATTGCAATTCCATTAAAACACACTGAAAACACATGAATTAGATAACACGCATAATTTCATCAAATAATTATATAATCATTCATAAACATATGCAATCCTTATCATACAGCCACATAATAATCAAGAAAATGTATACAAAATATGAGCATTTATGATGCTCATCATCCCCCCATGCCTAACATATGCCACGCCCTTGTGGCATCAAAATTGTAGGTAGCCTTGTTGACCCCTCATCATTGTCATTTCTTGGTGGATCTGGTTGTACCTGCAACCCGTATCTACCTCTTCTACGTGCTGGCATCTAGAGGTGTGGCCCATATTTTTCTATGTGGGGTTGTGGGTGCTGTTGTTGGCTTTGCTTTCCTTGTCCTGGCCGCTATCAGAGGTGATCTAACCAATGTCATCTCTGCTACCTGAAATGCAGTTTCTACATGGCGGACCAATGCTGATATCAGCCCATGGTGGGCCAAGGTGGACGGTGTCCCCTTATGGTACCTATTTGCTTCTTCCTTCAAGTTATTTTCCAGGTAGAAGGGCATGTTCAACTTCCTTCCATGCACCAGGTGATTCAGAAACTGCACATGGTTAGTGTGCAAATCAGTATAATTCCCAATGCATGTAAAATTGAGCAACCTACTCGAATATCTTTCGTAGATTCATGGGGAGGCTGCTTTTGGGTAGCCCTTCCTTATCTATCTACACATTTTCTCCTGGTAGTAGCACTTCGACGTATGACTTCAGTAGTCCACATTTGTATATGCATTCACCTGTGAAGGGCAATCCAGTCGCCTATGAGATGTATTCGGGGGTGACCAGAATTTCTACCCCTCGCACCTGAGCTACATCACCCCTCAAGGAGGTAATGAATTCCTTGTTTGCCTCCATATCCTGGCCCTGATTGACCAGGGTACAGTATTCGAACCATCCCTTGGCCTCAAACTATGTTTTTACCATCCCCCTAATTCCTTTCGTATCACTCAACTCATTCTTTTTCACCGCATGATTCTTCGAACTTCCTCCCATGGCGCCTTCCATTACTACTATGATTATTTTTTTTTTCTATCCTTACTTATTTAGGAAGGCACCTTCTTATAGGGAAGGCGCCTAACCCTAGCATTTAATTCTAGGGTACACCTTTCAAGCCATATCATTAGCAAGTGGTTACGGCCATGGGGGTATATGATTTTTATGATGGCAATATTTTTTTGGTACTACATAATTTATGAATAATTATATAAATATTTGAGTTAGTATGCACGTACCTTATTTGGTGTTTCATGCATCATGAAGAGCGTTGATTCATTGATTTGTGACACGGGGGAGGGGTATGGTAATCTGATGTCGCTTGTTTGTGTGGTGATTTCATTTCGATCGAGGCATCCATGAGACTTAAGTGTTGGCTATACATGAAAGGCACTCTTTGGTACCTTCCCAATGTGGAAGGCGCTTATGTGGTGCCTTCTCAATGTGGAAGGCGCTTATGTGGTGCCTTCTCGATGTGGAAGGCACTTATATGGTGCCTTCTCGATGTTGTCGGTGCTCTTTGAATGGATGTGCCTTTTGGTGGTGGAAGGCATATCTTATTGGATGCACCTTTCAATGGTGGAAGGCGTCTCTGATTGGATGCACCTTTCGATGGTGGAAGGCACCTTCCTGCTATAGAAGGTGCTTCTGAATGGGTGCGCCTTCCTAATGTGGAAGGTGCTGCTGAATACCTGCGCCTTCCTGGGGTGGAAGGCATCATTGTATACCTATGCCTTCCTAGGGTGGAATGCGCCTCGATCTGTATGCGCCTTCATGATGTGGAAGACACCTCGGGATTTTTTTTTTTTTGGTGTGGCGCCTTCCCGCCACGGAAGGCACCTATATTTTATTTTATTATTTATTTTTTTATTTTTTTTTGTGCGCCTTCTTTATAAGGAAGGCGCCTTCTTCTGGTGGGGCGCTTTCTTCATAAGCAAGGCGCCTTATTATGGTTGGGTGCCTTCTTTATAATGAAGGCACCTTCTTCTGTCGGGTGCCTTCTTTATAAGGAAGGTGCCTTCTTTTGGCTGGGCACCTTATTTATAAGGAAGGCACCTTCTTTTGGCTAGGCACCTTCTTTATAAGGAAGGTGCCTTCTTCTACACCTTCTTGATGTGGAAGGTGCTTTATTCTTGGTAATCATGTTGCGATTGACTGGGAAAGGGTGATCAAGCCTTCTTAGTCTTGCTTCACACTGCCTCAGCTTCTACCTACGAGTTTTAGTGTCAGAATGCTGAGATGAATCAGGTTTGGTTTCCCAGATACCTATTCCTCATGCTGTCAGGTCCTCCACCTGTAAAAAGTAAATGAAAAGAAATAAAAATAAAGGTAGTTAGACATATTCCATGCCTGTTAGGCCCTGTATTAGGATGCCTATAGCTTGCATGCGGGTGTCATCCCTGCAAAACACACCGTAAGAAAAAAAACTAAATTAACTGATTTTGGTGAGCACCTCCATGCCCACCATTTTGCCTGTTAAGAGTTTGGTCTAGATATAACAAGATGGGGTCTCCCCCACGTCTATTTTAGATTCCAATTGTAAGGTTTTGGATGTGTTATAGGGGTGCATTTTGTGGCCATTAACCGTTAACACAGTGTTACTGCCATCAATTGTTCTAACACACACTACCCTATTCTTGATGAGCTCTACCACCTCATACGGTCCCATCCATATTTGCATTAATTTACCTTTTCTTTCCTAGAACTGAGAATCATACAACAACACCCATTCTCCTTATTGGAACTACTTATGTTTAATGTGGCAATCATGCCACCACTTTCTTTGGTTTTGTATGATTTCCGTTCTCTGCAAAGCGTCCATTTGGATTTTGTCTAGCTAATCTAGCTGCCAAATCCCTTCTTTTTGAGTGTCATCCAAGCTCAAGTTCAATTATGAAGCTGTCCTCAATGTATTGATTTCAAATTCAATGGGCATCATTGCACTCTTCCCATAGACCAATTGGAAGGGTGTGAAGCCTGTGGTGGATTTCCACGTGGTATTATATGTCCAGACTACCTCCGAAAACTATGTAGCCCAATATTTTCTGTGTTGTTGCATGGTCTTCATCAGGATGTTCTCTATTTCTCTATTCATCACTTCCACTTGCCCATTTGCTTGAAGATGGTAGGGTGTAATTTTATTGTGCTAAAATTTGTATTGCTCCATCAGCTCCTTGATCAACTTGGAGGTAAATTGATGCCCTTGGTCTATTTTTATCTCTCTAAGGACCCCAAATCATGTAAAAATGTGGGAAAATAAGAAATCAATGACTGTTCTTTCTTTTGAATCTCTCAACGCTTGAAATTCAACCCATCTTGTGACGTAATCTGTACAGACCAAAATAAACCTCCTCCCTATTGAAGGTGGATTAATTGGTCCTACGAAGTCCATGCCCCACTTATCGAAAGGTTCCATGTGTACCTAAGGCTGGAGGGGCATTTCATCTTGAAGGGTTGGTCTACCCATTCTTTGGCATTCATCGCACTTGCTGGCGTACGTAGCCGTATCCTTGAACAAAGTGGGCCAAAAGTACCTAGTCTATAGGATTTTGTACGTAGTTCATTTCCTTGCAAATTTTCCTTCGCATGGTTCATTGTGACACACTTTGAGTACTTTTGAGAACTCCTAGTTTGCTACACATCTCCTTATAATCTGGTCACATCCTATTTTGAACAGGAGGCCATCAATCCAAAGGAACGATGCACTTTTCTCTATGATCGCCTACTTTTCTTAGAAAGAGAGAGTAGGTGAGGTTCTTCCGATGGCCAAGTAATTGGCTATATCTGTGTACCATGGGATTTGCTCACTAATAGTGAACAAATGTTCATCTAAAAACTGGTCTTCCACTATTGTATGGTCTGTCAGTATCAATCTGGATAGAAAATCTGCTACGACGTTGTCTTTGCCTGGTTTGTCGACTATTGTGATGTCGAATTCCTATAGTAACAAGAGCCACCTGATAATTCTTCCGCCAATGGATGACTTGCTCATCAAGTATCTTATGGCCGCGTGGTCCATGTGGACAAATACCTTATACCTGATGATATAATGGCCAAATTTTTTATGGCGTGTACAACTACAAGGAACTCCTTCTCCGTCACCGTGTAGTTGAGCTCGGCTCCTGCCAAGTTTTTACTGACATAGTATATGGCATAAAATTCTTCGCCATCCTTCTATCTGAGGACAAATCTAATTGCATTGTTGGATGCATCACAGTAGATATGGAATGGTATGGTCTAATTTGGTCCTCTTAAAACTAATGTGGATATCAGTTTCTCTTTAAGCAACTGAAATGCTTCTTCGTAGTCTTCTGTCCAATTGAACTCCACATCCTTAGATAATAGAGTGTGCAATGGTTTTGCAATTTTGCTGAATTTGGCGATAAATTTCCGGTAGTACCTGGCTGATCCAAGAAAAATCCTCACCTCTCTCTATGTTCTGGGGCTGGGTAGGTATCTGATGACCTCAATTTTTCTTTTATCAACCTTTATTCCTTATGCAAAGAGATGGTGTCCTGGTATGATGTCTTCTTGCATCATCATAAAGCATTTCTCATTGCTCAGGGAAAAATTGTTTTCCTCACTTATTTTGAGCACTCTTTCCAAGTTCATCATTGCTTCATCAAAGGTTTCTCCATAGACGGTGAAGTCATCCATGTATACTTCGATCGCATCTCCCATCATGTCTAAAAATATGCTAAGCACCGCCCTTTGAAAGGTGGCAGGTGTGTTGCATAATCCGAAAGGTAATACCCAATAGGCAAACATTCCCCATGGGCAGGTGAACATTGTCTTATCCTGATCCTCTTCTCCTATCTGGATCTAGTTGTATCCACTGAATCCATCTAGGAAGGAGAAATACTTCCTCCTAGAGAGTGTATCCAAGACTTGATCAATGAACGGGAGCGGGAAGTGGTCCTTCTTGGTTTCTTTGTTTAACGCTCTATAGTCCACATAGATTTTCCACTTCCCATTCTTTTTAGGGACTACCACTAATGGTGATACCCACTCATTGTCAAAAATCGGATAGATGAATCCGATAGTCAAGAGTTTTTGCAGTTCTTCCTTGACAATATCTTTCATTGTTGGATTCATTCTTCTCTATGGTTGCCTACTTGGAGTTGCTTGATCATCGAGGTATATATGATGGGTATAGATCTCTGGGCTAATACCCTTCATATATGAGTAATCCCATGCAAATAATTATTGGTGTATAACCAGGAGCTCTTCTACTTTCGTCAATTGTGTGGGAGTCAACCCACTGTTGACATTCAACGTTCTTCCTGGCCCGACGTGTATCTACTGAATGTGGTGATCTTGGGCACCAGCCAACGGTGATCTAGGTGCAAAGATGGAGGACTCCCCATGGAGGAACTCCAAAATAGCACCATATTCGTCTTCTTCTGCCAACTCATCCAACATCATCACCGGTTGGATCATGGATAGCTCAAGATTTTCATGCTCGGTCAACATGGGTTCTCCTAATGAGTCGATGGACTACGCTGGGGGTGAAATAGTCAACCTTTTAACATTTCATCCATCGGAGATGGTCATCAGCCCATCTCAAAAATTGATGTAAGCATCAGTTGTTGCCAACCATGGCCTTCCCAAGATGAGTGGGTAACCGCCCAACCTAGTTTTAGATTGCAAGACTAAAAAATCAGCTGGGTATTCCCATGCACTGAATGTCACTACTACGTCTTCCAACATTCCTTCCAGTGCCATGGTCGATTGATCGGCTAGCTGCAGCACTGTCGTAGTGGGTTTTAGGTTCATGAGATATAGCATCTGCATGGTCTCCTAAGGCATTGCGTTGATGGATGCTCTGAGATCGACCAACGTATTGGAAAAGGAATGTCCCTCAATTTTTATAGTCAGCATCGGGTTTCATAGGTCTGCATACTTAGGATGGCATGTTTTTCCCATCATAAAATCTGCTAGTTTATCGATGACATTGATAGTCTAGGTTGCTCTTCACCCTGGATTCCTTAGAAACATCTCTCTTATCGCCTTGGTATATATCGAAACATCTCGGATGGCTTGAAATAATGGAATTGTCATGATGAGGTTCTTCAAGCTAGACAATATATCAAACTCTGGCTGCATTACTTTCCTTTGTTCTTGCAGTCGGTTGGGAAATGGAGCCTTTGCTCTCTCAGGTGTTTCTTCTATCACCTCTTCTACAAGAGGTGTTTCTCCTACCTCTTCCTCCTCTTCTAATAATGGAGGTGTTCCTACTTCTAGCTGTCTACCAGACCTAAGCTGAATATGGTATATCAGATACATCTTACCCTCCATGTTGTATGTTGGTTGGTTCACCATGTTATTAGGATTTGTCGTCAGTTGTGCAGGTAGCTACGCAGGTCTCAATACTAGCAACATCAGTAAATTTTGTTGGGGGTGAGCTAGTGCTACATTCTATGGAGTCTGATTCCACGTAGTGTGGCCTCTCCACTACTGCCCAGGATATGGATATGGCATCCATGGATGCTAGTTTGGGAATGCTGCTGGGGGTGCATTGGACCAGGGTGATGGCCCCCACCACCCCATGTTAGGTGGTTGAGGCGGGCCTTGGGGCATGTATGGTCCTCCCCCATATGATCTGGTTGGCATATTCCCCATAAGGGGTTGTGGCCAACTCTTTCGATTACCTATGAAATAGGCATCTGTGCTTTCAACATCTTCCTGATTACTGGGCAATTGTAGGCACAATCAAGTTTTATGGTTCAGCCTACAAACTGTGCATAATCTGACTTTGTTCTTTGGGCATGCATTCTTTGCATGCTTCCCTCTGCATTTTGGACAAAAATAAGCAAATGCTGCTTTGTTTTCTTGCTTATTTTTCTCTAATAGTAGCGTATCCATATGCAATGCTAGAGATGAGAGCATTTCGCTCTTTAAATCTTCCAACATGTTACCTATTTTTGTCTTCATGACTGAAGCAGTCACTTTCATGGTTCTATAAGTGGTCTTGCCTCTCCTTCTTGAGTAGTTTCGGCATAGTTGTCGGATGTCTTCCATAGCGTGCTGGTAGACATCACCTCCAAAAATCATGTTAAGAGCCTCAGGGATTCATTGGTAAGTCCTCTCAAAAATATGCTTTTTAGGGACTTATCAGATAGTTTCATGTGAGGAGATCGTTGAAGATTGAAGTTGAATCTCTCCCAGTATTCCTCAAGAGACTCATCTTCTTTCTGCGTCATGCTCAGGATCTCTTCTCTGGAGTCTCTTGCTCTCCCAAAATCTTGGTATTACTCTAAAAAGAGCTTCTTCATTTGATCCCAAGTGGCAATGTGTTTGTCTCCCAGACCGATGAACCATCGTAGAGCTGCATCGTCCAACGTGGAAGGAAAGAGTTTCAGCTTTTGCGTATCAAATTTGTAGTCCACAGAACTACATAAGACATCAAACTTAAATAAAAATAGGTCACGGTCTTCAGTTGGGTATCCTCTAAAAGTTAGAAGGTGAGCAAGGGATATGTTTTTCATTTTGGTATCTCCTACTCCATCAATCGAGAAACTAAATCCAGATGAGAATTCTTCATTGTCAACCATTTTTTTAGGAAATATGGTCTCTAATGTAGTATTTATGGACTTATGGTCATTTAAGACTTTCTGAGTCAAGGCTCTAAGGTTGTCTGGTGTTATCGTTTGATCTTCTACAACTTTCCACAATAGGACTTCCTCTAAGGTTGTCCTATTAAACAGGGGATTTATGATGATTTGTTCTTCCCTGACTTGATGGGATGAGGAGGTACTTTACACAAAATGCAGATCCTCACTCCAATGGATTGCTGGTGGTGGGTCGGGTGAGTCTAATTCAAATTTAGAATGTTCGACTGACTCAGGTTCTGGTGGATTGGTTTTTATAAACCGACCGTCAGGTCCTCTTCTTCTCGAAGAACTCATACAAGGTCAGATGGAAGGTTTCCAGGTATTGTAAATAATCTAGTTGAGATGCTTCCCCGACAATGGCACCAAAATGTTGTGGGCCAAACAAGGTTAAATTCTTTCCTACTTTTGTCACATGCTCATGCATTTAATTTATCAACCCAGGGGGCTTCATAAACTTGCGAAGGGTCTTGAAAATATTGCTTACAATACCACTTGAGATGAGTCCGCTAGTTCTACTATTGGGGGGTGTTTCAATGGTGGTCAATCATTCATACACTCAATAATTTACGTAAAAATAATTAAATCTATAGAAAGGAAATATTCACGCATTCCTGGAAATAAACCTATTGTAATACTAGAAATAACAATGTGATAAACAATCTTATAAAAGTGGTAAACTAATCTAGAAAACACAGGAAAAATAGGGGAAGAAATACTGGCTTGGAGTGGGCCCAGGCTCCAGTAGCTTCCTACCAGCTAAACACGCACTTCGAAACTCTTAAAACTGTATTATAATTATCAAAGTATTAAAATGCTTCCTTGGTATATCTCTCTACATTCACTAAAATATTCTATATATCCTCAGAGAGGTCTGCGTGTGTTTATATAACACACCCACAGATCTTCTGTTACAAAGAAGTTATAACAGTTGATTCATTCCAGACTAAACTAAGATAGTTTGGCAAATGTGATCGACATCTGCTAAAACTAGCATTCGATTCTAACAGTGGCATGTTCACTGATTGGTTTGTGCTTTGACTGGAATTGGTAGGACATTCTCATACATCGGTGCAATCCCCAATTTAACACTACATGACATAGAGTTGGAACTACACCAGTATTTGTTGTCCATGTCATGCTTTTCTAGTCAACGGGCGAAGAACAGGGATGCCTTCCCTATGAGGAAGGTGCCTAAGTATGTCGGGTACCTTCTCTATGCAGAAGGCACCTTACTGCCATTGGCACCTTCCTAGAAGAGGAAGGCACTTATCTTATGTTGGTGCCTTCCTATGAGAGGAAGGTGCTTGCCTTCTAGTGGCGCCTTCCTATCGGTGCCTTCCTTATGAGAGGAAGGCACTTGTCTTCTAGTGGCACCTTCCTGTTGGTGCCTTCCTGTGAGAGGAAGGCTCTTATTTTCCTTTGGTGCCTTCCTGGAAGAGGAAGGTGCTAGCCTTCTATTGGTGCCTTCCTTGGAGAGGAAGGCACTTGTATTTCCTTGGTGCCTTCCTGGAAGAGGAAGGCATCTACTTATTCTTGGTGCCTTCCTAGAAGAGGAAGGCACCTACTTATGCTTTGCGCCTTCCTGGAAGAGGAAGGTGCCTACCTTCTCTGTGTTGATTCTAAAAGAAACAAAGTGTCAGGTCCAAGAAAAGACCTCGACTGATCCAAATCTGACTAAATCAACTACAATTCCACAAAAACACACTGAAAACACACAAATTAGATAACACGTATAATTTCATCAAATAATTATATAATCATTCATAAACATATGCAATCCTTATTATACAACCGCATAATAATCAAGAAAATGTATACAAAATATGAGCATTTCTGATGCTCATTAGTAAGGATGAGCGAGATGAAGGGGGTGTTCAGACTGGAGATCCAAGTGGTACCCCATTCGTAGTCTCTATTCAAAATCATTTTGACCTTGGTTCTAGGGCCCCGTATGCGATGATAGTTTCTAAATCATTTGATCAAAGCGTCTCAAATGTTTTTTTTATCACACTCCTATCCAAAACACTCTTACTGTGCTGAATATTTTCATAATATCACCATGGTTGAATGTTTTTTTAATTTGGTGGGTAAGTTTCTAGGAGTTTAGCTTGATCTTGATGCCATAAGAAGGTGATATTTTTTGAAATGGTGACCTCATGGCTAGCTGAAAATCGTTGCTCTTCCTAAATCCTTATTCATGTTCAAATTTAATTATGAAGCTAAATCAAATCACACTCTTAGTGTAGGTCCCTAGTTCTTTGGGAAGCGAGGTCTTTTCCTTCAATGTTGGAGTCTAAATTTTACTCAAACACATAGAAAATTAATACAACTCCCTTTTGGGTTAGGTTACCTAGCCTTCTATTTTAGTTCTAGCATGAAGGCATTCTAAGAGGTATAACCAAGGTGGTGGGTGAACTTATTATGATTTATTTTACAACTAGGGCAAATTCAAGATTAATATTTGCAAGAATGTACGTAAATACAAGTTTATAATTGGACCCCCTTCCTCCACTGATCTTATCTAGAGTTTGGGATCTAGGACATAGAGTATTTTTTATGAAAATAAACTAGATTTTTTCTCTAAATGTAAATCTTCTGGTCATCATTCAGGCCAGCACCCATCTAAGGTGCAGAATGTATGGTCAAAGCTAAACTCTAAGGGTAAGTCTATACAAAATAATTTGGTGGAGAAAGAAATAAAATCCATTTCTCAAAAGGAAGGTTTGTCTGAAATCCAACCAATGGGGGTAAATGTAGTAGCTATAGTCATAGACCTTCCAATTCAAGAAAAGGATTCCTCCCTAGGTGGAGATCCAAATATACCCCTCACTATCATTGAGTTGTTAGCTCTAAACCACTATGATCAGGTTGGTGCTTCCCCTACTTTTTTGAATTATCTAAACATTTTTTATTGATTAAATTTGGTGTTGGAGGCTTTACTTTATTTTGGTATGGATGTAATGTATGAAAGCACTAATCCCCTTTTGTCCTATCCTACGGTGAGGGTGGATAAATCTAAATATTCCCCAAAACCCTTCTTTGAGGAGGGGTTTTTTTATGGCCATAACTCAAGAAGTTATAAAAAAGGATATTTAGATGTTGGGGTAGAGTATGAAGTTTGGAGACAATCAATTAAAGTTTTGAGGAAAAATATACAAAGTCAAAGATCACCAATGGCTCTCAATATTTGTTGAATATGGATGCTAGAAATTTTATCATTTTTTGTTAATAAAGTTTGTATCCTGGAGCATTGGACCACACATGAAGTTCTTCTCCTAGAAGGAAAATGTTTATCTATTTCAAGTTCGAGGTGTTAAAATTGTGTACAGTCTAGAGCCAAAATAGGGGAGGCCCATGTAGTTTACATAATAGATATAAAATAGGGGAGGTCTATATAGTTTAGATGTGATATTTATTTTAGGTAAAAATCCAATTTGGGAGAGGTCTTAGTGGGTCCTTACTCAAGGGCCTCTTCTTTAAAATATCGATGATTTTACCTTTGGCTCTTTTGACTATCTAGATTTAATCCTTGCAATGTAGTTTTTAGATTTCTATGGGTGGGCTGGTTGGCACACCCTATTTCAAATTTGATTTTGAATTTTGGACGATAATTGTTGGAATGTTTCTCTAGGTTTTTTTTGGGTGGGAACCACTTCTTGGGTTTGAATGTTCCTACTCTTGTTCTTGTTTTTCAATTTCAATTTTGGTAGTTTGTGCTTTTGGTGGGATTCACTTCTTCTAGATCCTAGCTTCTCTTGGTTCTTGTTGTTGTTTTAAGTTTGGTTTCTAAATCCCCTAGGTGGGGTAGTTCTTTCTTTGTTCTACTTTGGTTGCTCTCTAGAAGCTTTTGCTTCTTGTTTGTAAAAGGTTTAGGTACCATTTCAAAACCCCTTCTTTCACATAATAAAAAAAAACATAGCTTTACATACATTTTAACCCTACAAGTTATAAGATTACAAAAGAACAAAATTTTCAAAATCAAAATTAAGAAATAGAATTCATAATAAAATTTATGTACATTATTATGAGACTCATCGCAAGGAGTCTCATAAAATTTATGTAGAAGTCTGAAGGCAGTGGTAGGACATGGAGTCAATGCTGGTTCATAGGATTTGGGTGGTCAGGTAGCTACTAGCAGGTAGGATAATAGTGAGCAAGTGGCCATTACTAAGGAGGTGAGTATACCTGGAAAGTCAGGCTCTAAGGGCCTGATGATTGAGGTAACTGTTGTCGATGGTGAGTCTCCTATATTAGTGGTTAATGAGACTCCATTCACTAGCAATACATGTGGGTCCCCAAGTTTTGGTACCTTCCTCAAGCCAGGTAAACAACTAAGGATTTTGGATCTTGAAACTCTTGCTCTCTTTTTGACCTCTCTCCTGCTGGAGATAAGTTGGTCATTTTGGATGATATTATGGAGGTCACCATGGAGGAGGGATCGTGGAACCTTATCGATAAATTTAATGGAGGTAGACCTGATATTGATGCCATAAGGATATGGGCGATGGTCAAATGGAAACCAAAAGTTTCTCTAGACATTGTTGCAATTTCTAACACATTTTTCTTGATTAAACTCAATTGCAAGGAGGACTCAAAGTGGATCCTTTGAGTAGGTCCTTGGTTCTTTGGAAGAAAAGGGTTGTTTCAGTGCAAGTGGGGGCCAAATTTTAATCCACGAACCTAGAATATTAATCTATCTCCTTTAAGGGTACGTCTTCCTAATTTTCCCTTCCATATCTGGCATGAAGACATCCTAAGGGGTATAGCTAAGGTGATTGGTGAGTTAGTGTTAATAGACTCGACCACTAGAGCAAAATATAGAATGATTTTTGCTCGAATGTGCGTAATTTTGGACCCGAAGGTGGAGTTTCCAGGTCATATTGATCTTATTTCCAAACACGATGTATGGACTCAAATGATAGTATATGAAAATAGGCTTCTTAAGTGTTCAATTTGTAGGAGGTTGGGCCACTCGACTAGTTTGTGTCCTACTAGAAAGGAGATTCTAAAGGGGAACTGAGTTAGAAAGTAGAGAAATTTTAAGTCTCAAGGCCATATTTAGTTGAGGCCATATGAGGCCTTAGGCCCCAACCAGTTTACTTTAGAGAACTCAGGACCCAACCAAATTGAGAGTGATTCCAGTACGATGGAATTTAGAAACCTAGAGTTGATTACTATTAATCAGTCTAGTGTTTATTATGGCCTCCTGTAGGTGGATAGAGCAGAGCTGGTGAATAAAACATGTATGTTGTCAAATTTTCTTTATAATTACTTTGAATGCTTAAATCCTTAAGATGCTAACCCTAAGGAGGAGAAATAAAATTAGGATGAGCCAGAGGTACTTGTACACCACTTAAAACCCATAGAAGTAGGGTTCACTTAGCTCTTCCACTTTTGAATGACTATGGATCTATTCGTGGGGGATAGGAACTCAGAAATTAGTAATCTCAAGTACTGACTTTGTCCTTACCAAGTGTGCATCATTTAGAGTTATGGAACTTATGTTTGAGTTGTTTTATTTCATACCCAAATCTTTTACTAACCTAGATCTAGCTAGAGTCTACTAGTTAGCCTGGGCTCTGATACCAATTGTAACAACCCCAATTGTTACACCCTCTTATCCATATTTTTTTATATCTAAATACATCTTTCATGAGGCAAGGTACACAATCATAATCTAAGATATAATTATTCCATTTGGATTGTAAGTTATTAATGCAAACAACATCAAGAGATACTAATACTTGATCAGATTCACTCTTGAGTAGAAGTGACCAGCTTCTATGAAACCCTCATACCCATCGGATATGAGAACATTTGCCAAGCATTATATTTCATCCCTCTTAAAAATAGAAATCACCCTTAACCATACTATCCACCAAGACCAGTATATAGGCGAATGTCTTGAATATGGAAGCCCATAATAATGAAATAACCTCAATAATGGTCATTCATAGATCTTATATTTCTACCCACATCTTCTCGATGGGGTCACTAAGATAAAAAAATCACTACACGTGATTAAAATTACATAATCCCTGGAATGCCATATTATTTGTTTGGTGATTGATTGTCATCCTCCCAAATGTATTGAGTGCTTGGTTTGCTTCTAATTTACTTAAATTAATGGTAATGATCTGTCTAGTATTGTTGTGTAGGTCCTCCATAAGTTTTACCTCTACACTATTGTAATCAATAAGAAATAAAATTGTAAACATTCATTAAACATCATATATTTATAAATAATTTTCATTACTTGATCAATTTCCAAATCATATATCACCTAACATATATTGGAGGTGAATACTACATTAGAAGTATTCTTTTCAATATATAAATAAGCATGTAATCTAAAATACATCAAATATTACAACTCTTGGCTGTTTATACATCACTAATTTCAGCCATCCATAATTACAATGAAACTATCTCAAAACATGCTTATACAAAATGAATAGTATAATAGTCTTCAATAATTGTTATCCGGTCCTTCTTTGGAATGTCTTGAATCTCCATGGTGTGAGAGATGATAGTGAAGGGATCAGGACAACTTGGATGCAAAGTATGCCAAATGCATTGCAAGAAAACATGCTAACCATATATATATAATCATGCTCCAAACATTTACCAAATGCATAACACATTCTAAGAAATCACCAAGCATGAATCACATAATCATCCATATTTAGTATTCTCACAATAAGCATTAATTAATAATCTCAACCATTATTTGTTTGGATTACTACCAAACATAAGGAAGAGTCTCATACCTCTTCCCAAGGAAAGGATACCAATCCATCCTTTCCCAAAACTAGAAGACACTCTTCCACTCTTCTAGTTAATTCCATTCAGTTACAATTTTCATTATAACACATATGATGCACAATATATCATTACTTTGTTCATTCAATCAATCTAATTAATAGATTCTAAACCTCTATTCAAAATACATATGATTTCAAAGTTTATAAAATGTTCTACTTTATGATAACAAAACCCATATTTTCATCAATAAGGGAAATAGATCTATACATCAAATACAACTTATTTAGTTGATTTCCCTCTTCTACTTCCACATAATAAATCCAATGCTCATAGTAAGTTAAATATTGCAACTTGAACTCAAAATAATCCTATTTAATATTACATTAAAATTGAAATAAAATTTCTTAATCAAAATAACTAATATTAATGGTTTCTATATTATACAAAACCATTCAATTCTTTGCAAATAAACATTGAAGACACCCCTAAGTTTCGTATTCGCTCGAATGCAGACATTATGGTCAACCTAGATTATTATGACTGTATTTTACTATAAACACATGCTTAAAATTCTTCATACTACATGTGGATGACATCCTCCACCAATCCCATCGAAGAAAATGATATAGAATTCATATGATTAAAGCATCATAAATACTAATTTACTCTCTGATGGACGATGATGCTATGGTTCTAAGGTTGAATAGGTGGAAGATCTAATTTGGATATACATGCAAGGTACAAGTGAGCAGCCACCCCGTGCGATACTATGGTGTGGTGACTACAATCTGCACAACCATTATAGAAACAAACAGAAGCCTCGACGCTGAGGAAACATGGCTTGTAAAACAAATTTTGATTCATAATTGCTACACCCTCAAGTTTATAATATGTGCACAGTATAAAACCAGCTAAAGAGGTGACCACATTTAATTTATGAGGAACCAAACATTGTGCTAGCATCTGCAAAGTACTATGATGGTTTCAGGATGGCAAACGTATCTTATCAAGGGCTCAATTCATTCGTCGAAGGAGTATCCAGTACACTATGGAATCTTAGTGTTCAGAAATTCATACATCAAAGGTTTACCTACAACATGGTGATGCTATTAGAAAAGATGTTGACCACATTTTTTTGCTTTATTTCTTTCAGAAAAGATGCTTCTATATATATTTTTTATTTATTTATTTTTTATCTTCTTTTTCTCACCCCAAGTTAAAGCTTCCTTTAATATATATAAATATATTTTAATGGAAAGGGAATCCATAGAGATAAGAGTAGAATATTATCCACTATTTCAACCTTCCAAAAGTAGCCATGCATGTGTAGGAAAATTTGATTATTTAAATCCATAATGTAGTTTTTTTTTTTCTTTTCATATTTTAATCCAATTTAAAATTGAACAAGCTTATAAAACAAAATACCTAATTTCCTTCTAAAATAGGATCAACTAAATCCAACAAGCATGATCAAAAAACTAAATTCTTTACTTTAAAAATTGCTCAATCTAAAGATTTCACAAAATCATTGCATGATATTCTTTTCAATATTTTCTAGAATATTTTGTAAAATGTAAAACATTATTAATGTGCATTTTCAAAGTAAAATTCAATTAAACCAATATCATGCAAATTAATCATGAAATAAAACATAAACCACACACTAATGGCATACAAGCACTCAATGCATGTGCCTAGTATCACACATCACCATTTTTCCTTTGATTGGGTGGGACTTTTTAGAGTAATACTCAAGTAACACTGCCATCAGGGAGGTAACTAGTGATGATAGGAATATGAGCTTTATCTGTTGAGTTGTCATAGTCATCATTTCCATTCTCATATCTTAGTGGTCAGTATTCCACCTACAAGAATAAATGTTCCTGCAATCAAGCAACGCAACATCATTTTATTTTGAAAAATACATTGCAAATATATTAGGCATTAAAACCAACTATCACTAAACAAATAACATCTTAAAAATAGTCCTCTAAGGTGGGATGTGACACACTCCCCCCTTAGATTAGACACAATCCTCTATTTTTTCCTACATTATTACATAACAATCAATAAAACATAGTTTTTGGCATAGTTTCCACTTTGTATAAGTGGTCCATAGTTCAACTTGTATTGTTACATAGCATTATTAAATAAATAAGGAAAGTGTATTTTCATATCTTCCACTTTTTTCCAAGTGGAATTATTTTTAGAATACTAGTCCCACTGGACCTTGCACTAATCAATATTACACTTTCTCATAGTCTTGGAACACAATTCCAAGATCTTCATAGGTCTCACTTCAAAGGTTTTTAGATCTGCCATTTGTAAATTAGAAACATCTAACACATGATTAGGATAAGTAATATATCTCCTAAGTAGGAATACATGAAAAGTATTATGGATATTTGACAGGTTAGGTGGTAAGTCAAGCCGATAGGCCACATAAATTATCTTCTCCACAATATCAAATGGACCAACAAATCTAGGATCCAATTTTGTTGATTTAATGGCACTCTTCTTAGGTTTTACTCTTAGAAACACTCTATCACCTATGAAGAATTCTCTAGGGGTTATTTTTAAATCTGCATGACTCTTCTGTCTATCCATTGTTTCCTTGAGCCTTTGACGGATTAGTCTTAGCTGTTCTTCCATTATTTTGACCATTTTGGTCCAATGATAACCTGATCCTTAGGATTGTCCTATGATAATGGAGTTCTGCACTGTCTACCATAAAAAGCTTTGAAAGGGGCCATATTCAAGAAAGAATGATAGTTATTATTATAAGTAAACTCAACCAGATACAAATAGTCTTCCCAACGAGACTTTTGGTCCATGTAATACATGCGTAGCATATATTCCAAAACTTGGTTAACCCTTTCTGTCTGTCCATCCATTTCAAGATGATATGTAGAACTGATATTCAAAGTTGTGCCAATTTCATGATGGAGATATTTCCAGTAATCAGAAGTAAACCTAGAATCCCTATTAGAGATAATCATCTACTAAAATCCATACAACCTGAATATTTCTTTTGCAAATTTATTGGCAACAACTACAACATCATCTGCAGTACATCCTGGTATGAAATGTGCAACCTTAGTGAGTTTATCTACTATAACAAAAATTGCATCATGATGATATTTTGTCTTAGGCAAACCGAAAATAAAATCCATTGATATTACTTGCCATTTGTGAGTGGGTATAGCATGTGAAAACAATTTTCCTGCTGGATGCTCATGTTCAACTTTCACCTTCTGACACTGTAGACATCGTGCTACAAAATTAATGATATCTTTCTTTATGCCAGACTAGTAAAAGGTCTTTTTCATATTTTCCCTCATCTTGGCTCCTCTAGGATGAGTATAATAAGGAGAATTATGTGCTTCTTGCATGATAAATCTCCTCAAATCACCCAATTTAGGTATGACTACTCGATCTCTAAAGCATAAAAGTTCATATTTCATGCTATAATATTGGTTTTCATTCAAGTTTTGCTCTATATTAACCCAAATTTTACTACATTCATGATCCTAACACTGCATATTTATGAATTGCCCTATTAGATCCACATGACTACGAGTCAATGCAGCTATGTGCTTCTTCCTACTTAAGGCATCAGTGAATTTCTTTTCTTTTCCTTTGATATACTCAATGCCAAAATCATATTCTTCTAAGAACTCTATCCATCTTATTTATCTAGAATTTAGTAATGGTTGAATGAAGATATACTTCAAAATCTGGTGATCAGTTCTTAACTCAAATGGTCTACCAACCAGACAATGTCACCCAATTTTCAAGGCATGCACAACTACAACAAGTTCTAAATCATGAGTGGCATAGTTAAATTCATGATTTTTGAGTTTCCTACTCATATGCTACTACAAAATCATCTTGGGATAAGACTCCTCCTAACCTTTACAAAGAGGCATCAGTGCAAACTAAAAAATTTCCTATGGGATCTGAAATATTTAGAATAGGAGTTGAGGTTAGTTTCTTCTTAAGAAAATTAAATTCTTCTTCACACTTTTATTTCAATTTAAACTCCTTCCCTTTCTTCTGAAGGTTAGTTATTGAATAAGAAATCTTAGAGTAGTCTTTAACAAACCTCCTATAATATCCTGACAAACCCATGAAGCTTCTTACTTATGTCACATTTGTTGGGGGTGGACAATTCAAAATGACTTCTATTTTATTTGGATCAACAATGATCCCATCCACTGATATAATATGCCCCAAGTAATGCACTTGTGGAACATAGAATTCACATTTAGAAATTTTTTTGTAGAGTTATTTCTTCCTTAAAATTTCTAGCACTATCCTCAAGTGCTTATCATGTTCCTCTCTATTACGAGAATAAATCAAAATGTCATCCAAGAATATCAACACAAACTGATCCAACTATTTTCTAAACACACTATTCATCAAATTAATTAAAGTTGCTGGTGAATTTGTTAATCCAAATGGTAGGACTGTAAATTCATAGTGCCCATATCTAGTTTTGAATGCGGTTTTATGTATATCTTCTTCTTGGATTCTTAGTTGATGATATCCAAATTTTAGATCAATATTTTTGAAAATGGTGGCATGTTTTAGCTGATAAAATAAATCTTCTATCCTTGGCAATGGATATCTGTTCTTGATAGTTGTCTTGTTTAGCATTCTATAATCTATGCATAGCCTTAATGAACCATATTTCTTCTTCACAAATAAAATAGGTGCTCCCCAAGGCAATACACATGGTTTTATCAACCCTTTTTCTAGAAAATCTTAAAGTTGCACTTTCAATTCCTGCATCTTCTCCTCCTTTTCATGCGAACTTAGTTACTTTAATATGCTTTATATCATTGCCCATTTATTTCTTCATGTGGACCTTGTTTGCATGCTCTTCAGGATATTCATCCTCTCTAATTATAAACTCTGGATTATCCATCTCCTAATTGTATTTGTGGTGATGTTGTGGATTTATAGCTTGAAAAATTTGTTGAATTTGATCTTGCATTGTAGAAACCATGGCATTAAGGTTCTCCATATATTTATCTAAATTCCTAGAACTTTTTCCTATCTGTCTGGATTCAGGACTATCAAGATTAATTTATTGCAAGGTTCCTTTCCTATTACCTCTCAATATTGTCGCCATGTTTACCTAGAGTAAAAAATTGTATTAACTCTCACTAATTTTTGTAGTTGAAATTATAGACAACTATATTTCATCATGATTTATCAAGTAATCTATTACTACTAGATTCATTCTTTAGTTTAGTCCACTAACTCTGTTGTTGTCCATACACACTTGAAAATAAGGAGTAAGTCAAAAGATATAGATGCCGAGTAATTTCCCAAAAGAGTCTAAGGTACACCACTTAAAACCCATAGAAGGAGGGTTTTCTTAGCTCTTCCACTTTTGAATGACTATGGATCTATTCATGGGGGATAGGAACTCAGACATCAATAGTCCCAAGTACTAACTTTATCCTTACCAAGTGTGCATCGTTTAGAGTTATGGAACTTATGTTTGAGTTGTTTTGTTTCATGCCCAACCATTTTGCTAACCTAGATATAGCGAGAGTCTACTAGTTAGCCTGGGCTCTAATACCAACTGTAACAACATCAGTTGTTACACCCTCTTATACAATTTTTTTTTATATCTAAATACATATTTCATGAGGTAAGACACACAATCATAATCTAATATAGAATCATTCCATTTGGATTGTAACTTGTTAAGGAAAATAACATCAAGAGATATTAAGACTTGATCAGAGTCATTCTTGAGTAGAAGTGGTTAGCTTCTACTAAACCCTCATACCCCTCAGATATGAGAACATTGGCCAAGCATTAGATTTCATCCCTTTAAAAAATGGAAATTACCCTTAACCATACTATCCACCAAGACCAGTATATAGGTGAATACCTTGAAGATGAAAACCCATCATAATGAAATAACCTCAATAATGGTTATTCATAGATCTTATATTCCTACCCACATCTTCTCGATGGGGTCACTAAGATAAAAAAATCACTACACGTTATTAAAATTACATAATCCTTGGAATACCACCTTATTTGTTTGGTTATTGGTTGTCATCCTCCCAAATGTTTTGAGTGCTTCGTTTGCTTCTAATTTACTTAAATTAATGGTAATGATTTGTCTAGTATTGTTGTGTAGGTCATCCATAAGTTTTCCCTCTACACTATTGTAATAAATAAGAGATAAAAATTATAAACATTCATTAAACATCATATATTTATAAAGAATTTTTATTACTTGATCAGTTTCCAAATAATATATCACCTAACATATATTGGGGGTGAATACTACGTTAGAAGTCTTCTTTTCAATATATACATAAGCATGTAATCCAAAATACATCAAATATTATAACTCTTGGTTGTTTATACATCACTAATTTCAGCCATCTATAATTACAATGAAACTATCTCAAAACATGCTTATACAAAATGAATAGTATAATAGTCTTCAACAATTGCTATCTGGTCCTTCTTTGAAATAACTTGAATCTCCATGGTGTGAGAGATGATAGTGAAGGGATCAGGACAACTCGAATGCAAAGTATGCCAAATGCATTGCAAGAAAACATTCTAACCATATATATATATATGCAATCATGCTCCAAATATTTACTAAATGTATAACACTAAGAAATCACCAAGGATGAATCACATAATCATCCATATTTAGTATTCTCACAATAAGAATTAATTCATAATACCAACCATTATTTGTTTGGATTACCACCAAACATAAGGAAGATTCCCATACCTCTTCCCAAGGAAAGGATACCAATCCATCCTTTCCCAAAACTAGAAGACACTCTTCCACTCTTCTAGTTAATTCCATTCAGTTACAATTTTCATTATAACACATATGATGCACAATATATCATTACTTTGTTCATTCAATAAATCTAATTAATAGATTCTAACTCTCTATTCAAAATACATATGATTTCAAAGTTTATAAAATGTTCTACTTTATGATAACAAAACCCATATTTTCATCAATAAGGGAAATAGATCTATAAAGCAAATACAACTTATTCAGTTGATTTCCCTCTTCTACTTCCACATATTAAATCCAATGCTCATAGTAAGTTAATTATTGCAACTTAAACTTAAAATAATCCTATTTAATATTACATTCAAATTGAAATAAAAGTTCTTAATAAAAATAACTAATATTAATGGTTTCTATATTATACAAAACCATTCCATTCTTTGCAAACAAACATTGAAGACACCCCTAAGTTTCAGATTTGCCCGAATGTAGATATTATGGTCAACCTGGAATATTATGACTGTATTTTCATATAGACACATGCTTAACATTCTTCATACTACTGCGGATTATGTCCTCCACCAATACCATCAAAGAAAATGATATAGAAATCATATGATTAAAGCATCATAAATACTAATTTACTCTTCGAAGAATGATGATGCTATGGTTCTAAGGTTGAAAAGGTGGCAGATCTGATTTAGACAGACATGTAAGGTTCAGGTGAGTGGTCACCCCACACGATACTATGGTGCGATGACTACGATATGTGCAACCATTCCAAAAAAAATAGAAGCCTCAACACTGAGGAAACATAGCTTGTAAAACAAATTTTGATTCATAATTGCTACCCCCTCAGGTTTATAATATGTGTGCATTATTAAACCAGCTAAAGAGGTGACCAAACTTAATTTATGAGGATCCGAACATTGTGCTAGAATATACAAAGTACTATGATGATTTCATGATGGAAAACGTATCCTATCAAGAGCTCAATTCATCCAGAAAAGGAGTATCCAGTCCACTGTGGAAGCTTAGTGTTCAACGATTCATACATTAGAGGTTTACCTACAACATGGTGATGCTATTAGAATTGCTATGCCATCTTGAATTAGCATCTGGAGCATAAGTGGTCATATAAACAACATAAATAGAAACACACAATTTTGAGGCCTATAATCTAGTCATGGATTGAGACAACATGGCACCATTGAAACTTGTAAGAGGCAGTTCGATCTGCACTCATGGACTACGTCCTGGATAAGGTATACTTTTGGCTTACTTACAGTGATCAGGAGGACTAGCATTAGAATTATAAACCCCATAAAGTTTCCAATTTTGATCTAGGGACCATACCCTATGATTATAAAATTTACAATAGTCGGGTATCACATAGGACAAAGTAGAGGCTGATTTACGTAAGCCCAAAACTTAGGCACTTGATCATATGATAAAATATGACACGACTAGCTATCTATTTAGTAATGCAATTTTGTCAACAAGCTAAAAGTTTCAGATGCAAAAGAAATCAACTTGAATTGACATAAAGAAGGATTCGAATGGCGATAAGCAAGAAATAATTAATCTAGCCCTATGAAATTCAGTCACAAGGATTCTTTTGAAGAAAAATGTAAGTAGGAAAGTCCCAACTTGGAGTTTTGAGCAGTTGAATGCTTCCCTTGTGCCTCCTTAAGCTCTTCTTCTCTAGCTTTCTCCTTCCCACATAACATAGCCCCATTTTTTTCAATCTCAATGGTGATTTATAACTCTCTTTCTTCTTAGACAAGAAAGATGTTTCTATATATATATATTATTTATTTATTTATTTATTTTGCTTTCTTTATTTCATATTAGATGCTTCTAAATATATATATATATATATATATATATTATTTATTTATTTATTTATTTATTTTATCTTCTTTTTCTCACCCCAAGTTAAAGCTTCCTTTAATATATATAAATATATTTTAATGGAAATGGAATCCATAGAGATAAGAGCAAAATCTTATCCACTATTTCAACCTTCCCAAAGTAGCCATGCATGTGTAGGAAAAATTGATTATTTAAATCTACAAGGTAGTTTTTTTTTTCTTTTCATGTTTTAATCCAATTTAAAATTGAACAAGCTCATAAAAACAAACTACCTAATTTCCTTCTAAAATAGGATCAACTAGATCCAACAAGCATGCTCAACAAAATAAATCCTTTACTTTAAAAATTGCTCAATTTAAATATTTCACAAAATCATTGCATGATATTCTTTTCAATATTTTTTAGAATATTTTGTAAAATGCAAAACATTATTAATGTGCATTTTCAAAGTAAAATTCAATTAAACCAATATCATGCAAATTAATCATGAAATTAAACATAAATCACACATAAATGACATACAAGCACTCGATGCATGTACCTAGTATCCCCCATCACTATTTTTACTTTGATTGGGTGGGACTTTTTATAGTAATACTCAAGTAACACCGCCATCAAGGAGGTAACTAGTGATGATAGGAATATGAGTTTTACCCGTTGAGTTGTCATAGTCATCATTTCTCTTCTCATATCTTGGTGGTCAGTATTCCACCTACAAGAATAAATGTTCCTACAACTAAGCAATGCAACATCATTTTATTTTTACAAATACATTGCAAATATATTAGGCATTAAAACCAGCTATCACTAAATAAATATCATCTTAAAAATAGTCCTCTAAGGTGGGATGTGACAAATATGGCGAAATATTCTAGCTCTTCTCCCAAGCCAAATATGGCCAAGTCATTGGAGTGGGGAGAAGGTTCGTCAGGGGTAAAATATTCTCATCCAAAAACAAGAAGTTCCCAAAAGGGATTGGATGATGTTGGAGCGCCCAGGAAGGTGGGTAAGCCCTCTAACAAAAATGTAAGAAATAAGGAGGTAGAAGCAGATATTATAGATGGATTGCAAAGCTAGTTAAAATTTGAGAAAGATTCTAAAGGGAAGCAACTTAAACTAGATTCATTTTGTCACTCACCCCACTCTCTTGAGGGGGGCAATCGCTCCAAATATCGTAAATGAGACTCATCACATGAATATTAGAGGCTTGAATGGGACTGCTAAACAAAGAGTACTGGTGTCTCTAAGGAAAGAGTTTAAGCCAAATATTATTATTGTATAGGAAAAAAAAATGGATAGTTACAATGCTAAATTAATTAAAAAGAAAATTTAGAGAGAATCAAATTTTGTTTTCAACTCAGAAAATGGAGCTTCAGGAGGTCTGTTATGGATGTGGAACCTAGAAATTGTTGAAGGATCGACTGTTCGTTTCTGATAGAGTTAAAAATATTTTATTTTATTCCAAAGTATCAGGGGTCAAGTGGGTTACTTCGAATATTTATGCCCCTAACTCTCCTTAGAATAGGTTGGTATTCTAGGACTCCTTGCGAGTTATGAGAGAGATTTTTAACAAGGAAGCATGGCTTTTGGTAGGAGACTTTAATACCCATTTATACTTGTATGATAAGAAAGGAGAGACTCCAGTTTGCAAAAGCATGAAATACTTTACCTCTTTTGTGAATTCCAAAGAGCTTATGGATTTGGAGCTGAAGGGGTCTAGGTATATGTGGAGCAATCAACAATTGGGATACAAAAATATTCAGGTTAGGCTAGATAGAATCCTTATATCTAAGGAAATGCTACCCTTTTTTGGAGATGCATCTTTGAAATCTCTTCCTAAAGTGACCTTAAATCATAATCCTTTGGTGCTGGAGCAAGTTCAAAATTATCCATATTTTCCTAGGCCCTTCAGATTCGAGGCCATGTGGCTATCTCACCCAAACCTGAAATGTGAGATCAAGGAATGGTAGGCTAAGGGTTTTTCTGGCCTCCCTATTTCTCAAGTTGCATCGAAGCTGAGGTATATTAAGGCAAAGCTAAAGGAATGGAATAAATTCATTTTTGGTAATATTTTGTTAAGGAAAAATAAACTCATTGAGTAGCTCAAAGAAGTGGAATCCATTTCAGCTAGGTCGAAGGTAGTGGAGGCGGTGAGATCCAAAGAAAGAAGTTTGTTTGTGGATTTACACAATGTCTTGGCTGAAGAAGATATTATGTGGCATCAAAAATCAAGGAAGTTATGGCTCAAAGAAGGAGACCGAAACACAAAAAAATTTATACGTCTACATTGAGGCATAGGAGTCACAAGAGGATAAAGGAAATTAGAAATGCGGATGGTGATGTTTCTAAGAAAATTAATGAAATTAGGGAAAGTGCTACGAAGTTCTTCAAAGACTTGTTATGCTCCTCGGTTCCCAAAAACTTGCAAGTGGAAAATCATATTCTCTGTAACATCCTAGCACTAGTATTTGAAGATATGAACAAGATCCTGTGTAATCCCTTCAATGACGATGAGATCAGAAAGGCAATTTTCTCAATGGGAGGTCTTAAGGCTCCAGGTCTAGATGGTTTCTCGCCTATATTTTTTTAGAGGTTTTGGCATATTCTGGGTCCTAATATTTGTAATGCAATCAGAGAGGTCCAAAGATCTAATTTTATCTTGATCGATGTAAATTCCACCTTTTTGGTTTTACTTCCTAAATCCTCAAGTGCCAAAGAATTTATAGTTTATAGGTCGATTAGCCTATGTAATACGGTTTTCAAAATTCTAACTAAATCCATGGCCAATAGACTTAAAATTTTGCTCCCTTCGATCATTGATGCTCCGTAGAGTGGTTTCATGCCCCAACGATAGATTTTGGATGGTGTTATTGTTGTTCATGAGATCATCCACTCTACTAATAAAAGTGGGAGGTCCAGGACTCTTCTCAAGTTGGACATGAACAAGGTGTATGACAAAGTGGCTTGGAATTTTCTTCTTAGGATCCTTGATAGGTTTGGATTTAACCAGTTCTGGATGAGACTGATTAAATCTTGTATATCTTCAGCAATGTTTTTAGTAATTATTAATGGATTTACAATGGTCTACTTTCGTAGTAATAGAGGTCTACATAAGGGAGACCCTTTATTGCCCTACCTTTTTATTCTTATGGTTGAGGCATTGGGTAGGTCCATCAAAGCTAATTAGGTTATTCAAGGTTTGAAGCCAGCCCAATCAATAGATCCCATATCCCATCACCAATTCACTGATGACACTCTTCTTTCCTTCATGGCATCAATCCCTCAGGCTAAAGTGGTCAAATCAATTTTGATGGATTTTGAGAATGAGGTAGATCAGAAGGTGAATTAAAAAAATATATATATTTTTTTCTTTCACACCCCAATTGATAGGCATAGGAAGATAGCATATATTTTGAGGTATTGGTTCCCTTCCCTTGGTTTATCTTGGGCTACCACTATTCGAGGGTGCATCGAAACCATCGTTGTGGGATTCAGTAGTTGAAAGAGTTCAAAATAATTTAGCAGGGTCAAAGCCACTTTACAAAGCATCTCAGTGTACTTACTCTCCTTGTTCAATATTCTGAGGAAATTTATCGATAAGTTAGAGCAAATCTAACAATCCTTCTTATGGTCAGGGGCTAAAGAGAAGAAGAGATTCCATTTGGTGGCATGGGATCAAGTTTGTAGTAGGAAAGAAGAAGGAGGCTTCGGTTTGAGAAGGCTAAGAATTTTGAACAGAGGATTTATTGCAAAATGATCTTATAAATTAGTTTAGGATGACAATGTTAGTTGGGTTAATATTGTGAAGGCTAAGTATCTTGGTGATAACAATAATTTCTTGAAATACCAAGCTCTTCTGGTGGGGTTTGCTTTTTGGTTTAGCATAGTTGGTAGTCAGGTGGATGTGCATAAAGGCCTTCATTGGGTGATGGAGGATGTTTATTCTATTGCTTTTTGGGAATATTTTTGGGCCTCGCCATCCCCTCTTGAATATTTCCTAACCTTCACCTATTTGAAGCCAATCATAGATAGGTTCTTTGGTCCCAAAGTTTCTGACTTTTTAGAATTATTCAATGGTCATCTTTGATGGAAGTCCTTTGAATTCCCAAATATTTCTCAGGAGGAGAAACTTGCTTTTATAAATTTAAAAAACTCCATAAAATGGTTCCTAACCCCGGGTACTGGTCTTCACGATAGGCTGGTTTGGGGTCTTGAGAAAGATGGCCAGTTTTCAATTAAGTCTGTTTATGGTTGCTTGGACTATAATTCGAATCCCTGGTTCCTGATGAATCAAGTCTGGATTAAAGACCCGACACCAAAAGTCAATGTGTTCTTTTGGTTGGCCTTACTCTTGATAATCTTTAAAAATAGGGAATTATTTTCTCTAAAAGGTGCTTCCTATGTGGCAGGGCTTTTGAATCATCTTTCCACTTATTTTTCCATTGTGTCTATACCCTTGAAATCTTCTGTTAGTTATTTTTGGAGTTGGGTGTTTCTTGGGTTCTTCCCAACATGCTAGAGGACCTCGTTGTTCAATGGTTCTCCCCCTTATCCTCTCCCCACCTACTCCAGTTTTAGAAATTTGGGTTACCCCATATTTGTTGGCAGGTGTGGAAGGAAAGGAATGCCCATGCCCTTAAAAATATTTGCCATCCTAATTCATTGGTCTCCTCGAGGGCCATTGTAGATATAGTGGAAAATATGAAAGCTTTAAAACTGGATTCGAAAAGTTGTGAAGAGAAGATCGGTTTGGAGAGATCATTGGGGTTTTTAATTCAGCCTCAGAATATAGTGAGTAGGGTGAGTTAGGATAGGGCTAGCATGATTTGGGAACCCCCTCCATCAGGTTGGATAAAATTCAACTTTGACAAAGCTTTTAAAGGGAACCTAGGTTTGGTCGGTGCAAGGGTTTTTTTAAGAAACTCGGAGGGAAAAATACTTCTTGCCTTTGCTAAAAACTTGGGTCACCAAACCAGCCATTTCGCTAAATCTCAAGCATTATTTCAGGGTGTTTCCTAACTAAACTGGGTGAATTGTAGGAAACTAATCATAGAAGGAGATTCACTCAATGTTATCAACATGATTAATGGCAACCAAAATCCCTCCTGGACTGTTGCAAATTTTATAATTGAATCCAAGAGAATGATTTAAAATTTAGAAGTCCAATTCAAGCACAAGTTTAGGGAAGGTAACAAAGCTGCAAACTTCTTGGCTAATCAAGGTCTTATGCAGCAAGATATTCACATTTGGATATGTGATTTCCTAGATGGCCTTAGATCATTGGACAATGAATTCAAAAAAACATCAAACTAGAGTTAAAATACTTACGGTGGGTGTTTGGAACCCTCCCCATTGGATGTTTTTTTTTTTAATGTTTTTTTCGGGCCTGCATACCCAATTTTTTATCTCTAATAATCCATGCGGGTTTGCGTGCTGCCTACATTTTAATATATGTTTGGCTTAGGTGTCTGGGTTTGTTCAGCTAGTATATGTTGGTTTAGAAGTGGGTATTTGTGTCCAAGGGTGGATTTAATGTTTGAAGTGTCCTCAGTATCCTTGTGGCTGGAGATTAGCTTCTTTTTGTTATAAGTTTTGGAGGTCCTTTCAAAACTCTTTTCGTCCAACTAATCAAAAAAATAACATTAAGTAATGGTACAGCTCCTAAAACACCAATTTATCCAAATACACTCCAAAACAATTATTATGCTATGAATTACTCACATTTCTTTGAAAGCTCAACATATGACATGTGATCAACCCTATATTTTTGGACTATTTTGTTGTTAATTTATTTCAATTATATGTTTTACTTTCTTGTTGGTCTGGGTGTAGGAATTTGTGTCCAAGGGTTTTTTGGCTTTAATGTTTGAAGTGTCCTCAGTCTCCTCGTCGCTGGAGATTAGATTCTTTTTGTTATAAGGTTTGGAGGTCCTTTCAAAACTCTTTTCGTCCAACTAATCAAAAAAATAACATTAAGTCATGGTACAACTCCTAAAACACTAATTTATCCAAATACACTCCAAAAGAATTATTATGCTATGAATTACTCATATTTCTTTGAAATCTCAACATATGCCATGTGATCAACCCTATATTTTTGGACAATTTTGTTGTTTCTTTATTTTAATTATATGTTTTACTTTCTTGTTGGTCTGGGTGTAGGTAGTTGTGTCCAAGGGTTGGTTGGCTTTAATGTTTGAAGTGTCCTGAGTCCTCCTCATGGCTGGAGATTAGCTTCTTTTTGTTATAAGGTTTGGAGGTCCTTTCAAAACTCCTTTTGTCCAACTAATCAAAAAAATAACATTAATTCATGGTACTCCTAAAACACTAAGTTATCCAAATACACTCCAAAACAATTATTATGCTATGACTTACTCACATTTCTTTGAAAGCTCAACATATGACATGTGATCAACCCTATATTTTTGGACTATTTTGTTGTTACTTTATTTCAATTTTATGTTTTACTTTCTTGTTTACTTAGTATAATACTTTGTCTTTTATTATTTCAATTATTTTTCATTATCTTTTATTGCTTATTCAATCTATTCTTATTTTTCCAATTCTAAATATCTATTAAATAATTATTTTTTAGATGGTGAACATGACATATAGTTATAAATCTATAATGTTATATTCTTCATATCAATATCTCATGATAAAGATCCAGTTGTCTAAAGAACATTCAATGAAAGTAATGCAATATTTTATTCATTTTTCTTTGTTAGTTATTTTTTTTTTATATTAATTTTTTAAATCTAAAGTGAAAACGCTTCTAGATGATGAAACCTATGTTCTCAATTCAAAATTATGTCATCTAAATATTTGTTCTTCTCTTTAAAATTTAAATAAATGTATTTATTATAGGTAGTAAATATGATTGAATAAATTATACTTGACTATGTTTTTCATAGATTACAGTATGACCTATATTTGATACAAAGATCCATAGAAGCCATGATTATCAAGTCATAATGTGCAAAATATTAAATATATAAAAAAAGAGGTTTTACTTATAAAAGTTTTAAGATTTTTACATTAGCAAATAAAAACACTAATAAAAAAGATTTGGAGGTCCTTTCAAAACTCCTTTTGTTCAACTAATAAAAAAAAATAACATTAAGTCATGGTACAACTCCTAAAACACTAAGTTATCCAAATACACTCCAAAACAATTATTATGCTATGAATTACTCACATTTCTTTGAAAGCTCAACATATAACATGTGATCAGCCCTATATTTTTGGACTATTTTCTTGTTACTTTATTTCAATTATATGTTTTACTTTCTTGTTTACTTAGTGTAATACTTTATCTTTTATTATTTCAATTATTTTCCATTATATTGTATTGCTTATTCAATCTATTCTTATTTTTCCAATTCTAAATATCCATTAAATAATTATTTTTTAGATGGCCAACATGACATATAGTTATAAATCTATAATGTTATATTCTTCATATCAATATCTCACGATAAAGATCCAATTTTCTAAAGAACATTCAATGAAAGTAATGCAATATTTTATTCATTTTTTCTTTGTTAGTTATTTTTGTTTATATTACCTTTTTAAATCTAAAGTGAAAACGCTTCTAGATGATGCAACCTATGTTCTTAATTCAAAATTATGTCATCTAAATATTTTTTCTTCTCTCTTTGAAATTTCAATAAATGTATTTATTATAGGTAGTAAATATGATTGAATAAATTATATTTGACTATGTTTTTCATAGATTACAGTATGACCTAGATTTGATACAAAGATCCATAGAAGCCATGATTATCAAGTCATAATGTGCAAAATATTAAATATATATATAAAAAAAGGTTTTACTTATAAAATTTTTAAGATTTTTACCTTAACAAATAAAAAGTAATAAAAATGAAAACCAAGAATCTTGAAATAAGAATACAAAATGGAAGAGTTAAACTAAATAACTATGTTCATGTTCAAGTTCAACAAAAATTGTAATATTAAAATTTGAAAAAAGTTTTGAAAAATCATATCATTTCCTCATCTTCATATTATCCACAAAATGAGAGAAAGGTTGAGGAACCCTATTAAGCACTAATTTTAGATAGAAAAAAGTACAGGATAGATCAAAATGACATCCATCATATTGAAATTCAATGAATCCATTTTGATATTCAATGAATCCATTTTGATATGACATATTGCACCTACTTCACCATGTCCATAATCATTCCCATGTTGAAATTATCTAATTGCTTCTAAAATTCCTAACACAAACAATTTACAGTTATTTTCATAGTTTTAATTGAATATTTCCATGATGGTGGGCATGTTCTTCAGTGATATTTCTAGGGTTTTAAAATGGGCTACTAATTTTATGAATTATTCTTTTAGGAAAGGACAAAGTGCATACAATATTTCTTTAATTTTTTATGTTTCTAATTATTATATTAAAATTGGTACAATCCATTGTAGTTCATAAACATGTTAACAAAATCACGAAGGATAGAGAATTTAAATATATTATAGCTCCACAGACACGGTGAACAAAATCACGAAAGTTAGAAAATTTAAGTTTTAAATTTTTGGGATATTATTTTTTAAAACTTAGTTTCTTAGGTGTTGAAAATGGACCTTAAAGTCTTAATTTTTATTAAAAAAATGTTTTGTATTTGTTAATAGTATGACAATATATTATGAGAAATTTTTAAATTGGACATACAGTATGGAAACAACCTCACTATTTTAACATTATGATCATGTTATCACGGTATTAGAGTGAAACTATATTATTGTTATATTACAACAAAGTGTATGTACTATCTCATTATGAGAGTGTCCATTGTGTTCTATGGATTTTAATTGATATATTTTATTTATTATTTATCCACAATAACTTAGATATCTAATACATATATATTTTTTATTTTTTATTCATTTAAAATTGTTATTCATTATTTTTATAACTAATGATTATGAATTACATTTTTTTTATACTTTTTGTTGTAAAAATTTAAAATCGTTAAAATCTAGAAGTTTTAATATCCATTTTGAAATAGTTTGTATAAAACATATGCTTTGTTAGAAGGATGTAGATTATACTTGAATAATATTATTGGTATTGTTTATATATATATATATATATATATATATATATATATATATATATATATATATATATATATATATATATATATATATATATATTATCTAGCTATCAATGATGAAATGTTTATTCTTGAGCTTGTATATAGCACTTATCTTATTGATCATAGAAATCCATTTAATTATCTTCACTACACCTATAAATTTAAAAGGAAGTCGAGGCATATTATTCTACACTAGATAGAAAAGTATTGGGTTGATCAGTCAACATCCACTCCATTGAGCATTAGAGAATCCATTATTGTCATGAAATATTGCACACAATCCACCATAACAATAATAGTACACATGTTGAAAAATCATTCCTTTTGTTCCATTACTATTGGAATTCCCAATGCAAGTGGGATATTCATGGTGGTTGAGTAGTTCATTTTTTTTTAGAATCATATTCTTTAAGGATGTTTTTAAAATTTTGAATTTGACTATTAGTTTTATGAATTTGAGATCATAATATTTAGGAAATTAACATTGCAAAACGTTGAATGTGGTGAATATGATGAATAAATCTTTGAAGGATAGGAAAATAGTAAGTTTTAATATTTTGTAATGTAATTTGACAAATGTGAATACATAGGTGCTAAAAATGGATCTTAAAATATTATGCTTTATAAAATATGGTCTTCAAAAGTAAATTTCTAATACCATAATGAATATTGTCTAAATATTTTTGTTTTAATTATTTATATGGTTTGAAACAACCAACTCTGTGTACATCATTATTGTATTATCATGGCATTTCAATCTAATTACAATTTTGTGATATTACAACAAATCATATTATTAAATGCTACCTTATCATGGGAATGCCCATGACATTGTGAAATTTTAAACTTGGGTTACATGCTTAGTATTACATATTTTTAATGTTTCTCCATAATGTTTTATACATCTAGAGAAGAATTGCTTATTCCATTTATTCATATTTTAAGATATTATTTATTATTTTTCAATTGATATATGCAAGTTACTTCTTTGTATCGATTTTGTAGTTAGGAAATGTTATAAATTTTTTAAAACCTACAAGATAATTTCTTTTTAGATACATTGTAGAAGCTTATATATTGTACTAAGTATGCTAAATATACTTAAAGAACCTTACTAATAAATCCTTAATGATCTAAATGATATATATTATCCTAAGTTTATGCATAAGGAATTGATTATGATTGAGGTTTTATTAGATGAAATTAAATTATATAAACTAACATATGGTTGTAGAATAAATTTCACTTTTGTATGTAAAATCCTTCATCCGAGGTAAGGAATTGGTTGCATATTTTAGGGCCATAAGTGTCATGTTTACAACTAAGATAGGATGATCAAGTCTTATGTTTTTATTGTGTTCTTTCAAAACTCATCTCTTGAATAATAGAACCTACTTGTTGACTAAGTTTGACTATTGAGTTACACTTATGAAATATACTATTTGTTACATGGAAAATTTTGAGAAGATATTTATTTTTTTAATTATTTAGTATAAATGAGTATATGATAAAATATAGTTAGACATATTTTCAATTAGAAATTTTTAGCATTTAACTATATTAATTTTAAAGTATAAAAATCAACTTATTTGATTAATTACCTTTTTTTTTTATTTTTTTATTTTTTTATTTTATTTTTATTTTTTGGTATATGGAAGCAATGGTTACAATCACGATTTTTAGTAACTACCAGCACAGCTGGTAGGGTTCAAACTATCTACGAAGGCTCCGAGGACTTCCACCGTCTCGGTACATGGTAACCCGGCGTGAGATGACCGTGTCAGATAGGGCTCATGAGGGTTTTCTCCGTGAGGGTTTCACTCCTGCTTCATATTTGACGCTCTGAATCCCTTTGAGCAGGAGGCCTCATTTCTCCCATTTTGGATCTAGCTGCTAGGCATGCTTAGTTTCTCTGATGTGGTTTGTGACCAGGGTGTTTTGCTTTTTGGGGGTCTTGTTTGTATATTCTGCTCTCTTATAGGTTAGGCATTATCACTCTTATCTAGGGCAGAGGATCGAATGCTGACCCAAACCTGTAGGGGAATGAAATGAAAATTTTTGGTTGTTGACCCCTTGGCTGGCTCTTGCTCTGGTTTGTGGATGTGTTGGGTGGCTGCGTTTCTCAGGTTGTTTACTAATTTTGGGGACTTGGTTGGATTGTGCAGCATTTATTCTGGTTTTGGTAGTTTCATATTTTTTTTTTCTTTCTAGGGAGAGGAAAGGGCCATCTACCGATCTAAATCCATTGGGGTGATCTTGGTATGGTGTTTGGCTGTAGAAATATGACTGTGTTCCCTTGGATAGCTTTGGCTTTGATGGCTTGGTTGCTCTGTTTGGATGGTTCTTGTATGGTTTTATTGCTAGGGTTCTCTACCAGTAGTGGGTTCATGGTTGATTTGTGTCACTTTCTTTCGGGTTTAGTAATTTTTTACCGTATCTGGTTGTTTCAAGCAGAGAGGGCCAAATACCAACTCAAACCAGTTGGGGTGAAAGTGGGTTGTTAAGCTGTGGTGGATTTTTTCTTTTAGTCCCATGTCTCTAGTGGGTTTCCTAGCTTTGGTGGTCTATAGAGATCTCTTTATATAGTTCCAACAATGGTTGTGTGTTTGATCCCAGGGTTCTAAGGCTTATTTTTTTAGGATCTTACCCTTCTCTCTCTCAGGTGCGATGCGAAATGTTGCTATCCATTTTATTGTACCTGAGAGTAATTGTTCTTGAAACATTTTTGGTTGGCTCTAGTGGGATTTGCAGGTTTCATGGAATTTCTTGTGCAGATCTCCTGAATGGTTTTTATGCTATGGATTTTTTTGAAGTGTTGTTTTCTTAAACCGACTATCATCATGAGGGGTTCTCATATTATGTGCTTTTTTGGATATAGTTTTTGATTGTGATGACATGATTTCTTTGTTCTTCTTTCTTGTTAGGTGGTAAATGCTTTAATTTAGGTAGTTTTTATTTGTAAATTTATTTTTAACCATAGCATTTTCATTATTCTATTGTTTTTCTCAATTTATTTAGATTCAGAGCACACAGTGGCTTGACCATGGGATAATATCTTATGTTTGCTTAATAAAAATCTATGGCTTATTTACTAGGAGGTTGTTTCATTAGATTTTTAGATTTGATTCGTGGAATCTAGCTCAGTCTTTCTTAATGTATATTGCTAGATCTAAGGTTTGGGGGTGCCTTCCAAAACCCTACTTGTAATAGGTTTGGGGACATTTTTAAAACCCCTTCTATTATCAATAAAAAAAAATTACGAATATTAATTTGAAAAATATAAATTTTGCTTCAAATTGAATACCTCTCCTTTGAAGTTGATTTCTAAACCTATTAGAAGGATAGGATCTATTACCTAATAAATGACTACTTTTCTTGTGCTATGAGTTTATTTTTAGCTATGCCCATCTCCTAATAAATAATTTCAAATATGCTCATCATAAAGGCAAGAAGTAATGATTCCTTTTAATGTCTAATAGAGGTCAACAAATTTGCTATGCATTTTTAATTATGAAATTATTTATATGTTTTATTGTTGACTATTTTATAAGACAATATGAGAATAATAAATAAACACAACATTTATTAAGTTTCCCACAAAGGTCTCCATTAAAGACAATGCATTGAAGAAATAAAAACATCTTGGAATGAATCTTGATAATAATACTTGGAAATGATAATATTCTTGGAATTATTTTTTATCAAGCTATTTGAACTTTATTTAAGAATACCCTATATAATTTGCATTCAAGTTTTAAAATATGCAACTCTTGAAGAAAATATAGCACATAGTCTAATCAAACTATTTGTTAAAGATAGTAAAGTGAGCATATTTGGGATCAAGAATCAACGATATAATCAATTTGACACAACTTGAGTGGGCCTAATGGTGGAGACTTTGGAATCTAAGTAGAGGTCAAAAATTATAGGGGGTAAGGTTTTATACCATGTTTTGGTAATCAAAGTATGGTTGGATAATTATATACTAGGTAAACAATATCCTCCATGATTTTAATGGGTTGTACCCTATGATTTGGTAATCGAAATTATGGTTGTATAACCATATATTGGGTAAACAACATTATTTATGAATGTCATCTCATATGGCCTATGGTCTCAAAGACGCTAAAAACTACTTTATTTTTTTACTTTTTACAATATCATTATAAATATTTAACTAATAAAGTTAGAATTATTATTTCAACAATTATTTTCCATTAATAAACAAAATTTATAAAATGTATATATAACTTGACAATCTTGTGCCTGTATAGGAAATACATACTTGGGTTTCATTTCAAAAATTCTAACATGGATGGTTTTTAAGGTCAAACTGATATCTTCTTTGCTAATAAAATAATGCATTATATCCATATCTTCCTTACTAATCCCTTTCCTCTCTAAATATCTATGGTAGGGATTTGATCTTACCCCTTTTCTCTATATTCTTATAACTAATGTTTTGCAATG
The DNA here is from genome assembly GCA_028583015.1 of Wollemia nobilis. Taxonomy (NCBI): domain Eukaryota; kingdom Viridiplantae; phylum Streptophyta; class Pinopsida; order Araucariales; family Araucariaceae; genus Wollemia; species Wollemia nobilis. Next base: position 3,642,502 of record JAQPPZ010003192.1, on the reverse strand, counting down.
CATGTTTAAAAAGGCAATATGTCCAAAGCTAATATATTGTATAAGCCTATACAGATTCAAAACTTATATAAAATCTAAAATAATTTTAATATTGTTGGCCAATTATCTCAATTCTTATGTGGATAACAATTAATAAAGGAAAAGGTTGAAGTTTTTATGATCAATGTTGAAGATAAGAATCTTGAATCACCAACAATAGGCACTTGCCAATCATGATGAGATATCTAGGTAACATGGTATCCCATTTTATATTAATATATCATTATCCTATATGTGAATTTTTGTTATTAATAAACTTCATAACAAAATAGATAACCACATACTTGAAAACTTATATTTAAGTGGTAAAATTGATTTTATAAGCAAAATTTAACTTTACACACTCATGCATTCTACTCAACTTGTTAATTTCTTATGAAGTATAAGTCTTCCAATATGATTCCAAAGGTAGACATAGATTCAATAGTAGAGGCAAACTCTAATGTAGCTAATAGACATAGGTGTAGTTGATAGATCTAGACACATGTGTTATTTTTGGCAATATCATAAAGTAAATAAAGGCCAATGTATAGAAAATATAAAGACAAAACCAATAAATTTTTCAAATCCAAATACCTTATTTTTTATTCTCTTATTATTTTTATATTATGGTCCAAAAGTGTGAAAGTAGAATAAATTTATTTAGTGGATCCAAGTCTAGGGTTTGAAAAACTAAGATCCCATATATTCCAATGCATGCTTGTTAGGAAAGGTTGAATCAAGTAATGATAAACCAACAAAACAAAGGAGATAAATGGAAATATATGAGATTAACTTGAACATAATAGTTGATCCTATGGCTAGCCCATCTCATGATAGACTAGTAATTTTAGAAGAATGCATTGGATCCTTCCAACATGAGATGTTTAAATTAACCACAATCATGAGGAAAGAACATTGTATGATCATGGAGGAATAAGAAATGATTTTAGAACAAGTTGTTCAAATCAATATGTTGGAGACATCATTAGTAGAACTAAAATCCTCCACTACCATGGGCTTGTACAATAGTAATGATTCTATAAATAGATATCATATTCAAAATAAGTTGCAATTTACCAAAGGAAAATAAAATGAGGACAATCAATTACAAATAAAGAAATGTAGGCAATAATTACAAATATGGTGATAAAATAACCAAAACTGCAAAATAAATTATGTTAGGAATTATTACATCATAGCCCATGTGACATGAGAGTGGTATAACCACCCATCACAAGGACTATGCATGCACTATAGGACAAGGGTATTTGTAAAATTAGTTAGTGGTTTATTATACAAAAAATGGGTATTCAGTGTATTTAAATATCTATGATTATTAATGCAATTCATCAAAGTAGATTCTAACATTTGGAATTAGAGCATATATAAGGAAGAGTTATCTCTCCTTCTGGTCCTACTCAAGTTTCAAAATAGAGAAGCCTCAAAAGAGATCTCTATTAAAGAATAGGTCTCTAGGTAAAAGAGCATTGCCAAATATCAGAAAGATATAGTCTCATCAATACCAAATCCAATAACTTTGTTAATTTAGATATTATAGAAGCAACTCTTTAAATAGGTAAAAATAAATATCTATTAACTAGGCTCAAACTAATCCTACAAAATTAATCTAATACGACATCTTTTAGGCACAAAAGTGACTATGAGATATATCAAGAAAAATAGTTGCCCATCTTGGGCCATATAAAAGTATTCTTTCGAAGATGCTAAGGAGTCATTAAAGATCCTTCAAAAATTGTAAAATACTAATGCCAATGTAGTAATAAATTTACAACTAGACATGAAGAAAATTTCTATTGATAGCAAGTCAATCACAAGAAGCATACACTAAAATGTGAGGATAAACATATTTAGAAAAAAGAATTTCCTTTCAACGACCTATGATGTGATTAAAATATTGATCAAAACACATCAAATATTATATTTTTTGGGTCACTAAGGAAGTTAATATCATGTTTTCCCTATGAACAATCTTAGAAATGTAATGTTTCCAATATAGATGTTTGAGCTCAATATTCCAAAACCAAGTAGAATATATACATGAGCAGTCAAACAAATAATTCTCTTCTTCTCACAAGATTAAGTCCACTAAGAGAACCATCAATATTTTGGAATTACAACCCAATTTCAAAAAGTAAGAAACATATGAAGGGTGAGCATAATTCTTTTATTTTTTCCATGTGCAACTAAGGTGGATACAAGATTGAAAATGTAGAAACGTGCATGATGAACATTAAACAAAATGATCTCGTCATTGATAAATTAGAATGTTAATATATAAATTTATATTCTTGGAATATCTATAGATAATAATCATACACTTTAGTAGTATTTTATAGTATATATCCAAGGTAACCTAGACAAAGCAGTTTGAGAAGCCTAGACTAACCATATAAAGACTAGTAGATATTTTTACCAAAACAATAAAGGAAAAAGAGAAAAATATTTTTGTGAATAATGTTGGATCCAAAAGGTGTCTAAAAAATCTTCCTAAACATCCTCATAGATATTTAACCAAGACATTGACCTAAGATAAAAATCTAGGAATCAAAACATCTAAAGAAGTTTTGCCCAACATAGACACCACAAACAACATTTCATTGAGTTGTAATGTACAACTCAATTCATGTAGTTGGGATGATTTATTTCCTTAAATTCACATTGCATTAATCTCTTGGGAACCTCATTGCTCTAAAATTTTAACAAAGATCAAAGCTCAAAAATCAACTTAACATTAGAATAAGCAAATGTATTTTGCTTAGATGTATCACATTCAAACCAAGGTATTCTAAAAGGAATTTCTTATTTTACCAATGTCTACATGTGGACATTCAATAAGAATATTTGCATATAGTGTTTATTTTATCCCACATTAATTGTGGGGTGCTTATTAAAGCCTATATTTATTAGTTCTCCCATTTTATTGATTACAAGAGAATAAAAAAAGACTTATATTTTTAAAGAAAAATAAAATATTAGAATATTCTAGAGAATATTCCCTTTATTTTTTGTTTTGATTGGTAAGGCATTGTATTTCTCGCTAATTCGAAGCATCATTTAAAAATGAGAATAATATTATATATACTCATCCAAAAGAAATTTTCAAGGCTAATTTAGTAAAAGAAAATATTCAATTTTTGTGAAAGTTAAATATGGCTAGTGGTGCATTGAAGTTCTTGTTACCAGTTTCCCAACTATTAAGGGGATATTATTATACTTCATAGAAGATACATTTTAGAACATAGGTCAAGTTTTAAGAAGTATGGCAAGCTATAGGTGGAACCACTACCCATCCTAGTATAGAAGGTAAAAATTAGATAGAGTTTAATAAAGCAGATAGAAAAGCAAGGTTAATCATCATGTTCAAAGTAGTAGATGAAGTACATTTGGGATTCAACTATAGCCAAAGATGCATGGGAGAAACTACAAAAAAAAATTGAAGTAAAGTATCAAAATCAACTTCTATTTCTATAAAGCTAACTCCATTGCTTTTAGATGAAGAGTGGAGAAAAAATTAAACCTTTCATGAGGAAATTGTTGAATTATAAGCATTACTACAAGCATTGGGAGAAAAGGTATCTTATGAAACACTTGTTTGAATTATTTTAAGATATCTCCTTTATTCATAGGATGTATTTATGACTACATTAAATATCACTAAGCAAATACCATGCTTTTAAAATATAGTGAATCTAATTTAAAATATAGAGGTCTCAAATACAAAACAAGAAGGACAAGTTCTTCTTACAAATCAAAAGGGGAAGTAGCCATTCATAAGAGGCATAAAACCTCAACAACGATTCTAGCAATAGATATATAATTCTTAAGAATACAAATAATAGAAAAATGATACTTAAGGATGTCAAAAATAATAAAGAAAAAAATTTCACACATAAAAGATGTATGAAATTTTATAATAGAAGTGGCCACACAATGAAGGAATGTTGGAATTATCTTAATTTACAAATGGATCTCCTTCATGAAATATAAACCAACAACAAGATAGGTAATCATTAGATGAATTAAATCAAATTTGGAAAAGGGTGTAGTAAAATAGTATAGCCAAAGAAAATAAAGTTAAATAAGAAGAATAAAAAGATCATAAAGAAGAAGAAGGTGTGTTTGTTACATAAGCATAGCTAAGTTAGCATAATAATTTTTGGTATGACTCATAATAAACCAAATATATGACAAGTCAAGAAAATTGGATCCATCCAAATCATTTGAATTGTTATATAGGAAATAATACATCAGTTGATCACTTGAAGCCATTGGAGAACCAACAAGAATACATCAAGAACGAGAGAACATTGTCAAGATACAAAGGAAACCATGATAGAGCAAGCCATTGGATACCTCTAAGAACAAGAAGTTGAATACCTCTTAGAATGAAAATGTTATGTTCAAAGTTAATTCTTTTTCCACTCAGATGATAGTAAAAAATCCATCGCTTATTATGGAGAAGAACTTATTAAACTATGTAGCATAGAGGGATTGATCATCTATAATGGCATAAACATGTGGAAAAAATCTAGAAAATATACTTGTCAAACACATAATAGACATATTATATTTTATTATGCTACTTCATCATCAAACCTCATTTTAAGTATAAAAAATATAGAAATTGAAGTAGTTTCCATGGAGCTAAAATCTAATTACAATCCAATATACATAAAGATCTAAATGCAAGAAAGTGGGCAAGAAGAACATCTTCAAGAAACTAAAGGAAGGTTAATAGGAAACATTGCTATGACAAAAAAAATCATAAAATTTTTAAAACATCACTCAAGTAGAATATGCAAAGAGAGGAAAGGAAGAGAACAATTTTTTTTAACTTATAGTTTTGATAGCAATAAATGATGGATATAAATAGAGAAGCCTTGGAATCATGTAAAAATAAATGATACCCTAAAAAAGAAAACATGAAAAATTCTTTATAAATCCATGGTATGATGAAGAATGCAAGGCAATAAGAAGAACCTTGAAAGAATCAAGCAGAGAGAAAACAAATAACAAGATATATAAACATCTAACGAAAACAAAAAAGGAAGAATATATAAGAGCAAGACAAAAATAGATGATATATCTTACAAAGCATAACGCTAGACCATTTTGAAAAGAGCTGGAAGAAAAAGGTACACAGAAAACTATATCACAAATAAATAATGGTTGTAGTATGCTAAGCAATTATATGAGAGAAACAAAAAAAGACTAACCCTTCTATAATTAAAACAATTAGATTTTTTTTTTCTCAAAATATGTCAAGGAAGACATTAAGAAAATAGAAATAAGTCTACATGCAGGTTTAATGCGTGCATGTTTGATTCCGAAAGTACATACCAATACACAGCAGGGTTTTTATTGGAAACACAGTATTTCCCAAACACATCTATGCGGCTGACAGAAGGACCAAAAACGATACCCAGGAACCTAACCTTAAAAAAGACACTTAATAGTTTGACTCTCATATGAAAGGATCAAGATACCCTCCATGCAAAATATTTACTTAGAAACCATGAGTAGAAACAGTCTTTCTCATTCAAAGGCCTTGTTTCAAATCAGCTTCTAACTAAAATCTCAACCCTTGTTGCTTGATCACTATGGAAACTGAAGAGGAGGCCAAGGCCAGATCAAAACCAATATCTTGGGATGAAATAAAAATTCTTTCTGTTGCCCTTCAAATGCATGGACAGACCGAATACCAAATCGGATCTAAAGTTGCCCTTGGTGCAGTCTCAGATCTCTTGTATTGAATTGCATTTGGAAGAGTCGCTGCTATATAGTCTTCTTCCGTGAGTGCCCTTTACTTTTAACAGTCCTAACGGGCAAACTATATATTGATTTGCTGTGATACCAACAATTACATTTTTTCTGCAATGAATGCTCTGGTGACCACCAGTTTTGAGCTCTCCATTCATCTGACCGTCTACAACACCAAACCTGCACTACTCTTCTGCTATTGAATAAGTGGTTTTTAAAGTTGAAATAATCTATTGCATTCTTAAACAGCCTTTCCAAGACGTTGCTGTTTGCATTGAACCTTTTCCATAAATTTCTAGGATTAAAATTAAGACGTACTAAGTAAATGTATATATATTGGCACTAGTAAATATAAAATATAAGGGAAGCAAAAAATGATTTGCTCGTCAGCTGTATATATATTGGCACTAGTACACAGCTGTGGATATATACAGAGAGGGTGGACATCTTGGACAAGAAGCTAAATAACATATCTATTGTAAAGCAATGCTATCCTGGTATACACAATTGAACGAAAACAAACCAAAAAGACAAGTAAAAGCCACTAGCATATGTGCTATCCTTATATTTGGTAGACTGTTAATAAAAAATAACGGTAGTAGCAAATGTGTTTTATGCACTGCATGCAGTCAAATAAATATGGGAATTTCATCTTGTGACAAATTAGAAGGGAAACCAGTTTGAAAATGGAACAGTCATTAAATGATAACGCAGACTACTGGCACAAACTGCGTACATGTTGATCCCTTCGTCTTCAACGTCCTGTTACAAAATATGTTGATAATATCAAAATACTGGTAGCCTTTATTTTAGATTAGATGAATTTCAACTGCAATCCCGGCTTCAAAAGATTTGTCTTCTTTAGTTGAAAAGAGTATTGTAGTACTATCAGGAGTTGTAAGTTCAACATCGTTGGGAATGCAATCAAGTCTGACAAAAAGAGAAACAGATGTTCCCTCCAATAGCAAAATTTGGACTTGCATGTGATACAATAAATGCATGTGTTTGTACATTCTAATTGCAAGGATGTATAATGCAGACTCTCTATTATCTCAAACAGGCTGGTTGTATGTATGTACTGTAAGTTTCTATTTCAATAAAATATTTTGCTTTTATTCGAATGCCTTCTGCCATTTTCTTTCATTCTATTTGTTTTGGTGGTTCTTGCTTGAGGTGAACAGGGTTGCAGGATAATAGAGAGTCCGCATCAATGTATCTAATTATGGTACTGAGCAAATGAATTGAATTTAGCTAGTTAAAATACGTAAAGGATAGATAGTGTCCAAGAATCATAAAAACAGGTCGGAGATTGCAAAATCTGAAAATCAGAGATAGGAAGAAAGATCGTTACCTCACATTTCGTCTTGCCCTTTTTCATCCAGTGCCAGCCCGTAGTGCAGGTAAGGAAAAAGAGCCCACTAATAAAGTAATATAATATTATCAGTTGTAAGAAGATACAACACATTATGGTGAATCAAACAGAAATACACATCTATGCATTGACGTAATATTTAGCTTACGTTTTTGGCCGCTGTACTGAAAGCTTGTCTGTGACTTATATCAGGATTACCAGCTTTAATCCTTTGGATCTCCTCTCTGCAATAAGCTTAGTAGGTGATGTTTTCATCAGAGAAGGAATAGTTGGTACAGCTAAGTGCAAATCTTAAACAACAATTGATAATAATGGTTGTGTCCGTGGGTCCTAATTTTAATTTTATAAACCTCACTTGATAAAGCGGTTATAAGCGGATGGAACCCTATGCCTTTTCCCTGGAGCTGCATGGTAAACAAAAACAAACCTGTTTACATACGTAGAAGTAGAAGAGGTATTCAAGTGGTAAAAATTTGTAAATTAGCAAAGAAAACATCTATCTTCCATTTTGAGAGTTGTCTATACCTCTCTCGATTCCTGTCGTTGACTCTTCTTTCCTTTCATTGCAGGAAGGCATTGCCACATGGTTTACGTCTTCACACAAGGGGCTGTTTTTCTGGTTTATTGATAATCACACATTCATATTGACGCACTTTAGACATAACCCATGAGTCACAAAGGTTAACCCACTACAATATCATATTGAAGAATTTTTAAAACATTTGCTCCTGATTGAAAACGATAGAGGGCGTTGGATTCCCGGTACTGGAAACAAACAAGTTATATCCTATGTTAGTATGTTCAACATGGAATGCATAGTTGTTATGGTTATTTCCATGTTTTTCTACCTCGTTTAACACAAGATTCGTAGTGGTTGTGGAGCTGGAGGCCTGTCCCAACGTGAGTGGTAGAGGTGGCTGTGGCTCTAAGCCTTTGAGGTTAACCCATAAAAGATCGGTGCAATGTCCGCATTTTACTGTCACCTCCTTGAATAAGCTATTGCGGGGAACGCTCACCTGGTTAATAGTTATAGTTAGTACACTGGCATTATGAATTTATTTTGTTCTATTATCAGCAATCTACGCATCAACAGATCTAATGAATGGTTTTACCTTTTCCTTTAAAACATGAATCAGTGGATTCAACTTATTTTTATTTTTTCTTTTACAATTTTCTTCAATAAGGGAGACAAACAAAACCATTCTACCCATCATCATAGTATGAAATTGCTTGTCTTTCATCTTATAAATCCTTGTCTTGACTCTTAAACTCGAATGTTATGAAACCTTCAGCGAAGGCTATAAGAAGCTTCCTTGTCACATTTTCGTTTCATTCAAAAACTTTCTATAAATTAATTGTCACATTCTGCAATGCACCATGTTTCATTGTATTTCAAAAGAAAAGCTATAAAAACTTTACCCTTAGTGTTCAACGCAAAGAAATGAGAACCAGATTTGAACTCTTAGAGACCTTTCGATATTATGTTATTCTGTGGCAATACGTTCGATCAAATACTACAGAATGTTCTCAATACATTACAGATACGTTTCATTATGTAAACTTGAAGCACCAGCTGGAAAGCAATTATATGAAATATGATCCGGAAATCAAATAGAAGTGGAACATTCAACAAAATCAAGCAAGATAGTTGCGGAGCTTCTATAACCAAAGAGACAAGTAACAACTTAACAGGCCTAGGTATCTCATAACGAGATTATAAAACCAAATAAGTGACTATTTTGTATTGGGAAAAGTATGTTCTTTAACAAAATATTACTAAAATATTGATTAATTTACAGTCATCTATGTAAAGTCTGTGCAACAATTGGATCCACCAACAATTTGGATATTCAGATTATTTTAACACACCCTCTCGCAAAATACTAGTATATAAACATAAAGTAGTTCATAATCCCCATGTAGGGTTAGATGTATCTACATAACGAGGGTTTCAAATGGTGGGTGTAACAGTGATATACTAACTCCACTTCAGATTCATGGAAAGTCGCAGCACAGTGATACACAAAACACTCACAGATCCGACCGACCACAATAAGCACACAATAACAAAGAGGATGAGTTATAAAATCAAACTGTCATTTCATGGTGCTGTGGTGCATGCCGTACCGCCAGAACAGTGCTGCAATTGTTGCAACGAACATAGCACAACTGCTCCGTGTCAATATCATTGTATGATCCAGACATTTTTTTTTATATATGTTCCCCTGGGTCCGAAATTTCCGCCGAGTCCTGTCGTCAATAATTGGCGAAGATCTCCCCACAAAATATGTGCAGAGCGAAAGAAGGGCGGCGAAGAGGAGGAGGTCGGGGTCTTATCGCTGAACAAGATTGGGATCACACTCGAATGTGATGTGAGGTCAAGACACCACAGTGCTTTCCTGACCCGTTGTCAGAAGAGTGCAGTGAGTATTTATATCAAACTTTACCCATAGATGCTCCATCATTCCTTAATAATGAGCTTTCTTCAGTAAACAGTCTGTAATAACAGGGGTAATTGGTCTAGCTTAAGGTTCGAGTACGGCCTTGGCATTGACATGTTGTTGTCATGACCACGCACTACAATATTCACCCTACCCCATTACAGGCTAATATTATAGCCTTGCCTAACATTACATTAATGGAGGAGTTGCTGAGAAACGTCAGATGCAACTCAGAGAGGGAGCGAACAACTGGTCCCTTCCTGACGGACATTAGGGTTTACAGAGATTTGACGTTACAGTAAAAAAATCGACAGATCACAGGTCGCTCCTTTGCAGAGGAGTTAGGCGGCTTGCAGAGGTGGGAGATGGATAATTAACAAGGAAATCTGGGGATTGTTTGCTAAATTTGGAAATTAGATTTTATTACGGTCTTGATGCGTTGCATCCGAGTTTGTAGATTTTCTTCTATTGGAACGTCCGCAAAAACCGTGAAAGGATGCCGTTGATTTAAGGACATTTGTTTGCCACAGATAAAGTCAGGAGATTTTGGTGCTATCCTGAAGTTTGTCCTTCACTTTGTTTTTTGGTGCCTTTATATCTCCATGAGATAATATTTTTTTTTTAACATGACAGAGTTCGTCACAACCAGATTAATTAATAATCATAAAATTTGGGGTTACTTCCACCAAAGTATGTATTTTGTTTTTCATTTTCTTTGGTATTTTTAAATCTCCAGAATTAATTCTGCTTTTAGTAAAGTTTACATTGAGAGGATTCAAATTAGACTACTACTTTTGTAAACAAGTTGTACTTTTGCAAACAAGCTGTCCTCCATATGATGTCTTCTAAATACTTGACTAGACAAGCAATTATTAATCCACTGACCTTGAAATTCTCCATAAGATAAATAACCATATGGTTATTCTATTTTGTTTTTTAAGTTAAAATCTTTACTTTAAAGTTTTTAGTTAAAGGCTCACAAAGAATAAATAAAATTTTAGATTTTTTTTTTTAATTTTTAATTAAAATTGTTTTAAAAAATAAGAATTAATAAATTTATTGTATTAAAAAATATTTAATAAATTATTTTATATCAATAAAGTGTTAAATAAATTAATAAAATAAAGTATTTATTTAAACATTTACCTGATGTGTAGTATGTAATTTTGGAAGTTTAATTCAGATCTTTAAAGTTTTAAAGTTCGCACATAAGGAACAAGAATTAAAAATGTTACTATATTAAAAAAAATGTTTAATAAATTATTTTTATATTGATAAAGTGTTAAATAAATTGGTAAAATAAATTATTTAAATTATTTGTTAGCTTATTGTATTATAATATTTAGATGTTTTGGATATGTAATTAATATTTTTTAAATTAAATATATTTATCATTATTTTTTAGATGTAAATGTCAAACATTTAACCATAGTAGGAGTTAAAAAATGGAAGAGTCTAAGAACTGATAATCTAAGTCCTCCTATGAAGGAGGCTTGGTTTTTTGTTATAGAAAATTTGAAGTTTCAAGTGTTAAAATCTCAAGATGAGGAAGATACTCTGCTAAGGGGAGAAGAATAGGTTTTTTTGGGTGAAATAGACATATTTGTTGTTGAATTTGGTTAACTCCATTCCTCTCCCTCTCTTCAAAGTTTGGTAGAAAAGCCTTACCCCTAAGATCAACATATTTTATTGGTTGGTTATTCATAATAAAGTACTTACCATTGACAATATTTAGAAGAGAGGGATGTATTTAACAAATAGGTGTTTTCTCTATGGATCGTGGGTTGAATCCTTAGACCATCTCTTCTTTCAATGCCTTTTTTCTTATGTTGTTTTGGATAAATTTTTGCAGGTCTTAGGAGTTAGTTTGGTGGCTCCATGATGTGTGACTGACTTGAGCCTTCAATGGTCTTCACAATTTATGGGCCTAAGGTTGAAATTGGTCTAGTATTTTGGCTTACCCCTTCTAATGTGAAGAATTTTGAAAGAAAATCAATTGGGATTTTAAAAATAGAAAACAAGATGTAGTCATGATGTTTTCAAAAGCTGTTTTTTCGGTGGTAAAAAATATTTCAAAGCTCCCTATGGACTTGATGGTAGAGGATGAGAAGGAAGAAGATATTGAAATAAAAATTGGTTTTAAATTGAGGCCTAAATGGTCTAATTTAATCTAACCTAATTTGATATCTCAAACTAAGTGGGTTCTCCCACCTCCTAGTTGGATTAAATTCAATTTTGATGGTGCTTCCAAAGGCAACCCAAGTGTTGCAGGTGTTGGAGGACTACTCAAAGATGACAAGGGCTCAATACTCCTTGTCTTTGTAGAAAATATCAATGACCAAACTTACAATTTTATTGAGGTCAAAGAATTATATTAGGGGATGTTATTATTGGAAAATCTAAATGATCAAAAGTTGATTATTGAGAGGGACTTTCTATTCATAATAAATACTCTCAAAGATGTGACTCAACCCAACTAGAAAATATTAAACATGATAACAAATGCTACAATATTATACTAGTCAATGGAGAAGATTCAAATGGCTCACACCTCCAGGAAGGATAATAGGGTTTTTGATGGCCTTGCCAACATTGGAGTCCAACATAATAGTCTTATAGTCACTTAGATATTGGGAGGGAAGATTATTAAGTCTTAGATTGTGCATAAGCATGATATGGAGTTATTACGAGCTATTAGAAGTGATGAAACACCAAGCTCTTGCGGGCTATAATATAACTTTTATGTTTTATTTGATTCAAATTGGTCTGGATTAGAATACCTGGACATAGCAAGATAGATTCTTTCTTTTTATCTGTTTTGTCCTCAGTTTTTAATAGTGATGTCCAATTTTTAGGTGGAAACCTAGGAAAATATTGGAAGTAGAGAAAGATGTGAAGAGGAAGATATTTCAAAACTATTGGGTTATGTCTCGCTGGATAGTTTCGAGGAATATTGATTATTAGGACAATTATGGATGCTTCTTGGGGGCTCTTAGTGGTTTATTAACTACTTGGTCTTGTCTTTGCTTTCAGTTGTTCTGAAATCATGTAATCTCCTATGGGTAGGTTGTTCTTTTTTATTTTCTTTTTGTCTACCCTTTTCATCCTATTGTTGTCTTGGAGTCTTTGATTGCATGTCAACGCCTTTTCTCAAACTTTTGGTACAAGGTTTGTGGATCTTTCAACACCCCTTCTTTAATTTAATAAAAAAAAAAAAAATTTAAATGTTTTATTAAATTTATATGATATATATATTTTATTATAATATATTTAATCTATAATGATTATCCAATGTTTTAACTTTAATAATATGTTTGATGTTAAAATAGGTTCAAACCATGGCGTGGTGTGGACGAGTGTGTGAGAGGGTGTGTGTGTGGTGGTTGTGTGTTAAATTCCATGTTTTTTTTTTTCTTGATAAAAAGGGGTTGTACTTGGGTCTCCCACCCTTAACAAATTACATATCTCTTCTTTAGAGCTTGAGAATTTACAAATAGATACACTTCTCATCTCAATTGAGATGTTATAGTTAAAAACCTACATCATTTTACATAAAATGTCTGAATTCTTGATTTTCATTTTTTGGATATTTTCAAATCTCTATATAAATACAATTTATTTGGAATTTAGCATCTTTCTTGACATATTCCTAAAGCAGCCTTCACAATACCAAAAATTCACCTCTACTATCTATGTCTTAGATCTTAGTAGAGTAATATTTTCAAAACATCGCACTAACATAGTCCTCTTTACCAAATTTGGATAGCTAGTTTCCTTCCTAAAACATAAGTGCAACCACAAAAATTATAATAAATAAGTTCTAAATGAACACACATTATTGTTACAAAATAAAATAGATATTACCAATGAAAAACATTAAAGTAAATCTTAATCATTAATTGATTTAGGCAAACAACAATTTTTGTCAGCTTCAACTAAACTATCTAATTCCTCTAACCATGGAAAGGAGAAGTTAATAACTTCACGATCCTCAACCAAAACCCCTCTATTAGCTAGTTCATCTACACATTTTTTTTTCCTTTCATTAATATATGTGTAAATTGTTCCATGGAGACTTTGCTTTTCTCAAAATTTCATTTATTACTATGAGAGAATCACCTTCCATCCAAAACCTATTTTGTTTCATTTTTTTTACATATTTTTAACCCTTCTAAAGCTTCCCAAGCTTTAGCTTCATTATTTGTCTTAAATCCATGAAAGCATAATGAGACAAAATCTCTCCTCTATTATTTCTAATGATTTCTCTTCCTCCTGGTCTTGGGTCTCCTTTAGATGCTCCATAAAAATTTAACTTAACCCACTCCACATCCCGTGGTTTCCACTTTATATTCTTTACCTTGTTTTTGTTTCTCTTGTACCCAACATCATAATTCCATTTAATGACTTGACTTCATCTATCAAGACTCTCTACTTCTAAATTAGGGATTGGGTGAGTTGATAGGGTTGGTTTAGACTCCTCTATGGCTAAACATATATTTTTTCATTACCTCTAATTAAATTCCCTATTGATAAGCATAGCTCTTGGATTGACGAGGGGTCATGGTTGGGAGGAGACTGCTCAACCCATGCATTGGTCATAGTAGTTTCTCACACTAACCAAATAAGTAAATATATATATATATATATATATATATATATATATATATATATATATATATATATATATATATATATATATATATATATATATATATGTTAAAATTAATAATGTTTATTTATAAATAAGTTATTCTATGAAAATTTATTTTAAGTTAAATTTTATAGTTACTACACACTCGGGTATATGTTTTTTATGTTTAAAGGTTCTCTAAACTAAATATTTTTTTCTATAAACATCAAATTTTAGGATAATTTTTGCTAGCATTTAATAATAAATTATTTTTTAATAAATTTTTATTATTATATATATTTATTAAATGTAAAATTATTTTATAATATTATATGAATTCAATAATTTTTTATTAATTGTATTATTGATTCCTATGCTTTTAATTAATTATAAATTAATTTAGTTACACTATAATTTTTAAAGTATTATTTGAAATTAATTTTTTTTTTTTTGATGAGGAACCTTTTATATACAACATATCCGCAACATGTGAGGGGAGAGATTTGGACCTGGGCCTCTCAATAACTGGAGAGTTTTAACTACCCACTTGCTCTCCAACTCCTCTACATGAGTGGATATCAAAAAAAAGGTTGAAGGGCCCCGATCCTTTACACAAATATCAAAATATGTACAATAAAAAAACAAGAGAAGATCATACAAATGCAAGATAGCCCTATCTTAATAAAACAAACAAACCTAGGCTAAACCTGTTGATGGAGAAGCTGAAATAATATTCCTCCCTCTATCCTTTTATTTAACATGGCTGATGTAGTGCTCAATGCTTTACATAACTGATAAAGAAATTGCTAACAATAATGTAATTTAGTGTGCTTCTGCTTTGCTCTGCCCTCTTTATCTGTCGGTTTCATTATCAGTTCTTATAATCTCTTCCCACTCCATGGGGGCATATGACCATACCTTGAAATTATTAGATTTAACTGTCATATTCACCATTTTATCAGTATCTTTGTTTCCATCTCTATAAATATGCTTAACTTGACTTTATTCTAGGTTTCCCAAGATAGTCCTCGCATATGTAATTATTTGAAAAATGCTAAAATTATTTAAATCCCCTTTTTTAAAGGAAGTTATAATATTCTTAGAATCCCCCTCAAGAAAAAGTATCTTAAAACCCAAATTCACTGTAATTCGGAGGCCTGTAAGCATTGCCCTTGCTTTAGCTTGGTGATTTGTGGTAATTCCTAGATCCTTAACATATGCAGTCATTACCTAACCTTTGTCATTCCTAATGAGGCCTCCACCACCAGTATGACTCGGGTTATCTTTTGCAGCTCCATCAAAGTTAATTTTTACCCAGCCTTTATGGGGACGTTCCCATCTAGTATCTAGTCTCACATTATTAATTTTTTTCATATTTAAGATGTATTTTTCTCTAGAGAGGATCATTGTAAGATTTTCCTGGACAACAATATTTTCAATACAATCCTCCAAAAAGGTTGTTTTTATCCTGGCATGAACCCCAATCATTCATTTATTTTTATTTTTGAACACTTATATGTTTCTTTCCAACCAAATCCTCCAACAAATATGTGGAATGCATTTTTGCCAAAAAAATACTACTTCCTAAGTGTCATTGTTCTCAAATCCTAATTACAGAATCTGGAATGACCCAAGCAACATTAACTTCTCTCAATAACATATTTAAGATATCACAAAAAAACACAAGTTCCAAATAGGTGGTCCACACACTCATCCACTTTGTTGCATAAGACACAAAAAGTTGGAACCACAATCCCTCTTTTGAAAATATTATATTTTGTAAGGATCTTATTGAGAATGGTAGTCCAAAAAACATAGCAACCTTAGGGATGATGTTTAGCTTCCAAATGCTTTTAAGCTTTATTTTCTCTAAATTTAATTTGCCCAAGACTCTATATCCATCATTTACCAAGTATTGGCCTTGCTGGTTTCTTCCCCAAATTATTTGATCTTCCTCTAAACCTCTACCTAAATAATAACTCCTTAGGAGGTTTTGCAGATATTTACCCCTATGCCTTGCATATTTTCTTGCACAATTTTCCACTCCTGAAAATCACTCACCCTATGAATGTAACTATTAATTTTCTTACCATAGGTTTTGGTTAAATGTTTTTTAATATCTTTAAACTTTCTATAATTTGCTAAAGATTCCTCTTGAATCCAAGGGTCTTTCTAAAAGTCAATTTTTCTCCCTTGCCTACTCTCCATTTTAGACATTGTCATAGAACTTTCCTGCTATTGATAAGATTTTACCATAAAATAGACCTACGTGAAAGATTAGATTTTTTTTTTTTAATTGGCTAAACACATTTACAACAAAACTTATATATTATCCATGTATAACCAGATTTAAATCTTGGTATCCTCCAATGTTAAGGAATCTAATCAGTTGAGCTAATGTCATTTAATATACAATTAAATTATCAAATGTTTTTATTATTTTATATATTATTTTTCTTTTGTATGAAGGTTTTCACATAAAACTTTATTTTAATTATTTTTTTTAATAATGAAAATTTTGGAAATCTAATCGCAACATGGGTAAGTGTGTGATGATTGTTTGTTTGATCCCTATTGAAAGTGTGAGGGGATAGGTGTGCAATGATTGTGTGTTTGACCCATATTGATAAGTTCATATCTCACCCTTACGATAGGTCATGTTAGGGATGGGGATGCCCCATGTTGAGCCTTGGCCATAAGGGTTTCTCACACTAACCAAGATCAAAATAAATAAATATAATATTAGAGGTCATGTTAGGTATGGGATGCCTGGCCATAAGGGTTTCTCACACTAACCAATATGAAAATAAATAAATGTGAAACTCTATTCATGGTGTGGGTGAGTGTGTGTATGGATTAGTGTTTGGTCCTTATTGAAAAGTTCAACTCTCGCCCTTATGAGAGGTCATGGTTGGGATGGGATGTCTAGCCCTGAACCTCGACGGTAAGGATTCTTCGAACTAAACTAATAAAAATATATATCTATATATATATAGAACTCTAAATAAAAATCTAAAATTTTAATCTAGCAAGAGGAGGGTTAGAGATGTACACCATGTTTTAATAACTAAAATATGGTTGAATAACCATATGTTAGCAAACAACATATGTTAACAAACAACATGCTCCACGAGGATTATCTCATATAACTTGTAACCTCATAGATATTAAAAATTATTTTACCTTTAAATTTTTAATAATTTATATATTAATATAATTAAATAGTGTTCATAAAATACTATATAAAATGTTAACCCATCTAAACCTTTCAATTATTGTTTGTTTGTTTTTTTTCCTAAATAAAAACTTTGCATATGGACGATAATAAATATAAATCAATTTACAAATTAAAAAAAATATATGAATCAATTTTCTATCAATCTTGTACTTTAATATAATTAACTTTTTATAACTATTTAAGTTAAAACTAACATATGAAGAGATAAATATTTTATATTTTACTCATGTTATTTTATTATGCAATAAATTTATAATAAATTTTTTTATAGTTTTCAACCTAAAATATAAAGTAAATCAAATTTATAACGATAATATAAATATTTGTAAACATGTATATAACGATATGTAAAATTCCCAGGAAATATAGCAATCTAATTATGGCCCCCTTTAAACACTTATAACAACTAGTCTTGTGGTTATTCAAGAGTGGTGGGGTTACTAGCCAAAATTGTACACTACCTAGTGGGATATAATAACAAGTGACTAATTCCCTTTGTGTAAAAAAAAATAAAAACAAAAAAAAACATCTTACTACTTGATGGGATATAATAACAAGTTATTAATTCCTTTGCGTTAAAAAAAACATTTTATTAGTTAAAATTATATTTATATAGTTTCAAAGGGGACAACTAAGTTTGGCTTTGGTTTTTTTTTTTTGGAAGGTTTAAGGTTCAAATTGTGGCATGGGTGAGTGTGTGAGGGGTGGATGTGTGTTAAATTCCCTATTGCATTGGTTGTAGGGGTTTATCACACTAACCAAATAAAAAAATTTATATTTATGTAAAATTTATTTATTAAAATATATATAAAAAATTTATTATAATAAATTTTATTTGAAAATATATTTTATAAACCAAAGGAAACACTACAAAAGAAAATAGTTGTCCACCAACTTAATAAAGTTGTTCAAAAATATAAAATAGTACTAAAAATGAGTCTCAACATCAGTTCGCTAAAGACAAATCAAGCCCCTCAAAAAAATAAAAAACAAAATATTACCCAAATATAAATATATATATTTTCCTTCATCACCCGGCTATGAAGGCTCATATTTGTAGAATTTGGAATTTGCTTCCGAGACCCTCTAGTGACTTTGGTTGGGTTTCTTGGTGGAATGTTGCTATTTTTAGAACCACCTCTTTGCTTCGCACTCTGGGAGTGGAAGTAGCCAAGAGGAGGAAGAAAGCTAATTTGGTTTTGAAGTCAAAATTAGTAAAAGTTTATGTGCAGCTTGAGGCTAATCCTTTTTGTTCTGATCTTCAAGATTTCATGGATGCCCTTCAACATGAGCTTAAAAAAGTTGATATTTATGAATCCAAAGGAGCACAATTAAGAGCCAGGAGGCATTGGTTAAAGGTGGGTGACAAAGTCTCTAAAGAATTTTTCAAGCGCTTTCGCCCACCTACTCATACTTCCCAATTCACTTCTCTGCAAGTTGATGGTCAAAGGTTCACATCTCTTGATGATATTTTTGGAGCTTTTGTTAATCATTATCAAAGAGTGTTTACTTCTTAGGGCGTTACCAATGATAGAGTGCAAGCTCTAGAATCCTTTTGTCAAGTCATACCTACTAAGCTTACTCAAACTTAGTGGGATTTTTGTGATGAACCTTTAACCCTAGAGGATATCAAACAGGCTCTGTCCTAGATGGCAAATGACAAAGCACTTGGATTAGATGGTTTCCCTTGTGAATTTTATAAAGAATTTTGGGACTTGGTGGGTTTTGATTTGCTACAAGTGTATAAAGAGACTATGCTTATTGGGTCATTGGGGAATCTCATCAACAAAGTGACGGAGACGGAAAAACCAGACCATTACGAACATCGCGTTCTCATTAATATTTCGAGTATTTACATGCATTTAAAAAAAGAAAATCGCCCGCAGGCTTTACAAAGGCCGGTCTCGGCTTCGGCTCTGTCCTCCCCTCTCTGTCCTACTTTCTCCCCTGTTCTCCGGTCCGCCCTTCCCATACAAATTTTCCCCGTTTTAATGTGGTCTCGGCCTTCCCTGCAATTAATGCTCCCGCCCAAAGACCAATTCGAATTTCATTTTCCCTCCATTGAAATTTCAAGATTTTCCTTTTCCTTTTGTTTTCTGCCATAAATGGCAACTGTCCGATCCATCTAGAGCCTGCATTCATGGCTTCCCATACCGTGTACCCACCGTTTTAATCTGACTGTCTTTAAATATCGTTGTCTCCGCCATTAAGTCTTTCACCTGTAACTACGGTTTCTCTAGAAACGACATCCCAAGGTACTTAAACTTGGTCGACATCTAAATCTCTCTCCTCCGATTACGTGGCCCTCATCCTCATGATCTGTTACAAGTGTGTCTCCACGTGTCAAAATTAATTCTTTCCCCCACTGGTCGTGATGCCTTTAAGACACGTGGCAACCACGTGTCAATTCCACCATGTTCGACCGTCCGCGTGTTTATTTCCATTTGACTTTTCTTGGGCCGCAATATCGCGACATGTCGCGATATCGTGACATGTCACGATATCGCGACCCAACTGACGTCCGCCCTCAGCTCTGAAATATCATCGCGATATCGTGACATGTCACGATATCGTGACCCAACGGTCACCTCTCCTCCGTTTGCAAAAGATGCCGCGATATCGCGACGTCACGATATCGCGACCAAAACCTTCTCCCCTTCTTCGTGTGCATCGAGCCTTCAATTTTAATCGCCAACTGTTCAACGCTGCTGAAGTCGGAACAAGTGTCGCGATATCGTGATGTCGCGATATCGCGACGAAAACTGGCCATTGCCCTTCCGAAGCTTTGGGGTCGTGATTTCGTGACCCCAACGCAACTTGTGCCTTTACACTAAAACTTCCTCTTCTTTTTTTACAAAACCTCCCTCTTGGTCCAAGATTCGAAACAAACCCAACACAAGTACTTAGAAAATAAAAACAAACAATAAAATGATTTGGAGGATGCAAGATTGCTCCTTGACCACCGGATGCTCCTGCATCAGACACCCGGGGTAAGAAGGAGAAGTGACCTTCACTTCTAAGCTGTTCGGTCTGCTTCCCTGGCAATTTCTCCGAACATTCATCAACCTTTATATCCGGCTCAAATCCTGCTTCTTGGCAAAGTTTTCTGCCCTCTACCAGGCAAATTTTGGCATTACTGCACACCTTCTCATCTTCGGTCTGCAATGGCTTCAACTTGTGCCGCATTCCATTTTTCACCAAGGAATAAGTATTTGCACGACCATCATGCACTGCACTCCGATCAAACTGCCATGGCCTTCCCAACAGCAAATGGCATGCATCCATAGGGAATACATCACATAGGACTTCATCCTTGTATCTCCCAATCTGGAATGTGACTAAACACTGTTCCCGGACCCAAGCTCGGTGGTCCTTCCGCAACCACGCAATCCGGTATGGATGTGGATGCCTCCTTCTCTCCAGCTGCAACTTAGTAACCATCTCCTCGGAAACCAAGTTGTCTGTACTCCCATTGTCAATAATGACATTACAGACTTTGCCCGCACTTTTGCACCGGGTGCGGAACAGGCTTCTCCTTTGCTCAGACTGGTCTTCTTCCACCAGCATGGTCCTTCTCACAATCATGGCTTCTCCCTTTTCAGCTTCTTCAGAATGTTCTGAATCAGCATCTTCAACTGCCACAACTGCTCGGGCAGGACCCACTGGCCCCTTGTTTGTCCTTTCTCGGTGTTGCGGGCACTCAAATGCCCGGTGTCCTTCTTCTCCACAATGGAAACATGTTCCATGAAATATTTCTCTTCCATACCCGCGTCCAGATCTACCTCTTCCTCTCGGGTAGTTATTATTCTGAACTTGCGGTTTTGGGTCTTCATCTTCTTCTTTCTGACCTCGGCTACTGCTCTCTTCTTCCTTCTTCTCTTCCTTTCCTTCTTTCTTTCCACCGTTCTTTCCTCCCGGTTCTTTCACTCTCTGCTTGCTTTCAAACCTTCGGTTCAATTTTCCTTCAACCTTTAAAGCAAACTGGTAAGCATCTTCGATGGTGTTTACCCGAACCAAGCTCAACTCCTCCTGCACACTCGGTCTCAACCCATTAATGTAACGGGCCACTTTTTCCTTGCTGGCTTCTAAGTGTCCGGTTCTGATGGAAATTTTATAAAAATCCTCCGTATATTCTTGAACTGTTCTGTTCATCTGCCTCAAGCTTTGCATTTTACGTAACAGATCCAGTTCATAGTCAACGAGGATGAACTGTCTTTTTAATTTCTCCACCATTCTGTCCCACCTGGTAATCCGTTCTTTTCCTCTTCGGTTTCTCTCCAGCTGTACCCCCTTCCACCAAATGCTAGCATGACCCTTCAGTCGGGTCTTAGCAAATATGACCCGGTTAGGGTCTTCAACTTCTTCGTATTCGAAGTATTCTTCTAATTCATTCACCCAGTCTATCAATTCCTCTGGGTTCAAGTTCCCAGAATACGTGGGAACTTCTAACTTCGGCCTCTTCCCGATCTGGGATATGGCCTTGTATAGCCGGGCCTGTGCCGGGTCTACATCTTCCTCCTCTTCTTCAAACTCATTCTCCTCTTCCACTTCATCCTCACTGTCTGCATCCCTTCCCGGCTCACGTCCTCTACGTAGCTCTTCTTGCAGGGCCTGGACTTGCCGTTGCAAAGCCCGAAAATCTTCCGCTGCCATGCCTCTTCCACCCATCGGGTTTCTTCTCGGAGGCATCTTCACCCAAAATCCAACCCTCCCACACGTCTTGGCGCAAACTGCCTCACGACCGGCGGTCTGTTTACGCACTCAGGAACTCTCGCTCTGATACCACTGATGGAGACGAAAAAACCAGACCATTACGAACATCGCGTTCTCATTAATATTTTGAGGATTTACATGCATTTAAAAAAATAAAATCGCCCGCAGGCTTTACAAAGGCCGGTCTCGACTTCGGCTCTATCCTCCCCTCTCTATCCTACTTTCTCCCCTGTTCTCCGGTCCGCCCTTCCCATACAAATTTTCCCCGTTTTAATGTGGTCTCGGCCTTCCCTGCAATTAATGCTCCCACCCAAAGACCAATTCGAATTTCATTTTCCCTCCGTTGAAATTTCAAGATTTTCCTTTTCCTTTTGTTTTCTGCCATAAATGGCAACTGTCTGATCCGTCCAAAGCCTGCATTCATGGCTTCCCATACCCTGTACCCACCGTTTTAATCTGACTGTCTTTAAATATCGCTGTCTCCGTCATTAAGTCCTTCACCTGTAACTACGGTTTCTCCAGAAACGACATCCCAAGATACTTAAACTTGGTCGACGTCTAAATCTCTCTCCTCCGATTACGTGGCCCTCATCCTCATGATCTGTTACAAGTGTGTCTCCACGTGTCAAAATTAATTCTTTCCCCCACTGGTCGTGATGCCTTTAAGACACGTGGCAACCACGTGTCAATTCCACCCTGTCCGACCGTCTGCGTGTTTATTTCCGTTTGACTTTTCTTGGGCCGTGATATCGCGACCCAACTGACGTCCGCCCTCAGCTCTGAAATATCGTCGTGATATCACGACATGTCGTGATATCGTGACATGTCACGATATCACGACCCAACGGTCACCTCTCCTCCGTTTGCAAAAGATGTCACGATATCGCAACGTCACAATATCGCGACCAAAACCTTCTCCCCTTCTTCGTGTGCACCGAGCCTTCGATTTTAATCGCCAACTGTTCAACGCTGCTGAAGTCGGAACAAGTGTCGCTATATCGCGACGTCACGATATCGTGACGAAAACTGGCCATTGCCCTTCCGAAGCTTTGGGGTAGCGATTTCGTGACATGTCGTGAAATCGCGACATGTCGCGATTTCGTGACATGTCGTGAAATTGCGACATGTCACGATTTCGCGACCCCAACGCAACTTGTGCCTTTACACTAAAACTTCCTCTTCTCTTTTTTTACAAAACCTCCCTCTTGGTCCAAGATTTGAAACAAACCCAACACAAGTACTTAGAAAATAAAAACAAACAATAAAATGATTTGGAGGATGCAAGATTGCTCCTTGACCACCGGATGCTCCTGCATCACAAAGGTAATGTTAAGTTCATTCCAAAAGGAGGAGACCCTGAAATTATTTCTAATTGGCATCCAATCACCTTGATTAATGTCAGTTATAAGATAATTTCCAAGGCTTTAGCTCTTAAACTCAAACCTATTCTTCTTGAGATAATCAGGCCTAAGTAGACTGGTTTTGTTCAGAACAGATATATTCTGGATAATGCTATTGTTGTTTTGGAAGGGATGGAATGGGCTAGATCCTCTGGTTAGGATGTTATTTTCCTTAAGATTGGTTTTGAGAAGGCTTATGATAGAATAGAATGGTTCTTTATTACTTCTATGCTAAAGGCTCTGGGGTTGGACCCATATTTTATCAGGATTGTACTTATGTTATTCAAAGATGCCTCTGTTGTGTTAACTCTGAACAAGAGACAATCTCAAAATATTCAATTAGCCCATTATGTCAAACAAGGTTGTCCATTGGCACCTTCTTTGTTTATTCTTACTGTTGAGGCCTTTGGTTATCTTCTAGCTCATAGATTTGCTCAAGGATTGATCAAGGTAATTTATCTCCCTTCCTCCCCTAAGCAGTTGATTAATGGTTATTTTGTAGATGATTCTTTCTTGACTATTGCAGAAGATGAGATCTTTTTTGCTCATGCTTTAGATTGTCTTCATACATTCTGCTTAACTTCTGGCTCTAATATTCAATGGAGAAAAACTTCTTGCTATAGACAGTCTGGAAAATATATGCCTCCCTGGTTAGTTGATAAGCCTTGGAAGTGGATTCAACCTGGGGAAACATTTAAATTTTTGGGTATTCCTTTTGCTTTTTTGGGTTCTCCTGCCCGTTTGTGGGATTATGTTGTTCAAAAGTTTGAGAAGAAGCTTATGTACTGGTGTACCAAAAAATTATCCTTAGTTGGCAAGTCTCAAATTTATTCCAAGGTATTGGCCTCTACTCATGTGTATTACTCTTTTGTTGGGTCCCTTCCAATAATTGTTATGCCAAATTGGAGAATTTGCTTCGAGATTTTTTGTGTTCCAATGTTGTTGGTAAGAAGAGATTTCATAGGGTGGCTTGGGATATTTGTTGTCTTCCTAAAAAAATTGAAGGAATGAGATTGTTTGACTGTCAGCGACAAGGCTTTTCCCTTTGTGCTAAATGGATTGTGAGCTCTTTACAGGGGGAGGAAGCCTAGAAACTTTTAATTCATCATTGCCTCTCCATGGGGCTTCCTTTTGGTAAGAAGGTGTGGAAAGGGATTGATTTGCAAACCATTCTTACAACCCCTGTTCCAATAAATATTTTTGGGTCCTTTGTTATGCAAAGCATTTGGAAGACCTGAGAGGCCATTAAACCTTGGATTTCTTGGAAAGGTCACAAGGGGAAGCTGGGGGCTTCAGTACCTTTGCTTAATATCTGGTGGTCTTCGGCCATCACTTTGCAGGGGACTCCCCTTGCTCAAGTCCAGTGGATACATGCTCAAAAATTTTATAAACGAGGTATTGCTCGGTTATCGGATTTCATGGATTTTAATTCAAGGTCTTGGATACCTTGGGAAATTTTTAGGAAATTTTTTGGTTTATCTTCTGCTGATAATACTACTTATGAGGTTATTGATTCCACTCCTTTATCTGTTTGGGGTAAATTTTTTTGATATTATCATAAAATTGGTGGACTGATTGGTCTTGGCCCAAAGATGTTTCTCTCACCAAGGATAAACCTCATTTGGGATACTCTTGGCTTTCCCCTGTTGTGCCTATGGATGAGAAGCTTAATTCTAGGTGGGATGTAGTATCTCTTCAGTCTAGATGGAGTCTCAGATTTAATACACTCTGGGGAAAGTATCTTGAACCTAAGCAAGCCTTTTTTGCTTGGAGTTTATTGTTTCAAGAGCTTCCTATTGGTCAGCGACTTCATTATTTGGGTGTCAATGATATTTCTTGCAGATCTTGTGGGACAGAGGAGGATGTGCATCATCTGTTTTGGTCTTGTGTGAGAGCTCAAGAGGCTTGGCAATGGATTTTCTCTTTTTTCAGACCATATATGACATGTCCCTATTCTTGGGTGAATATTTTGTTAGGGGATCCAATTCAGTTTTCTGAGAAGCTTGTTCCTGTGTGGCATATATTTAGAGTGGGGATTATTTTTCATTTATG
Source organism: Wollemia nobilis (assembly GCA_028583015.1). Lineage (NCBI taxonomy): Eukaryota > Viridiplantae > Streptophyta > Pinopsida > Araucariales > Araucariaceae > Wollemia > Wollemia nobilis. Next base: position 3,616,854 of record JAQPPZ010003192.1, on the reverse strand, counting down.
TAAAAATCGCAATAGATTAATTTTTAGCCAGCAAGAGCCTTCTTCTACTTTTTCTCTTACTGATAAGTATCAAGTTTTCTATGATTGTTGGTTGCAGATTTTAGTGCAAGCAAAAAAAGTGAATATAGAGCTTCATCACTTACAGGACCTTATTTATAATTGGGGTAATACTCCTTGTGCAGTGAATCCTCTTCCTCCAGCCCCTACACAACAATGATTCTTAGTATATTAGTTGTTTTTTTAGGGAGTTCTCTATTTGATTTTCTTGTGAACTTCTGTAAGTTATTTTGGTAGCTCTGCTAGCTTTTTAACACATAGTTAGTGTGTTGGTTGTGTGCTCAGGGTGTGCTAATTCCACCAACAATTTTGTTGTATGATTAAGCCATTTTAATATAGTGTTTTTTCATCCAAAAATATATATATTGAATTTGGTTAGTGTGAGAACAATATTAAAATCCAAATCTATGTTTATAAATAGGGATTTTTATTTGAAAATATATTTTATAAACCAAAGGAAACACTACAAAAGAAATTAGTTGTCCACCAACTCAATAAAGTTGTTCAAAAATAGAAAATAGTACTAAAAATAGTCTCAACATCCATCATTTCGCTAAAGACAAATCAGGACCCTTAAAAAAAGAACAATATATATATATATATATATATATATAATTTGTTTAGTGTGATAAACCTCATAAAATCGAAAGCTATGCTTATCATTATGAAATTTAACACACAACCACCCAACACCCACTCACCCATGTAGTAATTTGGATCTTAGCCCGCCAAAACCCAAATCCTAAGACTAAAAAAAAAAATATAAATCAAATTTCTTGTGCTTATTTATCTATAACTTAAGGCTAAAGGATTTAAAAGTTGAATGAACATCATATAAATTTCTACTTATAAGTTTTTTTTTGGTAATATTAAAATATGGGATTTTGACCAGGAATCCCCCAACTTGTTACAACAACTCCACCAAGGAGACACACACCCACCCCCTCACACACTCACCCATGCCACGGTTTGAACTTTGGACCTCCCGAAGAAGAGCCAAAAACAAATCGTTGTGTTGCACCCCCAGGTGCTACTTATAAGTTTTTTAATCCTTTTATTTGTTATAAAATAAAAAAATTATTTATCTAATTTTTTATAATATTTTTTCTTCATTTTATAAATATTAAGAGGTCTTGCAAGAAAGAAATTAAAATAATAATAATTAAAAAATGAATAAAAACATTTTCAAATTTAATTTTTCTTTGAGTAAAAGGTAAAAAATTTATTAAAAAAATTGATCGGCTTATACAAATCCATTTTGATACATGTAAAAAAAAATTACATAAATAAATATATGTTTTCATCTTGTTCTATATATTATATAATGCTTGAAAAGATAAATGTATTATTCATTAAAATTTTAAGTATAATATATATATATATATATATATATATATATATATATATATATATATACACTTAGTAAAAGTATACTTATATTTATCTACTTTTTGTAGGTGAGTTGGAGAGGGTAGGGCAATCCTCAAAGGGAGGTCCTTAGTTTGAATCTTCACCCTACCAAATGCACATTGGCTACCCAAAATCTAGTTGATTATGTTGGTGTGTTCAGGGCCGTGCATGACTCCTAGGTGATTTTGATAGTGTAAAATCCTTTGGTCATGGTTTCTAGATCAAAGCGGCCTCGCAAGGGGTTTTTCGCTAAATTAAAAAAAAAGTATACTTATATTTTTTAATTAAATAGTTTTATTTTTAAAGTATAATATTTTTTGATATTGGATGAAAAATAAGGTTTTGAAAGGGGTCTTAACCCTTTTACAAGAAAGGCCTGATCATATTGGAAAATAAAAACCACAGGTAAATAAAAGAGATCCTGGCAAAACCACACACCTTTCCTCCTAGGAATAAATGATGCTAAAGATATACTAATGAAAAAAATGAATTACAAAGATACTGTCCAGATAGACTAGACTCAAATTCAGCATTGTCTTTCAACTCAATGACCTTGATATAAATTGACAACCCATTTAATTCAATTTTTGATATTATTCATTCTAACAGATTAACCTTCAACCTTCAATGCAACTATTCTTTGTAATGGTAGTGGAAATTTGTCATCCCAAATTCTATTTTGAACAATATCCACCCCCATATTGACCATAACATCAGTAGCATGATTACCTTCTCTATAGATATGATCAATTACAACATCACTCATATCTTTTAGGATCCTTGAAGCGTCCTTTATAATGTAAAGTATAAACCTATTCTATGATTCTCATGATTTCAAATCTCTAATAATATTTAAAGTAATAATATTATTAAAACATAAAAATTAATAAATAAAAAAGTAAAAATAAAAACTAAAATTAAAATATAGATAATTATTATTCAAATTATGTTAATCATCACAATATGTATAATAAGCTATTCAATATTAAATTGTTTATTTTGGTATCCACTTGGAGCAAGCCCCATATTTTATTTCTTTAAATCTTTGGAGAAATTTAAAAAAAAAAGTATTGTTATGAGAAAAAATCAAGTAGCATGAAGAAAATTTATTTTTTAAAGTCCTATATAAGAATATTCTAGATGAAAGTGTAGGTGCCCTAGTTGTAGAAAAAAGGAAGGTTGATTCTATAGAAAACCCTATCTTGTTAGTAGATATTAAACTAAAAGTTCTTATCAAGGATGAGATGATCAAGCATGACGTAATGATTCTTAAAGGCGTGGGGTTAATATATAAGTTCTACCAGAATTGGTTAGATATTTCATAAATTCAAATTTCAGTAAAGAGGAAGTAGGGATAGAATTCAAATTACTCCATTAATTTTCTTCTAAAAGGTCTTTTCCTCATCATCTTCTCCAACTCAAGATCAAGGATAAAATATTGGTTAGTTGCCCTTGATTTAGGGGGAGAGATGTATTATATTTGAGACCATTGAATGAACATTCTTATATGAAGATAATTCAACTATAAAAAGGCTCTAAGTATGATTTAACACCTTTTGTTTTCCATATTAGCTTATCAATAAGGATATTTTAAAGAATACTAGAAATACTCTTGATCTATATTTAGATTTTTAGGGGTAAGTCTAACTTTGAGCTCATTCATTTGTTCATAGAGGGGAAAGAGTATTGGCCATGTCCCCCAATTTAGTAGTGTTTGAGGAAAATTATTTTCCATGACTAATGATTTTCCATGTCTCCCACTAAATGACTCATTTCCCAACACTAAACTTCAATGTGTTTCCTCCACTCATGGAAAAATAAATTTTGAATAAGCATTAGAACTCCTTGGATGTCATAACTCAAGGTCATTGATTATTTTATGGAATTAATATTCTTGACAAGATGTGACATAACCATATCACATCATACACAACTTCTATAACATGATATTTATCCTCAATGGAATATTAAGTAAAAACATGCTACTTCTTACTTTCCCAAGATATCAAGTTGAATCATAGAAAGAATTCATATCCAAACATGGATATCCTATCATTATTGGATCTATAGAGTTGGCATCCATAAAAAATATTGATAAAACTTACTCATTCTTCTTATACTCTAGAATATACTTTGTCTTACTATGGATATACCTACATATCTACTTTACTCCTTTCCAATGACACACCTTTGGCTCTTGCAATAATTATGAAAGATAGCTAATATCTAACATGGTATATGTTACATAAATGAAAATCCCTAAAAAGTGGTTCTATTATGGGAATGGATAATTTTAGGATAGTTACAATTTTATCTCCATTACAGTGGCCCATAGGCTTGCAATTGTTTATCTAAATCTTCTTGAGAAATATCTTGGCATACTTCATTTGTGACATGAACAAATGATCCTCATATTATTGTACCTTTAGGCCAAGTAAAAATATATAATCCAGATGCCAATCATGTCAAATGACTACTTCAAGGATCTCTTGGTGTCTTTAATTAGCTTCACTAAACTCCTAATGATGACCAAATTATTGACATACATAATTATGATCACAATCATTCTTATTTGACTTTTCAAGTAAAGGTTCAGATCATAAGGACTATGATGAAACCCATGTCACATAAGACACTCATTTATATTCATATACTAAGATCTAAGAGCCTACATAGACCACAAAGTAATTTAATAAGCCTAGATACTTTCCTCTCTTGAGTAGGTATGATAAATTTTAAAATAAATTAGTTTTATTTTCAAGGTAATAATATTATTAAAATGTAATAACTATTAATCAATAAGTAAATAATAAAACTTTAAATGAGTATATATGGGCATGATTCAATGGTTTATATATTTGGGTGACATAGATCACACCAAGGTGATAACCTAAATCTAACCAACCCAGGAGAGAGTCTTTTTTTATCCAAAGATAAATATCACCACTAGGGCTCACCATAGATGTTTCCAGGAAAATATCAGTTGAAAATGCATTACTAGATTTTGAGATTACAACACTATAGACAAAAGGAAGGTTGATTCTATAGAAAACCCTATCTTGTTAGTAGATATTACAATAATTTTTTTTATCAAGGATGAGATGATCAATCATGATGTAATTATTCTTAAATTCATAGGGTTAATATATAATTTCCATCAAAATTAATTAGATATTTCATAAATTCAAAGTTCAATAAAGAGGAAGTAGGGATTGAATTCAAATTACTCCATTAATTTTCTTCTAAAAGGCCTTTTCCTCATCATATTTTCCAACTCAAGATCAAGGATAAAATATTGGTTAGTTGCCCTTGCTTTAGGGGGAGAGATGTATTATATTTGAGACCATTGAATGAAAATTCTTAAATGAATAAAATTCAACTATTAAAATCCTCTCAGTATAATTTAACACCTTTTGTTTTCCATATTAGCTTATCAATAAGGATATCTTAAAGAATACTAGAAATATTCTTGATCTATATTTATATTTTTAAGGGTAAGTCTAACTTTGAGCTCATTCATTTTTTCATAGAGAGGAAAGATTATTGGCCATGTCTCCCACTTTAGTAGTGCTTGAGTAAAATTGTTTTCCATGACTAATGATTTTCCATGTCTCCCACTAAATGACTCATTTCACTAAAATTAAATGTGTTTCCTTCACTCATGGAAAACTAAATTTTGAATAAGCATTAGAAATCCTTGGATTTCATAGCTCAAGGTCATTGATTATTTTTGTGGAATTAACATTCTTGACAAGATGTGATATAACCATATCACATCATACACAACTTCTATAGCATGATAGTTATCCTCAATGGAAGATTAAGTAAAAACATGCTACTTCTTAATTTCCCAAGAGAACAAGTTGAATCATAGAAACAATTCATATCCAAACATGGATATCTTATCATTAGTGGATCTATGGAGTCAGCATCCATAAAAACTATCTCTTATACTCTAGAATGTACATTGTCTTACTATGGATATACCTACATATCTACTTTACTCCTTTCCAATGACACACCTTTGGCTCTTACAAGAATTACGAAAGATAGCTAATATCTAACATGGTATATGTTACATAAATAAAATTTACTAAAAAGTGGTTATAGAGTTCTATTCACATATGGGAATGGATCATTTTAGGATGGTTACAACTTTATCTCCATTACAGTGGTCCATAGGCTTGAAATTTTTTATTTAAAGCTTCTTGAGAAATATCCTGGCATACTTCATTTGTGACATGAAAAAATGGTTCTATTATTATCATACCTTTAGGCCAAGTCAATAATACATAATCCAGAGATCAATCATGTTAAATGACTACTTAAATGCCCTATTGGTCTATTTAATTAGCTTCATTAAACTTCTAATGATGACCAAATTATTGACATACATAGTTATGATCACAATCATGCTTCTTTGACTTTTCAAGTGAAGGTTCAGATCATAAGGACTATGATGAAACTCATGTCACATAAGACACTCATTGATATTCATATACCAAGATCTAAGAGCCTACATATACCACAAAGTAATTTAATAAGCCTAGATACTTTTATCTCTTGATTAGGTATGATAAATTTTTATAAAATTTAGTTTTATTTTAAAGGTAATAATATTATTAAAATGTAAAAACTATTTAATCAATAAATAAATAATAAAAATTTAAATGAGTATATATGGGCATGATTCAATGGTTGAGACATTTGGGTGGCATAGCTCACACAAAGTGTGACAACCTAAATCTAACCAACTCAGGAGAGAGTCTTTTTTTATCCCAAGATAAATATCACCACTAGGGCTCACCATAGATATTTCCAGGAGAATATCAATTGACAAGGTATTACCAGATTTCAAGATTACAACACTAAAAACAAAAGGAAGGTTGATTCTATAGAAAACCCTATCTTGTTAGTAGATATTACACTAAAAGTTCTTATAAAGAATGAGAAGATCAAGCATGACATAATGATTCTTAAGGGCATAGGGTTAATATATAAGTTCCACCAAAATTGGTAAGATATTTCATAAATTCAAAGTTCAGTAAAGAGGAAGTAGGGATTGAATTCAAATTATTCCATTAATTTTCTTCTAAAAGACCTTTTCCTCATCATCTTCTTCAACTAAATATCAAGGATAAAATATTGGTTAGTTGCCATTTCTTTAGGGGGTGAGATGTATTATATTTGAGACCATTGAAAGAAAATTATTATATGAATATAATTCAACTATTAAAAGGCTCTAATTATGATTTAACACCTTTTCTTTTCCATATTAGCTTATAAATAAGGACATCTTAAAGAATACTAGAAATACTCGATCTATATTTAGATTTTTAAGGGTAAATATAACTTTGAGCTCATTCATTTGTTCATAGAGGGGAAAGAGTATTGGTCATGTCCCCCACTTTATTAGTTCTTGAGGAAAATTATTTTCCATGACTAATGATTTTCCATGTCTCCCACTAAATGACTCATTTCCCAACACTAAACTTCAATGTGTTTCCTTCGCTCATGGAAAACTAAATTTTGAATAAGCATTAGAACTCCTTGGATGTCATACCTCAAGGTCATTGATTATTTTTGTGGAATAAACATTCTTGACAAGATGTGATATACCCATATCACATCATACACAACTTCTATAACATGATATTTATCCTCATGGAATATTAAGTAAAAACGTGTTAATTCTTACTTTTCCAAGAGATCAAGTTTAATCATAGAAAGAATTCATATCCAAACATGGATATCCTATCATTACTGGATCTATAGTTTCAGCATCCATAAAAACTATTGAGAAAAAATACTCATTCTTCTTATACTCTAGAATGTACTTTGTCTTACTATGGATATACTTACATATCTACTTTACTCCTTTTCAATGACACACATTTGGCTCTTGCAAGAATTATGAAAGATAGCTAATGTCTAACATGGTATATGTTACATAAATGAAACTCCCTAAAAAGTGGTTATAGATTTATATTCACATATGGGAATGGATCATTTTAGGATAGTTACAATTTTGTCTCCATTACAGTGGCCCATAGGCTTGTAATTTTTTATTTAAATCTTCTTGCGAAATATCCTGACATACTTCACTTGTGACATGAACAAATTGTTCTCATATTATCGTACCTTTAGGCCAAGTCAATAGTACATAATCCAGAGGTCAATCATGTCAAATGACTACTTCAATGCTCTCATGGTCTCTTTAATTAGCTTCACTAAACTCCTAGTGATGACCAAATTATTGACATACATAATTATGATCACAATCATTCTTCTTTGAATTTTCAAGTAAAGGTTCAGATTATAAGGACTATAATGAAACCCATGTCACATAAGACACTCATTGATATTAATATACTAATATCTAAGAGCCTACATAGACCACAAAGTGATTTAATAATCCTAGATACTTTGCTCTCTTGAGTAGGTATGATAAATTTTATAATAAATTAGTTTTATTTTTAAGGTAATAATATTTTTTTTTTTTTGAAAAATTTGAAAAAACTTGTATTAGAAGAAAGATCAATTACAAATTGGGAAGAGAATTTTCCCAACCGAAGTCAAAGATAACACATGCTTACAATAGTAAAAGAAGATTTGCAATGGAGCCAAATCTCTTGAACCATTAACTAGCTAACAGGGGGATCGGTTTGGTCTGTTGATGCAACTTGTCGCGATATCACGACACTCTATCCTTCTTCTCCTTTGGCCACAAAAATGCAACATGTCGCGATATCGTGACACTTTTCTCCTTTGGCCGTGAAAATGCAACATGACACTTTTCTCCTTTGGCTGCGAAAATGCAACATGTCACGATATCGTGACACTTTTCTCCTTTGGCCGCGAAAATGCAACATGTCACGATATCACAACACTTTTCTCCTTTGGCCACGAAAATGCAACATGTCGCGATATCGTGACACTTTTCTCCTTTGGCCACAAAAATGCAACATGTCGCGATATCGCGACACTTTTCTCCTTTGGCCGCAAAAATGCAACATGTCGCAATATCGCGACACTTTTTCCTCCTTTGGCCGCGACGATGCAACATGTCGCGATATAGCGACACTTTTTCTCCTTGGGCAGTGGCGTTGCAATATGTCACAGAATCGTGACACATTTTCCTCCTTTGGCTGCAACAAAGCAACATGTCACGATATCGTGACACTTTTTCTCACTTGACGGCGATGCTGCAACATGTCACAAAATCGCGACACTATGTCTCTTTCGGCAGTGACGAAGAAAAATGTCATGATATCGCGACACTTTTTCTCATTCGGCCTCGATGAAGCAACATTTCGTGATATCGCAACACTTTTTCTCTCTTGGCCGTGATGTTGCAACATGTCACGAAATCGTGACACTTTTTCTCTTTCGGCCGTGACAAAGCAACATGTCGCGATATCATGACATTTACCTCCTTTGGCTATGACGAAGCAACGTGTCATGAAATCGTGACACTTTTTCTCCTTTGGCCATGACGATGAAACATGTCGTGATATCGTGACACTTTTCTCTCTTGGCCACGATGATGAAACATGTCACGATATCATGACACTTTTTCTCTCTTGGTCGTGATGATGCAACATGTCACGATATCGTGACCCTTTTCTCCTTTGGCCACGACGATGCAACATGTCGCGATATCACGACACTTTTTCTCCTTTGGCCGCGATGATGCAACAAGTCATGATATCATGACACCTTTCCTTCCTTGGCTACGATGAAGAAACATGTTGCAAAATCATGACATCTTTCCTCTATTGACCACGACGAAGCAACATGTTGCAAAATTGTGACACCTTTCCTCCCTTGGCCACGATGAAGCAACATGTCGCAATATCATGACACCTTTCCTCCCTTAGCCGTGATGGTGCAACATATCATGATATCATGAAACCTTTCCTCCCTTGGCCGCGTCGAAGCAACATGTCACGATATCGTGACACCTTTCCTCCAGTGACTGCGATGATGCAAAATGTAGCGAAATCACGACACCTTTCCTCCCTTGGCCGTGACGAAGCAACATGTTGTGAAATCAAGACACCTTTCCTCCCTTGGCTGTGATGAAGCAACATGTCATGATATCGCGACACCTTTCCTCCCTTTTCTTTTTCATTGATCATTAGCTCAAGGACCTTTCAAGACCCTACCTAATCACCTTATCTTCAATAGCCATGTCACTATGCAACTAAACCCCTACCTCCTTCTCAGCACCCATCTTAGCTAGGAAGTCGACCACTTTGTTTAAATCTCTACTCACATAAACTGGAATCACATCATATAATTCCCTCCATAATTCCTTAATTTGTGTGACAAGAATCCTCAACCTCCATGCTTTCAAGGCAAAGTTCCTCATGCAATCTAGAGCTCCATCTATTATTTGAGAATCTGATTCAAGTATTATCCTCCTATGGCCTGTTTAACTGCCCAAATAGAAGAATATTTGATAGCTATGGCTTATGCTTCATTTTTTGTGGCTCTTCCCAAGCCTTGCAGTTCCCAATAGAGCACTGTTCCAACATGATTCCGACAAACCACTCCAATTCTGGCTCTACCCGGATTGCCTTTTGCGACTCCATCGGTATTAATTTTAATCCAACCTTCCGGGGGTGGTTTCCAACTAGCTCTGTCCTTTCCCTCTTGCACTTCAACTCCCTCTTCCATTGTCCCAATAACAACCTGAGTTTCCTCTTTAGCATAGATGGCCACAGTTTCTGTGACTTTGCTCCAAATGACCTACCAAACTCCATCTAACGAAGAAAAAATTTCTCTTAAAATTCTAGCATTTCTCTCCAACCACACTTGCCACCAAATAAAGTTTAATCCAAGCTCCCAACCAATACGAAGAGATTTAGATTTAAATATACCCCTCTTCCATATTTCCCAGATATTAATCCGATTCAAGTCACCATTAAATTGAATTTTATAATATGAAAACCATCTCTTCCAAATCTGGCACGTGAAAGGGCACTCAAACATCAAGTGATCAGTTGTTTCCTTGCTCTTGTAGCATAAGACACATTAAGAAGGACCGATGATTCCTTTACATCTGAGATTATCAAAAGTGAGAATTCCATTGTGCATGAACTGCCAGGCAAAAAGTTTACTTTCAGCCAACCTTTGGAGTGCCAAATCTTTCTCCAATCCTCAACCTGATAAGTATGAGGGGGAGGCTCTGGAAGGATCTTGTCATATCCGTCCTTCACTGTGTAGACACCAAGGCTCCCATATCCCCAAGCTAATTCATCCTCCTCATCTCTACCTATGAGAAATATTTCTGTCAAGATTTTAGTCATGATGGGTGCCAAATCCGGAGGGATTGAAATTGGTCACTCATCCAACTTCTTGAACTGCTTAAACTTATACTCCCCTAGCTGACTAGTGGTGAAATAACTTTCAATTTGGACCCAACCCTTGGTTTCAATGGCTACTTTTATTGGTTACAATTCAAGAAATTCAACAATGATAGGTGGGTATTGATACCATGAATCTGTCCAAAAACATGCCTTCTCCCCTCTCCCCACTTTCCAAAATAATCAATCTTTTACTACCTGAGATCCTAACTTGAGAGCCTACCACACTAAGGATCCAGTACCATCCAAATGGAAATGACCCACTTCATTTGGGTTAACATGTCCCACATATTTACTAGTTAGGATTCTACTGAATAAGGAAGTTGGTTGGGAAATCCACCTCCAGTAAACCTTTCCAACCAAAGCTTTATTATTTATCTTGGATCTTCTCAGTCCCAAACCTCATTTTACCTTGGGCTAGGTTACTTTGTCCCAACCTACTAAGGCCCATTTCCTCTCTCCTTTTACTCCTTCCCATAAAAAGTTTCTAGCCATCTTGTCCAACTCTTTCCATATAGTATGTGGGGCAGCCAGGATAGAGAATTTATAAATTGGTATGGCCTGAATGACTAACTGTAAAAAATTTAATCTACCCCCATAGCTTAACCATTTGTGAGACCAATTATTAATTCTATCCTTGATACAATCCAAAAGATTCCTCTAGATATCTATTTTTAGTTTTTTAAAGTGCAAAGGGACCCCTAAGTAAACCACTGGGAGAGAAATTCTTGTGAATCCCAAGATCTCTAAAACTCTATCCTGAAGCCTTTGATCAAGATTGAAAAAGACCACTTTGGATTTTTTATCATTGATGACTTGGTTTGTAGCCCTAAGGTAGACACTAAGAGTATCTCTGATCATTCTTGCTTCCCTGAAGTTTGCCACTCCCACCAATCCAGTAGCATCCACAAACTATAGGTGAGTCAAAACTTCCTCACCCACCTTGATACCTATTAGCAAACCTTGTTGTCTTCTCCTCAAGAAAAGTCTGCCTAGTCCTTCAACCAAAATGAGAAAAAGATAGGGAGAGCAAGGATCCCCTTGACGAATGCCTCGAGTGGCTCCAAATGGTTGCGAGGGAAGACCCTTGATTAACACTGAGTATGTCGGAGTAGAGACACAACTCATGACCCATTCTATCCAATCTTGATAGAAACCAAAGGCTACCATCATATTTGCCAAGAAGCTCCACTCCACCCTATCATAAGCCTTTGACATATCTAATTTTATGAACATTCCTTTATTACCAGATGTTTGCATTGAATGGATTGTCTCTTGAGCTAGAACCACCCCATCCAGGATCTGCCTACCCTCTACAAAACCCCCTTGCTCTGAGGATATAATGTTATGTAAAAGAGGTTTTAACCACTCAACCATTACCTTTGTGATTATTTTATATATCACATTGCATAAGGCAATAGGTCTATAATATGAAATATGTACCCCCTCGTCCCCTTTTGAAATTAAGGTAATGAAAGTATGATTTAATGCTTTAAGCATTCTTTTACTACCTCTAGACTCCTCTATAACAACCATTACACCCTCCTCCAAGTTATCCCAAAAGACCTAAAAAAACTCAATTGGAAAGCCATCTGGACCTTGAGTTTTTTCGGTGCTCATTCCAAAGAACACATTCTTCAATTCCTCTCTATCAATGGGTTTAAGAAGGGTTTGATTTTCTTCTTTAGAGATAATGGAAGGTATGATAGCAATAACATCATTTTGAGCCTCTTCATCTTGCACCATACTTTCCTTAAAAAGTTTAGAAAAATAATCCATTGAATGGGAATGCATACCTAGAAGTGTATCAAAGGAGTGTCTGTTATCATCTTGAAGAGCTTCCATTTTATTCATCTGTCTCCTAGAACAAGTAGTCCGATGGAAAAAATTGGTATTTCTATCACCTTCTAATAACCAAGTGGTTCTTGCTCTCTGTTTCTAGTAGGTCTCCTCTTGGTTGTCAATGTCCTCAACCGCTTTACGCAAGGCATCATCCTAGGCTTTGATCTGCTCTGTAATTTTTCCTTCCCTAAAGTTTTTTTTAACCTCATCCCATCTGGACACCAAAGGAGCTCTTTGGACCTAGAATTTTGTCTTGTTAGCTCACCTCCAATGTTTCAGTTGAGCTTTGACATAATGAAGTTGTTTGTGGAATCTAAACATTGTTGTACCATATGTTGGGTGGCCTTCTTCCCACCACTGTGGAATTTTCTTTCGAAGTTCCTCTTTTTGTAACAAAAAATTCTCAAATTTAAATGGTTTATGATGCTGCCCTCTCTTAGTCCCTCCTTCCAACAAAATGGGAAAGTGATTTGAAACTAGACCTTCCAAAATTTAAAATTTTGTATTCCATTTTACAAATGCCTCCTCTAAAACCAAAACATGGTCTAACTTTACCTTCCTACTATGTGGCTCCCTCCTCTTATTAGTCCAAGTATAGTTGGTTCCAGGGCATTTAATTTCCACTAAGTGTAAAGCCTAGACTTGGGCAATCATAAGTCGATCCCCTGGGTCTAAAATTGGGGTTCCCCCTTCCTGATCTCTAGAGGATAATTTAGCATTAAAATACCTAGCAATAATCCAATCTAAATCTTCCCTTGAGATTCTCATGTTATGCACAACTTTCAATTGAAGCCTCTGACCATCAAGGTTTTGAGCCCCATAAAAATTTGTGATTAAAACATGTTCAGCTGTGACATTATTCCTAAAATGTGATGTGATAACACCCCTCCAAGCTAGATGTTCTATTGCAGTCCATTCAAGAGAGTTCCAAAGATTAAAAATCCCCCCTGAGGCACCTTGGGCAGCCACTTCCATATGACCAACACCCCTCCAAATTCTGTTAACTGTTTTACACATAAGATCTAACAACATTTTTGTCTCCTGAATAAGCAAAAAATTTGTTTTACATTTTTCTAAGAGTCTTCGAACAACAGATTGATGGGTTCTACTGTTTAAACCCCTAAAATTACATGATTGTATAATCATTGGTTACCTTGAGAGCAGTAAGAATCTATTGGCCTCACCGATCCTCTAGTGATCATTTTGTCTCCTTGAACTGCTAGCAATTCCTTATTTGATTTTCTACCCACTCTTTGAGAGTTGCTATTTTTTGATCTCTTTTCCACCTGAGTTATCCCTAAAGTTGGCCTTTCTCTGTTCTTTTCTACTATTCCCATGCTGACATCCTTAATTATTGGTTGCTCTTGGTTATGCACTAATAATGCCCCTGCACTCTCTGACTACGGTAACTCACTGTGGTCAATTACCTGCTCTATGACGAGGGGAGATGAAATAGAAGCTTGAATGTGGATGTTATTATTTTCACTATTACCATCCACTCCTTCCATGAATTGTTCCTCTTGGTCCACTAGTGTCTTAAATATCTCAAACCTATTGGCAGGCTTGAGTTGGGTTTACTTTTTACCATATTTTTTCTTTTGCTTTCTCCTTCTTTTGGGCTATTCAAAACCATCTCTCTGAGCTTCTTTACCCTGAGAAGTATTGGTTGGTTCTTTGTTTATTGTTGACTTACCCTCCTTAGGAAGATTTTACATTCCTAGAGGAGCCTCCATTTTTGTGTTCATATTATTTGGGCAAAATCGGGCCAAATGCCCGTATTTGTGGCAAACTCTACATCTAAAGGGCAAAGCATCATAATCCAGCTATTGAATCCAAGATAATCCTGCAAGTTCAAGTTCCACCTCTGCCGGTAGAGGTTGGCTAAGATCCATTTCCACATATATTCTTGCATAAACAGTTGTGTTCCCTTCTATTGTGTCTTTGGAGACACCCAAATTTCTTCCAATGGAATTACCGATCATCTCCAAAACCTGCTCACTCCAAAACTCCATTGGAAGTGCATACAAACGGATCCAAACTGGGATAGCAGTGGGTTCAATTCAAGGATCGAATCCCACTCTCCAAGGTTGAACAAATAATCCTGCTAGACCATGATTCCTCTTTTCTGATTCAAAAGCCCTATTTCTATCGACCAGAGAAGAAAAACTAACAATTAAATACCCATTGCTAATATACCATAAAGAGTACTCACCATGAGGCTCCCATTTTTGCCAGACCCAGGAGTGCAAAAAATTTAGGATAGGGCGAATACCCATGAATTTACAAATCAAATCATGATTAGCTTTGTATAAGACTATTTCTTTGACCATCCTTGGCTCAATGACAATCTTGGGCTATGATTCATACTGTGGCAGGCATCCATTAACTCGATGAGCTATTGATCTATTTCCAGCAGCCATGAAGAGCATTTTAAATGTAGTTCTTTGAGCTTTGTCAGTCTTGGATGGAGATTTATCTTTTAACAAATATGCATAAGAGCTATTTCTCCCTAGGAGAGGATCTAGAGAAGTCCCCATTGGACCCTCTTGGGGTAGCAATCTTGCCTTCAGATCCACAGTAACCAAAAAACTCTTCGGAAACCCAACTGATGCCCTAGATTTTCCCTAGCTCCAGAAACCCTAGTTCATCGCTTCCCGCCTGCTTGCTTCCTTTTTGCATTTCTTATTAGACAACCAAGGTAATAATATTATTAAAATATAATAACTATTTAATAAATAAGTAAATAATAAAACTTTAAATGAGTATATATGGGCATGATTCAATGGTTGAGACATTTGGGTGAAATAGCTCACACCAAGTGTGACAACCTAAATCTAACCAACCCGGGAGAGAGAGTCATTTTTTATCCTAAGATAAATATCACCACTAGCACTCACCATAGATGTTTCCAGGAGAATATTAGTTGATAAGGCATTACCAGATTTCAAGACTACAACACTGTAGACAAAAGGAATATTGATTCTATAGAAAACCCTATCTTGTTAGTAGATATTACACTAAATTTTTTTATCAAGGATTAGATGATCAAACATGACGTAATGATTCTTAAAGGCAAAGAGTTAATATATAAGTTCCACCAAAATTGGTCATATACTTCATAAATTTAAAGTTCAGTAAAGAGGAAGTAGGGATTGAATTCAAATTACTCCATTTAATTTTCTTCTAAAAGGCATTTTCCTCATCATCTTCTCCAACTGAAGATCAAGGATAAAATATTGGTTAGTTGCCCTTCCTTTAGGGGAAGATATATATTATATTTGAGACCATTGAATGAAAAATTTTAGATGAAGATAATATAACTATTAAAATGCTCTTAGTATGATATAACACATTTTGTTTTCCATATTATCTTATCAATAAGGATATCTTAAAGAATACTAGAAATATTCTTGATCTATATTTAGATTTTTAAGGGTAAGTATAACTTTGAGCTCATTCATTTTTTCATAGAGGAGAAAGAGTATTGGCAATATCCCCTACTTTTGAAGTGCTTGAGAAAAATTATTTTCCATGACTAATGATTTTCTATGTATCCAACTAAATGACTCATTTCCCAACACTAAACTTCAATGTGTTTCCTTCACTCATGGAAAACTAAATTATGAATAAGCATTATAACTCCTTGGATGTAATATCTCAAGGTCATTGATTATTTTTATGGAATTAACATTCTTGACAAGATGTGATATAACCATATCACATCATACACTACTTCTATAACATGATATTTATCCTCAATGGAATATTAAGTCAAAACATGTTATTTTTTACTTTCCCAAGAGAACAAGTTGAATAATAGAAAGAATTCATATCCAAACATGGATATCCTATCATTAGTGGATCTATAGAGTCAGCATCCATAAAAAATATTGAGAAAATTTACTCATTCTTCTTATACTCTAAAATGTACTTTGTCTTACTATGTATATACATACATATCTACTTTACTCCTTTCCAATGACACACCTTTGGATCTTGCAATAATTATGAAAGATAGATAATATATAACATGGTATATGTTACGTAAATGAAACTCCCTAAAAATTGGTTATAGAGTTCTATTCACATATGGGAATGGATCATTCTAGGATAGTTACAACTTTATCTCCATTACAGTGGTCCATAGGCTTGCAATTTTTTATTTAAATCTTCTTGAGAAATATCCTGCCATACTTCACTTGTGACACGAACAAATGGTTTTCATATTATCATACCTTTAGGCCAAGTCAATAATACATAATATAGAGGTCAATCATGTCAAATGACTACTTCAATGCTCTCTTGGTCTCTTTAATTAGCTTCACTAATCTCCTAATGATGACCAAATTATTGACATGCATAATTATAATCACAATCATTTTTATTTGACTTTTCAAGTAAAGGTTTAGATCATAAGGACTATGATGAAACACATGTCATATAATACACTCATTGATATTCATATACCAAGATTATAAGACCCTACATAGACCACAAAGTGAATTAATAAGACTAGATGCTTTCCTATCTTGTGTAGGTATGATAAATTTTATAATAAATTAGTTTTATTTTTAAGGTAATAATATTATTAAAATGTAATAACTATTTAATCAATAATAATAAAAATGAGTATATATGGCATGATTCAATGGTTGAGACATTTTGGTGACATAGCTCACACCAAATGTGACAACCTAAATGTAACCAACCCAGGAGAGAGAGTCTTTTTTTATCCCAAGATAAATATCACCACTAGTGCTCACCATAGATGTTTCCAAGAGAATATCAGTTGATAAGGCATTACCATATTTCGATATTCAATACCGTAGAAATTTCTTGAGTGGATAGGAGCGACCAATCTCCAATAGGTTCTAGGGTTTACCTTGTATACCTCCATGGTATAAATGATGTCTCACATGGTCACCCCACATTTCTTACATTCTCTGTGAATGCAGATATCCTGAGCATAGCATTGGGAATATTCCTCAAACTTTCAAGAAAGGGGACACAAATTCCCTTACCTAACATAGATTAGTCTATGAGGGTTCTCTTAGATGTAATACCTTTAATATTGGTTAGTTGCACCTTTACAGAGGAACTGCTACATCATCCATGCTTATCTACCCCTATCTCTACGATGAGTTTTAGATAAGGCATCTATCACTTCATGTGATAATTACACATTGACACCAATGCCTACTTACTTATGAAATTATCACTTATATAATTTTCAAATGGGTTTCTAACCTTCATGGTAGGATGTAATATTCAAGCTACACCACTTAAGAATATTAACCAAAGACTCCTCATCTTAGGTTCACGATCGAGTTCCCCACTCATTGTACCCACTACAAATTATCCTAGGTGTTGCCTCCCCACAATACCTTCAGGATTGGTTTCATATTTTAGGAATTCAATTCAAGGTTAAAAAAAGGTATACCACCTAGCCCAAAGAGAAAAAACTCTCCCATAACATTAAAATATAACCATCCTAACTAATAAATAAACATGGCATTCCACATAATCATATAAAGCAATATTTTCAACAACACCTATGTTGGATCATAAAAAATAATTGCATTAGGAGCTCCATCTATTTTAATATTCATTTTTCCATTCAAAAGGAATCATTCTTTTCCTTTCCACATTATGTATACTACATTCTCAAGCATTACAAAGAGTAGAAAATATTATCATTACTCAAAAGTAAAGAATCATCAAACCCCATCTATGTTAGCTTTTGATACTAAATGCTTAATGTAAAATAACCACAAGATCTAAAATAAGAATGCTCTATCAAATATAATATAATGAAAATAATCTAAACATATAAAACTCATGAATAACTTCTGCAAATACACAAAAAACAACCATTAACAAATGCTCACAAAAATAGTATTTTGATATAGAATGGAGATCTCAAATACTCCATACTTCATACATGCTCAATATATATTATATCTCTTCCTTATGCTCTTTCACACTCACATATAGATCTATATATAGAATGGAATGTGACTCTTCATATGGAGTATTCTTGACCTTCACTCTTCTTGAAACTCTTCACTTTCTTATTCTATGGACTCATGTGCACATGGACTATTATGCACATTTACATCATTAAATACTTTACACACTCTAATAATACTCATGCATTTATTACATTGCATAAATTAAATACTCACACTCTAATATAAGACACACTCCTAATCTAAATATGTACCCAAGGTGGTACATTAACATGTACCAAATAATGTAATATATTCCAACACCCCTCTAAATTACATCAATTTGTTATTTAATACTTTTGTCTTCAAAATGGTCTTTGTATTTTGTCTTCAATCTATCTCCCATAGATTTATATCTAGAGTCTTAAAATAAGTATCTTCTTTTGGTTCAGTCTTCATCTTACCTTTCTTGGTTTGATTTCTCTTCTTGTTTCTTCATCTTCTTCTTCATACCTTCACTAATGGTGAGTCTTCAATACAATGAGTTAGTACATCATTACAATAATGTTGATTTGGATTCAACAATTCATTACTTGCATGTTCTCTTTCTTGTTGTTTTGTTCCTTGAAATAACCTAGAAGTGATTAAGGTCAAATAAATAATTAAACACTCTTCTGGAGAAAATACAATTGCATTTTGACTAGCCCACCAAGTCTTGTAAAGCTTTTCATGCAAATAATTTTTTAGCCTCCACAAGAAACAAAAAAAATTCTTCCTTTAAATTAGAATGCACATATCCATCAAAGGTTTGTATTAAGTTTGAAGATAAAACTTAAATGCATGGAATAGCTCTTCACTATTTCCATTGAATGCTTTCTTCACTATTTCATCCATGATTCTTTTAACTTTGAATAATGAATCTCTCAAATTTCTATCCTATGAGGTTGACTACCTTATATCTCCCAAGTATTTTGAATATAATATAGCTTTGATAAAATACTTAGCTTTCTAAGTTGTCCTTTGAGTTGAATCCCTTTTGTCTCCCTAATTATGAATAGAAAGCTAAAGATAATTTTGATGCAATTTCAATTTTTGATAAAATTCTCTACTTTCAAGAACTTTAAGTTGGATTCCTTATGTCTCGTTAATTTGAACAAGAGACTAGTATCAATGTAATTTTCTAACTTTCCAACAACTCTATGTTGTATTTCTTATATCTCTCAATTTTCAATAATATGGTTTCTAAATTTCAAAAACCTATGTTGGTGTTGAATTCCTTATAACTCAAAATTAGAAATTTAGAAAACAAGGATATTTGCAAATTCAATATTTCTATTTTGATGTAGAAATCCTTATTCCTCCAAGTCAAATTATTTACAAATATTTCTATGCTTGAATTTCAAATAAAGTAATTTTAAAAACTTTCAAATTAAATTCTCCTCACTTCAAAAGTCTTCCAAATTATTCAATAAATCTTCTAAGGTTATAATTTATCAATTCATTATCTTATTCCTCCATTCATTTAATTAATCTCAAGCATAATAGATTAATTAATCTTAACCTTAGTATTGATATTC
The DNA here is from genome assembly GCA_028583015.1 of Wollemia nobilis. Taxonomy (NCBI): domain Eukaryota; kingdom Viridiplantae; phylum Streptophyta; class Pinopsida; order Araucariales; family Araucariaceae; genus Wollemia; species Wollemia nobilis. The sequence goes on along the minus strand of JAQPPZ010003192.1, from coordinate 3,596,649 downwards.
CTTATACCTCCTTAACATTTGTAAAAAAAAAATTAATTTAAATGTTTTATGTACCTCCTTGAATATGGTATGCTACATTTTTTGGCTTGCTCCTCGTGAGACTTTTCAACTCTGCAACCTGCACTCTATTTCAGGTGTTGCTCTCCAAAAATAGAAATTTGAATATTTTCTCTCTCTTCAATGTATTTAATGCTCCTCCTTGTGTATGGTGCTCATTAAATTCAGTCTTCAAGACTTTGACCTTCCTCTACATGCTTGTTGGCTTCTCTAACCATTAATGTGCAGTGCTCCACTAACTTGCACCACTCTTTACTCTCACGAATGTGCTTGTATGACTTGTCCCTCATGCACTTATGGATACAAGGAGATGTTTCACTTCCTTGGCGTTGGTTGGAGCTACCTTCTATGACACTTGGAAAATATATTTTGTCCTCCCAAGTGATAATTAGGTTAAATGGTTGGTGCTTCTCCTCCATGTAATATATTTTCCTCCTCTTGGTAATTCTCCTCTTCTTATCTATGCTTGGTAACACACTACTTCTCCTCTAAACTTGGTAGCAAATTTAATTCTTTACCTCCAACACTTCTACTCTTTAGTTCCTCAACACTCAATATCTTCTTTCCAATGTATCTTCAATGAAGTAACAATAAATGACTGTTTGAATTCCTTCTAATGGAATTTGGATTTATTTCAATGATTCACTCCAAACGACCCATGGTTTTGATGCTCAAAACTTCTTAGTAATGGTGCTTGCTCTCTGCTTTGGTGGCTCCTTAGTTTTTAGCACTCAAGCTCTACTCAATGATATCTCAACTTCTCTCGAATAGTGTTACCTCCTATGGTACTTAAAATCTCTTTTCAATGATGTTCTATATTCCTCTTTTATGTTGCTTCTTCTGTCCAATGTGGTGGCTCTTTTTCACTATGGTGGCTCCTCCTTCAAGATGGTGGTTCTACCACTCCTTTGGTATGATGTCTTTGGAAACTTTACCTTGTTCTTGTGCACTATTTGGTCTCTTTATCTTATTAAATAAGACTTAAAAATTTTGCACTTCCTTGGATTATAAGAACAACATATATATACTAATTTTTCTTCTCCTTATTACTCCCTTTCAAGCAATCTTTAACTTTACTTTTTTTGTTGTGTTTTGAAGATTCTAGGATGATAATGATGCCTCCTTCCTTGGCTTGGAGACACTTAGCTTAAACTATCTTTTGTTGGATTTAATAACTCTAATATGGTGCTTTCAAAAACTTTATAATAAGCTAATTTGAATGCTTGAATAATAAAATTTTATAGCACCAATATTACAAACCTCTTTGTCCTCCTTTTTGAAGCTAGTCTCCTTGGTGATTTGATTCACCTTTTTTTGTCTTGAATTTACAAATTTTGTAACTTCACTACCTTTTAATTTGCTACCTCAAAATCAACTTCTATCCTCTTTGAAGTATGTTGTTTGAATATTCTCTTTCTCCTTGCCAAACAACTATTATAGAATGCTGAAATTTTCAGCCTTTCTTCCTCTTCAAATGTTGTTTGAAATTAACCTTCTTTATCTTCAACTTCTCTGATTTTTGCAGCTCCAAATGTTGCCTTCTTGTTGTCCAAAATATTTGCAATTTTTAAATTCAATTGCTACCAAATATTCCTTTGCTTTTGTTGTCCAAATATCTCTCAAATATGCCCTAAAATTCTTCAAATCATAGCTCTACTATCTCCCTTTAATGTTGCCCAATTTTGTAGTCCAAATCTCTTAAATTGCTGCTCTAGAAATCTATTTTCTTCTCTTGTATCTTGTTGTTCAAAAAATAGTCTCTAACTCCTCCAATCCACTACCTTAGTTTGCTGTCAAGCCTTCCTTCAATTGGCTGTTCAAGGGCACTTCAAAATCTACCCAAATCTTCTTCAATTTGCAGCTCTATGTCACCTTCAATTTTTTATCCTATGACCCTTCAACTTCTATCATGAAAATCAGCAATCTTCTCCTCTACAAATCAGCCTTCAAATTCTTAATGGTTGTCTTCAAATTTCTCAAATCAGTGGCCTCTTCTATCTCCTTTATCCTCCTTAGCTCTCATTGAGTTCTATATTCAAATCTGACCTCTTTCGTTGGCCTCTTCCTCAATAATCTGAATGTCTTGAGGTCTTCAAAAATCCTTTTCAAAATTTGGAAAACTTCTTGCCAAATCCTTCTTCCTTTTGGGCTTGTTGTCGGATGGTGATAATTATCCCAAATTATTCTTTTCAAGAGTTTCTCCTACTTGCAATATTCTACCTTGATCTTTCTTCAAATATCCTCCAATGGCCACTTCTTCAACTTCTTCAATAGGGCTTCTCTAGCCTTCTTATTTCTCCTTCCAAGTTTGCTTGAGACCTCTTCTCTTGGGTCTTCAAATTCTCAATCTTCTTTCTCAAATCTCCTATCTCCTTTATAAAATATGCAATGGGTACCTCTTTCTCAACCTTCAATAGGCCTTTTTTTGCTTCTTTATCCTTCTTTCAATATTCAATCTTCTATATGGACCTATTTCTCGGGCCTCTTCAATCTTCAATCTCAAATCTTCTATGGGGGCTTCTTTCTTGGGTTACCTCAATATTCAATCTTCAATCTTCTATGTGGACCTCTTTTTTGGGTCTCCTCAATTTTCAATTTCTAATATTCTATGAGGACCTCTTTCTTGGGTCTCCTCAATCTTCAATATTTAATCTCCAATGGGACCTCTTTCTTGGACCTCCTTAATCTTCAATGTCTACTCTTTTTTTACAACTCAAAAACTAATCCTTGCATGAGGAAAGCACATAGAATTTCAGGAAATCGAAGATGAAATTCTTCTCTATCCATTGTAGGAAGCTTCTCAACTTTTGAGAACTAATTTTTTGCAAAAAAAACTTAGATAGCAACAATCAAATACATCCAAATATCTAGATATCTAAAATCATTAAACTTCACTAGTTATCCTTCAATCTAGTGGAAAAGCAATATTTGTTGAGTCCTAGTCTTCACGAGTTTTCTTGCAACCCTGTGGAAAGACTCTAGCCAACAAAAACTTTAAAATTTTTAAAAATGAAATCTCCTTATCTCCTCTCAATCTCTCTTGTGGCTCTCCCTATATCCTATCAATCTCCCTTGTGGATCTAATACCACTATTAGCTTTTGATACTAAATGCTTAATGTAAAATAACCACAAGATATAAAATAAGAATGCTATATCAAATATAAGATAATGATAATATTCTAAACATATAAAACTCATGAATAAGTTTTAAAACTACATAGAAAACAACCATTAACAAATGCTCACAAAAATAGTATTTTGATATAGAATGGAGATCTCAAATACTCCATACTTCATACATGCTCAATCTACATTGTGTCTCTTCATTATGCTCTTTCACACTCACATATAGACCTATATATAATGGAATGTGACTCTTCATATGGAGTATTCTTGGCCTTCACTCTTCTTGAGACTCTTCACTTTCCTATTCTATGGAATCATGTGCACATGGACTATTATGCACATTTACATCATTAAATACTTTGCACACTCTAATAATACTTGTGCATTTATTATATTGCATAAAGTAAATACTCACACTCTAATCTAAGACATACTCCTAATCTAAAGATGTACCCAAGGTGGTACATTAGCATGTACCAAATAATGTAATATATTCCAACAATCATGTTCAATAGAGTTAATACCAATGCCACATCTATCATATAAATATTCCTTTCTTTCATATACCCATTCTCAAGAATATATAATGTAACTCATTATACATTAATTAAATCACCAAAATGCAAGGTTTGATTTGAGCATAAAATAGCTCACTATAACAACTAAAAAATACAATAATAAAATATTATTATTTCTCCATATTAATACATTTCTTCTAAATAAATAAGCAATCTCATTGCAAATAACCATGCCAAATATTAAACTATAGGTCCATTATTTTGAATGCATAACCACCTATCCACCTTCTAGATTTTACCAAATAGTAAAAGGGATCAAGACAACTCTCTTTATTTATTGATAAATGCATATTTATATGCTATTTTATAAAATAATACATCTAAAAATACAATCTCATGAATGACCATACAAGTAGAACTCGTTATAATTCATATGCTTTTCAAATAACTAAATCAATCTATTCTTTCTTGCATACATGAGGAAAACCCCATAATTTTCCTTGTCTAAATAGATTCCACATCTATTTAACATACATTAATCCTTAAATAAAAATAAGCAAATAATATCCCATAATATTCTTTCTCCAATGGACTCCATGCCCCTTTAATAAATCAACAAATTCACATATTTATTTTATTATACTAGATAACATTTATAAGGAATAAATATTTTTCCCTAATTAATCATATAGTAACCCAAAACTAATCTTCAAGTTAATTAGGTAATATCTTTCTTTAAAGTAATCATAAGCTATTAAAGGTAATAAACTATTTAAATTTTTCATATTAAGAAAGTTTAATAAGGGTTAGTTCCAAGCACTACATAGGATCATCATTTTTTTCATAAATAACACATAGATATTTAGAGAATAATCACAATGCATGAGCTAACATACTAAAATAGGAAGCTTAATTTCTAAATAGAAACATAATAATTCACTCCTAAACTGTAGCACTAGCATATGTGTCCTAAAAAACTTACATGTCTTCCAAAACCCAACAAAACAAGTTCAAGTTGCACATTGAAAACTTAACACAGTATCAAACAATAAAGCAAAAAAACAATGCTTGTTAAGCTAGCCATTTTCCAACCTATTAAGCAAGGTTGACATTATAGCTATCACGAATCAAGCCAACGTTCTAGCTTAAGTGATACAAATCCAATGTTCCAGGTAAAGCAATACAAATCCAATCATTCTGGCTAAAGCAATACAAATCCAGTCATTCCAGCTAAATCAATACAAAGCAAATCATTCTAGCTAAAGCAATATAAAGTAAATCATTCTAGCTAAAGAAATACAAAGCAAGGAAATGGCATACAAATTCTAGCAATAGAATGAACTCAATATTTCAAAAAGAACACATAGGCAGCAAGTGTTGCACTACCATACACTATAAGGGATCATTACATAAATACTTTACATTAAAAAAACATTTTCCTAGAAGCATCCATTGGGTAATTCTTTTATGGCACTTCAAGTAGCATACTTCTAGGTCAAAAACAAGAGTGCAACAAAAAGCAAGAGCATTGCAAGTTACCTTTCAACCCTTGATGCCCTCTTTACACTTGGAGTAGTAATGTTATATAATTTCAACCCTAAAGTTATTCCATTCTCGCATAAAGCTATGCTCTTCTACATTCTGAGCATACCTACTCCTCTTTGCCTATGCTTTCTTCCCTCATTTTTTCCTTCCCCTCCTTCTTACATGAGAAAGAAGGTGGCTCCTTTTCTTTCCCAACTACCTTTTGGTCAACCGTTTATTTATTTCACCAAAAATGAGCTTCCAAAAATATTTCCTCCTTTATATTATTTATTTTAATAATTAAGAAAACATTTAAAAATCTCCATGCACCTTAGTAAAGAAAAATCATAGAAATTTGGTCAGATTATTTATTTCAAATGTTATCCCCTAACATTAAAATAATCATTTAAAATACATTTAATGCTTCCTAAAACATTCTTTTTAAAAACAACACAACCTAAAATATATGATTAGCCTCATCATCAATACGAGGGTAACATTAAGGTCCCATGCTTGGTGGTTCAACCCCTTAGTGGTTTTGCTTGTTGAAACCAAGGAGTATAAGTGTTCACATGAACGACTTTTTTTATAAATCCATCAACCATTTTATATTGAGCTAAACTAAAAAAGGAACTATTAACTTCAAAGGATCATATATATATATGCAAGAAAATAAGCATTGACCAAGCCCAAGAAAAACAAGTGTTTGTCCACCCCAAACACATAATATTTACTAATGATTTCTAGGTTACCAACTTTTATCTAAAGAGGCTCCATTGCTTTTCTTTTAGCAAATTCCTTGTCGATGGTTTGATTTTCAAGCATAAAAATATGAGATGCAACTACATGCGAGTAAATCCTAACTTGGGTAATTCATACCCTAGTGTAGACACCAAAATCAGGAACATTTAATGCTAATTAATTAATTAAAATTAATTAGTATACATCCATTTAATGCTAATTAATTATTTATAATTAATTAGTATACATCCATATAATACTGATTAATTGATTTAAATTAATTAGTATTCTTCTACCTAAATGTTATTTAATTAATTAATTACACCTAGGCTACCCACTTCCACCTTGTAAAACACCCTCATTTTTTTAGCCCATAGATATTATGAGAGTTTTCCCCTTTTCTATTCCATGTGCCCATCATACCCTAGTTTACTCTAACTCCAACTCACCTTCCCCCCATCCAAATTTTGTATGGATGAAGATTGCCCTCACCTAGAAATAGTCTTCAATCTACTCCAATTCCAATTCACCTTCCTCCCATATGGATTATGTATTTGTGAATATTGTCCTCACTTAGAAATAGTCTTCAATCTACTCTAGTCCAAATCACCTTCCCCATCCTGATTGCATAAGGGTGAAGATTATCCTAACCCAAAAACAATCTCCACTTCACTTCAATTCTATGTCACCATATCCCATGCAGGTTAACTGGCACTTAAAATATAAGAGATTCATTTGCTAGAAATAATTAAAAATAAAAGAATAATACCCTTCACTTTAGTTCCACATTCCATGCAAGTTAACTACCACTTAAATGGATGAGTATAGGATTATGCATAAAGGGTCGGCCCAAAAATGTATTTATAGAAATTTGGTGAATCAATTTTGAAATCCAGGCAAATAGTATCCAAAAACATGTAGAAGGTTCACTATTTTTAGGGACGATGTTGGAAATTTAAACTTTAAATGGTCAAATTATTACAAAATTGGGGTGAATCAACCCAAAAAAAATTACACCCTAAAATTTTTGGCTAATGGACCTTGGTCAAGGGTCCCAAATATTAGCCAATTATAAATTTTGAAAATCCTAATTATAGCTAATTTTGTGATAAATAGCCACTATGCATAACCCTTGATGAAGATTTATCCATTTAAAAATAAAAAAATAATAAAAAAATGCACATGATATTGTTTAAAAATCTTAACTAATGTTTAGCATGTATTTTATTGGGTTTCTACTCGAGTGGAGGAAATTATTAGGTTTTATCTCCATTCCCATGTGCATATCACTTGCATGCTACCATCCTCCATCATTAAGAATCTATAAATATACCCCCTCTTCCTCCATTGAGCATGAGGATAGTATATATGCATGAGAGTTGTGAAAACCCCAAGCAAAGCTTACATTAATCACCTTAGCTATCATTTACAACCATTCCCATCCCTTGCCTTCAATTTGACAAGAGATCCATGCAACCCCTTCCATGCCCACATCCCATTTTTGAAACCACATGTCATCTGACCATCATTTCAATCCCAGATCAATATGAGATTCCAATCCCATCAATCCACAGGTCCAAAAGTAGTTTTGATAAAGTTTGGATAACATTGGTCTTGGCCATTCGATCTTGGATGACCAAATATTGTAGATGTCTTGTCCTAGATGATATACAAAAACAATCATCAGCCCCCTAGATGGTTGATAACCAAAAGCAATGCACATGCAAATCTCAACAATATTTCAAAGAATCCCAGCAAAAACAAGGTAAGGTATTCTATCTATTTATAATTTAATATTTATTTTGACACATTTTTTAAAGCACTATTACAAGTTTTCTAAATAGTAAGTTATTACCTTTTTAGATTTGGGCCTCATCTTGAGAGTCCCTCTAGTTTTTATTAACTATTGTCTAATGATATTGTGTGCAATTATTTTGTAGCAGTAGAATATAGCAAAATATAGTGATGGTCACTAAAAATCCACCTCAACACAACTCCAACACATCCAATGATGGTCACTAAAAATCCACCCCAGCATAGCTCAAGCACAACCAACGGTGGTAACTAAAAACCCACCTCAACATAACTCTAGCACATCTAGTAGTGGTCACTAAAAACCCACCCATCAAATATTATGACACAAGAAGAATAATTACACCAATTACTACTTGCTCTATAAAAGGTACCAATTCCCTTTATTATTTCATCCAACATTTATAAAACCCCCAAAAGGGCTTACTTGTATCAAGAAACTAGCGGTAAAATATTCATTTCATTGTTTTCTTTCTACTTTATTTGCTATGGTGTGTCTTTCTTGCATCTACAAAATGGTGATCATGATGGGAAAATTCACTTGACCTCATTTTTGTAGACAGTAGTTTAATTCATTTGTTGTTTAACTATTATTTATGCATGGTTTAGATATTTTGTTTGTGTTTTGACATTTTTAATCATTTTGCTATTTCTAGTTTTCTACATAGGTTTCAATTATCACACACAATCAAAATCGTCTAACCTAGGACATCTTCAAAGAACAACCATTCAACCCAGAATGATCTTAAATAAAAAACCATTCAACCTAGGATGGCCTTAAAGCATAGTCACCAAAAACATTCAATCTTGAACACAACACAAGACCATAGGTACGAGTTTTATTTCAAAATAAAAAATTGGCATTATTTGTTGGAAAACATAGCAAAAGGTTATTTTCATAGATTTTGTTGTATTTAAGTTAGATTTATTAGTTGCTTTTGTTTGTATGCTTTTATTTTCTAGCTTAATTTATTTTCTCTAAGGTAGGTGTTCTCATTGCCATTAGCATAGTTGTTTTCACTTTTCCCTAATATAGGTTCCCTCCAATATTTATATAAAGTAGTGTTAATTTCTATAGCTTAGATCATTTCTTTCCAAGATTAATTTCTTCTACACGATCACTAGAGTATATGAGTCTTCCTCTCTTAGAAAGTAGCTTTTCTTTCATTTCTTTTCTTTCCAAGATTAATTTCATTCATTTGTTATTTTCATAGATTTTGTTGTATTTAAGTTAGATTTATTAGTTGCTTTTGTTTGTGTAATTTTATTTTCTAGCTTAATTAATTTTATCTAAGGTAGGTGTTCTCATTTCCATTAGCATAGTTGTTTGCACTTTTCCTTAATATAGGTTCCCTCCAATATTTATATAAAGTAGTGTTAATTAGTCTAGCTTAGATCATTTCTTTCCAAGATTAATTTCTTCTACACGTTCACTAGAGTATATGAGTCTTCCTCTCTTAGAAAGTAGCTTTTCTTTCATTTCTTTTCTTTTGCATAGATGCTTAAAGTCTTTTTAGCATAGTGTATCTTTCCAATCCATAGATCAACCTCATTTCTTGATAACTTTCCTTAATTAGTTTGTTTTCATATCTCTTAGATTATTTTACTTAATTTAACTAATAGAATAGTTTTAGATTCATTCTCCTTGTTGTTTCAATATAATAGTTTGTCTTCTTATTTTGAATAGAATAACTTACCCTCATATAGAATAGATTGTCATCTAGCATAGTTGTCTGATTTTTTTAGAAATTTAATATAACCTTTGTCATACACTTTTGTTGTAACCCTTAACTTGCTATTTATGGATTCATAGATAGTTATAGCTATGACCATCTAACCCAACATGGTTTTAGACCTATGGCCATCTAGATACATATGACTAAATTCAAGGTCTTCTATCCCCATTCTTTTTCTTCTGATCTATGGTTTTTTGTAGATTTGTCTTTCTGTTTGTTTATTTGTTTGTTATTTCTTCCTAGAATAAGTTTTTTCACTTTAGGTTCTTCTTCTTTTCAGATTCAAGCTTCCTTATTTTTCTTAGATTGCACAATTATTCAATTTTTTTTTTCAAAAGCATAGTTGCATTTACATTAGAAAAAAGGAAAATGAGAGCATTTTTAGAATTAGAATTTGTTTTCTTTTATCAATCTTGATATACCTTCTATTACATCCTACATTTAATCATATTAAAAGCAATAAAATACCAAAAAAACCACATCACACACATATTGCACATTGAATTCAAATCGACAAAGTTAGATTTCATCGCCAACCATTGATTGCAATCAAGGATGTTGGCTTTCATATCTAGCCATTGATTGGCCCCCTATAAACCATAGTGGCTCTCATGAGTGGTTTTTTGTATTTCATCATCGAGAAATACCCGACTCTTGAGACTATCTCAGAGTGGGTTAGGATTAGATGCTCATTTGTTCACAAGGTTTAATAATAAGTGGACTCATAGCTATCATTATTGTCTGAGCCTACATGAGGGTGGAGCAAAAGTTCTGTTAGACCTATAGTAGGACTTAGATAGTGTGACCTCTCTCAGAAGGTTAATCTATTCCCTTATGATACACCAAGCCACAATTGTCATCCTAGAAAGCCTCTTAAACCATTTTTGTACTACTTGTAATAGAAGTGGGCATAAACACAACCATTTAGATTGTATTCAAACATCCCATTTGTAGTTATTAGGTTTAGTCTCATCGAACACATAAAATTAAAAATAAAACAAAACAAAAATATCCAAAAGCAAAAAAGATATTTCAAAACATCTCACAAAAACATCAACCAAACATTAGCACATTAAAACAAGAACATCAAAACTACTATTTTTTATTTGATTTACTATTTGTATAGATAGAAAAGTTCACCTTCAATCCATATTCCATCACATTCCCCTTAGTCCTATGATTTTAACTCAAATTTGAGCCTAATACCAAGCCTCAATGGACCAATTAAGTCAAACCTCCCATCCTTCAACTACTTCCCTGACTCATCAAGAGGAAGCATCACCACCACCTCTTGGTAACTTATCTAAACAAAACCATTATCACACCTCCAACCCACCTGAGACACAATACCTTGGATATGATCCAAGTTCTATATACCACCTCATCAATACCATCATTCCTGAATCTTCTAGTCCAGGGACTCCTGTGTCTTCGAACAATTGCCAACATTATGCTCATTGAACCCAATACCTCACATACCCTACATGGTTCTCCTTTTCCTCCACCTGATTCACCCTAACCATATATACCACCATTAAATATTCTAGCCCAAATAGTCTCTCGCATCCCAAGAGCAAACTTATTCTTGAATGACTCATCACCCCAATACACCTCCCATATCTTTTATCGATCCTAACCAACCCAGGAGAGAGAGCCTTTTTTTATCCCAAGATAAATATCACCACTAGCGCTCACCATAGATGTTTCCAGGAGAATATCAGTTCATAAGGCATTACCAGATTTCAATATTACAACACTATAGACAACAGGAAGGTTGAATTTAAAGAGAACCCTATCTTGTTAGTAGATATTACACTAAAAGTTCTTTTCAAGGATGAGATGATCAAACATGACATAATGATTCTTAAATGCTTAATATATAAGTTCCACCGAAATTGGTTAGATATTTCATAAATTCAAATTTTAGTAAAGAGGAAGTAGGGATTGAATTCAAATTACTCCATTGATTTTCTTCTAAAATGCCTTTTCCTCATCATCTTCTTCAACTCAAGATCAAGGATAAAATATTGGTTAGTTGTCCTTTCTTTAGGGGGGGATATTAATTATATTTGATACCATTGAATGAAAATTCTTATATGAAGATAATTCAACTATTAAAAGGCTCTCACTATGATTTAACACCCTTTGTTTTCCATATTATCTTATCAATTAGGATATCTTAAAGAATACTAGAAATATTCTTGATCTATATTTATATTTTGAAGGGTAAGTCTAACTTTGAGCTCATTCATTTGTTCATAGATGGGAAAGAGTATGGCCATGTCCCCCACTTTAGTAGTGCTTGAGGAAAATTATTTTCCATGACTAATGATCTTCCATGCCTCCCACTAAATTAATCATTTCCCAACACTAAACTTCAATGTGTTTCCTTCACTCATGGAAAACTAAATTGTGAATAAGAATTAGAACTCCTTGGATGTCATAGCTCAAGTCCATTGATTATTTTTATGGAATTAAAATTCTTGACAAGATGTGATAAAACCATATCACATCATACACAACTTCTATAACATGATATTTATCCTCAATTAAATATTAAGTAAAAACATGCTACTTCTTACTTTCCCAAGAGATCAAGTTGAATACTAGAAAGAATTCATATCCAAACATGGATATCCTATCATTAGTGGATCTATTGAGTCGAAATCCATAAAAAATATTGAAAAATTTTACTCATTATTCATATAGTCAAGAATATACTTTGTCTTACTATGGATATACTTACATATCTACTTTACTCCTTTCCAATGACACACACTTGGTTCTTGCAAGAATTATGAAAGATAGCTAATATCTAACATGGTATATGTTACATAAATGAAACTCCCTAAAAAGTGGTTATAGAGTTCTATTCACATATGGGAATGGATCATTTTAGGATAGTTACAACTTTATCTCCGTTATAGTGACCCATAGGTTTGCAATTTTTTATTTAAATATTCTTCAAAAATATCCTAGCACACTTCATTTGTGACATGAAAAAATGTCTACTTCAATGCTCTCTTGGTCTCTTTAATTAGCTTCAGTAAACTCCTAATGATGACAAAATTATTGACATACATAATTATGATCACAATCATTCTTCTTTGACTGTTCAAGTAAAGGTTCAGATCATAAGGACTATGATGAAACCCATGTCACATAATACACTCATTTATATTCATATACCAATGTCTAAGAGCCTACATATACCACAACGTGATTTAATAATTCTAGATACTTTCCTCTCTTGAGTAGGTATGATAAATTTTATAATAAATTAGTTTTATTTTTAAGGTAATAATATTATTAAAATGTAATAACTATTTAATCAATAAGTAAATAATAAAAATGAGTATATATGGGCATGATTAAATGGTTGAGATATTTGGGTGATATATCTCACACCAAGTGTGACAACCTAAATCTAACCAACCCAGGAGAGAGAGTCTTCTCTTATCCCAAGATAAATATCACCACTAGCACTCACCATAGATATTTCCAAGAAAATATTAGTTGATAAGGCATTACCATATTTTGATATTACAATACAAAAATAAGGTTGATTCTATAGAAAACCCTATCTTTTTAGTAGATATTACACTAAAAGTTCTTATCAAGGATGAGATGATCAAGTATGACGTAATGAATCTTAAAGGCATAGGGTTAATATATAAGTTCCACTGAAATTGGATAGATATTTCATTAATTCAAAGTTTAGTAAAGAGGAATTAGGGATTGAATTAAAATTACTCCATTAATTTCTTCTAAAAGACCTTTTCCTCATCATCTTCTCCAACTCAATATCAAGGATAAAATATTGGTTAATTGCCCTTGCTTTAGGGGGGGAGATGTATTATATTTGATACCATTGAATGAAAAATATTATATGAAGATAATTCAACAATTAAAATGATCTCAGTATGATTTACCACCTTTTTGTTTTCCATATTAGCTTATCATTAAGGATATCTTAAAGAATACTAGAAATATTCCTGATCTATATTTATATTTTTAAGGGTAAGTCTAACTTTAAGCTCATTATTTTGTTCATAGAGGGTAAAGAGTATTGGACATGTCCCCCACTTTAGTAGTGCTTGAGGAATTTTTTTTTCCATGACTAATGATTTTCCTTGTCTCCCACTAAATGACTCATTTCCCAACACTAAAATTCAATGTGTTTCCTTCACTCATGGAAAACTAAATTGTGAATAAGCATTAGAACTACTTGGATGTCATAGCTCAAGGTCATTGATTATTTTTTTGGAATTAACATTCTTGAAAAGATGTGATATAACCATATCACATCTTACACAACTTCTATAACATGATATTTATCCTCAATGGAATATTAAGTAAAAACATGCTACTTCTCACTTTCCCAAGAGATCAAGTTGAATAGTAGAAAGAATTCATATCCAAACATGGATATCCTATAATTAGTGGATCTATAGAGTCGACATCCATAAAATATATTGAGAAAATTTACTCATTCTTCTTATGCTCTAGAATGTACTTTGTCTTACTATGGATATACCTACATATCTACTTTAATCCTTTCCAATGATACACCTTTGGCTCTTGCAAGAATTATGAAAGATAGCTAATATCTAACATGGTATATGTTACATAAATAAAACTCCATAAAAAGTGGTTATAGAGTTCTATTCACATATGGGAATGGATCATTTTAGGATAGTTACAACTTTATCTCCATTACAGTGGCCCATAGGCTTGCAATTTTTTATTTAAATATTCTTGAGAAATATCTTGGCACACTTCATTTGTGACATGAAAAAATGGTTCTCATATTATTATACCTTTAGCCCAAGTCAATAATACATAATCTAGAGGTCAATCATGTCAAATGACTATTTCAATGCTTTCTTGGTCTCTTTAATTAGCTTCACTAAACTCCAAATGATGTCCAAATTATTGGCATACATAATTATGATCACAATAATTCTTATTTGACTTTTCAAGTAAAGGTTTAGATCATAAGAACAATGATGAAACCTGTTGGTCCGGCTTTCATGCACACCCCGGGAAAGGATGAGGCAAGGAAAGCTCCGGAGACACCCACGGGACGGATCCCACTCATCTTTAGGATCTAGTCGGTTATCCAAGGTGCGAGTTACAGAGTTGGGTCGAATGGCAATTCACTCTTTTCCACTTCTTGAATAGATTTCAATATGGACTGCTCTGTTACCTTACAGGGGGTTCTTGAACTTGTTCAGTAGTTGCAAAAGTTGTTGACAATCAGATTTAACTTGAATTCTAGATCTAGCTCTCATGGGTCAGCAGATTTAAATAAAAGACAAACAAAGAAAATAAAAATGGATCATTCACCGAAAGCAAAGAGAGGGTAGGGTAAGGCAGAAAAGAGAAGCTTATCAAACATCAACTGTAAAACCCAAACTATCAATCTTATCTATGCTACTAGCTTCACAACAGAACAAATCAAAGAAGAAAGTGTCCAGTCAGTCTAAGATCACTTTCAACTAAGAGCACAAGGCAAAGTGAAACAGATCTAGCAAAAAATTATAAATCCAAGGGCAATCTGGTTAAAACCGGTATCTTTCACCGACAGACTCTAGCTCACACAATGAAGACAGAGCAATTAGAACAAACTTACACCTGAAATCTGTAATTTCCCTAGCAGACAATAGAACAACCGAAGCCTAACAACGATATTTAAACTTGATAACTGGCAGATTTACAGAGATATATCTAACAAACTTTAAATGGAACGGATAACAAAAGAAGATACACTTATCACACTTCGCAAAAGATTAGGCTCCTGGCCATGCTATCACAGAAAAGCTAAAGCACATCAACTCCAAGTCCAGAAACAAAGGATTTCACAAAATTTGCAAGAAATTGCTTATAAGCCTTTATTTCTAAGTCTCCGCCTCCCTCGATTACATTTAGAATCTGTATTTATAGACTCAGGATAGACCCTGATCTTTTCAAAATATCTTGCTCAAACCCTAAATCTTATCGCACTTAAACCCTAGGACCCGGGTTTTACAATAAAAATCCATTTAAAATCAAAGTCCGGATAGAACTTAACCCTTCGGCAAATCTGTGCAGTCAACTACCATAAATGGAGAAGATAAAATCAAATGCAACTTGCATTCATCCGCAGCTGCAAATAAATGCCTCCATTAATTCTGCTGGTGAGCCGGATGAGTCACCACTTCTCCTCGGATCCGATCTCCGTAAAGCCATCCCCGTGTTGAAATTGTCTTCATGCTATCAAGTCTGCAATAAATTTGTCATTGAATGCTTTTACGGCTTCTTCTCCTCTAGCATGGCGGTCCTTGACTAAATCCGCACTTTATCTTTGCCTTTATGGTCTTTCCGGTTGTCCCGTAAGTGCCAGATGGAATCCTGCATGAAAGACAAAAAGATGCATTAGATTAGCATTTTAATTAAATCAGAAGCTTAAAACATTAAAAACAGATTAAAAACCACAAAATAAGCTTGCATGTCGGCTTCTGTTTGTCTCATTCACGCTTTGACACGTGTCGCTACCCCAGGATGCCTTCTGTTTCCCGTCGAAATGCACTTTCAGGTCAACTTATGACTTTCTCTCTCCTGTCGCGATTTCGCGACATGTCGCGAAATCGCGACCCTGCCAGCACGCATCGGCAACTTCCTCCCTCGTCGGCCGCGAAAACGCGACATGTCGCGATTTCGCGACATGTCGCGAAATCGCGACCCTCCTGGCCTCCGTACAGCCATCCCGATTTTCAGCCGCGATTCTAGAACACGTCGCGATATCGCGACAGTTTCGTACCTGCATGCGTTGACCGCGTTGACCGTGATTTTGGAACATGTTTGCGACTTAGCCGATTTTTCATCCTGCAGCCCACTTTCTCTCTCCTACCGCGAAAATGCGACATGTCGCGATTTCGCGACATGTCGCAAAATCGCGCCCTCCGTACAGCTTGCTTCTCTCTCCAAAAATCTGTCGCGATTTCGTGACATGTCGCGAAATCGTGACCTTTCTGGCACTTAGCCGCATTTTGACTTACCTGTCGCGATATCGCGACATTTTCGAAAATGGAAGTGTCGCGATATCGCGACACTACCAAAAATGGAAAGTTTGATTTTTCAGTGAATTATGCAACTGTTTTCTGGATTTTCTCGGTACCGGTGCAAGATTTTGCTTGTGCATGAATGATTCTAGCATGTAAAAAGTGAATTCTTGGATAACACAGCTAGAATGCAAGAAAAAGCACAACTTTAAAAAGGAGGCAAGCAAATTTGGATTTAAAACTTGAAAAGATCAAGAGGGTCCCTACTGCAAAAAATGAAAGTTCAGAATTTTCTAAGGATGGAATCTCATTTTTCAGTGGGGGTGTGTTGCTTATCAACAAATGGCGATATCTACGGGTAAAATAGTAGCACTATTTTAGAACCCAAGACTCTGGTTTCAAAACAAAAAGACCATGCATCATGCCTTGCCACGGACATTCTTCACAATAAATTGACCGTTAACCGCCAAGTCGTTAAAATTTTCCAAGGACATACTAGGTTGGATTACTTCAAGGAAGATTTCTGATGTGCAATTTCAAAGGGTATAAAACTTTCTTCAAGGATGACTGAATTGAATGATAAACTTGGATTAATCAACTTTTCTAGATTGTAAAAGGGGAAACCGAGTAGAGCTCTGTTTACTAGTTTAGCCTTTTACAGCCTAGACAGAGTTACCCTTTAGATTTACACGACCCAAATTTACAACTGTAGGGCAGAATCTAATATTGGCTGCCTCTTTTAATTGTAACTCTTTTTTTTTTTTTTTTATCTCTTTTTTTTATCTCTCTTCTTTTTGAAATATATCACTATCTGGAAGACCTTAGAGAAATTACAATTTTCTTTTAATATTTGATCAATCTGGAACTGTTTCAGTCTAGGCATTGATAGCCTCTGGTGACACCCAAATAATTGCATGACCATAGTCCCCTCTCATAACCGACTTTTCTTGGATTCCCCGGAGTTCCTCCAACTAAACAAACATAGCAGCTTCTCTATAATTAAAACAACTGTGGCAAGTAAGACACAAGATCCAATCATCTCTCTACCTTTGTCCTGAATAACAAAATAGCTCTACTGTTCAGAGCAAGCAGACTATCTCAATTAGAATGGTGAACAACATGGGCATTGGATGGAAACTGGATTGATCAGCTTAGAATAAACAATTTTTTAGCAGGCTGACTTTTCATTGATTGCTCAAGCAAAGGCAAAGGACAAAAAATTTCAGAAGCCAAAGGACTTTGCACAGACTTCCAAGGACAGGCACAGGCTTTAAAGCAAAAACAAAATAAAACTGTACAGACTAAAGCACAGAACTGTACAGGCAAGGGAATAAAATAAACTGAACAGACAACAAAGAAAAGAACTGAAACAAAAGACTGTACAGACAACAAAGAAAAGGAAATGCAGGGAAGAAAATAAAAACTGTACAGGCAATAAAAGAAATAAACTAAAAGAACTGAAGCAAATAAAAATTGCAACTGAAATAAATTAAACTGCAACTGTACAGACAGCAAAGAAAAAGAAATGCAATAAAGAAAAGACTGTACAGACTAAAATAAAAGCAAGCTAAAATAAAAAGACAAAGAAAGGAAATAAAAAGCACTGACAAAAGAAATAAACTGCACAAGCTAAAACTGAAAAACAACTAAAGAAAACTAAAAACTGCAACTGTACAGACATTTAAAAATAAAACTGCACTGACAAAGAAATAAAACCGAAAAACAAATAAATTAAAACTGTAGAGCATTAAAATTAAACTGAAACAGATTAAAACTGCACAGACATTGAAATAAAAACTACACTGACAAAGAAATAAAACTGAAAAACTTCAAAGCTTATTTACAATGCATACATATGTTACAACTTCCCTTCATACTCAAAAAATGCAGCAGTTGGGAAAGCAGAGAAATGGTGCTTTAAAAAATTTTGACCATGCAAGTAATTAAAAAAAAATTACCTTTCAGGTCCCGTTGACGAAATGCACTCCAGACTGTGCTTCAAAAATTTGCTATCCTGGGAAAGACTTGGGTTTATCGTCTTCCCTGTCCCATTTGAAAAAAAAATCTGCAACTCCTTCAAATTAAACAAATCATATAATAACAAATCATATGATAACATGTTTATGCTTCTAATTGAAGGGTTTGCAGAGTTCTTTCAAAAGGACTGAATGTAAAAACCCCCAGGATCAAATACTTTAAAATCTTGACAGACCTGCACCACCACATCTTCAAAATTATGTGACAACTGAAAGAAATCATGTTTTATCTGTATGCCCCGGTTCTTAACAACTTGAACATTTTGTGGTTGCTGCACTGCTTCAATATCCAGGACTTCAATTTTTATCCCTCTAGAAGGATGCTTACAATTTTCCTTTTCACCTGAGCCTTGCTTAGATTTAACCTCATCAATGTGCAATGTCCAAACATCATTGTTGTGATGGTTTAGAGTTGTAATTGTTCCCACCTTCTCAGTTTGCCAAATTATAAACTCCAATATCTGCATCAACACAGTTTATAGCCTTTTCTTTGACATTATGTTCAGAAGTTGCAGGCTTATGTTGAGACAGTTCATCAATTCCAAGTTGGCTGACCACATTCATATTTACCATCTTTTCCTCCTTTTCTTGAAATCCAACAGGTGGTCCAGAGTAAGCCTCAATCAAGTTAACCTTCTGTTCAACAATCTGAGGCAGTTCATAGAGGGTGATGTCAGCTTTAAGTTCCCTCATATCCTCAATGATGTTATCCTCCTCAGTTACTTCTGCATAGTGAGATTGAATCTCACTTTCATCATCCTCTGATGAGGAAGGATCATTATTAAGTTCTGGACTCTCACATCTCAAGTCATAACTGTCCATTTTGAACTGTTGAAAATCTTGTATTTCATCCATAGGAGTCTGTACAAGACTTTCTGTCTCTTCAAGAAAAGTGAAAGAATCTGAAACCCCGGTTGTACTATTTTTGGGTGAACTAGAAATATCAATATTTCTTTGATCTCTAGGAAAATTTAACTCACCAGGAAAAACTTCAGATTTGGGTGGTGCCAGATCACAACTCGTTCAGCCTCAAGCACTCGCACTTTGAATTTGTCGAAACTTTTCTCTCGTATTTTTGCACATGCCGAGTGGATGTCACAGTTAACTGAGTCTCCTTGGGTAGAGCATGACATGTTGGCACTAACTCATGATGTGGAATGGGGTCTCGGAATAGGCATGTTCCGTGTAACATAGGATATCAAAGGACTCGCTCGTAATTTGAGGCCCTAACTCGTCTTTCAAGAATTAAGGCTTCTTTATAAGCACTTGCCAGGGTTGTGATATTGATGTCTCTCTTGAGGAAAATAGAGGTCACCGAATCCAATGCATTCTTGTAGATTTCTAAGGCCAGATTTGCATTTGGGATGTAATGGCCATTCATTCTACCGTAAGCTCTTTGGAACCTCATATTGAAAGACCCGACGCTTCTCCCGACTCTCTCTTGATGCTGGAAAATTGCTGATATAAAATGTCGGGATCTATCACTTCACCGAACCGTGATATAAAAGCTTTCTCTAGATCATCCCAGCTAGTAATGGAATTGCTGGTGAGGTTTAAAAACCAGTCATAAGCTCCCTCCTGGAGAGTGAACGGGAACAATCTGCAGGCAACATCTTCATGCTGTATATTTAACAATCTTAAAGCATTTTTAAAAGCTAGCAGGTGTTCTTCTGCAGTTCTTGTCCCATCATGTTTGTACCTAGGGAGATACCTTTCTAGACTTCTGGCAGTGTCATGGGCTATACCCGGAATGTTCAAAGCAGTGGGGCCCAACCAATTTGCCATTATTACTTGGCTGACAGTGATGTTCTGATTTGTAATTGGATAACTGCAAGTGATGATAGAACTGTTCTTAACAAACCACTGAACTTAAGGCCTTCTCTGGCAATTTTAAATACTGCACTGACAATTTTAAAAACTGTACTGACAATTTAAAAACTGCACCGACAATTTAGAAAACTGTACTGACAATTTAGAAAACTCGCAATTTAAAACTATCGACAATTTACAAAATTGTCCGGAGTTCACCGTGGGTCCTTCAAATGTTGTTGTTATGCCCTTACAATACTTGAACCGAGTTCAGCCCTCCTTCTACCCAATTATTTTGAGAGGGAAATTGGCTACGATTTGGATAAAATATTTGAGCACATACAAGGATTTCTCAACTCAAGTGCACTAAGAACATATGTTCTGTGCCCTCCTTCTAGCGCCAATTAGGTTGTTGGTCCGGCTTTCATGCACACCCCGAGAAAGGATGAGGCAAGGAAAGCTCCGGAGACACCCACGGGACGGATCCCACTCATCTTTAGGATCTAGCTGGTTATCCAAGGTGCGAGTTACGTAGTTGGGTCGAATGGCAATTCACTCTTTTCCACTTCGGAATAGATTTCAATATGGACTCGTCTGTTACCTTACAGGGGGTTCCTGAACTTGTTCGATAGTTGCAAAAGTTGTTGACAATCAGATTTAACTTGAATTCTTGATCTAGCTCTCATGGGTCAGCAGATTTAAATAAAAGACAAACAAAGAAAATAAAAATGGATCATTCACCGAAAGCAAAGAGAGGGTAGGGTAAGGCAAAAAGAGAAGCTTATCAAACATCAACTGTAAAACCCTAAACTATCAATCTTATCTATGCTACTAGCTTCACAACAGAACAAATCAAAGAAGAAAGTGTCCAGTCAGTCTAAGATCACTTTCAACTAAGAGCACAAGGCAAAGTGAAACAGATCTAGCAGAAAATTATAAATCCAAGGGCAACTGGTTAAAACTGGTATCTTTCACCGACAGACTCTAGCTCACACAAAGGAAGACAGAGCAATTAGAACAAACTTACACCCGAAATCTGTAATTTCCCCTAGCAGATAATAGAACAACCGAAGCCTAACAAGGATATTTAAACTTGATAACTGGCAGATTTACAACGATATATCTAACAAACTTTAAATGGAACGGATAACAAAAGAAGATACACTTATCACACTTCGCAAAAGATTAGGCTCCTGGCCATGCTATCACAGAAAAGCTAAAGCACATCAACTCCAAGTCCAGAAACAAAGGATTTCACAAAATTTGCAAGAAATTGCTTATAAGCCTTTATTTCTAAGTCTCCGCCTCCCGCGATTACATTTAGAATCTGTATTTATAGACTCAGGACAGACCCTGATCTTTTCAAAATATCTTGCTCAAACCCTAAATCTTATCGCACTTAAACCCTAGGACCCGGGTTTTACAATAAAAATCCATTTAAAATCAAAGTCCGAATAGAACTTAACCCTTCGGCAAATCTGTGCAGTCAACTGCCATAAATGGAGAAGATAAAATCAAATGCAACTTGCATTCATCCGCAGCTGCAAATAAATGCCTCCATTAATTCCACTGGTGAGCCGGATGAGTCACCACTTCTCCTCAGATCTGATCTCCGTAAAGCCATCCCTGTGTTGAAATTGTCTTCATGCTATCAAGTCTGCAATAAATTTGTCATTGAATGCTTTTACGGCTTCTTCTCCTCTAGCATGGCGGTCCTTGACTAAATCCGCACTTTATCTTTGCCTTTATGGTCTTTCCCGGTTGTCCCGCAAGTGTCAGATGGAATCCTGCATGAAAGACAAAAAGATGCATTAGATTAGCATTTTAATTAAATCGAAGCTTAAAACATTAAAAACAGATTAAAAACCGCAAAATAAGCTTGCATGTCGGCTTCTGTTTGTCTCATTCACGCTTTGACACGTGTCGCTACCCCAGGATGCCTTCTGTTTCCCGTCGGAATGCACTTTCAGGTCAACTTATGACTTTCTCTCTCCTACCGCGATTCTGCGACATGTCGCGATTTCGCGACATGTCGCGAAATCGCGACCCTGCCAGCACATCGGCAACTTCCTCCCTCGTCGGCCGCGAAAACGCGACATGTCGCGATTTCGCGACATGTCGCGAAATCGCGACCCTCCCGGCCTCCGTACGCCCATCCCGATTTTCAGCCGCGATTCTAGAACACGTCGCGATATCGCGACAGTTCCGTACCTGCATGCGTGGACCGCGTTGACCGCGATTTTGGAACATGTTTGCGACTTAGCCGATTTTTCATCCTGCAGCCCACTTTCTCTCTCCTACCGCGAAAATGCGACATGTCGCGATTTCGCGACATGTCGCAAAATCGCGCCCTCCGTACAGCTTGCTTCTCTCTCCAAAAATCGTCGCGATTTCGCGACATGTCACGAAATCGCGACCTTTCTGGCACTTAGCCGCATTTTGACTTACCTGTCGCGATATCGCGACATTTCGAAAATGGAAGTGTCGCGATATCGCGACACTACCAAAAATGGAAAGTTTGATTTTTCAGTGAATTATGCAACTGTTTTCTGGATTTTCTCGGTACTGGTGCAAGATTTTGCTTGTGCATGAATGATTCTAGCATGTAAAAAGTGAATTCTTGGATAACACAGCTAAAATGCAAGAAAAAGCACAACTTTAAAAAGGAGGCAAGCAAATTTGGATTTAAAACCTGAAAAGATCAAGAGGGTCCCTACTGCAAAAAATGAAAGTTCAGAATTTTCTAAGGATGGAATCTCATTTTTCAGTGGGGGTGTGTTGTTTATCAACAAAACCCATGTCACATAAGACACTCATTGATATTCATATACCAAGATATAAGAGCCTACATAGACCACAACGTGATTTAATAAGCCTAGATACTTTCCTTTCTTGAGTAGGTATGATAAATTTTATAATAAATTAGTTTTATTTTTTAACATAATAATATTATTAAAATGTAATAACTATTTAATCAATAATTAAATAATAAAAATGAGTATATATGGGCATGATTCAATGGTTGATATATTTGGGTGACATAGCTCACACCAAGTATGATAACCTAAATCTAACAAACCCAGGAGAGATAGTCTTTTTTTATCCCAAGATAAATATCACCACTAGCGCTCACCATAGATGTTTCCCAGTTGATAAGGCATTACCATATTTCGATATTACAACACTATAGATATTTCTTGAGTGGATAGGAGTGACCAATCTCCCATAGGTTCTAGGGTTTATCTTGTATACCTCCATGGTATAAATGATGTCTCACATGGTCACCCCATATTTCTTACATTCTTCGTGAATGCAAATATCTTAAGCATAGCATTGGGAATATCCCTCAAACTTTCAACAAAGGGAACTCTAATTCCCTTACCTAACATAAATTAGTCTATGTGGGTTCTTCTAGATGTAATACCTTTAAAATTAGTTAGTTGTACCTTTATATGGGAACTGCTACATCATCCATGCTTATCTAACCCCATATCTATGATGAGTTTTAGATAAGGCATCGATCACTCCATTTGATAATTACACATTGACACCAAAGCCTACTTGCTCATGATATTTGTAGCACCCTAAAATTGGCGCAGTCAAATTGGAATAATTACATTCACCTTAGTAAATAAATTTAAATTCAAATTTAACCTCCCAAACCGCCCGTTAACCGTCGAGAAACCCGTTTCCCCTTTTTTCGGTGCCATTTTTAGGAGTTGTTTTGACCGTTGGACGATATCGTCGCCGATCAGACGATATCGCCCCAGATTTGACGATTTCGTCTGGACTAGAACGTCCAGACGATTTTGTCGCAAAACTAAATTTGCATAGATAGACTCTGTTCCAACGGGTCTCCAATCCGGGCAGAAGCGTGTCTGCGCCGTTGGGACCCTCCCCCGTTGGAGATCTCCCAAATTGGGAAGATCTCCAACCTCCCAACAACTTTCCCTAAGCCTATTTAACTCTAAGACTTTTCCCTCCCCAACCCCTGGCTGAATTCTTATGCAAATCGACTCCCTATGTGCTAGAACTTCTCAAATTTGCTTTTTGCACTATTCCTATAGTAATTTTATTGCAGGTATATCATTGGTTTTCAGCCGGAGCCGGCACCTATCGCGGCCCGACGAACCTGTCAAGATCGGAGGCGATCCTGTCAAATTAGGGACGATCTCGTGCTGATGCGAGACGATCTCGACTGCGGCATACATCGAGGCAATCAGTGCCTGAAGTTTGCTCTTCTCTCTTTTCTCTCTGTCATTTTATGCTATAAATCAGATCATTTATTTAGTTTTTATTCTACTTTGCATCTGGAGTTCACCCATCTAGTTTAGATTGCACATTAAATTCATGATTTGCCATCATAATGCAGTGATCTATTTTACTTTCTATTTTAAATTATTGCTTAGTATTCACCTTGTTCTTTAGCATATTTTGCCTCTGTTTTGCATAGTAGAATTGCTTGTATTTTGCATCTGTTCCCTGTTTTGCAGGTTTCTGACGAATTCGTTTGACGAATTCGTCAGATTTGAGATGATTCTGTCTGTCTCAGACGATTCTGTCTGTCTCAGACGATTTGGTCAAATTGTAGGCGATACTGTCGAATCCCAGACGATCCAGACTACTTCAAGCATCAGAAACTTCATCAGACATCCCGGATCAGGTAATCTCCATTAGCCTCCTGCCAAATTCTCTATTTTTTTGCTTTCGGTCCATTTCTTGTATTCATTTAAATTGCATTTTCATGTAGTTTAAGTTAGAATCATTCGGCCAAACCTAGGATGAATGTTTAAGGATAAAACGAACCCATTAAAACACATTTCCAAAACCTAGGCGTGGAAGCTGCTGCCAAATGTTTCCTGGTGAACCCACCATCCGTCGACAAATCACCAAAATGCACCTCCCTTGAGAGGCGGGACCTTCGCAAAGTCCTCTCGTCCGAGGTACCGCATCATCCTTTTCCCATCCTCCTTCGGGCGCGGATCCAATAGCTTGAAGGTAGGGATGCGAAAAATTTGGAGCGATACATTTTGGTGAACCCGACGTGAATGCATCATAACCTTTTGAAAAACAAAAATAAAAAACAAAAAATTAGGACAACTAAAACTTAGATGCATTTTAAAACATTTAAGGTTCAAAATCATGTTTAGATGGTAGCTCCTAAAAAGAGGTTAGCAGTTACTATAAACGTAGTAAACCAATTGGCAGCCATAGAAGTTAATTCTGTCCTTAGTATCCCTGAAACAAGTAGAAATCAATCCTTGTGGGACGAACTTATTAGGAGACTTAGTCTCATCTCATCTAGGGCCACACAACTTAAGTAGATTAAGAGGCTAGTCTTGGATAGAATCCTGGATCCTCATCAATTAGTTTTCTACCATGAACTTGAGAGAGCTCTGCCATAGATGGCTAGCCTATAGGAGAGCTTTAGTATCTTCGAGTTGTTTAGCTTCGAGGAATACCTCGAGAACGCAGACATTGTACACCGATTCTTAGGCCTTGTAGAAGACCAAGAAGTTGTTCTTACGAGATAGGGAAATATGGAGCAGAGTTCCACGAGGCGTGCTATATCGAGAGTATTGCCATGAGCTTTACTTTTATCAACCAGACATCCAAAGCAGACAATATCACCATAGCCCTTTTCATCAAATTCTTAAAAGAAAACTTTCAATTTGAAGAAGAACATTTCATGACCCACTGAACAACTTGAACCTATTAATGATATTCATAAGTTATTCATAGAAGATTAGTTCATTTGCTTTCAGTCTTATTATTATTATTGCTTGCATTTATTGTTTCATTTGCTGTCTTTATTATATTGTTTCAAAGAAAAACATAGTAAAAAAAAAAAAACTTAAACATTTCATTTACAATATTGCATTAGGTATATATAAATATATACCTTTTAATTTGTTGCATATATATATATATATATATATATATATATATATATATATATATATTTGCTGAAATCAAAACTTAGCACCATGACTAGACTTAGGAATGGTAAAGAAACTTTAGGAGAAGGAGAAGATTGGTTGCAAGATACAACTGAAAACCCAAATGTCCTTCTTGGAGATACAAATCCGGAAGGAGAAACTCTAGGACAATCAGATGAAGACTTAGGGGAAGATAAGGAACAAGAAGGAAGTGTTAAAGAATCCTCATCCCCTAGAATAGCTCCCAATGGAGGCATCACTTTTGACAACGCGAGAACATTTTCAAAAATTTCTTAATCAACATATCGACGTCCTTAATGTGGCAGTCCGTATTGATAAAGGGGAAATTAGTGATGCTCAAGCGGCCTTAGAACGGGCGCTTGATATGCAAACTAATCCCTTGTCTTTCATTGATCAAGAAAGTGATAAGGGTGGACCATCCAATGCGAATATGGTCACTATAGCCCAAGCCATGACCAAACAACAGGTCACCCAACCTCCTAAGGAACCTATTACTCAACCTAAAATCACTCCCGCACAAAAGAAAATTCCCTTCACTACTTCGTTCCTCCAAACTATTGAGCAAAATGCTTTAAATAAACAGAAACATAAAACAAAGCCAAATACAAATTTTCAACAATCTGCAATACAACCTAATCCAACTTCAAAATTTCTCCATAATATTTTTCCTACCAATGTTTTACACAATAGTAACATGGCATCTAATATGCATGTTCCTCCATCATACGCCCATAAAACTCATGTCAATGCCCCACCGAATCAATATGGGGGGCAAACTAGTAATCTGGAAGCTATGGTGAAACAATTGGCTTCACGTATGGACCGAGATAGATCCCTACCGTCCCTCGTACAATTATCGAGAGATTTGTAGCCAACCATTGGATCCCATAGTGGTAGCTCAACCATACCCTAAGCATTTTCCCATGCCCGTCCTGCCTATCTATAAAGGAACCGAAGATCCCATAGAACATCTTCGCATGTTTAGGATAGCATGTCATGACATATCGCATGACGACTTGCTATTACTAAAAATGTTCCCTAAAAGTTTAGGTGGAATGGCGTTAGAGTGGTACTACCAATTGCCCACTCACTCCTTAAGAAACTTTGAAGAAACATCTGAGTCATTTGTTCATCAATTTAGTGCCTACATCGAGAGGCATGTAACTATTAAAGATCTATACAACTTAAAACAAGATAAAGACGAATGTTTTGCTGATTTCTTGGCTAGATGGAGACAATTGACGGGAAAAGCTGCACTTTGTGCTACCCTATAGGGAAATGCTAGACATTTTCATCAATAATTTACAAGAACAACTTTCTTATGAGCTATCAACAGCTACTTTGACTACCTTCGATCAAGCTATAGACTTAGCTCGAAGAGTAGAAGATGCCCTCATTAGGAGAGGCCAACTTAGAAAGAAGGATGATGAGAAAACATCTAGAAATCAATATAAAAACAAACAGGTTGTCGGTGATGGAGTCACTGACGGCAGAAATGTTGCTAATGTCAATGCAACAAAAACAACAGAAAAATTCATCTTGAAACCTCTTGATAAGCCTCCTCGAGAGTTCACTAGATTAAACCAACCTTTATCAACTATTTTACCTCAACTTCTTGAAAGAGGTTTAATCCAACTGCCAGCTATCCGGGAACCTGACCCAAGCATACCCGGATATAGAGCTGATTTGCACTGTGATTTTCATAGAGGTCCTGGACATTCTACCAACGCTTGTAAGAGATTGAAACATAAAATACAAGATTTGATTGACAATAATGAAATGGAAGTGCAAGCCTTCCAACCTAAACAAAACCCTCCTAATAATACCCAAAATACTGTTCCCCAAAATCAAAATCAGAATGCCAATCAAACTTTAGACATATTTCAACACCCTTTACCAAGACACGGTAAGGAGGTAGCCAATCAAATTGAACATCACAATGTTCCCCCTCCTACCCGATATGTAGGAACCATTAGCGGACAATTACCTATTCAGGATTCTCAAACCTTTGACACAACCTTATCCCTGGTTACAACCAGGCCCTTACATAATTTTCAAACTTCTGATTCTAGCGATATAGAGTCAGATAGTGAAAGTGAAGTAGACACCATTCAATCGAATAGTTCTGAAAACGAATCAGATCCTATTCAACCTATCACAGATGCTAATGTTCCAGAAGAACATTTTCCCAGAAGAGTCACTACTCGACCTTCTTCTAATGTAGTCCTTCCTTATGAACAAGCCATAAACTCTCAACCGAGACCGTTTCAACGTCGTCACTATAACATTGTAGGTACCATCGGAGTCGTCACCCGACAACAAGCTCACAATTCCCAACAAGAACCAAACCAGAACGATGGATCAGCTCCATTCGTTCTGAAAAATCCCAATAAAGGAAATCATGCTCCTATTGTTCAACCCAAACCCCCTTACAGCATTAATGAGCAATTGTCTAATACCACCGCCAGAATCTCCCTTTTAGATTTATTAAGATCCTCTCCCACCCATAGGGATGAGTTGATGCTTACTTTGAGCCAGATGATGGTGCCTCAAAACATCCAACTTGAAGCTATGGCCAATACTATCATCACGCGAGAGATTGATTGTATTGACTTTCGGGATAAAGATATCCCACAACACAGTTTACACAAGGATAATCCCTTGTATATTACGGCTTTAATTGGGGATGTAGTCATCAAACGAGTTCGATTGATAATGGCTCATCTCTAAACATTTGTACCTTTGACTTCTACCAACGATTTGGTTTTAGAAGTGACGAAATGAAGAAGACCGATATGATTATCAAAGCCTTTAATGATGAAACACAAGAAACTTGTGGAGTCATTACCCTCCCCTTACAAGTTGGTCCTAGAACCCTTGAGACAAGCTGTGTTTATTGTACATTGCCCGACATCGTACAATATACTTTTGGGTCGCCCTTGGATTAACGCCATGCGAGCAGGTCCCATCAACTTTACACCAATGTGTTAAGTTTGAGTTTAAAAATCAGTTGGTCACTATTCATGGTGACCCTAGACCTTTTGATATGTGTGCATTGGGAGAACCAGTTGGAGTGCAATTTTGCCCTGCTCTGTCATCCACATATCCTAGTTCTTCTTCATCTAAAACTGTGAAATATAAACCCATCACTTCATCTATTCCTCCTCCATTAACTTCATCTTCCCATATAGATCAACCACCTTCTAAACAAATTATTGTAGAACTTCAAAAAGCTCTTAAAACTACAACCAATTCTTCAAGTTCTAATCCCATAAATTCAAAACCTTCAGACACGTCTATCACACCTTCTACATCTCAAGACATAGGTAATAAGCCTTCTACATCTTATGCCCTCTCTGATGATCTTTTACCAGATTTAACTACAACCTTAATATCAAAAAAAATGAATGCTTTCATGCAAGATTCAAACCTTTTAAATAATTTGCCGCCATCTCCTCGTACTTTGGGCCTCCCACAACCTATGGGAAGTACTTACCAAGTCGGGAGTTGCGCCTTCATTTACAAAGGATATGACTAGGGAAGAATCCCTCGGAATATCAAAACCCATCATGAGGGATATGCTCGGTGCTATTTTACCAACGATTATATTAAAGCTAAACCCATGATGTTTAAAATGGGATATAAAGGGAAAGGCTTAGGACCTTTCCAAAATGGCATGAAAGAACCTTTCGAGGTAGAACCGTGGCCTGCCCACTGTGGTGTGGGCCTATTTCCTAGTAAGGGACAACCATTTCCTTTTGAGGATGATGATCATCTCATATGCTACCAAGATTATTTGGATAGACATGTTGATTTGCCTCTTAGAAATCAGTCATTTTCATGCAACATGCTATCCATAGCATACCCTGAAATGATTGTTGACCCCGATGAAGAATTGGAAGGAGATATTTTCCATGATGTCTCTGTTGAAGAGATGTTGCACAACGGGTTTTATTTTGATGGTTCTATACCAACCATAGCTCAGCTTGAGGCCACTGATCCTCAAAATGAATTATCTAAATTAACTTTACAAGAATTACAAGAATTGGGTGTTTCACCCGCCCCACCTAATTTTGAAAGAGATCTACACATGGAGGTAGAAAATGTCATTAAAATTAACATTGGAACTGAGGACAACCCTCACATAATCAATATTGGAGCAGAACTAAGTCAAGAAAAACAAGAACAATACATAGCATTTCTTAAAGAGTATGAAGATGTCTTCGTGTGGACATATGAAGATATGCCCAGTCTAGACCCTTCTGTAGTCATGCACCATCTAGTGGTCCATCCGGATGCTAAACCGGTTAAACAAAAACTTAGAAAAATGCATCCCAAAGTGGCTCTGCTAGTCAAAGGGGAGTTAGAAAAACTCTTGAATGTTATCTTCATACAAGCTATTGATTATGCTTGAATGGATCTCAAATGTAGTTCCAGTCACCAAGAAAGAAGCTACCAAAGTTAGGGTTTGCACAGATTTCAGAGATATTAACGTTGCATGCCCTAAAGATGACTTTCCTCTTCCGAATATGGACCAAATTATCGACTTTACTGTCGAAAGTGGGATGATGTCCTTAATGGACGGATTCTCCGGCTATAATCAGATCAGGATAGCTCCTGAAGACCA
The DNA here is from genome assembly GCA_028583015.1 of Wollemia nobilis. Lineage (NCBI taxonomy): Eukaryota > Viridiplantae > Streptophyta > Pinopsida > Araucariales > Araucariaceae > Wollemia > Wollemia nobilis. The sequence continues at coordinate 3,565,659 of JAQPPZ010003192.1, read as the reverse complement.
GGCTAAAACAGCCTTTATTACCCCCTGGGGTACCTTTTCTTTGGAAAGTGATGCCATTTGGCCTAAAGAACGCCGGTGCAACTTATCAACGAGCTATGACCTACATTTTTCATGATCTGATGCATGATATCCTCCATGATTATGTGGATGATATTATAGCTCGCTCTCTTATTGAAGATCATCATTTAGATGATTTGAGAAAAGTTTTTAATCGATTAAGAGAATATCTCATTCGATTAAATCCAGCAAAATGCATATTCGGAGTTAAATCCGGCAAACTATTAGGGGTTTTAGTTTCTTTACGTGGTATCGAAATTGACCCTCTTAAAATTGCGGCTATCACTGATATGCCCGCACCCACTAATATATCTGAATTACGAAGTTTACAAGGTAAACTTCAAGCTATCCGTCGCTTTATTGATAAGGTGGCGGACAAAAGCTGGTCCCTTTCTCAAACTTCTTAAGAAGGACGTCCCTTTTAATTGGGACACAGAATGTAGAGAAGCTTTTGAACTTCTCAAGCAATATCTCATTAACCCACCGGTGCTTTCACCGCCTAAATCTGATCGCCCATTCCTTCTATATATTTCTGCTTCAGATTTTGCCTTAGGAGCCATGTTAGCTCAACTTGATGATGAAAAACGAGAACGCGCTAATTATTATATTAGCCGAACTTTCGTCAGTTATGAAACTCGCTATACAGCGTTAGAAAAGTTATGTCTAGCAGTCGTGTTTGCTACGCAAAAATTACGACATTACATGCTTAGCCAAAAAACGTATGTCATTGCCAAATATGATCCCTTAAGGTATCTCATGAGTCGACCTTATTTATCGGGTCGCACAGCCAAGTGGGTTCTTGCTCTAAGTGAGTTTGATCTCACCTTCATAGGACAGAAGTATGTTAAGGGTCAAATCATAGCAGATCAATTAGTTGCTGCACCCTTAGAGTCTACTCATCCCCTCATTATCGAGTTTCCTGATGAATGCCTTCAATTAGAGGCAGACCTTGTTGAACAATGGTCCTTATACTTTGATGGAGCCCGATGCATGAGTGGGGCTGGTGCGGGTATTATTTTAATATCTCCGCAAAAACATATTATTCCTCTGTCCTTCAAACTAACCTTTGTTTGCACCAATAATATTGCTGAGTATGAAGCTCTAATCCTTGGATTACGAGCTGCTTTAGCACTGAAAATTAAAAACCTCTTAGTTTTTGGTGATTCCCAATTGGTTATAAACCAAATTAATGAAGTTTATCAGACCAGAGATGATAAAATTCGCCCATATAAGGCCTATGTTTTACAACTAATGGCCTTGTTTGATCAAGTTACTTTGGAAGCCATTCCTCGAACTAGCAACCGTGCAGTTGATGCTATGGCCGTCGCTGCATCTCTCTTGCCCTTGGAGTTAGATGACGAATATGCCACTATCATCATTCGTCGACTCCAGGAACCCGCTTCAAATAAGTCATGCTTAGAGCCTTTGGATGTGTTTCTAATCAATGAAACTACTCCTGAACCACTGGTATCTGAGACATATTTGATTTCCTCCAAAATGGGAATTTCCCTGCTAATTCTAATAGAAACCGGCGTCGATTATTACGTCGACGAGCAAGTCGATTTGTAATCATTGGCAATACTTTGTATAGGAGATCTTTTGAAGGTATCCTATTAAGATGTCTAAATTTAGAAGAGTCTAAATCAGCCTTGAGTGAAGTCCACAATGGATCTTGTGGAGGACACTTTAGTGGTAGCGTCATTGCTAAAAAGCTCCTTCGGATAGGATACTTTTGGCCTACCATGGAAACGGATGCACATGAGTATGTGCGTCATTGCGACAAGTGTCAAAAACATGCTGACCTTGTCCATGCGCCTGCACAAGAGCTGCAGGCTATTTCATCTCCTTGGCCCTTTTCTAAATGGGGCTTGGATATTATTGGTAAAATTAATCCTGTGTCTTCTGATGGACACAAGTTCATCATAACTGCCACTGAGTATTTCACGAAGTGGGTTGAAGCTATGCCTTTAGCTTCTTGCACTGGTTCACAGGTCTCTAAATTCATTTTTAATCAAATCATTTGCAGGTTTGGAATTCCTGCGAATCTCATCTCTGACAATGGAACTCCGTTCAAAAATAAAGATGTCAAAAAATTATGTCAAAAATACAAGATTCAACATCGCTGGTCCACTCCCTATTATCCTCAGGGTAATGGTCAAGCAGAAGCTTCTAACAAAACTTTAATCAAAATTCTCAAAAGACTAGTCAATAAAGCTGGTCGTGAGCGGCATATTCAATTATATCCGGCCTTGTGGGCCTATCGAACTAGTGTTCGAACCCCCACGAGCACTTCACCATTTGTTTTGGTATATGGTGCCGAAGCAGTTTTCCATTTGAATTGGAAGTTCCTTCTTTGGCTCTGCTACTTCAAGATACTGAAGTAGGAGATGAATATCACGCTGGCAGACTCAGTCAGCTGGAACTCCTAGATGAAAAATGCATCAATGCTTTAGAGCATCTCCGTGCATACCAAAACAAGCTTAAAAGAGCATATAATAAGAAAGTTCGTCATCGATCCTTTGAGATTGGCGACCTTGTTCTAAAAGAAAATCAAAAAAATACAAATGCAACCAAAGAACTTAAAGGTAAATTTGAGCCCAAGCGGCTCGGACCGTACATCATTACTGCAAAATTTGAATCGGGAGCGTATAAATTATCTACCTTAGATGGTAAAGAACTTAAAGAACCCATGAATATTTTACATCTCAAACGTTATTATGCATAAATTTGGTCATTTCATCCATGTATATATTTGTTCAAAATCATTATCTTGTATTTCTTTCAATTTATTCAAAAACCTCAAAAACATTCATAAAATCTTCAAAAATCTTCAAAAATATTTATTGCATTTATTTAAAGCACTTGTAAAGTTCCTTTTGCTCAAAACAAAAATCAACATAAAAATCCAAAAACAGCTATATGCTTGACTCTTTCGAAACCAAAACAATATACGAAGAAAGAGAGAGTCAACATTCTCAAAACTTTCTCAAAATCATTATTTTCTTACAATTATTGCAATTATATGTTTCAACTTATTTTGGATAAAATTAGCATTTATTTAGCATCCCTCACTTGCACAATCACAACAATAAATATCTTGATTTTATCTGGCATGATTACTAATCTCTCTTATATCAAAGTTCACAAATTTCAATTAAAGAAAGTTTGAGCATAGAGAATTGATCTTGTTATTTACTTAAACCAAGCACATCTTTTCACAATAAAATGATTATATTTGTAATTTCCATGTTTTGCTACATAGTAGAACTGATTTCTTGAGTGAAAAGTTTCCCCTGCTATCCTATCATGCACATGGTCTAGAATCTTTGAGAATTGGCAAAAGGACAAGCTCACCCCTACCCAGAATAAAAATCCCTTGCTCTACAGCTAATCCGAGCAAGTATCCCTAGCAAAAAAAAAAAAAAAAAGTTCAAGAAAAAGAAAAGAGAAAAGAAAAATGTTATTTTATTCAGCAATGTTCCAAGCATTATCAAGCAAAAGAAAAAAAAAAAAAAAAATAAGCAAAGTTCAAAAGAAAGCAAGAAAGCAATAAAATCCCTTTCCCTACCCTTTGAAAAGAAAAGAAGGGTTGATGAGCTTGAATCCCTGGAATTCTCAATTATTCGAAAACTGTGAGGTAAGCCCCATAACAAGTGGTTTGTGCCCAACTCTGCTTGGCCTTGGGTAACTCCTAGCGTGGCGATTTGTCCATCACATTAGCGACCTTCTTTTGTACAGACCTATGTCTGCTTATGGATTAGCTAGCTCTTGATAATCCGATCTACATAGTAGCCTAGTATGGTTATATGCATCTACATCATGGTTAATGAACACTTATTTGGTTTCTTCAAATCACTTGTATCATAGTATCTTGCTCAAACCTGGTAACTGAACCATGCAATTGCACACACATTTGTATTTGAGAGATTTTGTCTATCATTATGATAAATCAAGATTGGAAATGAATTCACATATGCACATGGGATTCCTTATAAATCTAACTTTTGTCTTCAAAATACTTTGAAATATTATTTTTGCAACTTGTTTGGAATAAATCAAGTACGATTGTTTTCCACAAAGACAACTATATCATAGCAAAAATCAAAAATTTCTTCCAAATTACACAAATCAAATCATATATATCTGATTGACTTTCGCAACGATGGTATAGTTTCAAAACCAAAATTGGAATTTTATGCCTAGCGCAAGTCCTCATTATCATATTTTCTGTTCATCAAAAATCAATCATGCAATAAAACTATCCTTTTTTGGATTTTCGCGATGATGGTATAAGTCTATACCTACATATTCTATGCCTAGCGCAAACCATTGTAACAATTTTTTTCCCAATTTATCAAAAATCATACAAAACATATGACTTCATTTTACACAAATTATGCTTTTTCGAAAGCAAATACATTTTCACTATGTTATGTCATTATGTCAACTTTACATTTTGCAATGATGGTATAATTCCTAAGGAATTATTCAACAATTTTATCACACTTAGGAATTTATGCCTAGCAAAAATTATTTTACAATATTTCATGCATAATATTTTTATGGAAATCTGAAAGCAAACCATCATCATCATCATTTGCATCATCACAACAAAGTCTTAAGGCAGGTCTCTTAAGCACTCTTTTCTTTTAACAATATTTCTATCCTGGGACTAGCTTGACGACCGAGTGAGGAGCGACTCCATGAAATGGTCTATAATAGCGACAATGTCCTTTGAAATTATTGTTAGAAATCTCTTTTTATTTTTACATTTCATTACAACCAATCAATTTGTTACATCAGATTATTTCATTTAAAATATTTATAGCATGACATCCAAGTTATAATATTTTCCAAAACGACATAATTACATGAATCATCAATAAAATCATTACATCAATCAAATCAATCAATTACATCAAACATAAAAAGCATCATAAGTATCACATAAGACAAGTCATATACTCAAAAATATCTCATCTATATATATCAACAGAATATATACATCATCAAAACTGGATTGGTATGCCACAATCTATACCTCGGCATACTCAATCCTCTATCAATACAAGTATAATACAATATCAGTAGCAATATCCCGCCCTCTAGCCTCGAGAGCCTCTAGAGCTCTCGGCCTCATCTCCTCCCCCGCCCTACGGAGGACGAGGTGGTCCCATCGTAGTATGTGTGGTACTGCGAGTCCTCGTCGTCGATCGGGATGAGCTCCTCGTCGACCCTGTCCTGATCGGATCAGCTATGGCAGCCGGCAGCTGTACCCTCTGGCCCTCCGGCACCGCCTGGTAGTATAGCGCCTGATAGAATGCGGTCTGAGAAACCGACCGCAGCAGCTCCTGAGTGCTCACCCCTCCGCCTCGTGCCCTGAGACGTGCATTCTCGTCTCGCAGCTGCGACACCTCAGCCTGGTGCTGTGCAGCTGCATCCTGTAGTGTCTGCACCTGAGCCTGCAGATGATCCCTCTCTGCCCGGAGAGTAGCCATCTCGCTACTCTCTCCTGTATCCATGCCCTTGCCCTTATCGGGCGATGGTGGCCTCTGTGGAGATGGGGGTCTCGCCTCCCTCCTCTCCCTCTCCCTCTGTCGTGGCCGCTCCTGTGCCCGTGGCCTCCTCTGCTCTCTCCCGCCGTGACCCTGGGCCGCCTCTATCGCTGCCTGGCGCCGCCTCCCTATCCGACGCACAACTGCGTGGATCGGACCCTGTGCCCTCGTCATCCGAGGAGGGCGGATGCCTGCGTACCAGGCATCGTAGCCATCGGCTACTCTCGCATCGTCCCCATCCACTTGGCTGGATGGGGGCATCGTCCACGTCCTGACTCCGAGAATCGCTGCATGTCTGGAGCCCCGCTAACTGTGGTGTTATCCCGGATGGTCCAAGAAAACTCGTAATCCCTCAGAGATGGGATCCCCTACTACAGACCGAACTATCGTAAAACCCGGTCATAGCGGTGGAGCTCCACCTCTCCCCTCTCCATCCTCGGCCGGCGAGACTCGCTCTGATGCGAGCCAGCTCCTGTCCGTCCTCTGCCCACCCTGGATGCTTGCCTCCATGGCCTCCAGGTGATCTGGTCTGGGACCAAGTCATCCAGTAGTCTCCGGGACACCGGCAGGTCGATCCGTCGTTGTGCCCCTCTCCGGAGCCACCAGTAGAAGACTCGGGGCCTCTCCCCATCAACCCCTGTCAGTGGAAGCCCTACCGGCCTCCGCACCGCAATGTGCTCCCAGCACCAAACCTGTAGGAGCGATGTCATGACCAGACACCGCCCGCCCTTGTACACGACCCCGTAAAGGATCCTGTACAACCGGCATAGAACAAAGCTGCCCCAAGAAAATCTGTAGCCATGGTCACGCATATCGCAGATCACATCTGCGAGCATCCACGGCACCCTGCATCCGCTCTGGTGGCACAGCAGAAGTCCACCAACCACTCCAGCCAAAACTCGTGTCAGTGTAGATGCCCCAGGCATCTGGCGTAGTGCCTCGATGTTCACTCCGCCCTTCTCCAGGGCGAAGCTCGGGTCACCGCAGAGTCGTCCCATCGCGTGGCCCTGATTGGCCGTAGGTGTGATCATCCTCCCTTGTATGGGGATTCTAAGAATCCTCCATACATCCTCTAGTGTGGGAGTCATCTCCCCTGTCGGTAACCGAAAGCATGAAGAGCCCGGGTACCACCTCTCTGCTAGGGCTGTCAGTAGCCCCATGTCAGTAGAAACCTGCGGCATCTCTGCCACATCTTTGCAAGCCGGCCTGTGCCAGCAGATCCCGCTCTGCCTGGGTGAGAGCGGCCAAGTCGTCTCTCAGCCCGCCGTATTTCCACTCTCTGCTCTTTAGTAGTCCTCTCTGCAAACATAAACAATCAAAACAACAAACAATCATTAATAACAATTTCAGTAATCAAAAATACAACTTAAAGATCAAATTTTTGCAATTGATGATATCGCCCACTATTGGACGATATCGTCCCAAATTTGAGCAAAATCGTCTCCGATTTCGCGTGTCGAAATCGTCTCTAATTTGACGAAATCGTCCCTTTTTCGTCGATTTCGCCCTTGGGCGAAATTGACGAACTTGAGACGATTTCGTCGAACTAGGGACGATTTCGTCCGGACGACGTCGACGGCCAAAAATGGCCGCGATGCTCAAAATTCATCCTAAATTCCTCTAAAAAGCATGTAAAATTCAAATTAAATCAATCTAAATTGAGTTTAAACCCTTACCCGTAGACCGCGGCGGACCTCTGCAGATCTGTGCGCTGTCTCTACCATTTTTGCTCCAGAGCTCTAAAAACAGTAAAATGAACAGTAACAATGAATTAGGGTTTTACCCTATTTTTCTTAATTTTATTCAAAATAATTCACAAATAATTTTTTGCTTTTCCGCGTTTTTACCTCAAACGTTCGATTTGGGTAAAAACACGGAGGGGGCACCATAGTAAGATGTCGTACGATTCGACCAAGAATCGTCGCCTAAAAATGGGAATAATTTTTTGCTTTCTCGTAGATCGAGAAGAACTCATCTTTAACGCATTTTCTTCGGAAAATTCGCTAAAGAGGGGGCAAAATGTAGCACCCTAAAATTGGCGCGGTCAAATTGGAATAATTACATTCACCTTAGTAAATAAATTTAAATTCAAATTTAACCTCCCAAACCGCCCGTTAACCGCCGAGAAACCCGTTTCCCCTTTTTCCGTGCCATTTTTAGGAGTTGTTTTGACCGTTGGACGATATCGTCGCCGATCAGACGATATCGCCCCAGATTTGACGATTTCGTCTGGACTAGAACGTCCAGACGATTTGTCACAAAACTGAATTTGCATAGATAGACTCTGTTCCAACGGGTCTCCAATCCGGGCAGAAGCGTGTCTGCGCCGTTGGGACCCTCCCCCGTTGGAGATCTCCCAAATTGGGAAGATCTCCAACCTCCCAACAACTTTCCCTAAGCCTATTTAACTCTAAGACTTTTCCCTCCCCAACCCCTGGCTGAATTTTTATGCAAATCGACTCCCTATGTGCTAGAACTTCTCAAATTTGCTTTTTGCACTATTCCTATAGTAATTTTATTGCAGGTATATCACTGGTTTTCAGCCGGAGCCAGCACCTATCGCGGTCGACGAACTTTGTCAAGATCGGAGGCGATCTGTCAAATTAGGGACGATCTCGTGTCGATGCGAGACGATCTCGATTGCGGCATACATCGAGGCAATCGAGTGCTCGAAGTTTGCTCTTCTCTCTTTTCTCTCTGTCATTTTATGCTATAAATCAGATCATTTATTTAGTTTTTATTCTACTTTGCATCTGGAGTTCACCCATCTAGTTTAGATTGCACATTAAATTCATGATTTGCCATCATAATGCAGTGATCTGTTTTACTTTTTGTTTTAAATTATTGCTTAGTATTCACCTTGTTCTTTAGCATATTTTGCCTCTGTTTTGCATAGTAGAATTGCTTGTATTTTGCATCTGTTCCCTGTTTTGCAGGTTTCTGACGAATTCGTCTGACGAATTCGTCAGATTTGAGACGATTCTGTCTGTCTCAGACGATTCTGTCTGTCTCAGACGATTTGGTCAAATTGTAGGCGATACTGTCGAATCCCAGACGATCCAGACTACTTCAAGCATCGAAAACTTCATCAGACATCCCGGATCAGGTAATCTCCATTAGCCTCCTGCAAATTCTCTATTTTTATGCTTTCAGTCTATTTCTTGTATTCATTTAAATTGCATTTTCATGTAGTTTAAGTTAGAATCATTCGGCCAAACCTAGGATGAATGTTTAAGGATAAAACGAACCCATTAAAACACATTCCCAAAATCTAGGCGTGGAAGCTGCCGCCAAATGTTTCCTGGTGAACCCACCATCCGTCGACAAATCACCAAAATGCACCTCCCTTGAGAGGCGGGACCTTCGCAAAGTCCTCTCGTCCGAGGTACCGCATCATCCTTTTCCCATCCTCCTTCCGGGCGCGGATCCAATAGCCTGAAGGTAGGGATGCGAAAAATTTGGAGCGATACAATATTATCACTTATATCCTTTTCCAATGGTTTTCTAACCTTCATGGTATGATGTAAGATTCAAGCTACACCACTTAAGAATATTAACCAAAGACTCCTCATCTTAGGTTCATGATCGAGTTTTACCCACTCTTTGTACCCACTTCAAATTATCCTAGGTGTTGCCTCCCCACAATACCCTCGAGATTGGTTTCATATTTTAGGAATTCAATTCAAGGTTAAAAAAGGCATACCACCTAGCCCAAATAAAAAAAACTCTCCCATAACATTAAAATATAACCTTGCTAACTAATAAAAAAACATGGCATTCCATATAATCATATACAACAATATTTTCAACAACACCTATGTTGGATCATATATTTATTTTTATATTCAAAAGGACTCATTCTTTTCCTTTCCATATTATGTATACTACATTCTCAAGCATTAGAAATATTAGCAAATATTATCATAACTCAAAAGTAAAGAATCATCAAACCCCATCTATGTTAGCTTTTGATACTAAATTCTTAATTTAAAATAACCACAAGATCTAAAATAAGAATGCTATATCAAATATAATATAATAAAAATATTCTAAGCATAAAAAACTCATGAATAACTTCTGCAAATACACAAAAAAACAATTAACAAATGCTCACGAAAATAGTATTTTGATAAAGATTGGAGATCTCAAATACTCCATACTTCATACATGCTCAATCTATATTATATCTCTTCCTTATGATCTTTCACACACACATATAGACCTATATATAGAATGGAATGTGACTTTTCATATGGAGTATTCTTGACCTTCACTCTTCTTGAGACTTCACTTTCTTATTCTATGGACTCGTGCACATGGACTATTATGCACATTTACATCATTAAATACTTTGCACATTCTAATAATACTCATGCATTTATTACATTACATAAAGTAAATACTCACACTCTAATATAAGACACACTCCTAATCTAAAGATGTACCCAAGGTGGTATATTAACATGTACCAAATAATGCAATATATTCCAACACCCCTCTATATTACATTAATTTGTTATTGAATACTTTAGTCTTCGAAATGGTCTTCATATTTTTTCTTCAATCTATCTCACGTAGATTTATATCTAGAGTCTTAAAATAAGTATCTTATTTTAGTTTATGCTTCATCTTACCTTTCTTGGTTTGATTTCTCTTCTTATTTCTTTGTCTTATTCTTCATAGCTTCACTAATGGTGGGTATTCAATACAATGAGTTAGTACATCATTACAATAATGTTGGTTTGGATTCAACAATGTATTACTTGCATTTTCTCTTTCTTGTTGTCTTATTCCTTGAAATAACATAAAAATTATTAAGGTCAAATAAATCATTAAACACTCTTATGAAGAAAAAACAATTGCATTTTGACTAGCCCACCAAGTCTTGTAAAGCTTTTCATGCATATAGCCAGTTAAAGTTCTAAAGTTTTATTTTTTACCCTCCACAAGAAACAAAAAAAATTCTTCCTTTAAATTAGAATGCACATATCCATCAAATGTTTGTATTAAGTTTTGAAGATAAAACTTAAATTCATGGAATAGCTCTTCACTATTTCCATTGAATGATTTCTTCACAATTTCATCCATGATTCTTTTAACTTTGAATAATGAATCTCTCAAATTTCTATCCTATGAGGTTGACTACCTTATATCTCCCAAGTGTTTTGAATATAATATAGCTTTGATAAAATACTTAGCTTTCTAAGTTGTACTTTGAGTTGAATCCCTTTTGTCTTCCTAATTATGAATAGAAAGCTAAATATAATTTTGATGCATTTTTTAATTTTTGATAAAATTCTCTACTTTCAAGAACTTTAAGTTGGATTCCTTATGTTGCGTTAATTTAAACAAGAGGCTAGTATCAATGTAATTTTCTAGCTTTCCAACAACTCTATATTGTATTTCTTATATCTCTCAATTTTCAATAATATGGTTTCTAAATTTCAAAAACCTATGTTGGTGTTGAATTCCTTATAACATTAGAAATTTAGAAAACAAGGATATTTGCAAATTCAATATTTCTATTTTGGTGTAGAAATCCTTATTCCTCCAAGTCAAATTATTTACAAATATTTCTATGCTTGAATTTCAAATAAAGTAATTTAAAAAAATTTCAAATTAAATTCTCCTTACTTCAAAATTCTTCCAAATCATTTAATAAATATTCTATGGTTATCATTTATCAATTCATTACTTTATTCCCCCATTCATTTAATTAATCTCAAGCATAATAGATTAAGTAATCTTAACCTTAGTATTGATATTCCTTATAACTCCTTAATATTTGTAAAAAAAATAATTTAAATGTTTAATATACCTCCTTGAATATGGTATGCTACGTTTTTTTGGCTTGCTCCTTGTGAGACTTTTCAACTTTGCAACCTACACTCTATTTTAGGTGTTTCTCTCCAAAAATAAAATTTTAAATGTTTTCTCTCTCTTCAATATATTTAATGCTCCTCCTTGTGTATGGTGCTCATTAAATTTAGTCTTCAAGACTCTGACCTTCCTATAAATTCTTGTTGGCTTCTCTAACCATTAATGTGTAGTGCTCTACTAAATTGTGCCACTCTCTACTCTCACGAATGTGCCTGTATGAATTATACCTCATGCACTTTTGGATACTAGGAGATGTTTCACTTCATTAGCATTGATTGGAACTACATTCTACGCATTGATTAGGTCAAATGGTTGATGCTTCTCCTCCATGTAACATATTTTCCTCCTCTTGGTAATGCTCCTCTTCTTCTCTACGCTTGGTAACACACTACTTCTCCACTACACTTGGTAGAAAATTTAATTCTTTACCTCCAACACTTCTACTCTTCAGTTCCTCAACACTCAATGTCTTCTTTCCAATCTATCTTCAGTGAAGTAACAATAAATAATTGTTTGAATTCCTTCTAATGGAATTTGGAATTATTTCAATGATTCACTTCAAATGACCCATGGTTTTTATGCTCAAAACTTCTTAGTAATGGTGCTTGCCCTCTGCTTTGATGGCTCATCAGTTTTTAGCACTCAAGAGCTACTCAATGATATATCAACTTCTCTCAGATATTGGTACCTTCTATAGTACTTAAACTCTCTTTTCAATGATGTTTTATATTCCTCTTTTGCGTTGCTTCCTCTATCCAATGCGATGGCTCTTATTCACTATGGTGGATCCTCCTTCAAGATGGTTGTTCTATCACTCCTTTGGTATGATGTCTTTGGAAAATTTACCTTGTGCTTGTGCACTATTTGGTCTCTTTATTTTATTCAATAAGACTTAAATTTTTTGAACTTCTTGGATTACAAGAACAACATATATATACTAGTTTTCCTTATCCTTATTACTCCATTTCAAGCAATATTTAACTTTACTTTTGTGGTTGTATTTTGGATATTCTAGGATGATAATAATGCTTCCTTCCTTGTCTTGGAGACAATTAGCATAAACTATCATTTGTTGCCTTTAATAACTCTAATATGATGCTTTCAAATAAGATAATTTGAATGCTTGAATAATCAAATTTCATAGCACCAATATTACAAACATTTTTGTCCTCATTTTTGAAGCTAGTCTCTTTGGTGATTTGATTCACCTTTTTTTATATTGAATTTACAAATTTTGTAGCTTCACTACCTTTTACTTTGCTGCCCCAAAATCAACTTCTATCCTTTTTGAAGTATGTTGTTTGAATATTCTCTTTATCCTTACCAAAAAACTATTATAGAATGCTGAAATTTTCAGCCTTTCTTACTATTTAAATCCTATTTGAAATTAGCCTTCTTTATCTTCAACTTCTATGATTTTGCAACTCCAAATGCTACCTTCTTGCTGTCCAAAATATTTGCAATTTTTAATTTTAATTGCTACCAAATATTCCTTTCCTTTTGTTGTCCAAATATCTCTAAAATATGCACTAAAATTATTAAAATAATATATCTATTATATCCCTTTAATTTTTCCCAATTTTGCAGTCCAAATATCTTAAATTGCTGCTCTAGAAAACTGTTTTCTTCTTTTGTATCTTCTTGTTTAAAAAATAGTCTCTAACTCCTCCAATCCTCTACGTTAGTTTTTTGTCAAGCCTTACTTCACTTGGATATTCAAGGGAACTTCAAAATATACCCAAACCTTATTCAATTTGTAGCTATATATCACCTTGAATTTTTTGTCCTATGACCCTTACTTCTATCATGAAAATTAGCAAACTTCTATTCTACATATCAACCTTCAAATTCTTAATGGTTGTATTCAAGTTTCTTAAATTAGTGGCCTCTTATATCTCCTTTATTATTATATTTAATTGAGTTTTATCTTCAAATATGACCTCTTTTTCTTGTCTCTTCCTCAATAATTTGAATGTCTTGAGGTCTTCAAAAGTTCTCAAATTTTGGCAAAATTCTTGCCAAATCCTTTTTCCTTTTGGGCTTGTTTTCGGATGGTGATAATTATCCCAAATTCTTCTTTTCAAAATTTTATCCTTCTTAAAATCTTCTCCACTGACCACTTCTTAAAATTCTTCAATAGGGCTTCTCTAGCCTTCTTATTTCTCCTTCCAAGTTTGCTTGAGATCTCTTCTCTTGGGTCTTCAAATTAGTAATCTTCTTTCTCAAATCTCATATCTCCTTTATCAAATATGCAATGGGGATCTCTTAAACCTTAAATAGGACTTTTTTGGCTTATTTATCCTTCTTTCAATCTTCAATCTTCTATGTGGACCTATTTCTCGGGTCTCCTCAATATTCAATCTCCAATCTTCTATGGGGGCTTCTTTCTTGGGTTACCTCAATATTCAATCTTCAATATTCTATGTGGACCTCTTTCTTGTGTCTCTTCAATTTTCAATATCTAATCTTCTATTAGGACCTCTTTCTTGGGTCTCCTCAATCTTCAATCTTCAATCTTCAATCTCCAATGGGGCCTCTTTCTTGGACATCCTTAATCTTCAATCTCTACTATTTTCTTACAGCTCAAAAACTAATCCCTGCATGAGGAAAGCACATAGAATTTTAGGCAAACGAAGATGAAATTCTTATCTATCCAACGGGAGCTTCTCAATTTGTAAGAACTAATTTTTTGCAACAAAAACTTAGATAGCATCAATCAAATACATCCAAATATCTAGATATCTAAAATCATTAAACTTCACTAGTTATCCTTAAATCTAGTGTAAAAGCACTATTTTTTGAGTCCTAGTCTTCATGAGTTTTCCTGCAACCCTGTGGAAAGACTCTAGCCAACAAAAACTTTAAAAATTTTGAAAATAAAATCTCCGTATATACTCTCAATCTCTCTTGTGGCTCCCCCTATCTCCTATCAATCTCCCTTGTGGATCTGATTCCACTATTAGCTTTTGATACTAAATGCTTAATGTAAAATAACTACAATATATAAAATAATAATGCTCTATCAAATATAAGATAATGATAGTATTCTAAATATATAAAACTCATGAATAACTTTTAAAACTATACAAAAAACATCTATTAACAAATGCTCACAAAAATATTATTTGATATAGAATGGAGATCTCAAATACTCCATATTTCATACATGCTTGATCTACATTATGTTTCTTCCTTATGTTCTTTCACACTCACATATAAACCTCTATATAGAATAGAATGTGACTCTTCATATGGAGTATTCTTGACCTTCACTCTTCTTGAGACTCTTCACTTTCCTATTCTATGTGCACATGGACTATTATGCATATTTACATCACTAAATACTTTGCACACTCTAATAATACTTGTGCATTTATTACATTGTATAAAGTAAATTCTCACACTCTATTCTAAGAAACAATCCTAATTTAAATATGTATTCAAATTGGTACATTAGAATGTACCAAATAATGTAATATATTAGAACAATCATGTTCAAGAGAGTTAATACCAAGGCCACATCTATCATATAAATATTCCTTTCTTTCATATACCCATTTTCAAGAACATTTAATGTAACTCATTATACATTAATTAAATCACAAAATGCAAGGTTTTATTTGAGCATGAAAGAGCTCACTATAACAAATAAAAAATACAATAATCAAATATTATTATTTCTCCATCTTAATACATTTCTTCTACATAAATAAGCAAGCTCATTGCAAAGAACCATGCCAATATTAAACTATAGGTCCATTCCTTTGAAGGCATAACTGCCTATCCATCTTTTGATTTTACCAAATAGTAAGAGGGATCAGGACAACTCTCTTTATTTCTTGATAAAAGCATACTTATATGCTTTTTTATAAAACAATGCATCTAAAAAGACAATCTCATGAATGACCATACAAGTAAAACTCCTTAAAATTCATATGTTTTTCAAAGAACTAAATCAGACTATTCTTTCTTGCATACATGAGGAAAACCCCATAATTTTTCTTGTCCAAATATATTCCACAACTATTTAACATACATTAATCATTAAATAAAAACAAGCAAATAATATCCTATAATATTCTTTCTCCAATGGACTCCACGTTCCCTTCTTAAATCAACAAATTCACATATTTATTTAATTATACTAGATAACCTTTATAAGGAATAAATATTTTTCCCTAATTAATCATATAGTAACCCAAAACTAATCTTCAAGTTAATTAGGTAATATATTTCTTTAAAACAATAAGCATAAGCTATTAAAGGTAAGAAACTATTTAAATTTCTCATATTATAGAAAGCTTAATAAGGGTTAGTTCCAAGCACTACATAGGATCATCATTTTTGTCATAAAGAACACATAGATATTTAGAGAATAATCACAATGCATGAGCAAACATACTAAAATAGGAAGCTTAATTTCTAAAGATAAACATAATAATTCACTCCTACATTGTAGCACTAGCATATGTGTCCTAAACAACTTACATGTCTTCCAAAACCCAACAAAACAAGTTCAAGTTGCACATTGAAAAATTAACACAGTCTCAAACAATAAAGCAAAAAAACAATGCTTGTTAAGATAGCCATTTTCCAACCTATTAAGGAAGGTTTACATTATAGCTATCACGAATCAATCCAACGTTCTAGCTTAAGTGATACAAATCCAATGTTCCAGGTAAAGAAATACAAATCCAATCATTCTAGCTAAAGCAATACAAAGCAAATATTTCCATCTAAATAAATATAAAGCAAATCATGCTAGCTAAATAAATACAAAGCCAATCATTCCAGCTAAAGGAATACAAAGCAAATCATTCCAGCTAAAGCAATACAAAGCAAATCATTCTAGCTAAAGCAATACAAAGCAAGGGAATGACTTACAAATTCTAGTAATAAAACAAACTCAATATTTTAAAAAGAACACACAGGCAGCATGCGTTGCACTACCATACACTATAATGGAGCATTACATAAATACTTTACATAAAAAAACATTTTTCTAGAAGCCTCCATCAGGTAATTCTTTTATAGCACTTCAAGTAGCATACTTCTGGGACAAAAAAAAGAGTGCAACAAAAAGCAAGAGCATTGCAAGCTTACCTTTCGATCCTTGATGCCCTATTTACACTTGGAGTAGTAATGTTATATAATTTCAACCCTAAATTTCATCCATCCTCGCATAAAGCTATGCTCTTCTACGTTATGAGCATACCTACTCCTCTTTGCCTATGCTTTCTACCCTCATTTTTTACTTCCCCTCCTTATGTGAGAAATAAGGTGACTCCTTTTCTTTCCCAACTGCCTTTTGGTCAACTGTTTATTTATTTCGCCAAAAAGGAGCTTCCAAAAATATTTCCTCCTTTATATTATTTATTTTAATAATTAAGAAAACATTTAAAAAGCTCCATGCACTGTAGTAAATAAAAATCATAGAAATTTGGTCAGATTATTTATTTCAAATGTCATCCCCTAACATTAAAATAATAATTTAAAATATATTTAATGCTTCCTAAAACATTACTTTTAAAAATGACACAACCTAAAATCTATGATTAACCCCATCATCAATACGAGGGTAACAGTAAGGTCCCATTCTTGGTGGTTCAACCCCTTAGTGGTTTTTCTTGTTGAAACCAAGGAGTATAAGTGTTCACATGAACAACCTTTTTTATACATCCATCAACCATTTTGTATTGAGCTAAACTAACAAGGAACTATTTAACTTCAAATGATCCAATATATATATATATATATATGCAAGAAAATAAGCATTGACCAAGCCCAAGCAAAATAAGTGTTTGTCCACCCCAAACACAGAATATTTATTAGTAACTTCTAGGTTACCAACTTTTATCTAAAGAGTCTCCATTGATTTTCTTTTAGCAACTTCCTTGCCGATGGTTTTATTTTCAAGCATGCAAATATGATATGCAACTACATGCGAGTAAATCCTAACTTGGGTAATTCATACCCGAGTGTAGACACCAAAATCAGGCACATTTACTGCTAATGAATTAATTAAAATTAATTAGTATACATCCATTTAATGCTAATTAATTATTTAAAATTAATTAGTATACATCCATTTATTACTGATTAATTGATTTAAATTTATTAGTATTGTTCTACCTAAATGTTATTTAATTAATTAATTACACCTAGGCTACTCACTTCCACCCCATAAAACACCCTCATTTTTCTAGCCCATAGATATTATGAGAGTGTTCCCATTTTCTATTCCATGTGCCCATCATCCCCTAGTTTACTCTAACTCCAACTCACTTTCCCCCCATCCAAATTTTGTATGGATGAAGATTATCCTTACCTAGAAATAGTCTTTAGTCTACTCCAATTCCAATTCACCTTCCTCCCATATGGATTACATATTTGTGAAGATTGTCCTCACTTAGAAATAGTCTCCAATCTACTCTAGTCCAACTCACCTTCCCCATCTTGATTGCATACGGGTGAATATTATCCTCACCCAAAAACAATCTCCACTTCAATTCAATTCTATGTCATCATATCCCATGCAGGTTAACTGGCACTTAAAATATAAGAGATTCATTTGCCAAAAATAATTAAAAATAAAAGAATAATTCCATTCAATTTAGTTCCACATTCCATGCAAGTTAACTACCACTTAAATGGATGAAGATATAATTATGTGTAAAGGGTCGGTCCCAAAATGTATTTATAAAAAATTGGTGAATCAGTTTTGAAATCCAAGCAAATAGTATCCAAACACATGTAGAAGGTTCACTATTATTAGGGACGATATTGGAAATTTAAACTAAAATTTCTTAGTCTAAAGGTTTAAAAAATTAAAAACATGTACCCTTTGGTTAAATAGACCCGACAATAGCAATATGAAGATCCTATGGATGCGCTCAATTCCATGATGATTTTTTAAGAATCTTGAAGCATAAGCATAATGTCAAAAACCTAAGGCTAAAATATATTTTAAATTTATAAAGCTAAAGGTATGCACCTCCTTCAATTAATGATCGAGTACATTGAGAAAATTGAAAGGTGGAACTTAATCCTTCATTAATCAAGTGGATGCACTCTCTTCGGCATTTCCCTTGTAATATTGATTGCTTTGAATAAATAATATCTACGGTAGCGATGAACTATGATTTAATCAATGGTTGCACTTGTTTTTAAAGATTAACCCCATAGGTGGAAATAAATCAATGGTGGTGAAGACTCGCATCAAGATCTAACAGCGGTGATTAATTCAAAATCAAACCAAAAAGAAGTAAGTCAATACAAATCCGATGGTTGCACTTAATCAAAAAAGATCTAATGAACATGTTTGCTCTTAAAGATAAAAAATACTTCTGACAGATCTGACGACAGTGCAAGATTCACTGATAGATCCAACAAATGCGCTTTTTTTTTACATTTTGAGTCCATCAAGTTGTCATTGATGTCAAGGCATGAGTTATCATTGATGTCAAAAGGAATGCAATTGATTGGTTCCAAAAAGTTTCATAATGTCTTATGAAGCATGACCAAAAAGATTTTTCATTAAAATCTTGACGGAGCAAACTAAAAGGTTTTCCATTAAAATCATTGGAGGAGAAAATAAAAGGTTTTCTATTAAAACCATTGAAGGAGAAAATAAAAGGTTTTCCATTAAAACCATTGAAGGAGAAAATAAAATATTTTCCATTAAAACCACTGAAGGAGAAAATAAAAGGTTTTTGATAAAAACAATTGGAAAATAAAGTATAATAATTTTATTATACTAAGGAAGCTTAAATTTAATTATAAATTAATTATAAATTAATTTATTAGTTAATTTACTTAACTTGAAAATTTATTTAAATTAATTATTAATTAATTTATTTATTAATTATAAATTAATTAAATTAAGGTTAAAACCCTAAAGTGGGTTTTAGATTTGAAATTTGAAATTCAATTTCAAAAAGCACCGACATGAGGAGGAATGTTATATTATGCATATAAATGGGAGCACCTACCACATTAATGAAATCACCATGCCTAAGATACGAACGTGCAAAACAAAGTATTTAGCGCTACGACCAAGGAAAACAAAAATGTGTTTTTCGTGTGTGAAAAATGAGAAGTGTTTAAGGCATAAGAGGAAGGCATCTATCCTTCCTTCATGTGCACCTTCGTAGCCCACGTGGTGAGTGGCCAAGCACCTAAGAACTTAGGCAAGAGGAGATGGCGGATCGAGTCACGCCGAATCCCCTTTTTGTGTGGAATACAAGGTATGCAAGGTGTTTAATCTCTAAAATTTTTGGAGGTTGGTTGGGCAAGTTAAAAATTAATTTTGCATGTTTATTATTGGTTCCAAGGTTGCAAGGGAGTTATAAGGTTTGGAAAAATTAAATTTTTAATATTGTTTGCTCAAAGGTTTTATGCATGAAGTGAAAAGTGTTTGGTTAATATTCTATAGTGGTGAATATTATTAAGTTTGGTCAATATTCTATAGTAGTGAATATTATTAAGAGTGGTTGATATTCTATAGTGGTGAATATTATTAAAGTGTTTAATATCCTATGGTGGTGGATATTATTTTAAGAGTGGTTGATTTATTAGGGTGTTGGTCAGTATTCTAATATTTGAGTTGATAAGGTGTTTCCAAGTATTTTGTTATGTATGATTTGTTGAAAGAGGAAGAAATAAGGCATTGATTATATATTGGTCCAAATAATATCTTTGAGGAAATATTGGAATAATATTTTGTATTCTAACCTTCTTGAGTTTGGAAAATAAGTGTTTATGGTTGTGGTAGATTTGTGAGGTCTACTCCTTATCATCAAGAAAATGTATGGGCACATTCTTCCATAGTTAAGTTGATTGGTTGGTTTTTTGAAAAATAATTTTGGAATGAAAAGGACTTGATCAGGGTTTCCTTATTGAGTATATTGAGTGAATGCTTCAAGGTTTTATAAAATAAATAATTATTGTTAAATTTTTTTTGATAAGCATTGTTGTTGATTCCATTGGTTGTATGAAGAAATTGAATTAGGGTTTGAGTATCATTGCTATGTGAAGATTGCTTTATAAGCATTGGTGTTGAAGTGATTTGTTGAGCAAATAACTTGAACTAGGGTTTGATTATCATTGCTATAAGCATTATTGTTTAAGTGATTTGTTGAGGAAAGAACTTGAACTAGGGTTTTAAAATATCATGAGTATCATTGTTATGTAATATTTATTGTTGAGCATTGTTAGAAATATTTTGAGTTGGTGCTTACATGCTTGAACTAGGGTTTGTGAGAAAGGAGTATTTTATTGAGTGATTGGTTGGGTAGAGTTGGTTGAGCCTATTCAAGTAGATGTGTGAAGTGATTGTTCAAGTTCCATAAAATAAACTATTCTATATTTTAAATTGAGTTGTGAAAGTGATTGAGCATTAAGTTGAAATTGAAGCATATTGAGTATCTAAAAATTATCCTTATGTTTCTAAGAGAGTGATTGAAAGTAATTGATCATTGTGATAAGTATAGAATATATTGAGTCTCTAAGAATTCTCTTTATGTTTCTCTAATATTGAACAAGTTCTATGTGGACTTGTTGAGAATATTTGAGCAAGTTTTGTGTGAACTTGTTAAGCAGATTTGGATAAGTTCTTTGTGGACTTGTTGAGCAGTTTGGAAAAGTTTTGAGTGGACTTTTTGAGCAGTTTTAAGAGTATATTTTAGTGTAGATTTGAGGACAAGTTTGTACCAAACCAAAGATAGATATTGAGTAAATTTGTGCTAGACCAAAGGACTATGTTTAGTGCAGATTTGAGATTGATATTTGGAGGTGACAGAGCAGAGAGGATGGTAGTCTCTAGTGGATAGAGATCCATTAGCTAGGGCAATGAAGATAGGTCTTATGAGTGGGGATAAAATTCTTTAGTGGAGAGATATCCACAAGTCAATGTAGTGGAGGCAATTGTCTTCTAGAGGATCACCAGCCAAAGAAGAGGAGAAGGAGTTCTCCTATGTATAGATATCCATGAACTTGATTCAGGGGATTGGTGTCTCCTTTGGACAGAGGTCCATAAATATTGTAATAGGGAAATGATTCCCAAGAGATTGATTGAAAAAATTTTAGTGTAATATTTTCTGTGTGGAGTGTGGTGTCTCTATTGTGTATGGTGTTTTGTGCATTGCTTTAATTACCGCTATTGATATTGCCATCTATACATTACATATATTTATTTGGAAATAAAAAGTGAAAATTAATATTATACTATTCACCCCCCCTCCCTCTCAGTATAAGCTTGTGTTATTCAATTGGTATCAGAGTGGTTTCCTTAAAAAGAGTTTAACAACTTGAAGAAAAATATAACAAGAACACAATGGATCCTAAGGATGTGTCCTCAAATAATTCAGCACCAGTATTTGATGAAAGTGACTATATATATTGGAGTATGATTATGAAGATCTACCTAATGGCACTTGGCAATGAAGTTTGGGAAGCAGTGGAATTTGGATACAATCCCTTAATAAATCCTTCTAAAAATAAGGAAAGTAAGTTTCTACATCACTATAATTCAAAAGCAATGAATGCACTTGTGAGAGGTTTGCGTAGAACAGAGTCTATGAAAGTTATGCATTGTCAAATTGCAAAAAAAATGTGGGCTAAACTACAAAATATATATGAAGGAGATAAGAGTGTCAAGAAAGCAAAAATTTGAAATATCAAAGGACAATTTTAAGCATTAATAATGAAATATGAAGAAAATATTAGTACTTATCTAATTCGAATTGATGAGGTTGTTAATGATATGCAAGGACTTGGAATGAAGAATGATGAATCTGATGTTTGTGATAAAGTATTAATATCTCTTACAAAAATATTTAGTGAAAAATTTTCTACTATAGAAGTGTCAATGTATGGTGATACTTTGACAAGAGTTAAGTTGATTGGTATGCTCACATAATTTGAGATAAGAACAAAATATCCTATTCCACAGAAGGAAGCAACATTCAAAGCAATCAAAAATACAAAGGGAAGAAGTCAGGATCAAGAAATGAGTCATCCAATGATGAAAAAGCTAAATATGATAGAAGATATAGAGATCTAATATCTATTCAATGTTTTAATTTTGGAAAGCATGGACATTTTGCAATAGATGTTCAAGAAGCTAAAAATAAAAATGATGAAGAAAAACAGGATCACAGGAATAGGGAATCAAAAAAATATAGGCACTAGAAGAAAATCAAGGATGGACAAAGTAGACAAGGAAAGAAGTTCTTTCAAAGGCCAAAGAGGAGCTACTATGCAGATAAGGCAAGTAAGTACTCAAGTGATAGCGATGCTAGTTCTTCAGATATTGATAGATATGAAGTCGTATTTATGATTGAATAAAAAAATCTAGTTAAGAATAGAACTCCAATCATTCTCAAGTGTTTTAGATGTGATAACTTTGGACATCTTGAAGATAGTTTTACAAGGGATGGTTATAGTTTCAGTGATGATGAATATGAAGATACACTTGAAGGACCAGATGTAAATCTTCTAATGGCATTGGAAGATAAATAAGGTGATCCCATAGAAGACAAGTTAAAAGAAAATTATGATGCAAACAAAGGTAAACAAATAGAGGAATATTCAGAAAAAGATGGATATGATCACAAGGGAGAACTTATCTATGCTCTTGAAATAGTAAATAAGGTAAGAAAGAAAAACTCTAAATTTGAGTTTCAATTTCAAGAATGTGATGAAGAGAGAAGAGTGATTATAGGGGATATAGAAAAATCAAAGGCTAAGACAAAGAAATTCAAGGATAATTTAGAAGAAAAGGTCTTATAATGTGAAAGGTTGGCCCAAGAAGTAGCTCTACTAAGATAATATATAGAGTACCCCAAAGTCTAGATAAAAGGGTTCAAAAAAAGCTCAAAGAACTTGGATAAGTTCATCAACATAAAAAATCCTACATCAAGCAAAACAAGTATGGGATTTGGAAAATAATAAAAGAAACAAGAAGAAAAGTCAACCTCAAGGTCTGAAGGAACTTTGGAAGAAGAAACTTCATAAGAATAAGAAGATAGTGTAAGGGGAAGTGAGACATCTGAGGATGAGTTGGACAATAGAAGGTTCGATAAAAATAGGAACAATGCACAAAGAAGATACATATGGAACAACAATCAGAATAAGTCAAGAGATACTAGGAGACCAATGATGTTAAGACAAGGAGGCTTCAATGGAAGATGATTTTCATGTCACAGGTTTGGGAATATGGCTTCATAATGCAATACATAGGGAAGACATGAATATGGGAATAGATATATTTTCCATGGGTATTTCTACTCATGTAATCAGTTTGGTCACAAGGCAATGGATTGTAGGGTTCATAATAGAAGAAGGTATGACTTCAGTAGGAGAAATTCTAAGACATTTGCACCTCCAAGGAATAACAACATTAAGTGTTATAAGTGCAATAATTATGGTAACATAGCAAAGTGGTGTAGAGCAAACATTCCAAAATCAAGCAAGAATAGGAACAAGAATAGGAATAGGAACATGGATATGAATAGGAACAGGAACATGGATATGAACAAAAATAGGAATAGGAATAGGAAAAAGTACAAGAATGTAGACATGGAC
The DNA here is from genome assembly GCA_028583015.1 of Wollemia nobilis. Lineage (NCBI taxonomy): Eukaryota > Viridiplantae > Streptophyta > Pinopsida > Araucariales > Araucariaceae > Wollemia > Wollemia nobilis. The sequence continues at coordinate 3,541,582 of JAQPPZ010003192.1, read as the reverse complement.
AAGAATATGGACATGGAAAATAATCAAAGAAAATAGAAATCTCAAATAATAAGGAAAGAGGATAAATGTAAAGAACAGTGCTTTCTGGGAGTAGAAATACTCCCACCCCAGAATTAACTACGTCATGAGGAGGTGGGGGAGGGCCTAAGCTAAGAGGATTTTAGCCCCGAGCCCCAAAGGCGACCCTTTGCCATTGATGTCAAAGGGGGAGATATTTGAGTAAGGGGGAGATATTTAGATTTGAGTAAGAGGGAGAGATTTGGTATTTAAGAGAGCATTGAGCCAAGGGAAGCAATGTCCCAGGGGGAGCAAAACAAAGGAAAGGTCAAGCTTTTAGTTAAAATAATTTGGATTACCATCAATGACAAATGGGGAGAATGTTGGATATTTTGAGTCCATCGAGTTGTCATTGATGTCAAAGCATGAGTTGTCATTGATGTCAAAAGGAATGCAATTTATTGGTTCCAAAAAATTTTATAATGTCTTATGAAGCATGACCAAAAAGGTTTTTCATTAAAACCTTGACGAAGCAAAATAAAAGGTTTTCCATTAAAATCATTGGACGAGAAAATAAAAGGTTTTCTATTAAAACCATTGAAGGAGAAAATAAAAGGTTTTCCATTAAAACAATTAAAGAAGAAAATAAAAGGTTTTCCATTAAAACCACTGAAGGAGAAAATAAAAGGTTTTTCATAAAAGCCATTGGAAAATAAAGTATAATAATTTTATTATACTAAGGAATCTTAAAGTTAATTATAAATTAATTTTAAATTAATTTATTAGCTAATTTACTTAACTTGAAAAGTTATTTAAATTAATTATTAATTAATTTATTTATTAATTATAAATTAATTATAAATTAAGGTTAAAACCGTAAAGTGGTTTTTAGATTTGAAATTCAAAATTCAATTTCAAAAAGCACCTATGTGAGAAGGAATGTTATATTATGCATATAAAGGGGAGCACCTACCACGCCTAAGATACGAATGTGTGAAGCAAAGTATTTAGCACTACGACCAAGGAAAAAAACATGTTTTCACGTGTGAAAAGGGAGAAGTGTTGAAGGCATAAGAGAAAGGCATCTATCCTTACTTCATGTGCACCTTCGTAGCCCATGCGGTGAGTTCCAAAGCACCTAAGTGCTTAGGCAAGAGGAGAAGGCGAATCAAGTCATGCCGAATCCGCTTTTGGTGAGGAATACAAGGTACGCAAGGTGTTTAATCTCCAAAATTTTTGGAGGTTGGTTGGTCAAGTTAAAAATTAATTTTGCATGTTTATTATTAGTTCTAAGGTTGCAAGGTAGTTATAAGGTTTGGCAAAATTAAATTTTTAATATTGTTTGCTCAAAGGTTTTATGCATGGAGTGAAAAGTGTTTGGTTAATATTCTATAGTGGTGAATATTATTAAGTTTGGTCAATATTCTATAGTGGTGAATATTATTAAGAGTGGTTGATATTCTATAGTGGTGAATATTATTAAAGTGGTTAATATCCTATGGTGGTAGATATTATTTTAAGAGTGGTTGATTTATTAGGGTGTTGGTCACTATTCTAAGATTGGAGTTGATAACGTGTTTCCAAGTATTTTATTATGTATGATTTATTGAAAGAGGAATAAATAAGGCATTGATTATATCTTGGTCCAAATAATATCTTTGAGGAAATATTGGAACAATATTTTATATTCTAACCTTCTTAAGTTTGGCAAAGAAGTTTTTTATAATTGTGGCAGATTTGTGATGTCTACTCCTTATCATCAAGAAAAAGGTATGATCACATTATTCCATAGTTAAGTTGATTGGTTGGTGTTCTAAAAAATAAGTTTGAGTGAAAAGGACTTGATTAGGGTTTACTTGTTGAGTGTGTTGAGTGAATGCTTCAAGGTTTTCTGAAATAAAGAATTGTTGTTAAACCTTATTTGATAATCATTGTTGTTGAAACCATTGGTTGCTTGAAGAACTTGAATTAGGGTTTGAGTATCATTGATATGTGAAGATTGCTTTATAAGCATTGGTGTTGAAGTGATTTGTTGAGCAATGAACTTGAACTAGGGTTTAATTATCATTGCTATAAGCATTGTTGTTGAAGTGAGTTGTTGAGAAAAGAACTTGAACTAGGGTTTAAAAAGATCATTGTTATGTGAGATTTATTGTTGAGCATTGTTGGAAACATTTTGAGTTGGTGCTTACATGCTTGGACTAGGGTTTGTAAGAAAGGAGTGTTTCATTGAGTGATTGGTTGGGTAGAGTTGGTTGAGCCTAGTCAATTAGATGTGTGAAGTGATTGTTCAAGTTTCATACAATAAACAATTCTTAATTATGAATTGAGTCATGAAAGTGATTGAGAATTGAGTTGAAATTGAAGCATATTAAGTCTCTAACAATTCTCCTTATGTTTCTAAAAGAGTGATTGAAAGTAATTTATCATTGTGATAATTATAGAACATATTGAGTCTCTAACAATTCTATTTATGTTTCTATGAGATTGGACAAAATCTATGTGGACTTGTTGAGCATATTTGAGCAAGTTATCTATGAACTTGTTGAGAAGATTTGGACAATTTTTGATGTGGACTTGTTGAGCAGTTTGGAAAAATTTTGAGTGGACTTGTTGACCAGATTTGAGAGCATATTTTAGTGCAAATTTGAGGATAGGTTTATATCATATCAAAGACATATATTGAGCATATTTGTGCTAGACCGAAGGATAGTGTTTAGTGCATATTTGAGATAGAGATTTGGAGGTGATAAAATAGAGAGGACGATAGTATCTAGTGGATAGAGATCTATTAGCTAGGATAGTGAATACTATAGACACCTAAATTGTGTCATGCTTAGGTAAGCTGCTCACATAGAAACATTCATAAGATAAAAATATATAATATTGGACTTTCCAAGCATAAAAAGTGGTTCTCACCACTCATTTGGGGCCTTTTCAAGACATCCAAGCCTAGTTGCTCAAGCCAAGAGTGACCATATCCTATCTGTTTAAGCCTAGAGCGGATAAACCTTAGCTGTTGTAGGCGATAGTGGCCAGATCTTAGTTACTATAGACAACATTGGCTAAACCATAAAAGTAGTTTTATCAGCAAACAGGCCTAATCATGAGTGAAAGTGGTAGTCTGCATGCAATAAAAGTGAGCGGGAGTAAATTTGCATTCCTTTTCATGACTAGTTCACATAGCAGACTTGAGTTTGCATTTAGAATTTAGTTAACTAGCTTCCAAACATAAAAAAAGGACAAAATCTTCTCATGCTAATGACCAGTTTGCATAGGAGACTCAAGTTTGTGGTTATATTTTAGTTAACTGGCATCCAAACATAGAAAATACAAAAATCCTCTCATTCTAACTTGCACTATGCATGAGAAATTCATTCCTAGGGCTTGGACATAGACCTAGGGTTTCACACTATAAAAGGTGCAAGCCTAAGAGCACCAAGGAGACATATTTTATCTAGAATCAATATTTTATCCATCAATATTGGTTAATGAGGAGAGATTTCGAGACTTGGAGAGTTCCCTTGGAGATCATGAGTATGGCAAAGCCCTAACGAATTGAAGAGCATAAAACCTATTATTTCAACATTGGATACAAGCTTTGATCCATAGCTTTGGAGCAAAGAGGACGAGAGTCACTTTAGCGGCTGCTATCTTGGACAATGGCCCGTAGGCTTAGCTTAGGGTTTTAGACATTAGATTCATTATTTTGTTTAGTATATCATTAGCATAGCATCATTTCATTCATTTGCATTCATAGCATTAGTCTAATTTGCACTTGCTTTCATTTGTTATATCCATTTCTAACAACCTCATCCGGGGAGGTATTCTCGGATATCTAAGCATGTGTTGTTGTTTCATTTCTTATAGGACCATAGGTTCATCGGATGGAGTCTACAACATACGAGAGAAAAAGGGATCCCTCTAGGAAATAGACCTAGATAAGGAGGCATCTGTAAGCCCTCATACATTTTCATGCAAAAATAGGAAGCTTTTTGAAAGCGCACCAACTCTTTGCAAAAGAGACACTCTTTGCATATTTGTAACCTTATTGTATCGAAATGGGTATCCCTAAGAGGGATCGACATGTAACTAGATTTCAATATGAATAAAAGAGATCCATATTTTTTATTTTTGTGTTATATGCTTTTTCATTGTCTTCCATTTGATCTTGGGTTTTTTAATAATATTGCAAGTAGAGTAAAGCGGCGCATGCATCCCGGGATCGCTACATATGGTGATCATGGTGGGAACTCCACTGATTTTTCATTTGCTACTAGAATACTAACTTAGTTTTGTATTCATGTTTAGCCGCTCTGAGCTACAGTGGCCAAAAATCAACCACTCTGAGCTACAACATCCAATAGATATTTAGTCACTCCTACTAATAGTAGCCAAAAACTAGCCACTCTAGTCAATAGCGGCCAGAACTGGAGTGCAGTAGAGGTCAAAAAATTTACTCTCTAAGCTAGATCAAATGTTGGTACAGCTTATCTGATATTTTATAGCTTTCTATATGCTTCTGTGTGTCTAAAATAGAGAACTTAAAGCACATTTATGTTTGGAAATTGAAAGAATAAAATGAGAAATAATTAAGCATTTTGCATATCTTAGATCTTCTTTTAGATTTCCACTAGGCATTGCTAGGAATAGCGGCTTATGCTTGAAAATTTTTCCCTAGAATCCAACGTGCTAGACATTGTATGTTGTTTGCTTTCTTTGAGGCCCTACTAGAGGCCATAGTTGCATGAAATAAAGTGTGCTCATACAAATCATAGTAGTTCATACATCTTTCTAAATATTGAAATTTATTTTTGCACTTAGGCATATAGGAAAGACTCATTGTTGCTAAATGATGCACTTTATGTTACACAAGCTTAAAATGAACACCACACACGCACGTATCATTTAAACATTGGGGAGTTGGATTTCATCACCAACCCTCAATTCAATCCAATGACGTTGGAATTCATCTCCTTCCACTGGTTTACCCCCTAGAGCTTCCTAGAAATATATTGAGAAACTTATTTATAGTGATACTAAGTTACTTGTGATCAAACTATCTCCCATTGTTGGAAAAATCATTGGTTTAGAGTGGAAGATCTAGGCGAACCCCCCACTGGGTCTTCAATGGTGCACCCTAGATTATTTTAAGAAAATCATATTTGGCATGGGTGTACTTTATTGTCACTATGGATGAGTCTTCTCATTATTAATCCAAGAACAAGAGTAAGAAATCGAAAGAACACATCAAAACACACCAAACAGTTTAGGGCACACTTAAAATGATAATCAAGATAAATATTTGTTTGGTATTGTGTGGCTATTCCTAAATTGTAACTCAAAATATCAATTCATAGACAACATGGTCAAAAAAATAAGTAAGCACCCTCGATCTAATATCGAGGGAGGGACTGAAGCAACTCATACCCATAGGCGGAGTCGTAGTAACATTGAATGACCTACCCATAAGACCATGAGACGTAGCTCCATGAGACTAAGAGGTGATAACTCAGCCCTTGGGGGATGTCCTAGAGAAACCCCAAATAGGGAACCACATAATGGAATAAAGTCTCATAAACAAAAAGAATCTTCACAACCATCCTCATCAAGGAGACATGAGGATACCTCAAGGGCCTCCTCTAAACACACAAAAATATCTCAAATATGTGAGGAAGCTTCAAGGGCTTCCTCCTCACATGGACATAAAGAAGGTTCTAAAAATCATTCTTCACATAGGGATGACGAGACTGCTACATCTCCATCCACATGGAGAAAACATGTCACAAATCCCGCTTCATAAATAAGACAAGCAAGAGTCACAACACCTCAGGATTCACAAGAAACATATGAAACAAGTATACCTACCAAAGGGAAGGAAACTAGAGCTACATCTAGCCATAGGAATAAAATAGAAGAAACCCTACATGCAAAAGGAAATATTTTCATAGACTATGACCTCATAGGAGTGAATGGCATCCCATTGGACTAGCCATGGAAAAAAATATAGCTAAACGGGTTGGATCGATTTCCTACATGACCAACTCAAAGGATTGTAGCTATTGATAACTTTGCATCTGGAAGCTCACAAACTATGACTTATAAAAACATCTATCAATCTGGGGGTACCTTAGAGCAACCCCATAGTAAATGCCTAAATTTTTATCGTAGGGATACTCAATATTACACTGAACAATTCACATTAGCTAGCAAGAGTATAGGTACAGTAGAAACCTCCTCGAGGAATCTGTAAGTCAAGACAACAAGAACAGAGTCATATAAGCATGAGTCTTCTATGACAGCAAAAACTGACTGAATGATGTGGTTAGAAAATGCATTATGTAAGGAGTAAGAGCTAGTGGAATCTCTCAAACAGGATAAACAAAGAGAAATACTCTTGCACCAACATGAGCAACACTTAAGAGAGTAGGCTAAGCAGCTAGCTCTTAACAATTTATAGAAAAATGGTGGTGACCACCAAAGAAATAGATGCACTGACTCACCTAAGGATATGCGCACTAGAAAAGATAGCCCATAATGAAATCCCCACCGAACCATGAATGAAACCCAACTAGTGGGTAAAGGGTAAACACAACAAACCAGGATCACAATCCTGAATCCCCTTGTAGGAGGGAGAAAAATAGAATAAATCAAATGGATAGAGAGTTACCTCCATTGCCATTGTGAGTAGGCTTACAAGAGGAGTAAATACGTGCATCAAAAGCATTTTAATATCTTGCTAAAAAGATGATAGCCTTTGAGAAACAAGAGGCAGCAGGGAACTCACCAACTTTGAGTAAAATACACAACCAACCATTGTGCCCATAAATCCCTAGACCTCCATATCCTAAGCACTTTGATATGCCTAGGTTAGAGAAATTTAAGGGTGAAGAGGATGCACAAGAGCATGTCACCAATTTTATCAACATTTATTTTCATCTTGAAAATGACGCTCTCATGCTAAGAACATTCATAATGACATTTTTAGGTGCTACCACTCAATGGTTCAACCAACTACCTAAGCATAGCATAACCAACTTTGAACAACTAGTAAACACATTCTTAAAGAGTTTCTCTGTTGGTTCTAAGAAGAATGTGAACCTTTCAGACCTGGCCGACTTGAAATAGTATGATGATGAGCCAGTAATGGATTAAGGGAATAGATGGATAAAATTCATGGTGAAATTATCATTCTCCATTCCCATAGAAGATATCATTCGCATGTTCACAAAAATTTGCTCTAAAAACATCTCCCTCTTGCTACAAATCTAGCAGTATCCTTCATTTGAGGAAGCATTGGCACAGGCCAAGCTCATCAAAGAAATAAAAGTAGATGAGAGAACCATTAAACTCCAAAACAAAAAGGAGTGGAACAAGAATGGTAAGAATTACAAGTACAAACAGAATCAAGGCAACCTTGCTCCAGTAAATCAAGTCTTATTGGCTACACCTAAATATAGGGGTGCACAACAACCTTAGAACTATTAAGCACATCCACTGCCAGCCAATTATGATCAAAGGAACAATCAGAGAAGAAATAGAGAATTTAAGCCACATCGTTACTTCATGCCTCTGACAGAATCAATGTAATCAATATTTAATCAGTTGGGCGAGGCCAAGAGGATCAGATTTCTTGATATACCTCTTATAGATCCCAACCATACTAAGCAAAAAGGATATAAGGAAGATCAATTTTTTCCTTATCATAGGATACCGGGGTATGACATCGAGGCTTACATTGGTTTTAATAATCAATTGTAAAACATGATTGAGGTGGGAGAACTCAAAGTTGACAACCCTTTGGCTCCTGATAATAGAGACATGGGAATATACAAAAACCCATTACCCAATCATGAGGCCTCTAGAGAGCAAGGGGCCCAAGTCAATCAGGTTCGAGCTGATATACCTACCCATGAATGCATTGGGATGACTAATATTGTTAACATAGCAACAAGGACTAGGCGGTATGGTCAACCGCAACCTCCTGTAGCTCCCATGAACATCCCAATCACACCTAGGTAGAGGTAAGACAACCTTCCAGGTCCACCAACATGACCTATGGTAACTATCTAGAGTAGATTGGAGTAAAACCTGTAGAAGACTCCAGCTAAGTTATCCATCTATGATCTCATAAAATAATCCCCAAAGCATAGGGAGACTTTAATGGACAATTGAGCTCCAACCACAAGATGCAAATACATTCACTCACTTTGTGGGACAAGTACACGAATTCTAGGAACTTGTAATTCGATTCTATGATCATGAGATTAAGACAGTACCTGCTGCCTTACCAGACCCTCTACTAAACATTGTGGCAATAATCAACAACTCACCTTTCAAGAGGGTCTTGGTCGATATAGGTTCATAAATAAACATCATTACAACAACAACAATAGAACACCTCAAGATCCCCAAGTCCATTATCATTCTAGGAGCTTACACATTGAGAGCTTTTAATGATTATTTATGCAATACTATGGGAACGATAGTCCTACCCATCAAGGTAGGGCACAAGACCATCCTTGTGATGTGTCATGTCTTGGAAGGAGCTATGCAGTACAACATCCTCTTAGGGCATCCTTGGATAAGTGCCATGAAGTGTGTTCCTTTGATCTTGCACCAGTGTGTCAAGTATGTGCACGAAAACAAAGTCCATGTGGTTCTGGCCAATGAAGAGCCTTTTAAATACATCCATTAGGTGGATAATTCTAGGAGAATTTGTAATTCATTCTACCCACCTATACATAGAACCTTCATATCCAACCACACAAATGGATAACAAGGACAAAAGGGTAAGAAAAGACCCATGCACATCAACACCTTCTGGTGCACTTAAAATATTCAATGCTTCTAAAATACCATCAACGTCAAAACCAAAAGAAAATCAGAAGCTAAAGGTGCCCTTAGTTAGGGAATAAAGTTTGAAGGAAGTGCCAACTATAGCCATTGCTAAAATACCAAACCCTATGGAATAAGAAGATCTTCAAGATCAAGATGAAGATAGTGATTACCACCCCGCTTCACCAGTATCATCCGTAGGGTCGCCCATGTCGCATGCATCAATACACTTGGCAAGCATAGGCATAGGGGAGTACCTTGTGCAGAACATTACCTTCATGCCTATAATTGAATATATACAAAACATAGGAAGACCTCAGGACTTGAGGCCACCATTAGGAATAATGGTTTCACTAGGAATCCCTCCCAACCAAACCAATTTTGTCTATTTCAGCCTAGACTATGCCCATAAGTCTTTAGACATAGAAGAGGATAGTGATGAATTATTCACGATCAATGTTTATTACCTCTCTAATATTGAGTTTGCTCTAAGCTACTTTGAGCATTGCCATTGGCATGGCTATGGCCTTGGTATATATAAGTAAGGGTGTAGACGATCGTACGAGCCCCAATATCAGCTTTGCTCTGACAGGTTTGGGTTAGGCTATTATATCAGAGGTCAAGATGACTCTCTTGTAGTAGCATTGGATAGATTAAGCTTAGAGTTAGGAGAAGACATTTATTTCATTCCTTATCACCCCCTAAGAACAAGAAATTTGAGCAAAAAACAAGTGGCCACGGTAAACATATCGCCACCAAAAATTTATCATCCAAACATCTTAATTGATTCCACACTAATAGGGCACAACTCATGGGATGAGGATAATGGATATGAAGCAAGTGATGATGAGGTGCAACTTGGCTTAGCCTACCAAGGGCCCCTCTATTTACAAATATTCACATGGTCCATCCACAATGAGAGTGGGTATACATTAGATGAAAGTGATTGTAAATAAGAAGACTTAACAGAAAGAGCCTACTTAGGCCTAATCCATCAAACCTTGACTTTGGGGAAAGAGACAAATGGAAATGGATTCTTCATAAGTGATGAAGAATATGAAGATGAGACAAAGACAACCTACATAGGGCCAAGACATGATCCCCTTGTCTTAGGGCCACATACCAATGCTAACGGTTTCTAGATAAGTGATGATGACTTTGAGGATGAGATCGAGATGGCTTATCTTGGACCTCACCACTTGTGGAAATTCAACGAGCTAGTAGAGAGAGAGGTGGCACTCCATGCTATATATCCTCATCTACAATTTTTTAGGAGATCTATTGGCCTAGCTTCCATTCACCAGATGGTCAATCCTCCTCCACCCACATTTAGAGAGTGATTAGAGACCAATGATCCTATTGTTCACCCTACTCATGGGCTAGATACAAAAATTCCCATTCCTCTAGAACCTAATCGTGAGTGTGGAAAGGAAACCCTTGAAACAAGACTACACGCATATGGTCCTCGATATTTCATCCCATCCATCAATATGATCTCCATTGATTTGACCACTCCACTTTATAATCCAACAAATCCTACCAAATAATTACACCTTGAAGTAGAGGCTATTGATTGGGATCATGCTAATTCACCCATAGATCCTAAATACCTCTTCCCCAATGAAGATATGTTACAGCCATTTCATTTTGCATCAGGTTGTGCATATAATGTATTCCATGTTGGTTTGGAACCTAAGTCATTAGGTCCTATAAATCTCACCAATGACATTCATCTTATACCTATGGCTCATCAGCTAGAGGATGGGTCACATATGGCCATAGAAGAAACTTTCAAGGTGGACATCAGCGATGATCCTACCCAACCAAGAAAATTCAAGCTTGGAGAAATTCTATATCTAGAGGAACAATCCATCCTAATTTCTCTCCTCAAAGAGAGGCCAAATATTTTTTCTCTGACTTACAAATACATGCCAGGGATAGATCCAAAGTTAGTCATTCACAACCTTTCATTGGATCCCATGAAGAATCCAGTCAAGCAAAAGCTGAGGAAAATGCATCCAACCATCGCTTTGATGGTGAAGAACGAATTGCAAACACTATTAGAGGTAGTATTCATAGTTCCTATCGACTACCCTAAGTGGTTGTCAAACATGGTGCCCATGGGGAAACTCGACAAAAGAGTCTATATTTGCATGGATTTTAGATATTTAAATAGGGTAACACCAAAGGATTCATTCCCATTGCCAAACATATATGATCTTGTAGATGCAATCGCAGGTCATGAGATTCTCTCCCTAATGGATGGTTTCTTTGGATACAACCAAATCTGGATTATGTTCGAGGATCAACATAAAACTGCTTTCATTACTCCATGGGGGATATTCTATTACAAAGTGATGTCATTTGGTCTCAAAAATGCTAGTTCCACATATCAGCAAGCCATGGCATACATATTCCATGAATATATGCATAATATCTTGGAGGATTACATGGATGAATTACTGTCCAAGTACCTATTATGGTAAGAGCACACCAAAGTCCTTAGACAATTCTTTGTTCACCTCATAGAACACAACGCCTAATTGAATCCTAAGAAGTGTGTATTTGGCATAACTTCTGGCAAGATTTTGGGATTCATCGTATCCAAGAGAGGCATCAAAGTCGATCCTACAAAGGTAAAGGCTATATTGGAAATGGACACCCCTACCAAAATTAGGGAGTTGAGGATCCTACAAGGCAAGATAGCATCCATAAAAATATTCATTATGCAATTATCAGACAAATGTTGACCTATGAATTGGTTTCTATACAAGGAGGTTCCCTTTTATTGGGATGAATAATGCCATCAAGCCTTTGTAGATATCAAAACTTATCTGGCCACATCGCCAGCACTGGCCCCACCAAGGCCAGACATACCATTTTTACTATATATATTAGCTATTAATTTTACATTGGGCACCATGTTAGCCCAAAATAATGCACAAGACAAAGAGCAAGCCATATATTACATTAGTCGCACCTTGGTGAGTTATGATATAGGATATGCATATGTTGAGAAATCATGTTTAGTAGTGGTCTTTGCAACTTGAAAGTTGCAACACTATATGTTGAGCCATATGACCTATGTCATATCAAAACAAATCCTTTGCAGTATATGATGAGCAAGACATATCACAATACACATATCGTAAATTGGATCATGCTATTCACAAAATTGGATCTAGAGTTCATAAGCCAAAATTCCATCAAGGGACAAGTCATAGCAGATAAATTAGAATAGGCACCTCTTTAGGATAAAAGCCTCTCACCATAGAATTTCTTGATGGTGCGGTCTTTGCATTATCAGATCCATCAGAACTTGAAGAACCTAAAAAATAAAGAGACATGTCATTGTTCTTTGACGGTTCAAAGTGTGAACAAGGAGGCGGATCAAGGATTGTATTTATCAAACCGTAGGGTGCTCCATTGCCCTTATCATTCAAACTAGACTTCCCATGCATAAACAACAATACAAAATATGAAGCATTGATCTTGGGACTCCAAATAGTCATAGCAATGGGCATTAAAATATTGAATATCTTTGGTGACTCCTTGCTCATAGTAAACCAAGTCAAAGGACTATTCCAATGTAGGTGCCCACTCCTAAAAACTTACAAGGAACTTGTTGACACTTACCTAGCCTAGTTGGAATGGTATGACATCAAGGCAATCCCTCGTACATAAAATAGATTTGTAGACACCATGGCCTCTTTGGGATCCTTAATCCCTCAGAATCCATCCACTAATTTTACAACTGTTCATGTAAAAGTTCTTTTGCACTCAACAATATGTTGTGCAACTTTTGATAATCAAGAATCATTCAACATGATCAACATCAAGCCAAATCAAGATTGGTCCTTCGTAGCCAGATATTTATTGCAAAAGACACCTTGGGTTTCTTTGATCTCCCAAGGACCTGTGAAGTGTGGTTCAACCATAAACCATAGAGTTGTTCCTAAATCCATGTTCACTATCTTAGAAATATAGGAAAAGCAAGTCATCTTTTCTATAGAAGCCATGGCTTATTAGGATTGGATTTCCCAACTGTGGGACTTCTTGAAACTTGGAATAGTACCTCAAGGTTTGTAGCATACTGAAATTTGAACGTTCAAATAGAAAGCAACAAGATACATATTTCTAGGAGAAATCCTCTATAGACAAGGATATAATGGAGTATTTCTCCGTTGTCTTGAGCCCTAGGAAGCATCCTGGGAAATTTTGTAAGATCACAACAACACATGTGGAGGGCATTTCAATGGCATGGCCATCATTAAGTGCATCTTGAGAATGGGTTACTATTGTCCCACAATGGAAAAGGATTACTGCGAGTATGTCTAGAAATGCATTAAGTACCAACATCATGCAAATCTAACACACTTGCCATCATAATATTTGCAACCCATCCAGGCAGCATGGCCATTATTGAAGCGGGGACTAGACTTGATTGGGAAGATCTCACCCCCATCCTCAGGCCGACACACATTCATCATAACGACCATAGAATACTTCACTAAATGGGTGGAAGAAATCCCCTTAACATCAACAATTGGACCAAGGATTGTGGAGTTTATACTCCACAATATCATAAGTCATTTTGGGGTCCCTTCTAAGATAATATCGGATAATGGGCCATCTTTCAAGAACAAAAATGTGTGTGCTTTAATGAACAAATACCATATTCAGCATAGTTTTTCAACACCTTATTATCCGCAAGCAAATGGGCAAGCATAAGCCTCAAACAAAAAAATAATCTCCATCTTAAGGAAGATGGTGCAAGACAATCACAAGGATTGGCACATACAGTTGCCTCTTGCACTATGGGCATACAAGACTAGTATATAAACTCCCACTGGGGAAACACCATTTTCACTAGTATATGGCACTGAGGCCATCATGCCACTAGAGTTGTAAATTTTGACTCTACACATAGCATTAAAAGACTTCATAGACGATGATACCACACGACAAGACCACCTTGATCAGTTAATGCTTCTTGATGAATTTCAATTCAATGTTTTAGAGCATATTCTCATTTACCAGGATCGCCTTGCATGAGCTTACAATGGTAAAGCCCACTTAAAGGAATTTAAATTTGGATATTTAGTGCTCAAAGAAAACCAACAGAATTTGAATCTGCCATCGCATCTGCGAGATAAGTTCGTGGTAAACTAGATAGGCCCATACATGATTTCATAGAGGGTTGGTACTGGATCATATCACCTTATATAATTAGATGGTTTTGAAGAGCCTGAACCTCTCAATATCATTCAATTGAAGGAATTCTACAAATAAAAACAAAAAAACATTCAAATATGTCATAAAAACAAAAACATTCAAATATGTCAAAAACACAAAATAAATCATAAAAACATAAAATTTCAAAATCAATTTAAAAGGCTCCAAGGTCATTCAAGTCGCTTGGTCAAAATCAATTTAAAATGCTCCAAGGGAATTCAATCCGCTTGGTCAAAATAAAATCAAAGGCTCCAAGGGTATTCAATCCACTTGGTCAAAATTAATTTAAAATGCTCCAAGGGCATTCAAGCCGCTTGGTCAAAATCAAATAAAAAAGCTCCAAGGGTATTCAAACCGCTTGGTCAACTTCAATTAAAATGCTCCAAGGGTGCTTCATGCCACTTGGTCAAAATAAAAAATCTCCAAGAGTACTTCATGCTACTTGGTCAAAAATCAAAAAGCCCCAAAGGCGTAACAAGCCCTTTGGTCAAAATTAAACAAAAGTACAAAAACAACATAAAAGTCAAAAATACAAAAACAATTGCATCTCATAACTTGCATCCACATCATTGCATTGCATTTTCATATCCACTACAATTGCATATATCATGAGAGCCTTAAAATTGATACCACAGTTTATCGCATAAATCATTCAAATCCATATCTCCATTAGCATATGTGTGTAATTGTGTTTCAACACAACCATTATTTTTTGCTATACATAATATACTAAGGTTTTCAGTTAATCAACCACACCTAGTGATCTTATCAACTTTTGTGTAAAAAAACCTTGATTAGTAGAAGGTAAGGTCTAGCTATGATAATGCCTTGGACAGTCAAGATCCCATCACTAATTGAAACACTAAAATCCTAGCTGGTACAAGGAAAAGATGAAAGCTGCAAAGTGATCTAGGTTACCTTAAGTGAAAATGATTTTCCTTGCTTATCCCCCTATGCAACCAGTTTAAAGGTGTTGAGAATTAGAAAAAGGACAAGCGTTGCCCTATCCAAATCCCTTGCTTAAATCAAAATAATCAAAATCCCAAAGTATAGTACATATTCAAAAAGACAAGCATACAGTCCACATTTCATAAATTCGATACACAAATCATAAATTCAAAGAAAAATCTCTCAAAGATAAATAAAAAATAAACAGAGATTTTCATCACTACATATGATCAAAATAAATAGTGATTATCATCACTACAAATATCCTCACTCAAAGAAAAAAAATTAATCAAAAATAAAAAGTAATTTTCATCACTACATATGAGAAAATATTCAAAGCCAAAATGAAGCCAAAAAAGGAATAAAACTTAAATCCTTGGAATTATCAGCATTGTACAAAATTGAAAGGAGAGATCCTTACGCATGATGATATGTCTACCATAATTTCTTCATGAATTTGTATAGACCAATGTTTGAATGTGGATGAGCTAGTTTAGGTAACCCAATATTGCCTAGTGGTATAGTCCAACTAAGTCCAACATAAGGATGAGATGAACACTTGAAGATCCATGATCTTAGCAATGGACTGAAAGAATCCCTCTTGACATTTAAGGAAATGATTGAGTTATATCTCAAAATATACAATCACTTGCACACATAGAGATCATGAAAAACCAGGTCCATGGTAAAAGCCTTACTTTTCAAAAGTCTAGAGTGGTCAGTAGACAACTATTGATAGGGTAACTAGAGTGTTTGAATCTCTGTAAAGCCCCAAAAAATTCTTACATAGAAATAAATCATAACATCATTCACACCATAATTTTCTTTATTAGATTCTATAAATTAGGGGGTATCAACATAGTAGGACAAATACCGCATATATATTAGAAATAGTATATAGACGGCCACTGAGTACTTTATATCTTTTAATTTACAAAAATTTCTTAAGAAAATACATTACACACCATTACATATCATATATGAATACTTAATCAATTCTTATGATAAGAGTTATTATTTAAATTCATGATTATTTTTTTACTTTATGTGGTATCACCAATTAAGATTGTCAATGTCAGATGCATTCCATATATTTTAAGTGATTAAAGCATACAGGTTCATTTATACCATCCCATCACATAAGTTAGATGCATACAATTAAAGAAAAATTAAATATGCATTTAACAATAACATCGTATCCACAAACACAAATCATTAAATATCCATCATCACATCATAAAGCACATCATAAAACATATAGGCAATATTCATTTGCATACAATCATGAATTCATCATTCATCATAAAATACATCACGTCATATCATCAAATAAAATAAGCATTTACACATCCATATAAGTATCTACAATACCATATATCATATAACATATACATCAAATCATTATAACACCATCATCACATCACATCATAAAACAAAATAACATCAAAAACATGAGCAATAAAAGATACACATAATGAGTCATAATGCAAAGATATCATAAAAGTATGTGTTTCAAGTCCATGGATGTACAAAAATTCCTGTGGGTTACAGTCATATAGGTTAGTCGATCTCAAAAATGAATCAAAACCAAGAGTATCATCAATCAAATATTGGTCCTACACTCCTTGCAACACCGCCCCTTGTGGCCAGATCTCTAGGAGAATGCTGTGAGATGGACCCTGCTAGTCTCTCTATACTAGGTCGGACCCCATGACCAGGTCATATGGAATACTGCCCTACTATAGAGCTCCTACTAACCTGTGAACCACCTGTAGCTCCTCTCTCCCTAGGGATGGATCCTAGCCTCTTGATATACCTTGAAATATTGACAATCTGGGCTACATCCTCAGCAATCTGAATATCACTCTCATCCAAAAAACCCTATAGATGATTGATCTCAGTATCAAGAGCTACCCTCGAAGGATACTTAGGAGTAGAATGGGCAACAACAACCTACATCTAGGCAGCTCCTCCTAGAGCAGCCTACAAATCTTGTATCTAGTTTGACAGCTATGCTATAGTAGTATCCCTCTAAGCTATGATGGTGTCACACTATTGTACCTATATCTTGGACGACTGGAGCTCGACCTCCACATCATGTAGTTGTGCCCTAAGAGGATAATCTCTCCCCTCAAGCTCCATATCCTCATACACCTCATTAGGAGCCTCCTGCTCCTCTATTGCTACCTTATCTACCTGTTGGTCCCATGCCATAGTCCCAGCACAAACCTTGCACCCCACTGGGTCTGCCCCATCTCCACCATCATCCTCTCAGTCTATATTGCCCTCATTGTACCACAACAAGTTACCCTACCATCATATAAATACCTCTATAACTCCACTAGCTACTCCAAGATCAACATCTGGGGAATCCTCCTCATCAGCCAACTTTGTAACCTATCAAGGATGGAGGTCTCTCTCTACTCTGATGCACCTATACAAAAATGGTACTAGTGGCACATCCTACTACAAACCATACTGACGAAGAACCCAAGATTAGAATAAGTAATCCCATATGTTAACATTATAGACAATGAGCCATCGATTGCACCACATCCTAGTAGTAAAGTTTTCAGGGTCATGCCAAGCAGGACACTCATGATATGGGCATCATATGATATCTCCATACTGGAGTCCAATGAAAGTATCAGTGTAATGAGTCAGCTCCCATATAAAAGTGTGGCTCTTGCACTCCTCGCTCTCTCTGGCCCACCTAGCATCGTAGCACTACATCCTCATATCCATAGTTGTGATCTCAATAGGAAGCCCCTTAGGGCAATCTACCCTAATGTGCTCCCATCCCCAAACCTGTAGAAGCCAACTAAAGGCAATGTTGATGCGACCCCTCTAGTGGATGTGGTACAACTCATCATAACACTGAGCCAATAGATACCTACCCCATGCATGTATTATAGGCTCCTCACTTTCTATTAGGTCTTGAACCATCGTAAGGAGGTTCCAAGGGAACCTCAAGCCTGAGCAATCTAGGATAAGGAAATTATTGATGATCATCAGTAGCACCGCATGCCTCACTGTGAAAACACACTCCTGGTACCAGTGGATGATAAACACTCCTCCAAACTTATTGTCCTTGATAGCATCCTCAGAATGCCTCCTAAAAACCTGAGTGAATATGACTACCTTAGCATTAGTGGTCGAGGAAACAATAGCCACCCCATAAAAAGTGATCTGAAATATCATGTACACATCCTCCGGTGTAATGGTCATCTCACCGATCGAGGGGTGGAAGGTATTTGTCCAAGGGTCCCAACAATGGGCCAAAGACGTAAGGTAAGCCTGGTCCAACATAAGGTGAGGTAATCTAGTAACATACTATAGCCCATGAGCCTTAAGCCACCTCCAATCCATGTCATCTAGAAGAGGTAGAAGTTCACTCATGAACCTTGGGTTTAGAGCCCAAGTAGTACGGATCTAAAAAAAGAAAAAGAAAGATGAAAAATAACTACAGTGAAATACATGCTAAAGAGTAGTTCAAAAATTTCAAAAAAATCAAAACTATCTCAAAAATCAAATAAAAAGCAAAAAAGTTGTGCAAAATTGGCTAAGGGGATTAGTTGTTGTCGCTTACAGTAGCCAAAATATGGTCGTTGGAGATAGCAACGACAAAATTGCAATGGTCAAATTTTTTACCATTGGGGTTCAAACTTAGCTGCTCTGAGTGACAACGACCAAATTTGTACCTCTCTGAGCGACAACGGTCGAAGGGCGACATGGCAAACCCGTGAACCCTAGGCCGTAAAAATAAAAAAAATTAAAAATAACAAAATGGGGACCAACCCACCACCTAAAAACCTATACTAAG
Source organism: Wollemia nobilis (assembly GCA_028583015.1). NCBI lineage: Eukaryota > Viridiplantae > Streptophyta > Pinopsida > Araucariales > Araucariaceae > Wollemia > Wollemia nobilis. Next base: position 3,522,741 of record JAQPPZ010003192.1, on the reverse strand, counting down.
CCTAACTACGGATTCCATTTATTACCAGTAGGTTTAGTAAGGTTCATTTACCAATTACTTAGTGAGGTTTAGTTTTACCCAGAAAAGGAAAAGAGGTTAGGGTTAAAAAAAACAAAATACCCAAAAAGCTTCGACTCCTCCAGCAGTTGATGTTTCACCCTATGCAACCATGTCCTCGATGCAGGTAGCTTCAAAATTTGGAATTGTCACTGTCTCACCAGAGCTATGAAAAGTGGATTGATAGCAAATGAAAGTGATATGTCAAAACCCTAAAATGCATTTTTTATATTTTCAAATTTTGCCTTGGCCACTTTTGATGTCAGTGGCCCAAACTTCATGGCCACTCAAGGCGACAATGGCCATAGGAAAAAACTCAGAGGTCACTGGACCTAATAGCGGCTTGCTCCACAGGTAAAAACAAGAAAATCCCTTCCATGTAGGGGTAACAAAAATATTAAATAAACACATTTTGATGAGTTGAAGTCATATTAATGACTAAAATAACAAAAATCATATAAAAGCATAATATCAAGCAAGACTCATACCCAGTTACTTTCTCTATCCACTCAACAATTGCAACGATTCACACTCCATGCATTTCGATGATATGAGCAGGTTACCATAAGGTCACTTGGAGAAAAAGCATTTCATTTTGGAATTACGATGTACCACCCTTAAATCCCAAAGAAGACCAAGATGGTCGGACTGCTCCACGGGTGCGAAAGGATCATCCTAATTCCCCTATGATACCAAAAACATTAAGCCAAAGTGATACAATATAAACATAAATAGGATCACTCATCCTAACTCCCTAAGAAGGCTATTGATAGTTGGACCACTCCTTGGGATAGGGATAGATGATTATAATAAACAATTGGAATCACACTTGTATGTGGGATCACCCATTAAAAGCAACAAGTGCTAGAAAGGAGCCAGATTAGTCATATTGGTCAAGCGACTTGTCGCTTCATTCATTGTCATTTCTTCACCAATCCATTATGTGAGGAAGTAGTTCAAAAATTTTAACATAATCATAATAAAATCAACAAAATATCACTCAATCATAACAAAATCGTGTTCGTCCTATGAATCATTGCATACAACAATCACAAATTTCTCTTGTTTGCTAGGAACATAAGCAGACATGACATCTTCAATTGTAGCTCTCCTACCGATTGGAATTATTGTAGCAGCTAAAGCTACTTGATTGAGTTTGAGGAATGAGTAAAATTTAACATGCCCAAGCCACTAAGCTAAGTCCTCTAAATGTTGAGGCAATGATTCAAGGGATGCGTGTGCCATATTGCAAGATTGGGCCATCCAACATTGATAAGACCATTGATCACCATACACCCTACAAACAGATTAGTCTACGTTTTTGCTCAGTGTTGTACGTGTCATAAAAAGGGGCATTTGTAGACACCTAAATCATGTCATACTTAGGGGAGCTGCTCACATAAACACATTTATAAGATCAAATAATATAATCTTGGACTTTCCAAGCATCAACAGTGGTTCTCACCACTCATTTGGGGACTTTTCAAGCCATCCAATCCTAGTCGCTCAAGCCAAGAGTGGCCAAATCCTAGCCGCTCAAGACTAGAGTAGCCAAACCTTAGCCACTGTAGGCAATAGCGGCCAGATCTTAGTCACTGCAAATGATAGTGGCTAAACCATAAAAATAGTTTTATCGACAAACAGGCCTAATCACGGGTGGAAGTGGTAGTTTGCATGCAATAAAGGCGAGCGGGAGTAACTTTACATTCATTTGCACGACCAATTCACATAGGAGACTTGAGTTTGCATTTATACTTTAGTTAACTAGCTTCCAAACATAAACAAAGGATAAAAAATTCTCATGCTAATGACCAATTCACATAGGAGACTCAAGTTTGTGGTTATATTTAAATTAACTGGCCTCCAAACATAGAAAATATAAAAATCCTCTCATGCTAACTTGCACTAGGCATGAGAAATTCATTCCTAGGGCTTGGAAATAGACCTAGGGTTTCACACTATAAAATATGTAAGCCTAAGAGCACCAAGGAGACATATTTTATCTAGAATCAATATTTTATCCATCAATCTTGGTCATTGAGGAGCGCTTTCAAGACTTGGAGAGTTACCTTAGAGATCATGAGTATGGCTAAGCCCTCACGAATTGAAGAGAATAGCACCTATTATTTCAACATTGGATACAAGCTTTGGTCCATAGCTTTGTAGCAAAAAGGACGAGAGTCACTTTAGTGGCCGTTGTCTTGGACAGTGGCCCGTAGGCTTAGCTTAGGGTTTTAGACATTAGATTCATTATTTTTTTTAGCATATCATTAGCATAGCATCATTCCATTCATTCACATTCATAGCATTAGTCTAATTTTCACTTTCTTCCATTTGTTATATCCATTTCTAACAACCTCATCTAAGGAGGTATTCTCAAAAATCTAAGCATGTGTTGTTGTTTAATTACTTACAGGGTCATAGGTTCATCAGACGAAGTCTGCAACATACGAGAGCAAAAGAGATTTCTCTAGGAAATAGACCTAGATAAGGAAGCATCTGTAAGCCCTCATACATTTTTGTATGCAGAATTGGGAAGATTTTTGAAAGCACACCACCTCTTTGCAAAAGAGGCACTCTTTACCTATTTGTAACCTTATTGTATCGAAATGGGTATCCCTAAGAGGTATTGACATGTAACCGGGTTTCAATATGAATAAAAGAGATCCATATTTGTTATTTCTGTGTTATATGCTTTTTTATTGTCTTTCATTTCATCTTGGATTTTTAATAATATTACAATTAGAGTAAAGCGGTGCGTGCATCCTGAGGTCGCTACAAAGATAGGTCTTTTGAGTGGGGATAAGAGTCTTCAATGGAGAGAGATCCACAAGCTAGTACATTGGAGATAATTATCTTCTAGAGGATCACCAACCAAATAAGAGAAGGAGTTATCTTGTGGATAGAGATCCACAAACTTGATTCAGGGGATTGGTGTCTCCTTTGGATAGAGGTCCATAAATATTGTAATATGGAAAGGATTCCCAAGAGGTTGATTGAGAAAATTCTAGTGAAATATTTTCTTCATGGAGTAGCCTACATTAGGTGAACCATGTAAATTATGGTGTCTCTATTGTATGTAGTGTTTTGTACATTACTTTGATTACCATTGTTGATATTGCTATCTATACATTGCATATATTGATTTGGAAAGAAAAAGTGAAAATTAGTCTTATACTGTTCACCCCCCTCTCAATATAAGCTTGTGTTCTTCAGCTTTCGTCCCAGTCGACCAAGGTATGTATAGGTCTAAGTAAGATTGATGACTATCTTATATCCCAATAGAATATGATGGTAACAACACATCGATTAAAAGAAGGTAAAAACAATGGATAAGGCTAAGTAAATTTCAATAAAACCTAGATTAATCAAAGTTAACAAGGATTTTAATATATTGTCTAATTGTTCCTCCTTTTTGCTAAACTAGGATTAATGAAAATTCCTGAAGCATACTTTTTCTCTATATAACCAACATGTTATAAAAATATCCAAGGCTACGATGGAACAAAGGTTTATCCAACGATTATGGTGCAACCATGAGACATAAAGGTTTGACTATGAAGATTAATCGTATCTTTAAATATAAAGTATTTACAAGTTTAATCATATCAACGAACGTGACATCCTCATAAGACGAATCAACAGTGCCATTGGCCATGAGAGGGATGACCAATAAAGGATTCCCACATGAGTCCCAATGTCAAAATGATCGCAAGTCAAATTAGATCCAATGACTATTGTTAGGTATCAAAATATCCAATAGTTTCACATGAGATAAAGATGATCATGGATTACTAATTTTTTTTTTTTTAAAAAGAGCCAAGTCAGATCAATGGTCGTGTTATGTTTCAAGTTAATCCAACGATCGTGGTTCTTCCAAAGCTCAAGTTATATACAAAATGGAGATCAATGGATGTGCTCTAACCTGATGAGATCTAATGGCCACCATTTAATAAAGGATACCCTATAGTAGATCCGATGATACAAATGAAATCAAAGGCTATAGCCTTATCCAATCTGAGTGAACAGTTGCACTTGTTCACGGTTATTCAAGGAACCTTAAGGTATGTGTAAACAATCGAATGACTGAGTTTGGTTGAACATATGATCTAACAGACCTGAAATATTTAGAATAAACTTACAAGATGCATTCATCCCAATAGATATCCAAGATTATGAAAGGCACTCACATCAAGAATCAAATCTTATGTGGATCCCCAATATGATTGCTACCCATTTAAAAGTGTAATCGATTCCTAATATTTAATTATCATCCAGGGCCAAGGTGGCATGATATTCAAAAAGAAGCCACCACTACCACATACCGTAGTTCCACGTCAGAGGAGAAGAAGATTAAGTGACCAATGACGAAACTATAAATGATTGCAGGTACACTGGTGAGGATCAACAAAAATGAACAAAAAAAAAATCCAAGGAGTTAAATTAGAATTATTTTCATAATTCCAACCTAAATGGGAAGAAATTACAATGCCAGACTTGTTCAATATTGGAGCCCAATCCCAGATCGAAGACCATATTTTTAGATCTAAAATCCCCTTTTAAAATATACCTTCCCCGCCTAACTAGCGGATGACAAAATTTTAAATTCTACTTTCCCGCCCAACTGCCGGTTGACAAAATTTTAAATTCTACTTTCCGGCCCAACTGGCAGCTAAAATTTTAAATTCTACTTTCCCGCCCAACTGTCGGTTGACAGAATTTTAAATTCTACTTTCTCGCCCAACTGGTGGTTGATAAAATTTTAAATTCTACTTTCCTGCCCAACTAGCGGCTGACACACACCAAGGAAAAACACTTGGAATTTGTTTTTTGTTTTTTTGTTGATGCAATATTGCTCTGCTACCACTGGATGCTCCTGCATCAGACACCCAGGGTAAGTTTGATAAGTGACCTCACTTCTTTGCTGTTGGAGGAAAACCAAGGCGGTCAACCTTGGACTTGGATAGCCAAGTCGAATATTCTATAGGCCTTCCCTTCCATTTCACTAGATATTCTTCATACTACCTATTTCTTTTAATTCTACTGATGCAGGTATCCAAGATTTCCTCTATCTCTTCTATCACTGGAGCCGATGTCGAAACACTCCACAACTCTGTAGCTGGTTCCTTAAAACTATCACCTTCATGATACTCTACCAAATCAAAAATATTGAACACATGTGATATGTTCAATCCACTCGGCAACTCCACCTCATATGCATTTCCTAAATCTCTTTTCTATAAGATCCTTCATGGTCCAAACTTCTTCATTTTTAGCTTGTTATATGTTTTATCAAGAAACCTCTCCTTTATCAGGTGCACCATGAATTCATCACCAACCTGGAATTCCTTAAACCTCCTTTTTTGATCAACATTTGTCTTGTATTGAGTGTTCATCTTATTGATGTGTTGTTTTACTTCTTCATGAAAATCCTTCAGGTGCTCTACAAAGTTCTCAGCTTCATAACTATTCTTTTCTCCCCTGTCCAACTTCCTCAACTCAAAAGCATTTCTTGGACTACTCCCATATACAATATGGAATGGTGATTTACCAGTACTCCTATTGATAGTCCTATCCAGAGTAACTGGGGTTGTACAAGCTCTCCAAGATTTAGCAAAATTTGGGTCTTCAGGGTACAAACCCTTAAGTTCTTCAAACCCCACAACTTCCACTCTCATTGTTTTCAGCAAACTATTTTCATCCATCTCCTTCAATGGCTTCAATTTATGGCACACTCCTTCCTTTGTTAGGGAGTAAGTGTTGGCATGTCCATCATGGACTACACGGTGATAAAACTACCATGGTCTTCCTAACAACATATGGCAAGCATCCATAGGTAGGATATCACACATGACCTCATCCTGGTATCTCCCAATATTAAACTTGACTAAACACTGTTCACTGACCAATGCCCTATGGTACTTCTACAACCATGTAATCTGATATGGATGTAGGTGTCTCCTCCTCTCTAGTTGTAACTTAGTAACCATTTCTTTAGATACCAAGTTATCAGTACTGCCATTATCTATAATAACATTACAGACCTTACCTAAACATTTGCACCTTGTGTGAAATAAGCTCTTCCTCTGATCTGTATCTTTCTCCTCATTCAGCAAGGCTCTCCTCGTTATCAATACTTCTCCTATTTCTACTTCTTTAGAGTGCTCATATTCAACACCTTCATCAATAATAGCAGCTCGGGCATTACCTTAAGGCCTCCTATTTGTTCCTATTTGGTGTTGTGGACACTCGTATGCTCGATGTCTTTCTTCTCCATAGTTGGAGCAGGTTCCATGAAACCCTCTTTCTCCATTTCCTCGACCAGATCTACCTCTTCCTTTATGCTTATCCTCAAACCTTCTGTTTAGCTTCTCTTCAAATTTTAGAGCAAACTGGTAAGCATCCTCAATGGTGCTCATCCTAACCAGACTCAACTCTTCTTGAATACTGGTTCTCAACCCATTGATGTAACGAGCTACCTTCTCCTTGTTAGCCTCAAAATGGTCGGTTCGGATCAAGATCTTGTAGAAATCATCAGTGTATTCTTTAACAGACTTTCCTGACTATCTCAAACTTTGCATCTTCTTCAACAGATCCAACTCATAATCTATCAAAATAAAATGTCTCTTCAGCGTTTCCACCATTTTTTCCCATCTGGTGATCCTCTTTTTCCCCTTCTATTTCTGTCAAGTTGTACTCATTTCCACCAGATTCTAGCATGACCCTTCAGTTTGGTCTTAGCAAACTTGACCCTCTCAGGATCTTCAACCTCCTCATACTCAAAGTATTCTTCCAAATCATTGATCCAATCAATCAACTCCTCTAGATCAAGATTTCCATAATACATAGAAACCTCCATCTTCGGTCTCTTTCCAATCTGAGATATGGCTCTGTATAACCTAGCTTATGCAGGATCTACTACCTATTCTTCTTCCTAAAATTGGTCCTCTTATTCTTCAACTTCATCTTCACTGCCATCTTCTCCTTGGCTCAAACCCTCTACGCAGCTCCTCTTGTAGAGCCTGAACTTGTCTTTGCAATGCTCTGAAATCTTCCTATGGCACCATATTTCTCCCACCACCAGGATTTCTTCATGGAGGCATTCTACTCACTTCTCTCACAAACTTTAACCACAGATCCTGGTGTAAAATGCCTCATGTCCGACGATCTATTTACACACTTAAGAACTCTCGCTCTGATACCACTTGGTGAGGATCAACAAACATTAACAAAAAAAAAAATCCAAGGAGTTAAATTAGAATTATTTTCATAATGCCAGCCTAAAGGGGAAAAAATTACAATGCCATACTTGATTGGAGCCCAATCCCAGATCGAAGACCATATTTTTAGATCCAAAATCCCCTTTTAAAATCTACCTTCCCCGCCCAACTAGCGGCTGACAAAATTTTAAATTCTACTTTCCCGCCCAACTGGCGGATGATAAAATTTTAAATTCTACTTTCCCGCCCAACTGGCGGCTAAAAATTTAAATTCTACTTTCCCGCCCAACTACCAGTTGAAAAAATTTTAAATTCTACTTTCTCGCCCAACTAGTGCCTGATAAAATTTTAAATTCTACTTTCCCGCCCAATTGGCAACTGACACACACCAAGGCAAAACACTTGGAATTTTTTTTTTTGTTTTTTTTCTGTTGATGCAATATTTCTCTGCTGCCACTGGATGCTCCTGCATCATACACAAACCAAAGAACCCAGGGACACATAATATGAGGGACACTACCCGCCATAAAAATCCCAACTTCAGAATAAAATGTGTTGGCAAATTTCCTTTGGCCCATTTTAAAAAGAAGTTGGTAACATAGTATTAATGACAAAACATGTGAAAATATTGAACTCAATTAACCACCCAGTATTTGAGTTCACAAAATAAGTCCATCTTACCACCTTGGTAATCTTGAGAAAAAATTGATACGCAAGAGGTATAGAGAAAAAAAGAGTTTCGAGCTTTTCATTTTAGAGACACTAGACTCATTATCATGAGTACGATGACATCCTAGGGAGACGCTTTTGCACCCGAAGATACTAGAGAAGCGATGAAATTTATTATAGACCGATCACCACACTGTGAGATTTCTAGACCGCCTATATTGGGTAGAAAAATGTAGGACTTCGCCCAAAAGTGCAAAGCTAATAAAAAACCTACTCCAACATAGTATTACGAGATCGAAAACACATGTATCAGGATTTTAGCTTGTGTGATGGAGAATGATAACAAAAACCCTTGGATAATATCTGAACTATTTCATAAAGCCAAGAGGTTACAGTACAAGGGTTTTCCAAGAATTAACAGATGGACCAACAACCTTGAGAATTTGATATGTTCGAAGTTTCACTTCTCCTCAGACTTGATGGCATGGTTAGCAGTGGCATATGATGAGAGTACTAGAAAATTTTGAGATAATAAAGACCGAATGGTGTTCAACATCAAAGTCGAGCACATCAAGTAAGTTTTCATTTTGACAGAGTCTACCACCTGGTTAATAAAACGGGTAATTGAACTTCAATATCGAATGTTAACAAGATTAGAAGTTTTTAAATCTTTGTTTTATACAAATGAGAAAATAGTTGATCAATTCCCAATTAGGAAAACTGCTTTTAGGCCATGGGTCCAATATTTTTGTGATATGGTAAATATTGTCCTAGGAGTACAATATCTCAGTGTAGTAAGCAGAAGAGTTATATTTAGTAGCACAATGCAACCGGGAAAATAATACCCCAATTTATGCATGGGAATTAGAATTGAGTAACCAAATGCACAAGCAGATGATAGAATTGAAAAAGGTTATTTTTGAACAAATGCAAGAGATGCCCAGTTTTTCACAATACTAAATTTTTATCCACCTGATAACGGGGCAATTAGGAGAAGAAGCCTAAAAAATAGTAGAATCTATTAACAACCCTTACATCCAAACTAATTTTTGGAGAATACATAAATGACAGACTCACATGGGATGGTTCTATCACCATTTTATGATAGAAATCCACTGGAATTTAATCAACATACTCCAAAAAAGGCTAAGGCCAGGAGTAAAGGCTTTCATCAAAGAAAAGGATATTGGGAATTTATTTTTCTCTAAAGGATTCACCTATATTAGGCTCTATGGATCCAAAATCCCCCCCAAAGTTGTTATTGATGTATTGTCCATTGTTCCTAGTAGCTTTGGAGTTATGTAGGCAGGTGGTCGAGGAAGCTAAGATGAGACTAGTGAAGAAACATGGTAAAGTCCCCTGGCTCAACGTTCCCTGTCAATTTGGATACTATCTATTTGTTGGCTACCCTGCACTGCTCAAGAGAATGTTTGATTTAGACAATATGAACTTCGATGAGATAACTTGGAGATTTTATGACCCAAAAGGAATATATAGTAAAATGATGGAAAAACGAGAGTATGCTCGAATACAACATCAAAAATATGCTTATGAAGAAATATTATTGGAAGTTATGGAAAAAGGAACAGATTTACAGGTTGTATGGAAAGAGTTCCCTCCTAAATATAGGGGTAGCACTCAAATTCATGAAGCCTATGATTACCCTACAGAATTAAAAAGTCTTAGAGAAGGTTCGGTAGAATCTATAGCACCTATTTTACCTGGAGCTGCTCAAGCAATCAAGGAAGACACTTTATTATATTCAATAGAAGAACAAGGTATTGATCAAATGGAGGTCACTGTGAATACTATAGACATAGTAGAGCAATAGGTCAGGCCTCCTAGAGATGATCATCTTAGAATAGAGGCAGCATAAAGCACTTCCCAAGAAGTTTTCAAAAATCCAAGCGTATCTAAAAGAAAAGATATTGTAACCACACTTGCTCATAAGTATTCTCTCCCAGAACAAGCTATAATTCCCATTTTTGATAGAGTATTAGTTGTAACAAGTGTGAAAAAATTGGCACCCATAGCCATCCCTACCAATCTAAAAATAAATACCAAGAGGTTAAAATTTTCATCAGTAATATGGATGAATATGACAAGAACATGTGGATTTGGGAGTCTGTTCTAAAGTCACCAAGTGAATAATCAAATAGAGATAACCACTACAGAATAGAAGAAGCCTAAATTTTCCTTACTTTCTATTGGAGAGGATAGATGAGAAAACTACCTTTACTTCTACAAATAAATAGAAATTATAGGTAGTGGTAGGAATGGGAGATATAGAAGAATATCTTACAGATGAAACCATGATTAAAAATATCTATGTCAGATATAGTAGAAGTAAATCTTCCTACCATACAGGACCCAATTGTCTTTAGAGTAAATGAGGATATAGAAGTCTCATCAATACTGGGAAAGGAATGTGACATGGTCAAAGTTGTCAATGCAATGCAAAATCAAACCATGGACCAACTAGTCGAGAAAAATACTGAATTACGAAATCAATTGAAAAGAGAAGAGAAGGAAAAAGCTAAAATTAAAGCAATGATAAATAAACAAGAAGAATTGGCACAAAAAGATACTTCAAATGTACCACCCCCTTCGGTGGTAAGGATTCCAAATCATGCCTATTATCTGAATATAATGAAGAAGGAAAATGTCAATGAAAATATGAGCTCATGCCCAAGGGCTCACCAAGATGTTTAGGCAGATTAGGGTGATTCAAATAACTACTCGATAAATACAATCATTGATACAAGATAAGGAAGAAGACTTTGAATTCATGCATCCTACCCTTGATTTAATGGGAGATAATTTTGAAGAGTTATAGATCCAAGAGATAATAACAAATGATGGCAGTAAAATTTAGTTCAATATTGAGTTCCTGAAAGCGGCCATGTTTGGGAAAAACTAGGAAAGGTGGATTAGTTTTGTTACTAAAATGGATAATCTGATAGAAGATGCAATAGGAAAAGTGGCAGATATTGGTTTGTCCGTAGACCAATTTTTGGAAGCCCCCAATGTAGAAGAGCTACTCAGGCATATAATAGAAAGATTTAATTGAGTCAAAAATGACTAGACAATCTACCTTTTTTGTAAATATTGTGGAGATGTTTCTCTTCCAATATGAGAGAAACAAGCCCATTATTTCCATATAGAAAAATAGAATTTTGTAGGAAATGAACATGCTAAGATTTGCTACATCCTTTAACATAGAAGTTTGGAGACTAATCAACAAAAAAATAAAGTGGCTGCAACAAGGTCAAAACAGGAAAAATATTGAAATATATGGTCAACAAAAAAAAATGAGCTCAACTCTTCCAACTAAACAAGGAACTATGCCAATAGAAAAAGTATCTGAAATAGTAAAATATTCAAGTGCTCAAAGGGGGATAGTTCAAGAGGAAGCAGTTGAAGATAAAACAGTTGAAAAGGAAGTAGTGGAAGAAAAAATAGACTCTTCAAACACCACCATCACTAGTTGAAATAAACTATAGTTTGAAAAGGTCAAAGGAAAGTGTACAACATAAAAAAAAAAGAGTTAGTGGAAGCCAGTTGTACCAGTTTTGAAGATCAACTCATAAGAGGACAAGTGTAAGGCTAAAAATAAACCAAGAATAACAGATTCAAGAACCCAATTTATAAAAAGGAGTGCCCAGGTTCAGAATCATGATCAAGCAATTAGAGAATAACATTTTTTCTAAGAGGTATACTTGAGTGCCCTTTAGAGTTGTGTTGTTGTATCTCCTTTTTGTGTCTATTTTTCTCATTCATTCTTATTTCTTCCCCATTTTGTGTAGGATTTTTATAGGAAAGTACCCAAGAAGCTGAGAATATTTCTAGACTATTGAGTCAAAGATTTGGAGACTCTTCTATTACCAAATTGGAACAAGGAGAGTAGGATATTTTTGTTACATTATTTGAATAGAATATCTTCATTGTATTGATAATTTTTGAGATAAAATAAGAGCATAAAGTGAATCTATCTGAATGAACCCAGAATATAAAAATAAAAAACGAAAAGAGCATAAAGTGTTGGTAAACACCAGGAGAAGCGGTAAGGAGCTATTCTTGGAACTCTAGAATATAGAGGTATTTATACATAATAAAAAAACTCCACTATTCAATAATACTACTTATAATAGTAAATCAAATTCTAGTAGTAAAAATTATGTAAAGAAAAATAAAGATCAGAATACTATTACTATTAATATCATTGTAGATGAAAATTTGAATTCTGTTAGAGAAGATACATGTGACTATTCTTATTGCCCAATTAATATTAATACTGAGGTAGATAATCCATTAGGTTATATTCAGACTACCCAGATCCATATTCCTGTAGGTATTGCTATTTTGAATACGAATCCTACAGTAGTAATGGCCTAGGCTAATGTTCATTTATGGAGAACTAATAGATATAGGTCTTTTATGTTACCAACAAATCTTAATGCCTTATCTAATAAAGCTCACAAATACCTTCCAAAATTCTTAGGAAATAGTGCAGTAACTGGAGAAGATCATATCAAGAGTTTCCTGTATGCGATGGATAGTCTAGAGGTTGAACATGAAGATGTAGTCTCGAGAAAATTTTATAGAATTTAGAGAAATATGACTTTAGAGAAATATGCTAGAGAGTGGTTCCATTTCCTTCCTGACAATGATATCCCAAACTTCACCAAAATGGAAGTTGTATTTCTAAAGAAATATGGTGAAATAAAAAATGAACAATCTCTGTTAACTGAGTTAGCCACTATGAAGAAAAAAGAGAATGATGTTGTTAGTGACTTTAACAAAATATTTTAAAACACCAGAAACAAAATCCTTACCTTAGGCATAGTGATATTCAATCTATTTTATTTTATAAAAACACTTTTCAAGTAGAGTTTAACTATGATCTAAGGCAATAACAAGCCACTGCCATTGATGGTTGTATGGAAAAAGCAATGGATATAGAAATAAATATGCTTAACAGTGGTAAGATGAATCCTTATTCTATAGAAGTCAACCTACCTAGGAGAAAACCTAAAAGAGTGGCATTTGATATAAAAAGAAGAACTAAAATTGATCCAATGGAGAAATTGACTAGTCAAATGATTGAGATGTTCAATACCATGAACAACAGGTTAGCAAGAACTGAAATAAATAATGGTAATAATGGTGAATCATCACAAATAGAATGACCACATGTTGATAATCATCCTCATTTTAAAAATAAATTCAATAGGAATTAGGAAAACAACAATGGTTCTGAAGAAGAAAATAGGAGTAAGAATAATGAAAACAATAACTGGAAAATTTGAGAATATTACAAAAATCAGAATAGTGTTTCTAATCCCATACCATCTACCAATGTAGTAGAAGGCTTTCCCTATTTTTGCTCTACTTGTGATGCACCTCATAACCCTGATGCATGTGGAATTCACCTAAGTGACCATCATAATGTAGATTTACATGCTATATTAGAAGAGGATATAAGAATCAATGCTTGTTCTGTTGAAGATGAATCTAGAGAAAGATTGTTTGAAGAAGATATGGATAAGTATGCTTTAAATCATCATCCTCGAATCTTCGTAGCTAAAGGAACTAAAATCTTGTAGAAATCACATGAGTCAAGATATGACAAGATGAATCAAGGAAAATTAATCCCCACTACTCAAGAAGTTGAAAAATTAGAGGTTATCGATACTTTGAATTTAAGAAATAGGGCTATCCTAGACCATACAGAGAAATCCTCTACAAGTGAAACAAGAAAAAAAATTCACAAATAAGAATATCAATAAGGAGAAAATTAATAGAATCCTCAAAAAGATTACTCCTAAAGTAATAGAATTAGAGGAAGAGATTTCCAAAGAAGAAAGTAATAGACTATTGGATATAAGGAATATAGAATTTGATGCTAGGTCAGAACTCAGTAAGCAAAAATTTAACATCACATTTGGAGAACTTATGAAAGTTCAACAATATAGAGAACAAGTTTGTAGAGAATTTGGATTAGAGGAATAAAAAGAAGACCCAACTTGCCATGCTGCTAGACAAAATCAACATGATGTAAGATCACCATCCTCTGTTAGACCATTTTATGTATCATTGAGGTATAATTGAGATGAAGAGGAAAGGCATGTGATTCATAATTGCATTTTAGACAATAGATCCTCACACAATATCATGCCCAAATTAATATCCAATCAAATGGGATTAATCTTCACAAGACATTCTTCCCCTATTTTAGTAATGGATAGTAGATAAATTCCTTGCATAGGAGTGATAATTGGATTGTTAGTTTTCTTATATCAACACCCCAAAAAGGGTATAGTCATTGATGTTGCAGTAGTTGACATTGACCCATTCTTCTCACTATTACTCAGTAGACATTAGGCAGAACAACTAGGAGGTTCAATTCAACTAGACTGTTCCTATGCTACAATCCCTATATCAGATAAGGAGAACATAATATTACGAAGAGAACCATTTAACAAGCACTACGTAGAGTTAATTCAAACTAATGAAACCATGATAAACTTAGTAAAATATATGGAAGAAAAATGGATGTGAGTTTACTCCATATGGCACAACCCATTCTTGGTGGAAGTACCAAAAGCAAAGAACATGGATCCAAAAGTTATGAAAATGGTAGATGCTAAATTAGATAGAGTATTAACCCAAAAAATGTGGACCATGTCTTTTTATGGAGGTAAATCCCAATCTAGAGCAAGTGCAGGTATTAATTTAATTGATATTAAAGGAAATTACCTTAATATTCCTTACAAATCAGAATTTTCTTGCACAAACAATGTAGCTGAGTATAAAGCTTTACTACCAGGGTTAAGGAAATCAAAAGAATTAGGCATTAACTACTTGAATGTAACAAGGGATGCAAAGCTTATTATACAGTAGGTCAAAGGTAAATATAAGACCAAGCACCCTAGGCTTAAGCAATATAAAAATGTAGTATTGGAAGAAATTAATAAATTCTTAGCTTTTAATATCTCATATATTCCAAGAGAAAAAAATTATGTTGCAGATATTTTAGTTGTAAATACCTCAAGTCTAGATCACCCAGAGATAACTACAGAATATATGGATATATTCCCAACTATTTCTGTCTATAAGCCTTATGTGCTAGATAACATAGTCTATCTATAGGTCTTTCAGGATGTTATAGATATTAAAGATTTTATGACTCTACAAAATCAGTATGCAGATGGAATTTGTGATGAAAAGGATGAAGATAATCTAAAAGAACAAATAGGATATCCAGTAGAAGTAATCCAGTTGAAAAAAAATAGGATACCCAAAGTATTGGTTTCTCTTGAGAGTCTATTTTATGATTTTGAAAAATCTTATAAGCCTTTATGTGGAGAAGTAATATCTGAAGACATTAACATTGGTTCAATGAAAGAACCTAGAATAGTGGAGGTAGACATGGGCTTACTTGCTAAAGAAAAATCTAGATATATCAGTTTCTTAAAAAATAACAAAGAACGTTTTTCTTGGACTTATGAAGACCTTAAAACTTTCAAAATAAATGTAATGACACACATAATACCCCTGAAGGAATGTTCCAAACCATTTATATAGAAACAGAGGAAGTATAACCCAACTCTACATCCAATAATGCAAAAGGAGGTACAAAAATTGTTGGATTCTAAAATAATCAGAAAGGTAAGATTTTCTTCTTGGATATCCAATTTGGTGCCAGTCAGAAAAAAGAATGGTGATATTAGACTATGTGTAGATTTTATAAATTTAAAAAAGAGTTCATTAAATACAATTACCCATTACCCAACATGGAATAATTATTGCAAGCAGTAGGTGGCTTAACTAGATTGTCTATGTTAGATGGATTTTTAGGGTACAATCAAATTCAGATAAATCCATAGGATAGACATAAGACAACATTCAATACACCTTGGGGTACATTTGAATATTTAATAATACATTTTGGACTAATGAATGTAGGTGCTACTTTTCATAGGGCAATGAGTTTTACCTTCAAAGGATTGATGTTCAAAATTATAGTTGTATACCTGGATGATATCACCATATTTTCTAAGAATCCAGAAGATCATCTAGAACACTTGGCTATAGTTTTTGCTCGGTGCAAGGAATTTGGAATTTATTTAAATCTCAAGAAATGCATATTTGGACTACACAAGAAATTTTTTTAGGACATAGTTTCAGAAAAATGAATAAGCATTGATCCAGACCGAATTGAAGCTATTTCCAAAATTCCTCCTCCCAAAAATTTAAAAGGAGTTAGGTCATTCTTTGGCAAGATAAATTTTATTAGAATATTTGTCCCAAATTTTGTAGAGATGACCAAACCCATAAATGAAATGGTTAAGAAAACTAGAGAAATAAAATGGACAATAGAAAATATGAAAGCATTTAACCAGATAAAATAAGCCATATCAACCACTCCAGCCCTAAGCTGCCCTAATTATGCAAAATATTTTAATATCTACTCTTATGCATCTGAACACTCCATTGCTATAGTTCTTTCATAAAAAGATGATGAAAATAATGAAATTCCAATAGCCTTCATGATTTCAGGTCTGAAAGGAGCACATCTCAAATACACCTTGCTAGAAAAACATGCTTATGCAATCATCCAATCTTTAGAACATTTCAAAGGTATATTTGGCTCAAATAAATTTTACTGTTGTATCCCTTTATAGCAATAAAAGATATATTTTCTCAATTAGAGCCATTAGGAATACCATCAAGGTGGATGGTAAATCTTCTGCAGTATGATGCTAAATTAAAGATAGTTAAAACTATCAAAGGGCAAGGTTTTGCTAAATTGTTGGCTAATAAATAATAAGAAGGATTTGACAATGTTCTCACAATAGATGTAGCATATTATGTCAAAATAATCAATAATACCGAATGCAAATGGTATGAAGAAATTTTGTCATACTTACAAATCCTATCATTTCCTAAAGATATATCAGTAAATAGAATGAGTTCAGTCAAGCTTCAAGCCCAGAAATATTATATACAAGATGGTGTGTTATACTGGAAATACCCTGGCGAAGTATTATTAGTCTGTTTATATGAAAGTGAAATCCCAAAAACAATTAATGAATTTCATGATGGTTTCTATCGAGGACATTTTGCTCCAATGAGAGCAAGATATTATTGGCCTTCCATTTTTAAGGATATATATAAATATGTTAGGAACTATCATAAATACTGAGTTTTTGTAGTAAAAAAGTAGCTAGCAACCATGCCTCTCAAGCCAATAATTATTGAAGCACCATTCACCCAATGGGGCATTGATTTAATTGGAGAGATTAAACCTAATTCATCTAGCTAGAATAAGTGGATCATAACTGCAACAAATTACTTTACAAAGTGGGTAAAATTTGCACCTCTGAGAACATCCATAATTGCCACTATCATCAAATTCTTGGAAGAAAACATTTTGACTAGGTTTGGAGTTCCTCAAAAATTGGTAACAAATAATGCGCAATAATTTGTTTCATATGAAATAATAGAATTTTGTGCTGAATATGGAATTGAATTGTCCCATTATTCTAATTATTACCCCTAAGGAAATGGTTTAGCTAAGTCATAAAATAAGAATGTAATAACTAGAATAAAAAGTTCATTAGGTAAGAACAAAAGAGGGTGGGATAGTGAACTTAAATTTTCTCTATGGGATGATAGGCTTTCTGTAAAAATGAACACAGGAAGAACCCCTTATGAGATGGTATATGGAGAGAAAGCCTTATTACCTTCAAGAACAGAAAAATTGGTACTTTTTCCTCCTGTTGCAAGACCATGAAGACCCCAATCCCTTATAGAGAAGGCTTGACCAAATTATCATGTTAGAAGAGCAAAGAAGAGAGACCCTTAATAGAATAACGGAACAAACCTAGAAAACCATGAAATTATTTAATAATAAATCCAAGGGTACTCTTTTTCTCAAGGATATATAGTCATCTATTGGGATCCTAAAAATGATAAGCATGGTGAAAAGGGTAAATTTGAACCTAAATAGATTGGTCCATACCAAATAGCCCATGTTATAGGGTAGAATACTTACAAGTTGTAGACTTTGCAGGGAGAAATAATGGCTATCCCTATTAATGGCCAACACATCAAACTGTACAATCCCTGTTGAAGGTGAAAAATAAAAAAAATATTAAAAAAAAAGAGGAAAAACAAAAAAAACCCAAAAATAGAGTGATGTATTTTGTTATTTTGTGTACTAGATAAGATTTTCTTTTGTTGTTAGCATAATTCTGAGTTTTTTGTACACATGATATTATTAGTTTGATAAGTATACATTACTATTGATTCCACAAAAAAATAATAATAAAAAAGGAGATTTATTTTAGACTCTGTTGAGGTTTACAATTTTTCCAAATATGAGTGTTTATGCAATAGTTATTTGATATGAGATAAAACAAGATGAAAACAGAGCTGATTGAAACATCATGTCAAAGCCTCACATTAAAAATGATACTTAAGGTGACATCATAAGTCCAAAGAACCGAGTTATCTTTGAGAGGGTGGCTAAGCTAAAAATCATTACACTCATCCTTTATAGCCAGAAACTAATACTCAACTCAAGCATACTCATTGCACAATTTTCTTATATCAAATACTTCTCAAATGAGAAAGAAAAATTATAATTAATTAAAATTGAGTCACTGTCTAAGATATCTTGGGAAACCTCTACCAGGGCTATAGATGCCTGACTAGCAGTAGGGTAAATCTAGATGGGATTAGAAGCAACTCCACTGAGGCTATAGACGCCTAACTAGCAGTGGAGCCCTGTAGAATGGTAAAAATTTTAAAGAGTTAAATCATATATATTTTTTTGAAAATTTTGAAAAAAATTGTATTAAAACAAAGATCAATTACAATATGGGAAGAGACTCTTCCCAGCCGAACTCAGAGAGAACACACGCTTACAATAGTAGAATTGTCATGAAATCGCAACACAAATCTTCTCCTTAGGCCGCGAACTAGCAACATGTCGTGAAATCGCGAAACCTGACCCCTTTGGCCGCGAAAAAGCAACATGTCGTGATATCACGACATTTTCCTCCTTTGGCTGTGAAAACTCAACAAGTCGTGAAATTGTGACACTTTTATCCTTTGGGCATGAAAGTGCAGCATGTCATGAAATCGTGACAAAATTTCTCTCTCGGCCGCAATGAAGCAACATGTCACGAAATCATGACACCTTTTCTCCATTTGCCGCGAGAAAGCAACACATCGCAAAATTGCAGCACCATTTCTCCTTTGGTCATGAAAATGCAACATGTTGCGATATCATGACACCTTATCTCATTTGATAGCAAAAATGCAACATGTCACGAAATCGCGACACCTTTTCTCTCTTAGCTGTGAAAAAGAAACATGTCGCAAAATCATGACACCTTTTCTCCTTTGGCCATGAAAAAGCAACATGTCACGAAATCGTGACACCTTTTCTCCCTTGGCCATGAAAATGCAACATGTCACGATATCACGACACCATTTCTCCCTTATCCATGAAAAAGAAGCATGTCATGAAATCGCAACAACTTTCCACCCCTGGCCATGACGAAGCAACATGTCGCGAAATCGTGACAAATTTCCTCCCCTGGCCATGACGGAGTGACACATCGTGAAATCGTGACAACTTTCCTCCCTTGGCCATGACGAAGTGACATGTCACGAAATCGTGACAACTTTCCTCTAATGACCGCGATGGCGAAACAAGTTGTGAAATCACAACTTCCCACTAGCGATCGCGATGGCACAACATGTCACGAAATCGTGACACCTTTCCTCTAGCGATCGCCACGGTGCAATAAGTCACAAAATCATGACAACTTCCCACCAGCGACAACAACGATGCAACATGTGGAAAAATCATGACAACCTTCCTCCAACGACCGCGATGGCGCAACATGTCATGAAATTGCAACAACTTTCCTCCAGCGACCGCGACAGCACAACATGTCATGATATCATGACAACTTTCCTCCAGCAACCGCGATGACAAAATAGGTCATGATATCATGACAACTTTCCTCTAGTGACCGTGATGGCACAACATGTGACGATATCATGACAACTTTCCTCCAGCGATCATGATGGCGCAACATGTCACGAAATCATGACAACTTTTCTCTAGTGATCACGACGGCACAACATGTCATGAAATCATGACAACTTTCCTCCAGCGACCGTGACGGTGCAACATGTCATGAAACCATGACAACTTTCCTCCAATGACCGCAACGGTGCAACATGTTGCGAAATCATGACAACTTTCCTCCAGCAACCATGACGGTGCAACATGTCATGAAATTGTGACAACTTTCCTCCAATGACCGCGACGGTGCAACATGTCATGATATCGCGATAGCTTTTCTCCAGAGACCACGACGGTGCAACATGTCATGATATAGCGATATATTTTCTCCAGAGACCACGACGGTGCAACATGTTGTGATATCATGACAAATTTCCTCTAGTGCCCGCGATAGCATTCCACCCTTTGCATTTTCATTGATCATTGGCGCAAGGACCTTGTTTGCGAGTCTGATTCAAGAATAATATTGCGGTGGCCATGTTTCACTGCCCAAACAGAAGCAGACTTGATGGCAATGGCTTCAGCTTCATTGTTAGTGGTTCTACCTAGGCCTTGCAATTCCCAATAGAGCACAGACCCAGCATGGTTTCGACACACCACTCCAATTTCGGCTCTACCTGGATTGCCTTTTGCAGCTCCATCAGTATTGATTTTAATCCAATCTTCAGGGGGAGGTTTCCAACAATTTTTGTCCTGCCCCTCTAGCATTTACCTATGTTCTTCCATAGCTCCACTGTCAATTTGATCTTCCTTTTCTGCATGAACAGCCACAGTTTTGGTAACCTTGCTCCAAATGGTCTACCAAACCCCGTCTAGAGCAGTAAAAGTTTCTCTAAAAATTTTGGAATTTCTTTCCAGCCATACTTGCCACTAGATAAAGCTTAAATCGAGATCCCAGCCAAAATGAAGAGCTTTAGATTTGAATCTACCCTTCTACAATTTTTCCTAGATATTCATCTGGTTCAGGTCACCACTTACTTGAATTTTAAAATAAGTAAAACAACGCAGCCAAATCTATCGGGTGAAAGGGTAACCAAATAGCAAGTGGTCAGTAGTTTCCTCGCTCTTGTAGAATAGAACACATTGAGAAGGGCCGATGATACCTTTTGATTTGAGGTTATCAAAAGTGAGGATTCCATTGTGCATGCACTGCCAGGCAAAAAAGTCGACTTTCGGCCAGCCTTTAGAATGCCAAATTTTTTGCCAGTCCTCAACCTGAAAAGTATGAGGGGGGGCTCTGGGAGAATGCTGTCATATCTATCCTTCACTGTATAGATGCCAAGAATACCAAAGCCCCAGGCTAATTCATCCTCCACGTCTCCCCCTGTAAGAAATATTTTTGTCAGAATTTTAGTCATGATGGGAGTCAAATCCGGAGGGATTGAGATGGGCCACTCATCCAAATTCTTGAACTGCTTAAACTTACACTCCCCTAGCTAAGTATTTGTGAAGTAAATTTCAATATGGATCCATCCCTTGGATTCAATGGCTGCTTTTATTGGCTGTAATTCTAGAAATTCAGCAATGATGGGTGGAAACTGATCCCAAGAATCTATCCAAAAACAAGCCTTCTCCCCTCTTCCCACTTTCAAAAATAAGCGGTCTTTAACAACCTGAGACCCTAACTTGAGAGCCTACCAAACAAGGGACCCATTACCATCCAAGGGGATGCGAGCAACATTGATTGGGTTGGCCTGTCCCAACTATTTGCTAGATAGGATTCTACTAAAAAGGGAGGTGGGATGGGAGATCCATCTCCAGTACAGCTTTCCAGCCAAAGCTTTATTATTCAGCTTGGATTTTCTCAAACCCAGACCTTCTTTAACCTTGGGCTGGGTAACTTTGTCCCATCCCACTAAGGCCCACTTTCTCTCTCCCTTAACTCCTTCCCATAAAAACTTTCTAGCCATCCTGTCCAACTCTTTCCAAATGGAAATCGGGGCAGCCAGGATAGAGAATTTGTAAATTGGCATGGCTTGAATGACTGACTGTAAGAATGTTAATCTGCCACCATAACTTAACCACTTGTGAGACCAGTGATTAATTTTGTCCTTGATACACTCCAGAAGATTCCTCCAAGTGTCTAATTTTAGCTTCTTAAAGTGCAAGGGGACCCCCAAGTAAACCACTGGGAGAGAAGTCCTTGTGAATCCCAAGATTTCTAAAATTCTATTCTGAAGCCTTTGCTCCAGATTAAAAAAAACCACTTTGGATTTCTTGTCATTAATGACCTGTTGAGTAGCCCTAAGATAGACATTAAGAGTATCCCTAATAATTCTTGCTTCTCTGAAGCTTGCCACTCCCACCAAACCAGTGTCATCCATAAACTACAGGTGCGTTAAGACTTCATCACCCACCCTGATACCCAATAATCTACCTTGCTATCTTCTCCTCAAGAAAATTCTGCCAAGACCTTCAGCCAGAATGAGAAAAAGATAGGGAGAACATGGATCCCCCTGGAACAGACCTCAAAAAGCTCCAAATAGTTGCGAAGGAAGGCCCTTGATTAGCACAGAGTAAGTCGGGTAAGAGACACAGCTCATGACCCACTCTATCCAGACCTGAGAGAAACCAAATTCTGCCATCATTTTATCTAGAAAACTCCATTCAACCCTGTCATAAGCCTTTGACATGTCCAGTTTTATGAACATCCCTTTATTACCAGAAGTGTGCATTGAATGGATTGCTTCCTGGGCCACAACCACCCCATCCAAAATTTGTTGTCCCTCAACAAAACCCCCTTGCTCAGAGGAGATAATTTTTTGAAGAAGAGGTTTTAGGCGCTCAGCCATTACCTTTGTGATTATTTTGTACATCACATTACATAAGGCAATGGGCCTATAATCTGAAATATGAACCCCCTCCTCACCTTTTGGAATTAAGGTAATGAAAGTGTGGTGTATAGCTTTAAGCATTCTCTTATTTTCTCTAGAATCTTCTACAACAGCCCTTACATCTTCCTCTAAGTAGTCCCAGAAATCCTAAAAAAACTCAGTTGGGAAGCCATCTGGACCAAGAGTTTTACCAGTGCTCATTCCAAAGACCACAGTTTTCAATTCATCTCTATCAATGGGTTTGAGGAGGGCCTGATTTTCATCCTCCAAAATAACAGCAGGTATGACAGAAATAACTTCATTTTGGGCCTCTACATCTTGAACCACACTTTCCTTAAAAAGCTTAGAAAAATAATCCATAGCATGGGAATGTATACCTGGAAGTGTATCAAAGGAATGACCATTCTCATCTTGAAGGGCCTCCATCTTATTCATCTGTCTTTGAGCACAAGCAATCCGATGAAAGAATTTTGTATTTCTGTCCCCTTCTAATAACCAGGTGGTTCTTGCTCTCTACTTCCAATAAATCTCCTCCTAGTTGTCAATGTCCTCAACCATTGTATGCAAGGCATCATCCTCAGCTTTGAGCTGGTCTGTAATTACTCCTTTGAACTATTTTTGGACCTCATCCCATCTGGCCACCAACGGAGCTGTTTGAGCCTGGAAGTCAGTTTTATTAGCATGCCTCCAATACTTCAATTGAGATTTGACATATTGAAGTTGTTTGTGGATTCTAAACATTGCTCTCCCATAAGCTGGGCGGCCTTCTTCCCACCACTATGGAATTTTCTCCCGAAGTTCTTCTTTTTGAAGCCAAAAAATTTCAAATCTGAAAGGCTTGTGATGCTGCCTCGTCCTAGTCCCGCCTTCCAATAGAATGGGACAGTGATCAAAAATAGGGCCTTCTAAAATCTAAAAATCTATATTCCATTTTACAAACGCCTCCTCAGAAACCAGAAAGCGATCTAGCTTAACATTCCTGCTATGTGGCTCCCACATTTTAGTTAAATCATATATTAGGCTTAACTATTTTGCTCAATTATGTCAAAGTTCTAGAAGACTTAGAAATAAAAACAAATTCACAAACACACACATGGACCTAAAAATGATATAGAAATTGGCTTTGACAAATTTTGTGTAATCATATCTTATGACTTAGCAAAAACAAGCATTACAATATAAAAAAAAAACTCATCTGTTTCTAAAAACATCCGACCCTAGTTTCCAAAATTGAATAAAAGGAATTATAGTTTTCATACTCTATTGCTTTGATATCTTGTTGTTTGTACAATTTTTTAGTTTAAAAATCATTAAGTTTTGTTTTTAAAATTTTTGTTTATCAGTCTTGATGATTTGAATTTTTATCCAAAATTGCAATAAAACCAGGATATTCTGTAATTCTCAAGTGCCTCATGATTTCAACACATTTTCTCAACTCAAACTTTGAAACCCCCAAATTTAATTTTTTTGTTTCATCAAAATAAACAAGCATTGCTGGTCTCTTCACATTTTCATTAAGGTTAAAATCTATTTTAAATTTATAAAGCTAAAGGTATGCGCCCCCTTTAATTAATAATCGAGTACATTGAGAAAATAAAAAGGTGGTGCTTAATCCTTCATTAATTGAGCAGATGTGATCTCTTCAATATTTCCCTTGTAATATTGATTGCTTTGAATAAAAAAGATCTATGACAACGATGAACAATGCTTTAATCAATAGTTGTGCTTGTTTTTAAAGACTAAACCCATAGGTGGAAATAAATCAACGATGGAAAAGACTCAGGTCAAGATATAATGGCAATGATTAAGTCAAAGTCAAAATAAAAAGAAGTAAGTCAAGAAAAATATGATGATTGCGCTTCATCAAAAAAGTATCTAATGAATGTGCTTGCTCTTAAAGATAAAAAATAATTCTAATAGATCTGACGGCAATGACAAATTCACTAACATATCCAACGAATGTGCTTTCATCCTAGTCGACCAAGGTTTGTATGGGTCTAAATAATATTGACGACTATGTTATATCCCAATAGAATCTGATGGTAGCAATGCATCTATTTAAAGAAGGTAAAAACAATGGATAAGGCTAAGTAAATTTTAATCAAACATAGATTAATCAAATTTAACAAGGGTTTTAATAAATTGTCTAATCATGATGGAACTGGCGAGAAAATTTTTGAGCAGGCGACAGGCGATGTTCTAGGGTTTTTGGAGCGAAGGAAAATCTAGGGCATCAGGTGGGTTGCCATAGTGTTATTCTGGTTATGGTGGATCTGAAGGAACGTCTGCTGCCCCAGGAGGGCCCAATGGGGTCTCCTCCAGATCCTCTCTCTGGGAGAAAGAGCTCTTACGCTGAATTGCTAAAAGAAAATTCTTCGTCTTCCAATGATGAAGCTCAGAGAAATACTCTTCATATGCTCTTCAAGAATGCTGGCAAGAGTTCAATAGCACATCGAGTTAATGGATGCCTCCCACAATCTGCCTCAAGACCCAAGATTGTCATCGAACCAAAGATGGTCGAAGACTCAATCATATACAGATCTAACCATGATCTGATCTATAAATTAATTGGTATCCGACCTACCCTGAATTTCTTGCATACCTGGGTCAGACAGAACTAGGAGCCTCAAGGTGAGTACTCCTTATGGTTTATTAGCAATGGGTATTTCATTGTTAGTTTTTCTTCTCTAGCCGATAGAAACAGGGTGTTTGAATCAGAAAAGAGGAACCACGGTCCGACAGGGTTATTTGTTCAACCCTGGAGAGTGGGTTTCGATCCTCGTATTGAACCCACAGTTGTCCCAGTTTGGATCCAGTTATATGCTCTTCCAATGGAGTTTTGGAGTGAGCAGGTTTTGGAAATGATCGGTAACTCCCTCGATAGACATCTGGGCGTCTCCAAGGACACCATAGAAGGTAACACATCTATCTTTGCAAGAATTTGTGTGGAAATGGATATTGGCCAGCCTCTATCGGTAGAGGTGGAACTTGAACTTGCAGGACTATCTTGGATCCAACAGTTAGATTATGAGGATCTGCCCTTCAAATGCAGAGTTTGCCATAAACATGGGCATTTGGCCCGGTTTTGTCCAAATATTTTGAACACAAAAATGGAGGCCCCGCTTGGAATGCCAAATCGTCCTAGAGAGGGTAAGTCTACTCTTGCCAAAGAACCACCCAATACTCCTCAAGGTAATTATGTTTAGAAATATTGCTTTGAACAGCCCAAAAGAAGGAAAAAGCAAAAGAAAAATGGTAAGGAGCAATCACAACTCAAGCCAGCCAATAGATATGAAATTTTTAAGACAATAGTGGATCAAGAGGATCAAGTCATGGAAGGAGTGGATGGGAATATTGAGGATAATAACATCCACACTCATGCTTTTCCTTCATCTCCCCTTGTCTTAGAACAGGTGATTGAGTCCACTGAGTTACCACAGCCAGAGAATGCAGGGGTATTGATAGTGCACTCCCAAGCACAGCTAGTAATTAAGGATGTTAGCATGGGAATTGCATAAAAGAATAGAGAAATGCTAGCCTTAGGGATAACTCAGGTGGAAAAGAGATCCAAAAATAGCAACTCTCAAGGAGCGAGCAGAAAATCAAATAAGGACCTACTAGCAGTTCAAGGAGACAAGCTAATCACTAGAGGATCGGTGAGGACAATTGATTCTTACTGCTCTCAAGGTTTTCAATGATTATTCAATCTTGGAATATTAGGGGTTTAAAAAGTAGAACCCATAAATCTATTGTTCAAATACTCTTAGGAAAATGTAAAACAAACTTTTTGCTTATCCAGGAGACAAAAATGTCTTTAGATCTTATGTGTAAAAAAATTAATAAAATCTTGAGGGGCGCTGGTCATATGGATATGGCTGCCCAAGGTGCCTCAGGGGGGATTTTTACTCTTTGGAACCCTCTAGAATGGACTACAATAGAACATATAGCTTGGAGGGGTGTTCTCACATCTCATTTTAGGAATAATGTCACAACTGAACATGTTTTAATCACAAATTTTTATGGGGCTGAAAATCTTGATGGCCAGAGGCTCCAATGGAAAGCTGTACATAACATGAGGTCCTCAAGGGAAGATTTAGACTGGATTATTGCTAGGGATTTTAATGCTAAATTATCTGCTCGAGATCAGGAAGGTGGAACCCCAATTTTGGATCTAGGGGATTGGCTTCTGATTGCCCAAGTCCAGGCCTTTCACCTAGTGGATATTAAAGGCCCTGGAACCTACTTTACTTGGACTAATAAGAGGAGGGAGCCACATAGCAGGAAGGTAAAGTTAGACCATTTTCTAGTCTCATAGGAGGCATTTGTAAAGTGGAATATTAAATTCTAGATTTTGGAGGGCCCAATTTCAGATCACTTTCCCATTTTGTTGGAGGTAGGGACTATGACAGGGCATCATCACAAACCTTTTAAATTTGAGAATTTTTGGTTACAAAAGGAGGATATTTGAAAGAAAATTCTGTAGTGGTGGGAAGAAGGTCGTCTACCTTTTGGTACAACAATGTTTAGATTCCACAAACAGCTTCATTTTGTCAAAGTTCAACTGAAACAATGGAGGCAATCTAATAAGTCAGATTTCCAGCTCCAAAGAGCTCCCTTGGTGGCTAGATGGGAAGAGGTTCAAAAACACTTCAGGGAAGGAACAATTACTGAGCAGCTCAAAACCGAGGATGATGCCTTGCACAAAGTGGTTGAGGACATTGATAACCAAGAGGAGACTTACTGGAAATAGAGAGCAAGAAACACTTGGTTATTAGAAGGTGATAGAAATACCAAATTTTTCCATCGATCAGCTTGTGCTAGGAGATAGATGAATAACATGGAAGCCCTTCAAGATGAGAATGGACACTCCTTTGATACTCTTCCTGTTATGCATTCCCATTCAATGGATTATTTTTCTAAACTTTTTAAGGAAAGTATGGAGCAAGATGTAGAGTCTCAAAATGAAGTTATTGATGTCATACCTTCTGTTATCTCTGAAGAAGAAAATCAAGCCCTTCTTAGACCCATTGATAGAGATGAACTGAAGAATGTGGTCTTTGGAATGAGCACTACAAATCTCCAGATCCAGATGGCTTTCCTATTGAGTTTTTTCAAGCCTTTTGGGATACTTTGGAGGAGGATGTTTTGGCTATCACAAAGGAGTCCAGAACTAATAAAAGAATGCTTAAGGTAATAAATCATACCTTCATCACTTTAATTCCAAAAGGGGAGGAGGGGGCTCATATCTCTGATTTCAGACCTATTGCCTTATGCAACGTGATTTATAAAATAATCACAAAGATAATGGCTGAACGGCTAAAACCTCTCCTTCATAACATCATCTCCTCGGAGCAAGGCGGCTTTGTAGAGGGTAGACAGATCTTGTATGGGGTGGTTCTCGCTCAGGAGGCAATCCATACAATGCAAAAATCTGGTAATAAAGGAATGTTCATTAAACTGGATATTTCCAAGGCTTATGATAGGGTGGAGTAGAGTTTCTTGTCAAATATGATGGAAGCCTTTGGTTTCTCTCAAGACTGGATAGATTGGGTTATGAGTTGTGTTTCTACGCCTTTTATTCTATTCTAATCAAGGGTCTTCCCTCGCAACCTTTTGGAGCCACACATGGTCTTCGTCAAGGGGACCCTTGCTCTCCCTATATTTTCCTCATTTTGGTTGAAGGATTAGGTAGACTTTTCTTGAAGAGAGGACATCAAGGCCTGCTAACAGGTATCAATGTGGGTGAGGAAATTGTGACTCACTTACAGTTTGTGGATGATACAGGATTGGTTGGAGTGGCCAGCTTCAGGGAAGCTAGAGGAATTAGAGATACTCTTAATGTCTACCTTAGGGCTTCAAACCAAGTCATCAATGATAAAAAATCCAAAGTGGTCTTTTTCAATCTTGACCAAAGGCTACAGGATAGAGTTATAGAGATCTTGGGATTCACTAGGACCTCTCTTCCAGTAGTTTACTTAGGGGTTCCTTTGAATTTCAAAAAATTAAAAATAGATATCTGGAAGGATATTTTGGATGGTATCAAAGATAGAATGAATCATTGGTCTCATAAATGGTTAAGCTATGGGGGTAGATTAACTTTCTTATAGTCAGTTATTCAGGCCATGCCAATTTATAAATTCTCTATCCTGGCTGCCCCACATACTATATGGAAAGAGCTGGACAAAATGGCTAGAATATTTTTATGGGAAGGAGCAAAAGGGGATAGGAAATGGGCCTTGGTTGGTTGGGATAAAGTTACCCAGCCCAAGGAAAAAGGAGGGCTGGGACTGAGAAGCTCCAAGCTTAATAACAAAGCTTTGGTCGGAAAACTGATCCTGGAGGTGGATTTCCCAACCAACATCCTTATTCAGTAGAATCCTAACCAGTAAATATTTGGGTCATGTTCACCCCAATGAGGTGGGTCGTTTCCCTCTGGATGGTACTAGATCCTTAGTGTGGTAGGATCTCAAGCTTGGATCTCAGGTTATTAAAGACCAATTGTTTTGGAAAGTGGGGAGAGGGGAGAAGGCACGTTTCTGGACTGATTCATGGGACCAGTACCCACCCATCATTGTTGAGTTTCCTGAATTACAACCAATTAAATCTGCCATATAAGCCAAGGGTTGGGTCCAAATTGAAAGTTATTTCAACACTAGCCAAATGGGGGAGTATAAGTTTAAGAAGTTTAAGAGGTTGGAGGAGTGGCCAATTACAATCCCTCCGGAGCTGGCACCCATCTTGACCAAAATCTTGACATAAATGTTTCTCACAGGGAGATACGAGGAGGATGAATTAGCTTGGGGCTATGGTAACCTTGGGGTATATACAGTGAAGGGCGGATACGATAAGATCCTCCCAGAGCCTCCCCCACATTCATTTTTGATTCAGGATTGGAGGAAGATTTGGCATTCCAAGGGCTGGTCGAAAGTGAATTTCTTTGCTTGGCAGTTTATGCATAATGGAATTCACACTTTTGAAAATCTCAGAAGTAGAGGAATCATCGGTCCATCTCATTGTGTATTATGCCACAAGAACGAGGAAATAGCTGATCATCTGATGTTTGAGTGCCCTTTCACGCATCAGATTTAGAAGTGTTGGTTCTCTCACTATAAACTCCAAGCTAATGGTGATCTGAATCGGACCAATATTCAGGAAAGATGGAAGAGGGGTAGATTTAAATCTAAAGCTCTTCGAATTGTTTGGGAGCTTGGCTTACTTTTCATCTGGTGGCAAGTGTGGTTGGAGAGAAATGCCCATATTTTTAGAGAAACTTTCTCCTCGCTAGATGGAGTTTGGTAGGTCATCTGGAGAAAAGTCATAGAAACTATTGCCATCTATGCTGAAGATGAAAATTAGGTTGGTCCTGGGCCACTGGAAGAGGGAGCTGAAGAGCAAGAGAGACAGGACAGAGCTAGCTGGAAACCACCCCCAGAAGGTTGGATTAAAATCGATATTGATGGAGCTGCAAAAGGCAATCCGGGTAGTGCTAAAATTGGTGTAGTTTGTCGAGATCATGCTGGTTCAGTGCTCTATTGGGAACTGCAAGGCTTGGGAAGAGCCACAAACAATGAAGTAGAAGCCATTGCTATCAAATCTGCTTCCATCTGGGCTATTAATCAGGGCCACAGGAGGATAATTCTCGAATCTGATTCTCAAATTCTAGTTGGCGCTCTAGACTACATGAGGAACTTTGCTTCGAAAGCATGGAGGTTGCAGATTCTGGTCTCTCAAATCAAGGAACTATGGAGGGAATTAGATGATGTGATCCTCGTTTATGTGAGTAGAGATTTAAATAAAGTGGCCGATTTCCTTGCGAAGATGGGTGCTGAGAAAGAGGTAGGGGTGCAGCTACATAGTGACATGCCTTTAGAGGATGAAGTGATTAGGCAGGGTCTTGAACGATCCTTGAGACAATGAGCAAAGAAAATGGTAAGGGTGGTTTTTGTCATGATATCATGACCTGTTGTGTCATCACGGCCTTTGGAGGTAAGCTGTCATGATATCACGTCATGTTGCACCATCGCGGCCTTTGGAGGGAAGCTGTCGCAATATCATGACATGTTGCACTGTCACGGACTTTGGAGGGAAACTGTCGTGATATCGTGACATGTTGTGCTATCGCGGCCTTTGGAGAGAAGTTGTCATGATATCACGACATGTTGCACTGTCACAAACTTTGGAGGAAAGATGTCGCGATATCACGACATGTTGCACTATCGTGGCCTTTGGAGGGAAGCTGTCACAATATCGTGACCTATTGTGCCATCGCAGCCTTTGGTTGGAAGCTGTCATGATATCATGACATGTTGCACCGTCACGGTATTTGGAGGAAAGTTGTCATGATATCACGACATGTTTTGCCATCGTGGCCTATCGCGATATCGTGACATGTTGCGCTGTCGCGGCTACTAGAGGAAAGCTATTGCGATTTTGTGACATGTTGCATCGTCATGGTTTTCAGAGGAAAGTTGTCATGATTTCGTGACATGTGCCATCACGGCCATGGGAGTAAAGTTGTCACGATATCGCGACGTGTTGCGCCATCATAGCCAGTGGGGGAATGTTGTTGCGATTTCGTGACGTTGCTCTATTGTGGCCGAGGCAGGTTTTTTGTCGTGATATCACGACATTGTCGCGATATCATGACATGTTGCTCTATCGTGGCAAAGGAAGGATAGTTGTCATGATATCATGACATGTCATGATATCATGACTTGTTGCCTCATCACGGAAAATGTTGGTTAGCTATCGTGAAATCGTGACATGTCACGATTTCGTGACATGTCGCTCTATCGCGGTCAAGGATGGTTTGTTGCTGCAATATCGTGACTTGTCGCGATTTCATGACTTGTTGAATTTTTGCAGTCAAAGGTGGCTTGTGTCGCGTTTTCATGCCTTGTAACCTTGTTTTTTCTTTGTTCTCTGTGGGAAGGGTCTTCTCCCTTATGTAACTGATCTTTTTTTTAATACAAGTTTTTTCAATTTTTTCAAAAAAAAAAAAATTGTCTAATCATTCCGCATTTTCACTAAACTAGGATTAATGAAAATTCCTAAATTATACTTTTTCTCTATCTAACCAATAGGTTATAAAAATATCCAAGGCTACGATGGAACAAAGGTTGATCCAACTACGTCGATGTAACCATGAGACATAAATGTTTGACTATGAAGATTAATCATATCTTTAAATCTAAAGCATTTGCAGGTTTAATCATATCTATGGACATGGCATCCTCAAAAGATAATTCAATGGTGTTGCTGGCCATGAGAGGGATGACCAATAAAGGATTCCCACATGAGTCCCAAAGTCCAAACGATCGTAAGTCAAACTAGATCCAACGACTACTATTAAGGATCAACAGATCCAATGGTTATGTGTGAGAGAAAGATGATCATGGATTAATAAAAGTTTTTTTAAAATAAAGAGAGCCAATTCGGATCAATGTCCGCGTTATATTTCAAGTCAATCCAACGGTCACGGTTCTTCCAAAGCTCAAGTTATATACAAAAGGAAGACAAATGGTTGTGCTTTAACCTGACAAGATCTAAAAACCATCATTTAAGTAAGGATACCCTACAGTAGAACCAATGATACAAATGAAATAAAAGGTTGTGGCCTTATCCAATCTGATTGAATAACTACACTTGTTCATGGTTATTTAGGTAACTTTAAGGTATGTGTAAACAATCAGACAATTGAGCTTGGTCGAACATCTAATCTAATGGATCTAAAATATTTAAAATAAACTTACAAGATGCATTCCTCCAAATAGATATCCAAGATGAGGATAGGCACTCACATCAAGAATCAAATCTTATAGGGATCCCCAAGATGATTGCTGCCCAATTAAAAGTGTAATCGATCCCTAAGATTTAATTATCATCTAGGGCCAAGGTGGCACGATGTTCAAAAAGAAGCCACCACTACCACACATCACAGTTCCATGTCAGAGGAGAAGAAGCTTCAACAACCAATGGTGAAACTGTAAATGATTGTAGGTACACAAACTAAAGAACCCAGGAACACATAGGATGAGGGACACTACCCACCATAAAAGCCCAACTTTGAAAGAAAATGTGTTGGAAAATTTTCTTTGGCCAATTTTAAAAAGTAGTTGGTAACATAGTATAAATGACAAAACGTGCAAAAATATTGAACTCATTTGACCACCCAGTATTTGAGCACACGAAATTAGTCAATCTTACCACCCAGGTAATATTGAGCATAAATAGATGTGCAAGAGACACAAAGAGAAAAAAAATTGAGCTTTTCATTTTAGAGAAACTAGACTCATTACCATGAGTACGATGGCATCTTGGGGAGACTCTTTTGCACCCAAAGACATTAGAGAAGTGGTGAAATTTATTACAAACCGGTCACCATACTCTGATATTTCTGGACCACCTATACTGGGTAGCACAATGTATGACTTCACCCAGAAGTATGGAGCTGATAAGAAACCTACTCTAGCATAGCAATACGAGATCAAAAACACATGTATCAGGAGTTTTTCTCGTGTTATGGAGAATGATAATAGAACCCCTTGGATAATGGCTGACCTATTTCATAAATCTAGGAGGTTACAGTACAAGGGTTTTTCTAGAAGTAATAGATGGACTAGCAACCTCAGAAAGTTGATATATCTAAAATTTCACTTCTATTCAGACTTGATGGCATTGTTAGCAGTGGCATACAATGAGGACTAGAACATTTTGAGATAATAAATACCGATCGGTGTTTAGCATCAAAGTCAAGCACATCAAGCAAGTTTTCAATTTGACAGAGTCTACCACCTAGTTAATAAAACGGGTAAATTGAACTTCAATCTCGAATGTTAACAAGATTAGAAGTTTTTAAATATTTGTTTAATATAAATGAGAAAATAGTTGATCAATTCCCAATTAGGAAAACTACTTTTAGGCCATGGGTCTAAGATTTTTATGATATCATAAATTTTGTCCTAGGAGTACAATATGTTAGTGTAGCAAGAAGAAGAGCCTTATATTTAGTAGCACAATACAACCAGGAAAATAATACCCTAATTTATGCATGGGAACTAGAATTGAGTAACCAAATGCATGAGCAGATGACAAAATTGAAAAAGGCTATTTTTGAAAAATGGTAAGAGATGCCCTATTTTTCACAATACTCAATTTTTATCCACCTGATAGCGAGGCAATTGGGAGAAGAATCCCAAAAAATATTAGAATTCATTAAAAAACCTTACATCCAGACCAGTTTTTGGAGAATACATGAAGGGCAGACTCACATGAGCTAGTTCTATGACCATTTTATGATAGAAATCCATTGGAATTTAACCAGCGTACTCCCCGGATGGATAGGGCTAGGAGTAAAGGATTTCATCAAAGACAAGGATATTGGGGATTTATTTTTCTCTGAATGGTTCACCTATATTAGGCTTTATGGAGCCAAAATCCCCCCTAATTTGTTACTGATGTATTTTCCATTGTCTCTGGCAGCTCTGGAGTTATGTAGGCAGGTGTCCGAGGAAGCTAATATGAGACTAGTGAAGAAAAATGGTAAAATCCCCTAGCTTGACATTCCCTATTTCTTTGGAGACTATCTATTTGTTGGCTACCCTACACTACTCAAGGGAATGTTTGATTTATACAATATGGACTTCGATGAGATAACTTAGAGGTTTTATGATCCAAAAGGAATATACAGTAAAATGATGGAAAAATGAGAGTATGGTCAAATACAACATTGAAAAGAAAATTATGAATAAATATTATTAGAAGCTATGAAAAAAGGAACATATTTGTAGGTTGTATGGAATGAGTTCCCTCCTAAATACAGGGGCAAAAATCAGATTCATGAAGCCTATGATTACCCTATAGAATTTAAAAGTCTTAGAGAATGTTCAGTAGAATCTGTAGCACCTATT
Organism: Wollemia nobilis; assembly: GCA_028583015.1. Classification (NCBI taxonomy): domain Eukaryota; kingdom Viridiplantae; phylum Streptophyta; class Pinopsida; order Araucariales; family Araucariaceae; genus Wollemia; species Wollemia nobilis. The sequence goes on along the minus strand of JAQPPZ010003192.1, from coordinate 3,487,943 downwards.
TTACCTGGAGCTACTCAAGCAATCAAGGAAGACCCTTTATTAGAGTCAATAGAATAACAATATATTGATCAAATGGAGGTCACTTTGAATACTATAGACATAGTAGAGAAATAGGTTAGGCCTCCTAGATATGATCATCTTAGAATAGAGTCAACACCAAGCACTTCCCAAGAAGTTTCCAAAAATCCAAACACATCTAAAGGGAAAGAGATTATAACCACACTTGCTTAGAAGTCTTCTCTCACAGAACAAGCTATAATTCCCATTTCTAACAGAGTATTAGCTATAACAAGTGTGAAAAAATTGGCACCCATGGACATCCCTATCTCTATAAAAATAAAATTCCAAGAGATTAAAATTCCATCAGTAATACAAATGAATATGAGAAGAACAAGTGGATTTGGGAGTCTGTTTTGAAGTCACCAAGATGAAGAGTCAAAAAAAGATAACCACTACATAAAATAAGAAGCCTAAATTTTCCTTACCTTCTATAAATGTATTTTTGGAGAGGATAGATGAGCAACCTACCCTTACTACTACAAATGAACAGGAATTACAGGTAGTGGCAAGAATGGGAGATATAGGAGAACAACTTACAGATGAACCATGATTAGAAACATTTGTGTTAGATATAGCAGAAGTAAATATTCCTACCCTACAGAACCCAATTTTCTTCAGAGTCAATGAGGAGATAGGAGGCTCATTAGTACTGGGAAAGGAAGGCAACATGGTTAAATTTTTCAAGGCAATGCAAAATCAAACCATGGACCAACTAGTCAAGAAAATTGCAGAATTAAGGAAACAATAGAAAAGAGAAGGAAAAATATGAAATGAAAACATTGATAAATAAAAAATAAGAAGAATTGGTAAAAAAATATGCTTCAAAGGCACAACCCCCTTCGATGGTAAGGATTCTAAATCATATATTTTATCTAAATACAATGAAGAAGGAAATATCAATGAAAATATGAGCTCATGTCAAAGGGCTCACCGAGATGTTTAGGAAGATTAGGATGATTAAAATAACTGCTCGAGAAATACAATCATTGATATAGGAGAAGGAAGAAGACTTTGAAGTCATTCATCCTACCTTTGATTTAATGGGAGATAATTTTGAAGAGTTGCAGAGCCAAGAGATAATAACAAATGATGGCAGTAAAATCTAGTTCAATATTGAGTTCCTAAAAGTGGCCATGCTTGGGGCAAACTAGAAAATGTGGATCAGTGTTGTTACTAAAATGGATAATCTGATAGAATATGCAACAAAAAAAATGATAGATATTGGTTTGTCCTTAGACCAATTCTTGTAATCCCCTAGTGTAGAAGAGCTACTCAGGAATATAATAGAAATATTTAATTGTGATTCAGATGATGAGTAAGAAATGACTAGAAAATCTACCTTTCTGGTAAAAACTGTGGAGATGTTTCTCTTCCAATATGAGATAAACAAGCCCATTATTGCCATACAAAAAATAGAATTTTATAGGAAATGAACATGCTAAGGTTTGCTGCAACCTTTGACACAGAAGTTGGATACTAATCAGCAAATAAATAAAGTGGCTGCAACAAGGTCAAAATGGGAAAAAGGTTGAAACATATGGTCAACAACCAGAAATGAGCTCAAATATTCCAACTAAACAAGGATATATGCCATCAAAAAAATTCTCTGAAATAGCAAAAGAGTCAAGTGTTCAAAAGGGGATAGTTCAAGAGGAAACAGTTGAAGAGAAAATAGTTGAAAAGTAGTGGAAGAAAAAATAGACTCTCCAAAAACCACCATCATTGGTTGAGATAAACTACAATTTTAAAAGGTCAAAGGAAAGTGTACATCATAAAAAAAACAAAAAAAAAATATAGTGGAAGCTATTTGTATCAGTTTTGAAGATCAACTCAGAATAGGACAAGTGTAAGGCTAAAATTAAACCAAGAATAACAGATCCAAGAACCCAACCTATAAGAAGGAGTGCCTAGGTTCAGAATAATGATCAAGAAATTAGAGAATAGCATTTTTTCTAAGAGATATAATTGAGTGCCCTTTAGATTTGTGATGTTGTATCTCCTTTTTGTATCTATTTTTCTCATTCATTCTTATTTCTTCCCCATTCTGTGCAATATTTTAATAGGAAAGTACCCAAGAAGCTGAGAATATATCTAGACTATTGAGTCAAATATTTGGATACTCTTCTATTACCAAATTGGAAAAAGGAGAGTAGGAGATTTTTGTTACATTGTTTTAATAAAATATATTCATTATATTGATAATTTCAGAGAGAAAACAGAGTTTAAAAGCTTCTTTCTTACTCTAAATATAATGACTTTTTAAATCAATACAATTCTAGGTCTTTTTCCTATTATGTCTTTGTATCATTTTAGTGTGTTACTGTGTAATGGATTACATTATTTGAATGCATTATATACGTTTCTTTTGTTGGTCAACTTTTATTTTTATTATGATATTTGAATAAGTCTAAGAACACCAATTTTATTTTCCCCATTCTCTCTGTTCATGTTAAAATTGTTGTTAAATTGCTATAACAACCCAATGAATCTAGGCATCGGTCTACATAAGGCATAAAAAATGGTTATTTTCTTGCTTGGTCATTTTAATACATAGAGTGCTACATTAATCTGGAGCATGTAATCAACATTTTATCATAAAATTACCGATGGGGTTTCCTTACTCATTCTATAATTTTTTTTTAGCAATAATCATGTTTATCAGAACAAAGAGGCAGGTTGACCAAAGCCTGTAATAGCTTGTTGGTTTTAAATGGTTTCTTGCAGTGTGACAATCAAATCCAATGGATGTAAGAAACGGTTCCAATAGCCCCCTAGATGGTTGATAACCCAAAGCAATGCACATGCAAATCTCAACAATATTTTAAAGAATCCTAGCAAAAAAAATGCAAGCAAGGTACGGTATTCTATCTATTTATAATTTAATATTTATTTTGACACATTTTGCAAAGCACTATTACAAGTTTTCTAAATAGTAAGTTATTACCTTTTTCGATTTGGGCCTCATCTTGAGAGCCCCGCTAGTTGTTATTAACTATTGTCTAATGATATTGTGTGCAATTATTTTATAGCAGTAGAAGATAGCAAAAGATACTGATGGTCACTAAAAATCCATCTCAGCACAACTCCAACACATCCAACGATGGTCACTAAAAATCCACCTCAGTATAGCTCAAGCACAACCAGCGGTGGTAACTGAAAACCCACCTCAACATAGCTCTAGCACATCTAGTAGTGGTCACTAAAAGCCCACCCATCAAATATTATGACACAAGAAGAATAATTGTACCATTTATTACTTGCTCTATAAAAGGTACCAATTCCCTTTATTATTTCATCCAAAATTTATAAAACCCCCAAAAGGTCTTACTTGTATTCAAGAAACTAGCTATAAAATATTCATTTCATTGTTTTCTTTCTCCTTTATTTGCTACGGTGTGTCTTTCTTGCATCTACAAAATGGTTATCATGATGGGAAAATTCCCTTGACCTCATTTTTGTAGAAAATAGTTTAATTCATTTGTTGTTTAACTATTATTTATGCATGGTTTAGATATTTTTTTTGTGTTTTGACATTTTTAACCATTCTATTATTTCTAGTTTTCTACATAGGTTTCAATTATCGTACACAATCAAAACCGTCTAACCTAGGACATCTTAAAATAACAACCGTTCAACCCAGAATGATCTCAAATAAAAACCATTCAACCTAGGATGGCCTTAAAGCATAGTCACCAACAACATTCAATCTTGAACACAACACAAGAGCGTAGGTACATATTTTATTTCAAAATAAAAAATTGGCATTCTTTGATTGGAAAACATAGCAAAAGGTTTCTTTCATAGATTTATTGTATTTAAGTTAGATTTATTAGTTGCTTTTGTTTGTGTGCTTTTCTTTTCTAGTTTAATTTATTTTCTCTAAGGTAGGTGTTCTCATTACCATTAGCATAGTTGTTTGAAATTTTCCCTAATATAGGCTCCCTCCAATATTTATATAAATTAGTGTTAATTTCTCTAGCCTAGATCATTTATTTCCAAGATTAATTTCTTCTACACATTCACTAGAGTACCTGAGTCTTCCTATCTTAGAAAGTAGATTTTCTTTCATTTATTTTCTTCTGCATAGGTTCTTAAAGTCTTTTTAGCATAGTGTATATTTCCAATCCATAGATTTGCCCCCTTTCTTGATAACTTTACTTAATTAGTCTATTTTCATATATCTTAGATTAGTTTTCTTCAATAAATAATAGAATATTTTTAGAGTCATTCTCCTTGTTATTTCAATATAATAGCTTATCTTCTTATTTTTAATAGAATAAATTACCCTCATATAGCATAGATTGTCACCTAGCATAGTTGTCTGATTTTTTTTTAAATTTAATATAACCTCTGTCATACACTTTTGTTGCAACCCTTAACTTGCTATTTATGGAGTCATAGATAGTTATAGCTATGACAATCTAACCCAATATGGTTTTAGACCTATGGTCATCTATATCCATATGGCTAAATTCAAGGTCTTCTATCCCCCTTCTTTTTCTTCTGATCTATGGGTTTTTGTAGATTTGTATTTCTTTCTATCTTTCAGTTTGTTATTTCTTCCTATAATTAGTTTTTTTTCTTTAGGTTCTTCTTCATTTCAGATTCAAGCTTCCTTATTTTTCTTAGATTGCATGATTATTCAAATTTTATTTTTCAAAAGCATAGTTGCATTTACATTAAAAAAAAAGGAAAAGGAGAGCATTTTTAAAATTAGCATTTTTTTTCTTTTATCAAGCTTGATAGAACTTGTATTGCATACTATATTTAAGCATATTAAAAGCAATAAAACCCCCAAAAAAACTAAATCATACACATATTGCACATTGCATTCAAATCGACGAAGTTGGATTTCATCACCATCCATTGATTACAATCAAGGATGTTGGCTTTCGTATCCAGCCATTGATTGGCCCCCTAGAAATAATAGTGGCCATAATGAGTGGTTTTATGTATTTCATCACTGAGAAATACCCTACTCTTGAGACTATCTCAGAGTGGGTTAGGATTAGATACCCCTTTGTTCACAAGGTTTAGTAATCAGTGGACTCGTAGCTATCATTATTGTCTGAGCCTACATGAGGGTGGAGCAAAAGTTTGGTTAGATTGATAGTAGGACTTAGATAGTGTGACCTCTATTAGGAGGTTAATCTATTCCCTTATGATACACCAAGCCACAACTGCCATCCTAGAAAGCCTCTTAAACCATTTTTGTACTACTTGTAAGAGAAGTGGGCATAAACACAACCATTTAGATTGTATTCCACCATCCCATTTGTATTTATTAGGTTTAGAATCATAAAACACAAAATTAAAATAAAATAAAACAAAAATACCCAAAATCAAAAAAATATTTCAAAACATCTCACAAAAACATAAACCAAACATTAGCACATCAAAATAAGAACATCAAAACTACTATTTTTTATTTGATTGACTATTTGTATAGATAGAAAAGTTCACCTTAAATCCACATTCTAGAACATTTTCCTTAGGCCTATGATTTTAACTCAAATTTGAGCCCAATATCAAGCCTCAATGGACCAATCAAGTCAAACCTCCCATCCTTCAACTACTCCCCTAACTCATCAGGAGGAAGCATCTCCACCACCTCTTAGTAACTTGTCTAACAAAACCCATCATCACACCTCCAATCCACCTGAGACACAATAAATTGGACATGATCCAGGTGCTACATACCACCTCATCAATACCATCATTCTTGAATCTTCTAGTCCAAAGACTCCTGTGTCTTCAAAAAATCCCAACATTATGCTCATTGACCTCAATACCTCACATGCCCTCCATGGTGCTCCTTTTCCTCCACCTGATTCACCATAACCATATCTACCACCATTAAAAAAATTAGCCCACGTAGTCTCTTGCTTCCCAAGAGCAAAATTATTCTTGAATGACTCATCACCCCAATCCACCTCCCATATCTTTTATCGATCCTAATCCCACCCTTGATGTAATGGTTCCTAAAATTCTAGCTAATTTTTTCTCATTTGAAGGACCCAATACCCAACACAATGTGAGAAACATATAGGTATCCACTAATCCAAACCACCCATATTATTTCCATCATTCATTTTCATCACAAACTCACCTTACCTCAACAACACCATCCTACACAATACCCGATCCAAACCAACACTACTAGGCTTATGTCAATGTTGCATCCCATCTTCCTACATCTATTCTACCCACTTCTTTCCACTTCTCTAATTCACCCCAGCATACCAAAATCACCCCTTATTTCACAAATAATCCTACTATTCATAATTATAATCTTCCTCCTACCACTTCTTATCAATCATAATCTCCTTCCTTGCATGGTTGATCGAATTATTCCTCTATTCAACAAGTGCATACCAACCATTTTTAACAACCATATCCTTCATAATACCACATGAACATGCCCCAACAACCACCTAAAGTTCCAAACATTTCACCTCCCACATATTCCTAAGAATACTTCTTTGCACAATCTCCATTATAGGCTATCTATCCATCGATGGTATAGGTCTTGATGCCTCCCTTCAAAAATTTTATTGTGGGTAATTAAAACAACCATAAAAAACCTCCTCTAGACACTATCACATAATTATTACCAACTAGCCCATAACCATCATCAATCATCGTTCAATCCTTAACCACTACCCATAAATCCATACCTATCCACTTATCAGAAATACCAACCACAACCAAATCCACTTCAACAATCCAATAATCATTACCAAACCCATGTAGCTTCCATGTAGTCACCTCCATATTCCAAGGCATATAACCAACCTCCACCACATCAACAATACCAACAACCACTACCAAAAAACCCATAATAATCTCCTTAGAAACACCAACAACCACTGCCACAACACCCACAATAACTTCCTTAGTGATACCAAAAACCACCTCCACAACACCCACAATTACCACCACAACACCCACAAAAACCTCCTCAACAATACCAAAAACCACCTCCACAACACCCACAACCACCTTTCCAAAAAAACTAACATCCACATAAACAATACCAACTACCAACTCATCAACAATACTAGCCACCAACTCATCAACCATACCAATAACCAACTCATCAACAATACCAACCACCAACTCATAAACAATACCAATAACCAACCCATTAGCAATACCAACATCTATTCTATTACCCTCATCAATGCCAAGCATACCCACATAAGAACCATACCATCATGGTGCACCTTATTCAACCTCCTATGCTGCTTTGGACACATTTTAATTGTTTTCCAATAAGGTCAATAGTTTAGAACTACAAGTTTCCAACACTAGGTACCAAAAATTGACACTCAACTAGCTCCAAAATTACCCCATACATCCTTTAGTACTAGGACCACCATACCCTCCCTTGTTTTAAATGCCCAAATTTAACAAGTTTAAGGGAAAAGAAGATCCCCAAGAGCATATGAGCACATTCATCAGTGTTTGTTATCTTATCAATGAGATAGATTGATGGCGAGGTCAAGATTCAAAACACACCAGTCTCACAAATTGCAGTAAATTTCATTAATATGGTCTCTATTACAGTTTTTCTCAGCACACTTCCTCCTCCCAAATCCCGAACTCACCATCCCTCCTATTACAGATTTTCGGGTTTTTATCGAGGCCCCGATCCTCACAGCCTTCAATGCCCGCCTAACAAAAGTTTCAAATTCGGATTTTCCCCCTCTTCCTGGGTTTTCAAATTTTTGGTCATAAATGGGCCATCTGCCCGATCTACCAGGAAGCTCCCATTAATGGCTTCCCTGCACCGGCCGCTTTGTTCTGACCGTCCTCCGTACTGACGTCTTCTCCATAACTCCGTTCCTGCAGATGCTGCGTTTGCCAGAAATAATACCGTAAAATACGTGGCCTACACCTTCCTTGATTGATATCTTTGTTTTCTTTCCATCTGGCCGTGTCTCTTCCTTGTTGCAACTCAGTTGATGCACGTGTCTCCCACACTGTCCACGTGTCGAGTTGGTCTCGCCACGCTGTCCCTTTGTTTACCTTCGGCTGCTTCATACTTCTCCCCCTCCTTTCTTTTCTGTGCCTTCACTTTAATGATACCTTGCCATGCCTTTCGCTTGCCACGTGTCGGCTGTTTACTGGCCGCGATATCGCGACAGGTCACGAAATCGTGACCTGTCGCGATATCGCGACAGGACCTTCCTCTCTTGCCAAACTTCGAAAAGAGCCGCGATATCGCGACGTCGCGATATCGCGACAACTGAGGCTCCCCACCTTTGCAAAGTAGAACGGTCACGATATCACGACGTTCGAAGCTTTTCCCTTACGCCTTACCAAACCGTCGCGATATCGCGACGTCGCGATATCGCGACGTTCGAAGCTCTTCTTCTCCGCTCTAACAAACGGTCGCGATATCGCGACGAAAACTCGCTAGGCCAACTGCAGACTTTTCGGGTCGCGATTTCGTGACCCATTCTCCCCTTGCCATACACAACCTTCCAAGCCAAAATTTGCTCTACAAACCTTCCCCAATACTGAATTTTAAATAGATCAAAGTACAAAGAACTTAAAAGAACTGAAGAATATTACAAAGATGCAAGATTGTCCTACTGCCTCCGGATGCTCCTGCATCAGACACCCGGGGTAAATAAAGAAAAGTGATCCTCACTTTTAGGTTGTTAGAGGAAGACCCAGGCGGTCAACCTCCGTCTTAGACACCCAAGTTGCATCTTCAACAGGCCTGCCCTTCCACTTGATCAAATACTCAGTATACTGTTTATTCCTGGTTTTTCTGCCTTCACGGGTATCTAATACTTCTTCGGCCTTATCTGTGCTTGGAGCAGATGCTGGAAATTGCCATAATTCTGAACCTTGCACCTCTGTACCTTCTCCCTTATGATATTCCACTAAATCTGAAATATTAAAAATTGGTGAAATATCGAGCCAACTCGGCAATTCTACTTCGTATGCATTTCCTGACTCCCGCTTTCCCAGTATCTTGCATGGCCCAAACTTTTTCATCTTCAATTTATTGTAAGTCTTGGCAGGAAATCTCTCCTTCCTGAGATGCACCATAACCTCATCCCCAATCTTGAATTCCTTGAACCGCCGCTTCTGGTCTGCCCTTGTCTTATATTGACTGTTCCTTTTGGTAATTTGTCTTCTTACTTCCTCATGCAGACTTTTCATATGCTCTGCAAATTCCTCTGCCTCGGCACTACATTTTTCTCTTCTGTCCAACTTTCTTAGTTCAGACACATTCCTCGGGCTGTTTCCATATACTATCTGGAACGGAGATTTATTTGTGCTTTTATTAACTGAACTGTTATATGCAAACTCTGCTTGTGGTAAGACCAAATCCCATCCCTTGGGTTGATCCACTATCAAACATCTCAGTAAATTGCCCAGGCTTCTATTGACCACCTCTGTTTGCCCATCTGTCTGTGGATGGTATGCTGAACTGAATTTCAAGTCTGTCTTCAATTTCTTCCATAGAGTTCTCCAGAAATACCCAACAAACTTTGTATCTCTGTCTGAAACTATGCTCCTTGGTAGACCGTGAAGTCGTACCACTTCCTTGAAGAACAACCCAGCAATGTGAACTGCATCACTTGTCTTTTGGCAGGGAATAAAATGTGCCATTTTGGAGAACCGGTCCACCACCACAAATATTGAGTCATTTCCTCTCTGTGTTCTCGGCAATCCAAGAACAAAATCCATGCTTATGTCCTCCCACGGTCTCTCAGGCACAGGTAATGGCTGGTACAGCCCGGTATTTTGTTTTACACCCTTTGCCATCTGGCATATTCTGCAACCTTGCACAAACTTCCGCACATCTTGCTGAAGTTGTGGCCAGTAGTAATTTTCCTCAACCAAGGCAATGGTCTTATCCCGACCAAAATGCCCAGCCAATCCTCCGCTGTGCTTTTCTTTGATTAAATTCTCCCGCATAGAACTTCTGGGAATGCACAACTTACTACCCTTGAACAACATTCCGTCTTGGATTAAGAAATCCAACCATTTTGTTCTATCCATAGTAATAGGTCTCGAGCAAGCCTTCCAGGCTTCTGCAAAATCCGGATCTGCAGAGTACAGACCCTTCAGTTCTTCAAATCCCATTACTTCTACTGTCAATCTAGTCAGCAGAGTCTGCCTTCTGCTTAAGGCATCTGCAACTCTGTTTGACTTCCCACTTCTGTGTTTCAGCACAAAGGTATAACTTTGGAGGAACTCCACCCATTTCATGTGCCTTTGGTTCAGTTTTGTCTGACTGTTAATGTATTGCAAAGCCTGATGGTCAGTAAACAGTACAAACTCCTTTGGTAATAAATAATGTCTCCACTTTTTCGGGCCTGAACTATAGCATAAAATTCTTGATCATAGACTGAATACTTTTTCTGTGCATCATTTAACTTCTCACTGAAATAAGCAACTAGCTTGCCTCCTTGACTCAGTACAGCCCCTATTGCACTGCCACTGGCATCACAGTCCACCTGAAATACCTTGTTGAAGTCTGGAAGTGCCAAAATAGGCTGCTCGATAACTTTTCTTTTTAATGTATCAAAGCTCCTTTCAGCTCCTGATGTCCATTTGAACTCCTTTTTATCTCCCCTCATTGTCTCTGTGAGAGGTGCACAAATACTGCTGAAGTTCTTTATGAACTTCCTATAAAAACTGGCCAGACCATGGAATGACCTCACTTCTGTTGTGCTTCTTGGAGTAGGCCATTCAATGATAGCTCTCACCTTTTCGGGGTCCATCTTCAGACCTTCTACTGAGATTACAAACCCCAAGTATACCAATTCCTTCTTGACAAAATTACACTTTTTCAAATTTATTAATAATTGTTCTTCTCGCAGTTTTTCAAAGACTCTCCTGATATGCATCAGGTGTTCCTCCAGGGTCCGGCTAAATATCAATATATCATCTAAATAAACAATAACAAACTTTCCCAGAAATTCTTTCAGTACTTCATTCATCAGCCGCATGAAGGTACTTGGTGCATTGGACAGTCCAAAGGGCATGACCAACCACTCAAACAGGCCTTCTCTTGTCTTGAAGGTTGTCTTCCATTCATCCCCCTCTCGGATACGGATCTGATGATAACCACTTTTCAGGTCAATCTTTGTGAAGTACTCAGCTCCACTTAAACAGATCCATGATATCATCCATTCTTGGTAACGGGAATCAGTACTTAATAGTAATTTTGTTGATGGCCCGTGAATCCGTACACATCCTCCATTCTCCATCCTTCTTTGGCGCCAGCACTGCAGGTACTGCGCATGGACTCAAACTTTCCCGAATCAATCCCTTTTCTAATAATTCTTGGACCTGTCTATTTAACTCCTCAGTCTCTACAGGTGTCATCCTGTGTGCAGCTTTATTTGGCAGGCTTGATCCTGGTACTAAATCTATATGATGGCTAATTTTTCTCACAGGGGGTAAGCCCTCAGGCACATTGTCAGACACAATGTCTGGAAATTCCTCCAGCAGATTTAGAACTTCTACTGGGGTATCCCGGCATTCCTTCCCCCTAACTCTAGGGATTATTGCATAACATAAATGTTCATGCTTTAACCCGTTCAGAAACTCTCTCCCCTCAACTAAACAGACTCTGGAAATATTACATACCTTTTCATCTGCATCCTTCAAGGGCTTTAGTTTATGGCGTACACCATTCTTTGTCAATGAGTAGGTGTTGGCACGGCCATCATGTACTGCACTCCGGTCAAACTGCCAGGGTCTCCCCAGCAACATGTGGCAAGCATCCATGGGTAAGATGTCACACAGGACCTCATCACAATAATTCCCAATGTTAAATTTAACAGAACACTGCTCATTGACCAAAGCTCTGTGGTCCTTTTGTAACCATGCGACCCGGTATGGGTGTGGGTGTTTCTTCCTTTCTAATTGTAACTTTGTAACCATTTCCTCGAAACCAGGTTATCCGTGCTACCATTATCAATAATGATATTGCAAACCTTGCCCGCACATTTACATCTAGTGCGGAATAAACTTTTCCTCTGGTCTGTGTCCTTCTCCTCGTTCAACAGGACTCTTCTTACAACCATTGTTTCTCCTCTCTCCGCTTCTTCGGAATGCTCAGATTCAGCATCCTCCTCTGCCACAGCAGCTCTGGCTGGGCCCTCAGGCCTCTTGTTTGTTCTTTCTCGGTGTTGTGGACATTCAAATGCCCGGTGTCCTTCTTCACCACAGTGGAAACATGTTCCACGAAATACTCCCCTTCCAAACCCTCGTCCAGATCCACCCCGTCCTCTTGGGTAGCCGTTCTGATCTCGGGGCTGATAAACATCTTCTTCTTTTTGGTCCTCGGTTACTACTGGCTTCACCAGTCTTCTTCGGATCCTTGTACTTTTCTCCATTGGTCCTCCCACCAGTCCTTCCACCTCGGCCTCTTCCTCTTTGCTTGCCTTCAAACCGCCTGTTTAGCTTTTCTTCTACCTTCAAGGCAAATTGATAAGCATCCTCAATGGTGTTTACTCGAACCAGGCTCAGTTCTTCCTGGATACCAAGCCTCAACCCATTAATGTAGCGGGCTACTTTCTCTTTATTTGCCTCTAAATGCCCTGTTCTAATAGAAATTTTGTAAAATTCTTCAGTGTACTCTTGGACAGTTTTGTTTGTCTGTCTCAAGCTCTACATTTTTCTTAGCAGATCCAACTCGTAATCTGTCGGGATGAACTGTCTTTTAAGCTTCTCCACCATTCTATCCCATCTTGTTATTCTCTCTTTCCCTCTTCTGTTTCTCTCCAACTGTATTCCCCTCCACCAAATGCTGGCATGACCCTTTAACTTGGTCTTAGCAAATCTGACCCGGTTAGGGTCTTCAATCTCCTCATACTCGAAATATTCCTCTAAATCATTTATCCAGTCAATCACTTCTTCTGGATTCAGATTTCCCGAGTAGGTAGATACCTCCATTTTTGGCTGTTTTCCAATCTGAGAGATGGCCCTATACAACCGGGCTTGAGCAGGATCCACAACTTCTTCTTCTTCCTCAAACTGGTCTTCTTCCTCAACTTCGTCTTCACTTTCCTCATCCCCTCCGGGTTCGCGTCTTCTGCGTAACTCTGCTTGTAGGGCTTGAACTTGCCTTTGCAAGGCCCGGAAGTCTTCGGCCGGCACTACATTTCCTGCTCCGCCACGGTTCCTTCGTGGAGGCATGATATTTTCTCTGTATTATTTTTTTTTTTAGAATTCTTCCACAGATCCTGGTGCAACTGCCTCTCTCCGGCGATCTGTTACACGCTCAGGAGCTCCCGCTCTGATACCACTTGATGGCGAGGTCAAGATTCAAAACACACCAGTCTCACAAATTGCAGTAAATTTCATTAATATGGTCTCTGTTACAGTTTTTCTCAGCACACTTCCTCCTCCCAAATCCCGAACTCACCATCCCTCCTATTACAGATTTTCGGGTTTTTATCGAGGCCCCGATCCTCACAGCCTTCAATGCCCGCCTAACAAAAGTTTCAAATTCGGATTTTCCCCCTCTTCCTGGGTTTTCAAATTTTTGGTCATAAATGGGCCATCTGCCCGATCTACCAGGAAGCTCCCATTAATGGCTTCCCTGCACCGGCCGCTTTGTTCTGACCGTCCTTCGTACTGACGTCTTCTCCATAACTCCGTTCCTGCAGATGCTGCGTTTGCCAGAAATAATACCGTAAAATACGTGGCCTACACCTTCCTTGATTGATATCTTTGTTTTCTTTCCATCTGGCCGTGTCTCTTCCTTGTTGCAACTCAGTTGATGCACGTGTCTCCCACACTGTCCACGTGTCGAGTTGGTCTCGCCACGCTGTCCCTTTGTTTACCTTCGGCTGCTTCATACTTCTCCCCCTCCTTTCTTTTCTGTGCCTTCACTTTAATGATACCTTGCCATGCCTTTCGCTTGCCACGTGTCGGCTGTTTACTGGCCGCGATATCGCGACAGGTCACGAAATCGTGACCTGTCGCGATATCGCGACAGGACCTTCCTCTCTTGCCAAACTTCGAAAAGAGCCGCGATATCGTGACGTCGCGATATCGCGACGTCGCGATATCACGACAACTGAGGCTCCCCACCTTTGCAAAGTAGAACGGTCGCGATATCGCGACGTCGCGATATCGCGACGTCGCGATATCGCGACGTTCGAAGCTCTTCCCTTACGCCTTACCAAACCGTCGTGATATCGCGACGTCGCGATATCGCGACGTTCGAAGCTCTTCTTCTCCGCTCTAACAAACGGTCGCGATATCGCGACGAAAACTCGCTAGGCCAACTGCAGACTTTTCGGGTCGCGATTTCGCGACCCATTCTCCCCTTGCCATACACAACCTTCCAAGCCAAAATTTGCTCTACAAACCTTCCCCAATACTGAATTTTAAATAGATCAAAGTACAAAGAACTTAGAAAAAAAAGAACTGAAGAATATTACAAAGATGCAAGATTGTCCTACTGCCTCCGGATGCTCCTGCATCATAGACCCCCTCATGCTCTAAAAATTTCTATTATCCCTTAGGGAAGGAGCCTTGGATTGGTATAATAACTTTCCTAGGCATAGCCTTTACAATTTTGAATAGTTGGCCAATCATTTTTTGGAACAATTTCCCCCAATGTCAAAAAGAAAACCATACTGATTGATTTTTACAATCTTCATCAATTTGATGATGAACCTATCTTGGATTATGGCACTCTATGGAGATCTATGATAACAAGACTATCCTTTTTTCTCCCCACCACTGAGCTAACTTGATTATTTACAAGGAGTTGTTCAAAATTCATATTTTTTTTGTTACAACTCTAGTAATATTGCACAATTGAGGAAGCTCTAGTGCAAGCCAAAACCATTTAAGACATTAAAATAAAATAGGGAGAAATCAAGCTTAAAAATAAAGAGTAGCCAAACAATAACTTTAATGGTACCTCTAATATCAATATAAGCCCAATCAAGTCAACCAAGTGGTGTTGAGTAGCCCAACTATGTCTAATAAACAACCTCAGCAACCTCCATCTCAACAAAATCCACCTCCTTAGAAAGCTCCACCTCAACCATCTTTATACCTACCTAAAAAACCCATATATCATGCCACACCACCTTTAGTTCAACTTCAAAACCCCCACCACAAACAGATAAATACCCCAGGTGCCTTGCTAGGTCCCCTTGCAATTTCACACCACTTTCCAGGTCTTATTTAGTCATTTTTCAAAAACTTTATGAGGCACAAGAAATTTTCTTACTAAAAATAATACCATAGGATCCAAATATGCCTAAAACTAGATCATATAAAAAATATCACTACCATATTTACCATTGGTAAAAGAGCCAAACATTAATGATGGTATCCAATTTAAGCATCTAGTACATGATATTATAAAAAATGAGGCTATTTCTATTGATAGTCCTCTTGCTCCTCCTAATTAGAACCTAAGAATTTATTGTAACCCCCTACTACAACATGTGATAACTCAACAAATTCATGAGACATCAACTTCCACCACCCCTCCCAATCAATTCAATCACCTTAGCAGTGTCCCACATCAATAATTTTTGTGGAGATGATCCATGTTGTTACTCAAAATTAATGATGTCATGATTGACTAATGCAATCAAGTGGTTCCCCCATCATGCATTCATCTTCTTCTTTTCCACCTCCATCGGTGTAGGCCATGCCCTTTCCTCCATGACCAGTCATATCTTTGATGAATTGCCTCATGCACAACCTCAAGATTGCATCAACCAAACTTTTAATCTATGATCTTATTCATCAATTACCCCCACATCGAGAAGCATTGATGAACATATTGAAATCCATTGACCTCCAAAATCAATATTCAAATGCTTTTGCAAACTTTTTGAGCAACATAAAAACTTGCATGGAATCTTCAATTACCTTCTACGATTATGAAATTAAAACTTTACCAGTAGAAGTACCCGATCCTCCATTGCATATTATGGCTCACATAGACAAAAAACCTTTAAAATGAGTTTTGGTTGATACCATATCTTCAATAAACATCATCACTTTTGTTGCCCTCCAACATCTCAACCTACCACCTTCCCACATCGTTGCCTCCATATTTACTCTATGGGCTTTCAATGATACCTTATGCTCAACACTTGGGATGATTGTTCTACCTATTCAAGTAGGGGTGAAAATTATCCATACTTTATATCATATCCTTGAAGGTGAAATGCAATATAATGTATTTCTTGGAATACCATGAATTTAAGATATGTGATGCATCTCCTCAACATTGCATCATTACCTCAAATATGTTCACAAGGATCATATATAGTGTATTCCCATTGATAATGAACCTTTCAAGTACTATCACATGATTTTCAACCTATACTAGCTTTCCATACCTTCCATGCATATGTACCTAAATCAAATCCTTAGCCAATTTCCCCTTATTTTACCTCATCTCCCCCCTCACCAATCACCCATACACCTACCTATGTCACCCCTCCTAATCCACATCACATTCCCATTTCTCCACCCCTAGCTCACTACCCTACCCTTATCACTTCATACTATCCCCATACATCATCATCACCTTCACCTTATTACCCATGACCCCCTCCTTCCATTCATCCTCCTAACACCTAGAAAAATCAATCCCATCCTAGCAAACTATCTTCTTCACATAGTACCTCTTTCTGACCTCACATGCCTTCATGCCCTCCACAAACATTCAACCTTCCTCAAACCCCACTCTTCTACCTACACCTCTGTATCCTCCACTTCACCTATCAACCATTCCATTCATTCATCATCCCTAACCACCCTCTCCTACTTTGACATATCTCCCATCCATTTCTATCCACACTGGCTAACACTCCCTCTGCCCCCACATTAGGGTACCAAAGCACTCTCCCTTCCATGTAACCTAATTCATTACCTCAATCTATCATCATATAAGTTACCACAACTTCCATGTTGACTTCCACCAATTCCTCCCCCATCGTAGAAATCCAAGCCACTTCTTCCTCCATGCAGTTTGAACAACCACCTCCTCTAAATTCATCCACCATAGGCTCATCCATATTGAGCACCATGAATATAATACACATTGATCCATTTTTATTTGTAGCATTATACCATTTTATAGAGGGTGTCAAAACATTTCCTACATCCACTTCTCAACCTACATAGGTTGTAGTTCATATGAGCAATCCTAGTATAGGTGAATATTTAGTACATAACATCACATTCATACCTCCAATTATAGAATAAATTAAGTATTTTGGCCATCTATACATAGGTACCATTATTCTTATGGTTCTTGCCTCCAATTCTATCAATTTTATGTACACTAGAGTTGATACCTTATCCAATGTACCACTTGATAAGGCACTCAAACATCCATTTTTTGGTAAGGCAATTTTTCAAATCCTTCCCTTGGTATAAGATATTTTAAATGCTTTTATTGGAGAGAATTTTGTCTTGGTTGATATGAGTAGGTATCTTGTAACATCATAGAAATTCATTATAAAACCCTAAAAATAAATTTGGACTAGGGTATGATAACCATTCTTCACTCATCCTCCTCGAGGATGATTTTTAACTCATCAACCTTGATCCCAAAGAGGATATAGATGATGAGTATAGTGATCGCTAGTATTGTCATCTACCACTTGAATTCTCTTTCCAATTTTCCACCATTTACATCATGTCATTTGATACCTTAGAAGATGAATTTGATAAAATATTCAAGGCATTATCAATTTTCTCTCTTAGTTTTGATGCAGACTCTTCCTCCATAGTTCCCCTCACTAAGTTTTTATATTATTATGACATTTACCTACATCTATTCTCCATTCCACTTCCCATATTTCCTATGCTCCTTCTATTGGATAATTTGAACATACCCATGCATTACCCACCTCCATCATTTACACCCCAATAGACCTTGCATCCACCCATTGTAGACCAACTCCTTCCTTGTGAGCATGCCCTTGGGAACTCTACATTTAATCCCAAAAACCCCCACTTCCACAAATCCACAATATTTCCATTGACCTATTCACACCTCTCCATGATCCAAATGATCTATCACATTTCCTCAACATTGAACTCAATATTATTGACTTTGAGAATATTTTATCTCCACCTTTCCCCTTATATTTTCATCCTTTTGGCTAGATCCTCCATCAATCAAATTGTTATCTTCTATCGCCCTCATATATTTATTCATCTTCTCTTTATAACATTGATATAAATGACACTTAACCATATTTTTTTAAAACATCATTGATGAAATCCATTTTATTCCTACTCCACATTAACTAGAGGAGGGTTCCACATGCTCATTGAGGATACCATTGAAATAGACCTCAGCACCAATCCAAACGATCCCCAAATAATTAAACTTAGAAATAAAATTTTCCTTAAAGAATGAGAATATTTTATCACCCTTCTCACCAAGTACAAACAAGCTTTTTAATGATCTTATAGGAATATGGTAAGCCTTGATCCCAATTTAGTGATTCACAATCTTATTCTGAGCCCCAATGCCAAACTAGTAAAATAAAAATTATAAAAGCTTCATCCTACCGTAGCCCTCATAATTAAAGAGGAATTACAAAAATTGCTAGATGTGGAATTTATTCAACCCATTGACTACCCTAATTGGATTTCAAATATGGTACCCATTGGTAAACCCAATGGTGGGGTATGCATTTGCACTTATTTTCATGACCTAAAAAAGCATGTCCTAAAGATGATTTTCCACTTCCAAACATTGATACACTAATAAATTCTACCACTGGCCACAAAATTCTCTGCCTAATGAATGTTTTTTTGGGATATAACCAAATTTGAGTTAGTCCTGATGACCAACATAAGATAAATTTTACAATGCCTTGGGGAAAATTTTTCTACAAAGTCATGCCATTCAATCTAAAAATTGTAGGTGCTACATACCAACATGTCATGACTTATATATTCCATGATTATATGCATAAAATAGTTTAATATTATGTATATGACCTCTTTTCCAAATCAAAAACTCATCATGAGTATGCCAACATTTTGTGTAAAGTTTTTGATCGATTACTCAAACATAATGTGAGCCTCAACAAAAGAAGTGTGTCTTTGGTATCACATTAGGAAAACTTTTAGGAATTATAGTCTCCAATCAAGGCATAAAAGTTAACCCCAACAAAGTTAAATTAATCATTGAGTTGCCACCCCCTACAAATATGAAAGAAATACACAACTTGCAAGGAAATATCCAAGCGATTCATCGATTTATTGTTTAGTTATTAGACAATTGCAAGGTTTTCAACCATATATTGAAAAATGGGGTTATCTTTGCATGGATACAAGAGTTTCAATATGATTTTGATACCATTAAGAAATATCTCGTATCACCACCTATGTTTTCACCACCTCGACCAAGTGTTCCATTTCATTTATATATATCTACCATTGATTTTACCATTGGCACCATGCTGGCACAAAAGAACAAATCCAACAGAGAATAGACCATATATTATATAAGTTGTATGTTGGTAAGTTATGAGGCAAAATATGCATATGTGGAGAACCTATACCTAGTTATTTTTGCAACTAAAAAACTTTGATACTACATGATAAGTCATACCACCTATGTAATATCTAAAGAAAACCCACTTTGTTATATGACGAGCCATAATTATACTAACAACAGAACCTCTAAATAGATAATGCTCTTTATGAAATTTGATGTCAAATTCATTAGCTATAAATCCATAAAAGGTGAGGTAATTATCGACCAACTTATTGAAGCTCCACTTCTATAAGACAAACCACTCATAATCAAGCTACCTAATGATTTCATCTTCAATATTAGAGAGCAATAAGAACATGTCAAACCTAAGGATGATGTTGATTTTATCCTGTTCTTTTATGGTTCCAATTGCAAACAAAGGAGAGGTGTAGGAGTTGTTTTCTTCATGTCTTAAGGAGCTCCTATGCCCTTTTCATTCACACTCAACTTACCTTGTACTAATAATAAAGTAAAATACGAAGTCATCATCTCGAGACTCTATATGGTTGTTCCTTGCACATAAAATGGATCAGAATATTTTGTGATTCCCAACTCATTGTTAATCAAGTTAAGGGGATCTATAATGTAATGCCCAATTTTGAAGTCATACAAGCATATTGTTGATAAGTTATTGATTCACTTTGAATGGTTTGATATTGAAAATATACTAAGGTCAACTAATCATTTCATATATACTATGGCCTCTCTCATATCCCTCATCCCATAATATTAATTTTATACCACCACACATGTCAAGGTCCTCACACTTTCTCAATAATCTATTGAATGTGATTCTTTCTAGACTGAAGGGGATATTAATTTTGTTCAAAAATAGCCATACCATGATGGCTTCTCACAAATAAAGGATTTCATAAAGTTAGGTACTCTTTCTACATACTTATATTGAGCTATTAAATGCACTTTAAAACAAAAAATAGCTTGATACATTCTTGTAGGGGATATTATTTATCATCATATATATGATGGTGTTCTCCTTCATTATCTTGAACCTCAAGAGATAAATTGGGTTATATATCAAGCTCATGATGGTACTTGTGGTGGTCATTTTAGTGGGATGGCCATTGCAAAGCGTATTTTGTGCATGGGTATTATTGGCCCACCATAGAACATGATTGTTGTGCATATGTCAAGAAATATCCTAAATGCCAACATCATGCCAATTTAATCCGTGTACCATCATAAGTGTTGCAACCAATCCAGTAATTTTTTTTAATGAGATCTTGATCTTGTAGGAAAAATATCTCCTCCTTCCTCAAGGTACCATACATTTATCATCATAGTTACCGAGTATTTCACTAAATGGATCGATGCCATCCCTCTCACAAACACAACATGATCACGAATTATGGAGTTCATACTCCATTACATTATTTATCACTTTGATATACCATCAAAAATTATTTTTGGAAATGGTCACCCTTTAAAGAATAAGGATGTTCAAAAAATTTGTAATAAATATAACATTCAACATATTTGCTTGACACCTTACTATCCCCAAAGCAATAGACAAGCTAAGGCCATCAACAAAACTATTGTTGTCATTCTAAAGAAAATAATCAATGAGAATCATAAATATTGGTACCTCCAACTCCCATTGGAATTATGGAGTCATGGACTTATCAAATGAGTATTCATACGTCAATGAGGGAAACCCCATTTTATTTAGTCTATGGTGGTAAAGCCATCATTCCCCTTGAGCTTGATATCTCATCACTATGCATATCTTTGCAAGAATTCATTGATGATGATACCATGTGACAAGCACAACTTGATCAATTAAACATTCTTGATGAATGATGAATCAATGCACTTGAGCATATTCATGTATACCATAATAGGGTTAAACATGTCTATAATAACAAATTTCATCCTTGTGAATTTTGAGTTGTTGATCTCGTCCTTAAAGAAAACCAGCAAAATTCAAGTCTTCCTTCTCACTTTCGCAACAAGTTTGTTGCCAACTGGCTTGGTCTATTCATTATCACACAAGGGTTTAGATCTGAGGCCTACAATATTGCCACTCTTGAGAAATTTGAGGAATTTTAACCCATCAATATGCTTCATTTGCATACCTTTTATGCCTAGCTCTTAGCTAGCCCTTGTATAAAAAAATCAAAATCATCAAAAAAAAAAAAAAAAACAAAAATCATAAAAAAACAAAATAAAATAAAATAACATCAAAAACCAAAAAAATCAAAATCATTAAAAAAAAAAACATAAAAAAAAAAAAAATCATCAAAAATTCAAAAAAATAAAATAAAAATAGAAAACATAAAAAATATAAAAATTCAAAAAAATAAAAATCATCAAAACTCCAAAATGTTATTCAAAAAAATAAAAATCATCAAAACTCCAAAATTCTTCATTCTTATCCAACCAATAATACTTTGGTTATCGTTCGACTCATGCATTCATATTTTTTGTTAGGATGGATTTTTTTGCATTAATCAAGGGTGTCTTCCTTGTGGTAGGTATCCTACCTTATTTTATATATTTTTTCCTATATGAATTTTTACTACATTTGCTACCCACCATCCTTATGTCCATTCACACCACCTATGTGACACCTTATCTCTTTCAAGTCTTTGGTTCGAAGAAGCTTTAGGTTCTTTCGATCGTTCAACTAAACCCAATGTCTTAATCAACCTCCATTGAATGTCATTAACTCTTTAGTGGTACAAGTATTCTTGGTTACCTCAGGTTATCTCTTCGACCATGCACATATATCACATATTAATAAACTTTTGAGTCTAGAGAATATGAAACCATGCATAGACTTAAGCCATAAAGTGAATTGTTTCCCACCTATCCTATTATTTGCATTATCTAAACCTTGAGGATAGACAAAATGATAAGTTAAACTCACATAAAAAATAGAAAGATACACAAAAAGAGCATGGCAAAAAAAGAGTGTTAAAGCTTGGATCCCTAATATCCTCAAGTCTAACATAACAAGGATAATCTCCATCAGGGCTATAAATTCCTAACTGATAGTGGAGTGTGTCTTACAATTGATGACATATATTTCATATTAGCGACCTTATTTTGTATAGACCTATGTACACTTGCATATGAGCTAGATTATAATGTCTTAAGTCACAATTGGCCAGTCTAAAATCATTTAAAATTAGAAATGAACATCATTACACACATGTTGATATTTACAAATCTTGAATAACTTGGCTAGTATTAGTATATTCAAGTGTCTATTTTATTAATAGATGAGTTTGATTGATGTCACTAAGGTGTTTGAGCTTCTAAAAATCACTTTTAGATTATTCCTCCCTATAATACAAAAAAATATAAGTTATGTCACTTTTATCTCCATAATGTACCCATCTTTTGCATCCATTTTATGTCATCCACATCCATTCACTCTCATTCATTCCACATATATATGTTAGTACCATTGTGTTGACACCCTTGATTAATAAATCACAATCATGAGTAGTGATACGTGTCTAAGTATTTTTTGAATGATAATCAAACAAGTATGCACATAACTATTTCATCCATGACACTCATTAGCATTTAATCATTGCACAAATCATACCATCACATCACAATCACACACAAGGAACACAAACATAAATATAATGCATCATATGTATATATAAGTATAAAAAATAAAACTACATATCGCATCTTACCCACATACTACATATATCTCTACTCTTAGGCTCATCACCATAACCAAAATATGTACAATACAATGCACAAAACTCATACATCATTCCATACACACACTCACTGTCCATCCAAACTACTCTCGTCACTACCATCGGCCTAGTCTCCTCATGACTACCCACTACTATTCCCATGTTGTTGACTCTCTCCATGAGATATCCCTACTTTGGATGCCTAGGAGGTCGTCACCCATACAAACCAAGAAATAGGTGGTGCAATTGAAGGACCACTTGAAGCTCCAATCCTCTAGCTTTGATATGACTATGATAACAATGATAGTTAAGGTATTACTATATCATTTATTAGTAATGTGTTCTCTAGTAACCTCATCTTATCCCTCTCTTGCTCCAAATGGGTCATAAATAATCCTACCCTCTAACTCCCCATAGTTCCCTATGTTTGTTCATCCCTCAATGCATCCTCATGTACCTCCTCCCTTCCTCACATTGCACCACCCTCCAAATTAAGCTAAAAATACTAGCTCCTAAACCATAGGTTATAATCTGGTGTTATGCCAACATCCTTGATATCCATAACTATCATCACCACATCCACATATGCACCAACTGGATCATATTATAGATCGATGGCTACCTCATTCTATTGTTATTAATACACCACAACTGGTAGAGGAATACTTTGTGGTACTCCAAATTGTTGCAACACACTAGCATACTAGAAAAAATTGTACTCTATACTATGGAAAACTATCACCCATCTCCCCTGATGCACTCATGCCATGTCCTCCCCATTATCCCTCCAAATTGAACCTCCCTTCCATGGTCTCCATATCACATCCCTTGGTCACAATTATGCAAAAAACCCTGCATAGGGAGCCACTATCCCTAAAAAATCTTAGCTTCTACTCCCTTCTTGGTACTTACACCATATCATGGTATAAGATACATGAACACCCATGTCTCTATGTGATAGTTAAGGTAATCCCTCCGATCATCCAACTTAAAAGTTCTCTCATACCCACACTTGTAGAAATAATCTACAACCTAACCCAAACCTATTGCACCATCATACCTCATATAGCTCCTTATATGTCTGATATAGTAGTATCAGATCCCATGCCATCACCCTGGGCTACTCTATCAAGTCCTCTACCAATCCTATAAGGTTCTATGGGAACTAGGAACCTGATGAATCTAGTAATACAATGTTGGAGATCAACATCATAACAATGGTATGCCTCATCATCATCCATTATCCTCGATAATGCCTATCGAACTCCATCCTATCACTCTCCACATCAATACCCTACCACCATATCCCATATACCCATTGTAGCATTGTGTCCCTCTGAGTAGTGGGTGTTGTCTGAATCCTATCACCCTCCATTAGTAGCCAAAAAATATGATACACATCCTCTAATATGATCATGATTTCTCTAGTTAGCATATGAAACGTACAGGTATTTGGATCCTACATATCTACCAGTGTTATCAAATAGATATGGTTCACATACATATTCACTAATGTGGTTGCCCCCTACAATATAATAGCCTCAAGACACTCCCAATCCTCTATTAATAGTTATTGTTGTACCTTTTAGAGAATATATTTGAACCAATGCCTTGGTCTCAGTAATCTTCACTGCATGATAAACAATCACACAAACATAAACACCATTTCCTCCATTAAAAAATTGCATCCACACCATGATCGTTCAATATCTGGATGACCACATACTATAGTCATCCTATATTTGAATGACCACATACCACAATAATTCGATACCTGGATGACCACATACAACCATTGTTAAACTATAAAATAGTTGCAAAAACCATTCCCACTCATAAAAAATGATCGCAATCATTCAAATTCCAAAAAAATCATCACAATCATAAAAAAAACACAAAAAACAAATAAACAATCTTCATTCAAAAGAACTAAGAAAGGATACACCATGTTACTTACTGGTCTTTCACTCCTACCAACTCTATCCACTCTACCTCTTGATGTCATTTTATCAGTTTCACTCAACAATCAGTAAGACCTCCATGTCAAATTTTCCCTCACTTGCCTCACTCTCCCCTTGTTCCTCATTGCCAATGGTGAAAATGACTCCCCATGTGTTCAAATTTTCTTTTTATAGTTTTTGGCATGCAATCGTCTTAAATATTTTCATTGTGTGATCATCCCAAATAGTTCGTAGTTTTAACCGTCTGATATGACCAAGGATTAAAAAAAGCAAAATAAATTTTTTCACACCTACCAAATTTTATCAGTTTGATATAGTCCCTCTATATTCAACTGACTCATCACTATCATCCATTTTGTCTTCCACCTACTCACTACTTGAGGGGGTATACAAAGCCTACACTATTTTTTCTCAAACAAGATCAATACCCGATCATCCATTTTGGACTTGTTTTTGTTCAAGATCCTTGTCGATTACTATCACACACCCTACTTTATCGGGTCTAAATGCAAGATTTCTCTTCTCTACACAAACTCTAATCAAATTCAAGTGGCTATGAATCAAGTTAATGTTTGTAATATCTATGCTACAATCGAAGTGGCAAATCTAACTAACCATTTATGGTCAATTATAGCATCATGTGAACACTTACCACATGATTGGTTTATTTTCCAAAACCAAGGTACTCATCAATTTGTTAACAACAAGGTTCAAAGATATTCATCACTTCCATCACTAGGGTATCCCAAATTGTCCTTGATTTGGGGTAATCTTACATCACCCTCTTCAAATCGAAAGTCATTTTCATCATTCACTCACCATCGCCATTATCCATTATCAATCCAGCAACATGAGTCATTTATTTTTGCATCGCATTACATTTTCATGTAACAAGATACAAAAAGGGGTATTTGTATACACTAAAACCAAGAAAATTTAATGATAATTAATTAATTAAAATTAATTAGTATACATCCATTTAATACTAATTAATTAATTAAAATTAATTAGTATTCCTCTACCTAAATGTTAATTAATTAACTACACCTAGGCTATCCACTTCCACCCCCTAAAAACATACCCATATCTCTAGCCCATAGACATTACGAGAGTGTTCCCATTTTCTATTCCATGTGCACATCATACCCTAGTTTACTCCAGTTTTAACTCACATTACTCCCTGCAGATTATGTATGGATGAAGATTTCCCTCACCCATAAATAGTCTCTAGTGTAATCAAGTTTCAAATCACCTTCCCCCCATCTATATTATGTATGGGTGAATATTACCCTCACCTAGAAATAGTCTCCAATCTAATCCAGTCCAACTCACCTTCCCCATCCTGATTTATTATGGGTGAATACTATCCTCACCCAAAAATGATCTCCACTTCACTTCAATTCTATGTCACCAAATCTCATGCAAGTCAGCTGGCACTTAAAATACAAGATATTTTTTTACCAAAAATAATTAAAAATAATGGGATAATACCCTTTAATTCAGTTCCATATTCCATGCAAGTTAATTGCCACTTAAATGGATGAATGCTTATCCATTTAAAAATAAATAAATGATAAAAAATGTATATGCTATTGTTTAAAATTCTTAACTAATTTTTAGCATGTTCGTCTTTGGGTGTCCACTCGAGTGGAGGAAATTATTAGATTTTATATTCATTATTGCATGCATATCACTTGAATGCTACCACCCTCCATAATTAAAAATCTATAAATATAACCCCTCTTCCTCCATTGAGCATGAGGATGGTATATACACACAAGCACTATCAAAACCTCAAGCAAATATTACATTAAGAACCTTAGCTATCATTTATAACCATACTTTTCCCTTGCCTTCACTCCTCCATGAGATCCACACAAGTCCCTTCTATGCTCGCATCACATTTCTAAAACCACATGCTATTCGACCATCACTTCAATCTTGGATCAAGACCAAAGACTGATCCCACCTATATGTAGTTCCAAAAGTAGTTTTTATAGATTTTATATAACATAGGTCTTGGACATCTAACCTTGGAAAACCATCTATCATAGACATCCTACCTCAAACAACCTCTAAAAATAATTATCAGCCCATTAGAAGATCAAGAACCAGAAGCAATGCATGTGCAAAAATCAACAATAGTTCAAAGAATCGCAACAACAACAAGGTAAGAAAGGTAAGTGATTCTATCCATTTACATTTTAGTATTTATTTTGGAACATTTTGCAAAGCACTATTACAAGTTTTCTAAATAGTAAGTTATTGCCTTTTCAAATTTAGGCCTCATCTCGAGAGGCCCTCTAGGTTTTATTAACTATTGTCTAGTGAGCTTGTGTGTAGGTATTTTTTAGTGATAGAAGACAACAAAAGATAATGATGGTCACTAAAAACCCACCTCAACACATCTCCAACACATCTAGTTGTGGTTATTGAAAACCCACCTCAACACAACTCCATCACATCTAGCGGTGGTAACTAAAAGCCACCTCAATAGAGCTCTAGCACATCTAATGGTGGTAATTGAAAACCCACCCATCAAATATTGTGGCATAAGAAGACCAATTGCACCATTTATTACTTTCTTTGTAAAAAGGATCAATTCCCTATATTATTTGATGTAGTATTTGTAAAATCCCCATGAGGATTTACTTGTATTTAAGAAACTAGCAAAAATAATCATTTCATTGCTTTCTCTTTTCACTTTATTTGCGATGGTGCATCTTTCTTGCATCTAAACCTGGAGATATTATCATTCAGATTGTACATCATTTCATTTTTATGGTATCTTTTTCTCGATGGTCAATTTCCTCACCCACCCATGAGAGTACCTGGTCCTATAAGCACACATAACATCAATAGTACCATATTCTTATAAAGTATAATTAAATAATAATTTCAATTAGACATCCATATTGCAAATATTACTAAGCATTGAAACAACCAATAAATACATAGTGCATCTCATAAATGAGTCCCACCAAGGTGGGTCATGATATACTACCCGCCTTGGACTAAATACAATCATATGTGTTTTTCTACCATAAAAATTACATATCATTTTGATGCAAATAAGGAAAATATATTTTCATCTCATCCTCTTTTTCCCAAGTGGCACTTTTCTCAAAAAAAATGGTCTTTTTGGACCTTGCACTATTCTAGAGTTCATTTTCTCATCATTTTGGAATGAAATTCTAGAATCTTCATTGGTTTCATCTCAATGATTGAAGGATATTCCATCTGCAATTTTGAAATATTTCATACATAATTATTAAGATCAACAATGTACTTCCTAAGTAGGGATATATGGAAAGTGTTGTGAATATTTAATAGGTTGGGTGGCAAGGAGAGTTTGTAAGCTACTAGACTTATCCTCTCAATTTTTGGAATATATTACATTATTTAGTTCTTACTAATGTACCATCATGGGTACATATTTAGATTAGGATTTTATTATAATTTAAGTAGTTGATTAAAGCAATGTAATAAATGCACAAGTGTTAGAAATGTGCAATGATGTTATTGTGAATGTAATCCACATGTACATGAGTCCTTATAATATAATAGTTAGGTGTCATAGGAATGTTGAAGGCAAAGAGGTATATCTATTTATAAATAGGTTTTCATAGAATATAAAATATAGAGGATTTTGGAGTTCATAGGTGAGATTAGTAGTAGTTACAACGTAGAGCATTTTTACAAAATGGAGAGGTAGTTACCTCCATTGCATAGCATTATATATTTTCATGAACTTTCATTAATAGCTATTTATTGAGTACTTTCAAAATTTTATTATCATATTTTCATGCATATTAGTTAGCCATTATCATAGTTATAATATTTCATACTTATTTCTATACTTGTGGTTGCATTTCCTTTAAGTTTATAGCTTCAAAATCTAATAGTGATATTAGAGCACTAGGTAGATCGATAGGAAATAGAGAGATTCAAGAGAGATTGAGAGGAGATTACAAATATTATTTTTAGAATATATAAAATTGTATTTGGCTAGATTTTTTCCATAGAGTTGCAAAAAAACTTGTGAATACAAGAACTCATCATTGAATCTACTAGATTGACAAATAAACTAGAGAAGACTATTTTATATAGACTTATAGAAAATCATATTATCATTTCCTATTACTTTGTTGCAGAAAAAGGAGATTCAAAGAAAGTTGGGAAGCTTCCTACAAGATCTAGAAAGAATATCTTCTTTGGAATAAATCCATTTCCTGAAGAAACAAGTTAGAGATTGAAGATTTGGAGGCCTGATAAAAAGGTCTTATTGCAATATTTGCACATTGAAGACTCCAAGTTGGAGATTGAGAAGATATCTAGAGGCCAAGGAAGCCACATAAAATATTTCAAATCAAGGATTAATTCCTATAAAGAAGACCTCATTAAATATAGAATAGAATCCAAGAGAAGAGTATTGATGAAGACAGGATATTGGAGATCTCCATGGAAGATTAAAAATTTCACATTAAAGAAGAGACCCATGGGAGGTCCTATTAATGAAATTCCATATTTGGAATATTATGGATAGAGAAGGACTAGAAAAAATCTTATTGCATATTTTAGTAGATTTAAGATATCCAAGAAGGAGATCTCATTGTAAAACTTCCATAGTAGAATATTGAAGAAAAGGTCTCATTGGAAAGACCAAAGTTGCAAGAGTGAAGACCCTAGAGAAGAGGTCTCAAGGAGAAGGCTTGGAGAGCCTCATTGAAGGATACTTGAAGAAGTCCATTGGAAAATATTTGAGGAGAACTCAAGGAGAAGTTTCTGATAAATAAATTGGGATAATTATCATCATCCTACAACAAGCCCAAGAGAGAAGGATTTTGCAAGAAGGTTGTCAAATTTTTAAAGAGAATAGTAATGACATCAAGATATAATATTGATAAGAAGGCCATTAGATAAACCAATTTTGAAGTTACAATTCAAAAAGAAGGTTCAAGGAGAAAGGAGATATAGAAGCCATAAAATATGAGAGATTTTGGGATTACCATTGAAGGCTTGAAGGTTATTTTATGGGTAGGATATTTGTTGGTTTCTATAGCATATTATTGAAGAGTTCTTGAAGAAAAACTTAGCTACA
This sequence comes from Wollemia nobilis, assembly GCA_028583015.1. Lineage (NCBI taxonomy): Eukaryota > Viridiplantae > Streptophyta > Pinopsida > Araucariales > Araucariaceae > Wollemia > Wollemia nobilis. The sequence continues at coordinate 3,457,613 of JAQPPZ010003192.1, read as the reverse complement.
ATTTGGAGTTTCCTACCAAATTTTTGAATTTCAAGGACAACATTTTAGTGAAGATATTGACTATGAAAGGGTAACAATTAAGACAACATTACTAGCTGCAAAACTTCAGACTTACAAAGTGCATTATGAATAATAATTAAAACCACTAAACTATAGTATTGGGCAGCAAGTTAAAGGAGTCTCTAAGCTACAAATAGGTGAGCTAAAGAGCTATTTTGGATAGCCTAGAAGAGCTACAATTTCATCTACTACTAGGTAACATTTAGGTGATTCAAATCACCAATAACAACACCATATACAAAAATAGAAAAGGTATGCAACTAAGGTGTAAAAGGTTCATTAGTTAAAAATTTTATATTTTGTTCCTTATTAAGTTTATTGAGCATCAATTTCAAGGTTTAGAGGTTGCATAAATAAGTTTCAATTCAAAGTCGTCAAGGTAGTGTAAGGTTCAAACCTGCATATATAAAAGGAAGTTAGACATATTTTAAGAGAAAAAAATATCAACTATCTATTGTCTATTCAATTAAAATAAGACTCAATGGATTTGCATATACTATAGTGCAAAATATTATTGAAAATATTGGAATTATCAAAGTAAAATTAGTCAAGCAAAGAAAAATTACCAAGGGTTAGAAGGTAATATTAACTCTAGCTTATCTTAGCCTACAAAGGAAGTAGAAGCCACCATTTAGAGAATACAAGAGAGTTAATTTAAGATTATAGGGGGACATATATCTATACTATTACATTCTATGTTTACAAAACACCTTATTAGAGCCATTAGTGAGAGATATAAAAGTGAAGTATCTCCAAGGAAAAGGGAGATAGTTTGAACAAAATCAACCTACATATTATCACCCAAGAAAATATAAATAAGTTAGTTAGAAATATAAAAGAATAACTTTAATCTTAAACTTCTCAAGTTACATAGCCATCCAAGGACTATTGAATAAAAGGCATAAGAAAATAATAATAACCATAAATATGTTAAGGCAATAAATTCAAGCATTACATCTAGGATTTAGGTTCCTTTGGTGAAGGCAAGATAAGGTACATCTAGAAGCCTTTAGTGAAGGTAAAGCAAGGTACCTCTAATAGTCGAAAGCCTTTGGTGAAGGCAATGCAGGGAGAATACAACAATGCCTACCTCCAATCAATGCTATCGATAAGAGCATCATAATTGTGTAAGCATCATAGGACACAATTCCTATTCTGCACATAACTTAGACTAGCCTTTGTTTTGCCCTTGTGATTACATTAACTTGCACCAAAGCAAACATTCTATTCAGCTCATGTATACAAAATGGAAGTTATTACAATGTGTAAGGTAAACTTAGCAAGCCTACATCATCAAGATAAAGAGGAGATACATCAAACTACAAAAGGATTAACATGCTTGAATCAGTTTCAAGGATGGGTTACTCATTACCTAAAGCCACAACATAGACTTGATTGGCACTCAATAGAAAAATTGGAAGAATAGTTATCATATCTATACCATATAAGAATTGGAAGTATAGTAATAAGTACAGTGAATAGGCATTAAGCAATAAAAAATAATATGTTGAATAGCCTAAAGGAATTTAGGGCACATTAATGAAGGATACACATCATGTGGAAGAAGGTATTTCATGCAAGAAAAAGAGAAATTGCCATGTCGTTGAAGATAAATCGAAGCACACAAAAAAGAAGACTACTTGAGTGTATAACATCATTTGAATAAAAATTCAAGGAAGCATTTATTATAGCACCTACCATCAAGACATTGAAGGAAATGGTTAAGAATCTTAATGCGACATGGCATATACATTGAAATAAGGTACAATAGAGTCATTTCTAAGAAGTTAGAAAATGCAAGTGCCACTTGGCACTATCCATATTACACTGTGTTAGAATCCAAAGTAGATGCTCATAAAAGGGGCACTTATATAGCATATTTCAAAGGCAAATATTAAATGAGAAGAGGTACAAATTTAAGGCAGCATGTAAGACTCTAAGGTTGTGTAGATATAGAGGAGTAAGAACATAGTGTGTGCATATTTATTTTGAAGAAGAGCACTCAATATGGTGACAAAGAGGAGTGAGAGGTCTACATAGCACCTCAAAGTTGACAAAGAGTTAACCACCATTAATTCACAGGAAATAGAGTTGATTATAGTCATTTTGTAAGATATAATTAAGCACTTGAAAGGTAAGAATTATCCTTAAACATATATTGCAAGTTCAAAGGTGAAATTAAGGCATATCCTATAAGGTTGATATCGATTAAGTTTTATACTCTAGGTATATTGAATATGAGTAATAAGGAGTGAAATAAATCCTAGAAAGCATATTGGTTGCCTTAAGAAATGAGTAGAAATTATAAGAATTAAAATCTTTATTATTATTACTTTAAACATTTGCAAACCATAAACAAGGAGACATAATATTAATTTACAAATATTTAGTCTTTATAAATTTCTAACTTGGGAGATAAAAGTAATCCTATGTCAAATTGAAATCATAGAAATTTAGAAACTTCATTATAAAAAGGTAGAGGGAATTCAAACTCTAGATTTATTTAAAATTTGTAAAATTGATTTTATTAGTCTCATACTCAAGTTGAAGAAACATAGAGAATCCAACTTAACTATCATGAAGATATTGTGAATTTCTATATAATTGTAGTTCTAATATTTCTACAAGAAGAGATAAAATAGTTGATTGTAAAGTGATAAAAGTTGAACATTATTCTAAGTGTTTCATCACATTACTAGGAAGACAAAAGGAATTCAACTCAAATCTAGAAATCTAAGCATACTATCAAGTTCATTGATAACTCAATCACTTGCAAGTAAAAAGGATATTTTACAAAACTTGAAAATTGGAAAAGTCTTTTCAAGATTGATTCTACAAATTGAAAAATATTATTTAGTCATCTCACTAGGGAGTTATAAGGTAGACTACTCCAAAGGATCTAAAAGAAAGAAACTAGAATTCCATTGACTAATCATACACTACAATATTTGATTCAATCTAGAATTCAAATAGAGAGATACAAGGTCTACAAGTGACATAGTCTACTCAAACTAAAAGAGAGAGTAAAATATCTACCTCAAATAATATAGTGAACAATGTTATAAACAACCCTATTAGAAAGGAAAGAGCAAGTGTCATAAAAATTGGAATAAAAATTATATTTATAAAGTTTGAAAAAGACTTAGACCTTACTTCAAAAAGGATTTATAGTAAAGATTTAAAATATAAATTTGAAACCATGGAATATTATCTACATGCTCAACTCACTGAAGTAATTGATAATGGAAAGAGTGACATTCAAATTCCTTTAGACTTTGGTAGCATATTATATATGGTATTACTTACATTCAAATGTTACAAGGATGAGAATGTAGAACAAAAAATATTGATAGAATTACTTAAAATAAAAATAGAAATGGATGAATCATACCTAAAGAAGATATTTCAATCCTCATGCAGTATTCATATTTCAAGTTCTACTAACAAAAAATCTTATCATGATGCCTTAAGTGTTTGTTCAGAATCTTCTATATAGAACCTAAAAAATGATAAAAAGGACAAAGGTAAAGATAAAATATTATTGTAGAAATTAGGTGATAGTACAACCACTTATGAAATTGTAGAGACTGGACCTAACAACAAGGATAAAGAAGAAGAAGAAGAGGAATCAAATCAAGGAGGTATACAGTGCAAGGTAAATTAAAGATAATACAATGGACCAGATCAAGATGAAGAATACTCAAAGGACGAAGACCTTATTGAAGACTAAAGTATTCAATACCCAAATAATGTAATACATGGGAGTGTTGGAATATATTACATTATTTAGTTCTTATTAATATACCATCATGAGTACATATTTAGATGAGGATTTTATTAGGATTTAAGTAGTTGATTAAAGCAATGTATGCACAAGTGTTAGAATGTGCAATGTGTAAATATGCATTTAGTCCACATGTACATGATTCCTTGAGTAGAATAGTGAGGTGTCATAGGAATGAAGTCAAAGAGGTATGTCTCATTATAAATAGACCTTCATAGAATAGAAAAGAGAGAGGATTTTGGAGTGCATAGGTGAGAGTAGTAGTAGTTACAATGTAGAGCATTTTTGTAAAATGGAGAGGTAGTTACCTCCATTGCATAGCATTGTATATTTTTGTGAGCTTTCATTAATAGCTATTTATTGAGTACTTTCAAAAGTTTCTTATCATATTTTCATGCATATTAGTTAGCCATTATCATAGTTATAACATTGCATGCTTATTTCCATACTTGTGGTTGCATTTCCTTTAAGTTTATAGCTTCAATAGCTAACATAAATGATTTAAAATGGCCCAACATACCAGGAATCCAGATTAATAGACTTGATGGTGCTCTTCATGGGTTTTAATCTTAAGAATACTCTGTCTCCTATAGAGAATTTTCTTAGCGATATTTTTAGATCAGCATAAATATTTTGATGATTGGAAACTTTCTTAAGCCTTTGCTTGATCATCCTAAGTTGTTCATCCATCACTCAGACAACGTCTAGTTTGATAACCCAATCCTTATAATTATCCCAATATAAAGGAGTTATGCATCTCCTACCATGCAAGGCTTCAAATGGGCCATTTTCAAGGAAGTATGATAACCAAACTCTACCAGATGTAAAAATTCTTCCCATCAATACTTCTAGTCCATGTTGTACATGCGAAGCCTATATTCCAAGACTTGGTTTACCCTTTCAATTTTACCATCTATTTTTGAATGGTATGCAAAACTCATTCAGATTTATACCAACTACACAATGAAGAGCCTACCAAAACTCAAATGTAAATCTAGAGTCTATATGAAATAATCACTTCAAGAAACCCATGTAGCCTAAAAATTTCTTTGGCAAATCTATTTACCACCACTAGAGTATCATCCTTTATACTCCTTGGTATAAAGTGCAAAACCTTGGTCAACTTATCGACCACCACAAGAATTATATCATGCTATTACCTATTCTTAGATAATATTACAATAAAGTACATAGATATGACCTGGCATTTCTACATTGGTATATCATGTGGGTATAATTATCTTAACAGATATCTATGCTTAGCTTTCACTTTTTGGCATTCAATATATTGAGCAACAAAATTAGTGATATCTCTCTTCATACCTAATCAATAGAAGGTTTTTTCATGTTCTCCCTCATCTTTTCCCCTCTAGGGTGAGTGAATTAAGGAGATCTATGCACCTCTTACATAATAAGTCTCCTCAAATCATCAATTTTAGGTATAACTACCCTGTATTTAAAACATAAAAGTCCATATTTTATGTCAAATTCCTCATTACCTCTAGGATTCCTTTCTATTTTGGAACTTGATCAATATTATTTTTCTAGCATTAAGCATTTGTGATATACCTCAGACTATGATGATTGGTCCTAAACTTGAAATGCTTATCCAGTAGGCAACACCGCAAAATTGTAAGAGCATGAACAATTACTACTAGCTTCAAATCATGCATAGCATATTTTACCTCATGCTTCTTGAGTTTCCTTGATTCATATGTTATTATCAAATCATCTTGGTATAGAACTCCTCCCAATACTTCCAAATAAGTGTTAGTACATACTGAAAAGTTCCCTTGAGGATCTAGAATCTTAATAACAGTGTTTTAGTAAGCTTTTACTTAAGCAACTCAAAAGTGGCTTCACACTTGTCCATCCATTTATATTCCTTTTCTTTTCTTTAGATATTAGTTATGGAGTAGGCTATTTTGGAATAATCCTTTACAAAATACCTATAATATCCCATCAAGCCCATGAATCTCTACACTTAAAGTATATTAGTGGATGAAAGCTAGCTCAAAATGGTCTCTATCCTCTTTGGACCTACATCTATCCCTTCAGTAGATATAATATCCTAGATAATATATCTTTGGAACATAGAAGTCACACTTTGACAAATTTCCATGTAGTTGATTCTTTCTCAATAACTCAAGCACAATTCTCAAATGTCTATTTTTCTCTTCCTTACTTTGGTAATATATTAGGATATAATCCAAAAATATTAAGACAAAATGATCTAGATGATCCTTGAACACATTATTCATTAGATTCATGAATGTTGTCGATGCATTTGTCATCCCAAAAGGTAATACTGTGAACTCATAATTTCCATACCTAGTCTTAAAAGCAGTATTATGAGTATCCTCTTCTCAAATCCTCAATTGATGGTGTCCTAATTTCAAATAATTTTTTAAAAATAAAGTGACACTCTCAAGTCGATCAAACAAATCTTTAATCTTGGGTAAAGGGTACCTATTCTTGACAGTTGCTTTGTTCAACATTTTGTAGTCTATACATAACCTTAGAAACCCATATTTATTTTTAAAAAATAACAAGTGCAACCGATGGTGACACATTGGGTTTAATCAACCCTTTTTATAGAAACCCTTCAAGTTGCATTTTTAACTCCTGCATCTCAATAGGATTCATCCTCTACAAATTTATATGAATGGGTTCTACACTTGACATCAGTTCGATAGTGAAATCAAATTCATTCTTAGGTGGTAGCCTAGGGAGGTATTCAAGAAATACTTCTCTAAACTCATGCAAAATTGGGTGATCCCTAAACAATTCCTCCTTTCTATCATCCCTAGTCTTATGGTTCAACTTAATAACATAGACCATTCCACATTTTCTAATAGATTTCTTTAGTTGCATTGCTTAGATAATTTGATCTTGAAATGATCCATGTTCACTATAGATTTTCAACCTCTACTTGTATTTATTAGTATAGTCTAACCATCTATCTTGGAAATTAATTAGGGCTCCATGATATGTTAACCAACCCATTCCCAAGATGATGTCAAAGGCATGTATCAATGCTACATATAGGTGTCAAATGGTAGAGCCATTGGGTAAGGTGATCTCAACTATGAGAAAAAATTGATCCACTGAGTAGGTCTATCTAGACCTATACTTGAATTTCCACCCTTGTGCCAAAAAATTTGATATTTTTTGCATATCCCTGAATGTACTAGATGAAATGAAACTATTAGTAGTTCCACTATCTATAAAAATTTTAGCTTTTTTATTTAATAATTGACCATTCAATAACATATGTGTGTCTTGCCTATCTAAATTTTAGTTTCTAGTTGTTGCGTAGATCTTGTGGTTGGGTTCTTATACCATTTTGCTTGGTCCTAACCAATTTGGATATTGGTTTGCATAGTGTGGATCCCCATAATTATAGCACCCACCCTTGGGACCTAGGTATATTTCCTATTTCTACTCTCCTATATGTTCTTCTTGTGATGGTTCTAACCACCTCTATGGTTGAGTACTATTATTTTTCCCTTTTGGAATTTCTTCTTGAAATTTCCTTATTTTATGTCGTTTCTTCTTTAAACTTTAGATTACATTTTTTTTTCTTGCTTGTATTTTGTTCCCATTTTATAAAACCAACTCTTTTCCTATTTATTAGGGATTTTTGATCCTCTTCTGACAATTTTGCATCATTAAAATAAATCCTATTTAACTCCTAGTTGGACTCAACTTTTAGAGCTAGGTCATAAGCCTTTTGTAAAGTCTTTAGTCTTGAGCATGTTTATTACTGATATTATCTTAGGATCTACTCCTAAGATAAATTTATGTACCTTCATATTCTCATCCTTCTCATATAATTATACATACTTACACAACTTTACAAACTTCTAGTAATAAATCTTCACCATATTTTTTCTTTGGAGAAGTGTGGAGATTTCCTCATATTTTTCCACATAGTGTTGTTCTGTGAAGAACTGTGAAGAACATCTTCTTGAAGTCTTTAACAAAATCTTCCCACATTAGATTTATTTCCTAAATATTTTCTATGGTTTTAAAAGTGTTCCAGCATTCCAACCCTATCTCATGTAAATGAAGAGTGTCCCAAACTGTTTAGGTCACTAAGGAGTAGTTTTTCATGGAGAAGTAGGTCTCCAACTCATTTATCTAAGCCTTGACTAAATCACCTCCATATTTTCCAATGAATTTTAATGTTTTCACATTATTCAAATCCTTATAAAATTATGCCTTTATGAGGGCCCTAACTTTCTACTCTCCTATAGCAGCACTTCCTTCCTGTCTAACCTTAATATTTATATTCTATGAACTAAACTCACTATAGTTTCCAACAACTACTTTTATTGGTTTATTTTTCACTCTGTTGATTTATTTTTTCCCTCTACAACTCCATTTTCTCTTGTAATAGAGATACAACAACATTTAGGTTCTACATCTCTCTATTTGAATTCCCCAAACTTTCTCCTTGGGTTATAGATTCAACACTATCCTACCTAGTCTTCCTTGGCATTTGGGAAGACCCTCTTCTTCCTCTTCTCAAGTTTGGTGCTATATTCCTTGGCCATAAAAAATAAAAGTTCAAGTTAGGTTATAATTTCTTCTTCAAATTGTACTTCTAACCCCTAGTTAGTTACATCATCCATGTGAACTAACAACATAGTATTATCATATACTGATAATATTAAAGGTCACTCTTACTCCAAATAATATTTCATCATCAAAGGAAGATATTTTCTTTAAAAAGTCACTCATCAAGCTAGCCAATCCTCAGTTTACTCATAGAATATTCTAGTCCTATGACCTAAAGCTTTGATACCAACTGTAACAATCCAAATCTAACCAGCATAGGAGAGAGAGTATTTTTTTTATCCCAAGATAAAGGCCACCACTAGGGCTCACCATAAATATTTTGGGGAGAATATCAATTTATAAGGTATTAAAACAATTCAAGATTACAATGTTGTAAACATTTATTGAGTGGACAAGAGCAGCCAATCTCCCATAGGTTCTAGGGTTTACCTTGTATTCCTTAATGGTATAAATGATACCTCACATGGTCATGCCATATTCCTTACATTATTCATGAATACAATATATCTTGACCATAGCATTTGTATTATCCCTCATTAGACTTTAGAGGATGATAACACCAATTCCATTACCCAACATAAATTAGTCTATGAGGGTTCTATTAGGCATAATGCCTTTAAGATTAGTCAATTGCACATTTGTGGTGGCACTACTACATCCTTCATGCTTATCTACCCCCATATATATAATGATTTTTAGATAAGGCATCAATCATTCCACATGATAATTATACATGGACACCAGAGTCTACCTACTCATGATACCATCGCTTATCTCCTTTGAAAATGGGTTCCTAACCTCCATGGTAGGATTTAATATTCAAGCTACACCACTTAAGAATATTAACCAAAGACTCTTTGTCTTAGGTTTATGATCATTTTTTTATCACTCATCGTGCCCACTACAAATTATCCTAGGTGTCACCTCCCTACAACACCCTTGGTATTGGTTTCATATTTTAGGGATTCAATTCAAGGTTAACAAAATGCAAATCACTTAACCCAAATAAAAAAACTCTCCCATAACATATATGCTAACTAATAAAAAAATATGGTATTCCATATAATCTTATAAAGTGATTTATTTTAACAACACCTATGTTGGATCATAAACAATAATTGCATTAGGAGCTCCATCTATTTTAATATTCATTTTTCCATTCAAAAGGAATCATTCTTTTCCTTTCCACATTATGTATACTACATTCTCAAGCATTACAAAGAGTAGCAAATATTATCATTACTCAAAAGTAAAGAATCATCAAACCCCATCATGTTCAAGAGAGTTAATACCAAGGCCACATCTATCATATAAATATTCCTTTCTTTCATATACCCATTCTCAAGAACATTTAATGTAACTCATTCTACATTAATTAAATCACCAAAATACAAGGTTTGATTTGAGCATGAAAGAGCTCACTATAAAAACTAAAAATATACAATAATAAAGTATTATTCTTTCTCCATATTAATACATTTATTCTACATAAATAAGCAAGCTCATTGCAAAAAAATATGTCAAATATAAAACTATAAGTCCATTCCTTTGAAGGCATAATTTCCTATCCATCTTCCAGCTTTTACCAAATACTAAGAGGGATCAGGATAAATATCTTTGTTTATTGATAAATGAATACTTATATGTTCTTTTATAAAATAATACATCTAAAAATGCATTCTCATGAATGACCATACAAGTAAAATTCATTTAAAATTTATATGCTTTCCAAAGAGCTAAATTAGTTTTTTTTTTTTTTGCATACATGATGAGAAACCCATAATTTTCCCTAGATAAATATATTCCACATATATTTAACATACATTATTCTTAAATAAAAACAAGTAAAAAATATCCCATAATATTATTTCTCCAATGGACTCCACGACACTTTAATTAGTCAACAGATTCACATATTTATTTTATTCTACCATATAACCTTTACAAGGAATAAATATGTTTCCCTAATTAATCATATAGTAGCCCAAACCTAATATTCAAGTTAATTAGGTTTTATATTTCTTTAAAATATTAAGCATAAGTTATTAAAGGTAAGAAAGTATTTAAATATTTTATATTATAGAAAGATTAATAAGGGTTAGTTCCAAGAATTGTATATGATCATAATTTTCATCATAAATAACACATAGGTATTTATAGAATAATCACAATGCATGAGCTAATGTACCAAAAAAGGAAGCTTAAGTTCAAAAGAGAAAACACAAGAAGTCATTCCTACACTACAAAACTAGCATATGTATCCTAAACAACTCTGAAATATTTCAAAACCCAACATAGGTTTAGGTTGCACACTGAAAACTTAACACAGTCTCAAACAACAAAGAAAAATAAGAATATCTATTAAGCTAGTCAAGTTCCAACCTATTAAGCAAGGCCAAATTTCTAGCTATCATGAATGAAACCAACATCCCAACTAAAGTAATATAAATCCAGTGGTCCAACTAAAGCAATACAAAGCCAATCATTCCAGCTAAAGCAATACAAAAAAATAGTTCTAGCTAAAGCAATACAAATCCAATTGTTCCAGCTAAAGAAATACAAATAAAATCATTCCATCTAAAGCAATAAAAAGCAAATCATTCTAGCTAAAGCAATACAAAGTAAGGTAATGGAAAATAAATTCTTGCAATAGAATAAACTCATTCAATCTTAAAAAAAAAACACATAAGCAAAAAGCATTACGCTACCATACTCTAGAAGGAAGCATTACATAAATATTTTACATAATTTTTTTTCCTAGAAGCCTCCATCAGGTTATTCATTCATAGCTCTCAAGTAGCATACATCTAGGTAAAAAACAAGAGTGCAACAAAAAGCAAGAGCACTATAGGCTTACCTTTCAACCCTTGATGTCTTCTTCACACTTCAAGTAGTAATGTTGTATAAGTTCAACCCTAAAGTGTTTCCATCCTCACATAAAGCTTTGTCCTTCTACATTTTAGCGTACCTCCTCCTATTTTCCTATGCTTTCATCCCTATTTTTTCCCTCCCCCCTTATCACCCAAGGAAGAAGATGGCTCATTTTATTTTCCAACCACCTTTTGGTCAACCATTTCTTTATTTTACCAAAAAAAAGATTCCAAAAATATTTCCTCAATATATATATATATATATGCAATAAAATAATCATTGACCAAGCACAAGAAAAACAAATGTTTGTCGATCCCAAACATATAATATTTACCGATAACTTCCAAGTTACCAACTTTTTCTAAAGATGCTCCATTGCTTTTCTTTTAGCAACTTCCTTGTCGATGGTTTGATTTTCAAGCAAGCAAATGTGATATGCAACTACATGTGGGTAAATCCTACCCTAGGTAATTCATACCCTATAGCTATTATTATTAATACTATACATCATTTCCATTTTTTTTGCATATCATTCTCAAAGGTCAATTTCCTCACCCACCCATAAGAGTACTTTCACCTGCAAGCACACATAACTTCAGTAGTACCATATTCTTACAAACTATAAATAGCACAATAATTTCAATTAGACATCCATATTGCAAATATTACTAAGCATTGAAAAAACCAATCAATACATAGTCCATCTCATAAATGAGTCCTGCTAAGGTGGGTCATGACATACTACCCCCATTAGACTAAATATAACCCTCTGTGTTTTTCTTGCCATGTATATTACATATCACTTTCATTCAAATAAATAAGTAAAAAATATTTTCATCTCATCCACTTTTGCCAAGTGGCATTTTCTTAGAAAATTGGTCCCATTGGACCTTGCACTATTCTAGTGTTCATTTCCACATCATTTTGGAATGAAACTCTAGAATATTCATTGATTTCACCTCAATGACTGAGGGATTTTCTATTTGCAATTTTGAAACATCCCACATATAATTATGATCAATAATATACTTCCTAAGTAGGTCTAAATGGAAAGTGTCATGGATATTTGATAGGTTGAGTGGCAAGATGAGTCTATAAGCTTCTAGACTTGATTTTAAATCACCCAACATATCAGGAATCCAACTTACTAGACTTGATGGCAATATTCGTGGGTTTTACTCTTAAGAATACTCTATATCCCATAAAGAATTCTCTTGGAAATATTTTTAGATTACTATAACTCTTCTGATGATCAATGGCTTCCTTAAGCCTTTTATTTATCATCTTGAGTTGTTCCTCCATCACTCAAACCATGTCCAATTCAATGATAACCCGATCCTCTAGATTATCCTAAGATAGAGGAGTTTTGCATCTCTTGCCATACAAGGCTTCAAATGAAGCCATTTTCAAGGAAGCATGATAACCATTATTGTAAGCAAACTCTACCATATTTAAACATTCTTTCCATTAAGATTTTTGGTCCATGCAGTACATGCAAAGCATCCCTTCCAAGACTTGGTTTACCCTTTTAGTTTGACCATCTATTTTTGTATGGTATGCAAAAGTTATTTTCAACTTTGTACCAACTATACGATGAAGAGTCTACCGAAACTCAGATGTAAATGTAGAGTTCCTATCTAGAATAATCACTTTAGGAAACCTATGTAACCTAAAAATTTCCTTGGAAAACCTATTTGCCACCATTATAATATCATCCTTGGTACTCCTTGGTATAAAGTGCACAACCTTGATCAACTTGTGACCACTACATGAATTGCATCATGTTGGTATCTATTCTTAGATAATCCCACAATAAAATCCATAGATATGACCTATCATTTCTGCATTGGTATATCATGTGGGTATAATTATCCTACTAGATGTCTATGCTCAACTTTTACTTTCTAGCATTCCAATCATTGAACAATAAAATCAGTGGTATCTCTCTTCATACTTGACTAGTAGGTCTTTTTCATGTTCCACCTCATCTTTATCCCTCTAGGGTGAGCAGAGTAAGAAGATCTATGCACATGTTACATATTAAATCTCCTCAAGTCACCAATTTTAGGTATAACTACCCTATCTTAAAAAACATAAAAGTCCATATTTTATGTTGAAATCCTCATTCTCTCCAAGATTTCTTCCTATTTTTACCCTAATTCCACTACAATACTGATCTTGATTTTGTATTTTTCTTAATTGGTCCATTAATTTCATGTGACTATGGGTCAAAATAGCTATATACCTTGTACTTAAGACATCAATGATCTTATTTTCCTTGCCTTTTATATACTCTATACCAAAGTCATACTCTACTAAGAACTCGATCCATATTATTTGTCTAGCATTAAGCATTGGATGAGTAAAGATACACCTCAAACTCTAATGATCGGTCCTCAACTTGAAAATTTTTCCTAACAGGTAATTCCACAAAATCTTAAGAGCATGCACAACTACTACTAGATCTAAATCATGTGTAGCATAGTTTACCTCGTGCTTATTAAATTTCCTTGACTCATATACTATGACTAAATCATCTTGGAATAGAACTTATCCCAATTCTACCAAAGAAATGTCAGTACATACTAGAATTTTTTCCTAAGAATTTAGAATCTTAATAATAGGTGTATTCATAAGCTTATGTTTAAGCAACTCAAAATTATCTTTATATTTTTTCATCAATTTGTATTCCTTTCATTTTCTTTGGAGATTAGTTATGAAGTAGGTTATTTTAGATTAATCCTTTATAAAATGCTTATAATATCCCATCAAACCCATGAAGCTCCATAATTTAGGTAAATTAGTACGTGATGGCCAACTCAAAATGGCCTCTATCTTCTTCAAATATATAACTATCACTTTTGCAGATATGATATGTCCAAATATTGTACCTTTGGAACATAAAATTCACACTTTGAAAAATTCCCATAGAGTTGGTTCTTTCTCAACAACTCAAGCATAATTCTCAAATGTCTATTGTGCTCTTCCTTATTTTGGAAATATATTAGGATATCATCCAAAAATATTAAGACAAAATAATCCAAATGCTCCCTGAACATGTTGTTCATCAGATTCATGAATGCTGCCATTGTATTTATCAATCCAAAAGGTAATACTATGAACTCATAATGTCAATACATGGTCTTAAAAGTAGTCTTATGAGTATCATATTTTTGGATCCTTAGTTGATGGTATCCTAATTTTAGATCATTTTTTGAAAAAATGGTGGCACCCTTAAGTTGATCAAATAGATCTTCAATCCTAGGTAAAGGGTACCTATTATTGATGGTTGCTTTGTTCAACATTCTATAGTCTATGCATAACCTTAGCAAACCATATTTATTTTTGATAAAAAGAATAGGTGCACCCCATGGTACACACTAGGTTTAATCAACCCTTTTTCTATCAATCCTTGGAGTTGCACTTTAAACTCCTGCATATCAATAGGATTTATCCTATATAGATTTCTATGAATGGGTTCAACACCTTCCATTAGTTCAATAGTGAAATATAATTTACACTTAGGTGGTAGCCTAAGGAGGTATTCAGGAAATACATCTCTAAACTCATGTAAAATTGGGTGATTCCTAAATAATTCCTTCTTTCTATCATCCTTGATATTATGGTTCAACTTAATGATATAGACCATTCCACATTTTATAATAGTTTTATTTAGTTGTATTTTTTAGATCATATGAGGTCGAAATGACCCCCTATTCACTATATATTCTTAGTCTCTTCTTATATTTATCAGTATAGTCTAACAAACTATCTTGGAAATTAATTAGAGCTCCATGACCCTTTAACCAATCCATTTCTAAGATTATGTCAAAGGCCTATCACGATGCTACATATAGGTACCAAATGGTAGATATATTGGGTAGGGTGATCTCAGCTATAGAAAAATATTGATCCACTGAGTAGGTCTATCTAGACCCATACTTGACTTTCCATCCTTGTGCAAAAAATATTGGTCTTTCTAGGATATTCCTGACTATACTAGAAGAAATGAAACTAAAAGTAGCTCCACTATCTATCAAAATTTTAACTTTATTATCAAATAGTTACCATTCAAGAGTATAGGTGTGGCTTGCCCATATAAATTTTAGTTTCTAGTTGTTGCATAGATCCTTTGGCTAGGTTCTTGTACCCTTTTGTTTCATCATGACCTATTTGGACATCAGTTTGCATAGTATGGACCCCCACAATCATAATTCTAGCTACCTCTATGGTTGTGGAGTACTACTATTTTTCCCTTTTGAATTTTTTTCTTTAAATTCCCTTCTTGTTATTTCTTATTTAAAAATTTGGTTGGGTTCCTATTTGGACATCACTTTGCATAGTGTGGACCCCCAAAATCATAGAAACCACCCTTGGGAGCTTGGTATTATTCTTTTTTTGCTCCCCATTTTCCTCTACTTGTGATAGTTCTAGCTACCTCTATGGTTGAGGAGTACTATTATTTTTCTTTTTGAAATTTTTTCTTGAAATTCCCTTGTTTTTCATTATTTCTTCTTAAAAAATTTGGATCACCTTTGCATTTCTTGCTCTGCTCTTGTTCCCATTTCATAAAACTAATACTTTTTATTTTTCTCAAGGATTATTGATCCTCTTCTAAAAAATTCACATAATTAAAGTAATTTCTATTTAACTGCAAGTTGGACTCAACTTGTTGAGTCAGGTCATAAGCCTTTTGTAGAGTCTCAATATTGAGCATGTTTATTATTAATATTATCTTATAGGATCCACTCCTAAGATAAATTTATATACCTTCATATTCTCATCCTTCTCATATAATGATACATACTTAAGAAAATTTACAAACTTATGGTAATAAATCTCCACCATATTTGTTCCTTGGAGGAGTGTAGAGAATTCCTTGAATTTTAACACATAGTTTTTCTATGAGGAACCTCTTCTTAAAGTCTTTAAAAAACCTCCCAACATTATTTTTATTTTCTAAATATTTTGTCCTTCTTTAAAAGTGTTCGATAATTCCAATCCTATCTCCTATAAATGAAGAGTGGCCCAAACTCTTCAAGTCACTACGGAGTAGTTTTTCATGGAGAAGTAGGTCTCCAACTCATTCAGCCAAGCCTCGGCTAAATCACCTCCATATTTTCCAATGAATTTTAATTTTTTCACATTCTTTAAATCCTTCACCAATTTTATCTCTATAAGATCCCTAACTTCCTACTCTCTTGTAGTAATATTTCCGTCTTGTCTAACCTTGGAATTTCTATTATGTGAACTCTAACTCTCTATAGTTTTCAACAACTACTTTTGTTGGTTTATTTGTTCCCTCTGCTACTCTATTTGATCTTGTAATAGAGATACAACAACATTGATGTTCTCCACCTCTATAATTGAATTTCCCAAACTTTCTCCTTGGAGTCTAGCCTTGGCACTATTCTACCTATGTTGGAAATTTAGAGGTGTGTTGTCATTGATGTCAAGAGTCAGTGTCAGTGTTGTCAAAAGTTAGTACAAAGGATTGAAAAATGAGGGTTAAAATATTTATATTTTAAGCCCAAGATATTTGGTTTAAATCTTTACATGATTGGTCAAAAGGTTGGCTAAATACCCTGAAGGATGAGATACCTAGGCCCAAAGGAAATAATATTATAATATTTATTATTATAATATTAAAGTTGTTAATATAAGGCCTAAGTTTAAATAAAAGAAAACACATAGGCCCAAAGGAAATAATATTATAATATTTATTATTATAATATTAAGTGTTAAAAATAAAGCCTAAGGTTACTTGTAAATTAATTATAATATTTATATTATAATTAATTTATAATATAAATTAATTAAAACCCTTAGTAAGGGTTGGGCACAAAAATATTAAGTCTAAATGTTTTTCCCCCGTCGACGTTCGAACAAGGAAGGATATGGTATTTATACCATAAATTTTTAATGGCATAAAGTAAGTCTTTGATTTGCACATGTGAAAGGTTGAGAAAATAATTTTATGCAATTTTCATGAGCAAGGCATAGACGAAGCTTTTTATTTTAAAGCTTAAGGATATTTGTGGATGCATAAAGAGAAAAGAGTGTGCATACCTATTACCATCCACTCGGGTGGCTTAGTGGCAAGGCTTGGTTGTGCAAGGTATTGGCGAAACAAAGGTCCCATGTTTGATTCCCAGTGGTAGCATAGGGAAGTGTTTTTGTTTCAAATATTTTGTACCAGAAGAGGTTACAAAAGGTAGGAAGTGCATAGTGGTGTTTGTGTGGGTGTGTAGCCCAAGATGTAGCCTAGCCATGGCTAAGACACTAGGCGGGCAGTGAACATGAGTTTGATTCACGTGGAGTACATGATGGTGTTTATGGCACGCAAAATTATTTTTGATTAAAGTGGCTAAGGTATGATTTAATATTTTTTATTTTTTGCCATATGTTAGAGATTATAAGATGTGTGTAAGGAATATCATTTATACATTTTGAAGTGAATTTTGGGTTAAGAATTGGAGAACATAAGGTGTATTCAAAGGAATTTATTATTGTAATTTGAAATTTATTTTGAGTCAGAATATTAAAGTGTTTGGAAGGTTGGAATTTGGATTGAAATATGTTATGTTGAGTTGGAGTTAAAAGGAGCTATAGGGATATCATTATTTTGTTTGAGTGAATGAATGATCCATTGATTGGAGTTATTTTTAAGAAAGGAGTAATAAGGTATATTTGTGAAGCTGACATTTATTATATGGTGAAATATTTATTGAGGTAAATATTCTTGTGGATATTTTGAGATAGACTGTTGCTATCTAACCTAGAATTGGAAAAAGGATTTGGTTGTGAGTAAAACAGGTTTTGAAGACATATATCCATAAAAAAAAAGGTATGGGCACATCATATTTTGATTGAAGTATTGTTGGATTGAATTTTGTGAAATATAAGGTGGAGTGAAAAGGATTGTTTGATAAGCATTGTTGGAAATGTTTGAGTGAGTTTTCATATGCATGATTGGTGAGTGTTTATGAGAAAATTTGAGTTAAATATTGAGGATTATTTGAGTTAGGGTTTGAGACCCACATTGTGTACTTTATTTGAATAAACTTAAAAACACTTGGTTAGGGTTTGTAAGCAGGTTGTGTTTCATTGATTGAATGATTGAGTGAAAGTTCTTGAGCATTGGTTTTGAGTGATATTGGAAGTGGATGTGCAAACATTAGAAATCAGATTTATGAAAGTGATAGACTTAATGATTGAGAAAAACATATTGAGTTTTTGGTAGAGTACATCATTCTATATATGTTCCAAAGGTTAAACGAATTCTAAATAGAATATGTCTAAACTGCTTCAAGTTGAAGGAATTAATTTGAAAATTAGACAAAACAATTGATAGCATTATGTGTAAGATTTGAGTTGTATTGAGCATATTTTTGAGTAGATTTGAGTAAGATTTTGTTAAATATTATGAATAAATTTGAGTAAGCTTTTATGAAATCTTAAGGACATATTTGAGCAAGATTTTGTGAAATATTGTAGGCATATTTGGGCAAGTCTTGGTGAAGACTTGTAGGCAGATTTGAGACAAGTCTTGATGAATATTTGAGGGTATATTGAGCAAGTTCTTGATGAAGACTTGAGAGCAGATTGAGCAAGTTATTGAGAGGACTTGAGAGTAGATTTGAGGTAAGTCTTTGTGAAGACTTGAGAGCAGATTGAGCAAGTTCTTGAGAGGACTTGAGAGCATATTTGAGGTAAGTCTTTGTGAAGACTTGAGAGCATATTGAGAAAGTTCTTGAGAGGACTTGAGAGTATATTTGAGGCAAGTCTTTGCGAAGACTTGAGAGGATATTGAGCAAGTTCTTGAGAGGAATTGTAAGTAGATTTGAGGTAAGTCTTTGTGAAGACTTGAGAGCAAAGTTGATTTATTGATTTGTTCAAGATTTGTGTTAAGTCTTGGGGTAAATATAAGTAGATTTTATTTGTGATTGGATAAATATTTGTGTTAAGGCTTGAGTAAAAAGTTGAGGATAGATTTTGGTGCAGATTTGAGAGTAAATTAATGCTAGACCTAAGATAGAGTTAGAGCATATTTTTACTAGACCAAGGATAGTGTTTGGTGTAGATATAAGATAGAGTTGAGAGCTAGCTTTGGAGGTGATAGAGTATAGGATAGTAGTCTCCAGTGGATAGATATCCATTAGCTAGGGTAGTGAGGATAGAGGTATTCTAAGTGAGGATAGATATCTTATGTGGAGAGATATCCACAAGCCAATGTAGTGGGGGTAGTAGTCTTCTAGAAGATCACCAACCATAGCATAGGAGAAAGAGTTCTCCTATGGATAGAGATACATAAACCAGAGAAAGGAGAAAGAGTTCTCCTATGGAGTGTGATCCACAAAAAAATTGGAAAGATAGAGTTCTTCTATGGATAGAGATCCACAAAATAGTTGAGGAGAAAGAGTTCTCCTAGGTCAAGTTCCACAAACTAGAGAATAGGGGAAAGGTTTATCCTATGGAGAGAGATACACAAATCAAAGAATTAGGGGATTGGTGTCTCCTTTGGATAGAGGTCCATAAACATTGTAATAGGGAAATGATTCCCAAGAGATTTTTTGAGAAAATTTAGTAGAAATATTTTCTCCGTGGAGTAGCCCACTTGGGGTGAACCACATTAAATTGGTGTCTCTATTGTGTGTAATTATTTGTACATTGATTTGATTACTATTGTTGATATTGCCATTGATTATATTGGATAATATTGTTTGGGAAAGACAATTAAAAGTTGGTCTAATACTGTTCACCCCCCTCTTAGTATAAGCTTATGTTTTTCAACCTAGTCCACCTTGGCAAGATCCTCTTCTTTCTCTTCTCAAGTTTGGTGCCATATTCCTTGGCCACACAAAATAAATGTCAAGTTAGGTTATAATTTTTTCTTCAAATTGTACTTCTAACCCCTAGTTAGTTACATCATACATGTGAACTAACCACATAGTATTATCATCTATTGATAATATTGATGGTAACTCTTACTCCATGTAAGATGCCATCCCCAATGGAAGATATTTTATTCCAAAAGTCAGTCATCAAGTTGGCCAATCCTAAGTTTACTCATGGAATATTCTAGTTCTATGCCTTAGATCTTTAATACCAAATGTAACAACCCAAATCTAACAAACTTAAGAGATTTTTTATTTTTTATCCCAAGATAAAGGTCACCACTAGGGATCGCCATAGATATTTCCAAGATAATATTAGTTGATAAGGCATTACCAAATTTTAATCTTACAATACTATAGACATTTTTGGAGTTGATAAAAGTGACCAATCTCCTGTAGGTTATGATTTTTACCTTGTATACCATTGTGGTATAAAGGACTGCTCACATGGTCATCCCATATTCATTATATTGTCTATGAATGCAAAATATCTTAACCATAGCATTGGGATTATCCTTCCTTATAATTTTGAGGAAGGGGACACCAATTCTCTTACCCAACATAAATTAGTCTACAAGGGTTATCTTAGATTCACCGGTTAAGAATATTAACCAAAGACTTCTTATCTTAGATTCATGATCAAGTTTTCCCCGCTTATTGTGCCCATTGCAAATTATCCTAGGTGTCACCTCCCCACAACACCCTCAGGATTGGTTTCATATTTTAGGGATTCAATTCAAGGTTAACAAAAGGTATACCACCTAACCCAAAGAAAAAACTCTCCCATAACATTAAAATATAACCATGCTAACTAATTAAAAAACATGGCATTCCATATAATCATATAAAGAAATATATTTCAACAAAACCTATGTTGGATCATAACAAATAAAAGCATTAGGAGCTCCATATATTTTAATATTCATTTTTCCATTCAAAAGGAATCATTCTTTTTCTTTCCACATTATGTATACTACATTCTTGAGCATTAAAAAGAGTAGCAAATATTATCATTACTCAAAAGTAAATAATCATCAAACCCTGTCATGTTCAAGAGATTTAATACCAAGGCTACATATATAATATAAATATTCCTTTTTTTCTTATACCCATTCTCAATAACATTTAATGTAACTCGTTCTACATTAATTAAATCACCAAAATACAAGATTTTATTTGAGCATGAAAGAGCTCACTATAACAACTAAAAATATACAATAATCAAGTATTATTATTTATCCATATTAATACATTTATTCTACATAAATAAGCAAGCTCATTGCAAAGAACCATGCCAAATATTAAACTGTAGGTCCTTTCCTTTGAAGGCATAACTACCTATCCATATTCTAGATTTTGTCAAATAATAAGAGGGATTGGGGAAAATATCTTTGTTTTTTGATAAATTCTTACTTATATGCTCTTTTATAAAATAATGCATCTAAAAATATAATCTCGTGAATGACCATACAAGTAAAACTCCTTAAAATTAATTTCCTTTTCAAAGAAAAAAATCAATTTAGTATTTCTTGCATACACAAGGAAAACCCTAAAATTCTACTCAACTAAATAGATTCCACATTTATTTTACATTATTTTTAAATAAAAACAAGCAAAGAATATTCCATAATATTCTTTCTCCAATGGACTCCACACCCCTTTAATAAATCAACATATTCACCTATTTATTTTAATCTACCAGATAACCTTTATAAAATAAATATTTTTCCCTAATTAATCATATAGTAACCCAAAACTAATCTTCAAGTTAATCAAGTAATATCTCTCTTTAATTAATAAGCATAAGCTATTAAAGGTAAGAAACTATTTAAATTTCTCATACTATATAAATATTTATAAGGGTTAGTTCCAAGCACTGCATAGGATCATCATTTTCATCATAAAGAACACATAGGTATTTATAGAATAATCACAATGCATGAGCTAATGTACCAAAATAGGAAGCTTAAGTTCAAAAGAGAAAATACGGCAAGTCACTCCTACACTATAGAACTAGAATTTGCATCCTAAACAACTTAGATGTCTTCTAAAACACAACAACATAGGTTTAGGTTGCACACTGAAAAATTAAAATAATCTCAAAAAACAAAGTAAAACAAGAATGCATATTAAGCTAGCCACATTTCAACCTATTAAGCAAGGTTGATGTTCTAGGTATCACTAATCAAGATAAAATCTAGCTTTAGTAATACAAATCCAATGTTCCAGTTAAAGAAATACAAAGCCAATCATTCCATCTAAAGAAATACAAAGCAAATAATTCTAGATAAAACAATACAAATCAAATTGTTCTAGCTAAAGCACTACAAAGCAAGGGAATAATATGTGAATTCTAGAAATAGAGAAAACTTATACAATATTTCAAAAAGAACACATAGGTAGCAAGCGTTGCACTATCATACGCTAGAAGAGATCATTACATAAATATTTTACATAAAAAATGTTACCCTAGAAGCCTCCATCGGGTAATTCATTCATAGCTCTCAAGTAGCATACGTCTAGTCCAAAAACAAGAGTGCAACAAAAAACAAGATCAATGTAGGCTTATCTTTCGATCCTTTATGTCCTCTTCACACTTGGATTACTAATGCTATATAATTTTAACCCTAAAGTGCTTTCCTCCTCGCATAAAGCTCTACCATTCTACATTTTGAGCATACCTCCTCCTCTCTTCCTATGCTTTCTTCCCTCCTTTTTGCCTTCCCCCCTTCTTTCCCAAGAAAGAAGTTGAATCATTTTCTTTCCCAACCACATTTTGGTCAACCATTTATTTTTCCACCAAAAAGGAACATCCAAAAATATTTCCTCAATATTTTTTATTTTAATAAATAAGAAAACATTTTAAAAGCTCTGTGCACCTTATTAAAGAACAATCATAGAAATTTTGTCATATTATTTGTTTCAAATGCTATCCCCTAACATTAAAACAAATTTTTAAAATACTTTTAATGCTTCTTAAAACATTCTTTTCAAAAATAGCATAAGCCAAGATCTATTATTAGTCCCATCATCAATTTGAGGGTAACATTAAGGCTCCATTCTTGGTATTTTAACCCCTTAGTGGTTTTACTTGTTGAAACCAAGGAGTATAAGCATTCACATGAACACCCTTTTTCATAAATCCATCAACCATTTTGCATTAAGCTAAACCAACAAAGGAACTATTTAACTTCAAAGCATCCAATATACATATATATGCAAAAAAATAATCATTGAAAAAGCACAAGCAAAACAAGTATTTTTCCATCCCAAATGAAGAATATTTACCAAAAATGTCTAGGTTACCAACTTATATATAAAGAGGATCCATTGCTTTTCTTTTAGCAATGTCCTTGTTGATGGTTTGATTTTTCCAATAAGAAAATATGAGATGCAACTACATGCATGTAAATCCTACCCTAGGTAAATCATACCTGGGAGTTGTTATCATTAATACTATATATCATTTTCCTTTTTGTGGTATCTTGTTCTCATTGGTCAATTTCCTTGTCCACCCATGAGAGTACCTGGTCTTGCAAGCACACATAACATCAACAGTACCATATTATTATAAAGTATAAATAAAGCAATAATTTCAATTAGACATCCATATTATAAATATTACTAAGCATTGAAACAACCAATCAATACATAGTCCATCTCATAAATGAGTCCTGCCAAGGTGGGTCATGACACCAAGATTTAAATCTTAGTGGCATTAAATAGGTTACATAGATTATTGTGACTAATTTTATGTAAAATGGAAAGGACAACCCTTTCAAAAACCCTAATTTTAAAATAAAAATTAAGACTAAAATTAAACAATAGATAATTATTATTTAAATATTTTTAAATATCATAATTATCAATATTAACTATAATTTACATATTTTAAAATAATAGAAGTAATAGAATAACATATATTATAATCCTAGAGTGGCCATCACCTTTTATTTTTCTAAATTTATGGATAGATTTAAAGATAAATGATTTTTATGAGGAAAAGATAAATAGCATGACAACAAAGTCCTTTTGCAAGTGCTAAATCAAAATAAGAATGCCCTAGTTGTGGATGAAAATATCAAATCTATGGAAAATATTATTTTGGTAGCAAATATTACACCAAAAGTAGTTATAAAGGATGAGATGTTCTAGCATAACACAACATTTCTTAAAATTAGAGGGTTAATATGTAAGTTCCATAGATATTGGTTAGGTTATTCATAAATTCAAAGTTAGATCAAGAGGAAGTGGGGATTGAATTCAACTTACTTCTTGAATTTTCTTCCAAAAGGAATTTTTTCTCATTTTCTCTAATTATATATATTTCCATGGTATTAAATATAATGTATCTCTCACCCTAAAATTTCTTTTCTAGTCTAACTATTTATATTTCCTAATATAATCGAGGTTAATTGAGTAGATCAAATAAGGAATGGTTATTGTTTGAGGATATCCTCATAAGCTCATCCAACTTATTTGATTTTTGTAGCGTATATTTCTATGATGGTAGAAGTCGATTGACATTGCACTACACTATATAGATATGGTAGTGGTTCTACATTGAAGGAAGGAGGTGGTTGTATGCTTGATGCCACATAATACTATAGCAATGAATGGTAGGCATGACCCATTCCTCTCTATGACTATAATGCATAAGCATGATGTGCATTACTCAACTATTCTAGATCAACACTACTAGAAAAGAGATGTTACATCAAGGTTGATCGAAGAAATGACCTAACTATTGGTTTCATAAAGATTATGTTTTTCCTTCAGGTAATGCTATTTACTACCATGGCTATAGTGATTTTAATGGATATTAATTAAGTGAAATAGAACCATCTATATTCTTATTATAGGTCATCTTGTCCATGTTGAGTGGAATATGCATACGAGCTCAATGACACTCCTTAAAACCATAATGTGTTCTCATATCAATTCTAAGGGGGACTATCAAAAAAATCCTAATATGATTTTGATATTTTCCATTAGTCAATTAAATATGAAGGCAAGCTTTTCAAATGCAAGTAAAGAAAGAAATTAAAAATTCAATTAAATAAATCTAAAAATCTTCCCCTACTTTTCTATACTCCTTTTATAATTCCTCATGTAAATATAAGTAAAAGGAATATGAAATAGGTGAGATCTATCTACCATTCTAAAGCTCCTTTATAAATTTATTAATATACCTCTCCCTATTTCAAATAAGAAACTTTAAGATTTCTAAGAGAGAAAGTGGGAAAGATATTACTTTAGTATAGGTGTAAGAAAATTCTTAGTCTAATATAGTTATATATGTGGATTTGATCAATGAACTCATTTCTTATCTCCACTTGCACCAAACTAGATCATGCAATTCATACGAAGTGTAAGGAATCAACAAAGAAAAACAAGAAAAAATTTGCATACAATATTTGTATTTTAATTTATGGTAGGAAACAAATAAGAGAATACATTTAACTTGGATACTAATATGTAAGATCAAAGAAAAAATTATTGGATAGGAAAATCCATAGTAAACATAACTTGTATATTTAATTAGTTATTGGATCATAATATTGGTATGCTTGAAGAACACTAGCTTATACTGAGAGGAGGGGGGTGAACAGCATAAGACCTCTTTTTACTTTTCCTTTATACTTCAAAATAGTAAAGCAATATATCCAAAGCAATATCAAAACAATGCACAAGATCATCCACAAAGTGACACCAATTTTAACGTGGTTCATCCACAAAACTTTTCTCTAAAATTTATCTCAAAGTTCTTTGGGAAACCTTCCCAATTACAATGTTTATGAGCCTCGGCTCAAAGGAGATACCTTCCCCAAATCTGAATTTATGAGCCTCTGCTCAAAGGAGATACCTTCCCCTACCTCTGCTCTGGCTGGTGATCCTCTAGAAGACCTCTGCCTCCGCTGCCCTTAGAAAATGGAACTCTATCCAAAGAAGACACCTGTCTTCTCTGCTCTGGTTGAAGACCTCTGTCCTCAACTCTATCACCTCAAAATCTGGTCCTTGAATCTAAACTAAACACAGTCCTTCGGTCTAGCACAAATCTATCCTCAGGTTCTTCTCATAGAACCAAAGCACCTCTGTCCTCAAGTTCTCTGATAGAATTATCAAACTCAGCTTCACAAGTCCTCTGCTAGGACCTATCCAAATCTGCTCACAAGTCCCCAAAGGAACCTATCCAAACCCTACTCACAAGTCCCCAATGGAACCTATCCAAAACCTGCTCACAAGTCCCCAATGGAACCTGTCCAAAACCTGCTCACAAGTCCCCAATGGAACCTGTCCAAAACCTGCTCACAAGTCCCCAATGGAACCTGCCAAAACCTGCTCACAAGTTCATAAAGAAAAACTTGCTTGGCATGAACCCACAAAGAGAATGGTTAGAGACCCAATGTGATTCATCAACCTCATAGAAGCATAAAGAGAATTGTTAGAGACTCAATATGTTCTATACTTAACTCCCAATCTCAATCTCAACTCAATATCAAGTCTCATAAGAATAAGATAGATGTAATATTATTTTCTCAAGAACATGAAACACAACCCAACAATTGCCAAAAATGCAATATCTCATATAACAATGATACTCATGTTATTTCCAACAACCAATATCTTTTCTCAACCAATTAGGGCTTCAACAACAATGCTCAAAGACAAGGTTTAACCAACATTATTCAACTCAACATTAACCTTGATGCATTCAACCAATCATCACAAGAAAAGGAAACAAGTAGAAATCCTTTTCCCTCTAAATATATTTGAACAAAATAGCCACCCACATAATATCACCAAATGCAAAGAATGACTTTTTCAAATCAACTCAATGGAGTAAGCCCAATATCATGAATCAAGTAAAAGCAATAACTTGATCAAACAACCTCTATGGAAGCAACTCAACCATCAACCTCAAAACAGCCAACCAAGGGTTTCACCAACTCAAAGCAAGTAGCAAGACTCACAAACATAAACCCTAGTGCACAATGCTTCCACTACCTCAAACCAGAATTATGCATTCACCAAAACTCTCATCAATGATAACAATGCATAAGTAGTCTTCAACAAACCAGAAAATAGGATTTACACCCAACCAAAGGAAACCTAGTTGAACACCTTTTCACTCCAATATTATTTCAGGAAAACATACACCAATCATACTCATAAGAAGAATGTGCCCATACCTTATTGAAGATGAAGAAGATCTCACAAATTTGTCATAACCATAACCACCTTTTTGTCAAACTCAAGAAGGTTAGTAGACAACATATTTCTTTAATATTTCCTCAAGAATATTCCTTGGTCCAAATATAATCAAGGTTCTATGTCTTCTTCTTTCAACCTCATTCAACAAATAATACATAACATATTTCTTATATTCACCTTATCACTCCTTAAAAAATATACCCTTTTAGTTTTTACTAACCTTATAAAATCTTATATCTTCTCAAACCTTAGAACAAAAACTTATTTTAATTTTCAAAAGGAGAATCCTTATAACTCCCCAAAAAAACTTAACCATCTATTACTTCATAATCCAACAAAATAATAATAAAAAAATCTTTATAGCATACCTTTTATTGTAACAACATATTGGCGCTCACGACAGCCCACAAATATCCAAGGGATTCGAACTTGCGCTTTACTGTCAGCGAAGCGTCTTTAGAGACGACTCAAGTACCACGAGGGCTACGCGCACTGGTAGCACTCAACCTCGTGCTCAGACAAACATTTTTGTCGTATGAATACCCTTTAAAAAAAATCTTCAACTAGTTGCGCTAGGTTTCAAACCTTTGATTCCACCTCTGCTACGCACGACCCAAACACCAATCATGCTATCCATTCGACTTTAAACTGAACACACGGTGCACTAATTTAACACTCTAAGCACTGTATTTTTGCCATCAAAATAGTGATATATCCCCTTCGTTTACTTTGAACACGTGCTCACCTTATATCATTTTTTATTATCGTGCAACTCTTAGAATTCGACAAGTGCAGGTTTGATCAATCTTATATTATTCGAGCACTTCACATCATATTATCACATGATCTTCTATTAAGCACTCTTCTCTACTCCTTCCGAAATCGAATTGATTGCGCTTAATGTCGAAACACCATCCCTCAAACTTAATGAATTTAATTGCCTTATTTTATATGCACTTTGATGCATATCCAAACACGTCAGCCCTTTTAATTTAATTTAAAATTTTAATTTAAATTTTAAATAAATAAAATTTAAACTAAATATTTAAAATTAAATATCTTCATCACCGGGGCACCTTTTTCAACAAAACGAAGAGCCAACTTGGGTTTTAAGAAAAACCCATTTCAAATATGTTGTCCATGGTTTTAAATAAAACCTTTTATTTTATATGCCTTGGTTTTCACAAAAACCCTTCCCTAAACTTAGATCCTTTTGACCTTAGATCAAATTCCTTCAAAAGCTTCTTGACATCAATGACAACATCAACACTTGAGCAAAGGCAATGTACCCAAAGTACCCAAAATTGCCAAAAATTCTTGCTAGATAAGATGTGGGTCAAGAAAAATTACTATTCTTACTTTCTTTCCTCTAGTTGGCATAAACTAATATTTTATTTGATATCTCAACTATACGTCACTTAACATTACAATTTAAAATCCATTAGGGGACAAAAGTAGTCAACTAGAGATAGTTGATTGGATTAAGGTTCAATTGGTTCAATTCAATATCTTTCATAGGAAATATTCCTTCTGGATACATACCTTTATAGGGGAGAAATGCTTGGCCGTTCGCTCATGTATTTGTTTTATATAACTTCAAAAGAGATCTGACTCACACTCTCCAATGGTGAGATTGAATGATTGAGAAATAATGGAAATAAATTTCCAAATCCCACTCTAGTTTTGGCATTTCCATTGCTCTTTCTCATGTTGGATCTTGTCCTATGAAATCCATATCTAAACCTAACTCTTATGGATTTCATACTCTATTATTTATTTCAGGGAGGTAATATGCAATAGGGGCAAGGGGGAAGTATTCTTGCCAATACTCAAAGTTCTAAAGGAAATCCTCTTAGAAATGATTTATATACCATATTGTAAAGTGTAATAGGTTGATGTCCATAGAAATATTTAGTTAATTTTCATGGGTATAGATCATGAAAATGTACTATTTAATTCTCTATTTATGTATTCATATGGTTTATACTCTTAAATTATGGCCAATAAGTCAGACTTGATTACATCCTCGAGAAATTGAAATAATTTTATGAGAAATCATAAGGTTTTAAAGGTGCTTTATTTCTTATAAATGATAAGATAAATTAGGACCTTTAAGGGTTGAGTAAGTTATATTTTAAATTGAAATCCTGTATATCCCCAAACCAACTCATGATCCTTGACCATCTATATTATAAATACATTAACAACTTCACTCAATTTTAGATTGAGAGTCAAGTGCTTATATATTGGGGCTATCTCTTGATAATTCAATATGTTGAGATCATATATTTAATATGTATATAATAGAATATACCATTATCAAATGAGTAGACAAAAATAATATAAACTGGCAAGTGGATGGGACATCCTATCTATCCAATCTTATTTAAATTATAGAAACCATTGCATTGCATATTAAATCCATTTAAGATACATACTAGAAAAATGTTAAAGTGGATATATATTAGGGATATTTTATGAGACCTACTTTTAATACATCTTCTAAATACATTTTTATATTTTCTAAAGATATTAAAGACATTTAATCCACTAAATATAAGTTAAATACAAGAAAGCTTCTTACACAATTAAATACAAATACAAGCATCAAATACAATTAAGTATATTAATAATAAAGAAATTGAAGACAAGTCTATACTTAGCATGAAATAGCAATAGGATATATCTTTAAACACCTTAAATCCACATGTAGTTATGTCACTATACTCTCTAAGTATATTCATGCATGGATAAGGTAACTATATAAAGGGAAGATGATCAAATGAGTATTCCCTATATAAACTAGAACTATAGCATACTTAATCCCTTAAGGAAAACTTCGATCAAATACAATTAGATACGATACCTTAATATAAATTTTAATAGCCAAAATTAATATTAATTATTATTAACACTTAAAATTTGTAGGTCTTTCTATCTATCAGCCTACATCCTCTTCATCATCCATTTTTCATACTTTTATCATATTTTATCATGCATTAAAGAAAATATTGTAGGCCTCCTTACCAATTGGTCTACATCATCTTAATAACACTTTATAGATATCCATTTTTATATATTAAATAAAATAGGAGTCCTCTCTATCATTGTAACTTCCTCACTCTAGGAAAATCTCATATTAGACAATACTAATGGGAGACTAGAAGATGATCATAAGATAAGAACAAGGGTAGGTCTCCCTAATAATCGACCTACCTTCCCTTAAAATTTATAGGCCACCCTACCAATTGACCTACCTTATATACATTATAGGAAATGATTTATATATTATATATTTAGTAACATTCACAAGAAGGATATATATACACTATATTCAATATCAAACTATAAGGGATTATAGACCCTACATTCAATATTGATAAAACTAGTACATCATGTATTGAATCCATTTTAGAGACATATTGAAAACATATTAAACTAGAGGTATATTAGGGACATCTTGTGATACATTCCCTTATAACACATCCTCTAAATAGGGTATATTCCTTTTCAATATATTAACATGAAGTAAAGTTATTATACATAAGGAAGGATGTTAAAGACAAGGAAGGAATCTTATTACACAATCGAAGATAAGTAAAGATATTAAATACAAGTATATACAACATTAAAGACATTAAAGACAAGCATTTCATCACCACTAAATAATAGTAGGTTACAATTATAAACACATTTAAAATATATGTATTTATATCACTATGCTTCCCAAAAATAATCATGCATTGACAAGGGAATTACATGAAGGAAAGATGATTAGATGAATATCCATAATATAAACTAGAACTATAGGCAATCCAATACCATAATAAAATATTGAAACAAATACAATTAGAGAGAATACCTTAAGATATTTTTAGACACCCAACATAAGTATCAACTCTTAATAACACTTGAAAATGGTAGGTCTCCCTACTAGTTAGACTCTAATTAACCATAGGGTTGAATGAGCTTACTTAGGTTATATGGATAAATAAATTAGTTTGTTGACTTTCCTACCCTACCTTTCTTATTAAAGGGGAAAAGGGAGGATATAAAATATGCTTTTTTCTAGAGCATAGTGATTTATACACTACTCAAATAAGGATAGAGAGGATCATCTTCAAGATCCCACTTCCCCACTCACTCAATTGTCTCCCTCAACACCTTGTACTACATCAATATGGGAGATGACATAGTTATTTATCATTATGAAAATTTAATAGCAAGGGTAAATGCTCAACTAGTGTTAAATTTACCATAAGAACTTGAAACTAAAAGATTTAAAAGTTGAGCCATTATCTAAAACTATGGGTTCAAATCTACACCCATGATGTGATATGCATATTATTTAGTGATATATCTAGGAAGAAGAAATGGGTAAGTGCAAAATAGTATTTTTTGTCAATCCCCAAGAAAATAATTAGGAATCTATGATCCTAAAGTTCCTATAAATACAGGTGTTGGTAAATGACTTTGTGAATGGTGTAGGTTTTGTTCCTTAGTCTAGGCTACTAGAGATGAATAAAATATCTCTCCTTGTCTAAATGTGCTTTGATGCTTTTCTTGGTTTAATTCACTCTCTATTACCAATTATGATACTTATTATCTTAATAATTAGAATATTGGTGTATATAAAGTGTCTATTAGGGTGGTTTATGGTTTGAAGGATCTTGTTATTCTAAAAAGTAGTATGATGGAGGGTGGGTTGAGAGCTCTCTCTTCCTAGATATTATGGGCATTAGTGGATTGCATTTTCAAAGGTAGGATCTTATAACCTAGATTATCATACTCTAATGGATCATGAAATAATGGTAGATAGGATCATCCTATTCTCCAATGAATGAATCTTTGACATTATGTCCTTAGAGGTTAGAGAATATATATTTTTATAACTTTATTTTATGTATAGAAAATAATTTCTAGTAAAATATAAAATTTTCTTTACATATTTCATCCTAAGGTAAAATAATTGATATAGCATCTTGAAATAAAAATAAGGTAAAAATTAATCCAAATGTATTACATATGTAATGTCAAGCGAGGTTTCACAAAAGGAAGTTTTAGACTTAACCATATCAATTCAAATTGCTTTAACCAAGATAGGTGAAAAATAAATGTCACCTACCAATAGTATAGATGAATATCATTTTTAAATAAGCACTCAACCAATTCTCTATCTATAATTTTAAGAGGGAGTGGGTTTTAACATTTAAAATAGAGATCCTATGCTTAATAACAAGGGTTATTTTCTAATTTTTTTGGGTTATTGGCCATACAACCTAGCTAACCCTAGAGATGGAAAGAGACATTATGGGAAAAATTGAAACACCCACCATATAAAAGGGATAACACCCATTAAATATTAGGATTATGTAGTTATAATATAAATATAAATGGGGTTTCTAGAGTATCATCTTTCATAGTCATTCAAAAATACTATTTGAGGTATTGACGTGATTATCAACTAGGCATAGTTTCTCCCATAGCCAACAAAATTAGGGACCACTATCCCTATTTCCCAAAGGACCATCTAACATAGTGAATTAAAAAATCTTTCTCCTTGTGTCCACAAAGAAAGAGGCATACTATTCTAATATTAGTGAATATATATTGGAAGAAAATTTATTAAAGAAAAAAAAATATTTTATGAGTTGTTAAGGATATGATTTGATGTCACAATTGTTATAGATAGGGTTGCTATTTCATTTTTAGCTATAGGAAGGTCCTTAGATCCTTAGGGGTCCTAAATATAGATTATTATGTTCTTGTAATTTTTAGATCCATACAAGGTCTTGATAGGGGTTCATTATAGACAGAAAGATGGAGGTTAGGCCATCTTAGATGATAAGGATTTCATATTAATATTATAGATAGAGTACCTCACCCTTCCATTTTAATTGGTCAAATTATATTGTCAATACTTATATATAGATAGAGTGCATTATTATCCTCATTGTAATGGTTTCAATATAATCACATTGAATATATTTAATTTTATTTTCTTGGGCCCTAGGTTTCATTGTTTAGGACTTGAGAATTAACATTACAATATAGCACCATTGGTAATAGAGAAGGTATTAGATAAGGAAAATCATCAAAGAACCTTGAGACAAGGAGATATTTTTTATTCATTTATAAAAACCCACACTAAGAAAAAGTCATTTACCAACACCTTTATTCATAGAAACTTTAGGATCATAGCTTTCTCATTGTTTTCTTGGGGATTGTTCAAAAATACTATTACACATCTATCCATTCCTTTTACCTAGGCATGTTATTGAATAATATACATATCACATCATGGGTATAGGTTCAAACCCATAGAATTTATATCATGGCTTGGCTTTTAAATCTTTTAATTTCAAGTTCTTATGATAAATTTAATAATAACTGAGCCTTACTCCTTGCTATTAAAAGTTCATAAGGATAAAAACCCATGCCCTCTATTATCTAGCTCTAGGATAGGGATTTGACTGAGACAATTGAGTGAGTGGAAAAGTGGGATATTGAAGATAAAACTCTCTATCCTTAAAAGAGTAGTGAAAAAATTTTAAGAACTAAAAATTGAACTCTAGCAATAAGCATATTTAATCTCCTACCCTCTCCTCTCTAATAAAGAAGGTAGGGGTAGATAAGATAACCTAACTTATTGATATATATACCATAAGTATGATCATTCCATCCCATGGTTATGTAGAGGCTAATTGGTAGGTAGACATATCATTTTTAAGCATTCTAAACAATTGATACTAATGTTGGATAACTAAAATAATCTTAAGGTCTTTCAAATAATCATATTTAATTGAAGGTTTCCTTAAGGTATTATATAGGATATAAATCTAGTTTATAATATGGATAGTCATCTATTTATTTTTTTATCTTGTAATTCCCTTGTTTATGCATGCTTATTTTTTGGAAGCATAACAACATAACTCCATGTGTTTTTAAGGTTTTTGTAAATATAACCTAATATTGTGTAGTGTTGAGTATAGGCTTGTCTTTAATGTCTAATTTTGAATATATTTCCTTGTGTTTAGTTAATTTACTTACTTTTATTGTGTAATAATATTCCTTATATAAAATAGCTTTACTTGAACTTACTATCTTAAAATAAATATAATGTGTTTAGACTATGTTTTATAAGGGAAGGTATCACAAGATATCCCTTATATCTCTCTAGTTTGATATATCTTTAAAATGGATCCAATACATGATATAATAGTTTTCCTAGTATTAAATATAGGGTGTATAATCCCTTGTATTTGAATATTGATTATAGTGTATGTATATCCTTATTTTGAATGTTATTGAATATAGTATATATAAAACCTTCACTTGAATGTAGCTAAGGTAGGCAAATTGGTAGGAGGGAATATACTTTTTAATGGGAGGTACATTTTGATTAGTAGGGAGGACTATGTTGTTATTATATTATGATCATCTTCTAGTATCTTATGAGCATTGTCTAATATGGAATTTTCCTAGTGTTAGGGATGTATACTAATAGAGAGGATTTGTCTTTCATTGAATATATATAAAGGTATATCTAAAAATGGTTATAAAGATGATGTAGTCCTAGAGAATGTAGTGATATAACTACATGTGAATTTAAGGTGTTTGTAAATATAACTTATTTATATTTAGTGCTATGTATAGACTTGTATTTAATTTATTTAATATTAATATACTTACTTGTATTCTATTGGAGATTGATGTTGACTAAGAAATAGAAAACCAAAATTTCTCCCACAAATTTGAAGAAGCCCAAAAGTTTCTATAGGCCTTGAAGAGTCACCATGATTGTTGGACTTCCTAGAATGTGAAATGAAGTGTTGTAACATTAGTTTATCTCTTGTAAGTACACAATAGAGTATTATAGATATTGAATATTTTTAAAAGGCATTTTAATACTTCCTAGTTCATTTTTAATGAAAAATATATTCTATTCCATTCATTTTATGAAAAATATGCTTGTTGTCCCTATTTTCTAAAACCTGCAATCAACTTCTAGAGCTCATAAATTTTATTTTATACCTTTGTTTTTATGTGTGATGCACCATTGGAAATGTATTTTTGTGTAGAATTCACTTCCAAAATTTCATCAAATATTAAGTAATTTGGGTCCCTCAAATTTAGATTGTCTTACACTATTGAAATTTTTGCTGCTACAATATTTTTGTTGATGCATTTTTGTTGCACTTTGGTGCTCTTCGTTTTTGGGTCATTTAATTCATTTGGTATCATATATTTGTTGGTTTTTGGATTTGAGTGAATTTGGGTTCATGGTTAGTCTAATAATTGATCAAGTTCTTGGACAAGTTCATTTAAGAAAAACATTATTTGTTGTTTATTGAGTTTAATGACCAACTTCAACAACTCATTACTCATTCCAAAATTTAATGGGCAATATTATGATTATTAGAGCATAAATATGAGAACATTGTTAATTGGAAAAGATTCTTTTGGAGGTATTGGAGAGTGGTTATGAAGAACCACATTATTATTATTATTATTATTATTGAATTTACATGGTGGAATCGGTAGCCGCCACGAATCCGGGTAGGCTGTCCGGATTTTTATGGCCACCATAGTATTCTACGTTGTCCACCCCAAAAGCTACCACATAGATCTTCGTGCAGTCCGCCCTTATAACCACCATGCCACAATCATTAAGAACAAGGAAAGGGACAAGCATTCAGTCCGACGAGGCCCGAGATTTGAACCTTGGACCTTTGTCCCCCTTATGGGGTTTGGATGAACCAATTGGTCTACACCTCATACCTACCATTATTAGAATACATTACAAGAACCACATTATTAGAACACATTACAAGTAAATTATAGGACAACAAAAATGGAAACAAAAAAGAATAATTCATTAGCCCTCTACCATATTTAGTCTACTCTTGATAAGATTTTATTTCCATGTATTGGTACTACTACATCAGCCAAGGAGGAATGGAAGTATCTTCAAGAGGCTTAGCAAGGAAGTGACCAAGATATAATGGTTAAGTTGCAGACCATGAAGAAAGAGTTTGAAAATCTACAAATGAAGGAGGTTGAAAGTGTGGGTGATTATTGTGTTAGAGTGAAGGATGTGGTGAACAAGATGAACACCCTTAGAGAGACCTTGAAGAAATAGGTAGTTGTAAATAAGGTATTAAGATCTCTTACCTATAAATGGAATTATGTTGTAATAATTTTTCAAGAGAGTAAATATTTGTCTACACTTGGATTGTATTTTCTAGTCGGTTCTCTTATGTAACGAGGAAATACTAAGAGAACCAATAAATAAAATGAAGAGAATGGTTTTAATTATAAACTAATTTTTTTGATAATTATGAAGTTGGTCCAAGCATAAGTAAAAAAGCACATGGAAGAAGAAATTAGAATTTATCAATAGGTAGAGGAGGAAAAGAAAGAGGAAGAGAAGTTGTTACTGCTAGAAGAGGCCATGGAAGGGCTGATCAAAAAGAGTTGAATGCTACAATTGTCATAGAATGGAATACATTGCACAATATTGTAGAGTGAAGGTCAAAAATGGATATATAAAATCCCACTATGTATGAAAGAATTAAGTTGCACAAGGTATTGTTTACTAGTGATATAGCTGAAAAAACTAGTCAAAAAGTTTGGTATCTGGATTTTGGTTGTTCTAACCACATGACTAGAAATGAAGAGTTGTTTGTTGATGTGAATGAGAATTTCAAGACCAATATCATTCTTGGGAAAAAACTTTCTTTGAATGTGGCTGCAAAAGGTAGCATGGAGACTGGCACTAAAAAAGGTACAAAGAAAATTCATGATATCTACTATGCTCCCAATTTAAAGAATAATTTGAGTGTTGGACAACTTGTAGAAAAAACTATAAAGTTGTGTTTGATAAAAATGAATGTATCATTTATGATAAGAATAATAGGAACCGTATGGTCACCATTGTTCCTATGAAAAATAACTAGATGTTTCCTTTGAAGTTTGGAGGAAAAGGGAGTATGAACATGGCACACATGGAACTTGAAGATAAGAATTGGATTTGGCATCTTAGATTTGAACACTTGAATTTTAAAAGTTTAGAATTTTTTCTTCAGAAGACATGGTAAATGGACTACCTAAGGTTGGAGAGCACAAGGATGTGTGTGAGGTATGTGTGATTGAAAAATATATAGGGAAGGAGTTTCAAAAGGAAAAGCATAGCGGGCATCATATCCACTCCAACTTGTACATTATGATATTTGTGGACCTATGCAAACATAAATTTTTGGTAAGTCTTCATATTTTCTCAAATTCACTAATGATTTTTCAAGGAAATATTCAGTATATTTTTTGAAACATAAGGATGAAGTTTTTAGCATGTTCAATATTTTCAAAGCATTGGTTGAGAATGAAAGTGGATATAAAATAAAGTATTTGAGAACTGACCATGGAGGAGAATTTTTTTCAAATTAGTTCAATGATTTTTGCAAACAATATGGCATCAAGAGGCATCTCACTACTGCATATACACCAAAAAAAATGGGGTAACTAAGAGAAAAAATATAGCTATTGTATAAATGGTAAGAAGCATGTTGAAGACAAAATGTTTGAGCAATTATTATTGGTCATATGTTGTTGATACAATAGTTTACATTATCAATATATGCTCCACAAGAGCGCTATACAAGAAGAATACACATGAAGCTTGGTTTGGTACAAAATCCATTGTAAGTAATTTGATATTTCTTGGTTGTATTGCATATGCACATGTGAATGATGAAGTGAGAAAGTAGTTAGACCCCAAGAGTGAACAACACATTCTTATGGTATATTCTAAAATAAGTAAGGAATATAGACTGTATATTATAAAAACTCACAAGTTTTTAGTCTCTAGAGATGTAATTTTTGATGAAGGGGGAGTGTAAATCATCAAAAATATGTAGATAAACTATTTGATGTTTAAGAAGATAATACAGTTGGGGGACAACCTTCAAATATTCCCTCTACTCCTCCAAGCCCACCTAGAAAACCATCAAGTTCAAAGGAGACTACACCAAGTTCAACCATAATCAGCTCATCTACAAGTCCCACCAAGAATACAAATGAATAAAATAGAATAATTAAAGCATATCCAACCAACCAAATGATGGACAATAAATTTCAAATGAATTTAACAAGAAGCCAATTGCAAGAGTTGGACCAAGTTGTTTCAAGATTGGAAAAGATCCAAATGTATGGTGATGATGAAGAAGAACAAAAAGTTGAATTGATGAATTATTTTCTATTTTATAATGTTTATTTTGAACCTATATGTTATGAATATGCTTGTATAAATGATATTTGGGTGCAAGCAATGAAAGAAGAAATTGAGTCCATTAAAAAAATGATACTTGGGAACTTGTGGAATTTCCCAAGGATAGGAATATTGTTGGATTGAAATGGGTCTACAAAAAAAATAATTAATAGTGATGGAAGTATAGAAATATAAAAATAAATGTTGTTTGCAAAAGGATTCACTCAAAGATATGGTGTGGATTATGAAGAAACATTTCCTCTTGCTATAAGACAAGAGATAATCTAGATGGCTCTTTTATTGGCAGCTAATAAATGGTGGAAAGATTATCATATGGACATGAAAAGTGTATTATTAAATGGTTATCTGTATGAGTAAGTTTATGTTTCACAACATCAAGGAATTGAAGTGGAAGGAAAATAAAACCATGTTTACAAATTTAAGAAAGCACTGTATGGACTGCAACAAGCACCTAGAGCATGGTACTCAAGAATTGATGGGTACTTCCCATATTATGGTTTTAAGAAAAGTAAGAATGACCCCACATCATATTTAAATAATGAATATGATTATATTATTCTTGTGTACCTATATTTTTATGATTTTATCTACATGGAAAGTAGTTCAAAGATTATGAATTTTTTTAAGCATTCAATGATGAAGGAATTTGATATGAAATATTTAGAACTAATGAAATACTTTCTTGGTGTAGAATTACATCAAGGTGATGAAACAATTTCCATTTGTCATTCAAAATATGCAAAAGATATGTTGAAGAAATATGGTATGGAAAATTTTAAACTAGTTTGGAAACCTATAGAATATGGAAAAATGTTGTGTAGAGATAATGGAGAAGAGAAAGTTGTTGAAAATTTATTTAAAAGCATTATTGAGAGCTTAATGTTCCTTACTAAAATAATACCTGACTTGTATCAAGGTACATGAATGAACCTTCATAAAATTACATGAGAGTATCCACGATAATATTGAGTTATTTCAAAGGAACCTTGAATTTTGGCATACATTATGATGCTAACAACAAAATAGAGCTTGTTCGATACAATGACTCTGATTGGGAAAGTTGCTTGGATGATAGAAAATAATTTTTTTGAAAATAATTTTTCACTTAATCCAGAAGTGATAACACGAATCTCAAATAAGTAAAGCATTGTTGCTCTATATTATATAGAGGTAGAATATGTTACATCTATTGTAAGAAGTACACAAGCACTTTCATTGAGAAATGTACTTGAAGATATTGGTGAAGTTAAAAACATCCAAAACTAATTTTTTGTGACAACACAAATGAAATCAAGATTGTAAAAAATCCAATCCATCATATTAAAACTAAAAGTATTTATTTAAAATTTTATTTCATAAGAGACATGGTGGAAAATAATATTATAGATTTGAAATATTGCAACATCAAACAACTTATAGACTTGTTTACCAAAGGTGTCAATAAAAAAATTTAGATATAAACTTGTCTCACCACTCAGCATCAAGGGGGAGTATATTGGAAATTTATGTTGACTAATAAAGAGAACCAAATGTTCTCCCATGAATTTGAAGAAGCCCAAAAGTTTCTACAAGCCTTGAAGAGTCACCATGATTATTGGACTTCCTAGAATGTGAAATGAAGTGTTGTAACATCATTTTATCTCTTGTAAATGTAAAATAGAGTATTATAGTTGTAGAATATTGTGGAAATTTTTTTAAATACTTCTTAGTTCTTTTGGAAATAAAAACAACATTCTATTCCATTTCTTTTGGGAAAAAACATGCTTGAAGTCCCTATTTTCTTAAACCTGCAACCAAATTTCAGAGCTCATAACTTTTGTTTTAAAGCTCCATTTCTCACATGTAATACATTGTTTGAAAAATATTTTTGTTTTGAATTAAATCCCAAAATTTCATCAAATTTTGAATAGTTTTGGTCCATCAAATTTAGATTGTCCCACACTGCTGCAATTTTTGTTGTGTGTTTTGTTGCAATATTTTGTTGTGTTTTTGCTGTACTTTGGTGCTCCTTCTCTATCACTTCCTTTTTGGTCATGAAAATGCGACGTGTCGCGATATCGCACCACTTTTCCTTCTTGCTCTTATTCTTCTCTTTTGGTCATGAAAAGACAACATGGCGCAAAATTGCGACACTCTTTCTTTCTTGCTTTTTCCCTTCTCTTTTAGTCGTGAAACCAAGACATGTCGCGATATCGCGACACTTTTTCCCACTTGCTCTTTCTCTTCTTTTTGGTCATGAAAATGCGACACTTTTTCTAACATGTCGCGATATCGCGACACTTTTTCCTTCCTTCTCTATCACTTATTTTTTGGTCACGATAATGTGACGTGTCGTGATATCACACCACTTTTCCTTCTTGCTCTTATTCTTCTCTTTTGGTCATGAAAAGACGACATGTCACGAAATTGCAACACTTTTTCTTTCTTGATTTTTCTCTTCTATTTTAGTCGTGAAACCAAGACATGTCATGATATCACGACACTTATTCCCACTTGCTCTTTCTCTTCTTTTTGGTCACGAAAATGCGACATGTCGTGATATCGTGACACTTTTTCTTTCTTGCTTTTTCTCTTCTCTTTTAGTCACGAAACCAAGACATGTCGCGATATCGCGACACTTTTTCCCACTTGCTCTTTCTCTTCTTTTTGGTCATGAAAAAGTGACATGTCGCGATATCATGACACTTTTTCTTTCTTACTCTTTCTCTTCTCTTTTAGTCGTGAAAACCCAACATGTCACAAAATTGTGACACATTTTTCCACTTGCTCTTTCTAAGATTTTTTGGTCGTAAAAATGCGACATGTCATGATATCGCGACACTTCTTCCTTCATGCTCAACACATTGCCAAAAAGCCTCACTTTTCCTTCTTGCTCAAACCTGTCGCGATATCATGACACTTTTTCCTTCTTGCTTTTTCTCTTCTCTTTTGATCGCGACATCGCGACATGTCGCAAAATCACTACACTTTTCCTTTCTTGCTTTACATGTCACGAAATTGTGACACTTTTCCTTGCTTGCTCTACATGTCATGAAATCATGACCCTCTTCCTTTCTTGATTGACATGTCACGAAATCATAACACTTTTCCTTTCTTGCTCACCTTGTCGCGACCTCGCTACACTTTTCCTTTCTTGCTAAAGATTGCTTTTCTTGAAACTCAACCATTTTGCAAAAATGTGACATCAGTCTTTGGCCTCAGTCGTTGCCCTTGACCCCATCACCTAAAGCCACCAAGCCACTTGGATCATTCCCATATTGTAGAAAAATCTAAAGCCGTCCCAATAAGGACCGAAGAAATCCTGACAAAACCACACTAAAATTGCTCTCCCTTTTTTTGATCCCCACAACTTCACCATCATTGGTGATCATTTTGAATAATTTTATCCACTTCATTTGGGACTCCATGTTCCAAAGTGACCACCCCAATGGCTCCCACCCCTAAATTGGCCAAGATATCAGCAGTTTTGTTTGCTTCCCTAAAAATGTGTTGTGCCTTCCGATCGTTCCTGGCATAGTAAAGGATCCTAGCCTCTTCTATGACAGTCTTAATCTGCCACGAAGGATTTTTCCCATTGCCGAGAAGGTTTATAACCTGCATCGAATCTCCTTCGATAATTAGTTTACCTTCAATTTCCTGAGCCAATTGAAGACCCCTCCATAACGCTCTTGCTTTCGCCTCGTTGTAAGTCCTAGTTCCCAGCTATTTAGAGAAGGCCATCACCAACTTACCTTGATGATCTCTCACCGTTCCTCCAGCCCCTACATTTTCAGGGTTAACTTTCGAAGCCCCATCGAAGTTGAGCTTGAACCAACCAACTGGGGGTGATTTCCACTTGACGTCTAATCTAGGATTGACCTTGATAACAGGTTTCTCACCCAGAGTAATATTTAAGGATTGAGCGATCCGCCTCTCCCAGGGGAAAGGATTTCGATCCTCATAAGGTATAAGGATAACATTTTCACAGGTGAAGGTAAGAATCTTATTGGTAATGGAGGTGACATCATGGCTCGACTCATGGAAAGCTCTAAGGTTTCTTTCTAGCCACACCTACCAAAGAAAGTGATGGAAAAAAATATTCCAAAAGAACCTCATCCTAAGACTAACAAATGGATTTGGCCATTGGTGGAAGAGGTCAAAGATGGTAGCTGGTCTGACCCAGCAAATGCTAAATGCTTGAAACAACCCATTGAGGACACTCAGAGAGATCGAACATTCAAGGAAAATATGGTGGGTGGACTCCCAATTACCCCTACATAAATAACATCGGTTAGCAATTATCATATCTTTCCTTAACAAGTTGTCAATCGTCAGAATCCTACCTTGGATCACCAACCATGAGAACATAGAAACTTTAGGAATAAGGTTTTTGACCCACACCAACTGAGTCTAGAGTGTGGGGTCATCGGTATCTAACATTAGCATATATGCAAATTTGACTAAGAACTGTCCACTTTCGGTAGCTGCCCATATTACATGATCCTGCTTAGGATTCGTGGAAATGAATTGTTGATGCAGTATGTTTTGTAGTTCTTCTGATTTAGCTTCAAAGCCTTGAATCCTTATCTAATTCCAAATAAGCCTACCTCTGTCCTGTCTTATGAATTCAGCCACTTTCCTTCCAAAGAGGTCCTCTGTTATTATTTTGATCCTTGCCAGGGTAGGAAACTGAGATAAAGCTTCATCCCTGGCCCACCTGTCATCCCATAACTTGATCTTATGCCCGTTACCAAGAACCCATATTAGGCCTTTCTTTAAGACTTATCTACTTGTTAAGATTGCTTTTCGAAATGTCGACCCTCCACCATGCATCGAATCATTTAGAAAATCATTATCTTAAAGATATTTTCTTTTAATTATGGCAGTCCACTCATTCTCCTCATTGTTGATAAGTTGCCAAGCTTGTTTGGCAAGCAAGGCAGTGTTTAGGTGAGCAAATATTCTTAGTCCTAGCCCCCCATTTTATTTTATACTGCAAACCTTGCCCCAGCCCATAAGGTGGAACCTATTTTTTCCCTTTGACCCAGACCAGAGAAAATTCTTTTGGAGCTATTCAATTTTTTGGTAAACTTTGGTTGGGGCCTTAAACACAGAAAGAAAATAAACCGGGATGCTCTGTAGGGATGCCTTAGTGAGAGTAAGCTTCCCGACCTAAGATAAGAGATGACCTTTCCAACCAGCCAGTTTATTTTGAATTATTTCAACCACTCTATCCCACATCGACTCTCTCGGAGACCCATAGAAGATGGGAAGGCCTAAATAAGATGTAGGAAAAGTTGCTATCAAACATCCCAAAATCGTAGCTATTTTGGCTTGTCTCTGGATTGGGGTGTTGAGGAAGTAAAGCTTACTCTTGTTGAAATTTACCTTCTGGCCCACCGCATCCTCATAGAGTTGGAGTATGTGCTTAATTATTTTGGCTTCAACCACCGACGAGTGAGTCAACAACAAAGTATCATCAACAAATTGTTGGTGAGAGACTGGGTTGGTGAGAGATGTGGCTTTAATCCTCGAGATTAATCCAGCAATACAAGCAGCTTTTATGGTTCTACCTAATGCCTCTGCTACTAAAATGAAGAGCATTGGGCTAATCAGATATCCTTGTCTAAGCCCCCTATGACTCTGGAAATACCTAAC
The DNA here is from genome assembly GCA_028583015.1 of Wollemia nobilis. NCBI lineage: Eukaryota > Viridiplantae > Streptophyta > Pinopsida > Araucariales > Araucariaceae > Wollemia > Wollemia nobilis. Next base: position 3,413,278 of record JAQPPZ010003192.1, on the reverse strand, counting down.
TATCGTACCATTCACCAAAACTAAGAACCAAGGTTCAGATATACATTATTTTATTAGCATGACCCACTAAGGATGAAAGCCAAACTTCAAAAGAATAGCCATCAAGAAATCCCAGTTAATGCGGTCAAAAGATTTATTCATATCAAGCTTTAAAGCAAAGAACTTCTTGTTGGTTTGCCTTGTAGAGTGTAGAGCTTCATGGACAGTGATTGCACCATCTAGAATTGATCTCCCCTGAACACAACTTCCCTGACCAGGGTCAATTATGAGGGGAAATATTTATTTAATTATGTTAGCTATGGATTTGGTTAAGATATTGTAGGATACGTTACATAAGCTGTTGGCAATTTTGGGTACATTGGGTACATTGCCTTTGCTCAAGTGTTGATGTTGTCATTGATGTCAAGAAGCGAAAAGGTTTTTTGTGAAAACCAAGGCAGACAAAATAAAAGGTTTTATTTAAAACCATGGACAATAGATTTGAAATGGGTTTTTCTTAAAACCCAAGCCGGCTCTTCGTTTCGTTGAAAAAGGTGCCCCGGTGATGAAGATATTTAATTTTAAATATCTAGTTTAAATTTTATTTATTTAAAATTTAAATTAATATTTTAAAATTAAATTAAAGTATTTTTCGACGTGTTTGGAAATGCCGACGTGTTTGGTAATGCATCGAAGTGCATATATAATGGGGCTAATAAATTCATTTCAATGTGTGTGTGAATCGATATAAATCGGAGTGCATTTCGTTTTCGTCTTTGTAGCGAAGGAAGATGTCAAGCATTGACGGTGAAGGAGAAATCTCTGCGAGAGTTAGTGTGGGATGGAGGCGACGTCGCGAAAGGGTGTAGTCATCAAAGTTGAAAAGGAATGTCCTACTGGAACTCTTCGACGAAGGCAGTGAGACGTCAAGCTAGAAGTCAAACAGAAGAAGAAGCACCGTCGCAAAGTTTTGATTGCAGATCATCGAAAGGAGGTAACGCCATGCAACAATCCATCAGCAAGATCGAAGGAGTGAACGTTGAAAACTATTAGCAGGTTCAACAAAACCTAGAAGTCACGGTTGCTGAAGTTGGAATAGTTTCACGCAGTGTGCTAGGGTTTCCACACGGACGACATAGCTTCGTATGCTGGACTGATGCAGTTGTGCTGATCTAGATGACACAAGGCTTGCGGTGATTGCAGTTGGATACCATAGTTTGGACATACTAACTACAGGAGTGCAGGTAGACCTCTACGATTGCGCTACTCCAGCAGATAGGTATACACATGGCAGCGGGATGCTATAGTCGTGATAGTGAAAAGGGCAACAAGGCAATTGGTCAAAAACCGCGTGGAGGTGAATCATTGTAACTTGTTCAAGAAAGTTTTCAACGCTAAAGGAAAACATTCAAACAAAGAACAAAAGGACAAAAACGTAAGGAATTATTTTTGCTTTCATAAGCTTTACTATGTATGTTTTAAAAGGAGTAATAAGGGAGTTATAAGGTTATGAAATGTTGTGATTTATTTTATTTTATGGTACAAGTGGTTTTAGGAGAGATAAGGAAGTTGTGCAATTAAGGGCTTTGGTAATGATTATTGAAAAGTGGAGTAATGTTGATTATTTTGTGATCTACTAACCCTTGTGAAGATTGGCAAAAGAATTTTGTGATTGTGGCAGATTTCCAAAGGGGTTCCTTCACTTCAATAAGGTATGGGCACATTCTTCTTATGAGTATGATTGGTGTATGTTTTCCTGAAATAAGATTGGAGTGAAAAGGTATTCAACAAGGTTTCCTTTGGTTGGGTATAAGTCCTAGTTTCTGGTTTGTTGAAGACTACTTATGCATTGTTATCATTGATGAGAGTTTTGGTGAATGCATATTTCTGGTTTGAGGTAGTGGAAGCATTGTGCACTAGGGTTTATGAATGTGAGTCTTGATACTTGCTTTGAGTAGGTGAAATCCTTGGATGGCTGTGTTGAGGTTGATGATTGAGTTGCTTCCATAGAGGTTGGTTGATCAAGTTATTGCTTTTACTTGATACATGATATTGGGCTTACTCCATTGAGTTGGTTTGAACAAGTTATTCTTTGCATTTGGTGATATTGTGTGGGTGGCTATTTTGTTCAAATATCTTTGGAGGGAAAAGGATTTCTACTTGTTTCCTTTTCTTGTGATGATTGGTAGAATGCTTCAAGGTTAATGTTGAGTTGAATGATGTTGGTTAAACCTTGTCTATGAGCATTGTTGTTGAAGCCCAAATTGGTTGAGAAAAGATATTGGTTGTTGGAAAGAACATGAGTATCATTGTTATATGAGATATTGCATGGTTGGCAATTGTTGGGTTGTGTTTCATGTTCTTGAGAAAAGCATACTACATCTATCTTATTCTTTTGAGATTTGAGATTGAGTTGGGATTGAGATTGGGAGTTAAGTATAGAACATATTGAGTCTCTAACAATTCTCTTTATGCTTCTATGAGGTTGATGAATCACATTGGGTCTCTAACAATTCTCTTTGTGGGTTCATGCCAAGCAAGTTTTCTTGATGAACTTGTGAGCAGTGTTTTGGACAGGTTCCATTGGGGACTTGTGAGCAGGTTTTGGACAGGTTCCATTGGGGACTTGTGAGCAGGTTTTGGACAGGTTCCATTGGGGACTTGTAAGAAGATTTGGACAGGTTCCGATGAGGACTTGTGAAGCTGAGTTTGATAGTTCTATCAGAGAACTTGAGGACAGAGGTGCATTGGTTCTATGAGAAGAACCCGAGGACAGATTTGTACTAGATCGAAGGACTGTGTTTGGTACTGATCAAAGACAGAGGACGAGGACATTTGTGCTAGACCAAGGGACTGTGTTTAGTGCAAATTCGAGGACCAGCTTTGAGGTGATAGAGTTGAGGACAGAGGTCTCCAGCCAGAGCAGGGAAGACAGGTGTCTTCTATGGATAGAGTTCCATTTGCTAAGGGCAGCGGAGGCAGAGGTCTTCTAGAGGATCACCAGCCAGAGCAGAGGTAGGGGAAGGTATCTCCTTTGAGCAGAGGCTCATGAATTCAGATTGGGGAAGGTTTCTCCTTTGAGCCGAGGCTCATAAACATTGTAATTGGGAAGGTTTCCCAAAGAACTTTGAGATAACTTTTAGAGAAAAGTTTTAAGGATGAACCATGTAAATTGTTGTGTCACTTTGTGGATGGTTTTGTGCATTGCTTTGATATTGCTTTGGATATGTTGCTTTACTGTATTGAAGTATAAAGGAAAAGTAAAAAGAGGTCTTATACTGTTCACCCCCCTCTCAGTATAAGCTTGTGTTCTTCAATTGGTATCAGAGCCGGTTCCTTCGAAAAAGTTTAAACAAACTTGAAGGAAGATCTTACAAGAACACAAATGACAAGGAAAGGCAAAAGCAAAACCATAAGACACAAGAAGAAGAAATCTCACATGATCATGAAGGAAAATGAAGATGAACTCAATGTTGTTGCTTTGAAAAAAAAAAAAAAAAAAAAAAAAAAGGGAAACGATAATAAAGTTGTGCACCAGATGTGGGAAGACCGATCACTTTGCGGCTGAATGCTCACAAGTAAGAGAATGTTTTGTTTGTGGTCAACTCGATCACAATGATCATCATTGCTATAGGTTTAGTAGCAATGAAGATGAAGATGATCCGTTCAAAAGTGATAAAGATAAACAGGACTGTAAGAGCAAGGATTCTAAAAAGCACAAGCATCATAGGAAAAACAAAGATGAGCACAACAATCAAGGAAAGAGGTATTCTCACAAACACAAGAAGAGCTTCTACCTAGACAAAGCAAGTAAGTGTTCTAGTAGTGATAGTGAAAGTTCTTCAAGTGAAAATGAAAATGAGATGTTGTTCATATCAGAAAAAGAGGAAGAACCAAAACATAGATTCATTATCATGAAATGTCTTAGATGTGGAAATTTTGGTCACCTTGAGGATGATTGCACAAATAATGAATTGGTTGTTAGTATGTATGAGGATGCTTCATAAAATGATAAGGAAGATGCATGTATGGTTTTTGAAAAGGGTAGCACCTCTAGTGATAAGAAATCTGAAAAAGGCCTTGATAATTCAAAGTGCAATCAAATAGAGGATCTTGAATGTGAACTTACTAATGCTCTTAGTGTTTTGAAAAAGGAAAGAAAGAAGAATGCTAGACTCAAGGATAAGTTAGATGAATGTTGTATGGAGAGAGATGAACTTATAGAAAGTCTTGATGTCTCTATGGCTAAGGCACAAGAACTCAAGAATGAGTTAGATTCTAAGGTGCGTGAGTATAGTGAATTAGAACAGAAAATGGCTTCGTTGAAAGAGGAAAATAAAGAGTACAAGGATAAGTCATACGAGGTTTCAAGAAAGCTCCAAAAAGGTTAAATCTCTTATCAAAGGTCAAAGAAAGACAACAGATAAAATAGGTCTTGGTTTTGTTAAGCCTCACAAGAAACAAGTTGGAGAGTCTAGTAAGAGACTCCAAAAGGAAGAGAGTTCTAATGAGGAAAGTATTTCAAATCATGAGTCCTTGAATGATAGATGCACAGAAACAGAAAATAGAATTCAGAATGAGAAGAAAAAGTTTTCAGAACCTAAGAGGTCAAACAATGGAAAGTTTCAAGGCAGATGTTTTGCGTGTCACAAATTTGGCCACATGGTTGTACATTGCATGGCTCAAGTGAAGAAGGTAAATAACAGTTTTAGAAGTGGTAATTTCTTTCATGGGTATTGCTACTCTTGCAATCAGTTTGGGCATAAAGCAATTTTTTGCAAGGCAAATATCAGGAACTCAGGTTAGTCGAACGAGCTTGGTCAAAATAGGTTTGGTCAGAACAGGTTTGGTCAAAATAGGTTTGGTCAGAACTGGTTTGGTCAGAACTTGTGGATTCAAAGAATAGGTATGCCTAAAAGAAATAACATTGTTACTTGTTATAAGTGCAATAATGAAGGTCACACAATGGACGAGTGTAGAGTTGAAATTCTAGAATACAAGAACAAGAACAGTGGCATGATCGAGTCCAAGGATCAAAAAAATGACAGAAACAGGAATATGGAAAAAGAGTTCAAGAGAAGGCCCGACAAGGAAGTTATAGACGCCGATGATGATCAGTGCCTAATGGGAGTTTTACTCCCACTCCAGAATTAATCACCTCATCAGGAGGTGGGGGAGGGACTAAGCTAAGAGGCTCATTCTTAGTTCCGAGCCCCAAAGGTGGCCCTTTGCCATTGATGACAAAGGGGGAGAGATATGAGAAAGGGGGAGAGCTTCAAGTGAAGAGGAAAGCTTCAAGTCAGGGGGAGCAAAACTTCAAAGAGAGTGATTTCAGTTTTGGCTCTTGAAGATGTGTTTTTAGTAAAGTTTTGCCATCAATGACAAAGGGGGAGATTGTTGGCAATTTTGGGTACATTGGGTACATTGCCTTTGCTCAAGTGTTGATGTTGTCATTGATGTCAAGAAGCGAAAAGGTTTTTTGTGAAAACCAAGGCAGACAAAATAAAAGGTTTTATTTAAAACCATGGACAACAGATTTGAAATGGGTTTTTCTTAAAACCCAAGTTGGCTCTTCGTTTCGTTGAAAAAGGTGCCCCGATGATGAAGATATTTAATTTTAAATATCTAGTTTAAATTTTATTTATTTAAAATTTAAATTAATATTTTAAAATTAAATTAAAGTATTTTTCGACGTGTTTGGAAATGCCGACGTGTTTGGTAATGCATCGAAGTGCATATATAATGGGGCTAATAAATTCATTTCAGTGTGTGTGTGAATCGATATAAATCGGAGTGCATTTCGTTTTCGTCTTTGTAGCGAAGGAAGATGTCAAGCATTGACGGTGAAGGAGAAATCTCTGCGAGAGTTAGTGTGGGATGGAGGCGACGTCATGGAAGGGTGTAGTCATCAAAGTTGAAAAGGAATGTCCTACTGGAACTCTTCGACGAAGGCAGTGAGACGTCAAGCTAGAAGTCAAACAGAAGAAGAAGCACCGTCGCAAAGTTTTGATTGCAGATCATCGAAAGGAGGTAACGCCATGCAACAATCCATCAACAAGACTGAAGGAGTGAACGTTGAAAATTGTTAGCGGGTTCAACAAAACCTAGAAGTCACGGTTGCTGAAGTTGGAATAGTTTCACGCAGTGTGCTAGGGTTTCCACATGGACGGCATAGCTTCGTATGCTGGACTAATGCAGCTTGTGCTGATCTAGATGACACAAGGCTTGCGGTGATTGCAGTTGGATACCATAGTTTGGACATACTAACTACAGGAGTGCAGGTAGACCTCTACGATTGCGCTACTCTAGCAGATAGGTATACACGTGGCAGTGGGATGCTATAGTCGTGATAGTGAAAAGGGCAGCAAGGCAATTGGTCAAAAACCGCGTGGAGGTGAATCATTGTAACTTGTTCAAGAAAGTTTTCAACGCTAAAGGAAAACATTCAAACAAAGAACAAAAGGACAAAAATGTAAGGAATTATTTTTGCTTTCATAAGCTTTACTATGTATGTTTTAAAAGGAGTAATAAGGGAGTTATAAGGTTATGAAATGTTGTGATTTATTTTATTTTATGGTACAAGTGGTTTTAGGAGAGATAAGGAAGTTGTGCAATTAAGGGCTTTGGTAATGATTATTGAAAAGTGGAGTAATGTTGATTATTTTGTGATCTACTAACCCTTGTGAAGATTGGCAAAAGAATTTTGTGATTGTGGCAGATTTCCAAAGGGGTTCCTTCACTTCAATAAGGTATGGGCACATTCTTCTTATGAGTATGATTGGTGTATGTTTTCCTGAAATAAGATTGGAGTGAAAAGGTATTCAACAAGGTTTCCTTTGGTTGGGTATAAGTCCTAGTTTCTGGTTTGTTGAAGACTACTTATGCATTGTTATCATTGATGAGAGTTTTGGTGAATGCATATTTCTGGTTTGAGGTAGTGGAAGCATTGTGCACTAGGGTTTATGAATGTGAGTCTTGATACTTGCTTTGAGTAGGTGAAATCCTTGGATGGCTGTGTTGAGGTTGATGATTGAGTTGCTTCCATAGAGGTTGGTTGATCAAGTTATTGCTTTTACTTGATACATGATATTGGGCTTACTCCATTGAGTTGGTTTGAACAAGTTATTCTTTGCATTTGGTGATATTGTGTGGGTGGCTGTTTTGTTCAAATATCTTTGGAGGGAAAAGGATTTCTACTTGTTTCCTTTTCTTGTGATGATTGGTAGAATGCTTCAAGGTTAATGTTGAGTTGAATGATGTTGGTTAAACCTTGTCTATGAGCATTGTTGTTGAAGCCCAAATTGGTTGAGAAAAGATATTGGTTGTTGGAAAGAACATGAGTATCATTGTTATATGAGATATTGCATGGTTGGCAATTGTTGGGTTGTGTTTCATGTTCTTGAGAAAAGCATACTACATCTATCTTATTCTTTTGAGATTTGAGATTGAGTTGGGATTGAGATTGGGAGTTAAGTATAGAACATATTGAGTCTCTAACAATTCTCTTTATGCTTCTATGAGGTTGATGAATCACATTGGGTCTCTAACAATTCTCTTTGTGGGTTCATGCCAAGCAAGTTTTCTTGATGAACTTGTGAGCAGGTTTTGGACAGGTTCCATTGGGGACTTGTGAGCAGGTTTTGGACAGGTTCCATTGGGGACTTGTGAGCAGGTTTTGGACAGGTTCCATTGGGGACTTGTAAGAAGATTTGGATAGGTTCCGATGAGGACTTGTGAAGCTGAGTTTGATAGTTCTATCAGAGAACTTGAGGACAGAGGTGCATTGGTTCTATGAGAAGAACCTGAGGACAGATTTGTACCAGATCGAAGGACTATGTTTGGTACTGATCAAAGACAGAGGACGAGGACATTTGTGCTAGACCAAAGGACTGTGTTTAGTGCAAATTCGAGGACCAGCTTTGAGGTGATAGAGTTGAGGACAGAGGTCTCCAGCCAGAGTAGGGAAGACAGGTGTCTTCTGTGGATAGAGTTCCATTTGCTAAGGGCAACGGAGGCAGAGGTCTTCTAGAGGATCACCAACCAGAGCAGAGGTAGGGGAAGGTATCTCCTTTGAGCAGAGGCTCATGAATTCAGATTGGGGAAGGTTTCTCCTTTGAGCCGAGGCTCATAAACATTGTAATTGGGAAGGTTTCCCAAAGAACTTTGAGATAACTTTTAGAGAAAAGTTTTAAGGATGAACCATGTAAATTGTTGTGTCACTTTGTGGATGGTTTTGTGCATTGCTTTGATATTGCTTTGGATATGTTGCTTTACTGTATTGAAGTATAAAGGAAAAGTAAAAAGAGGTCTTATACTGTTCACCCCCCCTCTCAGTATAAGCTTGTGTTCTTCATAAGCTCACCGGTCTGAAATCTGCCATTGTCTCTAGAGATGGGCCCTTCGAAATCAGGGCAATAAAAGTGGACTTGAACCCTCTCAAAATATGTTTTGAAGCCTGAAACTCTTGGATAGTAGAAAGGACATCCTATCTCACAATATCCCAAAAAACTTGAAAGAACTGAGCAGGGAACCCATCAGGGCCAGGGGCTTTCTCAGGTTCCATACTAAACAACACCTTTCTAATTTCTTCATTAGTGAATCGAGCAATAAGCTTGCCATTCATGGCCTCATCAACCATGCAAGGAATGAACTGGAGGATAGTGTCCTTAGCTTCCTCTATACACTGGGATTCATCTCCGAGAAGGGAGCTAAAATAAGCAATTGCTTCCTCTCTGATCTCACTCAGATCCTGGGTTTTGGATCCATCAGCTTTGGTCAACTCTCTGATCTTGTTATTACTTCTGTTCCTCAATGTTGTGACATGAAAAAACTTTGAGTTCAAGTCACCATCCTTTAGCCATAAAGCCCTTGATTTATGTCTCCAATATACCTCTTCACAAGCTAGAATATTGTGATATTCTGATAGCTTGGCTTGCTCCTCCTTCCTAGTAGCTTCATCACCTAAACCATTTTGTATGGAGTTTTCAATGATCTGCAGCATTTCTCCCACATGTTTCTTGTTCTCAAATAGGTTCTCAAACACCTCCTTATTCCAATTTCTAAGATTATCCTTTACTAACTTCAACTTTTGAGTAAGTTTGAAACCTGAAATTCCCTGGAAAGGTTGTCTCCACCATCTGGAAATATTATCTTTTAACTCCGGGTGCTCGATCCACATCGACTGGAATCAAAAATGTTTTTTGAAGGATTTTGACTTTGGAACCTCCCAAAGGATGGGATTGTGATTAGAGGAAATTTTGGGAAGATTTTGCAAAGTCGAGTCTCCAAACCCAGCAATTGCCTCCTTCGATAAAAAAACCTGTTAAGTATTTCCTGGATAAGTTGGCTTCCTGCATTCCTGTTGCTCCAAGTATACTTGGCTCCTCTTAGTCTCACATACATTAGTTGGTTCGAGTTAACGAAGTCATTGAAGTCTTCTATACTTCTGGTTGGGAGCCCAGAGCCACCCTTCTTGTCCGAGGGGTATAATGGCATGTTGAAATTGCCAGCCACCACCCACAAGATGTCATGGAAAGCATCACCCAGTTTACCCAGATAATCCCACAACTAAGCTCTTCCTTGGACATCATTGGGAGCATAGAAATTTGAGAAAATCCATGACCTATTGTTGTCAATGTCATGGAAAAAAACACTCAACACCCTATCATCATCTTGGATGATGCTGCCTTCCACCACCCGAGGATCCCATAGAACCATGAGACCGCCTGAAGCTCCTCTAACAAATTTGAACACCATGTCCCCTTGGCTCCACATATTTTTTGCTATTGATTTTGACTGGGCTTCGCTTAATTTTGTTTCTTGTAGCAACACAATTTTTGGATTGTACTACATTCTTAAATAAAGATTTGCTGGTGAAAAGTTCATTATTTACTTGAAAGTAAAAGTGAATTTGAGAGCTTTGAGAGGTAATTAAAAAAATTTAACCCAGAACGTTGCTAAAAACCTTACCTGATTCCACATATTGCACATCGATGGCTGATCAATTGGAAGCTTCTACCAACGGAGGAGACGATGCTCCCAAGGTAACTCAAAAACCAAGACCTTGTTTGTACATTACCGGATTAAAATTAACCACATTAAGAAATTGGTAAATTAACCTCATTAAACTATCGGTAATGAACCTCACCCTAGTTAGGTTTAGCATAGGTTAGTTTAGGGGGTGGGTTAGATTTTAATTTTTAGGAGGTTTTTTTGGGAAGGGCGGACCCAAAATGGGTCACTTCCTAGCTGCGGGTGGGAGCTGTGAGCCCCAATTGGTAGATTGGGGGCCATGAATTTCAGCCATGGCATAATTTAAATCACAACGGTCAAATTTCTAACCATTGGATTGATCGTGGTTTTGACCATCCATAATTTTGCAAAATGTTTCAATTTTTTTATTTTTATTGAAATTTTCTGGACACTTAAAGGCATTTTTTGCTATTTTGAAGCACTCTTTTAATTTTTTTGAAAATTTTGATCATTTTTTTGTATGTTTTTACATTTTTAGGATATTTTAATGATTTGTTTATCGTTTTTTAGTGATTTTAATTTTTTTTCTATTTTTACTTTATTGCTTTTATCCAGTCCTTGACTAACAGAGTGAAGGAGACTGATCTCCTTCACAACCTATGCCACACTCTGATTGACGGTGAGCGGGCTTGGTTTGTTGTTGTGGGATTTAGATACATCCTAGACCTCCCCACAATCTAAGTGTATCAGGCCTATCTCACCGCATTGAATCGTCACTGGGATGCGAGGACCAATACATTTCACCTGTCAATGGGTGAAATGACTATCATCTTAGAGGATGTATACCGCATCTTATAACTACCCATTTATGGTGAGCCCATCACCTCCTCTCCAAATTTGGTGAGGAAGACCATTTTTTATTCTATCTTTGGGCAGTGGATCATGGAGGTACAGGGTCGTATTGACCACGAAGGTGTCCACGTGTAGGAGTGGTATGAGGTCAATGTTTTCTCTCAAAGGGAGGCAATTTTCATGCATCTCATCATCCAAATCACCCTATAGGATTCTTTAGGTATGATGTTCCCTTGGAATCTCTTGGCTTGGACCAGAGAGGTCATGGTCAGCTCGACCGCTCAACCTCTCATCCTGTCTTGTGGAGCACTCTCTTAGCATAGTTATACCATGAGTTGATCCAAATTACCCACTAGAGCAGAGTGGGTATCAGTTGTAGCTTTTTTATTTAGATTTAGGGTTGGTAGCATATCCAAACATAGAATTCCATTGACTTACCTCTATGGATCACTACTATTGTAAATGATCATCAGTTCTACACTGCCTACTAGCCTTAGGAGTAGGAGGACTTCAGGAGTAGGTCTCATGTAGGAAACCTATATCATTACATCAATCACTTTGCATATCTAAATCCTAAGGACATCGAGTGGTGATCATACATGGACTGTCCACCCTGGACTAAGGCAGATAAATACCTACACTTGGTGCATAGAGATAGATGGCTCATTGGCTACAAGGCCGATTGGAAAAAGTATCACTACTTCTCTTGTATCCTATAATATTTTAGGATCTGGTAGGATATCCCATATATGTTGACCATATATAGATGCTTGGTCCTAGAGATGGACCTGACTTGGCCCTAGATCACACCATTGGATGAGGACGATGATGATTTCTAGGATTCAATGCTAGCACATGTCAGGATGACTCCAGATTACAATGGCTAATGGGCAGACTTCTAGTGATACGATGAGGATCCTCTAGGCTAGCTAGTGGAAATATTTGTAGTCAAGGGTGTAAAGGGTGCAAAGGTAGATCCTCATAGGTGAAGGACTCACCAGAGGACATAGGGCACATGGGATGTAAGGGCCACAATAAATGAGGGCCCATAGGTAGAGATAAATGATGAGGTATTTGAGGAGGGCGAGGCACCTTCGAACAGTGATATCAGGTAGCTGCAAGCATATATTGCTGACCTCCAGAGCTAGGTTAGGAGACTCCACACCCAACTACTTCATAGGGATACATCTATCACCACTCATTAGGTTAAGCTATCACATGGGCAGAGGTAGTGGCAGGGATATGAGGAGGAGAGGGTAGTTCTCTAGGCATAGGTTACCACTACAAGCACTCAGATTACACAGCTCACTAGCGAGTAGGATTTGGCACAAGTACAACTAAGTTCTATGAATACTAAGAGGTACCTACTCAAGATGGTGAGAAGAGATCCTTCCTCCTCATAGGTTATCATGTTGCCTCCATCAGTGCCATCTAATTTGTTACCAGGAGATCATGATCCCATGGTAGAGATCAAGTGTCTACATTCCCTCATGGAGGAGGGTAATACCCGACATACAGTGAGAGTAGCTCACATAAACTATTTGGAGGGTCATATCAGGCTACTAGGTGGGGAGGTTCTAGAGGATACCCACACTATAGGGACCTAGAGAACCTGGTCTAGGACTAGGTTGATAGGGCAGTCTTCTGCTAGCTCAAGCCATAGGATGCATAGGACTGAGAGGACTCATAGGTCTTTGAGCACTTAGGGTGCCATCTCATAGAGGATCCATAGGGATGACAGAGGTTATGGAGGTGCCTCACAAGTTGGGGATGTAGACCCTATTTAGTACAAATATTCAGAGATGCTTTTTGTACCATTTTTGAGTGTAATGTCGAGGACCTACACAGATGTAGCCTGTGGGTATTTTGATGTATCCCACTGTACTTATTTTTTTATTTTTTATTTTTTGTGGAAAACATCCCAAAAGGGATGCCACTTTCGGGTAAGACCCAAGGAGGCAGGGGTATCCATTCCACCAAAAATTCCCAGGACTCGGACCTGGCCTACCACCTTTGACATACTCAAGGAGCAAACAAACACACAAAACCAATTTAAAAATAAGTAAATAACAACAAAAATAATAAAATAAAATAAAAAACATGCTCCTTGAGTGTGTCAAAAACAAAAGCACAACCAAACACGCACAATAAGATAAAAGAAACCACAACACAAACCACATAGAAAAACACAAGAACCACATAACAAAACACAAACAAGACAAAAAAAATAGAACACTACAAAGACATAACCCAAAAAAAAACAAGAAAAATAAACACAACCAAAACCTAAAAAATTAAAAAATAAGATAAAAATAAAAATAAAAAACAACCAACAACAGACAATAAACAAAAACAAAAAACATAGAAAACACTCACCCATAAAAACACGAAATAACACAAACAAAGAGAAACCCAAGAACAAGAACGAAAAAAACACAAGAACAATAACAAAAAACATAAAAAAAAAACAAAAACACAAGAACAACAAAAAACAACACAAAGAACACAAAAACAAAACAAAAAAAAAAAACCCACCCACCTTAAAAAACTAAAAAAAAGAAAAAAAAAAAATGAACAAAACAAAGACCTATCTAGACCAGAAGACTATTAAGGCAAGAATCAACAGAGGAAACAAAATAAAGAATAGAATGAGCTAGGGAACTAAAAAACACTGAATGAACCAAAGAGAAGCAAAAAAAAAAAACAAGAAACTAGGTACCTTCAGAACTGGAGCCATCCAAAGAAATGATAGAAAGAAGAGCTTCCCTAATTTGAGAAGCCCACCATATAGGAGGGTGGCCATAACAAGTAAGATCACCTTTGTCCAAAGCCCAATTAGCTAAAGCATCAACACTCTTGTTTTGATCTCTGACCACATGATTGTAATCAACTTTCAAAAATCCCATCTGGATTAACTCGATCTTCTCAATAATTCTTTTTATTCTCCAATCCACCTTATGATTCTTAGAAGGATTCTTCAAGAGATTAATCATAAGTTGAGAGTCAGACTCAACTAACACCTTTTCCCATCCAACCTTAGTAGCCTCCTAAAGACCTCTAAGGATACCATACCCCTCAACAAGGTTATTGGAAAGAATACCCAAATTCTCAGCAAAAGTAAAAACCAGGGAGCCATCTGAAAGTCTACCAATTCCTCCCACACTGGCTTTCTAGGGTTCCCTCTAGAGGCTCCATCAGTATTGACTTTTCCAAAATCCTTAGGAGGAGGTTGCCAATTTCTATTCCTATCCATCTTACTAATACTCACATTCCCTTTAAGTTGGTTGCCCTTAGAAGGTTTAATATTCAATATTTGCATCACTTGATCCCATATTTGGTGGGAGTTTTGGGGGTGATTAAGGAGATGATGGACTGATTCAACTAAGTTGGCTATGGTCTTTTGCCAAATATAGTGAATATCCTTCCTATCTTGATTAAAAATTTGGCTGTTCCTTTCATTCCAAATATTCCAAAGAAGAATGGTAGAACCCATCCAAACTAACTGCCTAATAAAATGATCAACACCCTCTTGATTAGGCCAATCCCTCCAAAGTTGTTCAAAAGTAAAAAAATTGGACCATTGTAAGCCAAGTAAAGTGGCCATTCTCCTCCATAGCTCAGAGGCTAAAGTACACTCAATAAAAATATGGTTGATATTTTCTACATTCTCTTCACACATTTCACATCTAAAAGGGCCATGAAAACCACGCTTCATAAGTTGCTCACCAAGAAGCACCCTACGATGCAATAAAAGCCAATTAAAGAACCTCACCTTAGGCCGTGAGCTTTTGAGCCCACAATTGAGAAAATATGTCAGAAGAATGGTTGGGATTATTATGGCATAAGGTCAAATAACCTTGAGCAACTGAATACTCACCCTTAGTAGTGTTGTTCCATCCAAAACAATCTTTTTCATGGGACCAAGAGAGGGATCTCATATGAAGGATGCCTTGGATATCTTGTCTTTGCCTTTCTAGGATTTGAATAGGCTAGTCCTCAATAGGGATCCAATATCTACCAACCTTTGAATTACCAATATGGTACGAAAAGTAATTAGCCACCTTTATCCAATTAGCTCGGTGAAGCTCCTCCATCCAAGGCCTCCAATCGGGAAACTGAGTTATCAAAGGCTTGTGACCATCCCAAGAATCTGTCCAAAAATTTGCATGTTGACCATTATGAATGATCCAAAATAATTTTTTCTTTATCAAATCCTCACCAGTCTTAAGAACTCGCTAAAATGGGAGAACCTTTGGTAGGAAGTTGATAGCGAACAAGGTCTTCAGGACTTTTGTTCTCAGCATATTTAGCACGAAGATTATTGGCCCAAAGAGCATTGGGGTTATGCAACATCCTCCAATATAATTTAGCAGCTAAAGCTTTGTTGTTATTAATTGAAGACCATAATCCTAACCCCCCTTCACTCTTAGGAAGACATAAAGTATCCCATTTCACCAAGGCCCATTTTCTTTTCTCCTTAGTACCACTCCAAAGGAAACGATGACTGATTTGATCCAATTCTCGAAGAACAGACCTTTGGGATATTCAAAATGGAAGAAACATAAATAGGAATAGCTTGAAGGACTGATTTTACCAAGGTGATTCTACCCCCGAAGAAAGCCACTTGTTGGTCCACTTTCCAATTTTCTTCTTGACTTTGTCCAACAACCAATTCCAATATTTATTTTTCTGCCTTTGAATATTTATGGGAATACCTAAATAAGTGATTGGAAGAGAGGTCTTCTTATATCTTAGCTTATCCAAGACCATGGATTCCTCGTCTAGCAGAGCAGTGAAAGAAAATAACTTTAGATTTGTCTTCATTGATGAACCGCCCAATAGCCTTAGAAAAACAGCTAATGATTTGCTTAATATTAGAAGCTTCCTTAACTCGTAGCTTTACCTAAAAGAGTAGAGTCATCCACAAATTGAAGATGAGAGATAGGTCTAGCTCCATGAGCAATGGTAACTCCCTCAAGGGTTTTTTTTTCCCTCTTTTTGGTTATAGTCCTACCCAAGCATTCAAGCAAGAATGATGAATAAATAAGGGGATAGCGGGTCACCTTGCCTAATACCTCTGGAAGTTGGGAAAGACCGAGAAGGCCTGCCATTGATAAGAACTAAGTAGGAAACTAAAGAGATACATCCCATAATCCAATCCATCCAATCCTTAGAGAAACCAAATTGCCTCAAAACTTTGATAAGGAAGTGCCAATCCACTCTGTCATAAGCTTTGGATAAGTCTAACCGAATGAACATGGAAGGAGAATTTTGCATATCCATGGAATGGATGGCTTCCTGAGCAAGAACTATCTCATCTACTATTTGACGTCCTTCCACATAACCCCCTTGCTCTGGGGAAATAATCTTATGCAAAAGAGGCTTCAACCTTTCTCGCCATGATTTTAGTAATGATTTTGAGAAGAACATTACATAAAGCAATAGGTCTAAAAGTCTGAGATATGATCAACCTCTTGAGCTTTTGGAACAAGAGTAATATAAGTTTTATTGATAACCTTCAAAATTTCTTTGGCTTTCCTGGCTTCTTCCACCACCTCTAATAAATCAACATGAAGGATATCCCAGAACTCTTGGTAGAACTCAATAGGAAAACCATCAGACACTTGGGGTTTTCCCTTTTTGCATTTTAAAAACTACTTGTTGAAGCTCATTGATAGTAACAGGAGCAGTCAAAATAGAGTTCTCCTCGAAGTGATAAGAGAAGGGATTGCTTGAAGAACATTATATTGTGAAGCTGAGTCAAGGGGAGTAGAAGCAAAAATATTGGAAAAGTAATCAACAACAATAGAGTTCATGCCATCCCAAGTATAAACAACATCTCCAGAATCTGATTTTAAGGAAGAAATAAAGTTGTGAGATCTTCGAGCTAGAAGAGATTTGTGGAAGAAATTTGTGTTTCGATCTCCTTCTTTGAGCCATTGAATTCTAGATTTTTGCTTCCATAAGATTTCTTCTCTTTTTTCCCATTCCTCTAACTGAGTTGTGAGTTTAATTTCATCTGCACTTCTCTTCTCTGTGAGGCCATCTAAATGGATTTTCTTATTCAAATTTTCAAGATGAGCAATAACTTCATGTTTTTTTTATGAACATCCCCAAACTCTTTCCAGCTCCAAGTCTTGATTTTGGATTTAATGTATTGCAGTATTTTGGCAAAACAGAACATCTTAGTCCCATGCCTAGGTTTACCTTCCTTCCACCATTGTTGCACATGAGGTCTGAAGGAAATGTCTCTAAGCCACATTAATTGAAAACGAAAAGGAGAGAAACTCACATTGGTTTTCCACATTTCCACCATGATCGGCCAATGATCCGAACCAACATTATTAAGAGTCTTCACTTTAGGAATGTGACCATGGATTAAGAAATTTTCAGAGAGCAAAAACCTATCCAATCTCTCCATTATACAAGCTAAGCCTTGCCTTCTGTTAGACCAAGTCATAAGGCCATTATCTCGGTTGGATATCCACAAGATGGAGGTTTGCAATATATTCGCTCATGAGGTCGGTGCTTTTGTCCAAATTTCTATTTCCCCCCTTTTCTCATCCAGAGAGAGGATGGTATTGAAATCTCCTCCGATCAAGATCCAAGCTTTAGGAAAATGAGAGATAATATGAGTAATATCCTTCCACTGTCTTCTTTTTTCCTCCAAAGAAGTTGGAGCATAAACAAGTAATGCAAAGCATAATTTGGTTAGAATATCTACTTTGAATAGCTATAGCCAACAAACCCCAACCGCCAACCATATGGTGAATAACTACCTCTTTTGGATCCCAAAGACAAGCAATGCCACCCGAAGTCCCTTGGGAACCGAGGGAAACCACTTTTCCAGCTGGCCAAATTTTATTGGCAATTAAGTCCATATCCTCCATTGACATCTTTGTTTCTTGAAGGAAAACAAGATGTGGATGATTTACCGAATCATTCTTCTAATTTCATTTTGTTTTGAAAGACTCCCTTTGAGTCCTCTAATATTCCAAGTGATGATCTTCATTAATACCGGGGCTAAAAAAGTTGGGAAGGGCATTAATCTTACCTTCCTCTACAAGCTTTTCACCTTCTTTTACCATATGATATTGATTGGTCTTGCGACCTACTTTTTGATTAGAATCCATCTTCAATTTTTTTTCCCTATTTCTTGACTTATTCCAATTGAATCTGAGATGGCTTCTAACCTTGAAGAATGCTCGTACACAGCCAAAATTTTACTAGATGGTTCAACGGAGTCTATATTGGGACCTGCATTATTTGAAGTTTTGACATTTGAAATATTGTTTTTCTTGTGTAAATTTTCTCCTTTTTTTTCTCGTTGAAAACCTTTGATTTGTTGGTTTGTCTCCGAGTTCTTCCCTTCATATTTAAATTGTGTTTCTAAGATTTTAGTTTCCATTATTTCCTCTTCCTCACTTGGGACATCATTTGTGGAAAGGATTTCAAACATATTAGCAGATGACTTTGATTGATCCTTCATAACTGGTTTTTTCTTAGTGTTCTTCTTCTTAGGTATTTGGAAACTCTGCTGAGTTTATATCTTCTTTCTTTTGATCAAGAATTTTATTTGGGCAAGCACTGGCCAAATGACCATATTCATGGCAAATTCTACAACGGAAAGGAATGTTCTCATAGTCCACTACTTGCTCCCAAGTGTCTTCCCCAAATTGTAATGTGATATTTTTAGGTAGGGGTTTGTCAAAATCCATTAAAACACAAATCCGAGCATAAATAATATGTTCAAAATTTTGAGTACAATCAGCAATCATCATAAAAGTTCCTAAAGAGTTTCCAATTGAAGAAAAAATAGTAGGATTCCAAAATTCAATAGGGAGGCCAAAGAGTCTAACCCACACGGGAGCTATAGAAGGCATCTCTTCTTCGACTTTAAATTTAGTATGCCAGGGCTTCATGAAAAGCCCTGCCCTTCCAAAAAACCAAGGACCCCCTTGAAAAGTTTTCTCTCTATCTTCATTATTAGCAAATAAAACAAGAAAATAACCATTTGGATAAATAGATATTTGTAACTCACCTTTAGTTTTCCAGCTTTTTGCAGCCCAGACTTTGAAAGCAGATAGACTCGGATGAAAACCCACGAACCGACAAATTAGTCCTCTTTTTTCCAAATCTTCAATGCCAGTCTGAATGTTACCCATATCAAGCTTAACAATAGGAGTTCCATCAGCTCCTTTAAGACATCCCGACTCCGTTTTCCTGGGATCAATCTTAGGCATTCTTAGAGGTTTATGGGAAGCCCTAATATTGATATTAGCATTGGGCTGAGGCTGTCCACCACGAAGGGCATCCCTAAAATTCATTTTTGGGACTGAGTCTTCAAAATTCTTACCCTTGATAGGGGTTTTCATAGTAGAATTATTTTGTGGGTGCACCTTAGCACCAGATTCACTTGAGATATGAGCCATTTTTTGATCAACTGCTTGAAACTTGTTTCGTGATCTCTTTAATCCTTGCCCTAGACGTCGTGGAAAGGTATGGTTTTCACTTTTCTTTTGTGCAGCAAATTGGAAGCCGTTGTCACTCAAGTTCACAGTATGATCTGTTGAAAGACAAATTTCTAACCCATCTTGTATCCCCCGCAACATTTCCTGCTAAAATATTGAGCATAAACCACAAAAATATTGGCCGCTAGGGCCCGAAGGCCCTAAAAACCAACCTCTGGAGCTGCTTGCACTCAACCCAGATGAAACCCTCGCATAGCCGCTTGCCAAATATGTCGTTCACACATAGGGATGCGCTAGGATCTGTGTTGCTCCAAATGATATGAAAATTTGTGGAGACGTTCTAGGGTTTTTCGGGCATCTACCCTCAAAATTTCAGCTCAATCCGAGTCCGGATGAGTGAGATATGGCCAAAACGAGTTTGGTATTTTGGGCAGTCCTGCAAAAAATGTCTCCTCAATTCTTGATAATTCACTTATTTCTTAACATTGATTTTGATAAAATGTCTAGCCAAGAGTTTGTCCTAGGATAAAATATCCCCACTGTACTTATTAACACGTATATATTTATGATATGATATTTCATCTCATTACATGTGTACTTTATTTTTGGTAGTTTATGTTTTATGTTATGCATATGGATGCAAAGTGTTATTTATTTGATGTTATATGATGTGATGTATGGATGACATGCACTAGATAGATATGCGATGGATGATTAGATGTTATGATTTTATGTATGCAGATGTACTACTTATTATGGATGCATTATGAATGCCATATTTTGATGTTACATGCATGTATATATTTGTAGTTAATTTATATTGATATCACATAATTTATGCCATGTATGTACTGCATGTATTTCTTTTTTCTTTCATAATGTGTTATGTAAAATGGACATGTATGCTTTAATCACTTAAAACATAATGTATGCAATATGAGTTTTAATCAATCTAATGGATGACACCACAAAATGTATAATAATAATGGATTGTAATTGCTTTATCTCTTCATGAAAGATAGTACACCCATATGTGAGATGCAATGATGTATGTTTTCTGTTCATAAAATTTTATAAATTAAAAGAATATGTCTAATATAATCAGTGGTCGTCTAAATATCATTTCTGATATCCATCCAGTATCTAATTATATAGTACAAACAATTCTAATAAATAAACTCTAATGAAAGAAATTTATATTTTGATGATTTGCATTGAAAATTGGTTGTTGCTATTTGGTAATTTTTGAGGTTTACCATGAGACTCAAGCACCCTAGTTGACTGATCAAAAGTTGTATACTAACCATACTAGACTTCTAAAACATAAGGCTTTCACTAGGATAGGCCCTAACTGTTCATTATTCCTATGTGTGCAAATGAGTATATTAAGATAAGACACAAGCATTCCCTGATGTCAGGCTAGATTCTTTCAGCCCATTTCTAATATCAGGGGTCCGCAAATGTTTATCCAATCCTAGGTTTAGATTTTAGTTGGACTAGACCACTAGGTGATATAGGACACCTAAATCTAGCTCTTTCACATTCAAACATTGGTCTACATAAAAGTGAAGTGCTAATGTATCAGAAATATCGTCATGTGTAAGGTATAGTAGTGCTGGAAATTCCATGGATTCAAGTTCGCTCCTTTATTTTCTTCAATTTTTTGGGATACTTGTTCATATAAAGTGATAAAAATCACTACATTTTTTTGTACTATAGTGATAAGAATCACTATTTATTTTGTACTTTCCTTATTTTTTTCTTTCTTTATTTTCCTTGAGCAAGGGATTTGATACTGATTTTACTTCATTTGTACAATTTTATCTTCATTTGACTTGATTTTTTGGGGATTTGCATTTGATAATTTACTTTAGAAACTTCCTTTGGGGATTTTACTTTGGGGAATTGTTTATGGGATATCGATCTTATGATATCAATATGGGATATCAATCTGGGATTTTGATCTATGATATCAATTTAGGGTATCAATATAGAGGATTGATCTAGGATATCACTTTGGGATATTGCTCATTTTAATGTAAGCAAGGGATTCTGGGTAGGAAATAAACTTGTCCTTTTGCCAATTGCCAACATTTTTCATACCTTTCTCACAAGGGGATAAGCAAGAATAAATTTTTTTGCCTCAGGATACTTGGTCCTGCTTCATGGCTTTCATCTTCCCCTAGTCCTTATTAGGATTGTTTAATTTGTTGATTAGTGATAGAATTTTGATATGCTAAGGGCTATACTAACTAGACCTCAACTACAAAAGCAAAGCAAGATTTCTATCAACTCTTGAGAAGACCTCTAGGTATGGTTGAATGATCAGAAAACCATAGTATATTATTTATAGAAAAAATTTGGGTTTGTGTTAAAAAACATAATTACTCAAAAGGGTGATAAATGGATGAAACGATAGTGCATAGATGCATGATTGAAATACAAACATGGTATTGTTTGTAATATTGTGAACACAATTCATTCTAATGCAAGAGCGACGAATAAATATGCCTAATGCAATGTAAATATTAAAATGTATGTGGAAAATGCCATGCATGATGCAAGATGCAATGCAATGATGCAAATGAAATGTAAATGTTTTTTATTTTTGATATTTTTCCAAATTTTTTATGGATTTTAACATTTGGTTTGACCAAAGAACTTACAGATGCCTTTGGAGCCTTTTGGGATTGACCAAGCGGTTTTGAGAAACCCTTGGATCCTTTTGGGATTGACCAAGCGGTTTTGAGAAACCCTTAGAGCCTTTTAGGATTGACCAAGCAGTTTTAAGAAACTCTTGGAGCCTTTTAGAATTGACCAAGTGGTTTTAAGAAACCCTTAGACCCTTTTAGGATTGACCAAATGGTTTTAAGAAACCCTTGTAGCCTTTTTTGAATGACCAAAGGGCTTACAGATGCCTTTGGAGATTTTTGGGGTTTAGGCATAAAATGATTGAAGATGAAGGATATTGAGAGGTTTAGGCTCTTCAACTCCTCCAAGTGATGTCAAATGATATGTCCTAGGTTTGATCTTCTCTAAAATCATAAAAGTACCTAACAAGTTAGCCATGAATTTATCTCACATTTTTGGCGATAAATTGGAGTTTTGTTGATTCTAGTTTAGCACAATATCACCAACCTCAAAGTCTATCAGATGGACTTTGCTATTGTAAGCTCATTTTAATTGCTCTTGATAAATACAGAGGATCTCAAGGGTATTCACGTGACATTCATCAAGTAGCTTCAATTGATCTAGGTGAGATTTTTGTGTAGTGTCATTAGCAATGAACTCTTTCAATGTGATGTGCAACATTGGAATTTTCAACTCTAAGGGTATAATGGCCTCAGTGCCATATACCAATAAAAATGGAGTTGCCCCAATGGGTGTTTGAATACTAGTCCTTAAGCCCATAAAGCAAGGAGCAGCTGGATATGCCAATCTTTGTGGTGCTCTTGTACTATCTTTTTCAATATGGATAACACTATCTTATTTGAAGCTTCAGCTTGTTTGTTTGCTTATGGATAATATGGAGTCACAAAATGTGTTTTATTCTATACTTAGACATCAAATATCTCATAGTTTTGTTATTAAATTATGTCCTATTATCTAACACTATCTTGTATGGTATCCCAAAATGACTTATGATATTGGTGAGTATAAACTCAGCAATACATGCTCTAGTTGTCGTTGTTAAGGGAATGGCTTCCACCCACTTAGTGAAATAATTAGTAGCTATGATAATAAAAGTATGTCAACCTGATGATGAAGGAGATATCTTACCAATGAGATCAAATCCCCACTGATAAAATGGCCAAGCCACTTGAATGGGGTGTAAGGCTTGTGATGGTAGGTGCATAATATTAGCAGGATGCTGACATTTAACACATTTATTGACATACGCATTGTAATCCTTCTCCATTGTGGGCCAATAATAACCCATTCAAAGGATGCACTTTATGATAGCCATGTCGCTAAAATGGCCACCACATGTACCATCGTGAGCTTGCAAAATTTTCCAAGATGACTCTTGGGACTCAAGACAATGAAGGAGAACTCCATCGTAGCTTCTATGGTACAAGATGTCTGCCAACAAGACATACTTTATCACTTTATGCTTAAATGTGTATTTTGTGGCATGAAAAAATCCCTAAGGGATTACACCAAGTCTAAGGAAGTCATGTCTCTATTATTTCCAGCTATGATAAGCTTCAACTTAGATCGATAAGACAACATGTTCCCCCTACGGTTCTACATTAGCAAATGCAAACAAGGAAACAACCTTATGGTTAATGGTAATACCAATCCCTGTATGATCCTATGAGATCAAAAATCCCTAGGATGCTCTCTTGAGAAATCCTCTAGCTCTATAGAACCATTCATGATTTGGTTCTACATGAATCATATTTATTGACTCTTTATTATCCAATGCTTTGTGCTGCACAGCAGAGTGTGACAATGTTTTTACATGGATGGTAGTGAAATTGGTATATAGATTCTAAGGGATTAGAGATCCCAAATATGCAATTGTTTCTACAAATCTATTGGATGAACGAGGGATTGCCTCGATTTCATACCATTCCAATCGAGCTAGATAAATATCAACAATATCCTTGTAAGCTTTCAATACCAGATATCAGCATTGAAATAATCCCTTAACTTGGTTAAAAATGAGAAGGGAATCGTAAAATATATTTAAAATTTTTATCTTCATCGTGATGATTATTGGAGACCCAAAATTAGGGCTTCATATTCAGCATTGTTATTAGTGCAATGAAAGTTTGACTTGAATGACAAGGGCATTGGAGCTCCTTATGGCGTGAACAACACTATTTCTGCACCACACCCTTGATCACACTTCGAACCATCAAATAACAAGGTCATATCAGCTTTGTTATCCAGTTCTTCAGGTTCAAGAACTTCTGATAAGGTAAATACTACATCATCAGGGAGCTCTATGGTGAGAGGCCTACTATTTTCAAGAGGTGTCTTAGCCAATTTATCTTCTATGACTTGTCCCTTAATGGAATTTTGTCTTATGAATTCCAAATCAAATTTTGTCAGTAGCATGATCCACTTTGTAGTACGTGTATTATGATATGTCTTGCTCATCATGTACTACAAAGGATTTTGTTTGTATATATTTCATATGACTCAACATATAGTGTCACAATTCCTTTGTAGTGAACACTACTTTTAAACATAACTTCTCCATATATGCATATTCGAGCTCATATCTCACTAAGGTTCTACTAATGTAATATATAGCCTAATCTTTGCTTTGCACATTATTTTGGGCTAACATGGTTTCCAGTACAAAGTCGGTTGTCGATATATATAGCAAGAAAGGCTCGTTTGGACTTGGTGGAGCTAGCAATGGCAACATCGCCAGGTATTGCTTGATTTTAGAAAATGCTACTCGACAGTCCTCATTCCAATTGAATGGGACCCCCTTGTGTAGTAGTCAATTTATGGGTCAAAATTTATCCAATAATTGAGCGATAAATCGCTTTATGGATGCTACTTTGCCCTATAGGCTTCTTAGTTATTTGATGTTTGTGGGGGGACGCATTTCTAGAATAGCCTTGATTTTTTTTGGGTCAACTTCAATGCCTCATTTTGAAATGATAAATCCTAAGATATTTCTTGAAGTTACACCAAATATGCACTTCTTAGGATTCAAACTAACATTATGCTCTATCAACAAATCAAAGACCTTATTTAGGACCTTCGCATTCTCAAAATGCAATAATGACTTTGCCAACAAGTAATCAATGTAATCCTATAGGATCTTATGCATATAGTCATAAAAGATATATGTCATAGCCCGTTGATATGTGGCACCAGTATTTTTAAGGCTGAATGGCATAAATTTATAGCAAAATATTCCCCATGGCATTATAAACACAATTTTATGCTGGTCTTCGGGCTTAATTCGAATTTGATTATAACCAAAAAAATAATCCATTAAGGAAAGCATCTCATGACCTGCAGTTGCATCTACAAGAGCATCGATATTCGACAATGGAAATGAATCCTTTGGTGTTGCCTTATTCAGGTCTCTCAAATTTGTACAAATATGTATCCTTCCATTAGGTTTTCCTATAGGTACCATATTGGATATCCATTCCATATAGTCGATAGAGATGACAAAATATACATTCAATAGCTTTTGCAACTCATCCTTAACCATTATGGCTACTATTGGATGTATCTTCCTAAGTTTTTGCTTGACTGGATTCTTTGATAGATCTAACGAAAGGTTATGAGTAACCAATTTTGGGTCTAGACCTGACATATCTTTGTAAGTCCAAGAAAAGAGATTAGGTATCTCTCAGTAGAGGGATGAGGTTGGCATGCTCTTCAGGAGTCAAAGTCCCCCCAAATTTAACCTTCCTTGGATTAGAGGGATCATTACTGATATCCACTTTAATATTTCCTCTATTGACATATGGGATCCCTCCTCAAGTTGATGAGGCATAGGGATAAATTGAATGTCATATGCTAGGTTTACAGGTTCATCATTGGAAGCATCCTTAGCATGATATACATCATGTGCATAGCTTGGTGCAAAATGGAATGGTTGCAACATTTATTTGTTAGGGAAGAAATCTTTAGGCTCTAATGGTGAATCGGCATGATCCCAATCAATAACATCTACATTTAGAGGCAATGGTTTGGATGGATTGGCTGGATTGTGGAGTGAAGTGGTCAAATCAATGGATATCATGTTGATGAAATGGGTCATGTCTCCAGGACCACATGTAAGTGACTCATTATTAACAAATATTCCATCCTTGAGATGTGGTTTTGGGGGTATGGGGATCTCTAGATCCGGTCCATGAATAGACTATCGAATGGGATCATTGGAATCAAGGAGCTCCATGTACGTCGATGGATCGGGAAACACCATATGATAAATCATATTAAGATTTGGTGGTCTCCCTCTAAGGTGAGGATGGAGATTTATCTCTCTATACATATCCTCAGTTGTATACGATGCATTACGATACCATAAGTAGGGAGGTCCTAAATAGGCTTTATCTATCTTATATTCTTCATCACTATCGTAATATAGGCCTTCATTCACCCCTAAAAAAATGGAATGCTCTATAAAATGTGTCCCCATATAGGTTATCTCCTAATCGCTATCATCACTATCCAGCAGAACTAGGTACAAAATATACAAATATGAAGGTGTTGAGTAAATTGGCTTAGCTTCATCCTCAGATTGATCATTTTTTGAGGATAACTTAGTATCATCTATTCTAGAATTGTAGTCTGGTCCATCACTTTCGATGATAGATATTGCATGAATGTTCTCAGAAGCAACTTTTGATTCGGTACTCATAACTGTATCTACACTCTGAAAATGCATACCAATGTTGTCAATAGCTCCACAAATTTGATTATCCAAGTTAGCTCTTGGAATAGGTTCTGGTCTAGTCTCCACAAAGATGTTCACGTGATATCTCTCAGGTGGATCTATAGTGACATATGTCACTAGTCAATTATCCCTATAAAATACAGAAGTATTAGGGTAGTATGTATTGAAATCAACTTCACCCCCCAGACTAAGGTACATGCAATCTAAATATACCATGAGGAGTTCAGCCTATCCTCCATTGTAGAATCCCAACCCGAACCTATCAGTAGGTAACTGATACTATGGTTCTACAGGCTTCTTACACCCCTGTTCAAATATTTTGAGATCGTAACCATTCCAATGGTAATGCTTGAAGTATCACATGGTGTAGTTTAAGTTAGAAATATAATGAATGTTTACAATGAATAGTTCATTATCATCCTCATCCATGGGCATGGAAGATGCAAACTGGTCTAGCCCTCCATAGATGAAGTTGTTTTGGTTAGGTGGTACCCCCAATGGTTCCACCATCCCTATGGGAAGGTGATGGGCTTGTGGTCAACCCATGTCATGTGTAGTCTTGATAATCAGTGTGAATGTCACATTTTGTACAATGTATTCCCATAATCTAGGATTAACCAAATGGATGGTCACCTACGGTGCAGATGACCCTGCTAAAGATGCAAGTGAAGTAGGTTGAGGTGCCTCTTTGACTTCTCCTTGAACTTCCTCTACTTCCATGGGAATAGGGGCTTCAACAATGATTGGCTTGGGTGTTGCTTTATATTCTTTTCACCCACTTTTTATTTCAACTTCCTATCATCTCGATGTATCGTAGATGAAATCGGTCTAATGTAAGTGGCGGTCATGTGCTCCGATCTTTGAGATACATATGTTGCAGGTCTAGCACACACTTCTTTGATTTTTCCTTCTAGATATTTGATTGGTGATGTTGTTCATACATCTAGGTGCATCGAGGGGAGCATAAATTCCCTAGAAAATCTTCTAGATTCATGTATTTAAAGGGTTCTTCATCCAAAGGCACCACGTGAACCTATCCCTCATGAATGTATTTGATACATTGATGTAAAATACAAGGGATGAAATGCATTTATCTGATCCAAGGTCTTCCTAGAAGTATATTATATTGCATAGCACCTTCGATTATGTGACACATCACCGGGATGGTCTTCAACCCCACCTGGATAGGTAAAACTATAGTATTGACCATCGAGAATAATGCATCATTGAAGCTCTCAACGTGAAGGTAGAAGGAATGATATGTGTCTTGGGTAAATTTAGGTGAGTTAACACATTGGTAGTTATAATATTTATTGATGAACCCATGTCAATTAAGACCTGCTTGAATGGTTTGTGATCCACATGAGTGATGATATGCATATGTGGGTTTGCTATAACAGTGGAAACCATCTTGAATTTGTGGTCATAAAATTGAATGACCGGTTCTTGACACTATTGCACGTGATCTACGAAGTGTGTAAACTCTATGATATCCTGAGGCTGCACTTTGATGGACATTAAGATATAGATGAGTGTCCCCCTGTGCTTAGGAGACTATTGAATTAACTCATAAATTAACAACTTCATTGGAGTTGTCTATAGGTTTTGGACCAACCTACTCTTGATGGTCACCACCGGTCTAGTTGGTGGGTCGGGCACATGCTGGGCTAGCCTTGGAGGAGGTACTTCTTGGACTCTAATAGAAACTAGAGGTTGATTCAATCATTCATACCTCACATTCCTTGTGACAATGTTGACCATTCTGATGAAACCCTGGGTTGGTGGTTTGATGCAAACTTGGTTGACTTGGCCAACATTATTCTTTGGTACCTCATGATTTGGTAGAGAATTTTTGTAAATCCCCATATTTTTACTATCAGGTGCTTGTGGGTTTTCAAAAATAAGCATACCTCTCTCGATCATATTCTACAAAATATATTTGAAATACCAACATACCTCGATGTCATGGCCTTTATATTGGTGAAATATGTAATTATGATCATCCTTGTAACCCTTAGGCTTGGGTTGATTTGGGTCCATAAACTTGACCTCGGGTAAGTGTATAGCCTTTACCTCACATAACTGATGAAAAATGAAATCCAATGACTTTTATAATTGTGTGATCAAACGATGTGGGTGTTTCTCTTTATTTTTACCCTTGTAATTGTTATTGCGTTGCTCGTACTACATAGGTGGAGGTTGGGCCTGATAATTTTGCTTTTGCTACCCTTTTTCTCCCTTTTGAAGGTTCAACACCACCTGATTAACATGGGTTGGTCTGGCTTGATGTCTCTTAGTGCTTTTCTTATGTCCCTTCTTCTTATTCTTGAGCTTCAAGTTACCCTCCTATAACTTGATGTCATCAATCACCTTGGCTTGCACCAAAGCCTCTTCAAATGTCTAGTATTTTTGCAACTATAGCAATAGCAAAATATGTTTGGCACAACTCTTCGTGAACATTCATGTTAATTTAGAGGAAGGGATGGATAATGGTATTTTTGCCATAATTTTCCATAATACATCACTGTATCATCATCATGTTGTGTTAGGATGGCCAGGTCAGATAAGTTTACCTTCTTCTTGATGCTGAAGTAGAAGTGTTCAAGAAATGCATAAGCTAGTTTTTTGAAACTAGTGATGTTGTGCCTCTTTAATTGATTGAACCACTCTCAATATAGGCCTGATAGGATCATTATGAAGGTGCGTAGGAGCAAAACATCATTGCTCTTGATCTGAAAGCACATATCTAGAAAACTAGTCAGGTGCTCCTATGCATCTTCCTATCCTTGAAAATTTTCTAGTCTAGGCATCTCGAAATGCTCAAGATATGCTAGAATAGGCACTAACATGCATAGAGGTTCATTGTGAATTTTTTTCAAGGTAGGATTATGATAATACATTCCTTGCTTCTCTATGGCTTGGACCTTATCTACTAAGGTCTTCTAGGCTTGCAAGGAAATAAACTTCTCTTGAGATTGCCTTGGATGCAGCTTCGGAGGTAGACTCTTCCTCGATCGAGGTGGGGGACTAGGCTCTCCCTCCTCCTTGAATTGGGATATTTCTTAATATTGTTGCTCTAGTTCCTCTTCCACTTCATTATCATACTTCCTATGCTCATGTTTTTTAGAAATTGGATGTCGATATCTATGTTGAGTCATATGGCTAGTATGTGTATCGATGTTCTCAGGGTGTAACTCAGGCTGTGAAGCCACTCGTCTATCGATATGCTTATTGATATCACTACGAGGAGGCAAACCGGTGCTAGCCAATCGATCCTCTCTCTATATACACTCCTGATCAAGGATGCATTGTTCATGCATGCACTATTCATATAATTTCTATCTTATGAACCACTACCTTTGAGTATTCTCATTTTTGAGGCGCTCTTTCTCTGCATAAACATCCTCAAATTGATTTGTGATAATCTATTGTATCTACTCTAACATCAGTCTATGTGCTCTATCAACATGATCGTCCATCTGAGGCATCCGAGGGGTGCACTTTATTCAAGCGACTTTATAAGTATGTTCTCCAGTGGACTGATTTGCCACACTCTTGCCTTGGTTTGTAAATATGGTGTAGCGACCCTGTGGAAGCGGTGCACCATCCACTCACTCTATTTACGATTATTATTAACATTTAACATGTATTAAATGAAAAAGAATAAAATAAATGCATAGCTAAAATGCAAATAAATAAATGAATGAATTATTTGTATTGATATTTCCAAGATCCGGTTACATATAAATCCCTCTACGGGATACCCTTCATTTGATACATGATTTTACACAAAGAGGGTAGCAGATGTATAAAATATCCCCTAGCAAGGGGTGATACGAATTTACAGGCTTCTCGATGATGCACATGAAACTATATGAGGGATTATATATGCCTCCTTCTCTAGGTATTATTCCTAGAGGGATAATATTACTGTCGTATGTTGTGGATTTTTCCGATGAACCTGTAACCCTGCAAGCAATGAAACAACAACACACACTTAGATGTGTGTTGTTAGCATAATGAAAATAAATGCAATAAAACTAGTACTATGAACACAAATAACTAAAATAAATCTTATGCTAATGACATGAAAACACAAATAAAGTAGAGTAAAAGAGACTATCACCAAAACCCTAGACTAGTTTACGGCCACTGTCCAAGACATCGACCGCTAAGGTGAAATTTGTCTCTATTGATCCAAAGGCTATGGGCTTAAGTATGCTACTAAGGTTAAATTATTATTGTACATGCATGGATGATTACCTCTCAGTTTTCTAGCACTTCATTGCTCCTCAAGGGTGCTTAGATTTTCTCTCCAATCCAACAAGGCTTCACCACAGAAATGATCTCCAAGGGAAGCTATCCAAGTCTCTAGAAGATCTCCTCAATGATTCAACCTGTTCAAAGTCCTGATATGTGACTTGTGATGTTATCTCTCTCTTGATTCATAAAATAAGGGCCCCTAGTACTTTTAGGTTTACTCCTTATAAAAATTTTGAAGCCCTAGGTCAATGTTCAAACCCTAGGACTGAATCCCTCATGTGTATTGGATGTTAGCATGAAAATTTGAGCTTTTTTCTACCCTTGAGGGATAGTTATCTTATTGCATGCATACTGCCACTTCCACTTGATATTAGGCTATATTTATGGCAAAATTCATTTTATTTTTAGCCACTATCATCTATAGTGGCTAAGGTTTGGCCACTCTAAGCTACAACAACTAGAATCCAACTACTCTGGTTCATAGCGGCCAGGCTTTGATGGGCTGAAAAATGTCCTAGATTAGTGGTAAAATCACTTTTGACACTTGGAAGGTCCCAAGGTTTAGTAACATGACCTATGAGTGTGCCTATGTGAGTAGTATCCCTAAACATGACATGTTTTAGGTGTCTACAGATACACCTTTTTACGATGCGGTGAGTAGAAAACATAGCATGGAGCAAAAACATGGACTGCTATGTTTACAGGGTGTATGATGATCATTGATCTGATCAATGATGGATTGCCTCATCATGTAAGATGACACACATCCTTGAATAATTGCTTCAACCTGATTGAAGGATTAATTTAGCACAAGGGTTGCACATGTCCACTTGCACTCATTCCTCAAATACAATCGGGTAGCTTATGTTGCTACAATAGAATTGACCAGTGGAGAGCTACAAACTAAAGATGTCATAGATGCTTATAAATCTAGCAAATGGGAGAAATTTTTGTAAGAGTTGTATGCAATGATTTGTAGAATGAACACAATTTTGATATGATCGAGTGATCTTTGTTTGACTTTGATTATTATTATTTGAATATTTGAAATACCCCCTCACACAATGAATTGGTGAGGGAAGACAATGAATAAAGCGACAAGTTGCTTGACCATTTTGACTAGTTTTGGTTCCTTTATAGTGTTTGTTCTTTTAATGGAAAAACCCCCATCCAAGTGTGATTTCAATTATTTATTATGAGCATTCATCCCTGTCCTAGGGAGTGGTCTAACCACAAATAGCCTTCTTATGGAGTTAGTATGAGCGATTCCATTTATGCTTGTATTACATCACTTGGCTCAGTGTTTTTGGTGTCATAAGATAATTAGGATGATTCCATCATACCCGTGGAGTAGTTTGACCATTTTGATCTTCTTTGGGGTTGAGGTGATGCATCGTAATTCCAAAATGAATAATTTACCCCAAGTAGCTCTATGGTAACTTACTCATCTCACCGAGTTCCATGGAGTGCAAATCATTGCAACCACTGAGTTGTTAGAGCAAGTAACTGAATACGAAGCTTACTCAAGATTTGTTTTAATGTGATTTTTTTGTTATTTTGATCATTTTGATGATCAAAGACCATCAAAATGTGTTTATTTGATTTTTTACTATTCCTCCTGGAAGGAATCTGCCTAATCTTGCCTGTGCATCCGACCGCTGTCAGGTCCATTGATCGATAAGTCTCTGCATGTGGCCATTCTTGCCTTGAGCAGCCATAAAGTTTAGGCCACTAATGTTAGTAGTGGATGAAGTGCCACTTGAGGAGTACAAAAGGGATTTAGGGTTTTGAATTTTTATTTTTCTAGCTGGCGTTTTTCTTTCCAGAGCTCTAATGAGAAAGTGACATTTACATATTGGAGTGTTGTTGCATTGGATACTATGGCTGTATAGGGAGAAACATTAGCGAGTGGAGGAGCTGGAGATTCTTGGGTATTCTCTCAAACCTTGAACTTACTTTTCATTTTGGGTAAAATTTAATCTCACTAAGTAATCATTAAATGAACCTCACTAAACTTTATACCAATGAATTGAATCCGTAGATAGGTTTAGGTTAGGTTTTTTTTTGGTGGGCTTGCCCCCATTTTTCAAAATTTTCAATTTTTTGGCATTTTCGACCTAGAGCATACATGTCTGCCATGTTGCCCATCGGTCGCTACTGCTCAGAGCAACCAAATCAACCTGCAGTTTGGCCACTGTCGCTCAGAGCGACCAACTTTGAATCCCAATGGTTATAAATTTGATCATTGGGGTTTGGTTGTTGCTGTCCTCAGTGACCGGTTTTTGGTCACTGTAGGCGATAGTGGCCAAGAGCCTTAGTTAAATTTTTTGGATTTTTCAAGATGATTATGCTGATTTTTTTAATTTTGAACTACTTTCTTGTACTGTGCTACATGATTAGGTGTATTTATTGCTCTTTTATTCAGATTTAGGATATTTTATCATTATGTGCACCATTTTTCATGTTTTATTTGTGATTCATGCCTTAGATGCATTGTAGTTATATCTTTTATTTTTACTGTTAGATTCTCACTACTCGAGCTCAAGACCAAAAGATCCTTAATGACCTTCTCCCACTCCTGGATGATACGGAATGGACCTGGCTTAAGTCCTGTGGACTACAGTATGTTACCCAATTGCCATAGATTATGTCAGACTAAGCCTGCCTCACTGCCCTGGTTCATCGATGGGACCCTAGGATGAACATATTCCATCTTCCTATCGGTGAGATGACTATCACACTGGAGGACATGTATAGGATCTTACGGATCCCCTTTGATGGAGTGGCCATTGTCTCTTCGACCACTATTGACCATGATGAAATTTTTATCAGGATGTTCAGGGGGCATGCGGTGGCTACCTTCAAGGACACCAATTCTGGAGGTGTGTCCATTATACATTGGTATAGAGAGTGTGTCTTCTTTGAGAGGCACATGGTATTGATGATGGTCATCAACAACATTCTCATTCTTGATTGCTTAGGCTTGAGGTTCCCGTGGAACCTCCTTGTGATGGTTCAAGATTTGTTGGATAGTGAGGAGTCCATCATCTATGCATGGGAGAAATCCCTGTTAGCATAGTGTTATGATGAGTTGTATCACATATGTCAATGGGGATGCATTAGCATTGGTTGCAGCTTGCTCCTTTAGGTATGGGGATGGGAGCATATCAACATGGATCGTCCTAGAGGAATTCCTGCTAAGATTACAATAATTGATGCTAAGATGTAGTGCTATGCTACCAGGTGGGCTCGAGAGTGCTAGGAGTGCAAGAACCACCCTAATATGGGGGAGATCCTCCATTATACTATGAATTTCACTAGGCTACATGTCAAAGCCATCATGTTGCATCCATATTACAAGTACCCAATATGGGATGATCCACCTAGCTTTACAGCTAGGACACGGTGTGAGCGATGGCTCATTTACCACAAGGTTAGCATCAGGGAGTATTTATTCTACTCTTGAGTTATTTATTAGTAAGGGTTACAACAGGATGTACCACTTGTCCCATTCTTATACAGGTGCATAGGAGTAGAGAGAGACCTCCCTCCCCCACATATCATAGATTTGGCTTATGAGGATGATGCCCTAGCAGTTGACCTACATGTTGGACATTTTGAGTACTCTAAGTCAAATTTGTCATTGATGTCACCTAATAGATTTATCACTTATATCAAGGAATTCAACAAGAAATAAATTCATCCAAGGTTGTCATTATCATCCAAGAAAAAACTTCAACAGTGCAAAAGTGAAAGGAAAAAGGCTCCATAATATTTTAATATTATTAGGAGCACAGGTTAAGCGATTGGTTCATAAAAGCTCAAGATGGGTTATTACCAAGGTTAAAAAGGAGATATCATAATTATTTATAAATTATTTAAATTCATAAGGAATTTAAATTTTATAAATAGTATTCGTTACACCAAAGTTGTGCATTAAGATAAGGCTCTAAGGTTTAATTAAACTAAAACCTAAGGTTGGTCTAATTTAATTTATAATATTTAAATTTAAATTTAAATTTAAATACATTATAAATTAATCAACCAAGTTGACGTCGAATTAAATTGACGCAATGACGTTATTGCATGGAAGACAAAGGCATTAATCAATTTTATCCTTGCTAATTAGTTTGGAGTGCATGCGAATTAAGGCTCATGTTTTAAAAGACTTTACGAATTGCGAAAGGGTTGAAGCAGGGAATGTTTGAATTGTGGAGCACATAGGCTAGCTTGGCCTAGCAGTGCATTGGCTTGGTGAGACATAGGAGGTCCCATGTTTGAATCACTTAGAGGTTGCTTGCAAGGTCAAAGCACTCGAAGCGTGTTTTGATTATTTTGAAAGACGTAGTTTTGTGAGGTTGTTGATGCAGTTCGTGCCTTCTTAGGCATGTGTGGGCATGTGGCCCAATGGTGGCTTGGTTGTGGTTAAGGCATTAGTAAATAAGATTTCGGGGGATCGAATCCCTCTGAGAGGTAAGGCAAGTTAATTTTTGTATTTTAATTTTTATTAAATAGCCTTAAGGGAGAAATAAGGGTTATGTTATGCCCTAGAAAATTGAGATATTTTTTATGGTTTTATTTTTGGAAGGGTAGCATATTATATATCGTTGGAAAGAATTTTTCAAGGGATATTTGATTAAATTTCTTAGAAGGAGAAATAAGGTGTGTGTAAAGATATATTTCTATTTTTGTAAAGGGGTTCAAAAGTGAGTTTGATTTATTCTTTTTCAAAGGGGATTATTTCTTTCATGAGAGGACATGGTGAATTTTATTGAGTAGGAGTAATAAGGTGTTATTGGGATATTATTTTTGTTGTTGTAATATTACTCAAGTCCTCTAACCTCTTTGTGATTGAAAATGAAATATTTGAAAGTTTTTTGAGTTTGACAAATTTTATGGACAACTCCTTGGCATCAAAAAGGCATGGGCAATATTCTCCATTGAATTGATTGGGTGATTGATTTATAAAAATATCATTGGAGAGAAAAGGATTGATTGTGGTTTCATTTTTGAAAGTGTTTGGTTTAATGCTTCAAGGTTTTCTAGATTGAGAGTTGTGATTAAACATTTTTTTATAAGCATTGTTGTTGAAGCCAATTGGTTATGCAAAGAACTTGAACTTGAGTTATAAAATAACATGAGTATCATTGTTATGTGAGATTTGTGGTTGAGCATTGTTGGAAACATTTTGAGTTGGTTGATACATGCTTGGACTAGGGTTTATGAGAAAGGGTTGTTCATTGAGGTGATTGGTTGAGTAGAGTTGATTAAGCCTAGTCAAGTGGATGCATGTGGTTGTTCAAGTTCAATGAAATAAACTATTCTATATTCTTATTTGAGTTGAGATTGAGATTTGAGTATAGAACATATTGAGTCTCTAAAAATTCTCTTTATTCTTCTATGAGATTGATTTACTTTGGGAATAGAACATATTGAGTCTCTAAAAATTCTCTTTATGCTTCTATGAGATTGATTTAAGTTGAGATTGAGCTTTGAGAATAGAACATATTGATTCTATAACAATTCTCTTTATGATTCTATGATATTGAGTTGAGAAAGTAATTAAGCATTGAGTGTAGAATATATTGTGTCTCTAACAATTCTCTTTATGATTATATGAGATTGAACAAGTTCTGTGTGGACTTTTTAAGCTGATTTAAGGTAAGTCTTTGAGAAGGCTTATGGACTAATTTTTTGTAAGCTTTGTGGAAGCTTGCAATGCATATTTGAGAAAGTCCTAGAGAGGACTTGTTGAGCAGATTTGGACAAGTTATGAGTGATATTTTTGAGTAGATTTGGAAAGGTTCTATGTGGACCTATTGAGAATATTTAATCAGGTTCTGAGTGGACCTATTGAGAAAATTTGGACATGTTCTGAGTGGACCTATTGAGAATATTTTAGTAGGTTTTGAGTGGACCCGTTGAGAATATTTGAGCAGGTTCTGAGTGGACCTGTTGAGCAGATTTTAGCAGGTTCTGAGTGGACCTGTTCAACAGATTTAAGTAGGTTATGAGTGGACATGTTGAGAAGATTTGAGAAGTTTTTGAGTGAACCTATTGACAGAGATTTAGAGGTGATAGAGTATAGATGACAGAGTCTCAATGGATAGAAATCTAGTAGCTAGGACAATTGAAGACATATCTTCTGAATGAGGAGTATTCAAGTGGAGAGAGATCCACCAGTCAGTGCAGTAGAGAGATAAATTCTTCTAGAAAATTACTAGCCAGATATGAAGGGGAAAGATTTCTCCTATGGAAGATATCCATAAACTTGAGATTTAGGGGATCAACATATCCTTTGGACAAAGGTCCATAGACATTGTGATTGGAAATGACTCCCAAATTATTATTTGAGAAATATTTAGAAGAAATATTTTCTCTATGGAGGTAGCCCACATTGGGTGAACCACATTAAAATCTATGTCTCTATTATGTATGGTATTTTTTGCATTGCTTTGATTACTACTATTGATACTGCTATCTATATACTGCATAATATTGAATTGAAAAGAAAAGTAAAAAGTGGTCTTATACTATTCACCCCCCCTCTTAGTATAATATTATGTTCTTCAATTGGTATCAGAGCGGGTTCCTTTAGAAGAGTTTGAAAACTTGAAGAAAAAGTGGTCTAAGAACACAATGGATCAAAAGGATAAAAAATATGGGTCCTTCAATAATGCAATACCGATATTTTATGGAAGTGACTTCTTGTATTGGTGTGTGCTAATGAGATTTCACCTTATGGCACTTGGCAATGAAGTTTGGGATGTAGTGGAATTTGGATATGATTCAGTAGCCAATATTACTACAGATAAGGAAGGTAATCTTCTAATGCATGTAAATTCAAGAGCTATGAATGCAATTATAAAAGGGTTATGTAGGTTAGAATATATGAAGGTTATGGATTGTAAAACAACAAAAGATATGTGGGAACTATTGCATACCATATATGAAGGAGATAAAAGTATTAGGAAATCTAAGATTAGAAATATCAAAGGAGAATTTGAGAACCTAAGAATGTAGGATGATGAAAACATTCATGACTATCTCAACAAGGTTGATGAACTTATACATGAGATGAAAGGTCTTGGAATGAAGGTTGATGAATCTGATGCTTGTGATAATATATTGAGAACTCTTCCAAAAAAGTATAGTGAAAAGGTTTCTGCTATAGAAACATAAATTGATAGTGATTATTTGAAAAGGAATTCTTTGTTTGGCATGCTTACTACTTTTGAGGTAAGAAAAAAAAATCCTATTCCTCCTAAGGAAGCTACATTCAAAGTGGACAAAAAGAAAATGGGTAAGAAGACAAAATCAAGCAGTGAGTTTTCCAGTGATGAAGAAGCAAATTATGGCAGAAGAGATAAAGGTTCCAAAAGAACCATAGATATAAGATTTATTAAGTGTTTTAACTGTAGAAAGTATGGAAATTATTCAACAGAGTGCAAAGAGCCAAAGAGCAAAAATGAAGAAAAATAGGATCATAGGTATAGGAAATTAGAAAAACACAAGTACCAGAAGCAAAACAAGGATGGACAAAATAGACAAGGGAAGAAGTTATTCCAAAGGTAAAAGAGAAGCTACTATGCAGATAATGCAAGTAAGTACTCAAATGATAGTGATGCTAGTTTTTTAGACAATGATAGAGATGAAGTCCTATTTATGGTTGAAGAGAAAGAACAAGTTAAGAAAAAGACTCAAATTATTCTCAAGTGTTTTATATGTGATATATTTGGACATATTGAAGATGATTTCACAAGTTATGGTTATAGTTTTAGTGTGTAGACCCCTAAATCACACAAATCAGATAATATTATCAATGCATTGCATATGCCCTCTTATCGAAAACATATGACCCTATTAGGCACTCCTATAAGATATAAAAAGGTTTCCAAAAGCCTCTAAAACTAAGTTTTGAGGGTTCCTAGCAGTCTGGGGAAATTTTTGGGCTCCTATTGGTGGCCACCCCACCCAAGTACAACCATAGTTTGTGACCTCCCCACCCAGGGATGACCATTAGTAACCATCCCTGGGTGGGACGATCCCTAATTGGACCTTTGAAAAATTCAAAGAACATGCTAAATGGTAATACAAGACTTATATTAGCACATCCAATCATCCAAAATTTCTTGGGGACCTACTTATGGATAGTAGGATAGTTGATTGGGAGCACCCAAATGGGTAACCTTCTCCCAATCATGCCATGACATGATTAGGACACATGGTGCCACCTGCCTCGCATGGCAAAGATGCCCTTTTTCCCTAAGTGCCCTCTTGGGCTATAAAAGGAGCTCCAAAATCCCAATTTCAAAAGAGGATAATTTGGAAATCAAAGCCATGAAGTGCTACCCAAATTGAACCCCACAAATTGCAAACCAAAACTCACCTTTGCCTAACCTTGAAACCCTCTTCCCTTTAAAGGCATTTTTAGGGGCAAGAGGCTCAATCCACTAAACCAAAATTGGCCAAATTGAAGTACACTTTGGTCCCATCTATTTACAACACTCCCATACAATTTTAGACCAATTACCAAGGCCATAGGTGATAAAACTAAGGGATTTCTATGACCATCCCACCTGGGGACGGCCAACAGTCTGCCCATGGCACACCCAAGGATGGCCATAAAAAAAGTTGGAATTTCAGAAAAAATCCTCCATAGTCCCTTTAATAATGTCTAGAGGAACCTATGGCCCAAATTTGAGGCAATATAAATGAGTTTTTATGCAGGTTTGGTGATCCCCAATGTTGTAGGTCTAGTTGGCTCACCTCGGGACGACCAACAGTTATGCATTGTTTCACCTTTAATATTGCCTCCAAAGTTGCTTATTTGCATTTATATTATATTATAATATGCATATGCTTATTGTAGATTGGTTTTTGTACATGTAGATCACTTTTTTTAGTCATATTATATGCTACTTTTGCTATGTTTTCAAGGCTTTCTTCATCTTATGAAACATGTGCTATTAACCCCATTTTAGTCCCTTGTGTGTAGGTCCAGGTAGTTCTATGTAGAAATAAGGAGCTAAGAAGACCAAAATAATAGGTTGAAGGATAGATCTCAATCATGGGATGTGATATTTACATCAAATGCCATAGTTTACACCGCTTTGAGGCCCCTTTCAAGGGACTAGATCCCTTGAACATTGTAATGGAAGTTGTATCAATTTGTAAAAGCCCTCAAGGGGATATTTGTAATCACATATTTGAATCTATACATTGATTAAATATAAGGAGAAATCCACCATTTGGTTATACATTTGCTTCACCTTAATAGATTACAAGTTTATGTGTTATTTCCTTTGAATGCTTTATAAATGCTTTACATTGCAATGGAATGCCCTTAAGGCAGTGTAGTAAATTTCACATATTTAGTGGTGATCATGGTATATGATGTATTTTTATCTCCCCTTTGGATGATGCTAATTTGGATCTCTTTTTCTAGTTTTCTTTGTTGTAGGTACTAACCGCTCTGAGCAAAAATGACCTCTCTACTGATCCATGGCACTGGGTGAGACTACCAACTCCATGGCACTGGGTGGGATGGCCCCTAATATATGAATGTACCTGCCTGGAACAACCACAAAACTAGAGGGTTTCTACAAAAAATTGTAGAAACATCAACTTTTCAGGTCCATTTTATACCCCCCTGCATAGTCAATTTGAAATTTTACTATTAAAATTTGCAAAATTTCATGTTTTTCTTGCTTATTATTTGCATAGAAAGGTTAGAGTTTCTCTTCCCAAAAATGTGCATTAATTAGTTCTGAAAAATAGAGAAAATAATAGTAGAGTTTCTATTTCCTATCTGGTTTTCCTGTTGGAACCTTGCCCATGAAGGTTAAGGTCATATAAGTGTGCATTTTTTTGGTTTCCCTTTTATGCTACTAATGAATCTGAAAGAAAAACATACTTTCATGCATTTAGTCAAAAATAATTGAGTGCTTTATTGTTTTCTTTCAAATATTTTAAAAGGAACACACACACACACCACGATCCACTTAAACATTGATGAGTTGGAATTCATTCCCAACCACTGATAGAATTCAATGACGGTGGGTTTCATCTCCATCCATTGACTCAAATCCTACGAACCTTGTTCTATTGGCCAATACCGTCTCCAAGATCTATCATAACCATGCAAAATAGCATGAATTCCTCTTTGGAGGGGTGCATCACTATGCATGGGGTGTTAGGTGAGGATCGACAAGACCTATGCTCCCTGATTAGGTATGGATTTCATATCCATACTTTGGTTGGTTCACGTGACAAAAATTTCACTCCCGATTTTCGAGCTATGAGTATATAGGTAAAAACCACTTAAACTTTAAGAATATCATTCAACGAAATATCAAACATGAGAAAAGTATTTTCTTTACAAAGCAACACATCTTGAAACACATCAAACAGTTTAGGATTAACACTTAAATATTTAAAATGAGATAATCACTTCTATGCTTGTGTGTCTCTATTGTTTGTTTGTTTCAAATTAATAGAAATTGTAAAGAAGATAAATACATATTAGTTAGAGTATATAGCTATGGTACGTACCTATAGCTAAGCCCATTTAGGGGCAAAAGCTATGGGTAATAGATAAGAGGATATAGAACATCCTCGTGTTGATCCTAGGGATAGGATCATTCCTCCCTAGCAATCAACTACTCTTCCTAGTCGTAGACCAACTGATGAGTGGATGGTTACTTCTAGAGATTCAACTACAAGGTCTAGCTTATAGGGGACCCCTTCACAGGGTACTCCTATAGGTCATAGTCATAGTTTGGGAAAATATCTCCCTAATTCATACGCTACAAACACCTTATTTTGAGAAGAGTCACCGTGCAGTGAGGCACCTACACATAGATCAATACCATGCATTCATGTGTCTACTCGATCCTCTACTCCTGATCATATATAGGAGCTAGAGCTCACACCTTGAGTAGGGTTGAACGATCATCTCAATATTTCAAGTCACCCTACTCCAAGGTATCAAAATCACAATGAGTATGATACTCATCAAATTAGGTGATCTTATGTCACTTACATTACCTTGTTTATGATGGAAAACCTAAGCAACATCTAGATTATTATCATGAAAATGCGTCAACAAAATTATGTTATGCCTTTGCACCAGTAGTCTTTCAAAAATATTTTTTAGGATAAAACCTCAAGTAAATGCAACTGCCCTCGATCAAGGGAAGCATGTAATTGATATTATAGATCCTCTTGAATAGGATATACAACAAGGAAATAATGCTAAGGTACTTATACATAATACAACTGATCAAATTAATAATTTGGTCTAGAGATATCATCACTACCAAGCTAAGTTTAATCGACTTAGGTCGGATAAACATCACCTAGATCTCTTAGAGCAGTGACAAAAAATAGAGAAAGAAAAGCTTGAACGAAAAATTCAAGAAACTTTGTGTCATGGAGTTGTAACTCCAAGTACGTGTAGACAAGAGGCTCATCCGAGGCAACCAAATTTCCAACAAGATAGGTCTCCTAGACCT
Source organism: Wollemia nobilis (assembly GCA_028583015.1). NCBI lineage: Eukaryota > Viridiplantae > Streptophyta > Pinopsida > Araucariales > Araucariaceae > Wollemia > Wollemia nobilis. Next base: position 3,370,841 of record JAQPPZ010003192.1, on the reverse strand, counting down.
AATCCTATGTTGCCTCCTAGACCTCGTAGGTCTGAACAGAATGCATATTATAGGCCAAACATAGATCTCCTTCAATAGGTGTTAGTTCCTCCTTGTAGGACCACACTTGAAACACCTTATGGGGCTCATGATGATTTGGAACAAGATGAGGATTATCTAGAAGCACCTTATGGAGGTGTAGCTAATGTCAATCAACCACCCCAACCTAGTATTAATATTCCTCGTCCACCTCTATGAGTTCAAAACAAGGAAGAGGAGATTAAATCCTCAGATGCATATCAAGCTTTACTTGCACGCTTAGAAACTATAGAAGGTAAGATAGTTGGCAATGGGATTCAAAAGCCTAATTTGTGTTAGCTAAAGAACCAACCATGACACCCATCCATTCCTTCCCCGATCTATCCTGAGCATTTCAAAATTCCCAAATTTGATAGATTCAATGGCGAATAAGATGTTCAAGAGCATGTTACTAGATTTCTAAATATGTGCTTCAACATATAGGAAAATGATGCATTGCTTTGAAGAACTTTCTTGAGTTCCCTCGCTGGTCCTGCCATCGAGTGGTTCAACCAACTTCCAAAACATAGCATCTACACATTCGAATAATTTGCTGATGCATTTTTGGAACGTTTTGCCTTTAACACCAAAATAAAGTCAACATTAACCGACCTCACAAGAATGAAATAAACTAACGATGATACGATCACTGACTATGGAAATAAGTGGTGAACTCTTTTTGGTAAGCTACCTTATCTATTGCCAGTGACTGAATTAACTCGCTTGTTTTCAAAGATTTGTTTGAGACCTATCTCTTTGACATTGTAATTACAACAATACCCTACCTTGGAAGAAGCTCTAGCATAAGCTAGAAACATAGAGGAAATCAAAATCCAAGAGTGAGAAATACCAAAACCTCGTAAGAAGGAGTGGATAAATAATCCTAAGAATAGCTCAGAACCTACAAATCTAGCTATGGTAAATCAAGTGGCCATAAATATTCCTACGTCTCCTCAAGTTATGCCTCCTAAAAGGTGAACTATTACGCTCAACCTCCTCCTGTGAGTTATAACAATAATGGTACAGTAAACCAAGGACAAAAATAATGTTGCCCTCAGTGACAATTTAATCCTATCGTTGAATCCATGGATTCCATTTTTTATCAGTTGTGGGTTGCAAAGATGGTTAATTTACCAGATATTAAACCCAACGATCCAAAAACAGGAAAACCCAAGCTTATGGAATACCGAAAGGATTAGTATTGTAATTTTCATTGATAAGGAAGCCATGATTTACAATCATTCTATGGTTTTAAACATGTAGTACAAGACATGATTGAGAGGAATGAAATTATAGTAGATGCTCTAGTAGCTCCTACCAATCAAAAAATGGGTATTTTCAAAGATCCTTTACCAACTCATGAGGTACAGACAATGCCTGCTAAACCGATGAATGAGGTGAATCAAAAACACCCTATTCAAGGGTATGTTGGGATGGTAAGTATTGTGACCAGGAACAAGAGATATCCAAGTCAAGTCACATAGCCTGTAGCTTCAAATGATGTTCCAACTACGTCATAAACTACACCACCTATAGTACAAGGCCTTCCTTCTAGGCCAACAGTGATAATTAAGAGCAAGCTTGCACAAATCTTGAGGACCACATCAACATGACTACCCATATATGAGTTGATACAACAATCACCTCTGCATCAGAATACCTTGATGGATATTTTAAAATCCATAGAGTTGCAACCATAGGATCCCAACTCCATATATTTTATGGGACATGTGCAACAGTGCAAAGAACCAATCATACAATTTCATGAGCATGAGCTAAAATAAATAGCTAGCAATGTGGTAGATCCTCCTTTACACATCATTGCATGTATAAATGAGATACCATACAAGAGAGTTCTTATAGACACTGGGTCCTCAAGTAACATCATAACAACTAAAGCACTAAAGCACCTTAAGTTTCCAGTATCTCATGTTGTGGCATCAACTTACACTCTTTACGCTTTTAATGACACAATATGCTCTACTATTAGTACCATAGTTCTAGCCATTCAGGTGGGGCAAAAGACTATATCAACATTGTGCTATGTACTAGAGGGTGAGATGGCCTATAAATTTTTTCTAGGTAGACCTTGGATACAAGATATGAAGTGTGTCCCCTCCATAGCCCATCAATGTCTTAAATACACTCATGAAGGGTAAGTACATGTAGTATTTGTCGATCTAGATCCCTTCAAATACTACAACATGTTGTAGTAGATGCCAAAGTTGACATTACCTTCAACTCACGTAGACTTATGATTGAATACACCTATTCAAAGTCTACCCATTCCACCACCTTCATCATCATCTACTCCATCCTCATCATTGCCATATTTAGTTTAGGCTTCGACATCATCAAACCCTCCATCGAGGAACATGTCTAAGAGGCCTATTGATGAGAGCCCACCATTAGTTTCTACCATATCTATGAAGGAGGTTCCTTGTGTCATTAATGAGGAATTACCTCCAAAGGTGAACACTGGATCACCTCAAACCGCAATTCCATATTATCCATATTCGCCATCCAAGGTCATAGTCTAAATGTCTAGCACAGGGATAGGGGAATACTTGGTGAGAAATATCATGACAATTCTATTGGAACCGATTCTTGCATCCATAGGAAATCAATTGTCACGCTACAAGAATCCGTTTGAAACCAACAAGCTATTACAGGCTCTGGTCGACCTGCCTCATGTTCTGCTAAACCCAAATATTGCTAAAGAAGATGGCAGAACGGGTAAGGAAACCCCAGTGGCAATTCTTTAATTAAGCTTCTAATTTGCATGCTCTAGATTTATATTAAACTATAAGTATTTTTATTAAAATGACCAAGCATGAAAATAACCAACTGTTATGCCTTATGTAGACCGGTGCCTAGATTCATTGGGTTGTTATAGCAATTTAACAACAATTTTAATATGAAATAAAGAGAAGGGGAGAATAAAATTGGCGTTCTTAATCTCATTCGAATATCATAATAAAATCAAGAGTTAACCAACGAAAGAAATGTATATAATGTGTTCAAATAATGTAACCCATTATACAGATACACATAATACTGAGACAAAGAAATGATAGGAATAAAACCTAGAATTGTATTGATTTCATAAAATATTACATGCAGAGTGGGCGGGATGCCTTTTAAATCTATTTTTCTTAAATAAATACATCAATACAATGAAGAGGACTCTGTTCAAATAATGTAATAGGTCTCTCCAACTCTCCTTGTTCCAATATGGTAATAGAAGAATCTCTGAATCCTAGGCTCAATAAGACTAGAAATATTCTCAGCTTCTTGAATGCTTTCCTATCATACAATCCTGCACAACAAGGGGAGGAAGAAAGAATGAATAAAATAAAATAGACACAAATAAATACAACACAACTAACAGGGCACTCAAGTATACCTCTTAGCAAAAATGCTATTCTCTAATTTCTTGATGCAGAATCCAGACCTGTCTACTTCCTTTTATAGCTGTTGGTTCTTGATTATGTTATTCTTGGTTTACTTCTGACTATACACTTGGCAACTTCTGATTGAATCTCCAAAATTGATGTTGTCCAGTTGGCTTTGTTCTGAACTGACTGTGCTCTCTTATTTGACTTGTTCAAACATATTCCCACTCAACTAGTGATTTAAGTATGAGGAGAACTTTTGCTTATTTCTACTATTTCTTGGTGCGTTTAGTTGCTGCTCTCCAAACTAGTTTCTTTTGAGTTGTCTTTCCTTGATCCTTTGACCCTTTGACTGCCCCAGATATGTCTCCTATTATTGCAGCTATCTATGGTGCAGAATCTACTTTTTTTGAGTGCAGGTATTGACCCTTTTTCCCTTTAAAATCCTTTGCAACCCTTTAATATGCTCATCAATCAACTTCCATATTTCTGTGTCAAAAGTGGTTGCAATCCTGAGCATATTCATTTCTTGCAGAATTCTATTTTTTTGTATAACAATAACAGGCATGTTTTTGTCATACTGAAGTAGTAAGGCTTCTGTAGCATTCACCATGAGTGTAGTTTGTTTAATCATCTCCTCCTCATCACCTTGTTCACAGTCAAATATCTCAAGGGTTTCTTTGAATATTACTTCTATGTCTGATGCTTCCAGGCATTGATCTAAGGACAGACCAATATCTGTCAATTTATCTGTAGCATCCTTTATCAGATCATTCATCTCAATCATAGAATTTGTCCATTTTTCTCGGTTTGATCCAAATAGGGCTGCTTTGAAAAATTCAAAATTGATTTGAATTTTATTGCCTTCAGGTGTTGTTATTTCTTGTCCTTGCAGTTCTTCAAAATGATCCCCTATGTAGTCCAGGGTTGGGTGAATGAATTTAAAATCTTTTTCTCTTTCCTGCATCAAGGTCATGATTTCTTGAGCAGTTATTTGAATCACCCTTATTTGCCTGAACATTTTAGTAAAACCTTTGGCATGAGCTTTTATTTTTTGTACATGTCTTTCCTCATTACATTCAAATAATATACATGATCTTGAACTTTGGTCACTACAGGGGGCTGGGCAATTGAAGCATTTTTCTTATTTAATTCTTCCTGTTGCTTACTTATCACAACTTTCAATTCTGCTTTTTCTTCCTCCTCTTGACTCAATTGCTTTTTGAGTGTTTCAATTTTTTCAACAAATTGGTCTATGACTTGATTACTCATAGTTTTGGCAAGCTTTGCCATATCAGCTTCTTTACCCAGTAGTGATGATCCTCCTGTTTCCTCATTGGTACTGAGGACTAGTGGGTTTTGTAGAGGAGGGAGATCAACCTTAGCAATATCTGACACAACTGTCCCCATTTCTACCTTTTTTGAAGATTTTTCTTCTGTATTTCCCATTCCTACTACTAACTGTAACTCTTGTTCATCTGTAGCAGTAAAGGCCGCCTGTTCATCTGTTCTTTCCAAAACAACCTTGGCAATAGGTAGAGATAATCTAGGTTTCTTAGCTTCTACTGGAGCTATTTCTGTTTGAATTTTTATTGAGTAGCTTCGGAAGAGGCCACCCAATCCACCTTTTACTTGTATTACTATTGGAATTTTTATCTCCTATCCCTTTATGTTTATAGAAGTCGGGATGGCCATGGGTGCCAATTTCTTCACATTGGTCATAGCTAAAACATTATTAGGTATAGGAACTACAACCTACTTTGTTGATGGTGCTTTTTGAGAGGATGAAGTTACTATTTCTTTGCCCTTATCTATACGAGTTTTTTGAGGAGCTTCTTTTGGTGTTGCCTCTATTCTGGGTTGGTCATTCACTGGGAGTTTAACCTGTTGTTCTACTATATCAATAGTTCTAACAATGACCTCCATTAAGTCTATGTCCTGCTCCTCTATCAATTCTAGCAAAGGGTCTTCTTTAATTGCTGGGTTTGTCCTTGGCATAACAGGTGTTGTAGTATCCACTGAAATCTCCCGAAGCCTTATTAGTTCTATTGGGTAGTCATAGGCTTCACAAACCTATGTGCTACCTCTCTTTTTTGGAGGGAAATTATCCCATACTGTATGTAAATCTTATTTTTTCTCTATAGCTTCTAATAAGCTCTCTTCAAAAGCATCTTCTCAATGCTTGATTCGAGCATACTCTCTCTTCTCCATCATCTTGTTGTAAGTTCCTTTTGGGTCATAAAACCTCCATGACACTTCATCGAATCCCATATTGTCCAATTCAAACATTCCCTTGAGTAGGGAAGGATATCCAACAAATACATAATCTCCAAAATGGCAAGGAACATCAAGCCAGGGGAATTTTCCATGCTTCTTAACCAGTCTCATTTTAGCCTCTTCTGCCACTTGTCTGCATAATTCTAGGGCTGCTATGGACAGTGGGCAGTACTGGGGTAACACCTTAGGAGGGATTTTAGCTCCATATAATCTGATGTAAGTAAAACCCTCTATGAAGAAGAAATATCCTATCTCTTTTTCTTTAATGAATGCCCTTACCCCTGGCCCTAATATTTCTAGAATTAGCCTAGTTAAGGCCCAATGGATTTCTACCAGGAAGCGATCACAAAACCAGCCCATGTGAGTTCATCCTTCATGAAGTCTCCAGAAGCTATTCTGTACATAGGGGCTATCTATGGCTTTTAATCTCTTATGAGCTTCTTCCCCCAATTGTCCCGCTATTAAGTGAGTGAGAAAAGAATATTGTGAAAAGTGAGGCATCTCCTACCTCTATTCGAATATTGCTCTCTTTAGTTCTACCATTTCTCTATGTATTTGTGAGCTCAATTCCAGTTCCCAGGCATAGATAGGGGTGTTATGTCCTCTATTACATTATGCAGCTAAATACAAAACTCTTTTCGTTATTCTACTCATATCCTGTACTCCCAATACTATGTTTATCATGTCACATAAGTCTTGTACCCAGGGTTTAAAAGCATTTTTATTAATTGGGAAATTTTTCTCTATTTTTGCATGTGTATCAAACAATTTTTTAAAAATTTCCATATCAGTGAACATGCGAGATTGGTGTTCGATTACCTGGTCCACCAGAAATGTGGTATACTTCATCAGATTGAACACTTCCTGGATATATTCGACTTTGGCATTGAACACCTTTCGATTCTTGTGGTCTCGAAAGGTCCTCGTTCTTTCGTCATATGCCACTGCTAACCAAGCCATAAAATCTGAGGAGAAATGCACTTTTGGGCATATCAACTTTCCAAGGTTACTATTCCATCTGTTGTCTCTGGGGAAACCCTTGTACTACCACCTCTTAGATTTATGGAACAAATATACCATTATCCATGGGGTTCTGTTATCGCCTTCCATCACTCGGGTGAAAATCTTAATGCAGGCATTGTCGATCTCATACAGTTGAGCTGAGTTGGGTTTTTTATCTGCCCCACATTTCTGGGTAAAATCATACATAGTGGTACTAGGAACATGCGGTCCAAAAATCATAGAATAGGGTGATTTATCTATGATAAACTTTATGACTTCTCGTGTATCTGCAGGTATGAACACATCTCCCCATGATGCCATTGCTCTCGTGATTGTTGGTCAAGTTCTTCTTCGAGTTCTCAGAAAATGAATACTCTCTTCCTTCTGTGCTTCTGATGTATCAATTCTAATTCTTGGTATACCAGTGGAGTGGCCTTGACTAGTTTTGTAAGTTCATATATAGGGTGGTGGAGTGAACTTGATAAATTCATACGTTTCGTTATCGACCCGATGCCACCAACCATTGTTCAAAATTGGCCAATGGAATCATGCCAACTCAGTATTTTCTGGAGTTTTGTGCTTTATGATGGGTGATATTTGTTAACTTGTGAGCCTGGGTCCCTTTGATATGTGGGCCTACAATCATTCATGCTTTCTATTCATTCATCAATGGGGATCTTTTAATCTGACGTGGAATGATATGTTTTGGGCCTCGTGCCATCTCAGATCCGAGTGATAACTACATCTTCAGGATCCATTATGTCTCCCTTGGGGTCTTTGCGATATCCGACTCTTGGTGTGAGTGTAGGTTTTTACCTATGATGTCCCTTTTTCCCTAAGTCAACCGTGATTAATCACAACCATTGGATTGATCTGAGATGAAGCGCATCCGTTGATCTCCCAAAACTTGTGCTATAGTTAGTGTACCTATTCTCATGTAAACACTTGAAATAACATGTTTTATTGATCTTCAATTAATCATATTTATCCGATGTTAATCCTTATATTGTTAAACCTTAATAACTTGTTTTAATCAATGGTAATCATAAAATACACTTACTTTTCTTTTGCGATCGTCGTTGGATCTTATGGTGGTGAGGCGCGACCGTTGGATCATACATATGCACGTATTCTTTAATAAATGGGAAAAATTCATATGTACCTTGACTAAATTAATCAACCCAATGCTTAGATTAACCTTTGATTATCTTCCCATATGTGCATCGTTGGATCTGGGTGGTCAATGTTTATCGTCGTTCGATTCATGTGTTATAAGAAGGTCTTTATTTAGCCTTTGGATATTTATCACCAGTTATAGGCCTTCGCATCCATTGATTCTCAATTTAGTTTGTGTGTCGCCATTTGATCACTGACAAGATGCATGCTAGATAATGAAGTTATAGACCTTTGCTTTTCTATTAATCATGATTAAGGCAAAAAGGGGGAAGATTAGTCAATGTATTAAACCCTTACTAAAAATGATTAATATCAATTAATTTTATCCTTACCCATGCCTTTTACCTTCCATCCTATGATTTTGGTGTGGTCGTCGGATCTGAGTGGAGACAAGCACAATCGTTGGATCTAATCAACCTGCAAGTTAGTTTAATAAAGCATTTATAATATTAATCATGATTAGGGCAAAAGGGGGAAAATTAGCCGATGTATTAAACCCTTGCTAATCATGATTAACTTTAATTAATTTCTCCCGATCCTTAACCCTCTTTAATGCATCTTTAATTAGTGCACCACCGTTAGATTTAAGATCGATCGAGCGCGGTCGTCCGATCTTGGTAACAAGCACGATGATTAATCAAATGGGGTGCATCCTCTTAATATGGATTTTAAAGTTCATTTTAATCAAAGCAATCATTACCGTTGATCTAAGATTTGTTCAGCGTGATCGTCTGATCTATTGGACTTGCTCAAATTTTAACTTGACATTTGACTTATGATGACTTTACTTTAAACCTTTGACTCTTTAGAGGATGTGCAACCATTGATTTTATGGATGATTGAGCACTGTCATCCGATTTGTTTAGACTTACTCACTGCTTAATCGAAACGTTGACCATTATGACTCATGCTTAAACTTTTGACTTTTTGGACAGTGTGCGACCATTGATTTGATCCTCGACGAAGTGCTATCATTGATCTTGTTAAGGTGTAAGGATTTTAACTTTATTAGAGCCTTAGGTTTAACCTTTGGAGTCTTTAGTGAGTGTGCATCCATTGGATTTGGTCCTCGATGAAGCGCTGCCATTAGATTGAAGACAACTTGCTCAATTTTTAAATCTTAGGTTAAGTTTTATTGACCCTTTGATTTTATATTTCAGATCTTATCATGAGTGCACATCCGTTATATTTCCTCTGGTGATGCGCTACCATATAATCGAGTTTTAAGATGCAACCTTTTTAGCCATTGACTACGCTTGAATTTTGACTTATCTTGGTTTAATTTTATTAAAGCACATTCGGGATCCTTGGCCTAATTAGTCTGAACCATAGCCTAGTCCTATGGTATATAGGCTGAACCATGGCTGATACCTATGATTTATATTTTAAACCGTAGCTATGACCTACGGTCTTAACTAAAGTTTAGTTGGCTTTCATCCAATCAAAATAAGTTTGAATGACCATTTGGTCTAGAAGAGGGCAGTTGAAGGATGGAAGATGCTAGAAGCTTCCATTCAAACTATCCTAACCACCCCTTCTTGATCTTGGCTTCTCCAAGAAGCCACCCCTAGCCCTAGGGGCATGCTATAAATACCCCCTTCAAATTGGGGAGAAGATATAGATGATTTGTATAGTGAAGTGCTAACAAATTATTGATAGAGAATTGATTTATCAATAGAGCAATGAAGCCCTATCAAATTGCATAGTGAACACATTCATTTGAGAGCTACTTTGCCAATACTCTAAAGATCAATTAGTCATGGATGCCCTAGGTGCATAGGAGGATTAAGAAACACAAATTTGGGTAAACGAACACCCATCACAATGATTTGATAACCAAATATGTTAGAAGGACATCAAAGGTGACCCTTGAACATCAATTTGATAAGGAGATCAATCTCACTACCCCTAATCTTACGGGTAAGCCTATCAGAGTGCTAACCATGGCTGTCAGCTATAGTTTACAATGTAGACCGCTCATCCGAGCTACGGTTTGTAATCGATGAAATATTTCCTTACTATTTCTTTTACAATGCACTTAATTAGGTTAGATTAAGCATTTTGATAGCTTATTTCATGTTTTAGAGACACTAACCAGTTCAATTAGGGTTTTACATGAGTTCTTGTCATTTGAGCAACTTTGTACTAATCTCATGTTTCCATGAATCATTTTATGCAATTAGTCTATTAGATAGAGAGTAGTACTATTCATTTCTATGTTTCAAGCAATATTTATGAATTTAGTATAATTATAGCATGCTTTGATCATTTTATTGATTTCATTAGTGTTGTAGCATCTTTATGTTCACATTCCTCAAAGGGCCTCATCATGAGAGGTTGCCTATGCTATTAATGCTTTTGTGTTGTTTCTTGACCGCAGGAAAGCAGGTTCAAAGGAGATTCAATCATCTAATTCCTTCATCAATACAAAGAAGAGGGTCAAATCCACCCTAGAGCAGTTTGTGTCACCCTACAAAGGTGCATTGAGCATCACACCTATCTTGAAGAGGATTACAATCACAAGAAACCTTATTGTAATATTGTATCAATGTGATTATCTCTAAGATGGATGTAATTGTAATACAAATTGGACTTCATGAATAAATAAAGTGTTTATAATACATATTGTTGTCAATTTTGTCTTTTACGCATATTTCTTATTCATTCACTATTGCAATAATGGTATTATAGCCTCGGGTGTGAGCCTTTTTGGTGGTTACACATAGAGTCTTCATAAGACATAGGATGGTCAAAATACCTAAGACCACCAGTGGGAACAGTGGTTTCACTTGGAATCCCTCCTAATAAAACCAAATTTGTCTATGCTGGCCTAGATTGTGCCCATAAGTCTATAGACATAGAAGAGGACAATGATGAACTATTCATTGTTAATGTTCATTACCTCTCCAATCCTGAGTATGCTCTAAGTTACTTTGAATGTTACCATTGGCATGGCTATGATCTTGGCATATATGAGCAAGGGCATAGGTAGCCATTATATCTGCAATACCAGATTCCCTCTAACATGTTTAGGTTAGGCTATCATATTAGAGGTCGAAATGACTCTCTAGAAGTAGACTTGGAAAGATTAAGCTTGGGTTTAGCAGAAGATATCGATTTTATTCCTTATCACCCACTAAGTACAAGACATTCAAGCAACATACAAGTGGCTATGGTGAACATACCACCACCCAAGACTTATCATCCAAGCTCCATAATTGATGCTATCCCAACATGTTACAACTTGTGGGAAGAAGAGTGAGAAGAAAATGATACTAGGCAAGCAATGATGAAGCATGAGTAAGCTTAGCCTATCATGGGCCTCACTATTTATAGAGTCTTTCTTGGTCCAGCCATAATGATAGTGGGTACATATCGAACAAAAGTGGCTATGAGTTAGAAGACTCTAGAAATAGCCTACCTAGGGGCAAGGTAATGGCCCCATAACTTGGGGCAACATACTAATGTAAATGGCATCTTCATAAGTGACAAAGAATATGAGGATGAAATAGAGATGGCCTACTTGGAGCCAAGAGACGTGCCCCTTATCTTGGGGTCACATACCAATGCTAATAGTTTTTTGATAAGTGATGATGAATTTTATTATGAGATTGATATGGCTTATCTTGGGCCTCACCACTTGTGCCAAGTCAACATGTTGGTAGGAAGAGAAGCGGTATTTTGTGCCATAGAACTTGGCTTGCAGTTTTTAGGGAGACCTATCAACTTAAATGCTATTTACCATGTGGCTAATCCCCCTTCGCCTATATTCAAGGAGCTCTTAGAAATCAATGATCCTATTATACAACCTTCTCATGAGCTAGATACAGAGATTCCTTTTCATCTAGAGTCTCATCGTGAGTATGGAGAGGAAAACTCTGACACAACATTTCACCCATGTGGTCCTGAAGATTTCATTCCATCCATTAATATGATCTCCATTGATTTGGCCACTCCACTTCATAACCCACTGGATCCTATTAAAACACTATGTCTTGATAAAGAAGTTATTTATTGGGATCACATTGATTCACCCATAGAGCTTGAAGATATTTTCCTTAGCGAAGAAGTGTTACAGTCAATTCATTTTGCATCAGGCTATGCATATGATATATTCCATGTCAGTTTGGATCCTGACTCAGTAGGACCTATAAATCCTATCGATGACATTCATTTGATACCCACACCTCACCAATTGGAGGATGGGTCAAATATAGCTATAGAAGTGACTTTCAATATGGACATCAGTGACGATCCTACTCAACCAAAGAAATTCAAGTTAGGATAAAGTTTATCTACAGAGGGACAAGCCATCATAATTCCTCTCCTTAAAGAGAGACCAAATATTTTTTCTTGGACTTAAAAAGACATGCCAGGGATTGATCCAAAGTTAAATATTCATAACCTTTCATTGGATCCCATGAAGAAGCAATTCAAGCAAAATTTGACAAAAATGCATCCAACCGTCACTTTTATGGTAAAGAAAAAGTTACAAAAACTTTTGGATGCGATTTTCATAGTTCACATCGACTATCTTGAATGGGTCTCAAACATGGTGCCTATGGGAAAGTCTAACGAAAGAGTTTGCATTTGCATAGACTTCAAAGATCTGAATAGGACAAATCCAAAGGATTCATTCCCATTGCCAAAAATAGATGCTCTTGTTGATGCCACTGCAGGTCATGAGATGCTCTCCCTAATGGGTGGATTTTTTGGATACAATCAAATCCAAATCAAACCTAAAGATTAGTATAAGACTAATTTCATTACTCCATGGGACCTAAATAATGTTGGTGCCATGTATCAGTGGGCCATGACAAACATATTTCATGAATACATGCACATAATCTTAGAAGACTACACAAATGACTTGTTGGCCAAGTTTTTAGTACGACAAGAGCACACTGAAATCCTTGAGAAATTCTTTGAACGCCTCATTGAGCACAATGTTATATTGAACCCTAAGAAGTGCATGTTTGGTGTGACTTTTGGTAAGCTCTTAGGTTTCATCATTTCTAAGAGAAGCATTGAATTTGATCCTACAAAGGTAAATGCTATAATGGAAATGGCCACCCCTACCAACATTAGAGAGTTAAGAAGCCTACAAGGCAAGGTAGCATCCAAAAAATGGTTCATTGCTCAATTATCAGACAAGTATTGACCCATGAATCAGTTGCTACGCAAGTATGTCCCATTTCATTGGAATTAAGAGTGCCAACAAGTCTTTGCAAAGATCAAAACTTACCTAGCAACACCATTGGTATTGGCTCCACCAAGGCCAGATGTACCATTTTTTCTATACATACCAGCTATTAATTTCACTTTAGGCACCATGTTGGCCTAGAAGAATTCACAAGATAAAGAGCAAGCCATATATTACATCAGTTGCACCTTGGAAATTTGAAAAGATATCTAGGCCCCATTTTGAACAAGGTAGAAATAACAAAGAAATTGATAATTTAGAATGGAATGTTTCTAAAATGGATAAACTCACTCCATGGTTGGACTTTTATGAGAAAATTATTCCCAAAAAATAATGTGAAACATCAGTTGAAGGAGTCTACCATCAAATATATTGAGGAGAAAATAGAAAAGAAAGGAGACCCTTAGCCTCAAGAACCTGATGATGAAAATATAGAGCATAAAGGTAAATGGAATGAGGCCAAGATATCAGACTGGTGGAGGATGAGAATTGGGAAGGGTAAAGTAAATTCCAAGTTTGGGATTAAAATGTGTAGACACCAAAATCCAGCCACTTGCAAGTTATCTATACCTTCATGTCAGCCACGTGTCGGTCATCCACCTTCCCGCCATTATTTGGCCCAATTTCACCTTTTTCTGCCATTATTTGGCCCAATTTCACCTTTCTCGCCATTTTTCATCCCCAAATTTATTTAAATTAATATTTATATATATATTTTAATATTTTAATATTTTAATTTAAATAATAGTTTAAGTGATTTAATCTGAGCCGTCCATCCTTCATTTAATCTCATCCGTCCATCCATATTAATCCATTCCACAACCAAGATTTATTCTCTACCCTTGGATCCACTTTAATCTTAGCCACACGTTCAAAGTGTTGTTAAAACCCTAAAGTGTGCCCTAAGAGTGGATTATAAATTGAGTCACTTTGATGGCTCAAACCCTATCTCTTATCTATCTTCTTCGCCTATGTCTTTTGCTACTTCTATCTCTCCTATGCGCTATCTCTGATTCTAATTCTTCTACGGTTATCTCCTCTCTTCCGCTACCCTTTCGCCGCATCTATCGCCGTTTTCATCGCCGCTTTCGCCGCCATTCCTTCTGCAGCACTCTGCAGAATCTCCCATTCTTGTCGCAAGTGCCCATGGGAATTTACCCCTTCACCAAGTGCCCACGAGCGTTTACCAAGTGCCCACGGGCGTTTAACAAGTGCCCACGGGCATTTACCTTCAGCCACAGACTCAGACCGACATCTGTAATCCAGATCTAGAAGCACGTGGGCATTCGACGAGTGCACCAGGGTGCCTTCTGCAGCGTATTCTGACAACAACATTACTTCCAGGTGTCGCCTGGTCTATCTGCGTTAACAGAGAACAGGTATAAATTAGTTTAAAGAAAGTAGCCGTATTTTATGTATTAATCATTATTGATTTCCTGCATTCCATTTTTATAAGGTTTTAGATTGTTTCTGAGGGCTCACGCAGTGGAGCCCTCTCATTAATTTCTAACTCCTTGATAGTGTTAATGTGTGCAGGTTTTTGATGATAGATCCAGTTTATTGATGGCAGCTGATTAAGCTGGAGTGGTCCAAGCAAGGGATACGACAAAGCCCACTCACTCTGTTGGGATTGAAGATACGTTCTTCGGAAGTGCCACCATTCGTGTCAGCTAGGGTTTCGGAGAACCCTAGCATAATTTGTAACTGTGTATCACAAATAAAGGGTTATAGGCCCAGTTGTATTCAAAAAGGAGTTTTTAAACTCCATCGATTAATATAAATCGTTTGTTTTGTGCAACTATTCTATACTTCGTTATTGTGGTTTTATTTAGGGCCATATCACAAATTACACTAAATAAAATCTTGAGTATTGGGAAATTATTTCAAAAGCGATCTTGAACCTATCACATTTTCACATCTTAAAAACATCTTGTGTCAAAGAGAGATAACACCATCCTTGGGTTGTGCCTCGAAGTGAACAGAGTAATCCTCGTATGTCCTATCATGTAAACATAGTCCATAAAATAGTGGTTCTTACCACTATCACAAGCAAATAACAAAATATAAATATAAACAGAGTAGTAAGGATAGGGTAAAATTCTCATCATACTTCGGTTGAGAATCTGATTCCCCAAAGCTCTAAGGAAATGAACATTTTTCACACACCACTGATTCCAAATAAGTTGTAATGATCGTACTACTTGTCCAGATCGGACGGATAGGTAGTCATCCCCAAGGCTTACAAAGGTCAAAAACAACATGGACTATGGAGTTAACCTTCACCGGGGCTATAGACGCTTGACTGGCAGTGGAGTATACTCATTGCGTGGTGACATGTCTCTTCTCAAAGAGAGACCTCTGAATGCTCATACGGACAAACTAGCTTTGGGGTATTCTCCATAACAGGGTTACCTAATTTGTGCAAGATGAATTTAATGAACACACTTGCACACACAGGTTTT
Organism: Wollemia nobilis; assembly: GCA_028583015.1. NCBI lineage: Eukaryota > Viridiplantae > Streptophyta > Pinopsida > Araucariales > Araucariaceae > Wollemia > Wollemia nobilis. The sequence continues at coordinate 3,355,269 of JAQPPZ010003192.1, read as the reverse complement.
TGATTGCCTAGAGTCACTACCATGCTTCTGATTTGGTTAATGAACTCGCATGCACACACATTTGGTCCTAGTTGAATTAGGCAGTATTAGTAAGTTTGTTTGATACCACTAGCATGTTTGAGTCTTTGTAAAACAGTCTTCCTCCATATTTTCTTCCATATCAACCTCCATATCTTCTTCCATATTCATGTCATTCCATACGTCATTCATTCACAAGCTACCAAGTTCGGTGCCCCTGATTAAACAATTATGATAATAGTTGGCTAAATCTAACTATCTAAAAATATGAGTGCTTCTTAGTGTATATTTCATTTACTTAGTCTCGCATTAATCATCTATAACTTTGCATTCCATTCCATCACATATGCATTAAAACATATAAAAACATGCATCACAAAAACATAGGCATTCACACAAAAGAAAGTAAAACACTAAAAATAAAAGCCATGTATATATATGTATAAATATCAAAACATACAGTGAATGCCAAAAGGCTACAAAATACAATAGAGCACCAAGGCTCATAAAGAGTGCATCTAAGCACTAAGATAACCATCAAAAGAGGACCCCTGTGACCTAGTAGGAGCCCTAGACCTAGTGGTGTGCCTAGACTCACTACACCTAGAGACAGAGGAGGATGGAGGATCAGGCAACACAATGTGATGCCTAAACAATGTGTCCTCCAGAGCCTCAATATAATGAGTCCTAGACCTAAGTCTAGATATGTCTATCCCGTGTCGTCGCTCTCGCTCCGCTAGCTCTGCTCGGAGTCTCGTCACCTCGTCATCCTGGGGCACCCTAGTCGCTCCATCCAAGTCTGCCTGCATCTGGGCCATCCTCTCCTCCTGAATAGCTATCAGGGCATCCCACTCTGCAACCTGTTGCTCCAGTCGAGCTATCCTCTCATCCCGAACAGCTAGCATAGCATCGCGCTCTACTATCTACTGCTACAGCTGTGCTAGATCATCCTCGTGCCCACTAGGGGGTACCTCCCTAGTCTCTCCTGCGGCCTCTCCTAGGCCATCTCCACCATCATCTCTGTCATCTTCGCTCCCCGAAGCCTGCTGTGCCATTTTCCCCTTTCGCCTTCGACTGTCAGATCGAAGGCGGGGACCCTCCCTGTGCTTGGGAACCTCCGTGGTTCCCTCACCCTCGCTAGCCCCACTGCCTCCAATATCTCCCAGTCTACCTGGGACAATGACCTCCTCATCCTCGGAATTATAGGGGAGAATCGGTGTCGCGCCTCTAACACCCTAAGCTGCAAAACAACAAAACAAAAATTAGTTACAAGTTTGTTTCAAAAAAAAAAAAACAAATAAAAGTACTTGCTTAAATAAACAAATACCTCAGTTGGCTGCACTGGTACGTCCGCTTCCATCTCCGCCATAGCTCCCGCGTGCTTCACTCTCCCACACAACCTTTCACTTCACTTCACTTCATTTCACTCCCTCAGACGCACTTCTCTCAAGTTCGAATGCACAAATGAGCGAAATTCTCGCTGAAACTGTTTAAATAGCTAATTTTGGCACCCTAAAATGCAGTGAGGCATTTCATGGTGCATTCAGACGCAGTGGGGCATTTCATGATGCATTCAAACACCAGCGGGCATTTCTGCCACCTTGAAATGCATACCGGCGTTTGATGTCAGTATTGAATAAAAGAATAAAACTTACAAAATTGAAGCTTACCTCCTCCAAATTTCATCAAATTGCATCCATCCATTCTTCTTATCATAATAAAACATTTTGTGAAGGTTACAACAGTTTTGGAAACAAATTTTGTCATTTTGCTCAAAAAGCGCATCATTCATCATTGATTTACAAATTGGGTTAAAAATGTTCAAAACCTTCACAAAATTAACCACATTCATCAATTCTTCTGATCTATCATTAATTTCATTCATTCTTCTTTCATCATGCATATTTTTGCAAAATAAATTAAAGTAAACATCGTATCTAGTGGTATATTCTATCACCTTGGCGATTGCAGCGATTTGCATCCATGCAATTCGGTAAGAGTATTAAACCACCATAAGGACACTTACCATTTATCATCATCAATTATTTCACTGTTTGAAAATTGGAAATCAATTTTTGGTATCCTAATTTTCAAGTGACCTCATACCAAGATCAATTTGCTCAACAGTTGTCATTGATGGCCTAGTTCATGGGGCCTTAAACATGGACAAAATCTTCAATATCATCATTATTTTGAGTCTTGCTAGAGATTAAGGCTACCTAGGTTGATTGGTTCCGACCTGAGGAATTATCCATACAATCACTAGGAGCATCTCTGAAGTTCTGGACTCTTTCATATTGCATCTCTGCATATCAATGGTGCCAACAAGGCAATTTCATCAACAGTATGGATTCACCCACAGGAGTTGGGGCATCCGTTATCAATTTCTAACTTCCCTATAGTGGAATTCATCTTACATGATCATGGAATTTATAATTTGGCGAAAATCCCTTTATAACCGTTGGGGCAGAAAACGGTTCATCTTTCAAATCATTCATATCGTCTTCAATCATATTCTTTTCTGGTTTGTACACCAACCCCTTTTCTGTTGGGACATAAACAGATGGTTTGTACACCAACCCCTTTTCTGTTGGGACATAAACAGATGGTTCATACACCAACCCCTTTTTACCGTTGGGGCAAAAACGGTTCATTTTATTCCAAATTTCTTCCAATTGGCTTGTGAGAACCATTCTCACTCGCCAATTGAGGGGGTAAGCTGATAAATTCTAAATATTCTTTTATTCTTTGGTCTTCAAAGTTGTGCTTTAGTCTTGAGAGAGAGTTGCGTCTGATCCAGCTTTTCAGGTGTCCTAAGTTTTTGTGCTGCATTGTGTCTTCACACAAAGTAGCTCAAAAAGGGGCATCTGTAGACACCAAAATCCAACCACTTGCAAGTTATCTATACCTTCATGTCAGCCACGTGTCGGTCATCCACCTTCCCACCATTATTTGGCCCAATTTCACCTTTTCTCGCCATTATTTGGCCCAATTTCACCTTTCCCGCCATTTTTCATCCCCAAATTTATTTAAATTAATATTTATATATATATTTTAATATTTTAATATTTTAATATATATATTTAAATAATAGTTTAAGTGATTTAATCTGAGCCGTCCATCCTTCATTTAATCTCATTCGTCCATCCATCTTAATCCATTCCACAACCAAGATTTATTCTCTACCCTTGGATCCGCTTTAATCTTAGCCACACGTTCAAAGTGTCGTTAAAACCCTAAAGTGTGCCCTAAGAGTAGATTATAAATTGAGTCACTTTGATGGCTCAAACCCTATCTTCTTCGCCTATGTCTTTTGCTACTTCTATCTCTGATTCTAATTCTTCTACGGTTATCTCCTTTCTTTCGCTACCCTTTCGCCGCATCTATCACCGTTTCGTCGCCGCTTTCACCGCCATTCCTTCTGCAGCACTCTGTAGAATCTCCCATTCCTATCGCAAGTGCCCACGGGTGTTTACCCCTTCACCAAGTGCCCACGGGCATTTACCAAGTGCCCACAGGCATTTACCAAGTGCCCACGGGCGTTTAACAAGTGCCCACGGGCGTTTACCTTCAGCCACAGACTCAGACCGACATCTATAATCCAGATCCAGAAGCATGCGGGCGTTCGGCGAGTGCACCAGGGCGCCTTCCACAGCCTATTATGACAACAAAATTACTCCCAGGTGTTGCCTGGTCTAGCTGCGTTAACAGAGAACAGGTATAAATTAATTTAAAGCAAGTAACCGTATTTTATGTATTAATCTGTTATTTGATTTCCTGCATTCCATTTTTATAGGGTTTTAGGTTGTTTCTGAGGGCTCACGCAGTGGAGCCCTCTTATTAATTTCTAATCCCTTTGATAGTGTTAATGTGTGCAGGTTTTCAACAGCAGATCTGGTTTATTGATGGCAGCTGTTTAAGCTGGAGTGGTCCGAGCTACAGGATACAACAAAGCCCACTCACTCTGTTGAGATTGAAGATACCTTCTTTGGAAATGCCACCATTCATGCCAGCTAGGGTTTCGGAGAACCCTAGCATAAAAATTGTAACATTGTATCACAAATAAAGGGTTACAGGCCCAGTTGTATTCAAAAAGGAGTTTTTAAACTCCGCTGATTAATAAATAAAGATCATTTATTTTTGTACAACTGCTTTGTTCCTTTATTGTGATTTATTCATCTTTTGTTTGGCGTGGTATTTTTAATCTACAAAATGGATGTTGAATTCTCTAAAAGGTATGACAATAATCTCCAAACTTGGAGGTCCCAAGACACAAGGAATATAGTAATCATATATGGTAAGTCACAATCTGGTCCCAATTCTCCATCCCCACATTCAAAAGAAGAGGAACTTGATACTCCATTAACCACTATCGAAGTCCTGAAGCCTTTTCAGCCTTCAATTGAGTAGATAGAAAAATTTCCAAAGGGAGCACGTTTGATGAGTAAAATTCACTATTCTAATGAGAGGATTGTCAGTGCACCAATTATAGAGATAAAAAATATGCCTAAGTGCCTATCCCTATGTTCTCAGCCTCCAAATACAAATATAAACCAGAAATAAAAGGATGATAACTTCAAGTTTACACCTTCGAGTTTCACCACTGTGGTGATAGTGGAGTTAAATACCATTTTTGAGTAGGTATTTATGGCGGAATCAATATAGGAAGGGTTGTCTGAGGGTGAAATGGAGGCTGATAAAGTTACTAATTAGGTTTTCTATAGAAAGGAAAAAATGGCCCTAGAAATATTTGAGAAGGAGATATCAAAGAAATAGAGGCTGGATAATAGGATGTAGTTGAGAAAACAACTGTTCCAGCTATTGAAGAATTGATACAACAAGAACAACAAATTATAGAGACAAATCTAAAAAAACCTACATCAGTAGGTAAACGTATGGCCTCTAACCCCTCTTCTCCTCTTCCTCCTCCAAATTTCCCAAGGAAATCTCCCTCTCTTTCTGAAAAAGAAGCTGTAACAAAGGTACCTTCTCCACCTCCTAATCCACCTCATGTTTCATCAGTCATTGTTGAGGTGTAAAATAACCCATCACCTCCAAGGTCACCCCAAGTCCCTATTTCATTATCTAAGATTCCATCTTCATCATCCAAAGTTCCACATTCATCAACTGAAATTCCCCTCTCATCATCTCCCATAGTTACAACTTTTCCATTACCACCACCACCATCATCTGAGAAACAAACTATTTCTAGTCAGCTTCCTCACCCATCTGTGAGTCTCCTTTTATTATCCATAAGTTTACCAATTTCAATAATGGTAGTGTTAATAGATTCCACTATGGTCATAGATTCTACCATAACTACTTCTATGCCACTAGTATCAACTATTTATTCTACTCTTGTATTCCTTGTGTCTTCTTCTCCTCTTGCTACAAGTTACCCTACCTAGAAAATTCTACAGAAAGAGAAGGAAGCTACAAATAAAATCAATTATTTTTTGGTAGAAAATTTGTCTAAGCCTTCTAATAGGATGTCCATAAGGAGAATAACCATGTTTGTTGATCCATTTTAAATGCAAAGGATTTCTAGGTCCATGATTCCTCTAGTGAGCAAGCCTAAAACTGAGATGACAGTTCAAGATTATCATATAGAAGAGCATACATAAGATATTAAAAAGCTACTTGATGAATATGATATGGTAATAGACAAAGCCCACTTGGATACTTTTTATGTGAAGAGTGATATATTTAAATAAAAGGTGGGTAAGTTGAAAAACTAAATTGAAAATCTTTAGAAAACTATCAAAAATTAGAAAGAAGTGGAGAAAGCTCTGAAAAAGGAATCTAAAATCTAGCAAGATAACTTTCAAGAGGCTAATAAGCTAAAGGAGCAGATTGTAGAGCACCAAAAGAAGAATGAGGAGTAGGCTAAGGAGATACAAAGTTTGAAGCAACAACTCCATATTGAAAAGGCTAAATCTTCTAGTTTTTCCAAAGTTGGGCTCAAGAAAGTAAGAAAGGAATTGCTTTCTGAAGTGATAGAGAAATGCTCAGGGTTGTAGCTTATTATTGACTATTTAGATGATGCTAGCCATTTTCTCCAAAGTATTCACAGGGATTTGGACAAAATCACTGGAGAGTTACAGCCTATAGTGATTCCTTCTAAGCAAATTCACAGGTTGGTAGATAGTAGACGTAGCAATTCTACTAAGCCAATTCCTAATAAGGAGTGGAATATTGCTAGGGTTGTTGCGAGGATAATAGTGAAAAAATACAAAGTACTCCTAAAGGCTTGGTTATTGTATAAAAAAGTTGAAGGAGTAATCAAGGATGTAGTGGATGTTAATAAGGAAATGATACAAATTAGTTTCAGAGGGTTATGGATGGAAGATCACAGCTTGATTTTAGTTAAATAAATCAAGAAAAGTATTGAAGAGAGATTACAAGATGAATCTAAAATTGATTCTCTAAAGGAACCAATTGACCAAGAGTAAGATTCACAAATGATAATTGATTTCATTAGGCTCAGAGACCTCATGGAGGACCTAGTAAATAAAGGAAGTGTTGCTTACTATGAAGATATTGGTGAACTATAGTACATTTACAAGCAGCTAAAAGAGACTTCCAATCCCTTAGAAACAACCTGGAAACAAGCCCTACAAACCTTGAAACTAATGGTGTAGTTGTTTGGTGATAGTAAAATAGAGGAAAATAAGGAGCAATCTTCTCCAAAGGAAGAAGCTTAGGAAGATGTTGAGCAAGAAGAGGATAATGTTGAGGAGGAGGTCCAACAAGAAGAAGAGCCAAATAGAGATGTTGCGGACCCTGAAGGGGCACAATATTAATAATTTTATTTTGTACATATATATTCATAAGTTTTGTATTTTTGTTTTATTCATTTTTACTCTGACATGGTCAGAAAGAAACAATAAAAGCATGAGTACAGAGAGAGATAGAAAAACAATTGTTGTTGTGTGAAGGAATTTTTATCATGAATTGTAATAGGACTTTATAAGGAGAACATAGCTATGTTTTTGATGGAGCAGTGAGGCAATTTTTATGGAATGGAACAAACATTAATTATTATGGTGTAGTCTCCATATGAACCATTATCCTCTAGGATGTATGAAGCATGGTCTTGATATGAACGTTTATCCTCAAATATGACCATAAAGTTTTTAGAGGGTAGTGTTCATATGGAAGTTATTCTTTAAAGAATTTTTGAAGAGACACATTTTTTGACTCCTAATGCCCAATGGATAAGACTCTAGGTTTGATATATTTTGTGATAAAATCCACCCGGGAGGTGCTAGAATGTAGGACCAAAATGGCCACATCATTAGAAACATTAAAAATTCTATTCTAAGGTATGAAGTTTTTATTCCACACATTTTTTAGTGCATTTTGGAGTAGATCTGCAACAAGAGTTTTCTAATCTGCCCAACACTTAGCACATTTTTCACTTGGAGCAATTTTGCATAGTTTATAATGCATTTGGAAATGGATTGGCGATGCGTACCAATTCCATAATTTTTTTGGCAAAGATGAAATTAGCATAGGAAGAAGTGCAGAATGGTGACCACTTGTATTTCTTGACATGCTCTGAGTGGTTAAGTGTTGGTAAGACCAATTCCATTGAGTTTTGAGAGTATTTTAGTGTGGATTGGCGATGAATAGGCAGACATCAATACAAAAGTTGTGGATTTGTGTCAAAGAGTATTTTGAACCGACTTATTTCTGTATTGGTGAGAAGAAGCATTTTAAACAAAATCTAGTATGAAATGGAGGTAAAGCTATTTTACACTATGGCAAGTGTGGATTGGTGACAAAGGAGATTTACACTTGCTTGAGTATAGATTGGAGTTTCATAGATTTATAAAGTAAATATGATGTTAGCATATTTTGTAGTGCAGATTTTTTGTTGCTTCAAATTCAAAGAAGAAATATGAAGGTTGACGAGCGGATTTCATCCCACTTAACTCTTAATGCATTTCACATTGGATTGGCATTATGTATAATCAAATCCATGAAAGGTGACATCATCGACTTAAAAAAATGAAATGGTGCTTTGGTTTTTCCTTGCCATTGTATAGAGTATATTCCAAGATCATAATCGAAGTCATGCATGGGGAAGATCAATGATCAAAAATTTTCTAATAATTCTAAAGTATTTAAAAATATTTTCTCATCACATTTGAACATAGTCAGTTGGGATACAGGAAGGTGAAGCGTCAAAGTATTTCAAGAACAAGAACCAGAGGTAGTTGTATATCGATGACTAAGTGAGCTTCCAAGAAAATTTGATGGATGATATATAGTCTCTAACGGCTTGGACACCAACTATCACCAACCAACCCAAAAGTTGTAGAGGATCTAAGCTACCATGGTGGTCTACACACAGTGGATTTCTTGGAAGTTGAACCAGTAAGACAATGCCAGCAAAAACTCTCTACTAAACTAGAAAATATGTAATATTTGTAATGTTCCTTATTATTATTTCATTTACAAACTATAAATAGAGGTCAAAACCTCATTTTTAGGGTCAACTCTAGTGCATTTTCTTACCCTACTATAAATATTTTTGTGAGCTAATGAAAGGAGCATTAGTCTGATTGTTCAACTCAAATTTATCATCTTTACTATCTTGTCCAAGAGGTTCGAAGTCTTGAGTTGTATTTCTATTAATACTTGAATGGTTAGTTCATTCTAGATTTTGGATTACTAGTTGTGAGAGTAGTTGAAATCTATTCTTTATTAGAGTTTATTTTTATTAAATTTGACTATTGGTTTATTCTGCTATTTGGATTATCAATATTGTATGTTGGAATTTCTTTCTATAATATTTATCTATTTATGCTTTAATGTGTGAAGGTTTCATTAATCTTGGTAATGTGTATTCGAGTGATGGGACACTAGAAATAGCTTGTGGGAGCCTTTTGTTGTAGTTGCCTATGTTGTTAGCCTATCCGACCATTGTTTCTTTATAAAATTTCTAACCCTTATCTCAAAACCCAATTGGAGCTTTAATTGAGTCAACACTATTTTAAGTTGAAAAGGAACCAACCTACTTTGGAGGTTGGATTGAAGTTTTCTTTGATTCATCCAATGCTTGAGTGTTGAGCTACATCAATCAGGTGCATGCCTAGATAGAAAATTGAAAGATAAACAGTTGCAGTGTCAAGTAAAGCTTGATGACATTTCAATGCCCAAAAACTATGAGAAGAGGAAGGGAAAGGAAAGGAAATGGAGATACTTGGGTAGTGGCACCTCTTGCAAAAATGAAGTTCCTTTGAGAATAGTCCACCATAGCTAGGATCTACTTCAAACCCAAGAAAATTTCCTTAGGTAAATATTCCATGGACTCAAGGATTGAGGCCTTCCATTGTTCTTTATCTTCTTATTTCTTACAAAATTTCTTAGATACTCTTCCTAAAAATTGTAGACCACTGCATAACATTTTGGAGTTCTTGAGATATACATGGTTGCTTAGCCTCTTGAAAAAATAGTTAAGCCAAAATTTTCTTTTCCTTTTCTTAGGCCTACATTCTCTTTTATAAATTTTATTGATGATCATGCTAACTAATATTTACAATAACTATGGGTGTCCTTTTTTGAGTTGGCACACTTTCCAAAAAAATTGCACCTTGGGCAACTAGCTTACTTGTGTACTTTTATTTTATGCAACCAATAGTTTTTTCCTAGCAAGATCTTTCCCTCTCAGAAACCTTATGTTTACTTTTATTATCAAAGTACTTAGGTATTATGCTATGAGCCTGGTATATATTTCTTTTGAGATTGCATGTCTTCTAATTTCTAAGAAGGTTTAGTTTCTAAAGTTTTAGAAACTAAGGTTCCTATAGCTTCATCTTCCCTTTCTTATTCATCCTTAGTATTAGCTAGCTCTTCCTATTATTCATATTCATTGGTATCTTGATCATTCAAGGCATTTTATATTGTCTACAATACTTGGTAAACTATACTATAGATTTTTAGATTTAGATATATGATAGTTCTAGCCTTGGCATTAATTGCTTTCAATTGAAATATTTTTTATATGAAGGGTCTTTATATATTATATCTATTTCCTAGAGTAATACATGTAATGCAATTAGCTTGTTTAAATATCCAAATACTTGAGCTTGTCCAATAGGCTCCTACCTTTGTTTAAATTATTCTTCATTGTTGGTGACTAGCTCAATTTATCTTTAGAGTTGCTCGATAGTATGGAACTGATTCTACTCATCCCAAAAGCCTAAGAACCTAATATTTCTATATCTATTTGCAGGAGCCATCATATTCTCTACTTTCTATAGATCGTCAATCATGTTCCACTCCTATTGCACTACCTTGTTACATTTTATTAGCTTTTAGACAATATATATTGCTCCATTCTAGTTTCTATTTGTAATAGTTGTTGGGGGTAGGTCAAATATTATTTTTTCAATTTTGAGAATGAAATTTTATTGTTCTATATTATCATCCAACTTATCTTGAGCTTCTTTGATATTTTCTCATGCAACTTCTATGACTTGTATGATAAATATTAAATAGTTAATGATAGAATATGCTTCAAGGGATTTATGGAGGATTTCACTTCAACTCCTCTTCTTAAGTTGTACTAATGCTTCTTGGGAGAAATAATAAGCATGTACATTCTTCATTTCTTGATCCAATTCTTGTTGTAGACTATACATTTATTCCCATAGAACTTGAATCATATCATTATTTTTTGTAATTGCTCTAGAGTTAAAGCTTCCATGAGACCTCACCTCAACCAATTGACTTTGTTCTACAAGTACTTATTTTAATTATGTTCTTTTATAATTTATTATAATAATATTTATTTCCTCCTTCATCTTGTCACATTTTCCTCTTAGTCTGTCTCCTTGTATATACATTGTGCTAGCTTGATTTTGATTACTATAGAAAAAATATTCCATTGGGACCCTAATAATATCCACTTCTTACAACACTATGTCATAATTGACTGATGTCATTTGAGACTTGGGTTTATATATGTTTGGAATAACTACTACCCTCATCTACTTGTTGGTAGTCGAGTCAACCATGATCATGACACTTGGTGGTTCCCTCTTCTTTTCTTTACTTGAAAACCTCTATTTCCACTATTTCTGAGCATTTTGATCCATTTTTTGAACTAATTGAGGACACCTAAGGTCGGATTATTAGGAGATGATGACATAGAGAAAATGGATTAGAGAATGATAAATGTAGATGAAGGAAATTTTTGAATTGATAAAGCAATATTTATGGAGGTCTATAATTATAGGATGGATGTGGTGGGAGGTGGATTAAATGTTGCTTCTTCTTAGATGATTTATTATGGTAGGTGATGTGGTAGTAAAAGATAATATGAGGGTATACTTGTTTTAGTAACCTACTAAGTAAAATTAACACTCACACAAATACTAAAAATAAACACATATGCTCACAACACACTTGGAAATAAAATGCACAATACAAAAATATATTGCAGAAAAGGAACAATATCACATTAGAACTGAATTACAAGCCTCTTTGAGGAGGCAAACTCCTTAAATACTTCATTCAATGATGCAAAAAATGATACATACAATACTACCCCTCATATTTTTAAGGAATTCCTCTAGCACCAAACTCCCAAGGTTGGATTACATGCAAAATACTACCCGAGCTATAATATCCTACCTACAATTAGTTACATTCTTAAAAAATAATTACATAGAAAGGTTCCATTTTTCATAAGTTATTCTTAATACAAACTATAATAAAACATTACAAAATATTAACATGGGTACTACCCATGTTCCACAAGGACTATTACATCAAGTGTTAGGATGTGGTCCTAACATGCCCTTCCCATTAAAAAAGGTTTATCTTCAAAGTTGAAGGTGAGGAAATATTGTTGTATTTGTTGAAGAGGTTCCCAAATTCTATATTTTGGTTGTAATCCATGCTACTAGACCAAGACATCTGTGATAACCCACCTATGAAGGGTAGATGATCTTTTATGAAGAATAGACTTAGGTTCAGTTGGATCCTTCCTCATCCAACTCTAGAAGTGTAGACTACACCTATACCTTATTTCCAATAACCTACTTGAGATATGACACATAAAAGACTAGATGAATTTTAGAACTAGCCAAAAGGGCTAGTTTATATGCCATTATCCCAAGCCTCTGCAATACCTGATAAGGACCATAGTATTTTATGGCAAGTTTCTAAAAACCACACAACTAAAGAGATGATTGTTTGTATGGTTGTAAGTGAAGAAATACCATATCACCAACAACAAAGCTACATTTTGTAGTATGTTGATATACTTGTTGTTTCATATGGTTCTAAGCCATGTCCAAATTGATTTTGAGTTGGCAAAGAATGGAGTCACACTGACAGAGAGTGGAATCCACAACTTGAACCTTGGAGCTTTTTGGAATGTAAGAAGTTGGAGCTAGTGGAAATTGACCATAGACTACTTAAAATGGAGTCATATTAGTGGTAGTATGATAAGTGGTGTTGTACCACCATTCATACAAAGGAACCAACTTAGCCCAATTATTAGGATGTTCATAAGTGAAACATCGAAGGTAGATTTCCAAGAATTTATTGATAATTTTAGTTTGGCCATCAATTTGAGGATGGTAGGTCAAAATCATCTTGATTTGTGTCCCATGCAACTTGAAAAATTCCTACCAAAAGTGACTGATGAAGGTAGGGTCCTAGCCATAGATAATGGATTTAAGTATTCCATGGAGGCAAAATATGGAATTGAGGAATATTTGGGTGATAATGGATACGGTATAAGGATGGGATAGGAAACAAAAGTGAGCATACTTCAAAAGACAATCCACTATTACCAAAATAACTAATTTACCTCTAGATTTTGGTAGCCCTTAAATGAATTCCATAGATATATCTATCCAAATTTGCTTAGGAATGAGAAAAAATTTGAAGTATTCTTAGAGAAAACATAGTTTCACCTTTCATGCATTGGCATCAATCACATTCGACCACAAATATTTTTATGCTCTTTTTTATTCCCTTCCAAAAAAAGGTATGCTTGATTTGGGTATATGTTTTAAGAAAACTTGAATGACTAGTTGTGGGGGAAGCATGCATTTCTTGAAGTATGAGGTCCTTTATTTGAGACTCAGATGGAATAACCAAATGATCTGAAACTATAGATCATGACCATCCCAAACATAACTAGGTTGGGACTATAGATCCTCTTGGATATTATTGAGGAGAGTCTATAATGATGAATCCTTGGCTAGATCTTCACAAATTTGATGAGTCCATTATGGAAGAGGAGTATATATAGCATGCAACATGGTTTAATCTTCATGAATATGAGACAAGGCATTAGCCACCACATTATATTTTTGTTTCTTATAAGAGATTTCATATTCATACTACAATAATTTGAAGACCTATTTTTTTTGTTTAGAAGTAGCCACTCATTGTTCTAAAAAATAATTTAATCTTTGATGATCAGTTTTGAAAGAAAATTTTTAATCAATGAGATATGGACACCAATGGGTGACGGTATGTAAAATAGTAAGCATTTCCTTATCATAAATAGACTTGCACAAATTTTGAGGGGAAAGTGCCTTGATAGTTGATCCTCCTACATTAAAATTGACCCAATGCATATGCCTGATGCACCACTCTCAATGAAAAAGGGTTTAGAAAAATCTAGCATTGCTAAAATAGGGTTGGTGGTTAGAGCATACTTCAAATCAAAAAAAGCCTTCTCAGTCAAATCAATCCATACAAAAGAAATTTTCTACAAAATGGTTGTTAGGGAAGCTGCCATCTTGCCATAATGTTTCATAAATTTTTTGTAATATATTGTAAGACCCAATAATCCATGAATTCCCTTCAAGGTGCGAGGTTTGGGCCATTCTTGCACTGCTTGAATTTTCTTAGGGCCCACCTAAAATCTCTCTTTAATGACTATATGCCCTAAATATTCAACCTCCTGCTAACCAAAGGAATATTTTGATTGCTTTGCATAAATATGATGGTAAAAAAAAAGTTTGAGAGTTTCATCTAAGTGGTGAAGATGATACTCCCATGTGCAACTATATATTAGTATGTCATCAAAGAAGACTACAATGAATTTGTGAATATGAGGGTGAAAAACATAATTAATAAAAATCTAAAATGTGTAAGGTGCATTGGTCAACCCAACAGGCATAACCAAAACTTCATAATTTCCTTCATGATTTTGAAAGGCTATTTTAGAAATATATTCATTCTTAAAGTGGATTTGGTGATAGCTTGATTATAAATCCAACTTGGAAAAATATTGAGCCCCATGCAACTTATCTAGTAGTTCATTAATGATAGAAATAGGGAACTTATTCTTAATAGTAATTTTGTTAAGATCTCAATAATCCACACACAACCACCAAGTTCCATCCTTATTTTTGACTAATAATATTGGTAAAGAATAGGGACTAACACTAGAATGGATAATTCTAGAAGCTCGAAGTTCCTATACATTTTTCTTAATTTTAGTTTTTTGAGCATAAGCATACTGGTATGGATGAACATTAGGAGGTGAACTACCAAGAAAAAATTGTATTGCATGATCATGTGAGCACTGAGGAGGGAGTCCCTTGGATTCCTTGAAGACATTAGCATACCTATTTAATATCCCTTGTAATTATTGTGGATGACTAGACTCCCCTTGCTCAGGAGCATTGATAGAAAAAAGTTGAGCTACCACACCATGGGAAGATTTCTTTAGCAATTTTTCCATCTTATGAGAAGAAATAAACTAAACTTCTCCTACCTTTATGCCATGAAATATTTATTCCTTCCCACTTTGACTAAATTTCATCCATAATTCTTCAAAATCCCATGTGATTGATCCTAACATTCTTAACCATTGTGCTCCTAAAATCATATAACAAACTCCCAAAGGTAGTGAAAACATGTTGGAATTGATATTATAGTTCCCAATTTTGAGTTTGACATTATGATATTTTCCTTTTCATGGTATGGTGCCACCATTAGAAATCATAAAATCAAAGGAATTGCATGTGGTAATGTAACATTTCCCTTGTTTGGTGATATGAGGATCAATAAAATTATGTGTGCAACCAGAGTCAATCAAAATGATGACCCTTTATCCCTTGAAATAGCCAATCACCTTCATGATTTGTGGTGTGGATACTCCTACTAAATCATGTACATAAATTGGGTTTGGTATTCTTGAACAGATGAAGTTTGCTTGAGTTTGATAAGGGTTACTGCAAAATATTCAAACTCACTAGGACCAAAGCGAATGAGTAGGAATTACCCAAATTCAAACATGAAATTTCTAGTTCAACCATCCTAACCCATAAAAAAAAATGGAGTGCATCTAATTTATATTTAAAATAAGTAGTTTTCAACCATAGGAAATGATCCATATTATGAAGGGTGAAATATTATTTTTACCTTACAATTCCATCCCTCAAGATATTTTCCATCGAACTTGAGAGATTCTAATTTTGATAATATCATTCCATTGTGGGTGGGTATAGCTCATTGGTGGTGGCTTGTACCAATGTCTTCTTGGTCATGTTGATCTACAGCCCCAAAAAACACTCTACTATCCAATTTGTATTCATTTCTTTTTGTGCAAGGGAGAGGTCAGCCAACTTCTTAGAAAGAATGGAGTTGTGACTGTATTACCGATAGGTTTTTGTTAATTATCTCCCATAGTTGTTTACCCATATCATCTACTTTTAATTTATTTTCCATATCTAAAGCTTGTTGAAGAGTACCCTTAGCTATAATTAAATATTTAGATATTTTTTGTGGAACTTACGAAAAATATGTAGGTGGATTTTAGGAGTTACTATTTTAGGAAGGGTCCAAAAAATGGTTGGAAATTAGGTTGAAACACTTATTTTAGGATAGGGACCACTTCAGTGGCCATTCTATCTGAACACTCAGTGAGGATATATACTAAATTATTTGAATTTTTGTGATCTCTTAGCAGGGTTATGCGTAAGGGATCATATCTAAAATCTATGTTTCAAAATCCAAGTGAATCAGTTTTGAAATCTAGGTGAATCCTAGCCAAATTCATGTAGGAGACATGGTGAATTGCTTTTATTTTTTACCAAAAATTATAAAACTATGGTGAATTTGATCATTTTGATTATTGTCACAATAAATTCAATTAGCGCAATAAATACGACTATCATAATAAATTCTAATGTAGCAAAACAGGGTCTGGCTACGATCTAGTTGCAAAATAGGATTCAAATGTAAATCAGGTGCAAAACATAGTCTAGATGAGAATAAAGTGCAAAACAATGTTTGGAATCAGGTTGGATACAAAATAGGGCTCAGTCATAAATTAGTTGTAAAATAGGATCCAGTCATGCTTCGGTTGCAAAACAGGGTTTGATCACACTCTAGTTGCAAAACAGGGTCTGGATGTGATTTGAGTGCAAAACTGGTTTGGATGTGGGCCAAGTACAAAACTAGGTTAAAATTTGGACTGGGTGTCAAAAAAGGTATAGATTCTTATCGATTGCAAAAGAGGTCCAAATGTGGATCGGGTGTAAAACAACGTCCAACCACATTTTGGTTGCAAAATAGGGTCCAACTGCGATCTAGGTGCAAAATGGGGTCTAGATTCGGATCGGGGTGTAAAACTGGTCTAGATATAGATTGCTTGCAAAACTGAGTTCAAATTTAGGCTGGGTGCAAAACAATGTCTGGATGCTCACTAGGTGCAAAAAAGGTTCGAATGCTGAATGAGTGCAAAACTAGGTCCAAATTTGAATTGGGTAAAAAAATATTAGTTGGATGCTCATCAGGTGAAAAAAAAAGGTTCAAATATATACCGATTATATGAACATAAATTATGCATGGTATGTAAAAATTCCATGAAAACACTCACATGTGTAATAGAGAAAAACAAGGAAAAATATAGGAAAATAAAAAAATAAAAACCTACAATTTTATAATAGAAAAACACATTACTACTACGACTTCTTAAACTTATATTCTCTAAAAAGAATAAAGATAGGTGGCATTCAGTACCTTTATTTTTCATGACCGAAACATGGTATGAATCATATTTAGGTGGAAAACTAGGTCCAAATCCAGTCAGGGTGTAGAATAAGGTCCAACCCTTGTCTATTGCATAGCAGGGTCTGACTCTGGTCCAGGTGGAAAACTAGGTCTAGCTCTTGTACAGGTGAAAAATGGGTTTAGATGCAATCTAGGTGCAAATTAGGGTCTTCCCCTAGGCTAGGTGGAAAATGAGGTCTAGAGTTTGGTATAATTCTAAAGATTGATTGGAGTTCAATGGAATTTTGCACTCGACCAGAGTTTAGCAAAATTTTACAATAAATCAAATGTTTCAGGTTTTATCTTTTTTTGTTGGAAGGTTTAAGTTTTTTTTTGCTACTACTTGTTTTTCAAATAGTTTGAATGTTTTACATTATTAAGTATCGTTGTCACGTTAATTATATAGAGGTATAATAGGTAAATTTGGTGGGATAGTTTAAAAAATTATTTAAGGTGAAATGGGTCCATGATTTAGGTAGGAGTGCTGGCAATTTAAAAAAATCTATAATAATATTATCAACATGTGGAGTGAATGGGTCGATGTCTAGGGTCTCCAAATTCACCAATTTACATTTTTTTGTTTTATTTGATTTTTTTTAATTTACATGGTGGAATTGGTAGCCACCACAAATTTGGGCAGGTTGTCTAGATTTTATGGCTACCACAAATTCAACATTGTTCACCCTGAAATCCACCACACAGTTCTTCGTATATTCCACCCCTATAACCACCATGCTACAATCATTTTAAACCTTTTACACCAATGAAAGCACCAGGAAAGGGACAAGCGCTTAGTTTGAAAAGGCCCAAGATTTGAACCTTGGACCTTTGCCCCCCTTACGAGGTTTGGTAAACCAATTGGTCTACACCTTGGACCTAAAAATTTGTATTTTTGAAAATGTTAATATTCGTGAATTTATGAGGATTCACCACTATGCATAACCCTATCTTCTAGTTTGGTGCAAGTCGATGTCGGGGTAATTTATTCAACTTGGACTTAAAAATTCATAGTGGTCCTTCAGGGTATTTGGTGCAAAACAATGAGCTACTTCTAGTCCCAAAATTTTGGCTCAAATTGACTGACCATTGGGAAGTTATGACCTTAAAAAGAAATAAAAAATTACCAATTTTGGGATATCGATGCAAAATTTGACCAGGAGCTACCAAGGATAATTTTGTCTGAAATAAAATGTAGAGTCGTTTGCTAAATTTTGGAGTCAATCTGAGCTTTGAATGAATAGATATAACTATTTTATTAATTTTGTATATTTTTTTGATGATTCTACTAGTGTGGTCAATTTTTCTCTAGAGGTTTGGATCAAAAATTGAGTTTTGTGTCGATTACCCTTTTTTGATGATTTATTATGACCACTCTAACCATTGACTGATTCCTGATACTATTCTATCCACTATCTGAATCTAACTCTATCACAATGATTCCCTAATTTTTTTTTCTAACTATCATAGGTAACTATTTTGACTATCCAAGTAACTATTCTATCATAGGTAACTATTCTGACTATCCAGGTAATTGTTTTGACTATCACAAGTAACTAATATCCTGAAAACCCTACAATAATTGTTACTAATAAAAATTCTAGACTGTAACTGACTCTAACCCCTTTTTACCCCTATTTTAGTATTTTTAGTTTATATCCACCTAATATACTCTTCTATGATTTTATATTATTCATTTTGAATACAAAATTTTTGGAATAGGGATGTCTTCTTCGTATGCTCAACTTTTGTGAAGGATATGGTAATAGGTTTGATTTTTTTGGTTGTAGGTTGAACAAAGATAGAAAGACTTTGAGAATAAAATTTATTTGAAGGTTTAAATAGAACCAGGTTATGCTAGGTAAAGGTGAATGTAATACCCATAGGCCCTCTGTTATACCACAGTGACAAAAAATAGTTCTCGGACCAATATTTCAAGCCACTACTCAAGGAGGATTCCACACATACCCTTTATCACACTATCTACCTTTGACAGTATGGGAGGGTAGTATTTTAGGATGTTGTATCCCATGCACTATGGACAATAAAAGGCCAAAACATTTTCCCAGGGATAAATTTTAATTTAATCCTTTATGGTCTCCTGATATACCTAAAGATATGTGGGAGCTCAAATATGTGTGTGAGTGTTGTCTGAGGCATGGGTATTGGATCCTAATTACCCCTCACTTCACTAGACATTATATGGGCTATATAGCTTAGCTAATAATGACAACTCCTTCATGATATTTTATAACCCCTAGCACAGGGTTTCTAACCTACACAACTACTATAAAAATAAACTATAATTTTTTTGACCTTTTGTTGGATATATGTTTTTTTGGAATAAGGAAAATTGGCAAACGAAGAATTGAACATAGAAATTACATACCTAATAGTCAAATTACAAAAAAACCATCACAGTCATAGTAGAACACGACATTGGAAAGTGCTATGATACCACTCATTAGGAACCTACTAATTAAAATTAACACTCACAAAAATACTAAAAATAAACATATATTTTCACAACACACTTGGAAATAAAATGCATAATACGAAAATAAATTGCAAAAAAGGAACAATCTCACAATAATACTGACTCGTAAGCCTCTTCGAGGGGGCAAAATCATTCAATAATTTATTCAATTATGCAAAATAATATACATACAATAGTACCCCTCATATTTTTAAGGAATTCCTCTAGCACCTAACTCCCAAGGTTGGCTTACATGCAAAATGCCACCCAATTTAGAATCTCCTACCTACAATCAGTTACATTGTTGAAAAATGCTTACATAGAAAGGTACTATTTGACATAGGTGCTTCTTAATCCAAAAATATAATAAAAAATTACAAAATATTAACATGGGTACTACCCACATTCCACAAGGACTATTACATCAAGTGTTAGGATGGGGTTCTAACCGAGGGTTATGCATAGTGGCTATTTATCACCAAATTGGCTAAAATTAGGATTTTTGAAATTTGGAATTGGCTAATATTTGGGACCCTTGACCAAGGCCCATTAGCCAAAAAATTTTGGGTGCAAATTTTTTTGGGGTCAATTCACCTCAATTTTATAATAATTTTACCATTTTAAGTTTGAATTTCCAACATTACCCCTAATAATAATGAACCTTCTACATGTGTTTGGACACTATTCGGCTGGACTTCAAAATAAATTCACCAAATTTTTATAAATAAATTTTGGGGCTGACCCCTTACGCATAACCCTAGTCCTAACAACTTGAAGGAATAGAGAGAGAAGTAGTAGCAAGTATTTGAGAAAATGTACCTATTCCTTTTCTTGGGATTGCTCTTGAGCTGGTGTGACTACTTCTTGTGTTGCCAGAATAATGCTTTTGCTCTTGGTTTTCTTTACTCTCTTCTCTTGCTAGTTCAAAGGAGAGTTTTTTATTTCCACCATATTATATGCCTTTGATGGAGTCAAGGGATTTGAAATTAATGATTCAAGGTAAGAAGCATATCCTTTATTTGGGTGGCTAATATTGGATTCACATATCACTTATCATTGTCCTTATGTCTATTGTAGATATTCTTTCAAGCTAATTTTTGTTTCACTACTACTTTCTAAAACTTGACCCACTTTTTAAATGGTTTCAATCACTATTGCATGTTTTAGGTGAGTCAAGGGATTAGAAGATATTACCACAAACTAAGTAGTATCCTTCCTCTTAGACTTAGTGATATTGGATCCTAAGGTTAATGTACATGGCATTCTCTCCACCTATGGAGGCTCGAGTATTCTAGATGATATTTTTTCTAAACCACCACCAACATAGCCCATCTTGTTGGATTTTTAAGACTTTAATACTATAAAATATCATAATTTATCTCACAATATCACATAGGTCCCAAATATAAAATAGCCATAATATTAAATATCAAGATAATAATATGATAAGTGGAATAATATGATCAAATTAATATGTATATCAAGGCTAAAATATTAATGTAAATAGTCCGAATCATTCATGAACTATGCATGAATAAAAATTACAATATTAATTGCTCAAAATGTATACAAAATTTATCACTTCTCTTCCTCTTACATTAAGATAATAAGATATGAATTATCTTTCTCATTATTCCTTTATATGTAGCATTGTCTCCATAATATAGCCATAGTAATGTGACTCTTCAAGTACTTGACTATTTCTCTACATATGCCATCTCATGACTCTTGGCTTATCATCTTTCCACTTACATACTTGATCGACACTTGAATCTATAATAATTGAACACATATTTATGACTCCTAGACTCTTACATGCACTTCTAATCTAGGACAATTGTGCACATCCTCACATTACATATTTGCACTCTAACATACAAGAAAATTATGCACATTCTCTCTTACATGACACTTGTGCATTTTTTTCACATTCACACTTACATAAAAATTGAAATATAAATCACACTCTAAACTATATAATCAACCCTAATCTATTATTTACAAATATACCATGAAGGTACCATGGGGGTACATTAGCATGTACAAAATAATGTAATATACCTAAATGTAAACTTTAGTCTTCAAAGTTGGCCTTCGTTTTTATCTTCAATGTTCAAGTGACCTTGCATTGTTCATGAACCTATGCTTGAGATTCATTTTTGGCTTCTTTGATTTCCACTCCAAGTTTTTTTCCATATTTATTCTTTTATTCTTTTGCTTTAGGTTCATGTGTATGAATAACTTGAATGTTTCCTTCAATGTTTGATATATATGGCTCATTCTTGATTACTCCACAAGATAAGTTTTGACCATAATTGATCCATTTTAATTTTCCTTATTTTATAAATATTTTATTATAAAAAATTTTCTCTTTGTATATTTTAGAAATAAAAATTGCTATATGTTGCTTTCGAAATAAGTTTTTGAAAAAGATTTCCTAATCTAAAAAATAGTGTCCTTTCAAATCTTCCATAGTATTTTTATTTGTACCAACAAAATGCTAGAGAATAAAATTTTCTTCCACAATATTTACATGGATAAATATTCTAGCAAACAACATTTTATGTCCAATCCTATTGCAATAAATACACTTTAATGAAATGTAATTTTATTTATTCTATTTATACTTTCTTTTTAATGCTTCAAGATATTTTGTTTACTTAAGAAAATAATGTAACCATCTATGCACAACCAAGGAAAATCTTTCTTTATTTTCCTTATAAATAAGTTGTAATTTTTGATAGTTATAACCTTCTAAGTAGATATAGATCCTGTAATAGAATCTATATTTGATGAACTACTAGATTAATATTTAGTATTAACAAGATCTAATTTTTAGTTCTCAAGAGTATCTAGTGATCTTGTTATTTTCTTATTTTTATAAAGATCATCTATTAATGTAGTAGGATTATCCCCTCCAGGAGCAGCTGCACCAGATCAAGGAGCTTCAAACTTCCCAGATTTAGGTCTAGCAGAGGGATACCACCATTGTAGAGATTCAGAGATAGCTTACCTAGGTTACTGCTAAGCGAGATGATGCTCGAATTCAAGTTTCCCCAATTGCTGGGGTAGATTATGGGGCTGAGGTGAGATGACTACAAGAAATTATAGAGAATTATGATGCTCATATGACCTCATATGCCACCTACATTTTTGCTCTTAGGTCGTAGATACGATTCCTAGGTGCTACTCCTCAAGAGAGGCCCATAGTAGGGGATTCCCAGCACAGCACGCAGAGCACTTCCATATAATCTTCAGCTTGGTTGAGTCACAGGACTAGGTCTTGGATAGATTGTACTAGAGGTACCAACTCTATGTCACCTCCCAGAGGGGGTGGTGAGGGTGGTGGAGAGACTAGTGGTGTAGGCCACTCCTGATTTGTTATTGCCCATTTGTTATTGTGTACCTATTTTGGGTTGAAGATCACCTGAACTACATGGTTATAGCTTCTATTGTTTATTTTTGCACTCACATGTACTTATTTGACACATGATTATATGATATCTGTACTTTGAGACTCATCATACGTATTTCTTTATGCTTATGCTTTTATGTTTAGTGATGATGCTAGAGAATAAAATTTTCTTCCACAATATTTACATGGATAAATATTCTAGCAAACAACATTTTATGTCCAATCCTATTGCAATAAATACACTTTAATGAAATGTAATTTTATTTATTCTATTTATACTTTCTTTTTAATGCTTCAAGATATTTTGTTTACTTAAGAAAATAATGTAACCATCTATGCACAACCAAGGAAAATATTTCTTTATTTTCCTTATAAATAAGTTGTAATTTTTGATAGTTATAACCTTCTAAGTAGATATAGATCCTGTAATAGAATCTATATTTGATGAACTACTAGATTAATATTTAGTATTAACAAGATCTAATTTTTAGTTCTCAAGAGTATCTAGTGATCTTGTTATTTTCTTATTTTTATAAAGATCATCTATTAATGTAGTAGGATTATCCCCTCCAGGAGCAGCTGCACCAGATCAAGGAGCTTCAAACTTCCCAGATTTAGGTCTAGCAGAGGGATACCACCATTGTAGAGATTCAGAGATAGCTTACCTAGGTTACTGCTAAGCGAGATGATGCTCGAATTCAAGTTTCCCCAATTGCTGGGGTAGATTATGGGGCTGAGGTGAGATGACTACAAGAAATTATAGAGAATTATGATGCTCATATGACCTCATATGCCACCTACATTTTTGCTCTTAGGTCGTAGATACGATTCCTAGGTGCTACTCCTCGAGAGAGGCCCATAGTAGGGGATTCCCAGCACAGCACGCAGAGCACTTCCATATAATCTTCAGCTTGGTTGAGTCACAGGACTAGGTCTTGGATAGATTGTAGTAGAGGTACCAACTCTATGTCACCTCCCAGATGGGGTGGTGAGGGTGGTGGAGAGACTAGTGGTGTAGGCCACTCCTGATTTGTTATGGCCCATTTGTTATTGTGTACCTATTTTGGGTTGAAGGTCACCTGAACTACATGGTTATAGCTTCTATTGTTTATTTTTGCACTCACATGTACTTATTTGACACATGATTATATGATATCTGTACTTTGAGACTCATCATACGTATTTCTTTATGCTTATGCTTTTATGTTTAGTGATGCAATATGATGATTTCATGATGTGATGTGATATAATGTTTCATGATATGATGCGATGTGATAGATGTATATTCATATGATGCTTTTACCTATGTGGGTAGGTGTACTATTTATGATGCATGCAAATGGTTTAGTTTATATGACTTATGTTTCATGATGTTCATGTTCGGATGAACACTTTATGATCTTATGCTATATTGTATGGTTTATATTACTTATGCTTTATGGTGTGTGAATGACTAAATGGTATGATGTAGATAATGGTATGGATACCTATATGGATGGAATGCTTATTGTTATGTGCATGTCTAACTTTGATGTATTGATATGATGAATGCAATATTTGTGATGCACTATTTATATGATGGTAATATAATGCAAATGAACCTGTATGCTTTAATCGCTTAAATAATATTAATGATTATATATGAGTTTATCCATATAATGGACAACACCACATAATGCATAAAAATCATGAATAAACAATAAATCTTATAATAAGAATTAATAATTTAAACATCCAAATGTGAGATGAGATGATGTGATATGTGTGATTGTGTGATGAACTAATGAATTTATTTATAGGTTATTATAGGTATGCACAGAATAGTCAGTGGTCGTTTTATTGTCATTTTTGACATTTATCTAGTATCTATCCTATATCATGCACTTGTTTAGAAAATAAAACTTCCTAAAGAATATGATGGTGTGACTGATGATCTGACAAGTTGCTATTAGAGGATTTTTTAGGTTTTCCATGAGACTAAAACACTCTAGTTGCTTCATCAAATGATTGTATACTAACCATACAGAGCTCCTGAAGGATAAATTTCTATCATGAAAACCCAGATACTCATTATCCCTGTGTATACAAATACATATTTTAGATAGAACATAAGCATACCCCAATTCTAGGTGGGATTCATTCTGTCCATTGTTGTACTAGAGATCATCAAATGTTTATCTCGATCCTAAGTTGAACTTAGGTGGATTAGACGCTAGGTAGAATAGGACACCTAAGACTAGCTCTTCCACATGTAAACATTGGTTTGTACAAAATTGAAGTGCTAATATGACAGACATATCATCGTGCATAAGGCTCATTCATGCTGAGAATTCTAGGGATTCAATTTCTATTCCCTTTTTTCTTAATATTTATTTGGGATACTTGCTCATGATTTAGTGATGAAAACCACTATTTATTTTGAATTTTTGTCTTTCTTTTGAGCAAGGGATTTATGTAGTGATGATTATCACTATTTATTTTGTGTTTTGAATTCTTTTGAGCTTTGAACTTTGCTTTGTTTGGGGATTTTTGTAGTGATGACAATCACTTGTTTTATTTGCTTGTGACTTTTGCTTTGTCCAATATTTTGCTTATTTTGATTAAAGCAAGGGATTTCTTTGGGTAGGGCTAAACTTGTCCTTTTTCCAATTCTCAACATTTCCAATCCGATCACATAGGGGGATGAGCAAGATAAACTTTTCACCTTCGGATACCTAATACCACTTTGTAGTGTTCATCTTTACCTTGTTTAAACTAGGATTTTAGTGTTTTGATTATTAATAGGATTTTGAAATATACTAGGTGCTATAAATACTAAACCTCACCTATCAAAAGCAAAGATAGATTTCTACATAGTTTTTATAAAACCACTAGTTATGGATGAGCAACCGGGAAACCCTAGTATATTCCTTATAGCAACAAGAGGGGGTTGTGTTGAAAAACATAGTTACACACATGGGTTGTGGATGATGATGGATTTTTGAAGATGCATGATTGAGGTACAAACGTGGTGTCTTTTTTAAGGTTGCAAACATAAATGTATCTAATGCAAATGTAGTGGATGCAACATGCCTAATGCAATACAAGTATATTAATATGAATGCAAATGAGTAATGCAAATATTTTTGTAATTTTGATGCTTTCAATTGTTTTTTATCTTTTGATTATTATGAATGTTTTTGGAACTTTTTGATTTTAAATTGTTTTTGTGTTTTTCCTTGATTTGCTTGTGACCAAAGGGCTTTAAGATGCCTTTGGATCATTTTTATGATTTTATTAAAGGGCTTTAAGATGTCTTTGAAGCCTTTTTGTGATTGTTTTTTTATTTTAATGTTTTTTGATTTGTTTGGATATTTATGATTTTTATTACTTTTGAAACTTTTGGAGTTATTTGAATATTTTTGATATTTTATTGTTTTATGTGTGGAATACCTTTAAATGAATGATGTTGAGAGGCTTAAACTGCTCAAAACCTTCTAGTTTTGTTAGGTGATCTTCCCCAGGCCCAAATATTCTCAAAGATGATGTAGGGCCCTATCCAGTTGGCCATAAATTTGTCTCGCAAATGTAGGAACAGATTTGAGTTCTACTAGTTCTCTTTGAGCACAAGATCACTGACTTTAAAGCCTCTTAGGTGGACTTTAGTATTGTAAGCTCATATTAGAAGATCTTGGTAGACACGAAGATGCTCTAGAGCATTGATGCATTGTTCATACAAAAGGTTCAACCGATATAGGTGATCTTGTTGTGTAGTATCATCATTGATGAACTCTTCCAATGTGATGCACAATATTGGAATTTCTAACTCTAAGGGCATGATGGCCTCAATGCCATATACAAGCGAAAACGGTGTTGCCCTAGTGGGCATCCATATGCTAGTCTATTAAGCCCATAATGCTAAGGGTAATTATAGATGCCAATCCCTATGGTTTTCTTTCATTGTCTTCTTTAAGATGGCTACTATTATCTTATTTGAGGCCTCTGCTTGCCTGTTTGCCTATGGATAGTATGGTGTCACAAAACTGTGTTGAATGTTGTATTTGGTTGTTAGAGCTCACAAGTTTTTGTTTTTGAATGATGGTTCATTATTCAAAATTATCTTAAAGGGTACCCCAAAATGACAAATGATATTGTGAAGTATGAACTCTGTAATTTGAGTACCAATGGTCGATGTTAAGGGGACCGCTTCCACCCACTTGGTGAAGTACTCAGTGGCTGTTAAAATGAATGTGTGCCTATCTAAATATAAGGGATAAATCTTTCCAATCAGGTCAAAACCCCACTAATAAAATGGCCAAGCCACCTGAATGGGTTGTAAGGCCTGATATGGCAAGTGCATCAGGTTTTTATGATGTTGACATTTAATGCATTTCTTGATATACTCACAAAAATCCTTCTCCATGGTGGGCCAGTAATAGCCCATTTGGAGAATGCATTTGATGATAGCCATGCCATTGAAGTGGCCACCACATGTACCGTTGTGAGCTTGTGAGATCATCCAAGATGATTCTTGGGGATCTAAGCAACATAAGAAAACTCCATCATAGCTTAGATGATACAATATACCTCCTATCAAGACATATCTAGTCACTTTTTTCTTGAATGCTAATATTTTAGCACACAAAAGTCCCTATGGGACACTTCCAAGCCTAAGGAAGTCTTGTAATTGGGATAACCAATCCTGATAGGATATGAACTTGATAGATAATATGAATTGTGCCTCTTGGAATTTGACTTGTGCAAATACAGATTGAGACACAACATTGTGGCAAATAATAGTACCATTCCCCATGGGACCCTAAGAAATCAAGGACCCCCAAAGCACCTTATTTAAGTAGAGCACCTTATTTAAGTAGTCTTTGGCCTTAGAGAACCAGTCATGTTATGGATCCATATGAATCATGTAAGCTGACTCCTTGTTATCAAAAGCCTCATGCTAGATCACTGAATGTGAGAGCATTTTGACATGAATGGTAGTGAAATCAGTAGAGGAGGTCTAAGGTATTAGGGATCCCAAATATACCATGGTTTTTATGAATCTATTTGATGAAAAAGGGATTGCCTCAATGTTGTACCATTCTAATTTATTTAGATATGTGTCAAAAAGCTCTTTTTAAGCTTTCAGGATTGGATTTCAGCATTGAAATAGTCCTTTGACTTGGTTGACTATGAGGAGGGAGTCACCAAAGATATTCAACCTCTTGAATTTCATGGTGATGGCTTTTTGGAGACCCAAGATTAATGCCTTGTATTTAGTGTTGTTATTGATGCAAGGGAAGCCTAGTTTTAATGACAAGTACATTGGAGCACCTTGTGGTGTGAAAAAGATAATTTTTGCACCACCTCCTTACTCACATTTCGAACCATTGAATAACAAAGTCATGTCTACTTCATTATCTGGTTCTTTGGGTTTGGGTGCTTCTGATAATGTAAATACCGCATCATAAGGAATTTCTATGGTAAGGGGCCTACTATTATGTAGAGGTACCTTAGCCAACTGATTAGCTATGACCTGTCCCTTGATGGAATTTTAGCTTATGAATTCCAAATTGAATTCTATCAGTAGAATTATTCACTTTGTAGTACGTGTGTTATGATATGTCTTGCTCATCATATACTACAAAGGATTTTGTTTGTATATTACATGTGTGGTATGGATCAACATGTAGTGGTGCAATTTATTTGTTGCAAAGACCATTTCTAAGCACAACTTTTCTATGTATGCATATCCAATTTTGTAGCTCACCAAGGTGCGACTAATGTAATATATCACTTGATCTTTGTCTTGCGTATTATTTTGAGCTAACATGGTGCCCAAAGAAAAATATATAGTTGATATGTATAGCAGGAATTACACGTATGGCCTTGGTGGAGCTAGGACTAGTGGTATTTCTAGGTATTCTTTTATTTCAGCAAAGGCTTACTGACATTCTTCATCCCATTGGAAAGGAACCCCCTTGTGTAGTAGACGATTTATGGGTTGAAATTTATCTAAAATTTGTGCGATAAATTGCTTTATGGATGCTACTTTTCCTTGTAGGTTTCTTAGCTCTTTGATATTTATGGGCAAGGCCATTTCCAAGATAGCCTTTACCTTTTCTAGGTCTACTTTGATACCACATTTAGAAGCGATGCCTCAACCTGATATTGTGCTCAATTAGGTGATAAAAGGTATTTATAAGGGTATCAACATGCTCTTCTCATAGTAATGACTTGGCTAGTAAGTCATCAATGTAGTCTTCCAAGATATTGTGCATGTAGTCATGGAAAATGTATGTCAGAGCCCGTTGATATGTGACACCAGCATTTTTAAGGCCAAATGGCATTACTTTGTAACAAAATGTCCCCCATGGAGTGGTAAACATATTTTTATGCTAGTATTCGACTTTAATATGAATCTAATTATAACCAAAAAAGTCATCCATTAGTGAGAGCATCTCATGACTTGTAGTTGCATTGACAAGGGCATCTCTGTTGGGCAATGGGAATGAATCCTTTGGGGTTGCCTTATTGAGATCCTTGAAGTCCGTGCAAATGTGAATCCTTCCATCAGGTTTTTGTATGAGTACCATGTTTGATATCCATTCTAGATAGTCGATGGGAACAATAAAGACAACATCCAATAGTTTTTGCAACTCATTCTTAATCATCAGAGCGACGGTTGGATGCATATTTCTAAGTTTTTTCTTGATCGATTTCTTTTTTGGGTCTATCAAAAGGTTGTGGACAACCAAATTCAGATCTATCCCCACCATATCTTTGTGTAGTGACCCTGGAGAAGCGGTGTACCATCCACTTACTATATTTACAATTATTATTGAATCTTTTAACATTTAACATGCATTAAATAAAAAAACATAAAAGAGAGGCATAGCCAAAGTATGAATAAATAAATGAATGAATGCTTTGTATTGATATTTCCAATATCCAGTTACATATAAATCCCTCTACAGGATACCCTTCATTTGATACATAATTTTACACAAAGAGGGTAGTAGATGTATAAAATATCCCCTTGCAAAGGGAGATGCACTTTTCCAGGCTTATCGGTGATGCACACAAAACTATATGAGGAATTACAGATGCCTCATTCTCTAGGTTGGATTCCTAGAGGGATCCTCTTGCTTTCGTATGTTATGGATTTTTTTGATGAACCTGTAGCCCTACAAGTAATGAAACAACAACACATTCTTGGATGTTCGATATTGCCTCCACGGATGAAGCTATTAGCAATAAAACAAATGCAATGAAACTAGTTCTATGAATGCAAAGAAATGAATAAGATATTATGCTAATGATATGAAAGCACGGAGAAAGCAGAATAACAAAAACTAACACTTAAACCCTAGACTAGGTTCATGGGCCACTGTCCAGGATAATGGCCGCTAAGATGAAATATTTCTTGATTGATCCAAAGGCTATGTGCTTAATTTTGCTACTAATTTAAATGATTGTTATATGTGCACGGATGATCACCTCTTAGTTGGCTAGCACTTCATTACTCCTCAAGGGTGCTCATATCTACTCTCCAATATGATGGGATTTTGCTATAAAATGATCTCCAAAGGAATCTCTCCAAGTCTTTGAAAGATCTCTTCAATGATCCAACCTATTTAAAATTCTGATATATGATATGTGATGATCCCTTGGTGCTCTTAGGTTTGCACCTTATAAAGTGTTTGAAGCCCTAGGTCAACATTCAAACCCTAGGACTGAATCCCTCATGCACACTGGATGTTAGCATGATAAATTGAGCTTTTGTCTACCCTTGAAGGGTAGTTAACTAATGTCTAAATCTAGACTTGAGTATTTCATGTAGACTGGTGGTGATGAGGAATGCAAAGTTATCTTCGCTCAGCCTTATTGCATGCAGACTGCCACTTCCACCTAATATTAGGCTATATTGATGGCAAAATGCTTTTAAGGTTTATTCACTGTCATCTTTAGCAGATAAGGTTTGGCCACTCTAAGCTATAGTGGCCAGGATCCAACCACTTTGATCCATAGTGGCCAGGCTTGGATGGTCTAAGAATGCCCAAGATGAGTCGTAAAACTACTTTTGATACTTGGAAGGTCCCAAGGTTT
This sequence comes from Wollemia nobilis, assembly GCA_028583015.1. Taxonomy (NCBI): domain Eukaryota; kingdom Viridiplantae; phylum Streptophyta; class Pinopsida; order Araucariales; family Araucariaceae; genus Wollemia; species Wollemia nobilis. The sequence continues at coordinate 3,324,238 of JAQPPZ010003192.1, read as the reverse complement.
AGTCACATGATCTATGAATGTACCCATGTGAGTAGTATTCCTAAACATGACATATTTTAGGTGTCTACAAATGCCCTTTTTTGTGATACACTAAATGGAAAACACAACATGGAGCAAAAACATAGACTGCTATGTTTGTAAGGTGTATGATGATCATTGATCTGATCAATGCTATATGGCCCAATCATGCAAGATGACATGCATCCTTGAATCATTACTTCCACATTATTGAAGTCTTAATTTAGCACAGGGCTTGCACATATCCACTTGCACTCATTCCTCAAATGCAATCGGGTAGCTTATGTTGCTACAACAGAACCGACCAGAGGAGAGCTACAAAATGAAGATGTCATATTTTCTTATGAACCTAGCAAATGGGGAAAGTTTTGTAAGAGTTGTATGCAATTATTTGTAGGATGAATGCTATTTTGATATGATCGAGTGATCTTTGGTTGAATTTTATTATGATTATTTGAAGATTTGTACTACCCCCTCACACAATTAATTGGTGAGGGAAGGGCAATGAATGAAATGACAAGTCGCTTGACCAATTTGACTAGTTTTGGTTCCTTTCTAGTGTTTGTTCTTTTAATGGGAAAACCCCCATCCAAGTGTGATTCCAATTATTTATGATGATCATTCATACCTATCCCAGGGAGCGGTCCAGCCATAAATAGCCTTCTTAGGGAGTTAGGATGAGTGATCCTGCTTATGCTTGTATTGCATCACTTGGTTCAGTGTTTTTGTGTCATAAGAGAATTAGGATGATTCCATTGTACCCATGGAGCAGTCTAACCATTTTGATCTTCTTCGGGGTTGAGGTGATACATAATAATTCCAAAATAAATAAGTTACCTTGAGTAGCCCTATGGCAACTTACTCATCTCACCGAATTGCATGGAGTGAAAATCGCTACAACCGTTGAGTTGATAGAGTAAGTAACTGAATACGAGGCCTACTCGAGATTTATTTTTATATGATTTTTTTTGTTATTTTGATCATTATGATGATCAGGGACCATCAAAATGTGTTTATTTAATTTTTTTCTATTCCTCCTATAAGGAATCTTTCTTATTTTGCTTGTGCAGTCAGTCGCTATCAGATCCAATGGTCGCTAACTACCTACCTATGGCCACTCTCACCCTAAGTAGCCATGAAGTTCAGGCTACTAATGTAAGCAATGGCTGAGGCATAACTTGAGGAGTATAAAAAGTGATCTAGGGTTTTGACTTTTCATTCTTCCATGTGGTGATTTGATTTCCAAAGCTTTGATGAGAAAGTGACATCTATGACATGGAGTGCTATTACGTTGGAGACTATGGCTACGTAGGGTGAGACATCGGTGAGTGGAAGAGCCAAAGTTTCTCAAGTATTCTCTCAAACCTTAACCCTACTTTATTTTTCAATAAATTTGAACCTCACTAAGTAACCGGTAAATGAATCTCATTAAACTCATTAGCAATGAATCGAACATGTAGATAGGTTTACCTTAGGTTTTTTTTTTTTTTGGTGGGCTTACCCCCATTTTGCATTTTTTTCAAATTTTTTGGTATTTTTGGCCTAGGGCATACGCGTCAACCATGTCGCCCATCAGCCACTACTGCTCAGAGCAGCAATTTTGGCCTACAGTTTGGCCGATATCACTCAAAGCGACCAATTTTGAATCCCAACGGTCAAAAATTTGATCGTTGGGGTTTGGCCACTACTAGCTTCAGCAACCAGTTTATGGCTGCTGTATGCGATAGCGGCAAGGATACTTAGGCAAATTTTTATAATTTTTCTAGATTTTGTGAGATTATTAATTGATTTTTTTGAAACTTGTTGCATGATTAGGTGCATTTATTGCTCTTTCACTCGGAATTAGGATAGTTTATCATTATTTACACCATTTTTCATGTTTTACTTGTGATTTATGCCTTAGATGAATCATAGTTATGCCTTTGATTTCTACTCTTATATTCTAACTACTTGGGCTCAGGATGCAAAGCTCCTAAATGACCTCCTTCCACTCCTAGATGATACGGAATGGGCCTGGTTTAAGGCCTATGAACTACAGTATGTTACCAGGCTACCATAGATTATGCCAAACTAGGCCTACCTCACTGCCCTGGTTCAATGAGATGACTATCACACCAGAGGATGTGTACAAGATATTTCAAATCCCCTTTGATGGAGTGGCTATCATCTCTTTAGCTACTAATGATCATAATGCAATCTTTCTTTGGGTGTTTAGGATGCATGCTATGGCTGCCTTCAAGGACACCAACTTTGGAGTTGTATCTATTATATACTGGTATAGGGAGCATGTCTTCTCAGTGAGGCATGTAGTGTTGCTGATGGTCATTAGCAACATTCTTATCCCAAATTCCTCAGGCTTGAGGTTCCCATGGAACCTCCTTGCGATGGTTTAGGACTTGATGGATAGTGTAGAGCCTATCATCTATGTATGTGGGAGGTCTTTGCTAGCATAGTGTTATGATGAGTTGTATTATATTCATCGATAGGATCGCATTGGCATTGGTTGTAGATTGATCCTTCAAGTATGGTGATGGGAGCATATCAATGTGGATCATCCTAGAGGGCTCCCTACTAAGATTACAGTTGTTGATGCTAGGAAATAGTGTGAGTGATGGCTCATTGGCCACAAGGTCAGCATCAAGGAGTATTTCTTCTACTCTTGAGTTCTTAATCAATACAAATTATAGCAGGATGTGCCACTTGTCCCATTCTTGTACAGGCACATCAGAGCAGAGAGAGACCTATTTCCCCTACATATCATAGAGTTGGATGATGAGGAGGATGCCCTAGTAGTTGAACCATAAGTCATTAGGGGAGTCACATATGCATTTGCGCAGTGGTGGGGTGATATGATATGGCATGGTAATGGTAGTCTGGGCCATGAGGATGATGGCAGATATGGTGATGCAAATCTAGTAGGGTGTAGAGTTTGAGCTAGGACTAAGGTATGGGGCCATCCAATAGATCAGGTGGTATCGAAGGAGTAGGAGGCTCTTGAGGAGGAGGAGGAGTTGAATCTTGAGGAGAGAGATTCTCCTCTAAGAGTGAAGCTACATGATGTAAAGGCTAATCTCTAGTCAGCCAAGATCTAGGTACAACAGCATGATGCTATTATTACCCAGTGGGATGCTACTATAGTATAGCAATATGCTACTATAGATCATCTTATGACTCAGATACAAGACTTGTAAGCTACTATCAGGGATGGTGCTGTTAGGATGTAGGTTATTATTGATCCCCCACACCTCAAGGTTCTACAAGGACAGATCTAGGGGTAAATATCAGGTGGATGCTAACTTTGCTAGATGAGTATGAGGTGGAGATTTTTGGTCATGTAGGCCACATTACTTCTCTCCAGATATAGATCCAGAGGCTAGTAGTGACTCCTAGGGAGAGGATAGGTGCAGGTGGATCACAGGCTAGCAGGCATTCCACCTTAGTGCAGTATTATGTTTTACCTATTCAGAGGACCCAAATCACATAGAGAGACCAATAGGCTCACACCGCTCCACCTGAGATCCATCCATAGAGGTAATGCTACAGGGGGCGCATGCCCAGTGTTTGATTGATGATGCATTAGGATTTTTTTTGAGGTCAACTAACCTATATGACTGTAGCCTCTAGGTATTTTTGTATATCTATGCACTTTGAGATACATATTTTGAGACACCTTTTGAGACTGACATATTTATATAATGTCTTTGCATTATGTTTCATTATGTGTGTCATTTATTGCTTATATATATTTTTTACTTATGTGATGTGAAAATTGCATTATTATGAGTTGATATATGTGTTAGATGATAGGTGATATTTATGATGATATGGATATTGATATGGATGCTTATGTATGTGTTTATGTAGATGCTTATATGATTTGATTATTGTGACATGATGTGATGTATCATGAGTTGATTCAATGATGGATTTATGATTCTATGTATGGGTGGATGCAATGATGTGATCTTAGATGTGGATGGATGATTTATGACATTATGTATTTATGGATGCAATATTTTCATTAGATGTATGTTTAATTTTGATTTAATTGTATGCATCTAACTTATGTTATGATATCGTAAATGCAATGTGTCATGCATTGTTTATATGATGTTTAATCTAATGTGGATGAACATGTATGCTTTAATCACTTAAAACATAAGGAATACATATGATATGATTTCATCAATCTGAATAGGTGATACCATAGAAAGTATAATAATCATGAATGTAAATAATCATTCTTATCATAAGAACTAATCATTTGGGCATTCATATGTGAAATGTACTGGTGTAGAATGTATGCAATTTCTTGATAAAGCTTATGTTATTTAAAAGGTTCAAAATAGTCAGTGGTCATGTAGATATTATTTTTGACATCTATCTAGTATCTAGCCTACTTTGTTAATACCCCTTAATTTGCAAAATTCATAAAGAAAATTGATGATGTGGTGAATGATATTATTTGTTGCTATGTAGGAATTTTTGAGGCTCTTCTTGAGACTCAAACACTCTAGTTACTCTATCAACAGATGCATACTGACCATATAGGACTTTTTAAAAGCAAGGCTTTTATCATGGAGTTATAAATTAATTACCCTATGTGTGCAAATGAATATAGATAGATAGAACTCAAGCATTTACTCTGATGTCAGGCGGGATTCTTTTATCCCATGTCTAAGATCGTGGATCCTCAATTATTCATCTTATCCTATGTTGGACTTAGTTGGACTATACCACTAGATAGCGTTGGTTTACCTAAAGCTAGCTCATCCACATGCAAACATTGGTCTACAAAAATGTAAAATTCTATTGTGATAGACATATCATCATGCGTAAGGGTACCACCATTGCTAGAAATGGTTGTACACCGAACCGAAATGGGATCACTTTCCAGTTTTGTGCAATGCTAAGAATTCCAAAGATTCAAGTTCCATTCCCTTATTTTCTTCATTTCATTTGGGATACTTGCTCATGCTTAGTGATGAAAATCACTGGTTATTTTTTTTATTGATTTTTATCTTGAGCAAGGGACTTATGTAAGGATGAAAATCACTTGTTTGTTTTGTTTTTGTGCTTTTTGGTACTTTGAACTTATGACTTTGGAAACTGGGATTTTGAATTTGTGCTTTATTTCAGGATTTTTGCTTGTTTTAATGAAAGCAAGGGATTTATGTAGTGATGATAATCACTCATTTCTGGGTAGAGTGGAAATTGTCCTTTTGTCAAATATTAGCACCTTTAAACCGGTTGCACTGGGGAATAGTAAAGGGAGACCCTTTTTTCTTAAGGTAACCTAGACCACTTTTGTAGCTTTCATATTTCCCTTGTACCAACTAGGATTTTAGAGTTTTTAATTAGTGATAGGATCCTGAATATCTGAGGCATTCACGAGTTGACCTTAATCTCTACTAATCAATATGGATTCCCAAAAAAATTTATAAGATCACTAGATATGGTTTAATGACCAAAAAATATTAGCCTATTCCTTATAACAACATGATATGGTTGTGTTGAAAAACACAGTTACACACATGGATGAATGAATGATAATGGACTTGTGTATTTGTGGTTGTGATACAAAATGTGGCATAATTTGCAATATTATGATCATAAAATATGCAAATGCAAAGGATATGCATGTTTGATGTAAAGCAACTATATGGACGTAGATGTAAGATGCAACTGTTTTTGTATTTTTTATTTTTACGTTGTTTTTGTATTTTTTATTGTGTTTTGACCAAAGGGCTTATTGCACATTTGGGGATTATAGAGTTGACCAAGTGGTGTGAAGCAATCCTTGGAGCATTTTTAATTAAATTTTGACCAAGCAGTGTGAAGATACCCTTGGAGCATTTTTTATTTATTTTGACTAAGCAGTGTGAAGATACCCTTGGAGCATTTTTTATTTATTTTGACCAAGCAGTGTGAAGATACCCTTGGAGCATTTTTGATTGAATTTTGACCAAGCGGTGTGAAGGTACCCTTGGAGCATTTTTTATTGATTTTGACCAAGCGATGAGAAGGTACCCTTAGAGCATTTTTTTTTTAATTTTGACCAAGCAGTGTGAAGATACCCTTGGAGCATTTTTTTTGTATTTTATGTATATTTGAATTTTTTTGTATTTTATGTATAAAATTACTTCAAATGAATGATATTGAGAGGCTCAGGCTCTTCAAAACCATCCAATGATGTGAGGTGATATGCTCCAGGCCCAAACCTTTTTGAAATCATGTAGGGGCATGTCTAGTTTGCCATAAATTTGTCTCGTAGGTACGGTGATAGATTTGAGTTTTGATGGTTTTCTTTGAGCACAAGGTCCCCAACTTTGAATTCTCTTAAGTGGACTTTACTATTGTAGGCTCGTGCAAGGTGATCCTAGTAGACACAAAAATTCTCCAAGGCATTGATTTGACATTCATCAAGAAGTTTTAACTGATCAATGCGGTCTTATCGTGTGGTGTCATCATATATGATGTCCTTTAATAACATGCACAGGGTTGAAATTTCCAACTCTAAGGGCATGATGGCCTCAATGCCATATACAAGTGAAAATGGTGTTGCCCTAGTGGGCATCCGCACACTAGTCCTATATGCCCACAATGCCAAAGGCAATTGCAAATGCTAGTCCTTATGATTATCTTTCACTATTTTCCTCAAGATGGAGACTATTGTTTTGTTTGAGGCTTCTACTTGCCCATTTGCTTGCGGATAATAGGGCATTGAAAAACTATGCTGAATATGGTTTTTTTCATCAAAGCATGCACATTTTTTTTCTTGAAATATGGCCCATTATCCGATATTATCTTCGAAGGGACCCTGAAATGACTTATGATATTATGGAGTATAAACTCCGCAATCCTAGGTCTAGTTGTCGATGTCAAGGGGATCGCTTTGACCCATTTGGTGAAATAATTAGTGGCCATTATGATGAACTTGTGTTGGCTTGAGGATGGGGGTGAGATCTTCCCTACTAAGTCTAGTCCCCACTACGAGAAGGGCCATGATGCCTAGATGGGTTGCAAGGCTTATGATGACAAGTGAGTGAGGTTTGCATGATGCTGGCACTTAACACATTTCTTGACATACTCGCAATATTCTTTTTTCATAGTGGGGCAATAGTAACCCATTCTCAAGATGCACTTAACTATGGCCATACCACTGAAGTTACCACTACACGTACCATCATGTGCTTGCAATATTTCCCAGGGTGCTTTGTGGGGCTTAAGACAACCAAGAAGCATTCCATTGTAGCCTCGTCTATAAAGGATCTCTCCTAGAAAGATATACTTCATCACCTTCTATTTAAATACTCATATTTTAGCATGCGATAGGCCTTGTGGTACCATTCCAAGTTTTAGAAAATTCCATAATTAGGAAATCCAATCCTGATAATCCATAAATTCTATGGATAAAACAACATGCTCCTCCTATGATCCAAAATTTGAGAACACATATTGAGAAACAACCCTATGGTGAATGGTCGTACCACACTCTGTAGGACCTTGAGAGATCAAATATTCCCAAGGTACCATTTGCAAGAAAGCTCTAGCTTTGAAGGACTAATCCTTATTTGGTTCGGTATGGATCATGTTGACTGACTCTTGATTTTACATAGCCTCACAGTGTATTGTTGAGTGCACGAGCACTTTTACATGAATGGATGTAAAATTAGTAGATAAATTTTGAGGGATTAAGGATCCCAAAGATGCCATGGTTTCTGCAAATATGTTTGATGTGTGAGGGATTGCCTCAATGTCATACCATTCCAGTTGGGCCAGGTAAGTGTTAACAATATCCTTGTAAGCTTTCAAGAGTGGGCACCTACATTTGAACAATCCTTTTACTTGATTAACTATGATCAAAGAGTCACCATAGATATTCAATATTTTAACGCCCATTACAATGATTGTTTGGAGTCCCAAGATCAGGGCCTCGTACTCTATGTTATTGTTTGTGCAAGGGAAGTATAGATTAAATGATAATGACAATGGATCACCCTGTGGTGTTATAAATACTATCCCTACTTCTCTCCCTTGCTCACACTTCAAACCATCGAAGAACAATTCCATGTCTCTTTATTTTTTAGGATCTTTGGGTTCAGGTAGATCTAATAATGCGAAGATAGTATCATAAGGCAATTTTATGGTGAGAGGTTTGCTATCCTAAAGAGGTGCCTCTACTAATTGATCTACTATGACTTGTCCCTTGATGGAATTATAGCTTATGAACTCTAGATCAAATTCTATCAACATCATGATCCACTTTGCAGTACGTGTATTGTGATAGGTCTTGTTCATCATATACTTCAAAGGATTTTTTGTTGATATAACATAGGTCGTATGGCTCAACATATAGTGCCACAACTTTTTGGTTGCAAAGACCACTACTAAGCACAACTTTTATACATACGCATATCCTAGATTAGGTCTTCTCTCCATTTTTGGTAATATTTTTTTATAAAATATGTCATCTGGATCATAACTCCATATCTGTGGAATATAGAATAGCCCCAACCTATATAGGTATTGGTAAATTTGTTCATCCTATCACTTCTTTGTAATAGTTTTATCACTAACATTTCGGTAGGTCAACATAGACTTCCTCTTTCTCCCAAAGCCAAAGTTCAAATCAATAGATTTTGCTTACCTAAAATATTCTAAGGTAAATAGCCTCTCTGTGATAAAGTGAGGTAGTATGAAAAGGCTTACCTTGGAAGCCATACAGTCTAATAATTATGCCCTCTGTTAGGAGGTACCAATATCCTTCCTATGCACCCTTTGCTCTCAATATTTTCTCAACCAATAGTGGTATCCTAGGGAAAACTCCATACATTATTTTCAATGCTAGCACTAATAATTCCAAATTGAATTTATAAAAAGACTCAGTAATTTTGATATGCTTAGTCCAACAATAAACTACCATGGGTTCTCCTTCACTGGTCTTGTCCTTAATCAAAATCCAAGGCATCATATCTCTTATAGCAGCAAATAACATCTAGACTAGGCTTGAACAATATCAAAACCAAGGTGCGTTAGAGCTTCTTTTCAATGCTACTGATGAATCATGTATTCTTTGGGTAAGAAAAGCTATCTAGTCAAAATAGATAACCCTAATAACATTTTCAGTCGTGTCTTCCTCATACATCCTCTCATTGGAAATGCAATATGCAGTGGCTATTTACCAATCCTACACCATTTTATTAGAATCTAGACCATCCATACAGGCTAACATAGAGTAAAGCTCTAGGTGTTCAAAATGTTCAATGGAAATTGGGACCCGAGGTAATCCTTTTATGGACCTAGTGTCCTTGAGTTGTTTATATGCCCAATTTATAAAATAATCACCATTATTAGCCCTCTTCTCCAAGGAGAAGTACCTGTCTTGAGTAGATGTTCTAAAATACTTTGGTTTTACCAGTGGTTTTGCTTCTATGGAAAAAAAATTGTTACAGTTTGTAGTTATGATGCTAAACTGGGTCTTGCATTTAGTAGTCTTTACTACTTTTGCCATTGGGTCATAAAAAATAATGATGACCACTATTAATTTAGGGTAAGTATGGACAAAATTACAAATATAAAAATATAGAAATGAGAGCACATCACATCTACCTTCAACTGACAAGGCCGCTCCTGCTTTGTAGCTATTGTTGATGTTTCTCCTAAGATTTGATCTCTCTGTTAGGACCAAATCGGTATTCACTATATATTTTTCTTTGTCAATATAATGACCCACTATCTTTTTCATTGATTTTACAGCTTCTTGGGAATCCTCGAAAGCCATCTCTATCAGCAACAAATTAGATTTTCTTTGCAAAATTTGTAGGCAATGCTTCTGCTATCGTTTTGCTCTTCTCCACTTAGTGAAAGCTACTCTTGTCAAATTAATAGGATTTTGTGCTTTGTTCTTTTAATTATCATTGTATGCACATCTTTCACCATTAATGTAGCTAATGTACAACTCACCCACTGACATGCTTCTCAACTAGCACTCTACCCCTTTTGGTGGCTTAGAGGTGGCGTTCTATATTTTGATTTGTCAAAATTTAAACATGCTTCACCCTTGTGGCATTGCTTTGTCATTTCTCTTTCAAGCACAATAAAATTAGCATTTATTGTGGATGTTTTACCCTTTTCCAAGTGATACGACACAGGATGCTATCCTGCTCAAATGTAGACTTAAAATCGATGTATTGGCACTTTTCTTTTCCACACAACTTAACTCTTAATTATAGTACATTAGCACCTTCATCATTCCACACCTCAAGAGTCTAGAAACTTGGTGGATTGAAATCTACTCATTACTATTTTAGTATTGTGGTCCATTTGAGTATGGAAAAATAATGCACATTGCATTCTGCTACAATGTAGTTCATTTAGGTGCATATTAGAACATGCTTGTCATAATGCTCATGTAATGGTTCTTTTGAATGTGGATTGGATTCTGGTAATATTCCACTTTGCACTTAGTGTAGTTGAGTGCGGAATAGGAACTGCTACATCCTGTGGGAACACTTAGCCAATTTTTCTGTAAAATTTTCCCTCTTTTATCTCTTTTTTTATATATTTTGCATAATATGCTGTTAAAATAAAACCTGATACAAAGTGCAGAAAGAAAGGAAATATGATACAATGTATATACATATATTACAATGAGCTTATATTTTAATCAAAGTAGAGTTTGATATGAAAACCATTAACTAAAATTGGTTGTATGTTTCCCTCTAGATCTTCAAGTTGGAAAAAATTGGTCTCCTTGACCTCTAATATCTTGAAAGGGCCATCCCATAAGAAATAAAACTTCTGATGATGACCTAGTTTTGCTCTCTCAAAATTCCATCTGAGAACTAAATCTCCAACCTAGAATTTTCTAAACCTTACCTTTTTATTTAACCATTCCTTTATGTCCATAGAATACTTATAAAATTTCTCATGGGCCTGAGCTATTTTCTCTTCCAAATGTAGTAGGTGTGTTAGCCTTGTTTCCACTAGATTTTCCTCTAATTATTCTTCTAAATTTATCAGTTTGAATGTTGGAATTTCTAAATGTATAGTCAACACTACCTCTTTTCCATATACCAGAGCATAATGGGAATTATTTATGGACTTCTTGATGCTAATTATATCTACCCACAAAGCTTGTTCCAACATCAGATTACAACTTCTTTTATTACCTTCTAGTGATCTCCTCAAAATCATTAACAATTTTTTGCTGGTAGACTCTACAATTCCATTCCCTTGAGCGTAATAATTTGAAGTATTCTTAAATTGTTATGCCATACTTTCTAGAAAATTCAATATATTTTGATCCTATGAAGGCTATCCCATTATCACTCACCAAGGCTTCCGAAACTCCAAACCTTGAAATAAAACTTTCCATAAAATTGATCGCAACTTCCTGATATGATTTCTTGGTGGGTGTAACTTTTACCCATCTAGTGAGGTAGTTTGTGGTAGTTAGAATATACTTGTGCTTAGCTAAAAAATTTGGATTTATGACACCTATGAAGTCCAACCCCCATTGCTGAAATAGTTCTTCTATATGTATTGGCCTAAGATGAAATGATGCAATCCTTATTCTCCCCACATGCATCTAGCACTTGTCACAAGCTCTAGTGATTTTGAAAGTATCAGTAAATATAGTAGGCTAGTAATATCCTGCTCTTATGATTTTCAAAGTTGTGACTCTGCCTAAGAAGTGTCCTCCATATGACCCTCCATGGAACTCCTCAATGACCTTCTATTGTTGATCTTATTTCAAGCACTTAAGGAGGACTCCATCAAGGTTATTTTTGTATAGCCCTTCTAGTATTAAGACATAATTCAAATCTTGAATTCTATATATTCTTCTTTGTTATGCATTAAGCTTAGGAGGGCATACTCCAATTTGAAAGTAATTTATCATCTGGTATACCCAATCAGAGTCTCCTAGCTACATTCTTTCAATCTGATCATCTTCTGATACCTGGTAAGCTATTATTTCTATTGACATTGTTATCTCTGTCAGACCTTGGCATAAGGTCCTACCTCTTATCAACTTGGTGAGGTGTATCTCCACATCATATTCTAGGATCTTGGTAATACATCCAACTCTATTATACCCTAAGTCACCTTGCAGAATAAAGCTTCTTACATCCGGGTGAACAACATATACTAGGGTTTTACTTTGAACCAAATACTACCTAAAATTATTTAATGACTTCATCACAGTAAATACTTGTTTCTCAATAAAATTATACTTAACCTGGTAATCATGGAGGATCTAGCTCCAAAATAATATGGGATGCTCATCACATTGATCATCCTTTTGTGTGAGCATTGAGGCATAAATTTCTTCAGCTTCATAAGCATAAAGAATAAAATCCTTACTGAAATTTGGATTTACTAGCACTGGGGTTCTTGCAATGGACTACTTGATTATATCAAGGGCTTGTTTCTTGACTTTAGTCCATTTGAACTTAGTATTTTTCTTAAGCAGTTCAAAAATGGGCCTCACCTTTTATGCAAAGTCAAAAATGAATTTTCTGATAAAGTTTATTTGACCCAAGAAATATTATAAGGCTTTCTTATTCATAGGCAATGGAAGGGTTAGAATGGATCTGATTTTTTATGGATCTATGGCCATACCTTCTTTTGAGACTACATGACCTAGCAAATTTACCTCATGGATTGCAAATAATGATTTCTTGGGATTAAGGGAAATATCAAATTCTCTACATTTCTGAAAGACTTGCTTAAGGTGTGTTAAGTGATCATGCTTGTTATGGGATTACACCGTCATATCATAGAAATAGATCAGAATAACCTTATTGATAAGTTCCCCAAAGGCATAGTCCATGGATCTCTAAAATGTGGCTCCTACATTGGACAACCCAAAAGGCATTCTTTGGTGGGCAAAAGTACCTCGTTTTGTGGTGAATGCTATTTTATACTGATCTTCATCCTTCACCCAAATCTAGTTATATCCAGAGAAACCATCCATTAGTGAGAACCTTTCTACCCCTGACACTATTTGTAATATTTTATCAATATGTGGAAGGGGGTAGTGATCCTTTAATGATGAATGATTAAGATTTCTAAAATCCACACACAGGTGAATATAACCATTCTTTTTTCTTATAGGTACCAGGTTAGCTACCCAGGTGGAGTGTTTTATGGGATAGATGATCTTAGTATTTAACAACTTTAAGAGCTCTTCTCTCATTATGTCTTCGATCCTTGGGTTTACATATCTTTGCTTTTGCCTAAAAGGCTTTGCATCAAGCTCTAGCTCAATAGTGTGTTGGATAATCCTTTTCTCATATACCTTGAGGTCTTCATATGACCAAGCTACGATATTTGGATACCTTAGACATAGGGCCTTGATATCCTCTTCTTCCTATAGTGAACATTAAATTCCAACATTGAGCTTCTTTTCAGTACCGACTTCAACTTCTTTATAAATTTTTTATTGAATTCCATGGCTTTGGTATTTTTTTTTGTCTTCATTGTCAAACAAGATTTCTAAGGTGACCAAACCCCTAGGTATGTTATTGTTTCTAAGTTGAATAACATCCTATTGATCAATTTCCTCTATATTTTCCTATTGTATAGTGGAGAGACATGCTTCTCTTACCAGAAAAATCAATTATCTATTCATCATTTTCAAAAACCTGCTAGAAAATTTGCTTATCTAACACTGTAGGCCTCAAAATCATTTTGATTCCCTTGTATTTCTTGACTCCAATATCTATAGAAGGGTTGAAGTTATATTCCCTTGTTGTGAAGGGTTTCCCAAAGTATTTTTTACTCTAGGAACAAAATCTATATTTAGGGCATCAAAGGATTCCATCAGATCCCATACCCTATTTTTGTATGATTTTAGTTAATGGTGCTTGCTACTACACCTTTATCTTACCTAATGGATGATTAACTTAGTGTTGTCATATATGTTCAAGACCTTAATACCCATATTTTTTGCTTGTATCAGTCTAGGGCATAGAGCCTCATACTCTATAGTATTATTGGTGCATGACCATGTTAACCTGTAGGTAAAACTCTTTGTCCCTTCTGATTAGGACTATAGTACCACTTGAGCACCAACTCCATTTCTACATCTAGAACCATCAAAGTGCATGGTCCATACCTTTGTCTCTATCAGATACTGATTAGATATAGCAGGAATTTTATTCTCTACTTCTGTAAAAATACTATATGTGCCCATGTCTATCCTAAAATGATTGTAATCCTCTATAAAAGGTAATTCATATTCAATTTTAGTTCCTCAAATTTACCTATAATTTCAAATTATTCAAGAGGAGTTAGGTTGCACATGTATTCCTTAATTTTTTCTATGTGATAAGACACAATATTTTTAGGTATTATCCTTATCATCTACCCTTTGAAGGGGATGACCACACTGGAATAATCCATGTACATGCATCCACCTAATTTTGTAGTGAACTCCCTTGAGAGGCATAGATTAAAGTAGGGCTCTAGGTCAACCATTATTATTTCTTGTACTATTGTTACCTCAGGGGCTCTATTTAACCTCATAAAAACATCCTTTATTACTTCCACTATTTTCATAGGTGTACTCCAGGGCAAGATCGGGTATAATCCATACCCATATCTTCACAAACCACTTTAGGCATAACTGTAGTTGATGCTCCTGAATCTATCATACAATTTTGGACTACCCAACCTTCCATTCTTAAAGAGATAGAAAATACGGGGTTTATTATTTAAAATAGTAGAGGAAATTTCTTTCTTTTTTGGAGGTATACTAAGGATTGTGGTGGTCTGCCTATCCTATGGATACTTTTTGAGAGAAGCTTTAAGCAAGTCAATCTAGCCAGGAATGAAAAGGGTATCATATAAACTAGATTTTGATGGAATCATTTTCATCTCTTCTACAATATTGTATTCAGACTTAGCCAAAGTGGTCCTCTTAGGCCTTATTTCTAACTCATCTTTAGCAATGTTTTTATATTGCTGAGTGGCTTATATTATTTATATTTTGGTAATAGAAGGGAATCTAAGCCTCTCTTGAGCCACATATTTAGAATTCATTTGGCCTCCTTTAGTTTCTTTCTCAAATCTCTTGGGGAGACTGTATGTCTTATCTTCCCCTTTAGCCTAGGGAATAGGAAAAGTATCACTGCTTTGGTGGATTGGGTCATTCCTTTTCTAATAAGGAACCAAGAATTATCCCATCGTTTGGGGATCTATTTGCAAGGTTTTATTTCCTGACCTTGGTATAACAACAATTGGTCCATCCTAATCTAGGTCTTTCCCAACCATGATTTGGTTAGGCTACCATAACATACTTACCCTTCCATTTTAATTTCTATTTGCTTGATCCATAGATTATTGAACACGGTGTTGGTACATGATACAAGACTACGAATCATGAGGATCATTACATACTAGACATCAGACATTAACCAGACTTATCTCTAAAGAACACTCAGGATCTTCATATGCTGGATTCACTTTGACTCCAATACTGTTACTAGGACCAGGTATCTGATATTTATTCACATATGGAAATCTCCTCTATTGTGACATTTCTTGATCTCTCTTTTCCACTAAATTATTTTTTTTACATATAGTTTTTAGATTATTTTGTATATCAATAATGGAAAAAAAATTTTGAGAGGTTTGAGAAGGAATGGGAAGGAAAGGAACTACAACAAATGATTTTTTTGATTGAGGAATATGATTAATTTGTGGTGATGGGAATGATAAGAAAAGGGGATCCATGTAAGATGATTTTGTAGCTTGGCTTTGGCCATTTGTAGTTTTTGAACTATAAGGTAGCACAACTTTGGTAGGTAACCTCCCCAAATTTATTAGGATATTCTCTTCATGAACTATTGTATTATAAATTTATGGAAAGGTTTCCACCTTAGATTATTGGGTTTGTAATCCTAGCTCTGATCCAAGAGATCTGATATAATACATATAAGCCAAGCATGTAGTTGTTCTAGCTATAGGGGTAATTCTCTTCCATGTTTTGCTAAATATCAAATTGTAATATGAGATAGTCTCTTGCTAAGATTATTGCATGGATGTAAATTTATTAAGCAAAGAGAAATGGTCAGAAGATTCATTAAATTCTTCCACAAAAGGCTCAACCAATGCTACCCATGAGGTAATGGTGTTATATTTAAGAGTCCTAAAACAACATAAAATCTTTCCTCTAAAGGATAGGACTAGGATTCTCACAATAACATCCTCCTCATTTATATTGTGGATTGCTACCAGATCCAAAATATCATGATAGTGCTCATATACAATCTTCTTGAATCCATCATAAGTGGGAATGGCCTTGGACACATCCTGGGGAATGGTATTAATATAGGCTAACCTAAGGAGACTAGCTATGTTTCGACTGAGGTACTTATGTAATGGTCGATTTGGGGCTATATTTCCATGATTTTGGGCTACATTTCCTACCATATTTCTAGGTGTAGGTCTTTCTAGAGTGGATGTTGGATTAACTATAGGATTTTAATCAGGTTCCTCCTCTTCTAAGAGGAAATCTTGATCCAAAATTTTGATAACAATAGACCCTCTATAAGGTATCTCACAATAGAAATATGAGTTAGAATTATTCCTTTTGAAAGACCTGGTATACATGAAAGGACACTAATCTACTGGGATAATTATTTTATGGGTTTAATGAATAGGGATTCACTAGGTGAATTTGCTATTATCCACTTAGCAAGGTCAAGACAATTCACCAAATCTTGGTTTCTTTGGGTAGAGATAAAATAATAACTCATATGATGGGTTTTCATGTTCCTTGTGAACTAGTCCCACCAGGCATGCCAAAAATTGTTGGGCACCAAAATATCATCAAGCTTTACTTGACACTACAATTGTCTATCTTCCAATTTTTTGTCTAGGCATGCACTCGATAGTCACAGCTCGTCACTCAAGCATTGGATGGGTCAAAGAAAAATTTAATCCAACCTCTAGAGTAGGCTGGTTCCATGTCAACTTAAAATAGTGTTGACTCAATTAAAGTTTCAATAGGGTTTTGAGATAAGGGTTAGAAAAGGTTTAGGGTTAGAAATGTTATAAAGAAACAATGGTTGGATAGGCTAACATCATAGGCAACTACAACAAAAGGCTCCCACAAGCTATTTACAGTGTCTCATAACTCAAATACACATTACCCAAATTAATGAAACCTTCACACATTAAAGCATAAATAGAGAAATATTGTAAAAATCAATTCCAACATCCAATATTGATAATCCAAATAGAAAAATAAACCAATAGTTATATTTAACAGAAATAAAATTCCTAGAAATATAGATTTAATCAAGAACATATTTCAACTAATATCACAACTAGTAATCCAAAATCTAGAATGAACTAACCATTCAAGTATTAATAGAAATACAACTCAAGACTTCGAACCTCTTGCACAAGATAGTGAGGATGATAAATTTGAGTCGAACAATCAGAGTAATGCTCCTTCCATTAGCTCATAGGAATATTTATAGTAGGGAAATCAAATGCACTAGAGCTAACCCTAAAAATGAGGGTTCAACCTCTATTTATAGTTTGTAAATGAAATAATAATAAGGAACATTACAAAGATTACATATTTTATAGTTCAGTAGAGATTTCTTGCTGGTATTGTATTACTGGTTCAACTTTTGAGAACTCCATTGTGTGTAGACCACCATGGTAGCTAGGATCCTCTATGAATTATTGGTTGGTTGGTGATAGTTGATGTCTAGGCCATTAGAGATTACATCTCGTCCATCAACTCTTATTGGAAGCTTGCTTAGTCGTCGATCTACAACTACATCTGGTTCTTGTTCTTAAAAACCTTTGATGCTTTGAATTCCTATATCTCAATTGACTATGTTCGAATCCAATGAGAAAATGCTTTTAAATACTTTAGAATTGTTATAATAATATTTATTGTTGATCTTACCCATGCACGACTTTGATTATGATCTTGGAATATACTTTGTACAATGGTGGGAAAAAACCAAAGCACCATTTCACTCTTTTAAGTCAATGATATCACCTTCCATGGATTTGATTATGTGGAATGCCAATCCAACATGAAATGCATTAAGAGTTAAGTGGGATGAAATCCGCTCATCAACCTTCATATTTCTTCTTTGACTTTGAAGCAACCAAAAATCCACACTACAAAAGATGTTGATGTCATATTTGCTTTATAAATCTGTGGAACACCAATCCACACTCAAGCAAGTGTAAATCTCCTTTGTCACCAATCCACACTTGCCATAGTGTAAAATAGCTTTACCTCCATTCTACATTGGAGTTAGTGTAAAATGCTTCTTATCACCAATCCAAAAAGAAGTTGGTTCAAAATACTCTTTGACACCAATTTGTAGCTTTTGTATTGATGTCCACCTATTCATCACCAATACGCACTAAAATACTCTTAAAACTTGATAGAATTGGTCTTACCAACACTTAACCACTCAGAGCATGTCAAGAAATACAAGCGGTCACCATTCTGCACTTCTTCCTATGCTGACATCATCTTTGCCAAAAACTTATGCAGAATCAGTACGCATCGCCAGTCTGCTACCAAATATGTTATAAACTGTGTGGAACATCTCCAAGTGAAAAATGTACTAATTTTTGGGATAATTAGAAAAATATTGCTACGGATATGCTCCAAAATGCACTAAAAAATGTGTGGAATAAAAACTTCATACCTTAGAATAGAATTTTCAATGTTTTCTAAGGATGTGGTCATTTTGGGCCTAAAATATTTCCCTCTTCTTTCTATTTTGCTTCTTATTTTCCTTCACTCTTATTCCCCCTATTCATCCTCCCATTTTTTATACTTCATTAAATCACCACCTTCTCCATTTATTATAACTCCCAATCCCATTTATATATTATCCAGAATCACTTTCCATCATTCCCACATCCTCTAGTATTTTTCATCCATATTTTGTATAAAATCCTATACTTTATATGCAAATGAGATATGTCTTAGTTGGATACATATTTCAACATATGCATTTTTCCCATTATATCCATAGTCACCTAAACCCCTAACATTCACCTTCATCACATCTTCATGATTGTCTTCCTTTTTCTCAATTCTATATTTTTTCTCTTGTAAATTTTGACTTTGCACCTAGTAGATAAGGATATTTGGATCCTTTACCTTTTTGAGTAAAAATACCTAGGAGGTGCCAATAATTTAGGTCAATTTAATTTCCCACATTCACAATTCCTTGTGAATTAGGTTGGATGACCATTTTTTTGAGATTTTGTTAAAAATTTTCGAAGGTAAAACATAGAAGTTTGATTGAGAACATCATAGCTGCATAAATGAACTACCAAATATCCAAAAGCATCAATAAAAATCCAAATAATAATATGGATAGGTGTTTTAAATATTTCTAGGATTGCAAAAAATCAATAAATCAAAGTACAATCGATTGGATTGAAAAAATTATTAAGTCCTAAAAGGCTCTAGTAATACTCAAACCCAAATTCAAGCAATCCTAGACTTTTCCAGTGATGACATCATGTGAATATTTGGAAAATAATAGGAATAAAGAGGCTAGAATAGTGTGATCCCAAGATCAACCAACAAAGACAAAGAAATTCCTAAAGTATAGGCTTGAAATGAACATGAATCTAAACTTTCCAAGCATTTACATTAGCTTAAGTTCCATGAAAATACAAGATTGTGTAAGTCTAAAAAAATGAAGCACTACTGAGGAATGTTTTATAAAGTATGATGTTAGAAAACCCACTCAAGATATTTAATTTTTTTTTGAAGCCCCTACTACAACAAAAAGATCTTGATATTGTTGTAAAGCCTTGAAAATGAGTTAATATCATCCAAACTCATTCTTTTCATTAAATATCACTCATGTTAGAAGTGATAACTTCTTTTCTATCTCTTAACCAATCGTAGCAAGGTCATTGAGCTAAAAGTGATATTTTGTAGAAGTTTTTATAGTGTCCAAGCATGATTATATAAGATGACAGTTGATCTATGTACCTGCTAAAGACACCCATAAGAAAAATATGGAAGAAGCAATATGGATTGACCACATCAACAAAATAGAGCATGAATATGACCTTCCTTCCCATGATCATTCATGTTAGGCTATTTATAATAGACTTGTAACAAAATATATTATAAATCTTGGGCTACAAGATTCATCATGAACTAATAAATAGTTCAACTCACCTCATAATGAGGGTTGGCTCTTTAACATTTACTTTTCATATAATATATGCTTTGATATATGATCAATTAAAGTGAAAGTTGTTTGGCCTCCATTAGTAATAGCATTTTTTAGGTTTTTATGTATGAATTGTGCAGTTTAATATATTTCTATTTATGCTTTATGAATGGAAAATTTTATTAAATAAAATTATGTATAATTGGATTTCTAGTTGGATGACCTCTTATAATGTGTTTAAATTTTTTAAAGTATACAACCTAAGATTAAATAAATCTGTAATGCCTTTGTAATTGGTTGGTCTATTAAGCCTCACTTTAGTCTATTTGTAAAGTAGTGGTGTAGTATATTCATTATTGTGAAGGTATACCCCATCCATAATTCAAGCATTATATAAACTATTTCCCCTTTCTAAACCTTGTATATCCTTATTTAGTCTTAAACCATATTTTAATTTTATAAAAAATAATAAGAAACTAGCCTTCTCCATAGGTTGATCTTAGGAGCAATCCTAGTCATCCAATCTTGACCAAGGTTTAAGGTGCATTTAATAGACTAGGCAAATTTTGGACCAAAAGTAATCCTATAAGAATTCATCATTTATGTAAGCCTCTAATATGTTATCTTTTGGTAATTTATGATATGTAAAGAAAATTACAAGATGTATACTATGCAGAAAGAATAATATGCAATAACCCTGAAATGTGCTATTAATAGAAACTCATGAAATATAAAACTTGATACAATAGATGGAACTAATATACTAATCCATGTTATGAGTAATGCACCTTCGATACATATTAAAATGCTTTGTCACAAATATATAATAGTATGTGACTCTTCATTTGATGCACTCTTGACCTTCACACTTCTATATTATTTAGCTTCCTATTCTATGGACTCATGTACACATGGACTAATGTGCACATTTACATTATTGAATATTATGCACACTTGTGTGCATTTATTACATTACATAAATTAAATACCTATCTAAGATATGTATAAAATAATGTAATATACTTTAACACCCCCCATATTACATTATTTGGTTATTGAAGACTTTAGTCTTTAATGTGGATATTTGTCCTTCAAATATTCTTCAACTTGATTTGGTTTGATATTAAAATTATTCTTCGAGCTCATGTGTCTTTTATGATTTATCCAATCTGCTACATTCCTATAATTTTTATCAAATTATTGATTAGTTTATTTTAATTTTTGTGGCTTCAAGATTACAATTTTCTTGAGCTCTTTCAAATTAAGAATATTTGAAACTTCAAGGTGATCAAACCATTGTGGATTTCCTATTATATATTTACTTGTTACTATATCCATAATTGCTTTGGCTTTGATGGTTCTAATCCTTTGAGGTTGACTTCGTTATGGCTCCCTAGTTGTTTAGAATATGAATTTTTTTTGATAAGGTGCTTTGCTAGTAATTAATTCACCTTTTGAGTTGATTTTGTAAAGTTTTATAAATGACAATAATCAACTCCTACTTTACCTTATCTCTCCTAATGAACTATGCACTTATCAATTTGAAGTTCTCTATGGTTGGATTTCTTTTGTCCCTTTAGTACAAGTATAAGTAAATAATTCCAAATATTCTAAAAAAACAATGAACTTCCTTAACTTCAATAGATCAATTTTCTAAATTCCAGTTTGTATAAGATTTTGATGTAGTATACCTTATAACTCCCTACTTTGGAATATTAGAAAAATAATATTTACAAATATAATACTCATTGTTTTAATCCACTAAGGTTGTAATGTTAAATAAACTCAACCTTATTTCTCATTTATAAAACTTGAGTTGTAATGATCATCCTTTGTAATGATTAAATATTCATTACCTTCAAAATGATGCTACGTAGTCTATATCTTATCAAATCAGGGTGCTTCACCTGAAATAGAATGGTTGAATAGATTGACCTTCTTCTCCTTTGGTGGTGCTCAACCACAATAACTCCAACAACTATTTTTCAATAATTAGTGATATTCCTAGTGACCTTGTCCATTTGACCAATGGATAGTTTACACAATATCTCAAATGTGTGCTTTGACCCCTATATTCAAGGTGTACATTGTATCTTCTAATCTGCAGTGCACTATATTCCTCTTTTTGACTTCTCAAATCAGAATTATGTAAGGTCTAAGGTGTAGACCAATTGGTTCATCCAAACCCCATAAGGGGGTGGAGGTCCAAGGTTCAAATCTTGGGCCTCGTCGAACTGAACGCTTGTCCCTTTCCTGGTGCTTTCAGCGACGTAAAGGTTTAAAATGATTGTGGCATGGTGGTTATAGGGGCAGACTACGTGAAGATCTGTGTGGTGGATTCTAGGGTGGACAACGTAGAATACTATGGTGGCCATAAAATCTAGACAACCTACCCGGATTCATGGCGGCTACCGATTCCACCATGTAAATTCAAAAAAAAAATCAGCATTGTGTATGCTTAAATAGAATGATGTCTCAAGTTATTTAATGACAATTTGGTTAGTGATATCTTGATATTGTGATTTTTATTACTTAGCCTTAGACATCCTCATCTTTGGTGTGTTAATTAATATGAATATGATGATTTTACCTTCTTCGTAATGGCTAATATCCTCTTCATTAGCTAATGCATGCTATAGCGGTGTTTGTAATAGTTTTTAAACCAACATCAATTTTGATTGTTACTTCTAAGATGATGTGTGCCCTATTAATCATTAGTTCTTCAGGCTATGATATGATCTTCATTAATATTATGGTCTTCTCAACTGATCCCCATAAAATTTCTTGACTGCTCCTTGTGACTCCTAAGATTTGAAAGCTTCTATCTTTGTTCTAATTCAATGACTTCTAATTGTTTTGCAATGAACATTTCATCCTATGTTTCAAACCCTTCAACCAATTACTATATGGTCTACCAGGGGAGCACTAAATTTATTAGTGGATATTAAATGTGGCAATGTTTCTTTCATAGACTTAATGGCTAGATCAAACTAATGTTTTCTATATTGTCTAATTAGTGCCTTAGATTGTGTTGCATGGGTAAAACTGATGTTGAGATAGTTTTAGACAATGCATTCTTAGGATAAATACTTCTTCCTTATTAATGAATTCAAAATGGATACTATGGGTTATTGCATGCTACTATATTTAACTTAAAACCTACATAGACTCGTGGATGAACCCTTTTCTTCTATATTTTGTATTATCTCTTGTCTATAGGTACTAAATACCTTACACCTCCATAGATGTCAAGTGGCTAATTATTTCTAGTAACACATAATTCATGGCAATTTGAAGGATATGTTGATGCTAACCTTCCTTTGAGCATTGAAAAATGATTATAAAATCAAATTGAAATGCTCAACAACCTGGGTTATCGTCTACTTGAACTCAAATATTATGGAGGAACATAGGTACTTTGTCTTCCCTTGTGCCAAGTGGTAATTATTTTACTTGCATGTACGACTCCCTTTAACCCTATATGATTCTTGCCAATGGATGCAATGCTTTCCTTCCAAGAAAATGTTGTGATGAAGCTAGCTCCAGTTGTGATGGCTCTTAAGCACTTCGATGTACGTTCTATGGTTTGTTCCAATGATAGTTTTTGATACTCTTCTCAATTAGTGATTCATACACATTGAAGTTTGGTAGTGCACCTTGTTTTCACCCTATACCTTACTTATTTTTATAATAATATGCTATCCTTTACATAGATAATTTTTACCTTACATAGGCCATGTATGTTGTAGTTTATCATCATCTAATGAGCTATAAAATTGTACCTTATAATATCTTATTGAGTTGACTTTCGATCCTTATGAATGACTCTTCACTAGATAACCAATGATGGATATCGAGCCCCTTTGGGAATGGCTCTTCTCTACATACCTTTTCTATTGCTAATGGTGGTTGCTTGTATATAGGATGATAGGCTATGTAAAGTGTCCTTAAGAAACTTATCTTTTGTCTTCCTTTTATGTAATAGGAGATAATTTTGGTGCTTGTATGACCCTGCAATACCTCCTTATTTTCACTTGAAACCTGATACTCTCCTAGTCTCGTTTTGTATCTCATTTTACTGATTTTGATGATGGCTTATCTATACACAAACTATTGTAGGTTTTGTGCACCTAATAGTGTCTCTTGGAACTTTGATATATATGTTGATTTTGTTTATAACCTTATATTAACAATAAATGCATATAATAATATTCTAAGAATAACTACAATAGTGCAATAGTAATATTACCTTATTGCTCCTTCAAATGAACCTTAAATCATGCACTATTAATCTATGCAAGTAATGAATCTTAAAAGAAAGTAAATTTTACACTTCCTTGCAACCTTCTCATTTTTGCAACTTCTAAGACTAATATGGTGCTTAATGGAACTAAGTAGCACATTGAATATAAGTGTTCAAATAATGAACATTTTGCATCTAAGTTGCTTACCTTTAATGATGTCTAAATATAATGTATGGAAAGGTGATTATATTCACCTTATTACTACCTTTAGTCTGATGAAATTGTAGTTCTTGTTTGTTGTCCAAAAATGCTTCCTAATTCTCCAAATCTGCAACTTCATAACTCCTCTATCTTGTTGTTTTCTTGTTGTCTTCAAATATAGGAATTTTATATTGTCAAGCAATCAATCTCTCTACTAAAATTATATCCTTGAATCTTAAAAATTTGGTAGGAAATTCCTCCAAATTGTAGCTAAGATTTTCTTTCAAGAACCCTTTAGTTTTTCTATTGTAGATTCAATAGATCGCTATCTCCAAAATGTGCCTTCTAGATATGAAAGGAAATATTCAAATATCTTGAATTTGGTATGCTTATTCTATATTCATTCTCCTTTAACATCCTTTTTTAATTCTAGCTTCAATCTAGGCCTTCTTATCAAGAGTTTGAAAGTCTTGAGGTCTTCACCAATCTTCTCCAAAATTTAGCAAGCTTCTTGCCAAATCCTTCTCCCTTGGGCTTGTTGTTAGATTGTGATAATTGTACCAAATATTCTTTATCAAAAAAATATCCTTTCTTGAAATCTTCTATCATGAACCTTCTTCAAATCTCCTCCAATGGTTTCTTCTCCAAATCTACAATAAGGCTTTCTCTAGCCTTCTTATTCTTCTTCAAAATATTTTGAGACCACTTCTCTCGAGTCTTCTAATTATGCAACTCTTCAACTCCTTTATGCAAGTCTTCAACTTCTCTTCTCAAAAATTAAATGGGACCTATTCCTGGTCTCCTCAATATCCCAACTATGGGAATTCTACAATGAGATCTCTTTCTTGGATCTCAAAAATTTGTTATTCTTAAAATCTACAATAGGAAATTTTTATGAGGTCTTATCTATCTCCAATATCCAATCTACAGTCTTCAATTTACAATCTTCTATCTTCAACCTTCTATCTTCCAAAATTATAAGTTCTTCAATATGACCTCTTCTAGTTCTCTTCAAATTTTCCAATCTAGAGCTTTCTATCTTCAGTTTGTAATATTCAATGGTAACTTCTTTCTTGAGTCTCCTCAATCTTTAGTCTCTAATGGGATGTTTGCCTTAGATCTTATCACTCTTTAATATCTATTTTTTTGCAACAAATAACTAATCCTTGCATGAGGAAAGCAATTTAGTTCTATCTATTGTAGGAATCTTCTCAAAATTTAGGTGTTAAATTTATACAACCAGAAACTTAGATAATAGAACCAAATAATTTAAAATTTCTAAAATTGTAAAATAAATAAACTTCACTAATTATCCTCAAAACTAGTGGAATGAATTATGTGTTGAGTCCTAGTATTTACAATCCTATGAAAAGACTCTAATCAATCTACAATTTGTAATCTCCTTCAATATACCAAATTCTCCGATAGGACCTCCTTCTTATGTCTCTTAATTTCCTCAATCTCCACAATATCAAGGTATAACTTCAAGACCTTAAATATCGTTCTATTCAAAAAAAAATCTTGAAATAGAAATTCTCCAATCTTCTCTTGTTTCTTTTTCTAGAGATAATATCATTCAACTTCACTGGTTTCTCCTTAACAAGATGAATTCTCCTTCACAACTCAAAAACCTGTGCAAGTTCAATCTTTACAAAAGCTCTCCCTATCTCATGTCAAAATTTTTTGTGGATATTGTTGAGAAGTAACACACCTCCACTGAAAAATGAATTTCCACCCTTTGAAAATTTTGAGCTTTCATTTTTGCAGTAAGGACCCTCTTGATGTTTTCCAGGTTTCAAATTCCAAATTTTCTTGCCTCCTTTTTAAGTTGTGCTTTTATTTGCATCTGGATTTGTTTTATTCCAAAGTTCATTTTTCACATGTTAGAATCATTACTAATTAAAGGAAATCTTTCACCGGTATGAAAAATGCAGATTCCAGATAGATAAATTCATTGAAAATCAAAACTTTTCATTTTTGGCAAAGTAGCGAAATCGTGACACTTCCATTTTTGGAAATGTCGCGAAATCACTACAGGTTTCAGAAAATCCGCCAAGTCGCAAAACCGTAGCAATATCGCGACACTTTCCATTTTTGGAAAGGTCACGATATCACGACACTTTCCATTTTTGGAAAGGTCACGATATCGCGACACTTTCCATTTTTGGAAATGTCACGATATCGCGACAGGTTTGGAGGGAGAAATTCAGATCGTACAGAACGTCGCGATTTCGCGACATGTCGTGAAATCGCGACATGTCGCATTTTCGCGGCTAAAAGAGAGAAGCAAGGTGCAAGGGTGAAAAACGTTGCGATATCGTGACACATTTTGGAAGCAGGTGCAAGGGTAAAAAACGTCACGATATTGCGACACATTTTGGAAGAAAGCTGCAAGTGTGAAAAACATAGCAAAATCATGACACTTTCATTTTTGGAAATGTCGCGATATCACAACACTTTCCATTTATGGAAATGTTGCGATATCGCTATAGGTTTGGAGAGAGAAAGCCAGATCGTACGGAACGTCGCAAAATCACGACATGTCACATTTTCACGGCTGTAGGAGGCAAAAGGAGGCAAAAGGAGGCAAAGGACAAAACAGGTCGCGATTTCGCGACATGTCGTGAAATCGCGACATGTCGCATTTTCACGGCACGTGAAGGAGAAAAGGCACAAAGGCGCTGAAAGGGTAGCGATTTCGCGACACGTCACGAAATCGTGACGTCGTGAAATCATGACGTTTTTTGTAGGGGGAGCCCAGGGCGTATGGACTGTCACGATTTCGTGACATGTCGCGAAATCGCGATAGGTCCAGGTCGAAGCAAAGGAAGCAGAAGCGAGCAAGAGGAATTAAATGAAAATCGACTAAGGCATGAAAGTGTCACGAAATCGCGACATCATGATTTTGTGATGTCACAAAATCACGACGTAGCAATTTCGCAACATCGCAAAATCACGACATGATGCAGTGGAAATGCAGAAGGAGCGAAGGGTGTCGCGAAATCGCGACGCAATTACAGAAGGGGCCCGAGACCAAAAGGTGTCGCGAAATCGCGACACAGTCAGAGAAGGAAGCGCCAGGGCAGAAACAGCAAAATGAAAAGTTAGGAGCAAAGAAATGAAGCAAGGCTTGGATGTCACGAAATCGTGACACGCCAAGGGCGGGCGGAGCTTAAGGTACGGACCGTCGTGATTTCGCGACATGTCGCGAAATCGCGACGGGTCCAAACCAGAAATGAAAGGAGCAAGCAAGGTAAGGTTTCAACGGTGGAAAGGAAAGGCTGCCAAGACAAAGCAGCCAGAAGAAGCACTTAAGGGCAGAAGTGGTCACGATTTTGTGACATGTCACGAAATCACAACATGTCGCGTTTTCGCGGCCATGAGGAAGAAAAGCTGCAAGACGCTGGGGAACGTCGCGATTTCACGACATGTCGCGAAATCGTGACATGTCGCATTTTTGCGGTAGATACAAGAAAACAGAGCAGAATGAAAGACAGCTAGAAATGGACACGTGTCACGATTTTGCGACACGTGTCAACTCGAAGCAGGCCACGTATCAGATAAATAGAGCCGACACGCAAGTGAACATTAGGGTTTTAATCTGATTTAATAATTAAAGTTTTGATTTAATATTTTTAAAATACTAATCCATCTTTTGTTCTTTCATGTAGGAAGCCATCTGGCACTTACATGATAATGGAGAAATGGCCATAAAGACAAAGTCAAGTGCAAATTAATCAAAGACGGCCATATTGAAATGAGAGATGCCGGGAATTGTTGTTTCATCCAATTTTTTTTAGATCTGGCCGCAAAGAGGCTTTACGGTGATTAAGCAGCTGCCCATTTAATGGAGTATGTCGAGAATTGGCCAAAAAATGGAAATATCTACACACAGTTACTGGAATTTGCCGATGAATGCATTTAATGATAATTTATGGCAGAATTAATAGCTTGCAGAGATTTTCAACTCAGGGATGGCTTTGCGGAGATGAAATGTCAGGAAAGTGGTGACTCATCCAAATTTTTGAGGGAATTAATGAGGGCATTTACTCACAGTTGCGGGTGAATGCAAGTGGCATTCAAATTCTATTTTCTCCATTTATGGCAAGTGACTGCACTGATTTGCAGAATGGTTAAGTTTTATCCGAACTTTGTTTTAAAAGGACTTATATTGTAAAACCCGGTTACTAGGGTTTAAGATGATAAGATTTACGGTTTGAGAAGAAGATATTTCTAAAAGATCAGGGTCTGTCCTGAGTCTATAAATACTTCTTCTCAATGTAATCGCAGGGGGCAGAAACTTAGAAATAAAAGGCCATTGAAGCAATTTCTTGCAAATCTTGTTAAATACTTTATTTCTAGACTTGGAGTTGATGTGCTTTTGTTCTCTGTGATAGCATGGCCAGGAGCCTAATATTTTGCAGATTGTGATAAGTTCATCTTCTTTTGTTATCTGTTTCTTTAAAGTTTATTAGATATATGTTGTAAATTTGTGTTATCAAGATTAAATATGCTATTGGGCTTCATTTGTTCTATTGTATGCTAGGGAAAATTATATATTTGAGGTTCAGGTCTGTTCTAATTGCTCTGTCCTCACTGTGCGAGCTAGGCTATCAATGAAAGATATCAATTTTAACCGACTTCCCTTCGGTTTATAATTTTCTATTAGATCTGTTCCATATCTACCTTATGCTCTTAGTAGAAAGTGATCTTAGAAAGCTGGAAACTTTCTTCTTTGATTTGTTCTATTGTGAATCTGATAGTATAAATAAAATTGGTAGTTTTATCTTACAGCTAAGTTTGATAAACTTCTCTTTCTGCCTTACCCTACTCTCTTTGTTTTATCGTGAAGTGATCCATTTTTATTTTTTTTTAAATTTGTCATTTATTTAAATCTGCTGACCCATAAGAGCTAGATCAAAGAATTAATTTAAAATCTGATTGTCAACAAGTGACAACTTCTAGACATTACTAAACAAGTTCAGAGCCTGTTGTAAGGTAACAGACAGTCCATATTGAAAACTATTCCAGAAGCGAAAAAGAGGGAATAGACATTCGACCCAACTCTGTAACTCGCACCTTGGATAACCAGCTAGATCCTAAAGTGAGTGGGATTTATCCCATATAAGTGTTATCAGAGTTTTATGCTCATTCTTCACAGGGTGTGTATAAAATTCGGACCAACAGATATGATACCACTGTTAGCTTTTGGTAATGTATGATATGAAAAAACAATCACAAGATGTAAATTATGCAAAAATAATAAGATGCAATAACCCTAAAATATGCTATTAATGGAAACTCACAAAAATATAGAACTTGATACGATAGAGGGAACTACTCTACTAATGCATGCTATGAGCAATGCACCTTTGATACATATTATAATGCTTTGTCACAAATATATAATAGTATGTGACTCCTAATATGATGCACTCTTGGCCTTCACACTTCTAGACTATTCAACTTCCTATTCTATGGACTCATGTACACATGGACTAATGTGCACATTTACATTATTGAATATTATGCACACTTGTACATTTATTACATTACATAAAGTAAATATCTAATCTAATAATGTAATATACTCCAACATAATCATGTTGATGTAAGCCTAAGGGCTCCTTTCATAGTTCATCCTTAGTGGTATTTATTAATACGCCTTTATGGATAACCTTGCTTAAAGGGTAATTTATTATTATTTTATTGTAATGATAAAATCAAGGTTAATTTAATGTTGGCTTGAGGTTAACCTCCTATTTAGGTTTCACTTTTAGTATGAATACCCCTCAATGATGATCCATTTGTATCAAGTGTGAATAAAATATGATATATTGGGGTGCCTATGGGAAACTAACTTATAATTCATCTTATCATATCCCTTCATCTCTTTATTTCAATTACTATTGCTATCTTTTAGTCACTTATTTTCTATATGAGATTATCATGAATGTATGTTTTGAAATATTTATATAAAATATTACGAATTCAAATATTATTGCTAGTTTATTGCCTTCCATAAATGAGAGTGGGACACTACTAGGAGTCGCATCAAAAGGTCAAGAATTTCTACTTGAGCAACTATTTTTGTAGGCTTTTCTTCCCCTCTACATATAGTTTAAATGTGATCTATCCTTTATTATTGTGGTGAAATATAAAGTAAGGTATAAAATAATTATTCTTTCATGCTTATTGTAAGATGTTTGCTTCTTCATGTCCTAGGTATCAAATAGTTTATTTCACCATATTAATATTAGTCCTCACTTTCATATTTTTTGGATGATCTCATTGTAAGATACTCTTGAAAGCTTTACTTTTATTTTTTCTTGAATTAGGATAGTTTTGAAATTGTTTGTTAAATTATTACTTTACTGTATTAATTTAATCATTTTGGTTTATTTTGTACTAATTCATGTAATTTTTAGAGATATCCACTTTTACCACAAATATTTTGGTCAACCAAATGTAAAATAATCTTTTGAGGAATTTATGTCCATAGGGTTTAGTATTTTTGCTATCATAGATTTTTTTTTGGTAACTATTGTTAGCTAGAAGTTAAATTATACTACCATAGATTTCCTCTTTCTCTAAGAGATTCATTGATTTTTTTTTCATTGTGAGTTTTTTTTAGCTAACTTACTAAAAATAGAAACTTTTATAAAACCTTAGTTTCCCCAAAGTAGGACTTTTGCTTGCCCTTATGGCTACTCCTGCTTCTTCCAAGGGATATGGAACAACTACTAGTTCCCAAAAGAAGTAAATTTTAGAATTCCTAGAAGTAAAAGAGGATATCCCCCAATAAATTACTCATGAAAATTATACCCTTCATAATTTTTTGCTAAATCATGATAATGAACTCCAAATTTATGATTAGATAGATAGATATTTTTATTTTGAGGAAGAAAAAGACCCAAATATTAACTTTGATAAATTGTATAGGTCTATTATAGGGTCCCATAAGGATTTAGGAGTGTCCACATTATGCAATGATAATGAATGACACAATAAACTAGGATCACCACCAAATGAGGTAATCATGGTCAAATTAATATCAACACTTAATATGACAATCATGAAAAAGTAAAATATGAATAGTGTGCACCTTCCCAAAGTCTTATGCCTAATTTAAATGTCATCACAAAAACATATTTGCATAAATGATGACCCTTAAATAATCATTTGTGTAATAGCTAGGTGGTCATACACATGATACTAAGAAGCAAATGGAGACCTCTAGGAGAGAAATAGCCAAATAACTATAGGATATGATGAGAAATATTATAGACACCAAATTTAGCACCCTTTAGTTCACATTAACCACCTCACCATCAAATCCTACATAATAAATATATATGCCTAAGTTCTAACTTAGGGATATAAAATCCTGCACATCATTATATTTTCCTAGTTGACTTAATTAGGAAAATCACCCTAGGATACCCTATCTACTCATTGGACATGTGTCCTGGACATCTCACCCAAAATCCCTGCCACATCTCACCCACTTCTGTCCCATTTGTCCTTACACATGAGACAAATTCCCAACACCCATTCCACAACTCCTTTGTCGTTGTCCACTTTTCCCTTCACATAAAACAACATCCCACATCCCACTCCACATGGAGCCACATCACCCAAGTTAAGTGAACCACACTGAATGACTGACTGTAACTACCCCTTCCACCTGGCAGTCCATATTTTCCACTTGGCAAGTCAGGCTTGCCACCTCACATTCCTCTCCAAAGTCCCAGGCAGCCTATAAAGGCACCATTAATCCACCAAACAAAGGGAGTTTAATTTGCGTACTGATAGGCTACTAGAATACATCCAGACCCAATGAGAAACTGAGATCACGAGCTCAAATTCAATTTTTGGCACATATCTCGAGGAGATTTTTCATCTCAGTTGAAACTATCCGCCCATGGTTTTACAATAAAAAATGCACATCTACAGTTTCACAATCATAGGTCCATGGTTTCTAGCCCGTAACCATATTCCTGTGGTTCCACAGTATCGAGCACGAATCGCACGCACATTAGAGATCTGTAACAGAATTCATATTATTAGCAAGGCTTTTATTTGTTGATTTGTTCTATTATTTATTTCATATTATTATCTGCTTAGAGTTTATGCATACATTATTCTTATTTCTCATACAGGTGCTACTAATCTCTTTTATCAGTTGGAATGTGTGCAGGTGACAGGACTTTGGATAAGCTACTGAAGCTGGAGTGGTCCCTTATTGGATACCAAATCCCACTCACCCATTTGAATCTATCACAGAGGAATGAAGAACACCACACCCTATGAAAAGCTGAAATATCTCCCCTCCTCCATGAAAGCATTGGATATCAGATATAAAGGAAGAAGCATTGTAACATTGCTCCCAACACGCTTGGGGAAATTAAAAAATCCTTTTTATAACACACTGTATCACCATTAATACAAAAAGGGGCATTTTGAAAAAATAACTTCCCTCTCTCTCTCTATTTTTATTTAAATAAATTGTGTTTAGTTATTTGGTTACAAATATTACTCAACTATTGAGTCCTATTAGGAACATTGTGGTTCAAGCTATTATACCTCATTCAATATTAAAACCTAATACTCTTCCTCCACAACCTCACCTAGCTAACCTTAGAAAGACTTCATCGCTATCATTTGATCCTACTTTGAGGAATTGTAAAAAATAATATTTATCACTTTATGTGGAAGATATAGACTTGTCTAAGCATGTGAATTTTTTTTTTATTGTGGGGTAAATAAAGCTCAAATATTCACTAATAAATTTATGGCATAATATAGGGATTGGTTACACAATGACCAATTATATGACCCTCTTCTAAATAAATATCCAAAGAAAAAATATAATCATCCTCACAATCATAGATTAGGCATCTATAATATCCTATTATCCAACCATGATGTAGACACCTAAAACGTGTCATGTCGAGGTGACTACTCACATGGAACATGCTAGAAGACCATATGGAAGATCTTTGGACAGATCCAAGGTATAGTAGTGGTGTTTACCACTCATTTGGGTATTTTTGCTTAGTCAGTGCTAGCCACTGCTGACACTCACAGTTAGCAATGTGGACTGCACCTATCAAATGTGATTAGGACTCAAAGATAGTTGGCCTTCATCTGACCCAAAGTTGGTTGCAATGACCAATTGGTTATGAATTAGAGCAATTTGAGTGAGGAATATTTTGGATCCTTCCATCCAACAAGCTAAATTACCCAATATTGATCTTACTTTCATGAGGAAGCTACTCCTAGTCCCTTGGAAATTGCTATATAATCCCCCATCCGAATTGAGAAAAAGAGAGAGAGAAATAGGATCAATTGAGAAGCGAAGACCTATCGAATTGCATACTCACTAACATGCATTGATACGAACCATTTTGCTATCCAATTGGATATCATATTGCCATGGAGATCCTAGGAGAATAGGAGAGGAAAGAAATACTAATACATGTAATCCATGCACTCACTGAGCAATTCAATCACCAAATCTATCAGAGGACATAGAGGTGACCCTTGACCATCAATTTGATAAAGATAATCAAATAATTGACCCTAATTTTGAGGCTAAAATTACTACAATCTCTGTTGCAGCTGTTATCCGTAGGGAATAGTGCCCATAGCGTGAATTACCCGTGGTTAGCAGGTGACCTTTGATCTCTTTGTTCTTAGTTTTGCATTCTATTTAGTTAGGTTATATTAATCCTTTATATGTTTAATTTAGCATTCTAGAGAAATTCGACTAACAGATTAGGTGTTAATTGCAATTTCCCTTCATTTTTGTAGTGTAAGAATAATGAATCTTTTTCATTCTTCCATTTATTCAATTGGTTAATTAGGAGCTTAGATAGATTCATATTAGTTTCTTTTATGTTTCTAATGGTAGATTATCTTGTTTTAGATCAATTTACATGTACTTAATCACTTTCTTGATTTCTTGATTATCATGTTATCTTTCATACAAGCACCCTTTTAAAGCCTCATCAAGAGAGGACTCCTTTGATTTTAATGTTTCTTATTATTTATTGCATGAAAGACTAATAGGGTTTTAGGATGGAAGGCAGCAAATGCCTCTAATCATGGAAAAGAGGGTCATCGACACTCTAGAGCATTTCATGTCATCTTGGAAGGCATTTTGATTGCATCTACCCTTGAGAGGGATTTTAAAACTCTATTATAATTGATGTATAAAATGGGTATCCCTAAGAGGGATGAATCTGTAGCTTGGCTTCATTGATATTAATAAAGATATTCCTTGAATTTGCTTTATTCCTTGTTCTCAAATTATATCTTCCCATTTGTGCTTATTTCGTCAATTGCAATAGATAATATAGATAGAATCAAAATTTTTGGTGGTTATAGTAGGTGATCACAGTGGAACTCCACAATATTTTTCCATATTTTACTAACCTTGGGTTTGTTTTTATGATAGGTACTCACCACGACTGATAGTCATAGGCAAAAATTTGACCCACATTTGACAAGTGCGAGCAATAGTAGCAGTCGTGCATCAGAGCTGTAGTTAGCAATAGACAAATCACAAAGTAGGATTAAAAGCTAAATTATATGAGGACTTAAGGTAGACCCTCTGTATTTGTTTTATGTCTATGTGTTTTTCCAAAATATCAAAAATGAAATCTAGCTAGGAAAAGGATAAAAAGAACAATAAAATGGATTAGGTCCATGGGATTTTTATTTTATGCTTCTACTAGTTGCTGCTAGGAATAGCAGGCCTCTGAGTGCAGCCCACCCTAGTATCAAATGATCTAGGCCATTTAAATGTTAGATTTTGCTTGCATAAGGCCCAATCAGTGGCCAATTACTCATACTAGTTGCATTCTTTGAATGTCAAGTAGTGTAGTGTGCATATATCTCTGAATATCAAACATTATTAGTTTCATATCATGTAGTAAATTATCATGTTAATACTATATTATGCATATTTTATTTATGAAAATTAAAATTAACCACACACACCACGTTTCACAGTAAACGCTAGTGAGTTGGGAGTCACATCCAACCACTAGTAGGGTTTTAACAATGGTGGAGGTGATTTCCATCCGTTGGTCAAACTCCCTCATAACTTTTTGTTACTAAACAAATACCATATCCAAGAACCATCCGTAGCTCAAAAACATTGTATGTACTTCTCTTCAGAGGGTATAATGCTGATTGGGTGAGGATCTGGTAGGACCTGTGCTCCCTGCCCGGGTGTGGACTTCATTACCACACTTTGAGGGGATTACGTGACCTAGAGTTTATTTCTAGGTTGTTGAGATATGAGCATACAGGTGAAAGTCATTAAATTATTGATAAAATCATAAATGTATTGCAAAACATGAAAAGAGTTACTTTACTTATACAATAAATTGAAAAAATATCAAACAGTTTAGGGCTCATTTTAAAAATTGTAAATGGATATAAACATCATTGTATTTTTTGCGTGCTAATAAAAATTTAAATCTAGACATAGGATACATAATGGTGCAAACATGGAGGGGCCGATCCAGGCATAGACCTGAGATCAAATCCTAAGCTCCACCTAGCACACAACATTATGTGGAATGCCCTTAATAACTTAATCCTCTTGGATGTCATTCAGTGAGCATTAGAGGGGATAATTCCACACGAGGGGATTCCATTAAGAATACCCCTATTAGAGGAAGTACTAGGCATCCCTCTAGACACATATTAGAGCATGGGGCATCCCAACATGGGGGTTCTACACATGGTAGCATATACCATGACCAAATTTTATGGGTATCCATAAGTTCAGTTAAGGAGTATGTCATCGAGAGATCCAGATTGGTACCCCTTTGTCTGGTATCTAAGGAAGGTTCCTGACCTCCATCATCAGAGTCTAGATATGTCAAATATCTGCCCATTCAGGGGTGAAATGAGAGGACTACTTCTGAGCACAGGCCCACAAAGACTCCCTATAGAGGTGAGCCCAATAAGTTCACCATAGATATATCCAAAGTAGGAACAAATGGTATGCTACCTCACGAGCCATGGCATAGCAAATAGTTGGATGGTCTAGATAGAGTCCTAGGGTACCTAGGATATAAGCATATGCTTGCACCCTCTCGACCGGTGAGTGAGTGTAGCACAAGCACCATTAGGACTACCTAAGAACATGGAGAGTTTTCTAATAATTCTTGAGATATACATGCTCCTCCATCACATGCAAGAACCGAATATAGGAGACAACCTGACATGAATGCCATATTTATAGACCGAGGTAAGAGTGTGGTAAATTAGTCCATTGGAGGACATACCCATAAATTTTCTTGAACAAATCACACCCCTAAGAGGCCTCAAAAGGTTGATCATGTTGATAGAGCTCATAGATTGATGTCAAAGCAGAGACGATAGATTCTCCAATATCAATTGGAGGATGTTTGTGCAGAGAAAGAGCACCTTAAAAATGAGAATACTCAGAGGCATAGGTTCATAAGATAGAAATTATATGAAAAGTGCATGTGTGAACAACATATTCTTGATTAGAAGGAGCATGTAGAGAGAGAGGATCAATTGGATAGCACTGGTTTACCTACTCACAATGAGATCAGGGAGCATGTCGATAGACGAGTGGCTTCATAGCCCGAGTTACACCCTGAGAACATTGACACACATACTCACCATATGGTTCAACATAGATATTGATGTCCAACATCTGAACAACATGAGCATAGAAAGTATGAGAATGAAGTGGGAGAGGAATTAAAACAATAATATCTTGAAATATTCCAATTTGAGGAGGGAAAGCCTAGTCCCCCACCTTGATCGAGGAAGAATCTGCCTTCGAAGGTGCCTCCAAGGAAATATCGAGAGGAGGAGTTTCTCTCTTTGCAAGCCCACAAGACCTTACAATAGAAGGTCCGAGCAATAGAGAAGCAAGGAGTAGCTTATCAGAATTCTACCTTGAACAAAATTTACAATGAACCTCTATGCATGTCAGTGCCTATTCTAGCATATCCTAAGCATTTCATGATGCCTATATTGGAAAAGTTTCAAGGAGAGGAAGACATATAGGAGCACATGACTAGTTTCCTAGATATGTGCTTTCATATTGAGAGCAATGATGCTTTGATCCTACGCACCTTCATCACAACCCTCTCAGGACTAGCTCGATAGTGGTTCAACCAATTAAAGAGGCACAATATTACTAGTTTCAAATAATGGGTTGATGCATTTCTTGAATGCTTCTCCTTTATCATCAAGAAGAAGGTAAACTTATTTGACTTGGCCACTCTAATGTAACATGATGATGAGCCAATAATAAATTATGGAACACTATGGAGGAAAACGATGGTAAAGTTGCCATTCTCCATCCCATCCTCTAAATTAATGTGAATGTTCACGAAGAGTTGTGCTAAACACATTGTTTTATTGCTATAGTTATAGCAATACCAGACATTCAAAGAGGCTTTGGTGTAAGCCAATGTGATAGAGGACATCAAGTTACAGGAGGGTAATTTAAAGCTCAGGAATAAGAAGTAGGGATACAAGAAAAGCATTGAGAGACATCAGGCCAAGCTGGTCCATGTTAATCAGGTGGTTTTGAACCTTTATAAATAGGATAAGGGGTAACAATAATGAAAATATCAGGGCCAACCTCCTCCTATGTAATATGAGCAGTGCAATAACAATTACAAGGGTAAAAATAATGAACAACACCCACCTTGCATATTCACATAGCTATCAGAGTCTCTAGATTTTATTTTTCATCATTTATGCAAGGCAAAGGCTATAAACTTACTCGAGGTCAAGTTAATGGACCCAAATTAGCCCAACCCTAAGGGCTACAAGGATGATCATTTTTGCATCTTTCAACATTCAAAAATCCATGATATCGAGGTATGTTGGTATTTCAAACATCTTATGCAGAATATGATCAAAATAGGTACGCTTCTTATCGATAACCCACAAGCACCTGAAAATAAAAATATGGAGATTTACAAAAATCCTCTACCAAATCATGAGGTGCCAAAGAATAATGTTGGCCAATTCAACCAAGTTCGCATCAAACCACCAACCTAGAGGTTCATCATAATGCTCAACATTATCACAAGGAACATGATGTATGAATGACTTAATCAAACTCCAATGCCTATTACCAAATCATGAGGTGCCAAAGAATAATGTTGGCCAAGTCAACCAAGTTCGCATCGAACCACCAACCTAGAGGTTCATCATAATGCTCAACATTATCACAAGTAACATGATGTATGAATGACTTAATCAAACTCCAATGCCTATTAGAGTCCAAGTTGCACCTCCTCCAAAGCTAGCCCAACATGTGCCCGGACCACCAACTAGACCGGTGGTGACCATCAAGAGTAGGTTGGTCCAAATCCTATAGATAACTCTAGTGAAGTTGTCAATTTATAAGCTAATTCAGAAGTCTTCTAAGCATAGGGAGACACTAATGGACATATTAAGGTCCATATAAGTGCAACCTCAAGATCCCAATGTGTTTACACACTTCGTGGGGTACATGCAATAGTGTTAGAATTCGGTCATTCAATTATATGACCACGAAGTCAAGATGGTTTTCACTGTTATAGTAGACCTACCACTGCATATCATCGCTTGTGTGAATCACAAACCATTCAAGTGGGTCTTGATTGAAATAGGGTCATCAATTAATATCATAACTACCAAGGCATTAACTAATCTGAAGTTACCCAAGATGCATATCATTACTTCTACCTTCACGTTGAGAGATTTTAATGATGCATTATGCTCGATGATCGGTACTATAGTTTTACCTATCTAGGTAAGGCTAAAACCATCTCGATAATGTGTCACATAATCGAAGGTTCTATGTAGTATAATACACTTCTAGGGAGGCCTTGGATTATATAGATGCATTGTGTCCCTTCTATTTTACATTAGTGTATCAAATACATTCATGAGGAACAGGTTCACGTGGTGCCTTTAGATGAAGAACCCTTTAAATACATGAATCTAGTAGATTTTCCAAGGGAATTTTTGCTCCCCTCAATGCACCTGGATGTGCGACCAAAATTTTCATTCAAAGAGCTAGGAGGTAAAATAAAAGAAGTGTGTGCTAGACCCACAACATCCGTATCTCAATGATTGGAGCATACAAAAACTACTTCTATTAGACCAACTGCATCAATGATACAATGGGATGATAGGAAGTTGAAAGAAAAAATGGGTAAAAATAAGATAAATAAAATGCCCAAGCTAGTCATTGTTGAAGCCCCTACTCCCATGGAAGTAGAGTAATTTCAAGGAGGAGTCAAAGAGGTCTCTACACCACAGGTGATTGTCCATTTGGTAAATTCTATATTAGGGGAATACATTGTGCATAATGTGACGTTCACACAAATTATAAAGACTGCACATGACATGGACCGACTATGAGCCCATAGCCTTCCCATAGGGATGATGGAACCATTGGGGGTACCACCTAACCAAACCAACTTCATATATGGGGGCTAGACTAGTTTACATTCCCTATGCCCATGGATGAGGATGATGATGAACTGTTCACCATTAATGTTCATTATATTTCTAACCTGGACTACACCATGCAATACTTTGAGCATTACCATTGGTATTATTACGGTCTCAGACTATTTGAGCAGGGTTGTAAGAAGCCTGTAGAACCACGGTATCAGTTACCTACTGATAAGTTCAAGTTGGGATTATATAGTAGAGGATAGGCTGAACTCCTTGTAGCATCTTTAGACCACCCATACATTAGTTTGGTGGGTGAAGTTGACTTCAATCCATACCACCCTAATACTTCTACATTTTAGAGGGATAACCGACTAGTGACTTATATAACTATAAATCCACCCGATAGATATCACGTGAACATATTGGTGGAAACCAGTCCAAAATCCATTCCAAGATCTAACTTGGATAATCAAATCCATGGATCTATCAACGATATCGATATGCACTTCCAGAATCTAGAAACTATTATGAGTACCAAATTAGAAGTTGCTTCTGAGAACGTTCATGTAGTATCCATCATCAAAAGTTATGGACCAGACTACGATTCTGGAATAGATGATGCTAAGTTATCCTCACCCAACGATCAATTTGAGGATGAAGTTGAGCCTATTTTCTTAGTACCTTCTTATTTGTGGAGTTTATACCTGATTCTACTGGATAGTGATGATAGCAATTAGGAGATAACCTATATGGGGCCACATTTGCTAGAGCATCCCATTCCAATGGGTAGTAGTGAAGGCCTATATTATTATAGTGATGAAGAAGATCAGATAGAGAGAGCCTACTTAGGACCTCCCTACTTACGCTATCGCAATGTGCCTTATACGGTCGAGGATATGCGTAGAGAGATCAATCTCCATCCTCGCCTTAGGGGGAGACCACCGAATATTAATATGATTTATCATATGGTGTTTCCTAAAAAACTGACGTACATGGAGCTCCTTGAGCCCAATGATCCCATTTGATATTCTATTCACAGACTGGATTTGGAGATCCCCATACCCTAGAACCACATCTTAGGGATGGAATTTTTGTTAATGATGAGTTACTTACATATGGTCTTGGATACATGATCCATTTCATCAACATGATCTCCATTTATTTGACCACTCCACTCCACAATCTAGTCGATCTATCCAAACTGTTGCCTCTAAATGTAGATGCTATTGATTGGGATCACACTGATTCACCACTAGAGCTTGAATATTTCTTACATAATGAAGAAATGTTGCAACCTTTCTATTTTACACCAGGATATGCACATGATGTCTATCATGCTGAGGATACTTCAAATGAGAAACCTATAAACCCAACATATGACATCCACTTGATCCCTATGGCTCATAAGCTTGAGGAGGGATCCCATATGTCACTAGAGGAAACCTTTGAATTGGATATCAATAATGATCTCACCAATCCAAGGAAGGTCAAATTCAGGGAGACTTTGACTCTTGATGAGCATGAAAACCTCATCCCTCTACTGAGAGAGAGACTTGATATTTTTTCTTGGACTTACAAAGATATGTCGAGTCTAGATCCAAAATTGGTTACTTATAATCTTTCACTAGATCTATCAAAGAAGCTAGTCAAGAAAAAACTCAGGAATATGTATCCAAAAGTAGCCTTAATGGTTATGGATGAGTTGCAAATTTTTTTGGACATAGAGTTTGTCATCTCCATCGACTATCTAGAATGGTATCCAATATGGTACATGTACGAAAACCTTATGGAAGGATCTATATTTGTATAGATTTTAGACACCTGAATAAGGCAACACCAAATGATTCATTTCCATTTCCGAATATTGATGCTCTTGTAGATGCAACTATAGGTCATGAAATGCTCTCCTTAATGGATGGTTTTTTTGGTTACAAGCAAATTCGGATTAAGCTCGAAGACCAACATAAAACCATATTTATAATGCCATGGGGGACATTTTACTATAAAGTTATTCCATTCAGCCTTAAGAATACTGGTGCCACATATCAGTGGCCTATGACATATATTTTTCATGACTATATGCATAATATCTTAGAGGATTACATTGATGACTTGTTGGAAAAGTTATTATTATTTTCTAAGCATGCAGAGGTCCTGAATAAGGTCTTTGATCACCTGATAGAGCATAATTTCAAGTTGAATTCTAATAAGTGTGTATTGGCATAACCTCAGGAAAGCTCTTAGGATTCATAATTTCAAAATGAGGCATTGAAGTTGACCTAGCAAAGGTCAAAGCTATTCTAGAAATGCACCCCCCACAAACATAAAAGAGTTAGGAAGCCTACAGAGCAAAGTAGCATCCATAAAGTGATTTATCACATAATTATTAGATAAATATTGAACCATGAATAGACTGCTACACAAGGGGGTCCCATTCAATTGGGATGAGGAATTTCGAGCATCCTTTTATGAAATTAATCAATACCTGGAAATTCTACCAATACTAGCTCCACCAAGGCCATACGAGCCTTTTATATTATATATATTAGAAACCGATTTTGCATTGAGAACCATGTTAGCCCAAAAGAATATGCAAAGCAAAGAACAAGCCAAATATTACATTAGTAGAACCTTGGTGAGCTATGAGCTCTGATATGCATATGTGGAAAATTTATGTTGTTCATGAGCCCAAGATATTTCTGATGATGTAGTATTTGCCTTGTCATAAGCACCCAAACTCAAAGAACCAGATAACAAAGCTGATATGACATTGTTATTCAATAGTTCGAAGTGTGAGCAAGGGGGTGGTGCAAGAATAGTGTTGTTCAAACCACAAGGAGCTCCAATGCCCATGTCATTCAAGTTAGACTTTACTTGAACTAACAACAATGCTGAATACAAAGCCCTAATTTTGGGTCTCCAAATAGTCGTCACCATGAAGATAAAAAGGTTAAATATCTTTGGCGATTGCCTTCTCATTGTAAACCAATTTAAGGGATTATTTCAATGCTGATGTCTAGTATTGAAAGATTACAAGGATCTTATTGAAATTTATCTAGATTCATTGGAATGGTATGACATCGAGGCAATACCTCATTCATCCAATAGATTTATAGACACAATGGCATCTTTGGG
Source organism: Wollemia nobilis (assembly GCA_028583015.1). NCBI lineage: Eukaryota > Viridiplantae > Streptophyta > Pinopsida > Araucariales > Araucariaceae > Wollemia > Wollemia nobilis. Next base: position 3,280,977 of record JAQPPZ010003192.1, on the reverse strand, counting down.
ATATCTAATCCTGTAGAATTCATCTCGCTGATTTCACTACCATCCATGTAAAAATGTTGTCACACTCTGCTATGCAGCACAAAGAATTGGATAAAAAGAGTCAATCAACATGATTCATGTAGAACCAAATCATGAATGGTTCTATAGAGCTAGAGACTTTCTCAAGAGAGCATCTTGGGGGTCTTTGATCTCGTAAGATCAGATAAGGAGTGGTATTACCATTAACCATAAGGTTATTTCCTAGTCTGCATTTGCCAATGTAGAACTGTAGGGGGACATGTTGTCTTATCATTCAAAATTGAAGCTTATCATAACTGGACATCATAGATATATGACTTCCTTGGTGTGATCCCTCAAGGATTTTCACATGCTATGAAGCACACATTTAAATAGAAAGTGACAAAGTATGTATTGTTAGCAGACATCCTATACCGTAGAAGCTACGATGGAGTTCTCCTTCATTGTCTTGAGCTCCAAGAGTCATCTTGGATAATTTCTCAAGCTCGTAATGGTACGTGTGGTGGCCATTTCAATGGCAAGGCTATCATCAAGCACATAATTCACATGGGTTATTATTGGACCACTATGGAGAAGGATTACAATGTGTATGTTAGGAAATACGTTAAATGTTAGCATCATGATAATCTTACGCACTTGCCATCACAAGCCTTACAGCCCATTCAAGTGGCTTGGCCATTTGCTCAGTGGGAATTTGATCTCATCGATAAGATATATCCTCCATCATCGAGCTGACATACTTTTATTATCATGGCCATTGAGTATTTTACTAAGTGGGTGTAAGCCATTACCTTAACAATGACAATTGGAGCACGTATTGTTGAGTTTATAGTCACCAATATCATAAGTCATTTTGGGATACCATCCAAGATATTTTTGAATAATGGAATGTCATTTAAGAACAAAACCATGAGAGCTTTAACATATAATTATAGAATCAAATATAGTTTTGCAACTCCATTTTATCCATAAGTAAATGGACAAGCTGAAGCTTCAAATAAGATAGTGGTCTCCATCTTGAAAAAAATAGTACAAGAGCACCACAAAGATTGTCACATCCAAATGCCTCTTTCTTTATGGGCTTATAGGACTAGTATTTAGAATCCCATTGGGGTAACTCTATTTTCACTGGTATATCATGCTGATTCCATTATGCCCTTAGAGTTTGAAATTCCAACGTTGAGTGTCGCATTGAAATATTTCATTTATGATGATACTGCATGACAAGCTCACCTAGATTAATTGATGCTACTTGATGAACACTGCATGGATTCCCTTGAGCACCTATACATTTATCAAGAGCACTTAAAATGATCTTACAATAGTAAATTCCATGCGAGAGACTTTGAGATTGGTGATCTTGTGCTAAAATAGAACCAACATAACTCAAATTTATAGTCGAAAATGCGAGACAAATTCACGGCTAACTAGTTAGGTCCTTATATGATCTCAGAGAATATTGGACCTGGGACATATCACTTGAGATTTCTTGAAGGATTTGAGGAGCCTGAACCTCTCAATATCCTTCATATTAAAGCATTTTATACCTAAATCATAAAAAAACTCCAAGGGTTTTCTCAAAAACGCTTGGTCAATCCGCAAAAGGCTCCAAGGGTTTTCTCATAACTACTTGGACAATCCCAAAAATGCTCCAAGGTTTTCTCAAAACCACTTGGTCAATCCTAAAAGGCTTCGAGGGTTTCTCAAAACCACTTGGTCAATCCCAAAAGTCTCCAAGGGTTTCTCAAAACTTCTTGGTCAACCCCAAAAGGCTCCAAGGGTTTTCTCAAAATCACTTGGTCAACCCAAAAGGCTTCAAGGGTTTTCTCAAAACTACTTGGTCAATCCTAAAAGGCTCCAAAGCCCCTTTGGTAATCCTAGTAAAAAGGATTCAAAGGTGTCTGTAAGCTCTTTGGTCAAACCAAATATTAAAATCCATAAACAAATTGGAAAAATATCAAAAATCAAAAACATTTTCATTTCATTTGCATCATTGAATTGCATCTTACATCATGCATCTCATTTTCCACATGCATTTTCACATTTACATTGCACTAGGCATATACATCCATCACGCTTGTATTAGAATGAATTATGTTTACAATATTACAAATGACACCACATTTGTGTTTCAATCATACATCTATGCACTATATTTTCATCCATTTGTCATCCTTGTGAGTAATTGTGTTTTTCAACACAATCTCATTTATGGCTATGAAGAATATACTAGGGTTTTTTGGTCATTCAACCATACCTAGAGGTCTTATCAAGAATTGATAGAAAGCTTGCTTTTATTTTGTAGTTGAGGCCTATTTAGTATAGCCCTTAGCATATCAGAATTCTATCACTAATCAATAAATTAAACAATACTAACAAGGACTAGGGGAAGATGAAAGCCACAAAGTAGGACCAGGTATCCTGAGGTGAAAAGAGTTATTCTCATTTATCCCCTTGTATGGACAATATGGAAAATGTTGGTAATCGACAAAATAATAAGTTTATTCCCTACCCAAAACCCCTTGCTTACGTTAAAATGAGCAATATCATAGAGTGATATCCTAGACCAATCCTCTAGATTGATACCCTAGATCGATATCATAGATCGACATCCCATTTTGATATCCCATATTGATATCATAAGATCAATATCCTAGATTGATATCCCAAAAATAGTTCCCCAAAGTAAAATCCCCAAAGGAAGTTTCTAAAGCAAATTATCAAATGTAAAATTCCAAAAATTCAAGTCAAATGAAGACAAAATTGTACAAAGAAAGTCAAATTAGTATCAAATCCCTTTCTCAAGAAAAATAAAGAAAAATAAAGCAAAGTACAAAATAAACAGTGATTCTTGTCACTATAGTACAAAATAAATAGTGATTTTTATCACTTTATATGAGCAAGTATCTCGAAAAATTGAAGAAAAGAAGGGAGTAAACTTGAATACTTGGAATTGCCAGCACTACTATACCTTACACATGATGATATGTCTAATATATTAGCACTTTGCATTTGTGCCAACTAATGTTTGAATGTGGAAGAGCTAGTATCAGGTGTCTTGTATCGCCTAGTGGTCTAGTCCAGCTAAAATCTAAATCTAGGATTGGATAAACATTTTTGGACCCCCAATATTAGAATTGGGCTAAAAAAATCCTACCTGACATAGGGGTATTCTTGTGCCTTATCTTAATACACTCATTTGCACACACAGGGATAATGAATAGTTAGGGCCTATCCTAGCAAAAGCCTTATGTTTCAGAAGTCTAGTATGGTTAGTATACAACTGTTGATCAGTCAAATAGGGTGTTTGTCTCATGGTAAACCTCAAAAATTCCCAAATAGCCACAACCAATTTTTAATGCAATCATCAAAACATCAATTTATTTTATGAGAGTTTATTTCTTAAAACTATTTGTAATATATGCTAGGAACTGGATGGATGCCAGAAATGATGTTTACATGGCCACTGAATATGTTATCCATATTCTTTTAATTTACAAAAGCTTATGAACATAAAATAATAACTAATTGCATCTCACATATGGGTGTACTATATTTCACAAAGAGATAAAGCAACTACAATCCATGATTGTTATACATTCTGTGGTGTCATCCATTAGATTGATTAAAACTCATATTGCATACATTATGTTTTAAAGTGATTAAAGCATACATGTCCATTTTGCATAACATATTATCAAAGAAAGAAAGAAATACATGCAGTACATACATGGCATAAATTATGTTATAAATGTACACAAGTAAAGAAAATATATACATGCGTGTAACATCAAAATATGGAATTCATAATGTTTCCATCATAACAACCTTTCTATTTTACACCAGGATATGCACATGATGTCTATCATGCTGAGGATACTTCAAATGAGAAACCTATAAACCCAACATATGACATCCACTTGATCCCTATGGCTCATAATCTTGAGGAGGGATCCCATATGTCACTAGAGGAAACCTTTGAATTGGATATCAATAATGATCTCACCAATCCAAGGAAGGTCAAATTCAGGGAGACTTTGACTCTTCATGAGCATGAAAACCTCATCCCTCTACTGAGAGAGAGACCTGATATTTTTTCTTCGACTTACAAAGATATGTCGAGTCTAGATCCAAAATTGGTTACTTATAATCTTTCACTAGATCTATCAAAGAAGCTAGTCAAGAAAAAACTCAGGAATATGCATCCAAAAGTAGCCTTAATGGTTATGGATGAGTTGCAAAAGTTTTTGGACATAGAGTTTGTCATCTCCATCGACTATCTAGAATGGTATCCAATATGGTACCTGTACGAAAACCTTATGGAAGGATCTATATTTGTACAGATTTTAGACACCTGAATAAGGCAACACCAAAGGATTCATTTCCATTTCCGAATATTGATGCTCTTGTAGATGCAACTATAGGTCATGAAATGCTCTCCTTAATGGATGGTTTTTTTGGTTACAAGAAGGATTAAGCTCGAAGACCAACATAAAACCATATTTATAATGCCATGGGGGACATTTTACTATAAAGTTATTCCATTCAGCCTTAAGAATACTGGTGCCACATATCAGTGGCCTATGACATATATTTTTCATGACTATATGCATAATATCTTAGAGGATTACATTGATGACTTGTTGGCAAAGTTATTATTTTCTAAGCATGCAGAGGTCCTGAATAAGGTCTTTGATCACCTGATAGAGCATAATTTCAAGTTGAATTCTAATAAGTGTGTATTGGCATAACCTCAGGAAAGCTCTTAGGATTCATAATTTCAAAATGAGGCATTGAAGTTGACCTAGCAAAGGTCAAATCTATTCTAGAAATGCATCCCCCACAAACATAAAAGAGTTAGGAAGCCTACAGAGCAAAGTAGCATCCATAAAGTGATTTATCACCTAATTATTAGATAAATATTGAACCATGAATCGACTGCTACACAAGGGGGTCCCATTCAATTGGGATGAGGAATTTCGAGCATCCTTTTATGAAATTAATCAATACCTAGAAATTCTACCAATACTAGCTCCACCAAGGCCATACGAGCCTTTTATATTATATATATCAAAAACCGATTTTGCATTGAGAACCATGTTAGCCCAAAAGAATATGCAAAGCAAATAACAAGCCAGATATTACATTAGTAGAACCTTGGTGAGCTATGAGCTCGGATATGCATATGTGGAAAATTTATGTTGTTCATGAGCCCAAGATATTTCTGATGATGTAGTATTTGCCTTGTCATAAGCACCCAAACTTGAAGAACCAGATAACAAAGCTGATATGACATTGTTATTCAATAGTTCAAAGTGTGAGCAAGGGGGTGGTGCAAGAATAGTGTTGTTCAAACCACAAGGAGCTCCAATGTCCATGTCATTCAAGTTAGACTTTACTTGAACTAACAACAATGCTTGAATACAAAGCCCTAATTTTGGGTCTCCAAATAGTCGTCACCATGAAGATAAAAAGGTTAAATATCTTTGGCGATTCCCTTCTCATTGTAAACCAATTTAAGGGATTATTTCAATGCCGATGTCTAGTATTGAAAGATTACAAGGATCTTATTGAAATTTATCTAGATTCATTGGAATGGTATGACATCGAGGCAATCCCTCATTCATCCAATAGATTTATAGACACAATGGCATCTTTGGGATATCTAATCCTGTAGAATTCATCTGCTGATTTCACTACATCCATGTAAAAATGTTGTCACACTCTGCTATGCAGCACAAAGAATTGGATAAAAAAGAGTCAATCAACATGATTCATGTAGAACCAAATCATGAATGGTTCTATAGAGCTAGAGACTTTCTCAAAGGAGCATCTTGGGGGTCTTTGATCTCGTAAGATCAGATAAGGAGTGGTATTACCATTAACCATAAGGTTATTTCCTAGTCTGCATTTGCCAATGTAGAACTGTAGGGGGACATGTTGTCTTATCATTCAAAATTGAAGCTTATCATAACTGGACATCATAGATATATGACTTCCTTAGATTTGGTGTGATCCCTCAAGGATTTTCACATGCTATGAAGCACACATTTAAATAGAAAGTGACAAAGTATGTCTTGTTAGCAGACATACTATACCGTAGAAGCTACAATGGAGTTATCCTTCATTGTCTTGAGCTCCAAGAGTCATCTTGGATAATTTCTCAAGCTCGCAATGGTACGTGTGGTGGCCATTTCAATGGCAAGGCTATCATCAAGCACATAATTCACATGGGTTATTATTGGACCACTATGGAGAAGGATTACAATGTGTATGTTAGGAAATACGTTAAATGTTAGCATCATGATAATCTTACGCACTTGCCATCACAAGCCTTACAGCCCATTCAAGTGGCTTGGCCATTTGCTCAGTGGAAATTTGATCTCATCAATAAGATATATCCTCCATCATCGGGCTGACGTACTTTTATTATCATGGCCATTGAGTATTTTACTAAGTGGGTGTAAGCCATTACCTTAACAATGACAATTGGAGCACGTATTGTTGAGTTTATAGTCACCAATATCATAAGTCATTTTGGGATACCATCCAAGATATTTTTGAATAATGGAATGTCATTTAAGAACAAAACCATGAGAGCTTTAACATATAATTATAGAATCAAATATATTTTTGCAACTCCATATTATCCATAAGTAAATGGACAAGCTGAAGCTTCAAATAAGATAGTGGTCTCCATCTTGTAAAAAATAGTACAAGAGCACCACAAAGATTGTCACATCCAGATGCCCCTTTCTTTATGGGATTATAGGACTAGTATTTAGACTCCCATTGGGGTAACTCTATTTTCACTGGTATATCATGCTGATGCCATTATGCCCTTAGAGTTTGAAATTCCAACGTTGAGTGTCGCATTGAAATATTTCATTTATGATGATACTGCATGACAAGCTCACCTAGATTAATTGATGCTACTTGATGAACACTGCATGGATTCCCTTGAGCACCTCTACATTTATCAAGAGCACTTAAAATGATCTTAAAATAGTAAATTCCATGCGAGAGACTTTGAGATTGGTGATCTTGTGCTAAAATAGAACCAACATAACTCAAATTTATCGTCAAAAATGCGAGACAAATTCACGGCTAACTAGTTAGGTCCTTATATGATCTCAGAGAATATTGGACCTGGGACATATCACTTGAGATTTATTTAAGGATTTGAGGAGCCTGAACCTCTCAATATCCTTCATATTAAAGCATTTTATACCTAAATCATAAAAAAACTCCAAGGGTTTTCTCAAAAACGCTTGGTCAATCCGCAAAAGGCTCCAAGGGTTTTATCATAACTACTTGGACAATCCCAAAAATGCTCCAAGGTTTTCTCAAAACCACTTGGTCAATCCTAAAAGGCTTCGAGGGTTTCTCAAAACCACTTGGTCAATCCCAAAAGGCTCCAAGGGTTTCTCAAAACTTCTTGGTCAACCCCAAAAGGCTCCAAGGGTTTTCTCAAAATCGCTTGGTCAACCCAAAAGGCTCCAAGGGTTTTCTCAAAACTACTTGGTCAATCCTAAAAGGCTCCAAAGCCCCTTTGGTAATCCTAATAAAAAGGCTTCAAAGGTGTCTGTAAGCTCTTTGGTCAAACCAAATATTAAAATCCATAAACAAATTGGAAAAATATCAAAAATCAAAAACATTTTCATTTCATTTGCATCATTGAATTGCATCTTACATCATGCATCTCATTTTCCACATGCATTTTCACATTTACATTGCACTAGGCATATACATCCATCACGCTTGTATTAGAATGAATTATGTTTACAATATTACAAATGACACCACGTTTGTGTTTCAATCATACATCTATGCACTATATTTTCATCCATTTGTCATCCTTGTGAGTAATTGTGTTTTTCAACACAATCTCATTTATGGCTATGAAGAATATACTAGGGTTTTTTGGTCATTCAACCATACCTAGAGGTCTTATCAAGAATTGATAGAAAGCTTGCTTTTATTTTGTAGTTGAGGCCTATTTAGTATAGCCCTTAGCATATCAGAATTCTATCACTAATCAATAAATTAAACAATACTAACAAGGACTAGGGGAAGATGAAATCCACGAAGTAGGACCAGGTATCCTGAGGTGAAAAGAGTTATTCTCATTTATCCCCTTGTATGGACGATATGGAAAATGTTGGTAATCGACAAAATAATAAGTTTATTCCCTACCCAAAACCCCTTGCTTACGTTAAAATGAGCAATATCATAGAGTGATATCCTAGACCAATCCTCTAGATTGATACCCTAGATCGATATCATAGATCGACATCCCATTTTGATATCCCATATTGATATCATAAGATCAATATCCTAGATTGATATCCCAAAAATAGTTCCCCAAAGTAAAATCCCCAAAGGAAGTTTCTAAAGCAAATTATCAAATGTAAAATTCCAAAAATTCAAGTCAAATGAAGACAAAATTGTACAAAGAAAGTCAAATTAGTATCAAATCCCTTTCTCAAGAAAAATAAATAAAAATAAAGGAAAGTACAAAATAAACAGTGATTCTTGTCACTATAGTACAAAATAAATAGTGATTTTTATCACTTTATATGAGCAAGTATCTCGAAAAATTGAAGAAAAGAAGGGAGTAAACTTGAATCCTTGGAATTTCCAGCACTACTGTACCTTACACATGATGATATGTCTGATATATTAGCACTTTGCATTTGTGCCAACTAATGTTTGAATGTGGAAGAGCTAGTATCAGGTGTCTTGTATCGCCTAGTGGTCTAGTCCAGCTAAAATCTAAATCTAGGATTGGATAAACATTTTTGGACCCCCAATATTAGAATTGGGCTAAAAAAATCCTACCTGACATAGGGGTATTCTTGTGCCTTATATTAATACACTCATTTGCACACACAGGGATAATGAATAGTTAGGGCCTATCCTAGCAAAAGCCTTATGTTTCAAAAGTCTAGTATGGTTAGTATACAACTGTTGATCAGTCAAATAGGGTGTTTGTATCATGGTAAACCTCAAAAATTCCCAAATAGCAACAACCAATTTTTAATGCAATCATCAAAACATCAATTTATTTTATGAGAGTTTATTTCTTAAAACTATTTGTAATATATGCTAGAAATCGGATGGATGCCAGAAATGATGTTTATATGGCCACTGAATATGTTATCCATATTATTTTAATTTACAAAAGCTTATGAACATAAAATAATAACTAATTGCATCTTACATATGGGTGTACTATATTTCACAAAGAGATAAAGCAACTACAATACATGATTTTTATACATTCTGTGGTGTCATCCATTAGATTGATTAAAACTCATATTGCATACATTATGTTTTAAAGTGATTAAAGCATACATGTCCATTTTGCATAACATATTATCAAAGAAAGAAAGAAATACATGCAGTACATACATGGCATAAATTATGTTATAAATGTACACAAGTAAAGAAAATATATACATGCGTGTAACATCAAAATATGGAATTCATAATGCATCCATCATAAGTATTACATCTGCATACATAACTCATAACGGCTAATCATCTATCACATAGCTATCTAGTGCATGTCATCCATACATCACATCATATATCATCAAATAAATAACACATTGCATCCATATGCATAACATAAAACTTAAAATAATAAAAATAAAGTACACATGTAATGAGATGAAATGTCATATCATATAAATATATGTGTCAATAAGTATATTGGGGTACATTAAAATTCCCGCAGGCTACATATGTGTAGGTCCTCGATATTACACTAAAAAATGTTACAAAAAGCATCTCTGAAGATCTATACTAAATATGTCCTACGTCCCTAGCCTTTGAGGCACCTCTATCACCTCCACCATCCCTTTGGGTATTCTATGATATGGCACCATGAGTACTCGAAGACCTATGAGTCATCTCAGCCATGTGCATCATATGGCTCAATCTACTAGATGACTGCCCTGTCTCCCTGGTCCTAGACCTAGTCTTATGGGTGCTTGTAGTGTGGGTATCCTATGGAACCTCCCCACCTAGCAGCCTAATATGAACCTATAGCTGGTCGATGCGAGCTACTCTTATTGTATGCTTGACATTACCTTCCTCCATGAGGGTATTTAGATGCCTGATCTCTACCATGGGATCATGACCTCCTGGTAACAAAGTAGATGGTACTATCAAAGGTGGCATGATAACCTATGAGGATGATGGATATTCCCTTGTCACCCTAAGCAAGTCCCTCTTAGTAGTCATGGCACTCAGCTATACCTATGCCAGATCTTGCTTGCTAATAAGCTGTGTGATATGAGTGTCTGTAATGGTAACCTATGCTTGGAGAGCTTCCCTCTCCTCATTGTATCCATGCCACTGCCTCTACCCATGAGATAGCTTCACCTCTAGAGTGGTGATATAGATATCTTTATGAAGTAGCTGGGTGCAGAGTCTCTCCACCTGGATCTGTAGATCAGCAATTTGTGCTCATAGCTGCCCAATCTCATTTTTTGGAGTGGCCTCACCCTCCTCGAAGGCCTCCTCCTCTACCTCTACCTATGGGACCTCCTCTACTATACACCATGTGCCATCTATCCTCTAGCAGGTCCTGCACCCATGAGTATCCACCTCTACACCCTCTACGCCCTCGACTAAAAATCCCTCATCTGGAAAACCTAGAGGACCCTCATCATGCCATTGGAAGTCATCCCACCAACCATCATAATCTAGAGTAGTTCCAATGTCTTCTAACCCTAAATCCTAGAAGTCGTCGTCATCCTCCCTCAATGGAGTGACTTGAGGCTAGGTGTCTATAGATGGTTGGTATATCTAGGATATCCTATCAAATCCCAAAATGCCATAGGATGTGAGAGAAGTAGTGATACTCATGCAAATTAGCCTTATAGTCGATGATCCATCTGTCTTTGTGCACCCAGCGTAGGTATTTGTTTGCCTTAGTCTAGGTCAAACAGTATATGTATGGTCGTAACTCGATGTCATCAAGGCATAGCTATGCAAAGTGATTGATGTAATAATCTAGGTTTCATAAATGAGACCTAATATTGAAGCCGTCCTACTCCTAGGGCTAGTAGGCAGCATAGCATTATCGATCATCAGCAATAGTAGCAATCGATAGGGGTAGGTTGATGAGGTGCTCTATACGGATATACTACCAACCCTATATCTATAGAAGGAATTTGTAGCCAATACCCACTCTACTATGATGGGTAATCTAGAATAGCTTGTGATAAAGCTACACTAAGAGAGCGTTCCCTAGGACAAGATGAGTGGCCGTGTGGTCGAGCTAACCATGATCTCTCTAGTTCGAGCTAGGAGGTTACAAGGGAACCTCGCTCTTAAAGAATATAGGAGGGTGATATGAATGATGAAATGCATGAATACTACCTTCCTCTAAGAGAAGAACCCAGCCTGGTACCACTCCTAAACATGGACACCTCCATGGTCAATGCGGCCCTGTGTCTCCATGCTCCACTGCTCGAAGATAGAATCAAATACAACCTTCCTCACTGTGGTCAGAGAGGAGGTGATGGGCTCACCATTAATGGGTAGTCAGAAGATGTGGTATACTTCCTCTAGGGTGATAGTCATTTCACCCATAGATAAGTGAAATGTATTGGTCCTTGCATTCCAGCGACGGGTCAATGTAGTGAGATATGCATGATCTACTTGGATAGTGGAAAGGGCAAGGATGAAGCCAAATCCTATAGCAAAAAACCAAGCCCTCTCTACACCAATTAGTGTGTGGCATAGGTTGTGAAGGATATCGGTCTCCCTTGCTCTTTTAGTTAGGGACTGAATAAAAGCAATCAAGTAAAAAAAAAAAAAAATTAAAATCACTAAAAAATGACAAACAAATCATAAAATATCCTAAAAACACAAAAACATGCAAAATATGATCAAAATTTTCAAAAAAATTAAAAGAGTGCTTCAAATCAACAATAAATGGCATTTAGTGCCCAGAAAAATTAAAAAAACCAAAAAAATGAAAAAATCTGACAAATTTTAAGAAATTTGGGTGTCACAGGTCAGAACTGTAGTCGGCCCAACGGTTAGAAATTTGATCGTTGGGATTTAAATCCTATTGTGGCTGATATCCATGGCCCCAAATATACCAATTTGGACCCGTAGCTACCACTCATGGCTAGGGAGCGAGACCCATTTCGAGCCCGCACTTCCCAGAAAACCCCCATAAAAAAAAACTAACCCACCCTCTAATCTAACCTATGCTAAACCTAGATAGGGTGAGGTTCGTTATCGGTATTTTAATGAGGTTAATATACCAATTTTTTAATGTGGTTAATTTTAATCTAGTAATGTACAAGTGAGGTCTCAATTTTTGAGTTACCTTGGAGGCACTAGATCCTCCGTTGGTAGACACCTCTGGCTGGTCGCCATAAGTGTGGAATGTGTGGAATAAGGTAAGGTTTTTAGCAGCATTCCAAATTAAATTTTGTTAATTACCTCTCATAGCTCTCATATTAACTTTTACTATCAGGTAAATAATGAATCTTTCACCAGCAAATCCTTATTTAAACTTTTTGAATTCAGTTCGACCCGCAGGTAACACCTGTGGTCCCCAAATTAGGTTTTTGTGACCATGACTATTAGCCATAGTCAAGAAATTCACCCATAGTTGATAGGTGTGATCAACAACCTACATTAAATGCTCCAAATTCCCATCATGGAGAGACTTAAAAGGTCAAAATAAAATTGTGCATCAGACCAGAATTGCACCAAAAAAGATAAAATATTCAAAATAAGCCAAACAAAGTACAATGACATTGGAAAATGTCATCATAATGTAGAAGCAAAATAACTGGCTGAGATTATAAATTACATTCAATCGAGGTCATCGCTATGAAAATTATTTCATGGAGCACCACACCTCCTAGCCAATGAAATAAATTTAATTCAAAATTAACAAAAAAATTCAAATAAATCAAAAGTTAAATGTGCCTCGTATTCAGTCATTTACCCTATACACTTGGCAGTTGTAGTGACTTGTGATCCATGTAATCCAGAAAGATGAGTAAATTACCATAAGGATATTTGAGGTAAATTCATCATTGTAGAATTGTTATGCTTCATTTCAATCCCTAAGAAGGCCTTCACAGCCATACTGCTCTAGGGGAACGAAGTACTCATCACATTTCTCCTATGATATTTTCAGCATATCATCGACAAATATGATTCAACACAAGACTAATCGAGATTTATTTCATTTCTATTCCCTAAGAAGACCTTCGTGGCTAGACCATTCCATGGAATAGAAATAGGCAATTACTATTAACAGTTGTAATGATAGTTGATTAGGCCTTGCCAAGTATTCAAATGCTAAATCTTAGTTTGTTCAAGATCATTCATAGTGGTCAAGTGATCTCGTCACTTCATTTCATTGTCATTATGTTTATTGAATTGTTGCTTGAGGGGGTAGTCATAATATTAAATCATAATAAAAATCAACAGAAGATACCTTGATCATAGATCCATTGATCTTGTCAAAATTACGTCCGTCTTATGAATCATTTCCAAAGACTATCATAAGCTTACCCTTCTATTGGGGAAATAGCATATATGATAATTTGTTTGTAACACTCTTCCTTTCGGATTGGTAGGTGCAAAATCCTACTTGTAATTGATGCTATCAGAATGTCTGATGACAAGTGCAAACTTTGTAAAAATTAAGCCTTCCAATTGGAAGCAATGATTCTAATATGCGCATTCTTTTGCTAGACCTAGGGTATCTAATGTTGATCAGACTAATGATCATCATGCAACCTATGGCATCATTTTAGGAGGTCTAGTTTTTCTCAGTGTTGTTCAAGATCATAATGCATCTCAAAAGGGGCATTTGTAGACACCTAAAATATGTCATGCCGAGGTGACTACCCATATGGAACATGCTAGAAGACCATATGGAAGACCTTTGGATAGGTCCAAGGTATAGCAGTGGTGTTTACTACTCATTTGGGAATTTTTTCCTAGTCAGTTATATCTGCTACTAAAACCCGTGGTTAGTACTTTTGACTACGCCTATCAATCATAGTTAGGACTCAAAGAAAATTGGCCTCCATCTGATCCAAAGTTGGTTGCAATAGCCAATTGATTACATATTGGAGTGGTTTGAGTGAGGAAGGTTATGGATCCTTCCATCCAGCAATCTCAATTGCCCAATATTGATCTTAGATTCATGAGGAAGCTACTCCTAGCCCCTTGGAAATTGATATATAATCCCCTTCTAAATTGGGAAAAAGAGAGAGAGAAATAGAATTAATTGAGTAGTGAATACTTGTCGAATTGCATACTCACTAACATGAATTGATAGGAACCTTTTTGCTATCCAATTGGAGATCACATTGCCATGGAGATCCTACGAGAATAGGAGATCCAAGAAATGCTAAACTGTGCAATCCGTGCACTCACCGAGCAATTAAACTGCCAAATATATCAAAGGATACAAATGCGACCCTTAACCATCAATTTTACAAAGATAATCAGAGAATTGACCCTAATTTGGAGGGTAAAATTATTACAGTCTCTGTTGTGGCTGTCAACCATGAGGAGTAGTGCCCACCACGTGAATGACCTATAGTTAGCAGGTGACATTTTATATCTTTGTTCTTAGTTTTGTAATCTATTTAGTTAGGTTATATTAATCCTTTTGTAGGTTTAAATCAGTATTCTAGAGATATTTGACTAACATATTAGGTGTTAATTGCAATTTCCATTCATTGTTGTAGTGTAAGCATAATGAATCTTTTCATGCTTCCATGTCTTCAATTGGTTAATTAGGAGCTTAGATAGATTCATCTTAGTTTCTTTTATATTTCTAATGGCAGATTATCTTGTTTTAGATCAATTTACATGTACTTAATTACTTTATTGATTTCTTGATTATCATGTTATCTTTCATACAAACACCCTTTTAAAGCCTCATCAAGAGAGGTATCCTTTGATTTTAATATTTCTTTTTGTTTATTGCATGCAGGACTAATAGGGTTTTGGGATGCAAGGCAACAAATACCTCTAATCATAGATAAGAGGGTCATCGAAACCCTAGAGAAATTTGTGTCATCCTGAGAGGCATTTTTATTGCATCTACCCTTGAGAGGGATTTTAAAACTCTATTGTAATTGATGTATCAAATGGGTATCCCTAAGAGGGATAAATATGTATCTTGGATTCATTGAGATTAGTAAAGAGATTCCTTGTATTTGTTTTATTCCTTGTTGTCAACTTATATCTTCCCATTTATGCTTATTTCGTCAATTGAAATAGATAATCTCGATAGCAATAACCTTTTTGGTGGTTACACATGAACAATAAGATCTCAATAAACAATAGGGTGTAAACCAAAATCAAGGTGATGGGTTTAATCAAAGTAGCCATCTAAATATCAAAATCTAGGATACAATTCTAATAAAGCAAACAAGGAGAATATCTTTATATTCAACCCAAATGGTAGCTAATCCGAAACCAAAATCCTAGATCTAGTGCTTCTAAAAATACCCCTCAACTTAAACAAGTTTGTCCAACCTAGGACGAAAGGATAATATCTTTATATTCAACCAATGTGGATAATTATGCCAATATTTTAGAGGTGAAAAAAGAAACAATTGCATCATTATCATAATAGATTGTTGATATTAATAGGTCATATCAACAAAAAGAAGCTATCTTCTAAATAGGAAAATAAAAATAAATATAAAGGGAAATAACCTATCTAGGCAATGGTCAATCCATCCATAATTTAGAATATTCAAAACCCTCCTTTGGTTATTTAGGATCTACTATAAATATAGAAACATCAAAAAATGCTAAAAATATTCATCATCAAGCCTCAACCTAGTCCACAAAACTTTTTGTTACTCAATATGTTGAAAAGGACATATTTTCCACTTAAAGTGGTGATATCAACACCTATGACAAAAAAGTGTCATGATGTTACTACTATGGTACCTAAGAATAGGTATATGGAGATATGATATTATATTGTATATGAGTATTATGGATAGTTGGCATGGGCCACACATAACCTAGGGTTGATTATATTATTATATTATATTATAATAATAAGTGGGATGAGGGTTTATAATATGGGTATATAAAGAAGGAATATTGTCATTATAATCATCATGGAGATCATCATTCATATGTAGAATTGCATATAATTACCTTTTTCCACAAAGTGGATTATGGGACTTTACCCTCTCTAAGTGGCACTCTTATCTTGGGATGTCTTATGTATTTTTTTTTAAGGAGTACTATTGATCTTTCCCTACCCTAATGGCATTATATATCCTTGCTTCATTATATGGACTATTATTATAGATAATTTTTTTTTTATGATTGATTTTATATTTATGCATATTAGTGAATGAATTATATTAACGAGAATAAATTTTAATAACAAGTGGTATCAAATCAACGATTCTAGTAATGTGAGGATGGTGTTTTTTATGAATTGGAGAATTAGGACATATTTTTGTAGAAAATATCTATTTTTCAAGAGCCATATATTTACAAGAAGATCAATTTAGATGATTATTTCACAATTTTATTTGGCATTTGAAGAGCTTTAAAATGATTAGGTGTATAAAATAATCCAAGAAGTATTGAGGGATAAATTACCTTGTGAATTTGGCCATCTTGAACAAGGGTAATGTTAGGAAAATATTTTCTAGAAAAATATCTCATTTTGTGGGATCCATAACATGGTAAATATTCAATTGATTATTATTATTATTATTCTATTATTTGTATAATTCAAATAGCATTAAAAATAGTGTTCACATAAAGGAATCCAAGCAATACTAAGGGAGACACAACCCTATGAAGTTAGCCATTTGGAAAAAGGGTGGTGATGAATTTTCATGTCATAGAAAAATAAAATAGTAGATGTCTATCAACCAGGGTAAGCAAATTAGTTGTAGCTTAATTTATTTTTAAGAAAACATATAGAGTTAATTTTTTATAAAAAATGAATAGAGAAGATTTTAAAATACAATATTTAAAAAAAAAACTAGTTTATCAAAACCCTAGTTTCTTTGGGAATTGTTTTTTGAATTGAGGTTATGGAGCTGTCTATGTTTACCATAAATAATTATTTTTATGTTTGATAATGGTGAATGAAGTTTAGATATCTAAATATGGATGTTTTATTGACAAGCCTACCTTAACTTATTTTTTGTGGGCATGTTTTGTTAAGGAAAATAATTATAATTACATTTGGGGTGAAATGGAGCATGCATTCTTGAGTATATGGGAACCTATTCAAGTTATAAATAAAGTTATATATTTGTATGATAGAGATTAAGTGAAATAATAATAATATAGATAGATTTATGGGTATCATAAAAGACCTTGAAAAGAAACTACAAGGGATTAAAAATAAGAGAAATTAAATAAAGAGAGGGAAAATTTCAAGAAATATAATGAAGACTATGATGAAGAAATAAAATTACTCAAAAAGGAGAAAGAGGAAAATGATATGGAATATAGTGAGAAGAATGGAGAAGTCACATGTTTGGAATTTTAAAAGTAAGAGAAGAATCTAAATTCATCTAAAAGTTATATTTTTTAGGTTCATGGATGCATTCAAAAGAAAAAGGTTATTATTTCAATCAACCATTGTAGTAGATATAATTGTTTAATAGTGCTTTGGCTAAGAGGTTGTAGGTTCAAGAAACATAAATTAAGGACATACAACTTGAGGGTGAGAATATTAATATTTTTTAATATTTGAAGATCACCATGGATAAATGTGTTTGTATTCAAAATTTCATATTATTAATATGGATTATGTGGATATTATTCTTGGTTATCCTTGGTTGGATTCATTGGATATTATTAATAATAATGTGCAAAACAAGTTTATGAAGTTATGGTATAGGAAAAATATTTTAACATTGTAGGATATTTCTCAACTTAAGGAGCAAGGACCCAAGGAGAAGCAATAATAATTTATGGTAAAGGAACAATTTAATGAACCAATAGAAGAATTAAAACTTGAATCTACACTAGCAACGATAAAAAATTCCATGGAAGAAGCACACAAGTACACTCCAAAATAAGGGCATAGAAGAGAAGAGAATGAGAAAGAATTTAAATAGATAAACAAAATAATGTAGAATCAAAGGAAATAGAAAGTTGGGTTAAGGTTGTAACATATCACCACCCATACAACCCTGAGTAATAACAATCTTCGATTCATGGCTTAGGGTATCAATATTTTTATGGATCTACATGGAGTTAGAAAGGCATAAAGTATGGCAGTGTTTGATAGAAAAATCATAGCGATTCTAGATTTCAAAGGAGTATAACATCATTAGGGAATAATGGGACCAATTATTTAAAATATTATAGTAGATTCGTAGATGCACGCAACTAAAAAAGTAGTTATAGATATTCAAGTGACACAATGGTAGCTTTGAATCATTAAAGATCACTACTAATCAAGATTTCACTTGGATGGATGGATGATCAAGATTGGTACTAGTTGTCAACATTGCTTAGAAGATCATATTATTTAGTTTCTTCTCATGTTTCAAGGATAAAAATTGTAAGGGTGGAATGCTATGGTACCTAGGAATAGGTATATGAAGACGTGATATTGTATTATATTGCAATAGTCCAAATATAGCCATGTTGCTTGATTATTTTTATCTTGAGACATAGATTTAGTTAGATTGCCCTTGAGAAATCGGTTAAGGTTATTATTGATTCTGTCTATAAATATAAATATTCTTTTATTAGTTTAGATCATCGAAGAATTTGGATTTAAGTTACCTTAGTGCACATAAGATACTTGACCCACTCTAAGTGGTTATGAGACTTTGCCCTCTTAGAGGGGTTTTGAATTTGCTATTGCATTAATTTATTTCTATATTTGATATTTTTGAATATGAATTATTTTTTTTTATATATTGTTAATAATAATTTAATATTGAATTATTGTTGTAAATATTAAATATTTATGAAATATCATAAAAAGTGGTAGCAAATTATGATTATGGAATTATAGACACTAAAATCTGGTCAATCTGATTAGGCAATCAAAAGCACTGGATAATTGACACCATACGACCCCCTTGGGCAACCCTTAGAGGTTTACTAGTGGTCCTAACCACTCTTGGGAGGCCCTACCCCACTTTTGGGAGATTTTGGGCCACATAAGCATTACCATACCACCCTAGGATGGTCATAGTTTGTGGCCATCCTATGCCAAGATGGTCACAAACTGGTCATCCTAGGGTGGGACAAACACAAAATTTAACTTCCAAAAAGTCAAATCTAGACAAATGACACTCAAAAATTGCCATTTATCCCACCTATATTACCATGCAAGGTCTGAGGGCACAAAATTCCATGACATGCTACATGTAAGAGGTCAAATAGGGAGATTCTCTTCCCCCTCCAATGCATGCCACCTTGTTGGCCAAATGGCACCTCTTACCTTGCATGCCCTCGCATGCCTTTTTTCCCAAAGGCATCCTTTGGCTATAAAGTGAATCAATTTTCCACACAAGAAATAGAGAGAAGTTTTGGAGACATAACAACGAAGTGCTACCAATATTTCCCCTCACCCTTTCGTGCCATTTTCCCTCAAAATATCTAACCAGCGAAAGAGGTTTACGAGTGAACTAGGAGGCACATTATGCTTACAAAAATGAACCATATGAGTGATTTGTACCACCAAATTTTATCAAAACACTATTTATAATGTCCCTAACCAATTTAAAGAGGAATTGGTGATAAAATAAGTGAAAAAATGGTGGCCATCCCACCCTAGTATGGTCCATAGTCTATGATAGTCCCAACCATCCCGCCCCAATACGGTGGTTTATATGTGCATTATTTCTTTAATTTTATTTTTTATTTATATTATATATTATCATATGATGCTACTATCCAATTTCATGCATTTTGGAGCTATATTGATTGAGATATCATATTTTTAGTGTTTTGCAGGGTCTTATGCATCTACGAAGGTCAACTGGAGAAGCACATAAACTTGTTATTAATTTTGCAAATATTACCACATGGGTTGTTTTTAAATGTCATTTTATGTATTATTTCCAAGTTTCATGTGTTTTGGATATGTTTAGGGGTAGAAATTTCTTGCTTTGGGTTTTGTAGGTTGGAAACATGCACTACGAATGCGACACACCATCGGACACAATTTTGGTTATTTTTTTGGTTATATCTTCCCAAAACCATATATTTTACATCCCTATAATATTTTAAGTCATTTTTATTTAATTTTTTATAATATCCATGCATATTCTCATTGCTAGTATTTTAGTGCCTGTGGGGATTGCATGTTTTTTCATCATACACACTTGCTATTTGAATTTTTTGATTTCTTTGTGTGCAGGTGCATGTTTCTATAGTGAATTAGGAAGGAAAAACAATACCTCAAGATCAAATATACAAGTGGAAGTAGCATTAGCCTACCCACCTCGATTATGGGTATGAGGAAATACATTGGAAGTGCACCGAATTACTTGAAGGATTTGATCCTTGGGAACCTAAAATTTGTAAAAATTGTATCATATTTGAGCCCTCAAGGGGAATTATATGTAACCTTGGATTTTATCCACAAAATTAATAATAAATATACTTGCTTTACTTCATTTATTGCTATTTGGTATTTCTTCCATTTTTACTTGCATGCTTTCGATTTGATGCTCATGAGACATAGGAGATAGATGCATATTGTTAATTTTCATTAGGTGCACCATTTTTACCCTAATTTAGTGGTGATAATTATGGTACCCTATCCCTATTGAATTTCTGAATGTTTAACCTTAGTTTCTGCTTGGTTTCTATTGTAGGTGCTGGCCATCCTAGCCTGAAACGACTTTTGGACTGCTCCTTGGCTCACTATGGGATGGCCACAAAACCATCCCATCCTGGTATGGCCATAAAAATGGTAGCCATACCACCTCAAAATGGCCACAAAATAGAGCCTTTTCTACTCAGATTCTAGAAATAGCAGGTTCTTCGGGTGATAAGGTAGGTACCTAAACTTTTGGTTTTATATTACACAGTCAAAGATTGCTAAAAATTGGTTTTTCTTGCATGATTTGTTTGATATAAAGGTAGAAATATAGTTTTATTTTCTTATAAATGAATAATAGCAAAGAAAAAAGAATAAAAATAAAAAATAAATTAAGTTATGATGCCCTTATATGGTTTTCTTGCATGTGGCCTATCTAATGAGTAGGACATCATTTAGGGTTTGCATCTTGTAGGTTACTTTTTCTCTAGATTTTTATGAAAGTAAAACATCCTCCTTCTTTAATTTAGTTAAATTTCATTGAGTGCTTCATTTTTTACTTTATTTAAGTTTAAAAATAACCATACACACTTGCACGTATTACAATAACATTGGTAAGGTTAAATTTCATCACCAAATCCCAATTAAGACAGGTGACATTGGATTTTACTTCCTTCCACCAGCTTGCCCCATTGATACCTTAGATAGGATAGGGCACTCTATCAATATGTAATAGGTCACTAGTGTTGAAACTCCCTCCTACTATTGGAATCACTTGTCTATTTAGAAAGGAAGAGCTAGGCGAACCCCCAACTCAATGTGGGTTTTAAGTGGTGTACCCTAGACTCTTTTGAGAACATCATGTTTGGCACTAGTGTTCCTAGTCACCACTTTGGTTGAGTTACCTCATTCTAATTCCAAATCATGAACAAGAAAGCAAAAGCAACAACAAATATAAACACACCAAACAACTTAGGTATTCACATATAAGACTTAAAGGAGATAATCACATTGTTTTTTGGTGTGCTTCTTTGATTATTTGATTATGTGTTTCTAATATTTAAAAGAGATAATCATATACGTCTAATCATTTAAAGAGATAATCATATACATCTAATACTTTAAAGAGATAATCATGTTGTCTACTTTGTGTGTTTCTTTATTGTTTGGGTAATAAACCTAGGATTGAAGAACACAAGCTTATACTGAGAGGGGGGGTGAACAGTATAAGACCACTTTTTACTTTTATTTTCAATACAATATTATGTAGTGTATAGATAGCAGTATCAATATTAGTAATCAAAGAAATGCACAAAACACCATCCACAAAAGTGACATAACAATTTACATGGTTCACCCAATGAGGGCTACTCCACAAAGAAAATATTTTGCTAAAACATTCTCAATAAATCTCTTGGGAGTCCTTCCCAATTATAATGTTTATGGAAATTTTTCCAAAGGATATGTTGATCCCCTAAATCTCAAGTCCGTGGATCTCTTCCATAGGATAACTCTTTTCTCTTCTGCTCTAGCTAGTAATCTTCTAGAAGACTCTATCTCTCTGCTGCACTGATTGGTGGATATCTCCCCACTTGAAGACTCCTCACTTAGATCTGTATTCAATTGTCCTGGTTGCTGGATCTCTATCCACTAAGACTCTATCCTCTATACTTTGTCACCTCCAAAGCTCTGTCAATATGTTCACTCAGAACCTCCTCAAATATTCTCAATAGGATCACTCAGAACCTACTCAAATTTGCTCAATAGGCTCACTTAGAACCTAATCAAATCTTCTCAATAGGATCACTTAGAACCTACTCGAATCTGCTCAAAAATCTCACACAAAACTTGTCCCAATATGCTCAATAAGTCCTCTCTAGGACTTGCTCAAATTCACATAGCAAGCTTTCACAAAAGCTTACACAAAAACAGTCCACAAGCCTTCTCAAAGACTTACCGCAAATAAACTCAACAAAATCTCAACTCAATATTGTAGAAGCATAAAGATAATTTTTAGATACTCAATATGTTTTATACTCAAATCCCAAACTCAACTCAAAGTAATCTCAACTCATATCAATATTATAGAGGCACAAAGAGAATTGTTAGAGACTCAATATGTTCTATACTCAAATCCCAATCTTAACTCAAAGAAATATCAACTCATCTCAATATTAACTCAATCTTATAGAAGCATAAAGAGAATTTTTAGAGACTTAATATGTTCTATTATCAAGGCTCAATCTCAACTCAATCAGAATATAGAATAGTTTTTTTTATAGAACTTGAACAACCACTTCATGCAACCACTTGAATAGGCTCAATCAACTCTACTCAACTAATCACTTCAAGAAACAACTCTTTCTCACAAACCCTAGTCCAAGCATGAATCAACTAACTCAAAATGTTTCCAACAATTCTCAACAACAAATCTTACATAAAAATGATACTTGTGTTATTTTCTAACTCAAGTTCAAGTTCTTTACATCACCCATTGGTTTCAACAACAATGCTAATAAGACAAGGTTTTAATCACAATTCTAAATTCAAAAAACCTTGAAGCATAAACTCAAAGTACTTCACTCAACCAGTGGTCTAAACAACAATGCTTATCAAAACAACTTTAATCACAACTCACAATCCAAAAAACCTTGAAGCATTAACTCAACCACTTTTGAAAAGGAAACCCTAATCAAATCCTTTTCACTCCAAACTTAATTTTCAAAAATCAACCACCCAAATAAAATCAATGGAGAATATTACTCATACCTTTTTGATGCCTTATGAGTTGTCCACTAAATCTGTCACACTCAACACACTTTCTTTTTCAACTCTTAACAAGGGTTAGATATCTTGAGTAATAACACAACAATAACATCCAAATAACACCTTATTACTCCTACTTTATTTTAACATCCACCAAAGTTCTTTTTAAAATAAAATTCTTACTCAAAATAACTTTCACTAAAAATAACTTTATCAAAAACCCTTATTACTCCTAACAATTTCAAAAATCATAATTAAATATAATTCACAACTCAAACATCCACCATGACCTTATTTCCTAATGTTACTCAAAAAATCAACAAACAAAGCACCTTTACCCCTTATCACTCCACCTTAGGTAATTCAAACAAAAGATTAATAAAAACATTAATACTTGCCTCGAAGGGAATCGAACCCTCATCTTGCACCAACGTGAACACCCTAGCCATGATGAAGCTATCACACGAGATACGGGCTCTTTGGTGAAAATAAGCACCACTCACTTCTTATCCTTTAGCCTCTTCCGCCAAGCAAACATTATGCGCCTTGGGTGCCTCAACATAACAAATCCATAAACGATGCTTGCAGGAATCGAACACACAACCTCCTTGTCACCAAAACCTTTGCACAATCCACACTACCACTAGGCCACACTTCCTAATGCATTTTGGGAAGTGGTCGTTGTCTCCCTTTAATATTCATTGCATCACTTAAATGAAAAACACAAGCTCTTTCTCTTCGTAAATACCAAGCGCAAATATCAATGAACAAGGATGAGTGAATTAAAAAATTCAATGGCATATTTATATGCCTTCCATGTGCTTTGGAAAATTTGGCCTTTTTGAAACTTCCTTCATGACGTCGACGGATAAAATTTTAATTTTAATTTTAAAATTAAAATTTAAATTTTAAATAAATTAAAATTTAAACTAAATCTTTAAAATTAAATATCTCCATCATCGGGCACATTTTTCGATGAAACAAAAAGCCAACTTGGGTTTTAAGAAAAACCCATTTCAAATTTACCATCCATGGTTTTAAATAAAAACCTTTTGCAAAGCTTCCCTTGAATATCCTTTTGGAACCAAATGCTATGCATCCCTTCTTGAACCTTTGATAAAAAATATTTGCTTCTCATGAAGCTCTTTGTGAAACACAAACATAGTGCTTACTTACATAGATCCTTTTGACATCAATGACAACTCTTAGCTTAGGGACTCAAAATGTCTAGCAATATCTCCCTTTGTCATTGATGGTAACCCATATCCTTTTACTGAAATCTAACCTTCTTTTTGGCTCCCCCTAGCTCAAAGCTTTCTCAAATATCTAATATCTCCCCATATAAAAAACTCTCCTCAATATACATAAATATCTCCCCATTTTTCATCAATGGTAAAGGGTCACATTTGGATCTTGGGGCTAAGAATGAGTCTCTTAGCTTAGCCCCTCCCCCACCTCCACAGGAGGTGGTAAATTCTGGGGTGGGAGTATTTCTACTCCCCGAAAGCATTGATCTTTACATTTACCTTTATCTCTTACTTTATGAGTTTTTTGAATCCTATCACTATTTCTTACCAAGTCATCATAACTTTTGTTCCTGTTCTTGTTCTTTTTCTCATCCATATTCCTATTTCTGTTCTTGTTCTTGTTCTCATCCATGTTACTATTCCTATTCATGCCCGCTTCTGGAATATTTGCTCTACACCATATTACTGTGTGACCATCATTATTTCACTTATAACACTTAATTTTATTATTCCTTGGAAGTGCAAATATCTTAGGATATCTCCTAGTGAAGCCATATCCTCTTCTGTCATAAACCTTGCAATTCATTTCCTTGTGACCAAACTCATTGCATGACTAGCAATACCCATGGAAAATTTGTCCTTTACCATATTTCTATATTTTGTATGACCCTCTTTTTATCTTGATAATTTTGTCTACACTCTTTGCACTGTTCACATATTTGTACAACTTTTTCTTGGAAACCTCTAAATCTTCCTTTATTAGTGCCACTTCTTGTGTTAAGTTTTCACACTCCAAAATATTTTCTTTTAACTTATCCTTGAACTTACTTGTATTAGCCTTTGACTTTTCTAAGTCCTCTATGAGCAATAATCTTTCTTCATCACATTATTGAAACTAATTTTCAAGCTTAGAGTGTTGCTTTCTTACCTTATTTATTGTGTCAAGAGCATAAATAAGTTCTCCCTTGAGATCATATCCATTATCCACTGTAGAATCCTCTATTTGTTTACCTTTGTCCCTATAATTACTTCCTTTTAGATTGTCTTCTATAGGATCATTTACTTCATCTTCTAATGCCATTAGAAGATTCTCATCTAGTCTTTCAAGTGCATCTTCAAAACCATCATCACTGAAACTATAGCCATACCTAGTGTAATTATCTTCAAGATGTCCAAATTTACCACATCTAAAACACTTGAGAATAATTGGAGTCCTTTTCTCTCTAACCATAAATAGGACTTCATCTCTATCATTGTCTAAAAAAATAGCATCACTATCATTTGAGTACTTACTTGCATTATCCACATAGTAGCTTTTATTTTACCTTTGACAAAACTTCTTTCCTTGTCTGTTTTGTCCATCCTTGCCTTTATTCTTGTACCTATGTCTTTCTGATTCTCTGTACTTGTGATCCTATTTTTCTTTGTCATTGTTGTACTTTGTCTCTTTGCACTCTATTGCATAGTGTCCATACTTTCCACAATTGAAGCACTTAATAGATATTACATCTATGAATATTTTGAAGCCTTTGTCTCTTCTACCATAGTTATATTCTTCATCACTATATGACTCACTACTTGATTCTGTCTTTTTACCCTTTTTCTTTTTGTCCACTTTGAATGTAGCTTATTTCGGAGGAATAGGATCTTTTGTTATTATCTCAAAAGTAGTAAGCATGCCAAGCAAAAAATTTCTTGTGAAATAATCACTATCAATTGATGTTTTTATAGCAAAAATATTTTCACTATACCTTTTTGGAAGAGTTCTCAAGATATTATAACAAGCATCAGATTCATCAACCTTCATTTCAAGACCTCTCATCTCATGTACATGTTCATCAATCTTACTGAGATAATCATGAATATTTTCATCATCTCTCATTATTAAGTTCTCAAATTCTCCTTTGAGATTTTTGATCTTAGTTTTCCTGACACCTTTATCACCCTCATATATGTCATGCAGTAGATCCCACATATATTTTGCTATTTTCCAATCCACAACCTTTATAGATTTTGATCTACTCAATCCTTTTATAATTGCATTCATAGCTCTTGAATTTACATGCATTAGAAGCTTACCTTCCTTATCTATAGGAGGATGAACTGTAGAAAAATATCCTAGTTCCATTGCATATCAAACTTTATTTCCAAGTGCCATTAGGTGAAATCTCATCAGCATACATCAATAAAAGAAGCCACTTCCATAAAATACCGGTACTGCATTATTGAAAGATCCATCCTTTTGATCCATTATGTTCTTAGACCACTTTTCCTTCAAGTTTTCAAACTCTTTAGAAGGAACTCACTCTGATACCAATTGAAGAACACAAGCTTATAATAAGAGGGGGGGTGAACAGTATAAGACCACTTTTTACTTTTATTTTCAATTTAATATTATGCAGTGTATAGATTGTAGTATAAATAGTAGTAATCAAAGAAATGCAAGAAACACCATCCACAAAAGTGACACAACAATTTACGTGGTTTACCAAATGTGGACTCCATGGAGAAAATATTTTGCTAAAACTTTCTCAATCAATATCTTACGAATCCTTCCCAATTACAATGTTTATGGACCTCTGTACAAAGGAGATTTTGATCCTCTAAATCTCAAGTTCGTGGATCTCTTCCACATGAGAACTCTTTCCCCTTGTACTCTGGCTAGTGATCTTCTAGAAGACTCTATCTCTCTACTGTAGTGATTGGTGGATCTCTCTCCACTTGAAGACTACTCACTTAGATATGTCTTCAATTGTCATGGTTGTTGGATCTCTATCCACTGAGACTCTATACTCTGTACTTTGTCACCTCTAAAGCTTTGTCAATAGGTTCACTCAGAACCTCCTCAAATATGCTCAATAGGCTCACTTAGAACCTACTCAAATATGCTTAGTAGGCTCACTCAGAACCTGCTCAAATCTTCTCAATAGGCTCACTCAGAACCTGCTCAAATATGGTCAATAGGCTCACTCAAACCTGCTCAAATATGCTCAAAAAGCTCACACAAAACTTGTCCCAATATGCTCAATAAGTTCTCTCTAGGACTTGCTCAAATTGACATAGCAAGCTTTCACAAAAGCTTACACAAAAATAGTCCACAAGCCTTCTCAAAGACTTACCGCAAATCAACTCAACAAAATCTCAACTCAATCTTGTAGAAGCATAAAGATAATTTTTAGAGACTCAATATGTTCTATACTCAAATCCCAATCTCAATTCAAAGCAATTTCAACTCAACTCAATATTATAGAGGCATAAAGAGAATTGTTAGAGACTCAATATGTTCTATACTCAAATCCCAATCTCAACTCAAAGTAATCTCAACTCAGCTCAATATTATAGATGCATAAAGAGAATTGTTAAAGAATCAATATGTTCTATACTTAAATCCCAATCTCAACTCAAAGCAATCTCAACTCAGCTCAATATTAACGCAATCTCATAGAAGCATAAAGATAATTGTTAGAGACTCAATATGTTCTATTCTCAAGGCTCAATATCAACTCAATCAGAATATAGAATAGTCTTTTTCATGGAACTCGAACAACCACTTCATGCAACCACTTGACTAGGCTCAATCAACTGTACTCAACCAATCACTTCAAGAAATAAATATTTCTCACAAACCCTAGTCTAAGCATGAATCAACTAACTCAAAATGTTTCCAACAATGCTCAACAACAAATCTTACATAACAATGATACTCATGTTATTTTCTAACTCAAGTTCAAGTTCTTTGCATCACCCATTGGTTTCAACAACAATGCTAATAAGACAAGGTTTTAATCACAACTCTCAATTCAAAAAACCTTGAAGCATAAACTCAAAGTACTTCACTCAACCAATGGTCTAAACAACAATGCTTATCAAAAAATATTTAATCACAACTCACAATCCATAAAACCTTGAAGCATTAACTCAACCACTTTTGAAAAGGAAACCCTAATCAAATCATTTTCACTCCAAACTTAATTTT
Organism: Wollemia nobilis; assembly: GCA_028583015.1. Lineage (NCBI taxonomy): Eukaryota > Viridiplantae > Streptophyta > Pinopsida > Araucariales > Araucariaceae > Wollemia > Wollemia nobilis. Next base: position 3,252,179 of record JAQPPZ010003192.1, on the reverse strand, counting down.
CAAAAATAAACCACCCAAATAAAATCAATGGATAATATTACTCATATATTTTTGATGCCTTATGAGTTGTCCACTAAATTTGTCACACTCAACACACTTTATTTTTCAACTCTCAATAAGGGTTAGAGATCTTGAGTAATAACACAACAATAATATCCAAATAACACCTTATTACTCCTACTTTATTTTAACATCCACCAAAGTTATTTTTAAAAGAAAACCCTTACTCAAAATAAATTTCACTAAAAATAACTTTATCAAAAACCCTTATTACTCCTAAAAATTTCAAAAAATCACAATTAAAAATAATTCACAACTCAAATAGCCACCATGACCTTATTCCCTAAGGTTACTCAACAAATTAAATAACGAAGCACCTTTACCCCTTATCACTCCACCTTAGGTAATCCAAACAAAATATTAAGAAAAACCTTAATACTTGCCTCGAAGGGAATTGAACCCTCATCTTGCACCAACATGAATGCCCTAGCTGTGTTCAAGCTGTCACATGAGCTGTAGGCTTGTTGGTGAAAAAGAAGTACCACCCACTTCTTATCCTTCACCCTTTTCTGCCAAGCGAAAATTATGTGCCTTGGGCACCTCAATAGAACAAATACAAAAATGATTCTTGTGTGAATCGAACACACAACCTCCTTTTCACCAAAACCTTTGCACAATCCACGCTGCCACTAGGCCACGCTTCCTGATGCATTTTTGGAAGTGATAACTATCTCCCTTTAATGTTCACTGCATCACTTAAATGAAAAATACAAGCTCTTTTTCTTCGCAAATACCAAGCACAAATATCAATGAGCAAGGATGAATGAATTAAAAAAATCGATGGCATATTTATATGCCTTCCCTCTACTTTGGAAACGTCAGCCTTTTTGAAAATTCCTTCATGACATCAGTAGATAAAATTTAAATTTAAATTTAAATTTTAAATAAATTTAAATTTAAACTAAATCTTAAAAATTAAATATCTCCATCACCGGGCACCTTTTTCGATGAAACAAAAATCCATCTTGGTTTTTAAGAAAAACCCATTTCAAATCTACCATACATGGTTTTAAATAAATTTTTTTTACAAATCTTCCCTTGAAGCTCCTTTTGGAACCAAATTCCATGCATCTCTTATTGAACCTTTGATCAAAAACCTTTGATTCTCATGAAGCTCTCTATGAAACAAAAACATAGTGCTTACTTACATAGATCCTTTTGACATTAATGACAACTCTTAGCTTAGGAAATCAAAATTTCCAGCAAGGATCCTTGATCTGGGACCAAACCCTAACGCTAAATTTTCAAAGAAATTTATTGAAACAAAATATTGCAAATCAGAGCTATAACAAAAAATTTATGTTGGTTTTATGATTACTCTATTTTTGAAGCCAGAAATAGGGAAAAACTGCACTAAAATAGGCATAAAATGGTCTAGAAAACCCCCAAAATTGCCAAATTTGTTTTTTTTTCTTAGTTAGATCCTTCTGCACCTCTCATAAACATTTTGATTCCTAAATTTTCATACTTAAAAAATTCCCAAAAATTCCTAATAGTGGGCATTTCCCCATGGGCCCCGGTTGCCCAAATATTTCAAAAATACAAAATTTTGACCCAGAAGGCAGATTTTGGAGCCCTAGCTCATTGTGATCAGCTCATTGCACTGATTTTTTTGATATATAATACTTATGACCTTTTTTTTTAAAGTCAAAATTTTCTAAAAATGGTCGATGGACCTCGCTTTTACAGATTTGGTCCAAATGTGGTTGTAAACAAGACCTCCAGTTCATGGAGAGATTCAAGCTCCATACCTAGTGAATATCTCCAAAAAATTCCAAAGGACATGCCCATCCTTGAATGGCATCCCATGTCCTTTCATAACAACAATATCATCCCTAGGGGGATAAACCTTCGAGATATCCCTACTACGGCACCACCCATAGTTCCTCTAGAAAAACTTCCTAATTTGGATACCCTGATAGAATTCTATATAGAAAATAATCTGCCCACTGAGGGATCTAGTAGGTCAATATCATAGATTCACATCCCAACTTGCTCTATATATCAATCGGAGTATGAACATGAGAGTACACCATGGCCTAGCCTGGATGAGCAAACCACCCCATATAATCAAGCAATTCACCCCCATACTCCTTACAGAGAGCACTCAACATACACATGTCATGCTCAACATAAACTAGTAGCTAAACCAATAGCATAATATAACACAGGCCTGCATATTGGCCAACAACAACCTGAAAAAAAAAGGTCCAAACAATAGCAAAGAAATTTGGATGGAAGAGGTTTTAATAGTGAGATTAAACACTCATTTTCATTTATCTTTCCATTGCATTCTCCCCCACCTTGTGTCTCCGTGGTCTCACATTTCATTTTTTTTTAAATCATTAAACACCCCCTATTTCATATTTCTTTTTTTAAATTATTATATATCCACCCTCGCTTTCACATTTATTATTTTAATTATTATCCCCCCACTTTCACATTTCATTTTTTATTATTATTAATCCTCGCACAACCCTACCCCCTCTTCTCCCATGTCCCACTCTTTTTCATTTTAAAACCATTTATTCCTAATTAATAAAATTATTTAAATAAACATTTTATTAAATAATACATATATGTATATATATAGAGAGAGGGAGGAGGAATATGAGAGTATCCTATGTCATCGGATCCTTGTGGGAAACATAATTTTTTGGTGTTCATTTCTTCAATATGTGAGTGCATGAATGAATCTGGTAATAATATTGGTTGGACACAAGTCAATTATTGATTATAACATATTATTGCTTCAAAGGATTTATGTATAAGCAGAAAGAGACGCCAACCTAAAAATATTGGTAATCATCACAACACTCCCTTTAATATCAATAGTTTCGATCAACATCTTCTTTCTTCCTTAAATGCCATGGCTTCTCCCCAACCCAACACATTTATTTCTTCTTCTCCTCCTCCCACTATCCCTACCCCTGCTACCCCTACAAGTCATATTCCTCTTCCTAGTAATATTGACCTTGGTTTGCATCAATATCTTTTGTAACAAGAATAAAAGGTTGATACCATTATCAACATCTTGAATAGAATTGAAGGAATCCTAGTTCCATCCACTACTATGCCTCCTCTTGTCCAAGGTTCACAATAAACTATCAAGCCCCAACCTCTGACCATTCATCAAGCACAAAATACTCATGTTATTTCACAACAACCACATAATTATAATCCTCTAAATTTTATCTCCTATGACCTAGAATTTACCTCTTATCTAGACTCAATAGGTAGTGCTTTCAATTTACTATAATGGCCTCATGATTTTAATGTTCCTCGCATTGAAATTCCCATATTTGAAGGTGTCGACCATCAAGGATGGCTGGCCAAAATGGAAGGCCTTATATATTTACACCATATTTTAAAAATTGGTCATGTTGCATTAGCAACTTCTAAATTCGGTGCCCAAGCTTATCAATGGTTGTTATAATAGATTCATCAATATGGTGTTCATATTTTATGGCCTACATTCATGGAAATTTTTTTCCAAAGGTTTGACAAGGGATCTTCCACATCATATATGGTACGTCTTATGCAAACTAAGCAAATGGGAATAGTGGAAGACTATTGCTTTGAGTTCACATGTCTCTTTACCTATACCTAGCAATTGAGTTCAACAATGGTGGTGTTTGCCTTTAACTATGGCCTTAAGGATAAAATTAGGAATAAATTCAACATACGTGATCCTTATACTCTTGATTATGCACAACGTGTAGCTCTCATAGCATAACAAAATCTGCAAGATTTTGGTCTTGTATATAGATGTGATTTATACTCTCATCATCCTTACCACAATTTTAATTATTGCATAGGATTTTTTTTTTGTTTCAAATATCATTCACACCATCCCAATATTAGGCCTATGAATAATATAGTAAATTTCTCTTGGAATATGGAGACACATTAGTTTTTGACGATGAAGATTCCTAATAGCACGAGAAATCAACAAAACTAGTAAACAACGAGTAGAAGTCAACAAAGTAGAAAAATAGAATTATATTGTGGCTATTTTTGATCATGCACTTATGGGTCTTCAAGCTTACAACACTATAAAGATACAAGTATTTATCAAATGATAATATGTAAATGTATTGATTGATTTAGGTAGCACACATAACTTTATAGATAGTAAGAAAAAAAAATCCTTAGGCTTATGTATTAGTACTTCAAATCAAGATAAACTTGAAGTCTTAATTAAAAATTGGGGTACTACTCACTATGTGGATCGAATGACTAAAGTTAACATCCAAATGAAATATTATACTAGGGTGAGAAATCTCTTTGCTTTGAACTTGGTGTAAAAACCCAAATAAACCAACCCAAGAGATAATTTTTTTTTATAGGTAAGGTTCACAATGAAGTAACAAAACATAACCATATTTTAGATCTTGCCGCTATAAACAACTCTCAAGTGGATAGGATAGGACAACCTCTTGTAAACTCCAGGGTTCACTTTTCTAAACCTCCATGGTTAGAATAAATGCCATCAATGGTCCCTCCACATTTGTTACAGTATTCCTAAGTATAAGTGTAACAACCCCACAAATTTAATTCTTGTTTATCATATTAATTGTAAGGATGAGATACTGCTGATATATTTGTGGGTGCAAGATCAGGTGCGAATCAGGAGAAATTGACAGCTCAAGGTTCGGATATCGCTCTGCAGTTTTCAGTATAGGATTTTCGGCTAAAGGTAAGTCTAGAGGAATGATGAGCGGTGGAGTATTCATCGTAATTGGATCTATGTATCCAAAAGGCAATGCACCCACCAATGGTTCATGTAGCCGCATTTCATGTAGAATGCATTGATAGGTTGTTTGTTTAAATATAAAAGAAAAAAGAAATATATATAAAATAAATATATAATTAAAATTAAGTATATATAATAATAATAATATATTGTAATCTTAAATAATAAGTATTAATAAATAATTAAATATTAAGGAAATATATTTAATATAAAATATTAAAAATAATAATAACATAGAATATAAATGATAAGTAAACCTATTTACGTGTTAAAGGCGATAAAATGATTTAAAAAAAAAACAAAACCATATTAAAGAGGAGCATTCAAATAATCGATAAAACATTTAATTAAAGTGATGACTAATCCATGCTCTACCACCTGACGAACTTCCAAAGGTAATACACATGTTAAACAATTGTTGTATTTGAAGGAATTATTTTTGAAAAAAGGAAGGGAAAAGAGAAGAGGGGGATGGCGGAGAAAGAAAAGGGAAGAAAGGGATTGAAGGGAGATAGCGTACAGTAAAAATCATGAAGGATAACCTGCAAACGAGTTCCAAGTAAATGGCTTCCATTTCATGTGTTAAAATAGAATTAAGACAAAATTTAAAGAGAAGAGCATTTGGTATATGGTTTGTTAAATGTCTGGTTGATGCGATTGGGATGGGAGTTTATGGATTTTCAATTGCTTGTATATAATGTATTTTGAAATTATGTTTATTTCTAAAAAAAATAACATTCTCATAGAGACGAACTGATTGAATTTGTAATCTAGGTATGGAAGAATGAGATTAATTTTCTGAAAGAAGAACTCTGTTTTCTTCTTCTTTTATAGGAGAGCAGTCCTATTAGATATATTTAAAAATTTTGGACTTAAGATGTTAAGTATGATGTCTTTGTTGTGCATTTGAATGTCTGCATAGGCATAGTGTGATTTTCATACGTAGTGTGGCCGCTTTAATCTCTAGAAAATAAGTCGAGGCCAACTGTGATAATGTCTTTTGGTTCACTGCTCTACCTACTGTGATCAGTCAATACATTTCAATTTAACATGAGATATTTCTCTTTTAAAAAAATAATAACGAAGTCATATCTGTATTGTGAAGCCATATCTGTATTATGAATCCATATATGTATTGTTTTATTTTAAAAAAATAAAATAATAAGTACATATGTTTGGAATAATATTGCATTTGTGTATCTCCTTAGGACATCAGAACCATATAGATATAGATTATAAAATATAGTTCAATATATATATTGATAGACAATTCAAATTGAAGGACAGATTTTTGTGTTTTACTCTGTTTGCATGAATGAATACGTTGGGCAATAAATTGGTTTAAGGCACATCTAGGAAATGTATATATTTCTCTTTATGTTATCAAGATTAAATAAAGCTTTCTTTATGAATGGTATGTTATTGTATAATGATGTTAACGACTGTGAAATCTTGGGTGAGAGTTGTTAATTTCAAGTGATGGGTTGGCTAAAAACTTGAAACATAGAAAAATTACAGTTAATGTAAAACATAGTATTAGGGTTTTAAATAAGCTTTTGCATGTTTTACCCATTTGTTAAGGCTTATTGGAGTAAACGCTTATAAGTTCAAAGAGAAATTAATGTAATATGGTAGCACTAGAAATCCAACCATGGAAGAATACATTCTGAGCCGTGTTGAGGAATGAGTAGCGCTTTGAAACGTGCTTCGAATTATCTTCCTTTAGAATCCAATCATCGTAAAATAGATTAAAATGATATAAGTTTAAATCTGTTGCATACCATATTAGGTAAAGTTGTTTGATCTTCTACTTTTAGGGCAGGGTGGGTAGAACCCATATTCGTTAATAGCTTGACAACATAATAAGGCATAGGGTTGTCGTCACTTAAAGGTTTTCTTAATAAAGCGTTTAATTTATTATATTTTATAATAAAGTCAATATTCATTGCATCTTAGAAATGAAAATGATATTAGTGACTTAGATTTATTTGGAATTCACATGCTTACTTTAATATGTAGAAGGAAATGGTATATAGTAACGAACCCAATTCTTTGGATACTTAAGAGGAAGTAAACTTTTAGATTTTAAAATTATACCTATTACAATATGAATTTTTTTGGTATGAAAGTCTTACTTTGACTATTCTCATTTGATAGAAGTTTAAATCAAATGTTTTATAAGATCTATTGTTTGAAATTTTGGCTTACTTCAATAGAATTGGATTCTTATAATAAACATTGTGGAGCATTATAGAATTAGAAAGAAGAATTATTATTTTTAAGGGTTAAACAATTGTCACCTTAAAATATTGATTATATATTTATTTTAAATAAATAAAATTATAAGTTAGCAAGTATTAAACAAATAGATGTGAGAAGACATCCTTAAGAAATGAGGTGGTGGGTAGAAAACCTACGCAAAATAATGTGGAAAGGCATTTTAAAACTAACCATCAGGTTGATGAGGGGTTAAAGGCTCATGTCCTGATAAGATTTGCTGATCTCTAATGGTTAAAGAAGAAAGGATAGACACAAAATTATGATATGGGCATAATTCTTAAGCAAATCTACTAGTATTGAGGTGGAAGATTTTATGGTACTTGCATATCGAAATGGTATTTATGCAAATAAGACTTTTGGAGTATAACCCACGAGGTGGTAAACTCATGGTGTAGCTCTGAAAAGAGAGCACACATCATCCTCGGCATGCATCCACTAGTTTATGTAACCAAGAAACGAGAAGTAAGCGTTCAACATCCAGGTGATATGGGCCCTGGAAAAAGTGAGAACCCCTACCTAATACAAAGGATCTCAAGTATGAGAGGATGTATTAAAAGATAAAATTAATCAGGACTTGGCCAATATCGATCTCTCAAAAATTAAAACTGTAGTGAAATAGCATCCTAGAAGATTTTGCATCCTATTCTAGACATAGTTGGATGAATTAAGGAAATTTTTTTACCTCCCTGGTACTTGAAACCAAGTGGGTTGACTTGGGTTTTTACAATAAGATAATTTGACCATAACATAGGGATTATCCCTCTTTAGTCCATCAAATAGGTATGCCATTTTCCTAATCCTACATAAGTCTTTCTATGTAGGATCACTTTGTAATAATACCTTAAAGCCTAGCTGTCACACATCCATGGTGGATTAAATAGTGCTTTCATGCTTAATTAGCACACCTTTGTGGTGGGCTTATTAATTTATCACCGTTTTATGTTATAATACACATGGCCCCACAATCCTCATCATTCAATAGGTTATCACTATATTTTTTTATGGATGAATTCCTACCCTTTGAGGTAGGAATAATAATCCTAGCCTCACTACTAATGACTTACTTAAAGTCTCACTGCTTTAGTGTACACCCATGCCTCATCACTTGAGATGTATCATACACAAAAATCTTGAGTTTTGCATCTCCACAACTCTTCTCAGGTTTTGGGAACCACTTGAATTTAGGGTTTCCTTTCTTTAATATTCTAGTTTTCAACCCCTTAACCCTAAATCCAAAAGCTATAAATTAAGAACAAAAAACTACCATGAACATATTGATAAAAAATAATTTATTTATATTGATAAGAACACTTATCAAAAAATCATATCTATCTCTATCATTTCCTTCATTCAATTAATGAAAGGTTAAATTGAAACGGGTAGAAATCGATATTTGATCCATTAATACAAAATATTAAATGTGTACTAAATGAAAAAGTTGTATTTCATTAAGATTGCAAAATATGTGTTACAATAGGGACATGATGCCCTTGAGCCATTTTTTCTTCTACTAATGTTACAACAAGTTCGATGTCATTTCAATCGTCCCTCAATGTAGGTGGGCTTCTTTGTATGTGGGCCACCATGGGGTTGTTATTTTATGATGTTATTCCTCTTCAGATATACTAAATAACCTCTAAATAACCTACAAAAGGGGGTTAGTGTGATGGGGGGCTTGCCTTAATTAGGACCCATGCTTATAGAGACATAACAACTATGAAAATGCATTGAAAACTAATATTGAAGGTGTATAAGTTGATAAAATGGTAAAACAGAACTTACCTCCCAAATTTGAGGTGATTTAGAACCTGTAGACCCAATTTGCCACCTAGGGGGTGAACTGAGGCCAAATTTGTGGGGTGAAGGGAAAATTTAGTTGTGAGGTTCCTTTTGTAAAATCCCTTTAGTTGATCGATTCCTAGGCAGCCGGTGTGCCTCTGTATACTATAGAAATCTGATTGTTTGCTCCAAGAACTAGTTGTTCAATCTTCATTTTCCATTTCTATAGATTTTATTTGCTTTGTTGAAATAGGGAGAGAGTTAATTAGGGGTTTAGGACCCACTATTTATAGGAAATGACAAGGTGTAGGTGGGAGATTTAAAGATACTAACTCTAGGCTGAGTTCTAACCAAAATTAGGTTAGGGTTTGTGACATGGAAGTTCCCTATTCCTCATAGCAAATATCCTATCCTCACACACATGTGAGGAAGGATTAATTCTAATCATGATTAGGATATCTTAAGTCAAATTAGGGTTTGATTAGGGTTTCTTAGGAAAATACCTTAACTAACTAATTACACACATGTGGGAGGATGTAATTAGTGTTAATTAAGGATTAAGAGTTCTTTTAATCAAATTTTCCCTAAAAAGGTGAATTAAGTGAAGTCAACATTAAATTAGATTTTAGGATTTGACTTGGTAATTGTTTTTGTCAACTAATACCGCATGGGGACCTCAATTGAGTACAAATAGGCTGTTGTAGGATATCCCAATGCATGGGATGTGATTTTGAAGGCTTATGAGGGTTTAGGACCTAAAATCTGATGAAGTGGTATATGGAAGTCTACATAATGCTATGATAATCTATGGTGATCTACGCATGACTACGGACATCTACGCATGACTACAATAATCTATGCATATCTAGAAGGATATACAATAGTCTAAATTGATCTACAATAGCCTAGGGGTACCTAGGATGGCCTATGTAAACCTACAAGTGTTTGAAAGGATCTACAAGTATGTAGGTATAACAATGTACAACTTTTGGATATCTATATTTTACCCCTTTTTGTACTATATTATGTGGAACATAGTTTAATACAAAAATATGAAGGATTTGTGTAGAAGAAAAATGGATAGAAGGGGAATGGAATCCAATCAAAGGTATGTAGTCGTTCGAAGCATGACCATACAACATTGACTGGGGATCCAGGGAGAGAAGGGAAAGAATGGAATCTAATCGAAGGTATGTAGCCGCTCGAAGCATGACCATACAACATCAACTGGGTGTCCCAAGGAAGAGAAGAGAGGAAGGAAAGAAGAAGAGGAAATCAATAAAAAATAATGTTGGTGAATGGAAATGAATTATTGTGGATGTAATGATGTGATTTTACTGAGTCCATATGATATTTACGATGCCATATTAGTTTCTTGAGAACAATAAATTTTGATTGCTTTGCTTTTGCGACCAGATCAACGTGGTCCAAAAGAATGAATAGGACAAAATCCTATCTAAATATTTGTTGTTGATTGATTGATGAGAACATAGTGACAAGTTTCAAACCATTTGAGTTAGTTAAAATTTGGATTATTCAAATGTGACCTAATCAGTGTGATAGTGAAATACTTTTCCAAATGTTGCACTAGAATTAGTCACCCGTGTCATTCATTGTGCTCCATGAATGCCAAAGTGACCTTTCCATTATTATGCATAACTCTATTGATTTAACCCATGTCTATTTGGGATTGAGATTATTTTGTATGATAATATTCAACAAAAAAATTCATAGATAAATGTGCTAATCATACTTTTGGATTTTTGATGTTGTGGTTGCATGTAAATCTAACTTTGGATATGAATACCCCCTCAAATGAGGAATAAAAAATGAGGTGAATGGAATGTGATGATAAGAAGATGTAGTGATTGATAAGATACCGATAACTGATGAATATGATTGCAAATATATATCATAACATAGTTTGTAGGTATATGATAAATAGATATACATGTGTGACATGGTTTAGATCTATTATTGTTCTATGGTATGAATGAATTGTAGAGTAGTATGATGATTGTATTTCGAATGCGGTATGATGTCATATCAGATGTTATTTTGTATTGAATGCATGTAGGATGAATGTAATAATGTGATTTGATTTTTAAAATGCATGTAGAATGAATGCAATAATGTGATTCAATTTTGGAGTGCATTTAATATGGATGCATAGCTATAATCTGTGCTAAATGTATATGGCATAGATGTTGAGAAAAGTGCAGCAAACAGTATTGTCATTGTTGTCAACACAGTCAGATAGATTTATTGATGCAATGGACAAGAGTTTATTGAATTGCAAGGTGCAGCCAAAGTACAATTGATAGGGTTCAGTGTTGAGAAAGGTGTTTCAGGAGGATTGTCATTATTGTCAATACAGTCAGTTAGATCTAATGATGCAATGGACAGGCAGTTCAAACAAGAAGCGAAAAGGATTTTTGTGAAAACCAAGGCAGTCAAAATAAAAAGTTTTATTTAAAATCATGGATAACATATTTGAAATGGGTTTTTCTTAAAACCCAAGTTGGCTCTTCGTTTCGTTGAAAAAGATGCCCCGGTGATGAAGATATTTAATTTTAAATATTTGGTTTAAATTTTAAAGGTTTTTTTGTGAAAACCAAGGAAGTCAAATTAAAAGGTTTATTTAAAACCATGGATAACAGATTTGAAATGGGTTTTTCCTAAAACCCAAGTTGGCTCTTCGTTTCGTTGAAAAAGATGCCCCGGTGATGAAGATATTTAATTTTAAATATTTAGTTTAAATTTTATTTTATTTAAAATTTAAATTAAAATATTAAATTAAATTAAAAAGGGTCGACGTGTTAGTATTTCACAGCAATAAGCTATAGGAATGTGACGAAGGTAGTAGAAGGGTTTTGCAGTCGACATTCTTAGGGTTACAGCCGATGGATTTTAGGGTTTTGCAGCCGACAAATTCTAAGGTTTCTTAGCCGACGTTCTTCTAGGGTTTGTTTCTAAAATTTCTTCTATAAAAGCAAGGGTTCTTCGAGTTTGTAATTGGGGGTGTTAATATAAAGTGCAAATGAGAGCATAATGTTTGTGAAAGTGAAGTTCGTGTTGAGCAGAGAGCAGAATGTGAAACGACATAGAGTGTGCGAAGCGTGTGCGCAGAGAAAGCAGAGTGTGCAGAGAAGCGCGAAGAGCAAAGTTGATTGCAAAGTTTGGTTGTAGTAGTGCAATAGACTGTGTGAAGTGATTGCACAAGAGAGAGCAGAGTGCACAGAGGTTGCAAAGGTGATGTAGACCAGTTAGAGTCTTGCAATAACAAAGGTATATGTCAAAAATTTTCATTAAAAATTGAAGTCCATTTGGTGCTGGCAAATTAGGGGTTGGTGCTCCTTTCTGTTGGTGCAGATAAATAAGGGGTTGGTGCTCCTTCCAGTTGGTTCTGGTAAACAAATTATAAAGTTGGTGCTTTGCAAGAGGCTGGATTTGGATAGGAGTCCAAGCAGCCATTCTTTTTGAGGAGTAGCCATTTTGGTGAACCTCGTTAAAAATCTGTGTTGTGTGATGTTCTCTTGCGGTACTTATTATATCTATTTATAAGTTTTATCTGCTAAAATTTTTAGAGCTATTTATTTATGTTTTGGAATGCTACACTAATTCACCCCCCCTCTCAGTGCCATACTAAGTACAACAATTGGTATCAGAGCCAAGTTCCTTCGAAAAGTTTAACAGCTTGAAGAAAGATCTTACAAGAACACAAATGGCAAGGAAAGGCAAAAGCAAAACCATAAGACACAAGAAGAAGAAATCTCACAAGGGCACAAAAGAAAATGAATATGATCTCAATGTTGCTACTTTGGAAATGAAAATAGATTCAAGAGATGAATCAAACAGTGGAGAACAATCCAGATTAATAAAGTTTTACACCATATGTGGGAAGATCAGTCACTTTGTAGCTGATTGCTCACAAGGTAGAGAATGTTTTGTTTGTGGTCAACTCGGGCATAATGGACACCAGTGCCATGGGTTTAGTAGCAGTGAAGATGAAGATGATCCGTTCAAAATTGATAAAGAAATAGATTCAGAACAAGAGTGTGATGAAGAAGGAAGTGATGCAAAAGCAAATTGGGAATGAAAACTGATTTTAGACTTGAGTAAAAAGGTTGAGGATGCAGAAGATATAATCACCAACTTGAAAATTCAATTAGAAGATTACAAGAAAATTTTTGAAGATCTTGAAATGCAATCTTCTAGGAAAACAGAGTATTGCAGCAAGCTAGAAAAAGAAATTGACGGTTTAAGAATGCAGATAGAAGAAATGAGTAATAAAGTTGGTATATACAACAAACATGAAGAGGAATCTAACAAAGTTGTTAACAATCTGGAGCTGAAAATAGAAGAGTTCAAAAAGAGTGAAGAAACTCTCAGGTATCAAATCAATGAGAAAGAGACTGTATGCTGCCAACAAGAAGAAGAGATTGTTTCATTGAAGAAACAACTAAAAGAGGCCAATATAAATCTCAAATTTGAGAAGAGCACAAAGTTGCTAGATACAATGATAAATCAACAAAGAAGCTCCATAGCTAAGTTTGGTCTTGGATATGAAGCTGAACAACCTTCATCCTCCAAATATGCAGAGAAGAAGAAGTCCTCGGTTGAAGGATTGAAACAAGAAAATTACAAGCTGAATCCTCAAAAGGAAGAAAATATCAAAGAAGATCTACAGACAAAGCAACCACAAGAAAAGAGGTTCTCTCACTCTCACTCTTTTAATAATAATGCTTTTTATGGCTATTGTTCTAAATGCAACCACTTTGGTCACAAGGCAATTTATTGTGGACTAAAAAATAGATCAAAGAGTTATGCTGATAAAAATACTTCTATTTTTTTGAGTGAACACCCTGTGCAATGTTTTAAATGTAATGGCCATGGGCACATAGCAAGGTTTTGTTCAAGCACTTTTGTATCCAATCTAAGGCAATACCATAGATTTCATCATACACATAGAATGCAATATAGTCAGGGAATAAAACATGTGCAATGTTTTAAATGCAACGGTCAAGGGCACATAGCAAGGTTCTGTCCAAGCACTTCTATATCTAATCTAAGGCAAAACCCTAGATTTCATCAGAAACAAAGAGGACAAAACCGAAAAGGAACATATCATGTGCATAAAAGAAAAGAAAATAATCATCCATCAAGAATGCACAAGAGACAACCCCACAAGAGAAATGTTCAAGTTCACGAACAGGAGCAAAATAGGGATGTTGTTGAAAAACCCAAGCCCAAGTTCAGGAAAGTCTGGAGAAAGACAGAAGAAATGAAATTGTGTCTCCTTGGACTGAAGGAGGCTACTCTGCCATTGCTCTAAGCAACTCCAGGTGGCACATCCTCAGGAGGAGCAATATTAAAGTTTTATTTTAATGCTCCTATGTATTTGTCTAGGTATCTGAGGATGAAAGGTAAGTAGTCGGGTTAATGTTGTATAGTTGTTAAAGTGTGTTTTTCAGTTTATATAGTGGTTTGTGGAAATGCCGTGAAGTGTGGTGTTTAATTTGAGAGCTGTCACCATTGGTAGTTTTGAGATATGTCACCGTTGTACTTGTTGATGATTCTTAATACCACTGTTCAAAATTATGAATCATAATAGTCCAGATAATTTGCTCAACGAAATAATGCTTGCCCTATCTGTGTATTTGTGTTTCAAGCAGCATGTATTTGTTTTTACTCTTTGATGTGAAGATTGCCAGATCTTTCATGACACCTTGGTGAATATATTTAATTCACAGACAATTTTGTTTTAACTATTGATTTAATGCCAGTCCAAGGATAAGAAGCTTGAGGTTGAGTAAGGTGCACTACGGTTGGCCATAAAGTGTTTGACAAAATGTCTTCTTTCGACATGCATAGTTGAAAGTAAGAGTTGGCAGTAAAATTGCAGTGCTGGACAAAAATTGGTACAGATGTGAGTCACTTGTCAATTCTATTGACAAAAGTGAAATCAGCATGTTAAATGGGAAGATTGAAGAAAAAGTTTTTTAATGAGAAGCCAGATGATTTCCAGCCTGGTGATGAATAGTTGAGTTGCTTTCATAGTGGTTTTTTTGATCAAGTTAATACTTTTCTTGATACATGATTTAGGCTTACTCCATTGAGTTTGATTTGAGCAAGTTATTCTTTGCCTTGGTGATTTATGTTGGTGGCTGTCTTGTTCAAATACCTTTGGAAGGAAAAGGATGTCTACTAGTTTCCTTTTCATGTAGTGATTGGTTGAATGCTTCAAGGTTAATATTGAGTTGAATGATGTTGGTTAAACCTTGTCTATAAGCATTGTTGCTAAAGCCCTAATTGGTTGAGAAAAGATGTTGGTTGTCCTATGGTACAGTGTTTAGTACTTGCACGAGTTGAAAGTGGATTGAGGTAGCCTGCTGTATTCTCACTATAGAGAGAGACAAACAACTGTCATTGGGTTCAAGCTTGTTGAGAATATATCCAAGATGCATGGTGAAGTTGTATGCAGATGTTGCTGGCATTGCAGAAAAAAAAGTTGGCTATATAAGATTATTGTATGCCTTCACTAACAGTGGACAAGTTTGAGTTTGCAAGGTAACGAAGGTACCGCACGTAAGATAGTGGTTCGAGTCATGTTCTTACACATGTTATATTGGTGAAGTTGACGGTGATGGTGTCATTCATCGGTTATTGTTGCTATTCACATTGTTGATTTTATTGATGCCTATTATGCTTATCATGATGTTGTCAATCAGTGAAATGAAGTGGTCTTGGACTCAGGGGGAGCATTTGTGTATTTGTTTTTCTTCTTGTTCATGCTTGGAATATTTGCTAATTGTAATAATTTGTGTCTAAAAATGTTGTGCATAGACTCAGGGGGAGTCTGCAGTAGCCCTTTGGTATTATTGTCAAAGGGGGAGAAGATTTATAGGAAAATTGCACATGTGTTGCCAACAATTCCAAAGGGGGAGATTGTTGAGCAAAGTGCAGCAAACAATATTGTCATTGTTGTCAACACAGTCAGATAGATTTATTGATGCAATGGACAAGATTTTATTGAACAGCAAGGTGCAGCCAAAGTACAATTGATAGGGTTCAGTGTTGAGCAAGGTGTTGCAGGAGGATTGTCATTGTTGTCAATACAATCAGTTAGATCTAATGATGCAATGGATAGGCAGTTCAAACAAGAAGCGGAAAGGATTTTTGTGAAAACCAAGGCAA
The DNA here is from genome assembly GCA_028583015.1 of Wollemia nobilis. Taxonomy (NCBI): domain Eukaryota; kingdom Viridiplantae; phylum Streptophyta; class Pinopsida; order Araucariales; family Araucariaceae; genus Wollemia; species Wollemia nobilis. Next base: position 3,236,107 of record JAQPPZ010003192.1, on the reverse strand, counting down.
TCAAAATAAAAAAGTTTTATTTAAAATCATGGATAACATATTTGAAATGGGTTTTTCTTAAAACCCAAGTTGGCTCTTCGTTTCGTTGAAAAAGATGCCCCGGTGATGAAGATATTTAATTTTAAATATTTGGTTTAAATTTTAAAGGTTTTTTTGTGAAAACCAAGGCAGTCAAAATAAAAGTTTTATTTAAAACCATGGATAATATATTTGAAATGGGTTTTTCCTAAAACCCAAGTTGGCTCTTCGTTTCGTTGAAAAAGATGCCCCGATGATGAAGATATTTAATTTTAAATTTTATTTTATTTAAAATTTAAATTAAAATATTAAATTAAATTAAAAAGGGCCGACGTGTTACTATTTCATGGCAATAAGATACAGGAAGGTGATGAAGGTGGTAGAAGGGTTTTGCAGCCGAAATTCTTAGGGTTACAGTCGACAGATTTTAGGGTTTGGCAGCTGACAAATTCTAGGGTTTCTTAGCCGACGCTCTTCTAGGGTTTGTTTTTAAAATTTCTTCTATAAAAGCAAGGGTTCTTCGAGTTTGTAATTGGGGGTGTTAAGATAAAGTGCAAATGCGAGCATAGTGTTTGTGAAAGTGAAGTTCATGTTGATCAGAGAGCAGAATGTGAAACGACATAGAGTGTGCGAAGCGTGTGCGCAGAGAAAGCAGAGTGTGCAAAGAAGCGCGAAGGGCAAAGTTGATTGCAAAGTCTGGCTGTAGCAGTGCAGCAGACTATGTGAAGTGATTGCGCAAGAGAGAGCAGAGTGCACAGAGATTGCAAAGGTGATGTAGACCAGTTAGAGTCTTGCAATAACAAAGGTATATGTCAAACATTTTCATTAAAAATTGAAGTCCAGTTAGTGTTGGCAAATTAGGGGTTGGTGCTCCTTTCTGTTGGTGCAGATAAATAAGGGGTTGGTGCTCCTTCCAGTTGGTGCTGGTAAACAAATTGTAAATTTGGTGCTTTGCAAGAGGCTGGATTTGGATAGGAGTCCAAGCAGCCATTATTTTTGAGGAGTAGCCATTTTGGTGAACCTCGTTAAAAATTTGTGTTGTGTGATGTTCTCTTGCGGTACTTATTATATCTGTTTATAAGTTTTATCTGCTGCAATTTTTAGAGCTGTTTATTTATGTTTTGGAATGCTACACTGATTCACCCCCCCTCTCAGTGCCATACTAAGTACAAAAATAGATGCATGAATGCGTGTATGGACATACCAAAATGCACTAAGGAAGCACTTGTATCGTGGCATTTACCTGTATGGATGTGATCCATTACATTATTTTAGGGATGTTAGAAAATGTAAGGCATGTGTAATGGTTTTGATCAACATAGTTGTGACAATCAAATCTCAGACCCTTAGCTATAAAAGTTTTTGTGGCAACTTATAATTAATAGATATGGTTAAAAATCTATCATGGACCTATATGTGTGCATGTATGAGTTTCATTTATCCATTTTGAGGAAGGTAGGATTAACCCGTTGTAAACATAACCGGACAAGCTAGCTCATCCATTTGCAACAATTATCTATACGAAAGTAGGGTGCTAATATTACAGATATGTTTCCACTTGTAAGATTATTCCATTTGTAGGAAGGTTCTTGGATCCTATTTCTAGCAATGGAAATCATCCCATGGTGTTATTTTGAACCTAAATATCAAAGGCGATAAGCATAACATGGGTGATATCAAGAGGTGTTTTCTTTTGTTTTTTGCCCCTCATCTAGTGTTGACCTATTTATTGTAGTCCTTTTTTTCTTTTTCTTTTTCTTATTTTTATTTTTTATGAATATTTTGTATTCTCGTGGTGCTCTTTTGTATGGGTGATGATTTTTATTTTCTACCCAATCATTTATTTTTGCTTATGCTTGATCCCTTTTTTTATCCCCAAGTCTTATGTTGACCATGCAAGCAATAGGGTGAGTAGGGGATACGGTTTGCTAGATGGTGATATCTACTCAAGATGTCCTCTTTCCTATACTCAAAATTATTTAATGTGTGACCTATTGTGAGTGGTCCCTGAGAGATGTTGAATTAGCCTAAATATCCATAAGAAGAATATACAAGATTCGGTAGCTATGGGTGACACTGGATTGACTGAACTACAGAGTGGTAAAAGTTAAACATGACACCCATGTATACCCTGATACTAAAAAGGGGGAATGGGCATCCAGGCGGTGATGCTAACAAGTGGATGTATTACTCCTGCTAAGGTGCATTTTGGGGGAGAATGTACAAACATGAATTAAAAGTTTAAATGAAAAACATATGAATATATACAATGGATGTAAATGTAAATGATGCAAGTGAGAAAATGCAATATCTACAAGAATAAATTTATGATGTGTAGAAGGAGAAGTTTAGAACACTTATTTATAGGTGAGTATATTGTATCATGATGATCGAAAAGCACAATGCTATAGTAATGGTTGTCCTAGTGTGTGGGGTGTGTGTACGTTAGATGTATGTGGTAATGTCAACTAAAGGAGAGGATTACAGATAGTATGTACCACTAGAAGTAGTATAAGAATTGGTCTTTGGTAACCAACAAGATAAGGGGATTACCAAAGTCAAAAAGTGATAGAAGAAAGGTGGAGTAGATCAGCGTAGGTATGTAGCCGCTCGAAGCGTGACCATACAACTATGCAAGGAAATAAGAAGAAGGGGAAGAGAGAAGAAGAAGAACATGTAGACACTACTAATGGGCAAAATGTCATGGGTCAGGTTGGAAATAATATGGTGAAGTGATAGTACAACTTGTACTTTGGCGATTGGTGTAATTGGAAATATTGTGAATGTAGTGGGTTGGTGGTGTTAATGTTTCTCATAGTGGTAAAGTTCTAGGAAAAATGTGGCGTGGAGGACTTAAGAGTCAACTAAATAGGATGGAACATTTAGGCGATGTAATTTAATTTCCATGCAACATATTATGGACCAGGGTTTCAAATTTTTAGCACTCTTCAATGTCGTGACTTGGTTGGTAATGATAGATGCAATATTGATTCTTGTGGTAGTTACATGGTTTAGGGTGTAAAGGATCTATAGGTTAGATCTCAGGTAGGTCGATAATACCTTGATATATGAGATGGTAAAACATTTTAGATAGGGTAGTGAATGGAAACGACATGGGGTAGATGTATTATTCCATTGGAGGTGAGCAAGGCTTGGTTGAAGGAAAATCCAATAATAGAGGTATGGGTCAAGGATCCAATTTGGGGATATTTTAAGGTCGAGGGATGGATCTGCATGGTGGCAAAAATGCATGTTAGAAAATGGATGAGGTTGGTATGATGATGGGGTAGAGTGGAATGGCTACAGGGATAATAGGATTTATTAAGGAGGTAGGCCTCGTAATGGTGAAGGTGGCATCTTAAGGATGGGAGGCATAGGCAATGGCTTTGGGTGGTGACATGAATGGGAAGGAGGCATGTTTGTGTGGCCATCTTGGGCCACTTAGGCTTGCAAGGCTTGGGAGTAGGAAGATAATCCACTAGGAATTAGGGCTTGTAGGCATGAAGGACAGGTCATATGGGGCATGTATCCTCTATTAGGAGGGTGGTAGGTTCCAAGAGGGTGATGTGGGGAATTAGTGGGTGAATAAATATTCATAGTATCTTCGTGCAACTATGAAGGTGATTCTCATGGTTGGGGATGAGATGTTTCCTCTTTTTCATCAAAAGAGGATAGGGTGACCTAGCTGTCTCCTGAATGGGGTGAGTAGGATGAACCTTGGTGGTGAGGTGAGAGGCATCGGGGTGAAGTGTTATGGTCTAAATGGGAGGAATGAGAAGGTCATCTAGTATGAAGAGTGGTTGGTGGTCAATTTAGGTCAACTGTGGCCAGTATAGTCTATGGAAGTGGATGAATCTCCATGATGATGCACGTAGATGGTGTATTTGTAAGTGATGTATATCTTGTAAGAAGGGAAAAAATACCAACAACATAAAAATGACATAAAGGAGAGACTACATGTGAAATATGTAAAGTAAAAATAAAAAGACATGCATTTATCATGATGTGCCTAGTGAGTGATGTATATGTGCGGATTGGTATGTACCCATGATAGTGAATGCCTATTTATGTTAGGCATTGAATGCACAAAGGTGCAAAATGTTAATGGGTTCAAGGTCATCAAGTCCTTCGAGATTAGCCAAATTATAGGCACCTAAACCATATTTATGTGTGATAATAAATAGGCCCAACCAGTTTATGGTAAACTTATCTCATTGTTGGCATGGCTGACTTGTGATATATTAGTTTTATTTGAGAACTAAGTCATCGATTGTGAACTCGTTTTGATGTACCTTACTACTGTAGGCATGGAGAAGGTGATATTGATATACTTATGTGTGCTTGATGGCATGAATGTGGTGTTCATAGAGGAGTGTGAGTTGGTAAAAACATGCTTGATGGGCGATGTTGTCATATATGAATTTTTTCATGGATATACGTAGGAAAGGTATCTCAAGATCGAGGGGCATGATGGCTTCTTCCCCGTAGATGAGTGAAAAAGGTGTTTCCCTAGTAGGAGTATGAATGCTTGTATGATATACCCACAAGACTAGGGATATTTGGTTATGCCAGTTATGATGTGATTCAACTACTGTTTTGTGTAAGATAGAGCAAATTGTTTTTTTTGTAGCTTCTATCTGGCCATTGCCTTACGGGTAGTATGGGGTAGAGAAGCTACGATGAATGTGAAACTTGCTACACAGTTCTCAGATGGTTTTATTTTTTAAGAATTTTCCATTATCAGAGATGATTTGGGAAGGGATTCCAAAGTGACAAATTATATGATCTATGATGAATGTTGGAATTTTAGCTCCTATAGTTTGGACCATTGGGATGGCTTCAAACCACTTCATAAAATATTTTGTGGTACTGATGATAAATTTATGATTGCTTTAGGAAGCTAGTGAAATTTGTTTGATTAAGTCTAGGTCCAATTAGGAAAAATGCCACATGGACTGGATAGGTTGAAGTTCTTGGGATGGTAGATGTGTTAGGTTGGTATGTTGTTGGCATTTTATGGAACACTTCACATATTCATAGAAATCCTACTCCATTTTGGGCCAATAATAACCCATACAAAGGATGTGTTTAGTGATTTCCATGCCACTAAAATGGCCACCACAAGTACCGTCATGGGTTTCTTGTACAACCCATTGTGATTCTTGTGGTTCTAGGCAACGTAGGAGCATTCTGTCATAGCTACAGAGATAAAGGATATCCCCCAGCAAGGTGTAGCAGATCACTCTCTGTTTGAAGTTTCAGAATTGAGCATGGGGTAAATCACATGGTAGGAAACCTAACTTGATATAATATTTAATTTTTGAAAACCATGGATCATGGGGTTCAGTGTTTAACACATAGACACCACCATCATCTATAGGAGATGTGGGTGATATGGCAGATCTAGTGAGCATATGAATTGATACGGATTTTGTGTTAGATTTTGGGTTTTGCAGAATGAGGGACCTTAAGGAGGTCATATTATTTACAAAATGATTTTATGATCATGGAGTAGTTTCGAGGTCATACCACTCAAATTGAGATAAGATTTGTTGTACAATTTTCTTATATTACTGGAGGACCAAGAAATTGCATAGCCAATATTCCTACACTTGATTGACTATCAAGAGTGAATCGCCTATGATGTGTAAGTGTTTGATGTGCATGGAATGTGCTTATTTTAGTCCTAGGATTAGATCTTCATATTTTGCATTGTTATTGGTACAAGGGAAGTCAAGTTTGAATGAAAATGAGAGTGGCTCTCCTTCAGGTGTGATGAAGATAATGCCTGCACCCCTAACTTGGGGACATCTAGATTTTTTGAAGAACAAGGTGAGGTCCACTATGACTTTAGGTTCGACATATTCTTCCTCTTTAGTTATGTAAAAGATGGAATCGTCGAGGAGTTGAATGAGGAGGGGTTGATTATCAATCAATAGGGCTTCAACCAGTTGGTCAGTGATGACATAACCTTTGATATATTTTTTAGATATGAATTCTAGGTCAAATTTAGTTAAAAGCATGATCCACTTTGATGTGAGTTAATTGTGATAACTCTTGTTCATCATGTACCACAGGGGATTATCTTGGGTGATGACAAAAATTGTGTGATTTAACATGTAGTGATGTAATTTTGAGTGGTGAATACGATCGCTAAGCATAGTTTTTCCATGTATCCATATCTTGTCTCATAACTAACTAGTGTGTGACTAATGTAATAGATAGCCTGCTCTTTGTCGAGTGCATTTTTTTGAGATAGAAGTGTACCTAGCACAAACTCTGTGGCTAAGATGTATAGAATCAATAGTAACATTGGATGCAATGGTGACATAACCAATGGTGATTTAAGGTAGGTTTTGATAGTATCAAATGCTTCTTGATAGTTTTAATCCCATTTGAAGCTTACTCCCTTTTGTAGGAGGTGATTGAATGGCTTGCATTTATCAAATAATTATGCTGTGAATCTATGAATGGAAGTGATCTTTCCCTGGAGGCTGCGTAATTGCTTCAATGTGGTAGGAGGGGGCATCTCGATGATGTATTTCACCTTACTAGGATCAATCTCGATGCCTCGTTGGGAGATGATGAATCCTAGTATTTTCCCTAGTTAACACCAAACATGCACTTCTTTGGATTCAAGCACACATTGTGTTCTAATAGTCGATCAAAGATATGATGGAGATATTCGATATGGTCTACATGTTTCTTGGATTTGGCGATGAGATCATCTATGTAGTCTTCAACATTTTTGTCCATCAATTCATGAAGATATAGGTAATGGTGCATTGGTAGGTGACCCCAGCATTTTTAAGGCCAAAGGACATGACCTTATAGCAAAAGGTCCCCCAAGGTGTTGTGAATGTGGTTTTGTGTTGATCAGTTAGGTTGATCCTGATTTTATTGTATCCTGAGAATCCATCCATGAGGAATATCATCTTGTGACCTACTATGAAGTCGACCAGGGAATCAATGTTAGGTAGGGGAAAATTATCTTTGGGACAATATTTGTTTAAATCATGAAAATTTGTGTAGACATGAACTTCATCAGATGGCTTAGGCACATGGACCATACTATATACCCATTCTAGATAGTCAATGGGTACAATGAAATTGATGTCTAGGAGCTTTTGGAGCTCAAATTTTACTATTAATGTGATGGTTGGATGCATGTGTCATAGCTTTTGTCTCACTGATTTGGCATTAGGATTGAGTATAATATTATGAACTACTATAGTAGGGTCAAGTTCTGGCATGTCCTTGTATGACCATGCAAAAAAATTGAATGTACTTGCAAAGGAAGTTTGTGAAGGTAATGCACTCCTTGGGTGAGAGGCTAGCGACTAGTTAAAGTATGTGGGGATTTTTAGTATTGTCACCAATATTGACATTGATAGTGTCTTCAATGAGCATACAAGATCCATCATGTAACTATTCAGGTATGGGGATGAGGTTAAGGTCATCGATGGCTTCGTTGAACTCATATTCATCATCTAAGTAGATGTTCGCATGATGTACCTGAGGTATTTATGGTGGTGTGAATGATGAGGGAGTGTTTATTGCCTCCAAGACATGAGGTGAGAGTAGGAAATCTCGAGGTACTAGTATGGGTGAGATATGTGTGAGATCTATAAAGTCTGGGTTTGGGGTATCATCCCAAATCATTTGGTGACTGTAATAGAGGGGAGAACATAAGTCCACTTCAACTATGTTCATCCTAAGAGACTCAAGGGAGGTTGTAGAATGACTGGAGGTGGGCGAGGGCGAGCAAATGCTCTATATAGTTGCCTATGTATAGGTAGGAACATGGCTAGGCATGTTGGTGATGGTTTAGGAGGGACTATATTAGGCTCTATCGATGGTGCAGCCATAGATAAGGTAGCAAAGTGTTCTTCCAACCTATTCATATCATAGAATGAGGAGGTATCAGTCGTAGGAGATTCCTAAAAGAAGTCATAGGGGACCATTATGGTGGAATTGGGTGAAGAAGTGTCCTCTAGTATATCCATATCGATATACTCTTCCAAGGTGTATGTTGGATGTGGAGGAGGATGTAGGGATAGTGACATAAGCAAAAAGCATGCACCTATCTACTGTATTAGTCTATAGTCATCACAAAAGCATAAAATATTGACACATTGCATAAATTCAACAAGATGATATTTCTTATATTGATTATAAATGAATCTCTGTTACACATATGCCCCTATTAGGGTCACTTGAATGATGATACATTTTATACAATTTCCAATGCCCTCAATTGGGTAGGCACATTAATATTACCCTTTGATTAGTCATAAAATTCCTTTGGGTGGAGTTGACCCCCTTCTTCATGATGTGGAAGGATTATGATATGGAATCCTCTTGTACCTATCTTCCTACGATCAAGAAACAACAACACACGATCAAAAAGATAAATATTCTCTCACAATGAGGCCCTTTAAGGAAACATACATGATAATGCCATTTAAACTAATAATAAAAATAAAAAATAAAACCTATAAACTATGCTAATTGAATCAAGATTTGTAATATAGCATAAAGGAGATCATTAGAAAAATAATGCATAGATCAAATAACAAAATAGAAACATAGAGGTCCATAAAATATCCACAAATATCCTAATTAATGCAAAGTATGAACTATATATTCTAAGCTAATTCCTACAGCCAAAAAATTTCTATATTGCAATTAAACCTAAGAAATGATTAATCTAACCTACTTAAATAGACATAAATGAAAATATTAAGGTGATATGTCACTTGTTGCAAACCATAGCTCTGGTGAGTGGTTTGCACTATGAACTATAGATGACAGCTAAAATTTGACCTCTGATAGGTTTACCCTCAAAATCAAGGGTAGTGGGTTTAATCTCCTTGTCCAGATTTATGTTCAAGGATTGCCTTCATTGTCCTTAGACCGATTTGGTGGTCAATTCAATGTGAAGGGCCTTCATTTGCCCATATTTGCATTTCTTGATCCTCCTAGGCACCTAGGGAATCCATAATGCAATTCATCATGAATGGTGGCAAAAGGGTCGAGGATTAAGTGCAATAGCTATATCTCTTAGCATACTCAGTTTAAGTGTACAATTCACCAGTGCTTTGTTGCTCAAATCTCCAATGCTTGCTTCTATTTTCCCCCCATTTGAAGGGGGTATTTATAGCATACCCCTAGGGCTAGGGGTGGCTTCATGGAGAATCCAAGACCAAGAAGGGTGGTTAGGATAGTTGGGATGGAAGCTTCTGGAATCTTTCGTCCTTCAACTGCCTTCTTCTAGATATTTTAGCTATTCCAACCAATTTGTCTTAGATGGAATGCCTAAACTGAACTTCAGTTAAGACTACAAGTCACAATTGTAGCCTAAAATTTAGACCGTAAGTGTCAACCGTGGTTTAGACTAAAGACCGTAGTTTTGGGCTGCAATTCAGACTGATTAGGCCAAAATGCCTAAATTGAGTGGTTAGAACCACTTCTCTATCTTGGAGTCTGTCCAAGATCCTCCATATGGTCTTGTACCATATCCATATGAGTAGTCACCCTCGGCATGATGCATTTTAGGTGTCTATAGATAGATCTTTGATCTCATATTCTAATGTATAGATGGTATTTGGGTGATAACCTAGGCTAGATTTGTTGGTGGGTGATTAGATATGAGGGTTAATGGGTGTATGTAGCCCTTGCTCATAATGTCCTAGCCTAAACCTATGCCAATGAAAACACCATAGGTAGCACAAGGCAAAGTGAGGGTTGGCCAAGTGCGTAATTGCATAACAAGAGCTAGATTGTGGTGGTGGAGAAGTTTGTGGGAGGATTGAAGAGTCGACTCCCAAATACACAAAATTGGTATGGTTTTTGGGACTTCCTAATTGTATGATAGTTTCAATGGTAAGGACCGAGGCTGAGGGGTGATCGAAATCATGGGTAGACTAGATAGGAGAGTCACATACATGGGTGTCATGTACATTATAGTCTCCTGGGTCATAATTTGTCATGAAGATAGATATGTGTGGTGTGGTACTCTCTGGTGACTAAGGTGGAGTATCTAAATCATATGAGGAAGGAGAAATATGAGATTCCCTGATGGTAGTGGATGAAGGATGTGGGATTTGTTCATCTAAATTAGGTGTCATTTGTTCCTATTCATGACATTTGGTTTTTGTAGCTTAGACAGGATGTTTGGTCTGTATGGGGAAAGGAATTGGTGTAAGCACTGGGCTACATGGAGATGTGAATGTCCTAGGCTTTGGTTATAATGGAAGAGGAGGTGTTTGTGGTGTAGGAAGGGTAGGGGATTCCATATGCAATGGTGAGGAAGGTAATGTGATAGGTTGTGTAACAGGTTGCGATGGTGGCACTGCAGGTGGAAATTGGAATAGTAGAGGCTGGGATGATTGTGGAGGCCATAAGGACAGTGATGAGAATAGTATGCTAGAGATTTTGGAATCTACCGAAGATGGTTATAATGATGCAGACATCGAGGCTTGTGCTCTTGATGAACACTGGGATGTTGAGGTAGAATTTGACTAGGATGTAGATGCTCATACTTATTGATGGGAAGATACAAGGAACAATTGGTAGGATGAAAATGATGGCATAAGGGGAAGATCTCCAATATTATAAAACATAAATGGGTCTCCTTCAGCTGGGACACAGTGAATGAGTCTGTTGTGGACATACTTGAGGTAATGGTGTAGTGTGGAAGGGATACACTGCATGTCTCTAATCCATGGATGACCAAGGAGGATATTGTATTGCATTTCCCCTTGGATGATGTGAAAGAGGATAGAAATGGTCTGAATGCCTATGTAAATAGGTAGAACTATGGATCCTACCATAGGTCTCATGGAGCCATCGAATGCACGTAGGTCAAGGGAAGGTGTAGCAAAATGGGTTGGAGGGATATGTAGGTGATGTAGAGCTATTGTAGATATAAAACTAATGAATGATCCCATGTCAACGAGTACCCGCTTTTAGGTGATATCATTGATTATGGCTTGGATGTAAATAAGGGGTTCTACTCCTCCAACAAGTTTTATTATCTCGTGGTCATGGAAGCTAATTGAGGGCTAGAGGCACCGTGGGATATTTTCTATAAAATTGAAAAAGGTATTTGTGTCATGAGTCTCTAATTCAATAGAACATAGGATGTTTTTCAGTGCCTCGTGGTGGGGTTGAGACTATTGTAGGAGATAAAATATGGATATATATGTAGGGGCATTACCTAACTGATGGGTTAGGATACCATGGATGGTAATCACATTTTGAGGTGGTGGTGGTATGATAGTAGGCATTTGAGGTACTTATGGTGATGTAAACCAAGATTATGCATAAGGGGTTAGACTCAAAATGTAGTTGTAAAAAAATGGTGAATCCTAATCAAAATCAAGGTGAATCAAAAGAAAATCAAATCAATCATCTTCACACAAAAATTTGGGGTATTTGAAGCTCTAAAAAGTAAGGTCCTATTTGGGATAATGTTTTACCTATTAAATCACCTTATAACTTCATAAATGCACCACCATTAGATCAAGCTTGAAATGAGCTTTCCAACAAGTACAAATATGTCTATATTTGGATATATATATTGTGATGAATTGACCCTAAGGAAAATATTGATCCTAAAATTTTAGGCAAATGGGCCGACGTCGAAGGTCCTCATATTCGCTAATTTTAAATTTTAAAAATCCTAATATTCACCCAATTGGTGAATATTCACCACTATACATAACCTTTATGTGAACTGAGTTGGTGAAGAAACAATAGGTGTCATCTAGCCTGACGGGTATTGTTGGTTCCTCATAGTAAGGTTGATCATACCTACTACGCCATGTGATGGAGGATCATGCTAGACATTGTTCACTTGGTGAGGTGGTGTTGGGGGATTTTTTGGAGGTCTAGGAGGGTTGGGTCCTTTGTGATCCAGTAGAGGGTTTTGGAAAATCCCTAAGTTTTAATTTTGTGGGGCTAGAGGGTTTGCTACCTGGATGATGCCCCTATCGATTAACTCTTGAACATACCCATAAAAGGAGCGACATGAATCGATACCATGACCATGTTTCCTATGGAAAGGACAAAATATCTGCTCATTATATCCATGAGACTTAGGTATGTTTGGATCCAGTGGACAGATCTTGGGTAGGAGGAGATGGTTACCCTCATATAATATTTGAAATAGAGTTGGTAGTGGTTCAGATAATTGTGTGAGGTTGCATGGTGGAACTTATGGGTGCATACCCTAGTATTATTGTGATCTAGGTGGAGTAGGAGCGTTAGTATGGAATCCTTGTGGTTGTGGTGTATAGGGTGGAGGAGTCAGTGCTAGTGCTAAGGTAGCGACTGCAACTTGGTTGGCTTGTGGTGGCCGAGGATAAGGTTGATTTGGTGTGGTTATGTTGAAGTGAAATTTGGAATTATAGTTGGATTTGGTTATCAACTTAATATTTCCATATTGAACCTTAATTTCTTTAATAACTTTTGCTTGCAAAATGGCATCTTCAAAAGTGCATCTTTGATGAATTTGGAGAGATGTTGAGATGTGTTTGTGGAAACTCTTGGAAAAGAGTGTCACAAGCTCCATAGTGGGGAGACTATGGGTAAGGCCATGAATAATCGCTCTCCATATGGAAATGAACTCAGTGATGGGTTCATCATCAGTCTATCGTAAGGCATACTCATCAATAAGTATATATAATAATAATAATATATTGTAATCTTAAATAATAAGTATTAATAAATAATTAAATATTAAGGAAATATATTTAATATAAAATATTAAAAATAATAATAACATAGAATATAAATGATAAGTAAACCTATTTACGTGTTAAAGGCGATAAAATGATTTAAAAAAAAAACAAAACCATATTAAAGAGGAGCATTCAAATAATCGATAAAACATTTAATTAAAGTGATGACTAATCCATGCTCTACCACCTGACGAACTTCCAAAGGTAATACACATGTTAAACAATTGTTGTATTTGAAGGAATTATTTTTGAAAAAAGGAAGGGAAAAGAGAAGAGGGGGATGGCGGAGAAAGAAAAGGGAAGAAAGGGATTGAAGGGAGATAGCGTACAGTAAAAATCATGAAGGATAACCTGCAAACGAGTTCCAAGTAAATGGCTTCCATTTCATGTGTTAAAATAGAATTAAGACAAAATTTAAAGAGAAGAGCATTTGGTATATGGTTTGTTAAATGTCTGGTTGATGCGATTGGGATGGGAGTTTATGGATTTTCAATTGCTTGTATATAATGTATTTTGAAATTATGTTTATTTCTAAAAAAAATAACATTCTCATAGAGACGAACTGATTGAATTTGTAATCTAGGTATGGAAGAATGAGATTAATTTTCTGAAAGAAGAACTCTGTTTTCTTCTTCTTTTATAGGAGAGCAGTCCTATTAGATATATTTAAAATTTTTGGATTTAAGATGTTAAGTATGATGTCTTTGTTGTGCATTTGAATGTCTGCATAGGCATAGTGTGATTTTCATACGTAGTGTGGCCGCTTTAATCTCTAGAAAATAAGTCGAGGCCAACTGTGATAATGTCTTTTGGTTCACTGCTCTACCTACTGTGATCAGTCAATACATTTCAATTTAACATGAGATATTTCTCTTTTAAAAAAATAATAACGAAGTCATATCTGTATTGTGAAGCCATATCTGTATTATGAATCCATATATGTATTGTTTTATTTTAAAAAAATAAAATAATAAGTACATATGTTTGGAATAATATTGCATTTGTGTATCTCCTTAGGACATCAGAACCATATAGATATAGATTATAAAATATAGTTCAATATATATATTGATAGACAATTCAAATTGAAGGACAGATTTTTGTGTTTTACTCTGTTTGCATGAATGAATACGTTGGGCAATAAATTGGTTTAAGGCACATCTAGGAAATGTATATATTTCTCTTTATGTTATCAAGATTAAATAAAGCTTTCTTTATGAATGGTATGTTATTGTATAATGATGTTAACGACTGTGAAATCTTGGGTGAGAGTTGTTAATTTCAAGTGATGGGTTGGCTAAAAACTTGAAACATAGAAAAATTACAGTTAATGTAAAACATAGTATTAGGGTTTTAAATAAGCTTTTGCATGTTTTACCCATTTGTTAAGGCTTATTGGAGTAAACGCTTATAAGTTCAAAGAGAAATTAATGTAATATGGTAGCACTAGAAATCCAACCATGGAAGAATACATTCTGAGCCGTGTTGAGGAATGAGTAGCGCTTTGAAACGTGCTTCGAATTATCTTCCTTTAGAATCCAATCATCGTAAAATAGATTAAAATGATATAAGTTTAAATCTAAAGCATTTAAGGTTGCATACCATATTAGGTAAAGTTGTTTGATCTTCTACTTTTAGGGCAGGGTGGGTAGAACCCATATTCGTTAATAGCTTGACAACATAGTAAGGCATAGGGTTGTCGTCACTTAAAGGTTTTCTTAATAAAGCGTTTAATTTATTATATTTTATAATAAAGTCAATATTCATTGCATTTTAGAAATGAAAATGATATTAGTGACTTAGATTTATTTGGAATTCACATGCTTACTTTAATATGTAGAAGGAAATGGTATATAGTAACGAACCCAATTCTTTGGATACTTAAGAGGAAGTAAACTTTTAGATTTTAAAATTATACCTATTACAATATGAATTTTTTTTGGTATGAAAGTCTTACTTTGACTATTCTCATTTGATAGAAGTTTAAATCAAATGTTTTATAAGATCTATTGTTTGAAATTTTGGCTTACTTCAATAGAATTGGATTCTTATAATAAACATTGTGGAGCATTATAGAATTAGAAAGAAGAATTATTATTTTTAAGGGTTAAACAATTGTCACCTTAAAATATTGATTATATATTTATTTTAAATAAATAAAATTATAAGTTAGCAAGTATTAAACAAATAGATGTGAGAAGACATCCTTAAGAAACGAGGTGGTGGGTAGAAAACCTACGCAAAAGAATGTGGAAAGGCATTCTAAAACTAACCATCAGGTTGATGAGGGGTTAAAGGCTCATGTCCTGATAAGATTTGCTGATCTCTAATGGTTAAAGAAGAAAGGATAGACACAGAATTATGATATGGGCATAATTCTTAAGCAAATCTACTAGTATTGAGGTGGAAGATTTTATGGTACTTGCATATCGAAATGGGATTTATGCAAATAAGACTTTTGGAGTATAACCCACGAGGTGGTAAACTCATGGTGTAGCTCTGAAAAGAGAGCACACATCATCCTCGGCATGCATCCACTAGTTTATGTAACCAAGAAACGAGAAGTAAGCGTTCAACATCCAGGTGATATGGGCCCTGGAAAAAGTGAGAACCCCTACCTAATACAAAGGATCTCAAGTATGAGAGGATGTATTAAAAGATAAAATTAATCAGGACTTGGCCAATCTCGATCTCTCAAAAATTAAAACTGTAGTGAAATAGCATCCTAGAAGATTTTGCATCCTATTCTAGACATAGTTGGATGAATTAAGGAAAACATTACCTCCCTGGTACTTGAAACCAAGTGGGTTGACTTGGGTTTTTACAATAAGATAATTTGACCATAACATAGGGATTATCCCTCTTTAGTCCATCAAATAGGTATGCCATTTTCCTAATCCTACATAAGTCTTTCTATGTAGGATCACTTTGTAATAATACCTTAAAGCCTAGCTGTCACACATCCATGGTGGATTAAATAGTGCTTTCATGCTTAATTAGCACACCTTTGTGGTGGGCTTATTAATTTATCATCTTTTTATGTTATAATACACATGGCCCCACAATCCTCATCATTCAAGAGGTTATCACTAGATTTTTTTATGGATGAATTCCTACCCTTCGAGGTAGGAATAATAATCCTAGCCTCACTACTAATGACTTACTTAAAGTCTCACTGCTTTAGTGTACACCCATGCCTCATCACTTGAGATGTATCATACACAAAAATCTTGAGTTTTGCATCTCCACAACTCTTCTCAGGTTTTGGGAACCACTTGACTTTAGGGTTTCCTTTCTTTAAGATTCTAGTTTTCAACCCCTTAACCCTAAATCCAAAAGCTATAAATTAAGAACCAAAAACTACCATGAACATATTGATAAAAAATAATTTATTTATATTGATAAGAACACTTATCAAAAAATCATATCTATCTCTATCATTTCCTTCATTCAATTAATGAAAGGTTAAATTGAAACGGGTAGAAATCGATATTTGATCCTTTAATACAAAATATTAAATGTGTACTAAATGAAAAAGTTGTATTTCATTAAGATTACAAAATATGTGTTACAATAGGGACATGATGCCCTTGAGCCATTTTTTCTTCTACTAATGTTACAACAAGTTCGATGTCATTTCAATCGTCCCTCAATGTAGGTGGGCTTCTTTGTATGTGGGCCACCATGGGGTTGTTATTTTATGATTTTATTCCTCTTTAGATATACTAAATAACCTCTAAATAACCTACAAAATGGGATTAGTGTGATGGGGGGCTTGCCTTAATTAGGACCCATGCTTATAGAGACATAACGACTGTGAAAATGCATTGAAAACTAATATTGAAGGTGTATAAGTTGATAAAATGGTAAAACAGAGCTTACCTCCCAAATTTGAGGTGATTTAGGACCTGTAGACCCAATTTGCCACCTAGGGGGTGAACTGAGGCCGAATTTGTGGGGTGAAGGGAAAATTTAGCTGTGAGGTTCCTTTTGTAAAATCCCTTTAGTTGATCGATTCCTAGGCAGCTGGTATGCCTCTGTATACTATAGAAATCTGATTGTTTGCTCCGAGAACTGGTTGTTCAATCTTCATTTTCCATTTCTATAGATTTTATTTGCTTTGTTGAAATAGGGAGAGAGTTAATTAGGGGTTTAGGACCCACTATTTATAGGAAATGACAACGTGTAGGTGGGATATTTAAAGAGACTAACCCTAGGATGAGTTCTAACCAAAATTAGGTTAGGGTTTGTGACATGGAAGTTCCCTATTCCTCATAGCAAATATCCTATCCTCACACACATGTGAGGAAGGATTAATTCTAATCATGATTAGGATATCTTAAGTCAAATTAGGGCTTGATTAGGGTTTCTTAGGAAAATATCTTAGCTAACCCTAATTACACACATGTGGGAGGATGTAATTAGTGTTAATTAAGGATTAAGAGTTCTTTTAATCAAATTTTCCCTAAAAATGTGACTTAAGTGAAGTCAACATTAAATTAGATTTTAGGAATTGACTTGGTAATTGTTTTTGTCAACTAATACCCCATGGGGACCTCAATTGAGTAAAAATAGGTTGTTGGAGGATATCCCAATGCATGGGATGTGATTTTGAAGGCTTATGAGGGTTTAGGACCTAAAAGATGATGAAGTGGTATATGGAAGTCTACATAATGCTATGATAATCTATGGTGATCTACGCATGACTACGGACATCTACGCATGACTACAACAATATATGCATATCTAGAAGGATATACAATAGTCTACATTGATCTACAATAGCCTAGGGGTACCTAGGATGGCCTATGTAAACCTACAAGTGTTTGAAAGGATCTACAAGTATGTAGGTATAACAATGTACAACTTTTGGATATCTATATTTTACCCCTTTTTGTACTATATTATGTGGAACATAGTTTAATACAAAAATATGAAGGATTTGTGTAGAAGAAAAATGGATAGAAGGGGAATGGAATCCAATCAAAGGTATGTAGTCGTTCAAAGCATGACCATACAACATTGACTAGGGATCTAGGGAGAGAAGGGAAAGAATGGAATCTAATCGAAGGTATGTAGCCGCTCGAAGCATGACCATACAACATCAACTGGGTGTCCCAAGGAAGAGAAGAGAGGAAGGAAAGAAGAAGAGGAAATCAATAAAAAATAATTTTGGTGAATGGAAATGAATTATTGTGGATGTAATGATGTGATTTTACTGAGTCCGTATGATATTTACGATGCCATATTAGTTTCTTGAGAACAATAAATTTTGATTGCTTTGATTTTGCGACCAGATCAACGTGGTCCAAAAGAATGAATATGACAAAATCCTATCTAAATATTTGTTGTTGATTGATTGATGAGAACATAGTGACAAGTTTCAAACCATTTGAGTTAGTTAAAATTTGGATTATTCAAATGTGACCTAATCAATGTGATAGAGAAATACTTTTCCAAATGTTGCACTAGAATTAGTCACCCGTGTCATTCATTGTGCTCCATGAATGCCAAAGTGACCTTTCCATTATTATGCATAACTCTCTTGATTTAACCCATGTCTAGTTGGGATTGAGATTATTTTGTATGATAATATTCAACAAAAAAATTCATATGCTAATCATACTTTTGGATTTTTGATGTTGTGGTTGCATGTAAATCTAACTTTGGATATGAATACCCCCTCAAATGAGGAATAAAAAATGAGGTGAATGGAATGTGATGATAAGATGATGTAGTGATTGATAAGATACCGATAACTGATGAATATGATTGCAAATATATATCATAACATAGTTTGTAGGTATATGATAAATAGATATACATGTGTGACATGGTTTAGATCTATTATTGTTCTGTGGTATGAATGAATTGTAGAGTAGTATGATGATTGTATTTCGAATGTGGTATGATGTCATATTAGATGTTATTTTGTATTGAATGCATGTAGGATGAATGTAATGATGTGATTCGATTTTTAAAATGCATGTAGAATGAATGCAATAATGTGATTCAATTTTGGAGTGCATTTAATATGGATGCATAGCTATAATCTGTGCTAAATGTATATGGCATAGATGTTGAGCAAAGTGCAGCAAACAGTATTCTCATTGTTGTCAACACAGTCAGATAGATTTATTGATGCAATGGACAAGAGTTTATTGAACAGCAAGGTGCATCCAAAGTACAATTGATAGGGTTCAGTGTTGAGCAAGGTGTTGTAGGAGGATTGTCATTGTTGTCAATACAGTCAGTTAGATCTAATGATGCAATGGACAGGCAGTTCAAACAAGAAGCGAAAAGGATTTTTGTGAAAACCAAGGCAGTCAAAATAAAAAGTTTTATTTAAAATTATGGATAACAGATTTGAAATGATTTTTTCTTAAAACCCAAGTTGGCTCTTCGTTTCGTTGAAAAAGATGCCCCGGTGATGAAGATATTTAATTTTAAATATTTGGTTTAAATTTTAAAGGTTTTTTTGTGAAAACCAAGGTAGTCAAAATAAAAGGTTTATTTAAAACCATGGATAACAGATTTGAAATGGGTTTTTCCTAAAACCCAATTTGGCTCTTCGTTTCATTGAAAAAGATGCCCCGGTGATGAAGATATTTAATTTTAAATATTTAGTTTAAATTTTATTTTATTTAAAATTTAAATTAAAATATTAAATTAAATTAAAAAAGGGCCGACGTGTTACTATTTCATGGCAATAAGCTACAGGAAGGTGACGAAGGTGGTAGAAGGGTTTTGCAGCCGACATTCTTAGGGTTACAACCGACGGATTTTAGGGTTTGGCAGCTGACAAATTCTAGGGTTTCTTAGCCGACGTTCTTCTAGGGTTTGTTTCTAAAATTTCTTCTATAAAAGCAAGGGTTCTTCGAGTTTGTAAGAGGGGGTGTTAATATAAAGTGCAAATGCGAGCATAGTGTTTGTGAAAGTGAAGTTCATGTTGAGCAGAGAGCAGAATGTGAAACGACATAGAGTGTGTGAAGCGTGTGTGCAGAGAAAGCAGAGTGTGCAGAGAAGCGCGAAGGGCAAAGTTGATTGCAAAGTTTGGCTGTAGCAGTGCAGCAGACTGTGTGAAGTGATTGCGCAAGAGAGAGCAGAGTGCACAGAGATTGCAAAGGTGATGTAGACCAGTTAGAGTCTTGCAATAACAAAGGTATATGTCAAACATTTTTATTAAAAATTGAAGTCCAGTTGGTGCTGGCAAATTAGGGGTTGGTGCTCCTTTCTATTGGTGCAGATAAATAAGGGGTTGGTGCTCCTTCCAGTTGGTGCTGGTAAAAAAAATGTAAATTTTGTGCTTTGCAAGAGGCTATATTTGGATAGGAGTCCAAGCAGCCATTCTTTTTGAGGAGTAGCCATTTTGGTGAACCTCGTTAAAAATCTGTGTTGTGTGATGTTCTCTTGCGGTACTTATTATATCTATTTATAAGTTTTATCTGCTGCAATTTTTAGAGCTGTTTATTTATGTTTTGGAATGCTACACTGATTCACCCCCCCTCTCAGTGCCATACTAAGTACAACAATTGGTATCAGAGCCAAGTTCCTTCGAAAAGTTTAACAGCTTGAAGGAAGATCTTACAAGAACACAAATGGAAAGGAAAGGCAAAAGCAAAACCATAAGACACAAGAAGAAGAAATCTCACAAGGGCACAAAATAAAATGAAGATGATCTCAATGTTGCTGCTTTGGGAATGAAAATAGATTCAAGAGATGAATCAAACAGTGGAGAACAATACAGATTAATAAAGTTTTGCACTTGATGTGTGAAGACCGATCACTTTGTAGCTGATTGCTCACAAGGTAGAGAATGTTTTGTTTGTGGTCAACTCGGGCATAATGGACGCTAGTGCCATGGTTTTAGTAGCAGTGAAGATGAAGATGACCCGTTCAAAATTGATAAAGAAACAGATTCAGAACAAGAGTGTCATGAAGAAGGAAGTGATGCAAAAGCAAAATGGGAACGAAAACTGATTTCAGACTTGAGTAAAAAGGTTGAGGATGCAGAAGATATAATCACCAACTTGAAAATTCAAGTAGAAGATTACAAGAAAATTTCTGAAGATCTTGAAATGCAATCTTCTAGGAAAACAGAGTATTGCAGCAAGCTAGAAAAAGAAATTTACGGTTTAAGAATGCAAACAGAAGAAATGAGTAATAAAGTTGGTATATACAACAAACATGAAGAGGAATCTAACAAAGTTGTTAACAATCTAGAGCTAAAAATAGAAGAGTTCAAAAAGAGTGAAGAAACTCTCAGGTATCAAATCAATGAGAAAGAGACTATATGCTGCCAACAAGAAGAAGAGATTGTTTCATTGAAGAAACAACTAAAAGAGGCCAATATAAATCTCAAATTTGAGAAGAGCACAGAGTTTCTAGATACAATGATAAATCAACAAAGAAGCTCCACAGCTAAGTTTGGTCTTGGATATGAAGCTGAACAACCTTCATCCTCCAAATATGCAGAGAAGAAGTCCTCTGTTGAAGGATTGAAACAAGAAAATTCTGAAGCTGAATCCTCAAAAGGAATAAAATATCAAAGAAGATCTACAGCAAAGCAACCACAACAAAAGAGGTTCTCTCACTCTCACTCTTTTAATAATAATGCTTTTTATGGCTATTGTTCTAAATGCAACCACTTTGGTCACAAGGCAATTTATTGTGGACTAAAAAATAGATCAAAGAGTTATGCTGATAAAAATACTTCTATTTTTTTGAGTGAAAACCCTGTGCAATGTTTTAAATGTAATGGCCATGGGCACATAGCAAGGTTTTGTTCAAGCACTTATGTATCCAATCTAAGGCAATACCATAGATTTCATCATACACATAGAATGCAATACAGATAGGGAATAAAACATGTGCAATGTTTTAAATGCAACGGTCAAGGGCATATAGCAAGGTTCTGTCCAAGCACTTCTATATCTAATCTAAGGCAAAACCCTAGATTTCATCAGACACAAAGAGGACAACACCGAGAAGGAACATATCATGTGCATAAAAGAAAAGAAAATAATCATCCATCAAGAATGCACAAGAGACAATCCCACAAGATAAATGTTCAAGTTCACGAACAGGAGCAAAATAGGGATGTTGTTGAAAAACCCAAGCCCAAGTTCAGGAAAGTCTAGAGAAAGACAGAAGAAAGGAAATTGTGTCTCCTTGTACTGAAGGAGGCTACTCTGCCATTGCTCTAAGCAACTCCAGGTGGCACATCCTCAGGAGGAGCAATATTAAAGTTTTATTTTAATGCTCCTATGTATTTTTCTAGGTATCTGAGGATGAAAGGTAAGTAGTCGGGTTAATGTTGTATAGTTGTTAAAGTGTGTTTTTCAGTTTATATAGTGGTTTGTGGAAATGCCGTGAAGTGTGGTGTTTAATTTGAGAGCTGTCACCATTGGTAGTTTTGAGATATGTCACTGTTGTACTGTTGATGATTCTTAATACCACTGTTCAAAATTATGAATCATAATAGTCCAGATAATTTGCTCAACGAAATAATGCTTGCCCTAGCTGTGTATTTGTGTTTCGAGCAGCATGTATTTGTTTTTACTCTTTGATGTGAAGATTGCCAGATCTTTCATGACACCTTGGTGAATATATTTAATTCACGGACAATTTTGTTTTAACTATTGATTTAATGCCAGTCCAAGGATAAGAAGCTTGAGGCTGAGTAAGGTGCACTACGGTTGGCCATAAAGTGTTTGACAAAATGTCTTCTTTCGACATGCATAGTTGAAAGTAAGAGTTGGCAATAAAATTGCAGTGCTAGACAAAAATTGGTACAAATGTGAGTCACTTGTCAATTTTGTTGACAAAAGTGAAATCAACATGTTAAATGGGAAGATTGAAGAAAAAGTTTTTTAATGAGCAGCCAGATGATTTCTAGCCTAGTGATGAATATTTGAGTTGCTTTCATAGTGGTTGTTTTGATCAAGTTAATACTTTTCTTGATACATGATTTAGGCTTACTCCATTGAGTTTGATTTGAGCAAGTTATTCTTTGCCTTGGTGATTTATGTTGGTGGCTGTCTTGTTCAAATACCTTTGGAAGGAAAAGGATGTCTACTAGTTTCCTTTTCATGTAGTGATTGGTTGAATGCTTCAAGGTTAATCTTGAGTTGAATGATGTTGGTTAAACCTTGTCTATAAGCATTGTTGCTAAAGCCTTAATTGGTTGAGAAAATATGTTGGTTGTCCTATGGTACAGTGTTTGGTACTTGCACAGAGTTGAAAGTGGATTGAGGTAGCCTGCTAGATTCTCACTGCAGAGAGAGACAAACAATTGTCATTGGGTTCAAGCTTGTTGAGAATATATCCAAGATGCATGGTGAAGTTGTATGCAGATGTTGCTGGCATTACAAAACAAAAAGTTGGCTATATAAGATTATTGTATGCCTTCACTAACAGTGGACAAGTTTGAGTTTGCAAGGTAACGAGGGTAGTCTGCACGTAAGATAGTGGTTCGAGTCATGTTCTTACACATGTTATATTGGTGAAGTTGACGGTGATGGTGTCATTCACTGGTTATTGCTGCTATTCACATTGTTGATTTTATTGATGCCTATTATTCTTATCATGATTTTGTCAATCAGTGAAATGAAGTGGTCTTGGACTCAGGAGGAGCATTTGTGTATTTGTTTTTCTTCTTGTTCATGCTTGGAATATTTGCTAATTGTAATAATTTGTGTCTAAGAATGTTGTGCATAGACTCAAGGGGAGTCTGCAGCAGCACTTTGGTATTATTGTCAAAGGGGGAGAAGATTTACAAGAAAATTTTACATGTGTTGTCAACAATTCCAAAGGGGGAGATTGTTGAGCAAAGTGCAGCAAACAGTATTGTCATTGTTGTCAACACAGTCAGATAGATTTATTGATGCAATGGACAAGATTTTATTAAACAGCAAGGTGTAGCCAAAGTACAATTGATAGGTTTCAGTGTTAAGCAAGGTGTTGCAGGATGATTGTCATTGTTGTCAATACAGTCAGTTAGATCTAATGATGCAATGGACAGGCAGTTCAAACAAGAAGCGGAAAGGATTTTTGTGAAAACCAAGGTAGTCAAAATAAAAAGTTTTATTTAAAATCATGGATAACAGATTTGAAATGTGTTTTTCTTAAAACCCAATTTGGCTCTTCGTTTCGTTGAAAAAGATGCCTCGGTGATGAAGATATTTAATTTTAAATATTTGGTTTAAATTTTAAAGGTTTTTTTGTGAAAACCAAGGCAGTCAAAATAAAAGGTTTATTTAAAACCATGGATAACATATTTGAAATGGGTTTTTCCTAAAACCCAAGTTGGCTCTTCGTTTCGTTGAAAAAGATGCCCCAGTGATGAAGATATTTAATTTTAAATATTTAGTTTAAATTTTATTTTATTTAAAATTTAAATTAAAATATTAAATTAAATTAAAAAGGGCCGACGTGTTACTATTTCACGGCAATAAGCTACAGGAAGGTGATGAAGGTGATAGAAGTGTTTTGCAGCCGAAATTCTTAGGGTTACAGCCGACGGATTTTAGGGTTTGGCAGCTGACAAATTCTAGGGTTTCTTAGCCGACGTTCTTCTAGGGTTTGTTTCTAAAATTTCTTCTATAAAAGCAAGGGTTCTTTGAGTTTGTAATTGGGGGTGTTAAGATAAAGTGCAAATGCGAGCATAGTGTTTGTGAAAGTGAAGTTCGTGTTGAGCAGATAGCATAATGTGAAACGACATAGAGTGTGTGAAGCATGTGCGCAGAGAAAGCAGAGTGTGCAGAGAAGCGAGAAGGGCAAAGTTGAATGCAAAGTCTGGTTGTAGCAGTGCAATAGACTGTGTGAAGTGATTGCGCAAGAGAGAGCAGAGTGCACAGAGATTGCAAAGGTGATGTAGACCAGTTAGAGTCTTGCAATAACAAAGGTATATGTCAAACATTTTCATTAAAAATTGAAGTCCAGTTAGTCTGGCAAATTAGGGGTTGATGCTCCTTTCTGTTGGTGCAGATAAATAAGGGGTTGGTGCTCCTTCCAGTTGGTGCTGGTAAAAAAATTGTAAATTTGGTGCTTTGCAAGAGGCTAGATTTGGATAGGAGTCCAAGCAGCCATTCTTTTTGAGGAGTAGCCATTTTGGTGAGCCTCATTAAAAATCTGTGTTGTGTGATGTTCTCTTGCGGTACTTATTATATCTTTTTATAAGTTTTATCTGTTGTAATTTTTAGAGCTATTTATTTATGTTTTGGAATGCTACACTGATTCACCCCCCCTCTTAGTGCCATACTAATTACAACAATAGATGCATGAATGCATGTATGGAAATACCAAAATGCACTAAGGAAGCACTTGTATCATGGCATTTACCTGTATGGATGTGATCCATTCCATTATTTTAGGGATGTTAGATAATGTAAGGCATGTGTAATAGTTTTGATCAACATAGTTGTGACAATCAAATCTCAGAACCTTAGCTATACAAATTTTTGTGGCAACTTATAATTAATAGAGATGGTTAAAAATCTATCATGGACCTATATGTGTGCATGTATGAGTTTCATTTATCCATTTTTAGGAAGGTAGGATTAACCCGTTGTAAACATAACCGGACAAGCTAGCTCATCCATTTGCAACAATGATCTATACAAAAGTAGGGTGCTAATATTACAAATATGTTTCCACTTGTAATATTATTCCATTGGTAGGAAGGTTCTTGGATCCTATTGCTAGCGATGGAAATCATCCCATGGTGTTATTTTGAACCTAAATATCAAAGGCGATAAGCATAACATGGGTGATATCGAGAGGTGTTTTCTTTTGTTTTTTGCCCCTCATCTAGTGTTGACCTATTTATTGTAGTCCTTTTTTCTTTTTATTTTTCTTATTTTTATTTTTTATGAATATTTTGTATTCTCGTGGTGCTCTTTTGTATGGGTGATGATTTTTATTTTCTACCCAATCATTTATTTTTGCTTATGCTTGATCCCTTTTTTTATCCCCAAGTCTTATGTTGACCATGCAAGCAATAGGGTGAGCAGGGGATACAGTTTGCTAGATGGTGATATCTACTCAAGATGTCCTCTTTCCTATACTCAAAATTATTTAATGTGTGACCTATTGTGAGTGGTCCCTGAGAGACGTTGAATTAGCCTAAATATCCATAAGAAGAATATACAAGACTCGGTAGCTATGGGTGACACTGGATTGACTGAACTACAGTGTGGTAAAAGTTAAACATGACACCCATGTATACCCTGATACTAAAAAGGGGGAATGGGCATCCAGGCGGTGATGCTAACAAGTGTATGTATTACTCCTGCTAAGGTGCATTTTGGGGGAGAATGTACAAACATGAATTAAAAGTTTAAATGAAAAACATATGAATATATACAATGGATGTAAATGTAAATGATGCAAGTGAGAAAATGCAATATCTACAAGAATAAATTTATGATGTGTAGAAGGAGAAGTTTAGAACACTTATTTATAGGTGAGTATATTGTATCATGATGATCGAAAAGCACAATGCTATAGTAATGGTTGTCCTAGTGTGTGGGGTGTGTGTACCAGGTGTATATGTTGTAATATGTTAGATGTATGTGGTAATGTCAACTAAAGGAGAGGATTACAGATAGTATGTACCACTAGAATTAGTATAAGAATTTGTCTTTGGTAACCAACAAGATAAGGGGATTACCAAAGTCAAAAAGTGATAGAAGAAAGGTGGAGTAGATTAGCGTAGGTATGTAACCGCTCGAAATGTGACCATATAACTATGCAAGGAAATAAGAATAAGGGTAAGAGAGAATAATGAGAACAGGTAGACACTACTAATGGGCAAAATGTCATGGGTTAGGTTGGAAATAATATGGTGAAGTGATAGTACAACTTGTACTTTGGCGATTGGTGTAATTGTAAATATTGTGAATGTAGTGGGTTGGTGGTGTTAATGTTTCTCATAGTGGTAAAGTTCTAGGAAAAATGTGGTGTGGAGGACTTAAGAGTCAACTAAATAGGATGGAACATTTAGGCGATGTAATTTAATTTCCATGCAACATATTGTGGACCAAGGTTTCAAATTTTTAGCACTCTTCAATGTCGTGACTTGGTTGGTAATGATAGATGCAATATTGATTCTTGTGGTAGTTACATGGTTTAGGGTGTAAAGGATCTATAGGTTAGATCTCAGGTAGGTCGATAATACCTTGATATATGAGATGGTAAAACATTTTAGATAGGGTAGTGAATGGAAACGACATGGGGTAGATGTATTATTCCATTGGAGGTGAGCAAGGCTTGGTTGAAGGAAAATCCAATAATAGAGGTATGGGTCAAGGATCCAATTTGGGGAGATTCTAAGGTCGAGGGATGGATCTGCATGGTGGCAAAGATGCATGAGTTATGGGGGACTAACATAGATGAACATGACAATGGCAACGACTCATCTATAACTCAAGCACATTGATAGGGGAAAAGAGATGTTGTATCTCATGGTTTCGAGGTGATGGTATCAAGGAATATGGTGATCAATATTCTAGTGTGTATGGAGTGGCTTGGTGCATGTTAGAAAATGGATGAGGTTGGTATGATGATGGGGTAGAGTGGAATGGCTACAGGGATTATAGGATTTATTAAGGAGGTAGGCCTCGTAATGGTGAAGGTGGCATCTTAAGGATGGGAGGCATAGGCAATGGCTCTGGGTGGTGACATGAATGGGAAGGAGGCATGTTTGTGTGGCCAGCTTGAGTAGCTTGGGCCACTCAGGCTTGCAAGGCTTGGGAGTAGGAAGATTATCCACTAGGAATTAGGGCTTGTAGGCATGAAGGACAGGTCATATGGGGCATGTATCCTCTATTAGGAGGGTGGTAGGTTCCAAGAGGGTGATATGGGGAATTAGTGGGTGAATAAATATTCATAGTATCTTCGTGCAACTGTGAAGGTGATTCTCATGGTTGAGGATGAGATGTTTCCTCTTTTTCATCAAAAGAGGATAGGGTGACCTAGTTGTCTCCTAAATGGGGTGAGTAGGATGAACCTTGGTGGTGAGGTGAGAGGCATCGGGGTGAAGTGTTATGGTCCGAATGGGAGGAATGAGAAGGTCATCTAGTATGAAGAGTGGTTGGTGGTCAAGTTAGGTCAACTGTGGCCAGTATAGTCTATGGAAGTGGATGAATCTCCATGATGATGCACGTAGATGGTGTATTTGTAAGTGATGTATATCTTGTAAGAAGGGAAAAAATACCAACAACATAAAAATGACATAAAGGAGAGACTACATGTGAAATATGTAAAGTAAAAATAAAAAGACATGCATTTATCATGATGTGCCTAGTGAGTGATGTATATGTGCGGATTGGTATGTACCCATGATAGTGAATGCCTATTTATGTTAGGCGTTGAATGCACAAAGGTGCAAAATGTTAATGGGTTCAAGGTCATCAAGTCCTTCGAGATTAGCCAAATTATAGGCACCTGAACCATATTTATGTGTGATAATAAATAGGCCCAACCAGTTTATGGTAAACTTATCTCATTGTTGGCGTGGCTGACTTGTGATATATTAGTTTTATTTTAGAACTAAGTCATCGATTGTGAACTCATTTTGATGTACCTTACTACTGTAGGCATGGAGAAGGTGATATTGATATACTTATGTGTGCTTGATGGCATGAATGTGGTGTTCATAGAGGAGTGTGAGTTGGTAAAAACATGCTTGATGGGCGATGTTGTCATATATGAATTTTTTCATGGATATACATAGGGAAGGTATCTCAAGATCGAGGGGCATGATGGCTTCTTCCCCGTAGATGAGTGAAAAAGGTGTTTCCCTAGTAGGAGTACGAATTCTTGTATGATATACCCACAAAACTAGGGATATTTGGTTATGCCAGTTATGATGTGATTCAACTACTGTTTTGTGTAAGATAGAGCAAATTGTTTTTTTTGTAGCTTCTGCCTGGCCATTGCCTTACGGGTAGTATGGGGTAGAGAAGCTATGATGAATGTGAAACTTGCTACAAAGTGCTCATATGGTTTTATTTTTTAAGGATTTTCCATTATCAGAGATGATTTGGGAAGGGATTCCAAAGTGACAAATTATATGATCTATGATGAATGTTGGAATTTTAGCTCCTATAGTTTGGACCATTGGGATAGGTTCAACCCACTTCATAAAATATTTTGTGGTACTGATGATAAATTTATGATTGCTTTAGGAAGCTAGTGAAATTTTTTTGATTAAGTCTAGGTCCAATTGGGAAAAATGCCACATGGACTGGATAGGTTGAAGTTCTTGGGATGGTAGATGTGTTAGGTTGGTATGTTGTTGGCATTTGATGGAACACTTCACATATTCATAGAAATCCTACTCCATTTTGGGCCAATAATAACCCATACAAAGGATGTGTTTAGTGATTTCCATGCCACTAAAATGGCCACCACAAGTATCGTCATGGGTTTCTTGTACAACCCATTGTGATTCTTGTGGTTCTAGGCAACACAGGAGCATTCTGTCATAGCTACAAAGATAAAGGATATCCCCCAGCAAGGTGTAGCAGATCACTCTCTGTTTGAAGGTTCATAATTGAGCATGGGGTAAATCACATGGTAGGAAACCTAACTTGATATAATATTTAATTTTTGAAAACCATGGATCATGGTGTTCAGTGTTTAACACATAGACACCACCATCATCTATAGGAGATGTGGGTGATATGGCAGATCTAGTGAGCATATGAATTGATATGGATTTTGTGTCAAATTTTGGGTTTTGCAGAATGAGGGACCTTAAGGAGGTCATATTATTTACAAAATGATTTTATGATCATGGAGTAGTTTCGAGGGTATACCACTCAAATTGAGATAAGAGTTGTTGTACAATTTTCTTATATTACTGGAGGACCAAGAAATTGCATAGCCAACATTCCTACACTTGATTGACTATCAAGAGTGAATCGCCTATGATGTGTAAGTGTTTGATGTGCATGGAATGTGCTTATTTTAGTCCTAGGATTAGATCTTCATATTTTGCATTGTTATTGGTACAAGGGAAGTCAAGTTTGAATGAAAATGAGAGTGGATCTCCTTCAGGTGTGATGAAGATAATTCCTGCACCCCTAACTTGGGGACATCTAGATTTGTCAAAGAACAAGGTGAGGTCCACTATGACTTTAGGTTCAACATATTCTTCCTCTTTAGTTATGTGAAAGATGGAATCGTCGAGGAGTTGAATGAGGAGGGGTTGATTATCAATCAATAGGGCTTCAACCAGTTGGTCAGTGATGACATACCCTTTGATATATTTTTTAGATATGAATTCTAGGTCAAATTTAGTTAAAAGCATGATCCACTTTGATGTGAGTTAATTGTGATAACTCTTGTTCATCATGTACCACAGGGGATTATCTTGGGTGATGACAAAATTTGTGTGATTTAACATGTAGTGATGTAATTTTGAGTGGTGAATACGATTGCTAAGCATAGTTTTTCCATGTATCCATATCTTGTCTCATAACTAACTAGTGTGTGACTAATGTAATAGATAGCCTGCTCTTTGTCGAGTGCATTTTTTTGAGATAGAAGTGTACCTAGCACAAACTCTGTGGCTAAGATGTATAGAATCAATGGTAACATTGGATGCAATGGTGACATAACCAATGGTGATGTAAGGTAGGTTTTGATAGTATCAAATGCTTCTTGATAGTTTTCATCCCATTTGAAGCTTACTCCCTTTTGTAGGAGGTGATTGAATGGCTTGCATTTGTCGAATAATTATGCTGTGAATCTATGAATGGAAGTGATCTTTCCCTGGAGGCTACGTAATTGCTTCAATGTGGTAGGAGGGGGCATCTCGATGATGGATTTCACCTTACTAGGATCAATCTCGATGCCTCGTTGGGAGATGATGAATCCTAGTATTTTCCCTAGTTAACACCAAACATGCACTTCTTTGGATTCAAGCACACATTGTGTTCTAATAGTCGATCAAAGATATGATGGAGATATTCGATATGGTCTACATGTTTCTTGGATTTTGTGATGAGATCATCTATGTAGTCTTCAACATTTTTGTCCATCAATTCATGAAGATATAGGTAATGGTGCATTGGTAGGTAACCCTAGCATTTTTAAGGCCAAAGGACATGACCTTATAGCAAAAGGTCCCCCAAGGTGTTGTGAATGAGGTTTTGTGTTGATCAGTTAGGTTGATCCTGATTTTATTGTATCCTGAGAATCCATCCATGAGGAATATCATCTTGTGACCTGCTATGGAGTCGACCAGGGAATCAATGTTAGGTAGGGGAAAATTATCTTTGGGACAATATTTGTTTAAATCATGAAAATATGTGTAGACACGAACTTCATCATATGGCTTAGGCACATGGACCATACTAGATACCCATTCTAGATAGTCGATGGGTACAATGAAATTGATGTCTAGGAGCTTTTGGAGCTCAAATTTTACTATTAATGTGATGGTTGGATGCATGTGTCATAGCTTTTGTCTCACTAATTTGGCATTAGGATTGAGTATAATATTATGAACTACTATAGTAGGGTCAAGTTCTGGCATGTCCTTGTATGACCATGCAAAAAAATTGAATGTACTTGCAAAGGAAGTTTATGAAGGTAATGCACTCCTTGGGTGAGAGGCTAGCGACTAGTTTAAGTATGTGGGGATTTTTAGTATTGTCACCAATATTGAAATTGATAGTGTCTTCAATGAGCATACAAGATCCATCATGTAACTATTCAGGTATGGGGATGAGGTTAAGGTCATCGATGGCTTCGTTGAAATCATATTCATCATCTAAGTAGATGTTCACATGATGTACCTGAGGTATTTATGGTGGTGTGGATGATGAGGGAGTGTTTATTGCCTCCAAGACATGAGGTGAGAGTAGGAAATCTCGAGGTACTAGTATGGGTGAGATATGTGTGAGATCTATAAAGTTTGGGTTTGGGGTATCATCCCAAATCATTTGGTGACTGTAATAGAGGGGAGAACATAAGTCCACTTCAACTATGTTGAATAATTATGTGGGTGAAGTAGGTGGAGAAGAAACTGGTGAGGAAGGTACGATGGTTTGTGTGCATCCTAAGAGACTCAAGGGAGGTTGTAGAATGACTGGAGGTGGGCGAGGGCGAGCGAATGCTCTATATAGTTGCCTATGTATAGGTAGGAACATGGCTAGGCATGTTGGTGATGGTTCAGGAGGGACTATATTAGGCTCTATCGATGGTGCAGCCATAGATAAGGTAGAAAAATGTTCTTCCAACCTATTCATATCATAGAATGAGGAGGTATCAGTCGTAGGAGATTCCTAAAATAAGTCATAGGGGACCATTATGGTGGAATTGGGTGAAGAAGTGTCCTATAGTATATCCATATCGATATACTCTTCCAAGGTGTACGTTGGATGTGGAGGAGGATGTAGGGATAGTGACATAAGCAAAAAGTATGCACCTATCTACTGTATTAGTCTATAGTCATCACAAAAGCATAAAATATTGACACATTGCATAAATTCAATAAGATGATATTTATTATATTGATTATGAATGAATCTCTGTTACACATATGCCCCTATTAGGGTCACTTGAATGATGATATATTTTGTACAATTTCCAATGCCCTCAATTGGGTAGGCACATTAATATTACCCTTTGATTAGTCGTAAACTTCCTTTGGGTGGATTTGACCCCCTTCTTCATGATGTGGAAGGATTATGATATGGAATCCTCTTGTACCTATCTTCCTACGATCAAGAAACAACAACACACGATCAAAAAGATAAATATTCTCTCACAATGAGGCCCTTTAAGGAAACATACACGATAATGCCATTTAAACTAATAATAAAAATAAAAAATAAAACCTATAAACTATGCTAATTGAATCAAGATTTGTAATATAGCATAAAGGAGATAATTAGAAAAATAATGCATAGATCAAATAACAAAATAGAAACATAGAGGTGCATAAAAGATCCACAAATATCCTAATTAATGCAAATTATGAACTATATATTCTAAGCTAATTCCTACAGTCAAAAATCTTCTATATTGCAATTAAACCTAAGAAATGATTAATCTAACCTACTTAAACAGACATAAATGAAAATATTAAGGTGATATGTCACTTGTTGCAAACCATAGCTCTGGTGAGTGGTTTGCACTATGAACTATATATGACAGCTAAAATTTGACCTCTGATAGGTTTACCCTCAAAATCAAGGGTAGTGGGTTTAATCTCCTTGTCCAGATTTATGTTCAAGGATTGCCTTCATTGTCCTTAGATAGATTTGGTGGTCAATTCAATGTGAAGGGCCTTCATTTGACCATATTTGCATTTCTTGATCCTCCTAGGCACCTAGGGCATCCATAATGCAATTCATCATGAATGGTGGCAAAAGGGTCGAGGATTAAGTGCAATAGCTATATCTCTTAGCATACTCAGTTTAAGTGTACAATTCACCAGCGCTTTGTTGCTCAAATCTCCAATGCTTGCTTCTATTTTCTCCCCATTTGGAGGGGGTATTTATAGCATACCCCTAGGGCTAGGGGTGGCTTCATGGAGAATCCAAGACCAAGAAGGGTGGTTAGGATAGTTGGGATGGAAGCTTCTGGAATCTTTCATCCTTCAACTGCCTTCTTCTAGATATTTTAGCTATTCCAACCAATTTGTCTTAGATGGAAGGCCAAAACTGAACTTCAGTTAAGACTACAAGTCACAATTATAGCCTAAAATTTAGACCATAAGTGTCAACCGTGGTTTAGACTAAAGACCATAGTTTTGGGTTGCAATTCGGACTGATTAGGCCAAAATGCCTAAATTGAGTGGTTAGAACCACTTCTCTATCTTGGAGTCTATCCAAGATCCTCCATATGGTCTTGTACCATATCCATATGAGTAGTCACCCTCGGCATGATGCATTTTAGGTGTCTATAGATAGATCTTTGATCTCATATTCTAATGTATAGATGGTATTTTGGTGATAACCTAGGCTAGATTTGTTGGTGGGTGATTAGATATGAGGGTTAATGGGTGTATGTAGCCCTTGCTCATAATTTCCTAGCCTAAACCTATGCCAATGAAAACACCATAGGTAGCACAAGGCAAAGTGAGGGTTGGCCAAGTGCGTAATTGCATAACAAGAGCTAGATTGTGGTGGTGGAGAAGTTTGTGGGAGGATTGAAGAGTCGACTCCCAAATACATAAAATTGGTATGGTTTTTGGGACTTCCTAATTGTATGACAGTGCCAATGGTAAGGACCGAGGATGAGGGGTGATCGAAACCATGGGTAGACTAGATAGGAGAGTCACATACATGGGTGTCATGTACATTATAGTCTCCTGGGTCATAATTTGTCATGAAGATAGATATGTGTGGTGTGGTACTCTCTGGTGACTAAGGTGGAGTATCTAAATCATATGAGGAAGGAGAAAGATGAGATTCTCTGATGATAGTGGATGAAGGATGTGGGAGTTGTTCATCTAAATTAGGTGTCATTTGTTCCTATTCATGACATTTGGTTTTTGTAGCTTAGATAGGATGTTTGGTCTGTATGGGGAAAGGAATTGGTGTAAGCACTGGGCTACATGGAGATGTGAATGTCCTAGGCTTTGTTCAAAATGGAAGAGGAGGTGTTTGTGGTGTAGGAAGGATAGGGGATTCCATATGCAATGGTGAGGAAGGTAATGTGATAGGTTGTGTAACAGGTTGCGATGGTGGAACTACAGGTGGAAATTGGAATAGTAGAGGCTGGGATGATTGTGGAGGCCATAAGGACAGTGATGAGAATAGTATGCTAGAGGTTTTGGAATCTACCAAAGATGGTTATAATGATGCAGACATCGAGGCTTGTGCTCTTGATGAACACTGGGATGTTGAGGTAGAATTTTACTAGGATGTAGATGCTCATACTTATTGATGGGAAGATACAAGGAACAATTGGTAGGATGAAAATGATGGCGTAAGGGGAAGATCTCCAATATTATAAAACTTAAATGGGTCTCCTTCAACTGGGACACAGTGAATGAGTCTGTTGTGGACATACTTGAGGTAATGGTGTAGTGTGGAAGGGATACACTGCATGTCTCTAATCCATGGATGACCAAGGAGGATATTGTATTGCATTTCCCCTTGAATGATGCGAAAGGGGATAGAAATGGTATGGATGCATATGTAAATAGGTAGAAATATGGATCCTACCGTAGGTCTCATGGAGCCATCGAATGCACGTAGGTCAAGGGAAGGTGTAGCAAAATGGGTTGGAGGGATATGTAGGTGATGTAGAGCTATTGTAGATATAAAACTAATGAATGAGCCCATGTCAACGAGTACCCGCTTGTAGGTGATATCATTGATTATGGCTTGGATGTAAATAAGGGGTTCTACTCCTCCAACGAGTTTTATTATCTCATGGTCATGGAAGCTAATTGAGGGCTAGAGGCACCGTGGGATATTTTCTATAAAATTGAAAAAGATATTTGTGTCATGAGTCTCTAATTCAATAGAACATAGGATGTTTTTCAGTGCCTCGTGGTGGGGTTGAGACTATTGTAGGAGATAAAATATGGATATATATGTAGGGGCATTACATAACTGATGGGTTAGGATACCATGGATGGTAATCACATTTTGAGGTGGTGGTGGTATGATAGTAGGCATTTGAGGTACTTATGGTGATGTAAACCAAGATTATGCATAAGGGGTTAGACTCAAAATGTAGTTGTAAAAAAATGGTGAATCCTAATCAAAATCAAGGTGAATCATGGTGAATCAAAAGAAAATCAAATCAATCATCTTCACACAAAAATTTGGGGTATTTGAAGCTCTAAAAAGTAAGGTCCTATTTGGGATAATGTTTTACCTATTAAATCACCTTATAACTTCATAAATGCACCACCATTAGATCAAGCTCGAAATGAGCTTTCCAACAAGTACAAATATGTCTATATTTGGATATATATTGTGATGAATTGACCCTAAGGAAAATATTGATCCTAAAATTTTAGGCAAATGGGCCGACGTCGAGGGTCCTCATATTCGCTAATTTTAAATTTTAAAAATCCTAATATTCACCCAATTGGTGAATATTCACCACTATACATAACCTTTATGTGAACTGAGTTGGTGAAGAAACAATAGGTGTCATCTAGCCTGGCGGGTATTGTTGGTTCCTCATAGTAAGGTTGATCATACCTACTACGCCATGTGATGGAGGATCATGCTAGACATTGTTCACTTGGTGAGGTGGTGTTGGGGGATTTTTTGGAGGTCTAGGAGGGTTGGGTCCTCTGTGATCCAGTAGAGGGTTTTGGAAAATCCCTAAGTTTTAATTTTGTGGGGCTAGAGGGTTTGCTACCTGGATGATGCCCCTATCGATTAACTCTTGAACATACCCATAAAAGGAGCGACATGAATCGATACCATGACCATGTTTCCTATGGAAAGGACAAAATATCTGCTCATTATATCCATGAGACTTAGGTATGTTTGGATCCAGTGGGCAGATCTTGGGTAGGAGGAGATGGTTACCCTCATATAATATTTGAAATAGAGTTGGTAGTGGTTCAGATAATTGTGTGAGGTTGCATGGTGGAACTTATGGGTGCATACCCTAGTATTATTGTGATCTAGGTGGAGTAGGAGCATTAGTATGGAATCCTTTTGGATGTGGTGTATAGGGTGGAGGAGTCGGTGCTAGTGCTAAGGTAGCGACTGCAACTTGGTTGGCTTGTGGTGGCTGAGGATAAGGTTGATTTGGTGTGGCTATGTTTAAGTGAAATTTGGAATTATAGTTGGATTTGGTTATCAACTTAATATTTCCAAATTGAACCTTAATTTCTTTAATAACTTTTGCTTGCAAAATGGCATCTTCAAAAGTGCATCTTTGATGAATTTGGAGAGATGTTGAGATGTGTTTGTGGAAACTCTTGGAAAAGAGTGTCACAAGCTCCATAGTGGGGAGGCTATGGGTAAGGCCATGAATAATCGCTCTCCATATGGAAATGAACTCAGTGATGGGTTCATCATCAGCCTATCGTAAGGCATACTCATCAAAAAATATGGTATTTTTCTTGATGTTGATGGAAAAGTGTTCTAGGAAGGAATTGGCTAGCTTCTCGAAAGTATACAAGCTATTGCATGGGAGCATGTTGTACCAGTCTAATGGTATTCCTACAAGTGAATGGGAGAAGGTATGCAACATGAGGGGGTTACTATTGTAAATTTTATAAAAGAATGAGTTGTAATTGCTCACATTCTCTCTAGGGTCTTCCTTACCTCTATACTTGTTGAACTTTGGTATTTCAAAGTGATAGGGGTAGGGAGGAATGGGAACAGATGGGTTAAATAACTCATTGCATAGTTCACCATAACAGGGCTTTTGTGGCCCATAGCTAGAGGTGCGTAGGTTAAGCATTTTGACTTCATCTTATAGGAGATGAAGTTTAGGTGTCATGGGAGTGGGATACTGGGCTATGATAGGATAATTCTATGGATGTGGAGGATATTGGTATTGTTTATCTTCCCATTATTATGGATAACATTGTTGTGCATGATCCTGATAAGGTTGGTACTAGGCAATATGCGCTATCGTATCTACGGGAACACTAGGTTGTGGGGTAGGTACCTATTGTGGGTAATAGTACTATGATTGTGAGGTGTGTGGTTGTGGTGTAGGTACTTGTTGGGTTGGATCCTAATATAATGTTTGGGTTGTGGGTGGTGATGACCAAGCTGGAGGAGGTGTAAAGAAGCTAGGTGTAGCTGGTAATGGTGTAGGTATCTAGGTTACTGATACTAGGGGTGGTCGAGACAAGGTATCAAAGGATGGGATCTATCTTTGACCTAGAGGGTAGGAAGTAGGGAAGCTAAAATACATGGAATAGCTTGGTGTGGTGGGTAGACAAGCTTCTGGTATCAATCCATAGGTGGGAGAGATATTGGATGTAGGAGCTTGGACAAGAGGTGACGGTACCCTAAAAGTTACTGCAAATGTAGGTGGTGCTAAAGGTTGGGTATCATACACTCCAAATACCTAGGAGATTGGCAAGAAAGCTACCAAAAAGGTAGGGTAGTCTATTGAGGTAGGAGCTTGGTCTGAGGGGAAGGTGTATGCATACACCCTTGCTTGGGTTTGTGCATATTTTTTCTAAAGGGGTTGTTGGGAGATGCCTTCAGATATGGTGAAAAATAGTTCTTGGGATGACAATGGCTGAGATTCCTGTGAGGAGTATGGGTGTGAGGTTTGAGGAAATACTTTTGGTTCTTATTGGGGGTGGATTTGTTATGTAGTTTGGAAGGATGACTTCTAGTTTCCTATAGCAGAGGAGGATGGGTCAGATACCATTCCACCGATAAGGGTAAATGATGTGATCTCTAGATGGGTATGGTTTAGGAGGGAAGAGTCACTCGCAAAAAGGGATTGAGATAGATTCTAGAAAAATGGGTGTGTAAAGGTGGGAGAAGTGGGTATGACCTCCTAATCTATGGTAAATAATGGATGAGGTTGTCCTGGCACTGTGTAGATCACATGGTAGCAGAACGTGGTCGATGGATTACATGTAGATGGGGATGACAAGAGTGGGTAATCCTCTATGAGTGAAGTGGTGAGGGATTCACTCAAGGTTGATGTCTCATCATGAGGCATCATGTGTGTGAGCTGTACATCAGATTATATGCATGAATCAGATGTGTCTATGGTCTTTCCCTTCATGATCGAAGGAGTAAGAGTGGAATGAATAGAGGAATTGGTAGGCCAGTCCTCTATAGAGCGTGCTTGCTTGTGCACTCTACTACGAGTGACCACAAGCATAGTGGCATATGTAGAAAGGGTTTTAGAAATAAATCCTATGTGATGCAGACTCAACTATGTCTAATATAAACATAAATCAAGTGACATGTTGTGTATGGTAAAATAATATATAGTGTAATGTGATGATACCAATCCGTGATCATGCAAACAACAGTAGATTGGAATCAATTCTAAATGCTGAAAAATAAAAGTGTTTTGGTCAATTTTGTGTGTTGTGATGTTGATAATCCCTATGTAGAATCACGGGTAATGGAGTGAATATCCTAGCAAATTGAGAATTTTGTCAATATCAAACCTCCTGCAACACCTAAATATGTATAGAATATAATGGTATCATAATGTACAAATGGTGACTTATATGGAAGGTGCAGTAAAATGATATCCTAGAAAGGGGGGAACCCACTATACTAAAGTGAGTTCACAAATTCCTCTCATGAAGAGAGGTGGCACTATTTGAGACCTGCTACCGACATACCCATGCTTTCGCTTCACCCTTGGGTGGGCTTAGTCAATAACGATAGTTACAAATTCCACAAATTATACTAGCCTTGTGGATGAAGGCACTAATCCTATCCCACTCTATAGGTAACCACTAGTGATGAAATCTAGGGCCCAGTCGCAAAAGTGGAGGATTTTCCAATGATGAAATCCAAAAAATCACTCATGTGGGGTTGTTAGGTGTCTAGGGGGGTGAGTTGGTGGAGGGTAAAAAACCTACCACACCAATCTCAAGTGATGGATTGGGTATGAAGTCCAATATCACCACTTGTTTAAATACCACGTGAGTGTGTGTGGGTTTGTATTTTGCTAATGGTGTATGCAATGTAAGAAACTAATTAGTTGCCTTTTCAAAAGAGAAACTAACCTAATCCCTTTTTGAAAATAAATTAATCTACTTTGTAAAGTGTGGAAACATGCAATCCAAGTGTATGGAGTAAGGGGATTAGGAAACCCTAATTTTCAACTTTAGAATGCAAAATTTCTTTTCAAAATTTAAATGACATGGAAAAGGGGATTAGGAAACCCTCACTTACATTGTAGAATGCATACTTTTGTTAGCAAGAGATGACATGAACAAAATGGGAAACTATGTAGGCTTTACTACATGCAAAATAAAGAAGATAAATGTAAATTTATTTGAAAAATAAATTAAGTGAAGTTTTTGGAAAGTTGCAGGTTTTGTAACTTCAAAAAAAATTAAATATTCTACAAGCTCGAAATAAAAGCAAATTGACGCCTAGACATTGTCATTTGACTTGTGAATTGTTTATGCTTCCAAAATTTAAACAATAGAGGGATAAAAATGGGAAATACCTACAATATGATGCTATGGATAGTATGATTAGGTCATATACTACTCACCCCTACAATTTTGGGGGGTTTTGAGGCTATCTGGTTGACTTCGCCACTCGGGGCGAATTGAGATCTAATTCATGGGGTAGGGGGCAAATTGGGTCTAGAGACCTCAAATATCTGTTCT
The DNA here is from genome assembly GCA_028583015.1 of Wollemia nobilis. NCBI lineage: Eukaryota > Viridiplantae > Streptophyta > Pinopsida > Araucariales > Araucariaceae > Wollemia > Wollemia nobilis. Next base: position 3,196,063 of record JAQPPZ010003192.1, on the reverse strand, counting down.
AAAGGTGTAAGAGGGTTCCCAAGGCTTTTAAAATATTTGTGAAAGTTAGCGTTAGTACTTGCAAAACACCGAAATACATAATAATATCAAATTTATCAAAAAATTTAGCCTGAAACTATCCATTATGGGGGTCCCACCGGGCGTGCTAGAATGAAATAGGTAGAAATCGACATTTGATCCATTAATACAAACTATAAATGTGTACTAAATTAAAAGGTTGTATTTCATTAATATTGAAAAATATGTGTTACAATACGGACATGATGCCCTTTAGCCATTTCTTCTACTAATGTTACAAGTTTGATGTCATCTTCAATTGTCCCTCAATGTAGGTGATGAGTGTCGTTGAGTCTCATCATTTAATCTCAATGATTTATCAATCCGGGGTGGTGTCCAAGGTTGTCTACGATAGAAGGCTAGGGCAGAGTACAATTCAAGAATTTAGATTTCAAGCATTTATTGGTGAAGCAGATTTTGGTTTAGCCTTTTGGTGTCACACTAAACCTAGTCTGAAGAATGGAAACTAAAATAAATTACAAGAATTGAAAACTAATTCTAAGTTGCAAGAATTGAAATCTAACTACAATTGCAGGAATTGGAATTGCTAAATTGAAAGTCTAATCTACTCTTGTAGAATTTAAATTATTAAAATGAAATCCTAAGTTACATTTGCAGAATTGAAATCTAGTTACTTTTGCATAATTGAAATGATGCTTGTAAATGAAACTTATTCTAAAAACACCTGTCAATGCCCTGCCACAAAAGGTCGTCAAGCTTTTGCTACAAGAATTGACAGCAAAATGAAATATGCTGAAAATGGAAAGTTGCTAAAATAGAAAGTAGGGAAAACATGGAAAGCAAAGGAAAAATGCTTAATATAATTTGTCAGCTGACATACACACAAATTTTGTACACAAACATAATAGAAAACATAAATCACATAATACAAAATAAAAACAAGAAAATGAAATCTGCAAGCAATCTATTAATTCTGCTACAAACAAAATTATAGATTAAAACCTGCCATAAAATCCCTCCTTCTAGATCTGAAAGTGGGCCCATACTTCTTGATCTAGAAGGAGGTGAAAAGCACTCCTTAACTAATTAACACTCAGAACAGAAAATGATAAAATAGTTGCACTTTTATTGATGACAGAACATGCTAAAAACTATTACAAAAAATTGTTGTACAGTCCTAATTGCTGCTATTGAAAACTCTCCTCTATTATAATTCCTAACTGGCTCAACCAAGGATGGAGCTATGTTATTTATATAAATATTTACAACATATCCCATGCTCAAATCAGCCTATGTGCTACTTTACAATGATTTTCCAATAATTCTGGATCTAAAATAAATGCAAATCTAGACAGTTTGTGTTGTAGTAGTAGTCATTGGCCCTTAGAAAGCATCTTCAGTGGTGGGAGTACATGGGAGGAGTCTAGAAATATCTCACACATCATTATCCACTTCAGAATATGCCATTTCTATCTTGCAAACAACTTTCTATTATGCTACAGTTTTTCTGGGTTTATCTTAGAAGAGGATCAAAATTGATCTTTTCCATGAATGGTGGCTTTGGACGGCAAGGATGGCAAAGTCAGATGGGAGATATTTTATTTTAACATTTTCAACCTTATTTCCATTTTTCCATCATCAAAAATCATTCAACAAGTCAAAAAGCACTTTCTGTTCTCATTCCGAAGATAAGTGGCTCATTCCAAAGAGACTACATTTCTCATTCCGAAGATGTCTGTTCATTCTAAAGATCTTCAGAATGAACAACTATGTGCTCTTCAAGTGATTTTAGCTACATTTCTTAGGTGGATTAGCCCTCAGGATCAGATTGCAATAGCCTTCATTCCTCCCCATGTGTGAATTCCATGCCTTGCCATTCATTGGTAGCTTGTTGGAATTTACATGGTAAATTACTGCATTTTCCAGCTCTGATGCATAGTTGTAAAATATTGGCATTTCTTGCAAATTCAAACAAATTAGAACATGGAAAAATTATTCAAATATCAACATGAAGGAGTACATCAAGTTGCTACTGAATTTATACACTTCATTCACCAAGTAACCATGCTGAAATAGTGCAACAATGCTGCACAATTGTCCCTGCTCTATTATACCCTATTGTTGCCTATTTAGACCATGTGGGAATGCTTCTAAATAGGTCATATGTCTTCTATAGTCCTTATGAACTCATTCCATCCATATCCTCATGCTTTTCTTGACAACTTCAAGGTGTTCCTATAAAGTGACAGCTTGCTGATTTTTATATGGCTGTTTTTTCTAGATTTTCAGATTTATGATAGTCCTAAACTTTTGGCTTCAATGTGGATTTGAAACAAGTTGAAGGGTAGGAAAACATTCAAAAACCATTGAGAAGTTAATGGATATCAGCATACCACATTTGGTTAATTGAAATGCATGTTTTTACTTGCTACTTAATCAAGCAAAATTAGTCACAAAATGCTAAAAATAGTCAAAAACAGAGATATAGTATTCCTAACATAAAATCATGCAAACACTTAACAAATAGTATATTTTAGTCAACTATTTGACAATTAACTTATCATATGGTAGTCAAACATTGTGCAATAATGAGGCACTTTTGGGCCTCATCATCCCCCCAACTTGAACTGATGCATGCCCTCATGCATCGTAGTAGGCCATAGTAATATGCAGGTTTTATTCTTGTGAACAACATCCTTTGCTACCCCGCTAACCGAGAAATTCCTCCTTGCTGCACTATATCAAGTATTTTGCAATTAAGCACATGTATGACTCTTTTTCTATTTTTCTACAAGTTTTAGTGTTGCAAGGTACCTCTTAAAGGCTTGATATCATATGATTCATCTTGCAATAGTCTTATTGTGGAACCGTAATTGGTAGATGCACTACTACTGATGGAATTTTCTATTCTTAACAATATTTCAACCTGAATGCTTTTTTTTTTTTTTTTGCACCTTTTGAACAAAATTGATAATTTTTTTTGATTTGAAATTCTTGAGGGATGTACTTACTTGTGGTAGAGCCTTATAAACCTCAATATTTGATGTACCCTACTCTTTTTGCTATTCTATAGCATTTTCAACAATTTTGGTACAGTTTATGCTCATTCCAAAGATATCCTGCTCATTCTAAAGAGACTGTATTTCTCATTCCGAAGATGTCTGCTCATTCCGAAGAGACTGTATTTCTCATTTCAAAGATGTCTGCTCATTTCTAAGAGACTGTATTTCTCATTTCGAAGATGTCTGCTCATTTCGAAGAGACTGTATTTCTCATTCTGAAGATGTCTGCTCATTTTGAAGAGACTATATTTCTCATTCCGAAGATCTTAAAAAAAATGCAGAAATGACCTCCTATGCAAAATTTAGCTACAAATTCTATTGTGGGCCCATCTCTAGAGTGTATAAGCCTTCCATAACATCAAAAATCCCTTCTTCATCCTTTTGTTTAGATGTTATTCTTTGTTTTGTATGTTGTTGTTTTATTCTAGTAGTACTAAAATAGAACCTTCAGTGCATTTTGTTGATTATCCTCCTTCAATTTATCAGACAATTGTGAGATATAAACTTGCAGTTCTCCTTCTGAAACTTGCCCTACAAATTGAAAATAGAATTGCTGCCATGTCTATCCCAAAATCAGGTTTTTGCATAGTTTTGGAATTTCCATGCAATTAAGGGCATAAGGGGGTGTTTCTTGACATCTTGAACATGTTCCTTTTTCAACTTGCCAATATTGTATGAATAGTTTATGCCAAATACCGATTATCATACACTAAATTCTAAAATTTTACTATGAATTAAATGCAAGAAACACATACCTTACTATCTTGAAAATTGGTCATGCACTTTACAAGCTGCTTTTGATGATTGTTAGCAGGCTATCTGAAAACATAAACATAACACATGTGCAGTGTGATATTTGTACAATGGTGGAACAATGATGGGTAGATCAACAAGGCAATGCATGCTGAAAAATCGGTTTTCATGCAAGCCAACTCAGTAGCGCCTCCAAGAAGGTTTTCACTACTGAATTATTCATTTTTTTTCTTTTCTTTCCTTTTTTTTCATTTTTTTTCATCTCTTTTTTTTTCATTTTTTTCATCAGAAGAGGCTGCCATTTCTGGTTTTCAACCAACTTCTGTCCTCTTTTTTTTTCAAGTGCTTCAATGAGAGAGAACATCTCTCACTCTTATTTGGATAAGACCAATCCTTATTTTGCAAAAACATGTCAATTGTTGTATGAAAACACCATCTCTTTCTGTTGAAACCTGCAACATTGATGCAACCTTCCTTTCTAGATGAGTAGTAAGAATATTCATACATCATAATTGCCTCCTTATTGCTAGAAATGAAGTATTGGCTCCATTGTTCCTCTTCCTTGCTGAAATTGATGCTTGTCCTCATGTATCCCCATTTTGTGGGACATGCCTTTGCTGCAATTTTTTCTCTCTTTTTTTTTTTTCAATTTTTCTTGTCTTTCTTGTACCCAAGAAGGAAGTTCACAAACAAGACTATTCTTCTTTTTGCTTTTCTTGTATTTTTATTTTTTGTCAAAATTTTTATCATCACTCTGAATCTGATATTGAAGAGAAATTCTCTTCCATTATGTGTACATCCAATGGAATCTCCTTCAAGAACTCCTCCTTAGTTAATGGTGCATGGTATACCCGAAGGCAATATCCATTCACCACTAACATCCTCCATGAATTACCAATGGGAGAAAGAAGCACTGCTCCATATCTAAAAACTTCTTCAATCAAGTGTTGTCCATGCCTCCTAGTCTGCAAAATCTTGTCAATATGTTCTTGAAATAATTAAATACCAATTCCCAAAAGATGTTAAGTGCTTACATCAAGATAAAATCTTGATATACCCTTGTAATTCCATGTAAAGGGATTGAAATATTGTTTCAAAATAACAACAATTTTGCTTTTTGTTTATAAGTCAGCCATACTAATAATGTTCAAGAATTTTCTTGGCTGCACTTCAATTTGTTTCATTCCTAGGAGGACAAAATTTACCCCTTTGTAAAATGGAAGTAAATTTTCTATGTGCAGTTTTTCTAGTTTTTTCTCCTTTATCCAAGGCTAATTTCTGTGTGTTTGGACTAAAGGTTTTATGTGTATCTCCATTGATTTTTTTCTCTTCAAGCTTAGGTAAGTTCTTGTTTGAGCACAATTGGATGTTGCTGCAGTCAATAACATTTCCTACAAGTTTTTTTTATATACCAAATTCAGCTACATAGATAGGGGTTGCCTATCCTGTATTATTCAGACTGATCACAGGTTGGGCTAAAAAAGAAATATTTTTGGTTTGCACAATAAGACAAGAAGTGTACAACTTTAGCAGATCAACTACTTGTCAGGTAGGATCACCTCTAATGAGATCAACTATTGTCTGTGTAGGCTAAGAATTGCTAGGTTGTGGTTTAGCGCGGTAAAATCCTAACAATATTTAAGTAATAATGGAAAACTCTAGGATCATCATTAAGTTGTAAACTCCTATTTTGATTGTGCAAAATTTTTTGTGATTTTTTTTTTAGCTTACATAGACAGGGGTTGCCTGTCCTGTATTATTCATATTGGCCACAGGTTGGGATGAAGGTGGTGGTTGATTTACTTGCCCTGTTTGTTGTTGTTGGGATCTCTCTTTGAGAAGAATTCAGACTAGGCAATAGATTTTGCATCTCTGAGTTATGGAAGTAAATGGCATTCATCAATGATATGTCCCTATGAACAAATGCTATAGGTAGCTGATATGGCTATTTTGTTCAAGGGATAGTCTTGTATATCTACCATGATATCTTTCCAACACCTAGTACAAATTTGTTTATACTACCCTAATGATATGGATATAAAAATGGCAGTACTAGCAGATGGCTCTTCTAATTTTTTTTAAGAGATCTTATGTTTCTTGATAATGAGGATGATGAATTCTTTCAATTTTTATCAAGAATTTCAAACATAGGCAATTTAACCCCCAAGTGTGAAGATCACCTCCCTGTGGTTGCTTGTTTTCTAAATGGACTAAAATGCAACTATCAATAATTATTATTTATACCAACTATTCATTCAGATTTTACTCTAAATTTCATAAGTTAGCACAATAATAATTATTTGACTACTTTTACCCTCTAAAAACACCATGATCCCCGAAATGGCGCCAAAATGATGAGTGTCATTGAGTCTCATCATTTAATCTCAATGATTTATCAATCCGGGGTGGTGTCCAAGGTTGTCTACGATAGAAGGCTAGGGCAGAGTACAATTCAGGCATTTAGATTTCAAGCATTTATTGGTGAAGCAGATTTTGGTTTAGCCTTTTGGTGTCACACTAAACCTAGTCTGAATAATGGAAACTAAAATAAATTACAGGAATTGAAAACTAATTCTAAGTTGCAAGAATTGAAATCTAACTACAATTGCAGGAATTGGAATTGCTAAATTGAAAGTCTAATCTACTCTTGTAGAATTTAAATTGCTGAAATGAAATCCTAAGTTACATTTGTAGAATTGAAATCTAGTTACTTTTGCATAATTGAAATGATGCTTTTAAATGAAACTTATTCTAAAAACACTTGTCAATGCCCTGCCACAAAAGGTCATCAAGCTTCTGCTACAGGAATTGACAGAAAAATGAAATATGCTGAAAATGGAAAGTTGCTAAAATAGAAAGTAGGGAAAACATGGAAAGCAAAAGAAAAATGCTTAATATAATTTTTCAGCTAACATACACACAAATGTTGTACACAAACATAATAGAAAACATAAATCACATAATACAAAATAAAAACAAGAAAATGAAATCTGGCAAGCAATCTATTAATTATGTTACAGCAAAATTATAGATTAAAACTTGCCATAAAATCCCTCCTTCTAGATCTAAAAGTGGTCCCATACTTCCTGATCTAGAAGGAGGTGAAAAGCACTCCTTAACTAATTAACACTCAGAACAGAAAATGATAAAATAGCTACACTTTTATTGATGACAGAACATGCTGAAAACTATTACAAAAAATTATTGTACAGTCCTAATTGCTGCTATTGAAAACTCTCCTCTATTCTAATTCCTAACTGGCTCAACCAAGGAGGGAGTTGTGTTATTTATATAAATATTTACAACATATCCCATGCTCAAATCAGCCTATGTGCTACTTTACAGTGATTTGCCAATAATTCTGGATCTAAAATAAATGCAAATCTGGACAGTTTGTGTTGTAGTAGTAGTCATTGGCCCTTAGAAAGCATCTTTAGTGGTGGGAGTACATGGGAGGAGTCTAGAAATATCTCACACATCATTCTCCACTTTAGAATATGCCATTCCTATCTTGCAAACAACTTTCTATTATGCTGTAGTTTTTCTGGGTTTATCCTAGAAGAGGATCAAAATTGATCTTTTCCATGAATGGTGGCTTTGGATGGCAAGGATGGAAAATTCAGATGGGAGATATTTTATTTTAACCTTTTCAACCTTCTTTCCCTTTTTCCATCATCAAAAATCAGTCAACAAGTCAAAAAGCACTTTTTGTTCTCATTTCGAAGATAAGTGGCTCATTTCGAAGAGACTGCATTTCTCATTTCGAAGATGTCTGTTCATTTCAAAGATCTTTAGAATGAACAACTATGTGCTCTTCAAGTGATTTTAGCTACATTTCTCAGGTGTATTAGCCCTCAGGATCATATTGCAATAGCCTTCATTCCTCCCCATGTGTGAATTCCATGCCTTGCCATTCATTGGTAGCTTGATGGAATTTACATGGTAAATTACTGCATTTTCTAGCTCTGCACTTGTAAAATATTGGCATTTCTTGCAAATTCAAAAAAATTAGAACATGGAAAAATTATTCAAATATCAACATGAAGGAGTACATCAAGTTTCTACTGAATTTATACACTTCATTCACCAAGTAACCATGCTGAAATAGTGCAACAATGCTGCACAATTGTCCTTGCTTTGTTATACCCTGTTGCTGCCTATTTAGACCATGTGGGAATGCTTATAAATAGGTCATATGTCTTCTGTAGTCCTTATGAACTCATTCCATCCATATCCTCATGCTTTTCTTGACAACTTCAAGGTGACAACTTCAAGATGTTCCTATAAAGTGACAACTTGCTGATTTTTATATGGCTATTTTTTCCAGATTTTCAGATTTATGACAATCCTAAAATTTTGGCTTCAATGTGGATTTGAAACAAGTTTAAGGGCATGAAAAAATTCAAAAACCATTGATAAGTTAATGGATATCAGCATACCACATTTGGTTAATTGAAATGCATGTTTTTACTTGCTACTTAATCAAGAAAAATCAGTCACAAAATGCTGAAAATAGTCAAAAATAGAGATATAGTATTCCTAACATAAAATCATGCAAACACTTAACAAATAGTATATTTTAGTCAACTATTTGGCAATTAAATTATCATATGGTAGTCAAACATTGTGCAATAATGAGGCACTTTTGGGCCTCATCAGTAGGTGGGCTTCTTTATATGTGGTCCATCGTAGGGTTATTTTTTGATGATGTTCTTCCTATTCAGATCTACTAAATAACCTATGAAGAACCTACAAAGGGGGTTAGTGTGATGGGGAGCTTGCCTTAGTTATGTCCCATGATTAAAAAGACAAAATGACTATGAAAATGTATTAAAATATGATATTGAAGAAGCAAAAGCTGATAAAATGGTAAAACATAGCTTACCTCCCAAATTTGAGGTGATTTGGGAATTGTAGACCCAATTCACCACCTGGGGGTGAACTAAGGCTAGATTCGCGGGGTGGGGGGTGAATTTAGCTATGAGGTTCCTTTTGTAAAATCCCTTTGGTGGATTTTTTCCTAGGCAAATGGTGTGCCTCTATATGTTGTAAAAATTTGACTATATGCTTTGAGAACGGTTGTTCAATCTTCATTGTCCATTTCTACAGAGTTTTTGTGCTTTTTTGAAATAGTGAGAGATTTAATTAGGGGTTTAGGACCCACTATTTATAGGAAATGGCAAGGTGTAGGGGGGAGAGTTAAAGAAACTAACCCTAGGTTGAGTTCTAACCAAATTTAGGTTAGGGTTTGTGACATGGAAGTTTCCTATTCCTCACAAAAAATATCCTATCCTCACACATGTGTGAGGAAGGATTAAGTCTAATCAGGATTAGGAGGTCTTAAGTCAAATTAGGTCTTAATTAGGGTTTCTTAGGAAAATATCTTAGCTAAACCTAATAACACACATGTGGGAAGATGTAATTAGTGTTAATTAAAGATTAAGAGTTCTTTTAATCAATTCTTCCCTAAAAATGTGACTTAAGTCAAGTCAACATTAAATTAGATCTTAGGAATTGACTTGGTAATTGTTTTTGTCAACTAATACCCCATGGGGGCCTCAATTGAGTACAAATAGGCTATCGAAGGATATCCCAATGCATGGGATGTGATTTTGAAGGCTTATGAGGGTTTAGGACTTGAAAACCAATGAAGTGGTATATGGAAGTCTACATGATGCTATGATAATATATGGCGATCTATGCATGACTACATATGACTATGTTTGTCTATGCATGACTACATAAATCTATGCATGTCTAGGAGGATCTACAATAGTCTAAATTGATCTAAAATAGCCTAGGGGTACCTAGGATGGGCTATGTAAATCTACAAGTGTCCAAAAGGATCTACAAGTACGTAGGTATAGAAATGTGCAACTTTTGGGTGTCTACATAAATAACGAATATTAAAAGCATAAGTTAGTAAATACATATTTCCTTAAATGAAAACTCTTTCAATCATATTTTTTAAAATATAACTGAACATCTAAATGAAATGGTTATCATATCACAAAAAAAGAATCTAAACACTATATTCTATTGTAATCATCCATTCTTTCTTTTTTTAAGCATTCAAGTATTCATTCAAACATTTTATAATATTTTATCTTCTATACTTGAATAAAATTCCAACCATAATTACAAAGCCATGAAATAATTACATAGCTCAAGTACAATTTCCCATATTAATACATACTTGATAAAAATTTCCTTTTTAAGACTAACCTTTTCTTTGATACACTATTAACATATAATCACTAATAAAACTTTCATTTTTCTTTTCTGCTTGCTCAAGTTTATCTCCAAAGAAACCTTTTCGTTGAACTTGAATAGAAAATTTTGAGAGATTAAGATAGCTCATGTGATTAATATGCATTATAATAAAATATATTTCATGCAAGCCATGCATCTATACTAAAATAAATTCCATACAATAGGCTCTTAAGAGAATCCCATACTTCTCTCATGAATGGACTCTACGTCCATTTTTAAAAACAATTATGAATGCAACTTAATATGCATTATAACAAGCTTACTGTAGTGGTAAGGGATTTGGCCTCTATTTGAGAGGTCCAAGGTTCAAACCCCACTTAGTATGAGGGGATCAATACCCCTCATAAAAACCTATGTAAACTCATTGAAAAAATATGCATTATAATAAAATCTATTTCATGCAAGCCATGCATCTATACTAAAATAAATTCTATACAATAGGCTCTCAAGAAAATCCTTTAATTCTCTCACAAATGGACCCCACATCCATTTTTAAAAACAATTATGAATACAACTTAATATGCATTATAATAAAATCTATTTCATTTCAAGCTATGCATTTATACTAAATAAATTCCATACAATAGCCTCTCAAGATAATCTCATACTTCTCTCGCAAATGGACTCCACATCCATTTTTTTAAATAATTATGAATGCAACTTAATATGCATTATAATGAAATCTATTTCATGCAAGCCATGCATCTATACTAAAATAAATTCCATACAATAGGCTCTCGAGAGAATCCCATACTTCTATCATGAATGGACTCCATGATCATTTTTAAAAACAATTATGAATATAATAATATATATTTTTTAAATTAATGTAATAACTAAACAATGCATGTAACAACATTTAATCCTCTATTTCTCCAAATAATTGTAGTAGTGAAACAATGTTAGTAATAAAATAATACATGCAACAACATTTAGCCCTATAATATTTGAAAATAAATGCAGAAACAAAACAATAAGTGCAATAGCATTTTTATTCTATATATTCCAAAAAATGTAGTAGTAAATAAACGTATTCATTAGCTATATTTTCCAAGAAAATTGCAACAGTGAAATAAAAGCATTCAAAAACCTCTTTATGATAGATTTTCCAAACAAATTGTAGCAGCAAATAAAAGCATTCAACAACCCCTTTATGCTAGATTTTCTATAAACATTACAACAACAATAAAAGCATTCAATCAACCCTTTCATGCTAGTTTTTCCAAGAAATTTGTAGCAGCAAATAAAAGCATTCAATCAGCCCTTTCATGCTAAAATTTTCATGAAAATTATAGTAGCGAATAAAATCATTCATCATTCCTATTATGCTATATTTTCCAAGAAAATTACAATAAAGAATAAAAACATTCAATCAACCTCTTTATGCTATATTTTCCAAGAAAATTGCAGCAGCAAATAAAAATATTCAACAACCCTTTTATGCTAGATTTTCCAAGAAAATTGCAGCAACAAATAAAAGCATTCAATCAACCCTTTTATGCTAGATTTTCCAAGAAAATTTCAGTAGATAATGAAAGCATTCAACAAACCTTGTATGATAGATTTTCCAAGAAAAATGGTAGTGTTGAGTGGTATTTTCACCCGATTGTGAAAGTACACTCTTCCTTAGGATTTGGGTTCCAAATCCCCTCTTGCAAAGAAGTTAAACAAACAACTTCTCCAAGGTCTCCGCTATATTAGCATTTGCATATGTGTATTAGTAATCTTAAATAAAGATATTCACTTTAAATGCTTGGAACACCTTAGTGATTGCAAGTAACTGTAAACAAGGGGCAATGTTGGTTTATTTTACCATGAAACTTTAGTGATTGTTCATTGAACCAAAATAAAGCAAATGTGAGTTGGCCCTCATATGACCACGATGTGATGCTCAAATTACCCCTCTTTCGTAAAATCAGAATTTTTATGAAGAGAGGGCAATTTTAGGCTCCAAAAATGGAAATTTGTGAAATGCCATAAAACATAACTCCTTCAATGAAATTGGAATTTTCATGAAGGGAATGTCATCATAGGCTCATGAATGAAACATGAAACTAAAAAAAATGAAATTCGACCCCAAAATGGAAACTTTCTATTTTCGGATTTTTTAAAATCTGTAATAAAACAACAACTTCGATGAATTTTTAAAAATACTAAACAACTCCGAAAATGAAATTTCAAAGTGCGTATTGGAAGTATGAAGTATAACCTACGCAATGGTTAAATTATTTTTGGATTTTGAATTTTTTTAAATGTTTATTTTAATGCCTGAAAATTAAAAAAAAGTTAAAATTTCTGGAAAATAAAATGCAGAAAATGAAAATGAAATGCAGAAAACTGAAAATAAAATGCATTCAATATGATGCTATCCTATTTCGACAAAACCGAAGATATGAGGTTTCCATGCATGCAACCTAACCTATTGGACTTGCAAAACAAGCACAATCCGGATAAGCTAAGTGTTGGCTCCTAGGGTTTTAAATGAGGTTTTCAGATTTAAACATTCGCATGAAGCAACCAAGAAACTTGCATAAACTCCATTTACAAGCCTAAAATCTGAAAAGGGGAAAAATAGACATTTAATATTGCATGCAAAAAATGACTCCTCCTTTCTTGTCCATAAGATGCAACTTTCTGAAATTTTCTGTATTAAAAATTTGTCATTTTACAATAACAGAAATTTTTGGTTTTCCCAAACCAGTCAATGGAAGAAAAACAACTCGAACAGGTCCAGAATGGCCCTCTTGCCTTCAAATCTGCAACTCTGCTCATGGTAGTTTCCAACCCCTTCTGGCCTCTTTGAATGGCGTATTTAAACTTCTAAAAAAAATTGTTTCTCCTTCCATGACGATTCGTTTCATTTTCCAATGGTTGTTCGTTTCACCTTCCCCGACTGTTCGTTTCATTTTCCAATGGTTGTTCGTTTCACCTTCCCTTGTGCATGCATGTGCTTTGGTTTCTGTTTTGTGGCCCTTCGTCGTGAAAATGTAACATGTCGCGATATCGTGACACTTTTGCCTCCTTGCTCTCTTTTGTTGCTTTTAGCCGCGAAAATGTAACATGTCGCGATATCGCGACACTTTTTCTTTCTTCTCTTTTGGCCGCGAAAATGCAACATGTCGTGATATCGTGACACTTTTCTCTTTTGGTTTGGCCATGAAAATGCAACATGTCATGATATCGCGACACTTTTCTTCTTTTGGCCGCGACAATGCAACATGTCGCGATATCGCGACACTTTTCTTCTTTTGGTCGCGACAATGCAACATGTCGCGATATCGCGACACTTTTCTTCTTTTTGCCATGACAATGCAACATGTCGCGATATCATGACACTTTTTCCCTTTTGGCCATGATAATGCAACATGTCGTGATATCGTGACACTTTTTCCCTTTTGGTCGTGACAATGCTGACATGTCGCGATATCGTGACACTTTTTCTTTATTGTTCTTTCTCTTCTCTTTTTGTGAAAATGCAACATGTCGCGATATCGTGACACTTTTTCTTTCTTGTCTTTCTCTTCTCTTTTGGCCGTAAAAATGCAACATGTCGTGATATTGTGACACTTTTTCTTTATTGTTCTTTCTCTTTTTTTTTTGTGAAAATGCAACATGTCGCGATATCATGACACTTTTTCTCTTTTGTCCGTGACAATGCAACATGTCGCGATATCGTGACACTTTTTCCCTTTTGGCCATGACAATGCAACATGTCACGATATCACGACACTTTTTCCCTTTTGGCCATGACAATGCAACATGTCGCGATATCGTGACACTTTTTCCCTTTTGGCCGCGACAATGCAACATGTCACGATATCGCGACACTTTTTCTCCTTGCGGTGTTTTGCTTTTTCTTTGATCTTTAGCATATGGGCCACTTCGGTCTTCTTGGAAAACATGCAAAAAGGTGGGTCCCCAATTTTGGGGTACGTTGTGGAGCAGCCACAACAAATGGCGACTCTGTTGGGAAATGCTCCTGAGCATTTCGGTGAGAACTCAACCTGAAAACACATAGACTCAAATACAAGCATCAGCAAATATCCCAAGAATGAAACTAGATGAGAAATACATGAAGCATTAGAATTATTAAGCATCAGCTCGGTGTGTGCAATGTGCTTCATTCCCTATCGTTTGAAACTCGTTCAACTTTCCATTGTCAGTTTCACTTATGATTCATGCATATGAGAAGTTATGAATGATTCCTGTAGGATTTAATGTATGACAACTATGCTAGAGATATAACAACCTGCTTTGCAAAGGCTCAAACTTTCTAGTATCATGAACAAACATATTAAAACTATCAAACCCTCTTAGGACCAAATATGTGTATACTTGAATTAATTTACTAGATCCCAAAGTTGGTTATGTGTCACTACCATCTTGAACCCATGTGCAAGTGTAAGTGAAATCAGAGCTTTGGGGAATCGGATTCCCAACCTAAGCGAGATGGGAATTTAACCCTATCCTTACTACTCTGATCTGGAGTTCATTACCTCATCTTGAACAAAATGATTTAACCTGTTATGGATGAAATTGTCAGGCTAGCCTGTCCGTTTGAGCAGTCAGTGGTCTTGCTTTTAGACAAGACATGTTGCCATGCATGAGCATACTCCACTACCAGTCAGGCGTCTATAGCCCCGGTGGAGATCAACCCCATAATCTAGGATTTGACTTTACTTTTGATTTCTTGAACCTTGGGGATGACTACCCATCCTTGCAAGGGACATGTAGTACGATCCTTCCAATCCAATATCAATGATGCAATGAAAGTAGAATGAAACATATTTGCTTTGGAATTTCAAGTTCTTGATTGGGAAAAATAGAAGCTTTGGGGAATCAGATTCTCAACCTAAGCGAGATGAGAATTAGACCCTATCCTTACTACTCCATGAAGGTCAAATCAGAGCTTTGGGGAATTGGATCCTCAACCTAAGTTCGATGAGGATTTAACCCTATCCTTACTACTCTGATTTTAGGCTTTAAGCATTATGGGAGTGGTAAAAACCACTATTTTAAGGATTATGTTGCATGATAGGACAGACACGAAATACTCCTTTCGCCTCACCTTTTCTTCCAAGTATGGTTTTGACCATTTTGCTCAAGATCCTCTTTAATATGTGTAGAACGTGCTTGGTTCAAGATAGTTCGGGCATCAGTTCCCAACCTTAGGATCTTTTTAATATATGTTATATAATAACCCTAAGAGGATTTGACACCTTTTCAATGATTGTATTTGAAATGTAGATGCAACTACGATGAAATGTATATGCAATGTGGAATGTAACATGAGATATGGATGAATGCATTGCTCTTTTTGAAATGCGGATGGAGTATATCACCTACTTTGCCATAATTTGTAAAACTGACAACTTCATGCATCACAAGTTCCAAACGATATTCTTTAATGTGTTTGCGATACTCGTGGAGCTTTCTGCAATACAATTCCGATGTTTCATATTCTCCTAGTCTTAGTCAACATTCATAAGGACATAAGTTGACATCTCACTTTTTTTTTTTCAAGACAAACCAAAAGTGTCCAAAGGACCAACACACAAAACTTAAAACCAAATCCAAAGAGCAATCCCAAAAATGAAACTTGAAAACACAAACCAAAACCAACAACCAACATCTATATACAAATGTACAATATAATACAAGATGGTGCAAAGTTTGGATTATCATTTTCCCGGATCCCAAACCTGATTTGAGCATTCCAAAAGACATATAATGTGATACACATGCCAAATGTGGAAGGAATCAAACAAAAACAAGACTAGACCAAACAATGCAACCAACTTCAACTTTCCTCTCTCACCCCACCAATTAGATTTAGCTCCATTAGTATTCTCATAGGTGAGATTCAAATTACCTAATTGATTAGACAATGGTTGATTTTCAATTCTTTCTTGTCTATTCTTTAAGGTGTAAATTTCATCATTCCATTCATGATTTAGAACTAGGCTTTCTTTATTCAAAATGAAATTTTGTAAGCAAGAGCCTATTTCTAAAAATTTCAAGGCTAATTCATTTTCCATGTTCTTAGGCCAATCAAAATTGTGCAACAATTTACAAGCATCTAGGATATTTACTAAATGGGGATCATTAGAAGTTTTTATCCTAGACTCAAGAATTAATTGTTGATGAATTTGATTTAGCAATTTAAGTGCATCAAGCTCCTTTTCATTCATTAAAGTAACGTTATCAAAGGTGTGGTTAGAAATTAATTCTTGTTCTTCATTCACCTTCAATGGCATTTCATCATATAGCACTTGTTCTTTCTCCATGATTTGTTTATCAAAGGCACCAAACTTAGGTACCCAATTGAACACATGTCCATCCCTTTCAAACCATAAGTCTTGTCTATCTAGGGGTGGGTTAACTAACACATTTCCATGATCAATCACTTGGGTTGTTTTGGGTAACGTGAGATTTTCAATTGGATCATCAATGATATCAAACCCAAATGATTTAGGTTTTGTAATTTTCTCATTTTGAAATGGCATAATCATTGTAGCACAAGTAAGTGGATCAAGATTTTCAATTTCTTTTCCTTCAAAGGAATCTAAAGCAAATGACTCTCTTTCTTGATTCATGGTTGTAGAATCCTTATCATGTTCCAAAATTTGATGAGATTCGAATTCCTCTTCCAAAACTTTCTCAAATTGCACAGGATTTATAGTATCCTCATGTGAGGAAGCAATTGAGTTATCCTGCATATTAATTGACACAACAAGTTTATTAGAAGATTTAGATTGATAATATTCTTCCCATTTCTTCCATGAATCATAGTAATCATCCTCCAAGTTCAAGTTGTGACGCTCAAGTACTTCTTCTTCATCTTCTGATTCATCAACATGTTTCTCATCCAATTCATCTTCACCTTCCTTAGATGGTTCAGTTATTTCCAAAAGTGGGTTATCTCTTGAATTCAAATTGGTAAAGCTATCATAATCCAAATTTGTAACCCATGATTCAATTTTATCACAATTTGGAAGGTGTGGATCCTCTTGGTCATCACTTTCGAGAACATCATCCAAAGTGTCTTTCGAGAACAAGTGGTGAAATTCGATTATGTCTTCAACTTCATTTGTTGATTTTCTTTCAAATTCATTTTCAGCCACTTGTGATGACTTAGGAGCTTCTATAATGGGATCAATTTTTGAATTCCGTGTCATATAGTTGCTCCAATCCTTTGCAAGTACATCTGACCAAATCATGTCCACATAAGTTTGTTCATCCAAATCCTCCTTTTTGGGTAATGATTCTGGATATTTCTTTTCCAAAACAAGATGGTGATCATTTGATTCCAACTTCTTGTTACCCATCCATAGAATTTCTTCTCCAAAATCTTCATGCTCTTCAAGACATTTCGAATGGGTATTTACTTCAACGTGAGTCACCTCAAAATCTCTTGTATCACTTGAAGAAGCATAACATGAAACATCATTAAGATCGGCATTATGAATTTTCTTCCTAGGATGATTTGGATGCATACATTGATGTGCTCATTTTTGTGGTGGAACATGCCTACATACCTTCTTAACCACTTTCTTTTGCTCTTTTACTTTCGATGCGAACTCTTTGGGTTGAGTGGTAGAAGTAGTAGGATTAGTTGGATTGATATCCACGGACAAAGCTTGAACATTTGTTGCAATGGTTCCATGGGTGACCACATGATTCTCTAATTGAGGCATAGTTGGATGGATGGAAGTACTTGTATAAGCACATGTGGGAGCATAAGTTGGTATGGTAGGATAAATTTGATTGTAGGGAAAAATATTTGATATCAAATTTTGTTGTGCCCATGCTTGATTTACCATCGAGGTTTGATTGCAAGCCCCTAGTTGTCCTACCATAGTTGATTGCTCCATTCCATAACCTTGTGGCCTCAATTGTTGATCTACAATCATAGCTTCTGTGTAGGCCGATGCAAGATCAGTAACCAAGGGATTCATCCTAACAAATATGGCAAACAATGGATCCAATGCTCGAAAGTATATTTGAAGAGCACCACTTTCCTCAATAGTATAGGGAGAAATTAATCTCGCATAAAGCTTTCGAAACCTCAAGTTGAAACTTCTCACTGGCTCATTAGGTTCTCTTTTGCAAGAAGTAAATTGTTGATATATCATGAGAGGATCAATGAGCAACCTAAATTGATTGATAAAATCATCTTTCAATTGAGTCCAAGATGTAATAGAACCAGTGGGTAAATTGATGTACCAATCATATGCCACCTCATCTAGGGTTCCAGGAAACATTCTACATGCCACATCCTCATGTTCGACATTCCATCTAACTAGGATATCCACATAGGCTTGAATATGTTCCTCGGCTAATGTTGGACCATTGTGTTTAAATTTGGGCAAACATTTTTCTACGTTCTTGGGTAAATCATGAGAATCTCCACTAATGTTCAAAGGATTAACATGTATCCCATACCACGTTCCCGCAATTGTAGCCATTAATGAAACTCAAAGAATAACTTCAAAACCAATTTGTTAGTCATGAATAAAAGAAGGAACCATGACAAAGCAATATTCTAAAAATGTAAATTAGTTTCTGATTCACCCGATTGCATATGCGCAAGTGAAGAGCATACTCCTAGTGTTGTAGGCTTTCCGATTCACAAGATCGCATTACACGCAAGTGAAGAGCATAATACCGACAACAAATACATTTTAGACAAAATAATTCCTTACAAATAAGCATGAAATGACTAGCAAATATCAAACATGTAACGTATGAATAATCATGTTAGCATCAACCAAGAGATGTATCCATTAAAATCAAATGAAAGTAATTGCATGGAGACAACCTCGTTAGTCAAGACCAAAATTTTTCAAAATCAAATCAAAACACATTATTCCTGTATGAACAATCAAAAGCGTTAGAACAATGCATAGCAATTCATGTCCTCCTTTTAACACTACAAGGTTGTATTGTTAAAAGAGGGCTAAAGATAATAATCAATAGGGCATGAAATATTCAAAATTTAAATCCCTATAGCATTTAAATCACATTGAAATAAACCAATTCAGGCCCTCCTTCTAGCGCCAAAATGTTGAGTGGTATTTTCACCCGATTGTGAAAGTACACTCTCCCTTAGGATTTGGGTTCCAAATCCCCTCTTGCAAAGAAGTTAAACAAACAACTTCTCCAAGGTCTCCGCTATATTAGCATTTGCATATGTGTATTAGTAATCTCAAATAAAGATATTCAATTTAAATGCTTGGAACACCTTAGTGATTGCAAGTAACTGTAAACAAGGGGCAATGTTGGTTTATTTTACCATGAAACTTTAGTGATTGTTCATTGAACCAAAATAAAGCAAATGTGAGTTGGCCCTCATATGACCTTCAATGTGGTGCTCAAATTACCCCTCTTTCGTAAAATCAGAATTTTTATGAAGAGAGGGCAATTTTAGGCTCCAAAAATGGAAATTTGTGAAATGCCATAAAACATAACTCCTTCAATGAAATTGGAATTTTCATGAAGGGAATGTCATCATAGGCTCATGAGTGAAAACATGAAACTAAAAAAAAATGAAATTCGACCCTAAAATGGAAACTTTCTATTTTCGGATTTTTTAAAATCTGTAATAAAACAGCAACTTCGATGAATTTTTAAAAATACTAAACAACTCCAAAAATGAAATTTCAAATTGCGTATTGGAAGTATGAAGTATAACCTACGCAATGGTTAAATTATTTTTGGATTTTGAAGTTTTTTAAATGTTTATTTTAATGCCTGAAAATTAAAAAAAAGTTAAAATTTCTAGAAAATAAAATGCAGAAAATGAAAATGAAATGCAAAAAACTGAAAATAAAATGCATTCAGTATGATGCTATCCTATTTCGACAAAACCGAAGATGTGAGGTTTCCATGCATGCAACCTAACCTATTGGACTTGCAAAACAAGCACAATCCGGATAAGCTAAGTGTTGGCTCCTAGGGTTTTAAATGAGGTTTTCAGATTTAGACATTCGCATGAAGCAACCAAGAAACTTGCATAAACTCCATTTACAAGCCTAAAATCTGAAAAGGGGAAAAATAGACATTTAATCTTGCATGCAGAAAATGACTCCTCCTTTCTTGTCCATAAGATGCAACTTTCTGAAATTTTCTGTATTAAAAATTTGTCATTTTACAATAACAGAAATTTTTGGTTTTCCCAAACCAGTCAATGGAAGAAAACAACTCAAACAGGTCCAGAATGGCCCTCTTGCCTTCAAATCTGCAACTCTGCTCGCGATAGTTTCCAACCCCTTCTGGCCTCTTTGAATGGCGTATTTAAACTTCTAAAAAAAAATGTTTCTCCTTCCATGACTGTTCGTTTCATTTTCCAATGGTTGTTCGTTTCACCTTCCCTGACTGTTCGTTTCATTTTCCAATGGTTGTTCGTTTCACCTTCCCTTGTGCATGCATGTGCTTTGGTTTCCATTTTGTGGCCCTTCACCGTGAAAATGTAACATGTCGCGATATCATGACACTTTTGCCTCCTTGCTCTCTTTTGTTGCTTTTAGCCGCGAAAATGTAACATGTCGTGATATCGCGACACTTTTTCTTTCTTCTCTTTTGGCTATGAAAATGCAACATGTCACGATATCGCGACACTTTTCTCTTTTGGTTTGGCCGCGAAAATGCAACATGTCGCGATATCGCGACACTTTTCTTCTTTTGGCCGTGACAATGCAACATGTCGTGATATCGCGACACTTTTCTTCTTTTGGCCACGACAATGCAACATGTCGTGATATCGCGACACTTTTCTTCTTTTGGCCGCGACAATGCAACATGTCACGATATCGTGACACTTTTTCCCTTTTGGCCATGACAATGCAACATGTCGCGATATCGCGACACTTTTTCCCTTTTGGCCACGACAATGCAACATGTCACGATATCGCGACACTTTTTCTTTATTGTTCTTTCTCTTCTCTTTTGGCCGCGAAAATGCAACATGTCGCGATATCACAACACTTTTTCTTTCTTTTCTTTCTCTTCTCTTTTGGCCATGAAAATGCAACATGTCGCGATATCGCGACACTTTTTCTTTATTGTTCTTTCTCTTCTCTTTTTGTCACGAAAATGCAACATGTCGCGATATCGCGACACTTTTTCTCTTTTGGCCGCGACAATGCAACATGTCGCGATATCATGACACTTTTTCCCTTTTGGCCATGACAATGCAACATGTCGCGATATCGCGACACTTTTTCCCTTTTGGCCGCGACAATGCAACATGTCGCGATATCGCGACACTTTTTCCCTTTTGGCCGCGACAATGCAACATGTCACGATATCGCGACACTTTTTCTCCTTGCGGTGTTTTGCTTTTTTCTTTGATCTTTAGCATATGGGCCACTTCGGTCTTCTTGGAAAACATGCAAAAGGTGGGTCCCCAATTTTGGGGTACATTGTGGAGCAGCCAAAACAGGTAGCAACGAATAAAAGAATTCAATAGCCCTTTTATGCTAGGTTTTCCAATAAAATTTGCAGCAATGAATAAAAGCATTCAATCAACCCTTTTATGCTATATTTTCCAAAAAAATTGCAGCAATGAATAAAAGAATTCAACAACCCTTTTATGCTATGGTTTCCAAGAAAATTGCAGTATCGAATAAAAGCATTTAACCAGCCCTTTCATGCTAGAATTTCTAAGAAAATTGTTGTATCGAATAAAAGTATTCAACAATCCTTTTATGCTAGATTTTCCAAGAAAAAATGTAGCAATGAATAAAATATTTCAATAGCTCTTTTATGCTATATTTCCAAGAAAATTTATAGCAACGAATAAAAGCATTCAATAGAACTTTTATGCTAGGTTTTCTAAGAAACATTGTAGTAGCAAACCAACCTCCTTTCCAGCTCTCACTTTCTTGTTTTCTACTATCATATTCCTACTTCTCCTACTCCCTTTACCCCCTTTATTCCCTCTCAGACCAAAATAAGCTAAATATATTCACTGCCCCCAAAGAAACATGCAAAATCCTAGCTCCAAAACCTTTGCTCTTCCATGCAACGTTTTATTTTTTGCGTAAAAAGCATTTATTATAGCAAAGTAACATTTTTCCTAAATTTAGCTTCCAATTTAAGATTTTTCTAAAGTTAATGTTAAAACATGATTTTAAGAAAAATTTAATAATTTAATTAATCCCCTTAATTAAATTAATATCTAATAATTAAATTAATTAATCCCCTTAATTAATTTAATCAATATCTTATATTCATATTTATCCTTAATCAAATAGTTTTGGGTATCTTTAAGACTATCCATACATTTTTGGTTAAATCATTTTTCCAAACATACAAACAAACATTCCTATAACCATTGAAGAAAACACTTACCATACTCATTCAAGCATCACACATATGCAAAGCTATGGTAAACATTCATCAACCACAAGCATACCAAAAGAAATGCTCATCATCAAGCAATTATATTATACCACCTTTTGCTCTTGAGTAGCAGGATTTATCATGACTACCATGACATCACCTGACTACCAAGGGTAATTTTGTTGCCCAAGCAAACTCCCCATTGGTGGTGTAATTATATACAAACACAATAATGAAATGCAACTACATAAGGGTGCTTAGTTACCGTAGAGTTATTTATGAACATATAATCACCATCATTTCCCTTTTTGGTCTCTTTTTTTTTGTGGTTGTCCATGTTAATCCACTTATGAGAGTACCCAATCATACAATCATAGATTCCATCAACATTAACATATTTTAACATAATATAATCCTAGCATAATTTACAATTAATCACATATCATGATAACATAGAAAAATATTAAGCATTAAAAATCCACACATCAATACATAATCAATATCCATGATAAGTCCTACTAAGGAGGGTCATTACACCTAGGAAGTTCAGATGTTATCTTAGGAGCATAATGGCTATCTTAGCTCAGTGATGTTGCTATTAATATATATAAAATATATATCAAGTGGATAGAGAATGGAAGGATTATTTATATCCAAGGAATTTAATCCCTTTCCTCCAAGGTAGTTAGTACCCATATCATGAAAAATATATTAAGGGTGGTCTTGGATTCTTTTGCCAATACAATTACATGGAAGCTCAATCCTCGAATCCATCTCTTCTAGCTCTTACATTGGTACCCAAAATATTGTGCATCAATATTAAGAGGTATTTAGTGATCCAAGGGTTCTATCTCCTAAACACACACATGATCATGCCATCCATCTAATTTCAATAAGTCAACCTTCTAATGTGCATCCTTATCACTACCCCCAATCCCAAAATTTAAATTTTGAGAAGCTAGTCCTAAAAATGTTAGAGCATAGTACAAGCATTATTCCATATTACTATTAAATGGTGATGGTATGATGTAAGAATAACTCATCTAATTTTCATCCTCTTAACAATATAACTATCAAAGATAAATTTATTATCCCTAGTATAGATGATTTATTGCTTTGAAAACACAAAGTCTCTTATGCACATCGAGGTGACTTAAATCCAAATTATTTTATGATCCAAACTAATAAAATATTCTTCCTATTTATATATGAAATCAATAATAACCTAAACCAAATTCAAAAGATCCAACTAGCTAAATCTATGGCCCAAGATAAAAATAATTAGCTAACATGGCTATATTGGGACCATTACTGTAGACATGAAAAATTGACCCATAAAAAAATGAGTTATTTTTCCCTTAGATCCCTAAGAAGTCACTCAAAGTTGTTAAGGGTACGTTTGAGCTATTTTTCCTCTTTTGTTTGGATTTTTATCCTAGCCTTACTAAATTTACGATCATCCAAGATAAGGTATGAATTCTACAATTTTAGATTTTTTCCTCGTAAAATCCAAGTTTTTAGTCGATCTTTGTGATGTTAGATCTTAGCCATGTTTGAGTTTTGTTTTTCTGCCTAAACCTCTCCAAATATCTTATAAATAGAAGGATTGAATTCTTCTTTTTTCCAAATGATCTGTCGTAATGATTACAAGTGCTCTTTCACATTCTCAAGGATAGATTTCTTTTTGAATTCTCTATTGTTGCTTTGTTGTTATGCTTCTTATGATTGACTAATTTTAGTAAGCAAGTGGAGGAGATCTTGATGATAAATTGTGTACATAATTCTAAGAAATGAGGAGAGGTCATCATCTTGGTTTTTTCTTTTACTCTTGCTTACTCCAGAGGCTTGTCAGGTTTTATTTACACATTTTTAGTTTTTAGATCATTTATCTTGAAATTTAATTGCATTTGCATTCATATCTTAGTTTTAAAAACTCTTTTGTAAATTTGTGCCCCACCCTTATGGGTTGCAGATTTGGAAAAACCATTAGTTTCATCAATATATTTTTTGTTTCCTAATTGTTGGCCATCAATTACATGGCACAAATAGTTTGGGGGCAAATCTCTACTTCCAAAACCCTAGTTTATCTCTTGCATACTTGTTTTCCATTGCATCCATTCTATTTACATTATATTTTCACTATTTCATGCTAGTTATATCTTGTTTTGTTTATTCCCAAAGGTCAACAATTATTATTTTTTGAATGGATATCTAAAAGGACTAAGGAGGCTTGATTGTTGTACCTCCAAGCTTAGTCACATAGTGGCCTAAGTAGGCCTCCAAACACTAACCAATTTTTTCAAGTTTTTGTTGGTGATTTTTAGGTTTTATTTAATTCATGGATGGGATTTATGGGGTGCAAATTTGGCTAGGATCAACCACTAGGTCAAATAAGTGCTTTGATAGATCTTTTAAGTTGTTTTTTGAGTGTATGTGTTCATTTTTGTTATCTATAGCTAAAATAAGTAAAATAAATGTGATAGATTAGCTAAAACACAATTGCACTTTAATTGTAGATTTAAAAATTTATGCATCAAAATAAGAAAAACATATAGTTTGCATTTAGGTTAATCCTATTTGCACATTCTCTTGGACCCTTGTATTGAAAAGAAAATTTTATATTTTTAATTACCAGTCTTCATTGAAATAAAGAATCATTCTAGGAATAGTATTATGTTTGCCAGTATCATTATTTGCCTTGCATTGTTATTTATTTATTTATAGTTTAGATATTATTCAAAGACCAAAATTAGGTGTCTTCTCAATAAAAACATCAAATCTTCCATCCTATACTTGGTGTGAGCCCTTAAACCACTCATGGTGAACCCTTCAATCCCCCAAGCCCCCGAGTGTAGAGAAATAATAGTCCCACGGTTACCTCGACTCCTAGTGGATCCATAAAGAATCATCCATGGGGGTTATTTTCCTCCTTTAAAATTATATATGGGTATTATGGATAGTTGAAATGGCCACACATAACCTAGGGTTAATTATATTATGATATTATAATATTACATTGTAATAATAAGTGGGGTGAGGATTTATAATATGGGTATATAAAGAATAATATTATCATTGTATTTATCATGGATATCATCATTCATATGGATTATTGCTTGTAATCTTCTTTTCCCATGAAGTGGCTTATGATACTTTGTCCTCCCTACATAGTCCTCTCATGAAGACCTTGTGGAGTTTTCCTTCCTAAAGGAGTATTATTGATGTTGCCCTACCTTAAAAGTATTACCATATTTATATAATTGTGTGGATTTTTATTTGTGGATGAATAGTTTGACATTTTTGCATAATAGTGAATGATATTTGTTAGTGAGAATAAATTTTCCTAATATTTACCCAATTCTAAGAATTTCTACTTAAAGTAGTCATGAATGAAACTAAAGCATGGGATATCATTGAAGAGTTGCATACAACTCATTGTAATGTCCCATACTTGGAATAATTGAGCACATATCTCTATCAATAACAATGCTTAAGATACTTATTGAATGAGATGGAGATGCATAGAGAAATGGTTACCAATATTATTACCACCATTTTATGGTCATATAAAATGCAACATATTCAATCCCATAGATAAAATATTTGCATTGATTCATATACCATCCCTAATTTGGTAATAAAATTTTCCTTGAAAAACATGATTGATGTTGATTATTTGGCAAGGGATGATGATCTAGCATTGATGATAATATATATTTATAATCATATGATGGTCCTTAGGGATTTTATTAATGAATGAAGTGGTACATGTATTATGTTATTGTCATTTATAGATAAACTAAATATCCCTAGAGAAAATGTCTTGTCTACTAGGAGTCATTACTACGCTTATAATGCTAAACCATAAATATCCTATGGGTTGTATTTGGTTTTCAGTTATTATAGTTGGGTTTAATGAAGTGAGAGTGGAGTTCATATTATTTTATTTTCAAACCAACTATAACATGCTATTAGGTAGACCTTGGATTAATATGATTAGATCCATAGCTTTCTCTACTTTTCAAGTGGTTGAATATGCCTATGATAATAAAATTTTCATCATAGAAGGAGACTTAGACCATTGGGGGCCTCATACTCCAAATAAAAAAATCTATTTTATTCCTTTTATGGATAAGAAGCAAATGGCTCCAATTTATAAATATGAGCCTCAATGGACTTCTTCAAGGAAATTATACAAGGGGTGTCTTGAATTTTGCTTGAAATTTCTCCAAGATAGGTATGAATCTAAAGATGTTCAAACTAATATGGATGTTATTATCCCCCTTTCTCAATAGGTAGTTGAAAAATGACCACATTTATTTACACTTAAAAGGAGAGATTCTATTTTGTTCTATAAAAGTTTGGCTAAGTTAAACAAAGCCCATGAGGATGTTGCCAAATTGAAATAAGTAGCATTTTATGTGGATACTGATATTATAGGGGAAGAAATTAATAGTGATGTAGGTCGCTACTTTAATCAAGTATTAACATTGACTTCAAGTATGCTCCTTCTATGAATCATATTTTTGAGGTGGGTGCTAGGCATTATCAAGTAGGTTTAGTGGAAGTTTCTATTTTAGGTGATGAAGATAGTTAATTTAATATAAATTTTTGGGACATTTATAATAATAATTTATTTTCATATTACATGCATAGGACTATTGAATATAATTAATACAAATCTAGGATAGACGAGCATAGAACAAAAAATATTTATGTTATCTCTACATAAAAACCTTTGAATAGGATAAGGAAAATAGGAATTATCCCCTTGCATAGAAATTTAACAAAGGATAAAATCTATCAGTTTTAAAATTTCTATGAAGATAAACCAATTGGTTGTTCTATCTCTCAAAATGTCAAACATGTACTATTTTATACTATCCTGAATTAAAACCCATTGTTGTATTTTATTCTATTAAAGTTTCTTTAAAAAATCCAATATTAACTCTTAAGGTGGTGATACCATTCATGACTAACTTCTCAACTCTTTCTAGGCATGTTCCTACTATTTTGATAGTTCATAATGATTTTTTGACCTATAAGACTTGTTTTTCCCAAATTGTTTGATATTTCTAATGAAATTTCTTTATAGCAAAGATCACCTCTTAATGTGGTGATGCTAATTCCTTCATATTTTTGGGAAAAAATGATTGTGTAGGTATTTATTGCCACCCCTATTAGTCAATTTATAGATCTAGAAATTTTATCCTTTTCAAATAATCTATATGACAAGTGGTCTAATAGTTTGATTGATCATACACCCTCTTGTTTGGCTAGGCACTTAATTGATGTTAATATTTTTATTGAATTACAAACCAAGGTTGTCATTAATATTTTGATGAAGGTTTACAAGAAATTAGAATCATACCCTAGCCCCACATTCTAATATTTCTCAATTCTTACTCACATGTTCACATATTTTATAGGATTAGGGGCAAGAGGCATCTAGAAGAACCAATAGTTTAAATATCTATTAATTTCATCTTTCACCCATCATTTTCCAATAATGAATTCATATTATAGATATGAAAACTTGACCCACTTTAGTGGGAAATATTCCCTAAGCCCTCTAGGGGATCCCTTAGACTTGCCTAGGGCAAGGGTAAGGTTTTTCCCCCATGTTTTGCTTGTTTTTCCTCTTTATGTGAAATCATGCCCGATCCCTAATGGGTGTGACTTCACATTGCGATATCGTGGTTGGCCCAAATGGGGCATGATTTTACCTTTTTAGGGTTTAACACATTAAAACACTAATTTTTTTATAATAGCATGTTTTACATCGACCCTCCTTGGTTTCCCTGCTCTTTCTGCCTTCAAATCTACTATATAAGGAGGATTTGAATTCACTTTTTATACACAAAATACATGCTCACATAATCAACACCTGATGATTTATTGCTTGCATTTGATTTCTCTCAAAGTGTTTTGTTCAGTCTAAATCCTTCTTCTTCTTTCGCAAACAACTTTAAAGTATGGAGTTTAACTGATTGTCTACTATATTGGATTATTGTTGTTCGCTCTTTGTGGATTGTTGTTGGAGCCCTAAGGAGAGATTGACCATCTAGGAGATCTAAAACCCTTATATTTTTCTTCTACACTCTTTGCTAGGTGAATTCACTCTTCTGCATGCATATTTGGATTTTTTGAATGATGTGATCGAGCTTCTACACTTATCTTTTATTTTTCACATAGTTTATGCAAAATTGTGCTCGACCTGCTGCAGGGTGTGATTTCACCTTGCGTTATCATGACTGTCCATTATGGGGAATAATTTTTCTTGATCCAAAACTAGGGGTAATCTATTGTTCCTATTTTATTCATTGCATCATAGACTACATCTAGAGCATAGTGGCATATTCTATCTTGTGATTTCTATATTTTGTTCTATTGTATTGTATTATGTTTGATTTTCTACAAAGATCAATTTTATCTTTTAATTATCAGAGGTCAACTAAAAGGACCTAGGGGGATTGACTTATGTACCTCCAACTACTGTTATACAGTAGCCTAAGTAGGTCCCCTAACACTAATCCCATTTTCAAATATTTATTGAGTTATCTTGCAAGAACATGTATTATTAATAACATTGGACAAAGGGATAAAAGCAAGCATCATATGAGCTAAGTATTATGATTAGTATTTTATGTTTTTTTTTTAGTAGTTTTATTTCTGTTGTAAAACTCTAGATCTAATTTTATAGAAATATATTTAATTAAGTTCTAGTTATTTTAATATAAAAAACATATAGTGTGCACTTAGGGTCAATTTTTTTGTGCTTTTCTCTTGAGCCCTTGCTTAAATATTTTTTGCTTAGAATCCTATGTTAGAAAGCATTCAAAGGAAGAATTATTTAGGGTCAGCTCTTGTATTCCTGTATTTTTGCATTTCTACATTGTATTTTATCTTTTATAGAATAGATCTAGAAAGGCCAAATCTAGGTGTTTGTCTTATATATCACACATCAAACATTCCTAAAATTCCTATGGACTTGGACCGAGTCCTTAAAGCCATTCCTAGTGAACCATTCTCCCATCCTCTTAGCGCCAATTGTATAGAACAATGCAACCCCCATGATTCATACCATAAGTCTTATCTTCTCTCTTGTGGATCCATCCTTTTAGGAATTGTACGCAGTGTAGTAGTTTTCCCCCTTAACATATTTGGTGAAACCAATGTGAACACCTCCTTTTATTTTAAATCCTTTAAACAATATCATTAAATTTATTTGTGTGATTGAAGAATTTTAATAATATCTTTAAAAATATTTTTGTTTTTTTTGTTAGTATTCTCTTCTATCCTTTCACTTTTCTAATGGCTCTCATCCTTAGAAGTCAGTGAAAGCATATTAAATATGATTGTATTCCTCTCGAATATGATTATATTTATAGAGGGGATCTTAAAATAGATCCATAAGAGAAATACAACATGGATATTGATATTATTTTTGATACTTATGAGGTACCTAATGGTAGCTTTGTATTTTCATAATTTGAGCATATTTGGGGATTTATGAAGGCTAATAAAAAAAATATATAGGGAGGCATGGAGCTAAAATATTACCTCAAAAGATATGAGATTCCTCCACATCCTCCAATAAGCTCCCCTATACTTGACCAAGAAAATCCCTTGCCTAAATTAGTTCATCTTGATAAGTTGAACTCAGTTATTGATACTACTACTACCACCAACATTGTAAGGAATATAAAATCTAATCCAATTAGTAGTGTCACTCAATAGTGTTTTCAATTTCTTCCTTAATCTTCTAATATCAACACTTTTGCTTATGTTCTTCCCAATTTTAGTTGTCCACTTTTGCAAGGTGCCACATATAACAATAATATCCATACTTCCAACCTGAATCAAGCATTGGTTCCTCAACACACATATGGGAATATAGGACTAATGCATAACAGTAATCTAGAAGTACATAATTTGGCAAATATGGTGAAGCAATTGGTTTCAAAAGTCAAGATGATTCAAGCTTCAAGTTTTATTGACAGTTATAAGGAAATGTGTAATCAGCCATTCGATCCTATTGTTGCTACTAGGCCT
Source organism: Wollemia nobilis (assembly GCA_028583015.1). NCBI lineage: Eukaryota > Viridiplantae > Streptophyta > Pinopsida > Araucariales > Araucariaceae > Wollemia > Wollemia nobilis. The sequence continues at coordinate 3,165,557 of JAQPPZ010003192.1, read as the reverse complement.
TATCCTAAGCACTTTCCTATACCATTTTTTCTATCTATAAGAGGACTAAAGATCCAATAGAGCATCTAAAAATATTTAGAACAAATTGCCATGATATCATTTATGATGATATATTTTTGCTTAAAACATTTCCCAAGATCCTTGGTGGTGACATTAGAATGGTATTATCGATTTCCTAATTATTCCTTAAAGAGTTTTGAAGAGATAGCAGAGTTATTTGTTCAGCAATTTGGTGCTTATATTGAGAAATAAGTAACGATGAAATATGTTTATAATTTAAAACAAAGTAAAGAGGAAATATTTTTAGAATTTTTGGCTCGTTGGAGAAGTTTAGTTGGATGTTTAAGATATACTTTACCTATTAAGGATATGCTTGAGATATTTATTGGTAATTTATAAGAATAGCTATCTTATGCATTAAATATTACTATTATTACATATTTTGATCAAGTAATTGATTTAACAAGGAAAGTAGAATAGACTCTCATCAAGAGAGGTCAACTCAAAGTTAAGGAAGAGAAACCTACTAAGTCTCAACGTAAAAATAGATATATAGGAGGTGATAATGGAATGGATAGTAGGTCTCTTGATAATTTTATTAACTACCTATAAAATATAGTACTTCAAAGCCTCTATAGAGGAAATTTATGAGGCTTAATATGTCTATGGAAGCAGCTTTGAAACAACTCTTAGAAGCTAAGGTAATTGAGTTACCTCATAGTAGACAGCCAAATACTACACCTCATTGGTATAAGGTAGGTCGACATTGTGCATATCATAGAGTGTAAGGATATTGGATGAATTATTGTAATAAGTTGAAGCATGTAATTCAAGATTTGATTGATGCAGGAATCATTAACTTAGTCAATTCTCGAACAATGAATAATCAAGTACCTATCCAACAAACTATAACTACCAATCAAGCTATAGGAATATTTAAAGATCCATTGCCAAAATATAATTAACAAGCATAAAATCATGTGGCTCATCAGAATGAGCCTCCTACCTATGGTAATATGGTTGGCATGGTTGGGATAACTACAAGAAGGCAATATCAAACTCAGTATCCATAGCAGGGATACAATTTTGTGTTATAACTCAGTTCAATTTTGAAGAACAATCAATGAAAAGTTTAGATACAAGGATTCCACCTATTGTATTGAGACCATAACCTAAGGTTTAATTTGATATCCAAAAGCAGTTGGCTAGTACTCTAGCAAATATTTTGGTTTTATAAGTCCTTCAACCATAGAGATGCTTTGATGGAATTTTTAAACCAACAATCAGTTCCTTCAGATATTTCTTCCAATGCTATATTTGATGTTGTAGGTTCTCTTGGGATACATCATATCTCATTTTTGGATGACGATAAGCCTTCCTTAAAATTCCAAGAAGATTATTCACTTTATATCACTACACTTATTGGGGATTACTTTTATCAAGAGAATTTTTATTGATAATGGTTCTTCTCTAAATTTGTATACATATCAATTCTTTCAAAAATTTGGATTAAAAGAGGAATATTTGACAAAATTTGATATCATTATAAAAGCTTTCAACAATAAGTCCCAAGAAGCTTGTGGTTTCATATCTCTTCCTCTCAAATTTGGGCCTAAAATATTGGATACTTTGTTTTATGTGGTATATTTTTCTGCATCTTTTAATCTTCTTCTTGGAGAACATTGGATTCACACAATGAAGGCCATCCTTTCTACTCTTCATTAGTGTATCAATTTTGAGTTTAAGAATCAAGTTATCACCATTCTAGACAACCCTCGACCATTTGAATTTTGTTTGAATGTAGAGTGATCTTGATATGAGTTCAACCTATGTCCCTCATTCTCTTCAATGGTCTCTCCACATTCCTCATCTCAAATATAAGAAAAATTTCAAAATTTCAAAATGAATGAGGAACATATATTAAAATTTTCATCTCAGGATCATGATAATAAATTTCTTCAAGAACATCTTCTAGATCTAGCTAAGCTACCACCATCACCAAGAACTATGGGTTTTCCACATAAGAAAGGTGATGTTGTACACTTTGGCATGTGTAATATTGTCTTCATAGGAACTACATTTGAGGATAAGATACATGGTAGCAACCCCTATCATGTTGAGTTTCCTTTTGCTCATTGTTACCTTTCCAATTATTACCCACTTCCTAAACATATCCTATATAGTATGGGATATGTAAGTAAAGGCTTTGGGCCACAATAGAAGGGAATTCAAGAGCCTTTGGATATCGAGATCTATCCTGGGAGATGTGGCATAGGTTTTATACCTATAAAATGCCAACCTTTACCATTTAAAAATTATGATCATCTTATGAATTACGTTGAATATATGGATTATCAAAAATTAGGAGTGGGTGATGAGGATGATGGTCCCCCTTATTCTTTTGATGTCTTGTTTTACAATATGGTTGATTCTATGTTTTCTAAAAGTAAATCTTCTATTTTAAAATAGGACCCTACTTTGTTGTCTTATAGCAATCTTGCCAAGATAGGAATTGCTCCTCCTTATGTTAAAAATAATGGTTATGTTTGAGATTGCATTGATTATTGTGTTATGGCTACCAAAGAAAGAGCTATGAAGGAGCCTCTTCATAATTCTAATTATTGTGAAGGCTTACCTTTTAGAGATTTATTTGAAAAAATAATACATGGCACGCTTGTTCTCTTTTTTAAGAAAGATGACACATTTAGATGTTGTTTTGACTTTCATTTTTCTTGCTTAAATTAATTAATTAAAATTAAAATAGTAAATTAACTAAAATAAAACTTGAAAATAAATAAAAATTGTATTGAATCAATTAGCCATCATTTATCTATGCATTTCCATTTCCATTTGTATCCATCTGCTGGCTCATATTGCATTGTTACTTGTCATACTTTTGCATTGTCTACCTAACATTTAATTCAACTTGCATGTTTGAATGTCATATTTTGCATGATTGCTTCTTCATGACTACTTGTTCATATATATTTTTTGGGGATCTTGTGACAATGGCATATGATGATACCTAGTTATGTCATAGATCACATGCATTGCACTCTCTCTAGGGTTCTAATTCCTAGTAAGATCTCCACCTAGGGATTTCTTCTTCAGTCTTCTTTCTTGCTTTTTGCTTATTCAAATGTCTTTCTTAATATTGGAAATAGTGAGAGTATCTCTTAGATAAAGGGTGATAGTTCATTAATATTTTATTGTCGCTTCTTCATTTATATTTTTTAATCTTTGTATTCCTTTGCTTTTGACAAGGAAATATGTGAATTTTATTTTCTTTCTTCTTAAGTTGTCTTCTCAGCACAATTGCACACACTCACTATCTTATTTTCTACTATAAACCCCTATCGAGGATAACACTCACCTAATATATATTTTATCCTTATATTACACCCTACATGGGATAGCTATACATCCTAATGGGTATCTTAATGGATATCATATTATATCGGGTTATACTCCCTTTTGACTCAGTGGGCTCAAAACCCCATTACAGGTAAGCTCCTTGGCCATTTTCAATAGGCCTTAGTATACATCCTAGTAGGGAATCACCCCACAGTAGTCAATAAGTGAGAAAAAACCCATAGCAGGTCAAAATCTAACACCTCATCCCTCTTTGTGAGCACTACACCCATAGTGGACTTAGCTCCTCTATTTTCTAGTATGATTCATAGTATTTAGTCACATCGATCCCTTGTGACATATGCTAATTTTAATATAATATTCTATCCATAATTATCTGTTTCAGATGGTTAACCTTTGGATTATATTCTTCTTTGTCTTCATTCTTTGTCTTCTCTCTCTTCTTCTTCATATTATCAATTTTCTTTCCTTATCTTTTTATCATGTTTTCTTTCTTTCTTCCATCCATTTTCATCCATAAATTTCATAGAGCCTTGCATTTAAGATACATTGCATACATAAAATATCAAATTAAATAACATATAAGATAACCATTAATTCACATGCACACATTCATAAAATATAAAAGAGAAAGTAGTTATGTATTACTCGATGAAAAGAGAGAGATATAGTTGTGTCTATTTGGTGTACCACAATCCAGTCCTGGTACACTCAACCAATCCCTAGGGGTACATGCCACAATAAAAATTAGCATATAATCTCAATCTCTAGTCTAGATCTAAGAGTCTATCTCCTCTAATCCTCTCAAAGGATAAGGTGGTCCAGTAGCCACATACCCATGGATGATGATGTCAATAATATACGTGACCGATACCATGACCTACTAGCTAACTAGAGAGATGAATGAAGTGTTGATCTCTACCCCACTAGTACCACCTAGTAGTACATGGTCTCATAAAAGGTAACCTACTGAATGACCATCTCCAACATATCCCATACCCTCTATAACTCCACCTATATAAGGTAGACTCAATCACTAGTTTGGCTACTCCCAATGAAAAACATCCCCTCTACCTGAGTCCTCTAATGTTCTGTATCCAAATGGCTCACCTATCCTCAGAGACACTCAACCTCTACTTGAGTTGCATCCATATCCCTCTCTACAATGTTCAATGAGCCTCGTAGTCCCTCGATCCTCTTGGACCTATCCTCCTAGAGAAGGTCCACCTACCTCTGTAGAGTTACCACCTGTATTCGTATTGTCTTTACCTCCTCCCTAGGACATCCTCATCTTGGAGTCTAACCATAGCTAGCTATTGTTTATGTGGATGCCTATCCTAATCCTCTATTTGGTAGTACCCTGACCTTTGTGGGGGTAAATTTGGATACCCCTATATCCTTAGTCCAAACATCACTAGTATCCTCCATCACTAGCTCAATCCTGATCCAATATTACCTCTACCTCAGGGTTTCTAGTTCCTACTACAACTTCTCTATGGCCCTATGAGATACCTCTTGGAATTATCATTATATTATTGATCCCATCACCTGGTGCCTTTATATTGGAAATGGTAGGGAGACCCTATGAGGCATAAATCCTTTGTACCACCACCAGTAGTTGAAAACCACTCCCACATCATCTACCCTAGGATACATGTAAAGAGGGTCATCTAGGTCATCCTCAACCCACCTAGTTAGTTCAGGTCTACCTTCTACCCCTAATGGGTCTTGGTAGACTCTCTAGTACCAATGATCCCCCAAGTTCAGGATGCCTTGAAAGATCCTAAACTACCTTAGGACTTGGTCAAACCAAAATACCTCTGGCTCTTCCTTCTCTATCATCAACCACCTAATCCTCCTAACTCTTTCTAGCTTTATCCTATCCTCAATATATCTTGGGTGTAGATGCAAGTGTCACCATACTATCTTGGCCTCCCTTAACTCATCTATAATCCACCTCACTAGTGGCAAATATTTGACGTAGGTCCTTGTGACCTGCTCTAGGAATTTGGACCATCTGTATGTTGTTGGTCACTCTGAACTAGGTAATGGATCTAGTAGTGCATCTGGTCTCCGCACTACTATGTTCTCCCAACTCCATACCTAGAGTAAATTTGTACACACTATCCTTGTATGCCACTTGTACACGATGTATAATATCTTGTACAAATAGACCAACACATATGGACCCCATGCAAACCTAACTCTCTGGTATCACATGTCTACCAGTACATCCACCATTGCTTATGGTAGATGTCACCTACTAGTGTGATATATTATCATACCCACAACCACCCTGTAGAGCATTATCGTCAATGCATCTCCCACATACCTCCTCACCAGGTCATTTAATACTATGGTGCTATCTCACACCTAGTGGGTCAAACCTCTCAAAAATCATTGCAAGGTCACTGGTCTTCCTTGAAATTTGTAAACTATTTTCCTCTAATGAATATGTTCAAGATATGCCACATATCCTCCATTGTGATGGTCATCTCTCCTGTGGGTAACCAAAAGGTAGACAACTCTGGCTACCACCTCTCTACTTGTGTTGTTAGTAGAACCCTATATGCCTTACACCCAAGGCAATGTAGTCAGGTGGTCTAGCCTTATTGCCCCTAATGTATCCCTCTCAACTTTTTTGGGTGCCTCTAGCTCTACCTCTAGGTATATTGCTCTCCACTCATGGCTCTCAAGTACCCTAAGCTGCAATAACAACAAAATAAGAAATTTTCCATTAATAAATTTAATTAAAAACTTAACACATTAAAATTAATTAATTAATTTAAAATCAATCAAAATTCATGGCACAATAAAATTCCACATCTTTAAAGTTGTTTGCGTGCATCATTTTCCCTTATTATTCCTTTCATTTTATTTTCCCTTAATTTTTTTTCTTTTTTTTCTTTTTTGGTGAAATCGCGCCTGCTAGGCACGATTTCACGAAATCGTGCTTGGTCAATTTTCACCAGGCATAATTTTATTGCTACTAACCAGAGAAAAATTATGGTCAATCCGAAAGATCATGCTCGGTTTGTATGCGGCAAAACCATAAGTTTTGGTGGAAAATCGCTAAAAAAATGCTTGAAAAAAATTGAAAATTTGAAATGCAAGAAGTGGTTTTCAATCCTACTTGTGCTCGCTTTGCTTCCTCAAAATCACTAAACAGTGTATCGATAGTACCATCTCCTTTGTTTCTCCACATCTCCTTTATTATCCCTCGTGCAATTAAAATGAATTAGGGTTTTGCCCGCTTTTCACATTAAACCCTATTTTTACACGGTTTTTCTCCATTTGGTTTTTCTCGCTTCTTATTTTGAGTCTACATTTTCAAGTTTTTGGGGTATCCTAGCCTTAGAGGCATTAATTTTCCTAATTCCTCTATTTACATGCAAAATATGAAAGTGTTCAAAATAACACTATTATTGCACCATCCTTTTATTCTAAACTAGCCACCTCATTTTTTGTTGCTTGTATTTTGTCCATGAGTGTTTACATATTTTATTTGACACATTTATTAGGCCATAAATGTGTCAAAAAGGGGGTAAAATTTAGACACAAAAAATTGACCCATTTTAGTGGGCAATATTCCCTGAGCCATCTAAGGGACCTGTAGCACCCTAAAATTGGCGCAGTTAAACCATCAGTAAAAAGTAAAAATTTGAATTTTAACCTCGAAACCGCCCGTTAACCGCTTACCTTGTTTTTCATGTGATTTTTAGAAGTTGTTTTGATCATTGGACGATATCGTCGTCGATATGACTATATCGTCCCAAATTGGACGAATTCATCTAGAACAGAATGTCCAGAAGATTTCGTCCCAAAATCAAATTTTTATAATTAGATTTTATTCCAACGACCTCTCCAACTTGGTAAGAAGCGTGTCTATGCAGTTGGAGATTCTCATGCTAATGATCTACCAAATTGAGATGATCCCCAACCTCCTAACCTCCCCCTAATCCTATATAAACTGGGATTTTTCTAGTTTATCCCCCTGTATCCCCCTGACCCCCCTGGATCCCTCTGACTCTCTGATCTCCCATCATTCGCACTTGTGTTTTCAAGTTTATGTTGTAGGATTTCATTGTGTTTTAGTTAGATATAGCTCAGATCGTCGCAGGCGATTCAACCATAATTTCAAACGATCCTATCAAGATCGACGATGATCTCATATGATTACAGCCGATCTTGACTGCAATTTAGTTTGGGGGCAATCAGAGTCCTGATTTTGCATTTTCTACCTTGTTTCTTTATTTATTGGTGTATTAGATTAATTTACTTCTATTTTGCATCTTGTAGTTCACCTCATTTAGCATAATTTCATGATAAAATTCAAAATAAGTTACCAAAACATTGCATATCATTTAATTTGATATCTATATTTGTTATTTAAGCATCTACACTATCATTTCTATCACTTTGCATCATTTTTGCAATAGTATTTTTGGTTTTTGGTGTCTGTTTTCTTGATTAATTCGTCTGACGAATTCATCAGGTCGCTGACGATCCTGGGTGATCTTAGATGATTGACTATGATTTGGGATGATTCTATACAATTATAGATGATATTGTCATATCCGGGATGATATAGACTCCTACAAGCTTCAGAATCTTCATTAGACATCAGAAATCAGGTGTACTCTTCTCCATTTAACATATTCTCTGCATTTAATCACATTAGGATTCATTTATGTTTGTTGTCTTCATATAAATCAAAATTTTCATATAAGAATAACTTAGCTTCATTTTGGACAACCTAGGAATCTAAATGATTGAAGATAAAATGAACAAATCAATCCCATTCTCAACCTAGGTGTGGAAACTGCCACTCAAATTTTCCTAGTGAACCCCACCATCCGTCAAAAATTCACCTTTATACCCCTCCCCGAGAGGCACGACCTTCAAAGGGCCTCTCCGTCTGAGGTATTGTTCCATACTTTTCACATCCCCATTCCGAGCACGGATCCTTTAGCCTGAAGGTAAGGGTGTGAAAAATTTGGGTGATACATTTTGGTGAACCCGATGTGAAACTAAAACACCTTTTGAAAACAATCCAAAAAAAAACACACATTATTAAGAACATCTAGAATCATTAGAAAACTGTTAAATTTGCATATCATACTTAGATGGTAGATTATAATAGAATACGAAAAGTCTCCATAAATGTTGAAAATCAATTAAAAACCATAGAGATTACTTCTGTACTTAGAGTACCTCAAACATATAAAGCCCAACCTTTGTGGGATGAACTTGATAGGAGATTGGGTATTATTAAATCTAGATCTACAGAACTTAGGAAAATTAAGAGGTTTGTCATAGATAGAATTTTGGATCTTGATCAGGCGACTTTGTACCATGAACTTTAGAGAGCTTGCCATAGGTGGTTAGCCGATAAAAGAGAACTTGTGTCTTCTAAATTATACACCTTTGAGGAATACCTTGAGAATGCAATTGTAGTACATAAATTTCTATCTCATATAGAGGATCACGAAGTCATTCTTACGGATAGAAACATATGGAATAAAGTTCCTAGAGCTGTGTTTTATCGAGAGTATTGTCATGAACTTTATTTTTACATGTCAAAGTCTGAAATAGATCATATTACCATAGCACACTTTGTCAATTTCTTGAAAAATAACTTCCAATTTGAAGAGGAGCATTTCATGACTCCTGATGAACTTGACCCTATCAATGATATCCATAAACTATTCATAGAAAACTAAGTGATTCTTTCTACTATTGATTCTTATAACTAACATGTCGTTTGTCATTTTTATTCTCGCAAAATAATAATATAATAAAATCACAAAAAAAACAAAAATAATAATAACAAAACATTTTCTTTAAAAATATTATAATAGGTATATAGTTAAAATATATACCTCTCAACCCTATCGCATATATATATATATATATATATATATATATATATATATATATATATATATATATATATATATATTTGCTAAAACCTAAGTTTATCACAATGCCTAGACTTAGGAATGGAAAACGAATCGAAGAAGATGAAGATTGGTTAGGAAGACCATTAAATGACCAAAATGTCCCTCCTAAGGACCAAGTTCAGGAAGAAGAAACCCTAGACCAATAAGAAGAAGAGCTTGCTGTAGGAAATGAACAAGAATAAACTATTAGAGAGGAAGGATCCTCATCCCCTAAAATGTCTTCGAGAGGAGCTATCACTTTTGAGAACATGGAACAATTTTGGAATTTAATTAACACTAATATTGGTGTTTTTAATAAAGCAACCCATATAGACAAGGATTGAATTAGTGACACTCAAGCAACTCTAGAAGAAGTATTTCAAACACACACTAATCCCTTGTTCTTTATTGATCAAGAGAGTGATCAAGCTGGACCATCCAATTTGGATATAGTAGCTATGATCTGAAACATGCAACAACAATAGGTTACCCAACCACCTAAAGTGCCTGTTAATAAGCCTAGGGTCATTCCCGCACAAAATAAACCATCATTTATTGATCTATTTTGCCAAGCTCTTGATAAATATACCTCAAATAAACAAAAACCTAAAACAAAACCGAACACCAATTACCAACAACCTAAGGTACAACATAATACTATTACAAATCCACTTCATAATACTCTTCCTACCAACACTTTGCATAATATCAATATAACATCTAAGCCTTGTGTCACACCATCATATGCTCATAGATCCCATACCTATGTGCCACCAAACTAATATGGTGGACAAACTAGCAATCTGGAAGCCGTGGTGAAATAGTTAGTTTCCCGCATGGACCAGATAGATCCCTACCATCCCTCGTATAATTATCGAGAGATGTGTAGTCAGCCTTTAGATCCTATAGTTGTAGCATAGCCGTATCCTAAACATTTTCCTATGCCTGTTCTTCCCATATATAAAGGAATCGAAGATCCCATAGAGCATCTTTGTATGTTTAGGATAGCATGTCATGATATATCACATGATGACTTGTTATTACTAAAAATATTACCGAAAAGCTTGGGAGGAATGGCATTAGAGTGGTATTATCAATTACCCACTAATTATTTGAGGAATTTCGAAGAAACTGCTAAGTCTTTTGTTCATCAATTTAGTGCCTACATCAAAAGAGATGTGACCATTAAAGATTTGTATAACTTAAAACAGGGCAAAGAGGAATGCTTTGCTGATTTCCTAGCTAGGTGGAGATAGTTGATAGGAAAATTGCACTTTGTGTTAACTTATAGGGAGATGTTGAACATATTTATTAATAATTTGCAAGAGCAACTATCTTACAAATTATCAACTACTACCTTGAACACCTTCGATAAGGCTATAAACCTATCCCGAAGAGTGGAATATGCTCTCATTAGGAGAGGCTAGCTTAAAAAGAGAGACAATGAGAAAACATTCAAAAATCAATATAAGAATAAAAAAGTTGTGGGTGATGGAGTCACTGATAGCAGAAATATTGCTAATGTTAATGCTGCAAAGACAACAGAGAAGTTTGTACTAAAACTTCCTGATAGACCTCCTTGAGAATTTACTAGGTTAAATCAACCTTTATAAACTATTCTACCGCAATTATTACTAGGTTAAATCAACCTTTATAAACTATTCAATTACCAAATATTCGGGAACCTGATCCAACTATACCCAGATACAGAGCAGATTTACACTGTGACTTCCATAGAGGACCTGGACACACTACCAACTCTTGTAAAATATTAAAACATAAAATACAGGACTTGATTGATAACAATGAGATGGAGGTGCAAGCCTTTAAAATTAAGCAAAATCCTCATAATAATGTTCAAAATAATACCCCACAAAACTAGAATCAGAATGTCAATCATTCATTGGACATCTTTCAACATCCCTTATCAAAACATGGTAAGGAGGTGGCTAATCAAATTGAACATCATAATGTCCCTCCTCTTGCCCGATATGTAGGAACTATTAGTGGGCATTTACCTATTCATGATATAGAAATATTTGACACAACTTTATCCGTGGTTACAACCAGGCATCTATATAATATTCAGATACCTGATCTTAGTGATACAAAATACGAGACTGAGAGTGATATGGAAATAACATCAAATCAATCAGATAGTTCTAATGATGAATCAAATCCTATTCACCCTATCACAATTTATATGGTTCCAGAAGAACCATTTCCAAGAAGAGTCACTACTATACCATCATCTCATCGATTACTTTCTAATGAGCTAGCTATAAATGCTACACCAAGACCCATTCATCATCCATAGAATAATATTATGGGTACCATCAAAGCTGTTACTAGACAACAGGCTCAAAATTCTTAATAAGATCAAATTTAGAATGGTGGATCAGCTCCATTTGTTTTGAAGGTTCCTAATAAAGCGAATCATTCACCTAATGTTTAGCCTAAACTTCCTTATAATATTAATTAACAATTATCAAATATTATAGCTAGAGTTTCACTCTTGGACCTTTTAAGATCTTCTCCTACACATAGAGATGAATTAATGCTCAAATTAAGTCAGATGATGGTACCACAAGAAATTCAACCTGAAGCCATGGCTGATACTATAATAACTTGTGAAGTTGATTGTATTGACTTTCGGGATAGAGACATACCGCAACATAGTTTACATAAAGATAACCCCCTATATATTATTGCCTTAATTGGAGATGTAGTAGTCAAACGAGTTTTAATTGATAATGGTTCATCTTTAAATATATGCACTTTTGACTTCTACCAAATATTTGGGTTTAGAAGTGATGAAATGAAAAGAACTGATATGATCATAAAATATTTCAATGACGAAACACAAGAAACATGTGGATTTATTACCATTCCATTGTAGGTTGGTCCAAGAACCTTGGATACAACTGTGTTTATTGTACATTGCCCTGCATCATATAATATACTCTTGGGTCATCCTTGGATCAATGCGATGCGAGTTGTTCCCTCAAATTTACATCAATGTGTTAAGTTCAAATTTAAGAATCATTTGATTACCATTCATAGTGATCCAAGACCCTTTGATATGTGTGCTTTGGCAAAACCTATTGGAGTTCAATTTTGCCCTGCTCTATCATCCACACATCATAATTCTCATTATCCATCTAAACATGTGAAACTCACACCCACAATGTCATCTAATTCTTCTCCATTAATTGCACCTCCACATATAGCTCAACCATCCTCTGAACAAACCGCATTAGGACCTAAGAAAGATCCTAATCCCACAACCACTGTCTCTTGTTCTAATCCTATAACTTCCATACCTTTAATAGACCCATATATCGACATATCTACGTCATCTACATCCACCAAATTCATATTTTTTGCATCAAAAGACGTAGGGAATGTTCCTTCTACCTCTTATGCTCTTACTGACGAGCTCTTACCCGATCTATCTAAAATCCTTATATAAAAAAAAATGAATGCTTCTATGCAAGATTCCCTTATTTTAAATAATTTTCCACCATCTCCTCATACCGTGGGCCTCCCACAACCTATGGGAAGTATTTACTAAGTCGGGATATGTGCCTTTATTTATAAGGGATATGACTGGGGTAGAATACCCAGAAACATAAAAACTCATTATGATGGATATGCTCGATGCTATTTTACTAATGAGTATATTAAGGCCAAAACTATAATGCTTAAATTAGGATATAAAGGGAAAGGTTTGGGACATTTCTAGAATGGTATGAAAGAACCTTTTGAGGTAGAAGCGTGGCCCGCCCGATGTGGTGTGGGCCTATTTTCTAGTAAGGGTCAACCATTCCCATTTGAGGATGATGACCATCTTATATGTTACCAAGATTATTTAGATGAACGCAATGCTTTGCATTTAACAAATGAGACATTCACATGTAATATGCTATCTATAGCTTATCCTAATATGATCGTTGAATCTTACGATGAGTTGGAGGGAGATATCTTTCACGATGTCTCCATTAAGGAATTATTACATAATGGATTTTATTTTGATGGATTTATACCTAGTATAGCCCAGCTTGAGGCCACGACTCCTCAAGTTGAATTATCCAAGCTAACCTTGGAAGAATTACAAGAATTGGGTGTTTCACCCACCCCACCTAATTTTGAGAGAGATCTACATATGGAAGTAGATAATGTCATAAAAATTAACATTGGAACCAACGATAAACCTCACATAATCAACATTGGATTAGAATTGAGTCAAGAAAAATAGGATAAATACATTGTATTTCTTAAATAATATGAAGATATTTTTTCTTGGACATATGAATATATGCCAGGTTTAGACCCTTCTGTAGTTATGCATCACATAGTAGTGCATCCGGATGCTAAACCTGTTAAGCAGAAGCTTAGAAAAATGCATCCTAAAGTGGCCTTACTAGTCAAATGGGAGTTAGAAAAACTCTTGAATGTTATTTTTATACAAGATATTGATTATGTTGAATGGATCTTGAATGTAGTTCCAGTAACTAAGAAAGAAGCTACTAAGGTTAGGGTTTGTATAGACTTTAGAGATATTATGTTGCATGCCCTAAAGATGATTTTCCCCTTCCTAATATGGATCAAATCATTGATTTTACTGTTGGGAGTGGAATGATATCCTTAATGGATGGATTTTTTGGTTATAATTAGATCAGAATAGCTCCTGAAGATCAAGCTAAAATAGCCTTTATTACCCCTTGGGGGACTTTTTGTTGGAAAGTGATGTCATTCGGTTTGAAGAATGCAGGTGCAACTTATCAACGAGCCATGACTTATATCTTTCACGATATGATGCATGATATACTACATGATTATGTAGACAACATTATAGTGCGTTCTACTGAAGAAGATGACCATTTAGATGACTTGAGAAAAGTATTTGATCGATTAAGGGAATATCTTATCCGATTAAATCCAACCAAATGTATATTCAGATTTAAGTCAAGTAAATTATTGGGGGTTATAGTTTCTTTACATGGCATCAAAATTGACCCTCTCAAGATTACGACTATCACTGATATGCTCGCACCTAAAAATATATCCAAATTACGGAGTCTACAAGGTAAGCTTCAAGCTATCCGTCGCTTCATTGATAAGTTGGCGGATAAAACTAGACCCTTTCTTAAGCTTCTTAAGAAGGATGTCTCTTTCCATTGGGATGAAAAATGTAAGGAAGTATTTGAACTCCTCAAACAATATCTTCTTAACCCACCTGTAATTTCACCATCTAAACCTGATCACCCATCTATCTTGTATATTTTTGCTTTAGATTTTTCTTTAAGAGCTATGTTAGCTCAACTTGATGATGAGAAAAGAGAGCAGGCTAATTATTACATTAGAAGAACATTAATTAGTTGTGAAACCTGCTACACAACATTAGAGAAGTTATGTCTAGTAGTCATATTTTCTACACAAAAATTATGCCATTATATGCTTAGTCAGAAAACATACGTTATTGCTAAATCAAATCCCTTGTGGTATCTCATGAGTCGACCCTATTTATCTGGTCGCACAAAAAAGTGGGTTCTTGCTCTAAGTGAGTTTGAACTCATGTTTATAGTATATAAGTTTGTTAAGGTTCAAATCATAGCATATCAATTAGCGACTGCACCCTTAGAGTCCACCCATCCCCTTGTCATTGAGTTTTCTAAAGAATGCCTTAACCTAGAGGTAGATCATTTAGAGCAATGGTCCTTATACTTTGACGAATCCCGATGCATGAGTGGGGCTGGTGTAGGTATTATTTTGATATCTCCACAAAAACATATCATACCTCTATCCTTTAAATTAACATTTTCCTATACTAATAACACTACTGAATATGAGGCTCTAATCCTTGGATTACAAGCTATCCTAGCACTAAAAATTAAAAATCTATTAGTTTTCGATGATTCTCAACTTTTTATAAATCAAATTAATAATTTTTATCAAACCAAAGATGATAAATTGCATCCATATAAAGCATATGTATTACAATTAATATCTTTATTTGATCAAGTTACCTTGGAAGCTATTCCTAGAACTAGCAATCGTGCGGCTGATGCTATGGCCGCAGCTGCATATCTTTTACCCTTGGAGTTAGATGACGAATATGCTACCATAATTATTCATTGACTCCAAGAACCCACTTCAAATAAATCATTCTTGGAACCTTTGGACATGTTTCTTATCAATCAAACTATTCCTAAACTTTGGTACACTAACATCCTTAATTTTCTTCAAAATGGGACCTTCCCTGAAGGTTTTAATAGAAACCAACATCGGTTATTATGTAAATGAGCATTTCACTTCATAATAATTGACAATACGTTGTATAGGAGATCTTTTGAAGGTATCCTATTAAGATGTTTGAATCTAGAAGAGTCTAGATCAGCTTTGAGTGAAGCCCACGATGGATCTTGTGGGGGACACTTTAGTGGTAGTGCCATTGCTAAGAAGCTCCTTAGGATAGGATATTTTTGGCCTACCATGGAGAATGATGCACATGATTACGTGCGCCATTGTGACAAGTGCCATAAACATGCTGACCTTGTCCATGCTCCTGCACAATAACTGTAAGCTATTTCATCTCCTTGGACCTTTTCAAAATGGGGCTTAGACATCATCGAAAAAATCAATCCTATGTCATTTGATGGACATAAATTCATCATAATCACCACCGAGTATTTTATGAAGTGGGTCAAAGCTATGCCCTTAGCTTCTTGCACTGGAACACAAGTTTCCAAGTTTATTCTTAATAAAATTATTTGTAGGTTTGGAATTCCTAAAAATCTCATCTCGAATAATGGAGCTTGTTTCTAAAAAAAATCTGTAAAAAAACTATGTCAAAAATATAAAATTCAACATCTTTGGTCCACTCCCTATTATCCTCAGGGTAATGGCCAAGAAGAAGCATATAATAAAACATTAATTAAAATTCTCAAGAGACTAGTCAATAAATCTAGTCGTGATTGGCACATTCAATTATATCCTGCTTTATGGGCTTATCGAACTAGCATTCATACTCCCATGGGCACTTCACCTTTTGTTTTGGTTTATGGCGCTGAAGCTTTTTTTCCCTTTGAATTAGAAGTTCCTTCTTTGTCTCTGCTACTTCAAGATACTGAAGTAGGAGATGAATATTGTGCTGGCAGATTTAGTAAGCTAGAAATCCTAGTTGAGAAGTGCATTAATGCTTTGGAGCATCTTCATGCCTAACAGAACAAGCTCAAACGAGCATTCTCAAGAAATTTCATAATCGATCCTTTGAGATCGATGACCTCGTCTTAAAAGAAAATAAAAAAAATACTAATGCAACTAAAGACATTAAAGGCAAATTCGAGCCTAACTAGCTAGGGCCATATATTATCACTACTAAATTTGGATCAGGAGCATATAGATTAGCTACTTTAGATGGTAAAGATATTAAAGAACCTATGAACATTATAAATCTTAAGCACTATTATGCATAAATCAGGTAATTTCGTCACTGTATATACATATTGTCTCATATTAGTAATTCATATAAAAATTTCAAAAAAATAGTAATATTATGTATTCTCTCAAATCATAAAATAAAATCAACATCTAAAAAAATAAAAATCATCAAAATCCTCAAAAACATTTTCTATTTTGCATCTGTCAATTCTTGAAGTATTGCAGTTATATTTTTAGTTGTTTTGGATAAATTAGCATTTATTTGGAATCCCTCACTTTCACACTCACATGAATAAATATCTTGATCTTATTTGGTATGATTATTAATCTCTCTTATATCGAAGTCCATAGTTGAATTAAATAAAGTTTTGAGCATAGAGAACTGATCTTGTTATTTACTTGAACCAAGTACATCTTTTCACATTAAAATGATTTCAGTTGCAAGTTCAAAATGATGCTACACAGTAGAAGTGGTCTCTTGAGCAAAAAGTTTCCCCTGCTATCCTATCATGCACATGGTCTAAAATATTTGAGAATTGAAAAAATGACAAGCTCACCCCTGCCCATAATAAAAATCCCTTGCTCTATAGCCAATATGAGCAAGTATCCCTAGTATAGGAAGAAAAATAAAATCAAGAAAAATCATGAGAAAAAGAGAAATTATTCAGAAGCACTATTACAGTATCATTTTGTACCATCTCAACAATATTTCAGCATTATCTCAGTATCAAGCAAATACAATATATATATATATATATATAGAAAAAGAAAAGAAAAGCAAAAGCAAAAAACAATAAATCCCTTTCCTCCCCCTTTGAAAGAAAAGAAGGGTGAATGAGCTTGAATCCTTGGAATTCTCAATTATTCGAAAATCATGAGGTAAGCCTCATAACAGGTGGTTTGTGCCCAACCCGCTTGGCCTTGGGTAACTCCTAGCATGGTGATATTTCTGTCACATTAGTGACCTTATTTTTTACATACCCATGTCCACTCATGGATCAGCTAGCTCTTGATGACCCGACTTACATAGTAGTCTGGTACAGTTACATGCATATAAATCATGGTCAACGAACACTCATTTGGTTAATTCAAATTACTTGTATCAAATTATCTTGCTCAAAATTGGTAAATAAACAATACAATTGCACACACATTTGTGTTTGAGAGATTTTGTATCATTATGATAGATCAAGATCGGAAATGAACTCACATATGCACATGGGGTTCCTTATAAATGTCAAATTTGCCTTTGAGATAATTTAAAATATTTATGCAAATCTTCAGGAATAATTTGATTTTTTTACTTGAGAATATCTGCTTAGTGTAAAATCAATTAAATACATTTTTTTCAAAAATCCAAAATTTTCTTGCAAAACATGTTCAAAAATCTAGCAATAAAGTCACATTTATATATTTTCGACTTTCACGATGATGGTATAGTTCCTAAACCTAAATTGGAATTTTATGCCTAGTGCAAGTCCTTATTTTTATGTATTTTTTGTTTATCTCAAAATCAAAAATCAACTATGCAATAAAACTATTATATCAATTTCTTCTTTGAATTTCGGGATGATGGTATAAGTCTATATCTAAAATTCTATGCCTAGCACAAACCATTGTTTTAATTTTATTTCCCATTTATTTAATTCATAAAAGCATATGGATTTAAATCATTATGTTACACAATTGTGCTTTAAAAATAACGAAAACTCTCCTATTTCATTTCATTATGTCAACATTCATTTTCTTTTTGTGATGATGGTATAATTCGTAGGGAATTGTTCAAATTTCTATCATACTTAGGAATTTTATGCCTAGAAAAAATCATATTTTTAATATTTCATGCATAATACTTTCATGGAAATTTGAAAACAAATCATCACTATCATCATTTTTCATCATCACAACACAAAGTCTTAAGAAAGTATCTTAAGCACCCTTTTACTTTAAGCAATATTTCTCTCATACTGGGTTTAGCTTAATGACCTAGCGAGCGATGACTCCATGAAATGGTCATGTAACAACGACAATGTCCTTTGAAATTATTGTTAGAAGTCACTTTATTTTCATCAAAAAACACCACAACAACCAGTTTGTTTACATCATATTATTTCATTTAATTTTATAGCATGACATAAAATTACAATATTTTCAATGACATAATTACATGAATAGTCAATCATCAATAAAAATATTAAAGCATCGTAAAACATGTGCACAAGTCATATCACAAAAATAACATCATATATATATCAATAAGTATATACATCATATCAAACGGACTGGTATGCCACAATCTATACCCTGGCATACTCAATCATCTCAATAAATAGTCTATTTACAATGTGCATCTAGCCTTGAGAAGATATCGAGCTCTCAACCTCATCTCCTATCCTACCCTGAGGTGGAGGAGGTGGTCCCATCAAAGGCCATCCTGTTTCATGGGTCCTCGATGTCGATCGTGATGATGTCCTCGATGAACTCATCTTGATCGGCTCTGCAATGCTGACTGGCAACTATATCCTCTGGCCCTCTCAAACTAGCTGGTAGTACACTCTTAGATAGAATGCGATTTGAGCAACCGACCGTGCTAGCTCTAGAATGCTCACCCCTCCACTCTGAGCCTTGAGTCATGTAGCCTCATCTTGTATATTCTACACCTAAGCTCGTAGGAAAGCATTCTTTGCTTGAATAGCCACCATCTCACAACTCTCCCCCACCTCGACACTCTTTCCCATATCTGGCGATGGTGGCCTATCCCTTTTCTAAGAAGGAAGTCTCTCTCTCTTCTCCTCCCTCCTCTCTAGATGTTTTTGTCTCTCCAGATCCTATGGTACTCTCTGGTGTCTCTCCTGAAGGAGGTCATTGTTGATCCCTCCCTTCGTGACTCCTCACTGCATCGATGGCATCCTGGCATCGCCTCTCCATTTTTTGCACTATAACATGCATCAAATCCTATTCCCTCTTCATCCGAGGAGGGTAGATGCCTGCATACCAGACATCATACCCATATGATACCCCTGTATCATCCCCATGTACTAGCTGAATGGGGGTATCATCAGTATCCCAACTCCAGAACCTCTACATGTCTGGAGCCCCACTCAGTGTAGTACTATCCCACACAATCTTGGAGTACTCATGTTGAGTGGTATTTTCACCCGATTGTGAAAACACACTCTCCGATAGGATTTGGGTTCTAAATCCTCTCTTGCAAAGAAATTTAATAAACAATTTCTCCAAGGTTCCGCTATGTTAGCATTTGGTATATGTGTATCAATAATCTCAAATAAAGATATTCAATTAAAATGCTTGGAACACCTTAGTGATTGCAAGTAACTGTTAACAAGGGGCACTATGGTTTATTTTACTGTGAAACTGTAATGATTGTTCGTTGAACCCGAATAAAGCAAATGTGATTTGATCTTCGTATGACCACGCTGCAAAAAAAAAATGGAAATTTATGAAATGTCATAAAACATAACCCCTTCAATGAAATTGGAATTTTATGAAGGGAATATCATCATCTGCTCATGAATGAAAAACAAAACTAAAAAATGAAATTCTGGCCTTGAAATGGAAATTTTCTATTTTCGGACTTTGGAATTTTTAGTTTTTTATTTTTTTATTTTAATGCCTGTAAATGAAAATAAAGTGCAAAAAAAATGAAAATAAAATGCAAAAGAAAAAATGAAATGCATTCAGGGTGATGCAATCCTATTCTGACAAAACCGAAGCTAATGAGGTTTCCATGCATGCAACCTAACCTATTGAACCTGCAAAACATGCACAATCCAGATAAGTCAAGTGCTGGTCTCTGGGGTTTTAACTATGATTTCAGATTTAGACATTCGCATGAAGCAACCAAGAGAACTTGCATTAAACTTCACCTATAAGCCTAGAAATCTGAAAAGGGGAAAGATAAACATTTAATCCTGCATGCAAAAAATAACTCCTTCTTTCTTGCCAATGAGGTGCAACTCTCTAAAATTTTTGTATTAAAAATTGATCATTTTACAATAACAAAATCTCTAGTTTTCTCAAAACCAAAAAAAGGGGAAGAAAAACACTCCAAAGCAGGCCCAAAATGGCTTCTCGCCTTCGGCACTGCAACTCTGCTCATAGCGGTTTCTGACCCTTGTACCAATCTATGCTTCTGCTTTTATACTTTCTGGCAATGCTCTCTGTTTCGCCCTGTGACGCTTCGCTTCATCTCCCAGATCACTTCGTTTCACCTTCCCCGCCTTTTCGTTGTTTTTGACTTTATGTTCGACATCGAGACGCTTGATCTTCTCTGTGACCTGTAACGCTTCTATAGCCCTTACACCTTTATGCCACGTGTTCCACGCTTTTTTGCATGTTCCGTAACGGCCCCCTATAAATCATGACCAAAAATAGCATGTCACGATATCACGACATTTTTATGTATGCAACTTTGCCCCTCTACCTGTATCACGAAAACAAGACATGTCACGATATCACGACATTTTTCTATCAATAGCCTTGTTTGTCATCATGCATCATGAAAATGATACATGTCATGATATCATGACATTTTTCTGCTTTGGACCGCATGGATGCAACTTGTCACGAAATCGTGACGTTTTTCTCCTTCGCTGTGTTTTGTTGCACTCAGCCATGAAAATGCGACATGTCACGAAATCGTGACACTTTTTCATTCCGTACCATCTTGCTGCTTTCTATCATGAAATCATGACGCTTTTCTCTTTTGGGTTGTCTCGCTGCTTTCTATCATGAAATCACGATGCTTTTCTCTTTCGGATTGTCTCGTTGCTTTCTGTCATGAAATCGTGATGCTTTTCTCTTTCAGACTGCTCTCGTTGTACTTGGCCGTGAAAACATGACATGTCACAAAATCGTGACATATTTTCCTTTCGTACCATCTCACTTGCTGGAGCCACGAAAACGCGACCTATCGTGATATCACGACGATTTTCCTCTACGTTCATTTTGGCTACTTTAGGTCACGAAAACGTGACATGTCGCGATATCGCGACAACTTCTGCATTGACTCTTCTCTTGCTGCCTTCGACCACGATTTCATGACAAGTCGCGATATCATGACATTTTCATTTTGTCTTTCTCTCTCCTATATGAACCGCGATTTCATGACATGTCACGATATCGCGACATTTTGAGTCTTTAATTTGGTTCTTTGTCTTGCATCGTGATTTCACAACACGTCGCGATATCATGACATTTTCTCTTCATGATGCATTCTGCTGCTCTTAGCCGCGAAAACATGACATGTCACGAAATCATGACAACTTTCCATTTCTAGCCACGATGGAGCAACATGTCACGAAATCGCGACAACTTTTCATTTCTAGCCGCGACGGAGCAACATGTCGTGAAATCGTGACAACTTTTCATTTTTGGCCGTGACGGAGCAACATGTCGCGATATCGCGACAACTTTTCATTTCTGGTCGCGACGGAGCAACATGTCGCGATATCGCGACACTTTCTTTTTCTTGCTATATTTTGCTCTTCCTTTGATTTTTTAGCATCTGGGCCACTTGCGGTCTTCTTTGAAAGCATGCAAAAAATGTGGGTCCCCAATTTTGGGGTGTGTTGTGGATCAGCCACAACAAATGGCGACTCTACTGTCAAATGCTCCTGAGCATTTTGGTGAGAACCCAACCTAAAATATACAAGCTTAGATACAAGCGTAAGCACATAAAGGATAAACTAATACCGATAGATCAGAAATACATGAAACATCAGAATCATTAAGTATCAGCTCGGTGTGTGCAATGTGTTTTCATTCCCTATCGCTTGAACTTGATCAACATTCCATTGTCAGTTTCACTTATGATTTGTATGCAAGGCTATGAATGATTTGTGCAGGATTTGATGTATGATGAAGATGCTAGAGATATAACAACCTGCTTTGCAAAGGCTCAAACCTTCTAATATCATGTACAAACAATTAAAACTATCAAACCCTCTTAGGACCAAATATATGTATACTGAATTAATTTACTAGATCCCAAAGTTGGTTATGTGTCACTACCATCTTGAACCCATGTGCAGGTGTAAGTGAGATCAGAGCTTTGGGGAATTGGATTCCCAACCTAAGCGAGATGGGAATTTAATCCTATCCTTACTACTCCGATCTGGAGTTCATTACCTCATCTTGAACAAAATGATTTAGCCTTGTTATGGATGAAATTGTCAGGCTAGCCTATCCGTTTGAGCAATCAGTGGTCTTGCTTTTAGACAAGACATGTTGCCACGCATGAGCATACTTAACCCCATAATCCATGATTTGGCTTCATTCATTCTTTTCTCTCTTTTTTTTTATTTCTTGGACCTTTGGGATGACTACCCATCCTTGCTAGGGACATGTAGTACGATCCCTCCAATCCAATATTAAGATGAAAGATGGAAAATATTAATTTTATTTTTGTTTCTTGGACTTTTGGGATGACTACCCATCCTTTGTAGAGGACATGGCGCTGGGGGAGAGGACATGTAGTACGATCCTTCCCATCCAAGTTTTAT
The DNA here is from genome assembly GCA_028583015.1 of Wollemia nobilis. NCBI lineage: Eukaryota > Viridiplantae > Streptophyta > Pinopsida > Araucariales > Araucariaceae > Wollemia > Wollemia nobilis. The sequence continues at coordinate 3,142,276 of JAQPPZ010003192.1, read as the reverse complement.
GATAAAATGAAAGATGGAAGCTTTGGGGAATCGGATTCTCAACCTAGGTGAGATGAGAATTATGCCCTATCCTTACTACTCCATGAAGGTCAAATCAGAGCTTTGGGGAATTGGATCCTCAACCTAAGTGAGATGAGGATTTAATCCTATCCTTACTACTCTGATTTTAGGCTTTAAGCATTATGGGAGTGGTAAAAACCACTATTTTAAGGATTATGTTGCATGATAGGACAGACATGAAATATTCTTTTCGCCTCACCTTTTCTTCCAAGTATGGTTTTGACCATTTTGCCCAAGATCTTCTTTAATGTGCATAGAACGTGCTTGGTTCAAGATAGTTCGGACATCAGTTCCCAACCTTAGGATTTTTTTATGTTTTATGTTATAGAATAACCCTAAGAGGATTTGACACACTTTAATGATTTGTATCTGAAATGCATATGCAACTAAGATGGCATGTATGTGCAAAGTGAGACGTGAGATATGAATGCATTGCTCCTTTTGGAATATATCGGATGGAGTATATTGCCATCAAAATGTAAAACCGACAACTTCATGCATCACAAGATTCAAACGATATTATTAAACTGTTTGTGTTACTTGTGGAGCTTTCTACAATACAATTCCAATGTTTCATATTTTCCTGATCTTAGGCATAAGTTGACATCTCAAAAACAATTTTTTTTTTTTTTTTTTTTTTTTTCATAGACAAACCAAACATGTCAAATAAACACACAACTTAAAATCATGATTAAACTAACAATCCAAAAAAATGAAACTTGAAAAATACAAACCAAAACCAAAACCAAAATCTATATACAAATGTACAATATAGTACAAGATGATGCCAAGCTTGGACTATCACTTTCCTGGATCCCAAACATGATTAGAACATTTCAACAAAAATATAACGTGATGTGCATGCCAAATGTTGTGGGAATCCAACAAAAACAAGGCTAGACCAAACAATGCAACCCACTTCAACTTTCCTCTCTCACCCCACCAATTAAATTTAGTTCCATTAGTATTCTCATAGGTGAGCGTCAAGTTACTAAAATGATTAGACAATAAATGATATTCAATTTTATCTTGTCTATTCTTTAAAGTATAAACCTTATAATTCCATTCATGATTTAGAACTAGGCCTTCCTTTTTAAATGTGAGATACTTGCAAATAAGAGCCTATTTCTAAAAATTTCAAAACCAAATCATTTTCCAAATTTGTAGGCCAATCAAATTTGTGCAACAATTTACAAGCATCTAGGATATTTACTAAATTAGGATCATTAAAAGTTTTTACCCTAGATTCAATTAGTAATTGTTGATGAATTTGATTTAACAGTTCAAGTGCATCAACTTCTTTTTCATTCATTAAAACAAGTGTTATCAAAGGTGTGATTGGAAATTATACCTTGTTTTTCATTCACCTTTAATGACATTTCACCATAAACATCATTCAAATTCAAAATATGGTCATGCAAATTTTCACCTAAATTTTGGATGCTTGAACACAAAAGGTTAGATTCTACCCTTTGAACATCTTTATTTACCAAAATTTGATGGGGATTTGTAATTCCCTCTTTTACCTCATGGTCTTCACACTCTTCATTGATTACTTGTTCATCAAACATACCAAAATTAGGCACCCAATTGAAAACATGGCCATCCTTTTCAACCTTCAAATATTCTTGGTCAAAGTGTATGTCCAATGACTCATCTTGATGATCCTTCATTTGAGTTGTTTCCAATTGATCCATCTCTTCGTCATTTAGTTCCCATTCTTTGTTCACTATCCATGGTATCTCTTCATGTGAGATAGAAGTTTCAATATCTTGTATATCCAGTGCAATATGGGTTTCATCTACAGGGGTGTAAGAAAAGAATGCATCATCATATCTCCCCCAACCATTGTAAAAATCGTCATCCAGATCCATGGAATGAAATTCCATGATGTTTGTGGCATGATCTTTTGATTCATTCATAAATTCCTTTTCTTCTTTGTCCTTGGCAATAGAATCATTATAATCTTTCAAAATTTGATGAGACTTGAAACCCTCTTCCAAAACATCCTCAAATTGTACAGGAGTCGTAATATCTTCCTTTGAGTAGGCGATTATGTCATCCTGCATATCAATTGGCACACAAGTTTCATTAGCAGTTTTGGAGTGAGTGTAGTCTTCCCACTTCTTCCAAGCATTGTAATAATCATCTTCCAAAATCAAGTGGTGATGTTCAACTACTTCTTCAACATCCTCCAATTCATCAATGTGTTTCTCATCAAATTTATCTTCACCTTCCTTAGATGGTTCCATTACTTCCAAAATTGGGTTATTGCTTGTATTCAAGTTGATAAGGCTATCATAGTCCACATTTGTAACCCATGATTCAATTTTATCATAATTTGGAGGGTGAAGAATTTCTTGATCATTAGTTCCTAGCTTCTCATCAAGAGTTTCTTCCAAGAACAAGTGGTGAAATTCTATCACGTCTTCAAATTTATTTATTGGTTTTCTTCCAATTTCACTTTCAACCACTTCATTTAATTCTATGGTAGGTTCCGTCCTATCACATATTTCAAACATCGTTGAATTTAGAACCCCTTCATCCGAATAATCGTGTATCTCTATGAATGAGATCATTTCTGCATAATCCTCACTAGCGGATGTTGGCTTAGCAATTTGCACCTCCTCGTGGACTACATCTAAGGTGGTTGTAAGATTTGGATATTCAAATTCATCCCCTTGATCATTTACCTTAGATATCATTGGAGTGGAGGGTGCTATTTTTAATGGTTGGTGTAGGTTGGCATCAATATTTTTAGAAGGACAATCTCTTATGTGAACATGTTGTGCCTTTTCTTCTTCAAGACCTTGTCGTTCTATCTCTTCTAAGATCTCATGGATTTTCTCTAGAGACAAACCACTCAGTTTTTCCTCAATGAGTGAAGCAAGTGTGGGGTGTATGGCTCCCAGGTATACTTCCATGGCTTCCTCTTCTAATGTGTTAAAATTTTCCCACATTTGGGAGTGCAACTCATGAAATCTTCCATTGAATTGACTCAAGGATTCATTAGGCTCCTTACATATGGAGGTAAACTGATTTTTCAAGATTTCTAAGTCAATCTGATTACCAAAATGATAAAGATAGGCTGCTTCTAGTTGTATCCAAGAAGTCCTAACCTCCATGGGTAGTTGGCTATACCAAAAGAATGGTTTATCATCCAAAATGTATGCAAATAACTTACAAGCCACCTCCTCATAGAAAATCTGGAATTGACATAATGTATTCTTGTAGACATGCAGTTTTTGCAAGTATCCTAGTGGCACCTCTTGATTAAAACACCGTAAAAAATCCAATAACATTTTAGGAATATGATAGGGTATCACATGTATAGACAAACCCTTATAATGATCCTCCATTATAGATACCATTCTTTCTCTTAGAGACACTATTTCAGCTCTTAGGGATACAATTTGCTCCTCAAATGTTGCCATTAGTGAACTCAAAATGTAACTTTAGAACCAAATCTGTTGAATATTCAACCTGCAATGTATAAAAAAAAATCAAGTTAGCATCAACTAAGAGATGTATTCATTAAAATCAAATGAAAAGTAATTGCATGAAACAACACTTTGTTAGTCAAAATTAAATCAAATCACATTATTTCTGTATGAACAATCAGAAAAGTGTTAGAATAATATACAACATACCTGAATTGCTTAAAATAGAATAAAGTAAACCAATTAAGGCCATCCTTTTAACAATCTGCTGAGTGTTAGAGGACTAAAGATAACAATCAATATAGCATGAAATATACAAAAATTTTAAATCTCACTAAAATAAACCCGTTCAGGCCCTCCTTCTAGCGCCAATCTGTTGAGTGGTGTTAGAGGAGGCCGAAGATGCTAATCAAATGGACTTGAAATATTTAGCAATGTAAAGCTCTCAAACAATTATAAACCTGTAGCATTTAAAATCATAATGAAATAAACCGTTTCATGCCCTCCTTCTAGCGCCAATCTTCCCCTTTCGCCAATCGTTGAGTGGTATTTTCACCCGATTGTGAAAACACACTCTCCGATAGGATTTGGGTTCTAAATCCTCTCTTGCAAAGAAATTTAATAAACAATTTCTCCAAGGTTCCGCTATGTTAGCATTTGGTATATGTGTATCAATAATCTCAAATAAAGATATTCAATTAAAATGCTTGGAACACCTTAGTGATTGCAAGTAACTGTTAACAAGGGGCACTGTGGTTTATTTTACTGTGAAACTGTAATGATTGTTCGTTGAACCCGAATAAAGCAAATGTGATTTGATCTTCGTATGACCACGCTGCAAAAAAAAATGGAAATTTATGAAATGTCATAAAACATAACCCCTTCAATGAAATTGGAATTTTATGAAGGGAATATCATCATCTGCTCATGAATGAAAAACAAAACTAAAAAATGAAATTCTGGCCTTGAAATGGAAATTTTCTATTTTCAGACTTTGGAATTTTTAGTTTTTTTATTTTTTTATTTTAATGCCTGTAAATGAAAATAAAGTGCAAAAAAAATGAAAATAAAATGCAAAAGAAAAAATGAAATGCATTCAGGGTGATGCAATCCTATTTTGACAAAACCGAAGCTAATGAGGTTTCCATGCATGCAACCTAACCTATTGAACCCGCAAAACTCGCACAATCCGGATAAGTCAAGTGCTGGTCTCTGGGGTTTTAATTGTGATTTCAGATTTAGACATTCGCATGAAGCAACCAAGAGAACTTGCATTAAACTTCACCTATAAGCCTAGAAATCTGAAAAGGGGAAAGATAAACATTTAATCCTGCATGCAAAAAATAACTCCTTCTTTCTTGCCAATGAGGTGCAACTCTCTGAATTTTCTGTATTAAAAATTGATCATTTTACAATAACAGAATCTCTAGTTTTCTCAAAACCAAAAAAAGGGGAAGAAAAACACTCCCAAGCAGGCCCAGAATGGCTTCTCGCCTTCGGCACTGCAACTCTGCCCATAGCGGTTTTCCGACCCTTGTACCAATCTATGCCTCTACTTTTATACTTTCTGGCAATGCTCTCTGTTTCGCCCTGTGACGCTTCGCTTCATCTCCCAGATCGCTTCGTTTCACCTTCCCCACCTTTTCGTTGTTTTTGACTTTATGTTCGACATCGAGACGCTTGATCTTCTCTGTGACTCGTAACGCTTCTGTAGCCCTTACACCTTTATGCCATGTGTTCCATGCTTTTCTGCATGTTCCGTAATGGCCCCCTGTAAATCGTGACCAAAAATAGCATGTCGCGATATCGCGACGTTTTTATGTATGCAGCTTTGCCCCTCTACCTGTATCGCGAAAACAAGACATGTCGCGATATCACGACATTTTTTATCAGTAGCCTTGTTTGTCATCATGCATCACGAAAATGATACATGTCGTGATATCGCGACATTTTTTTGCTTCGGACCGCATGGATGCAACTTGTCACGAAATCGCGATGTTTTTCTCCTTCGTTGTGTTTTGTTGCACTCAGCCACGAAAACGCGACATGTCGCGAAATCGTGACACTTTTTCATTCCGTACCATCTTGCTGCTTTCTGTCGCGAAATCATGACGCTTTTCTCTTTCGGGCTGTCTCACTTTTTGTCGTGAAATCATGATGCTTTTCTCTTTCTGTCTCACTGCTTTCTATCGTGAAATCGTGACGCTTTTCTCTTTCGAACTGCTCTCATTGTACTTGGCCATGAAAATGTGACATGTCACAAAATCATGACATATTTTCCTTTCGTACCATCTCGCTGCTTGGAGCCATGAAAACGTGACCTGTCGCGATATCGCGATGATTTTCCTCTACGTTCATTTTGGCTGCTTTAGGTCACGAAAACATGACATGTCACGATATCGCGACAACTTCTGCATTGACTCTTCTCTTGCTGCCTTCGACCGCGATTTCATGACAAGTCACGATATCGCGACATTTTCATTTTGTCTTTCTCTCTCCTATATGAACCGCGATTTCACGACATGTCACGATATCATGACATTTTGAGTCTTTAATTTGGTTCTTTGTCTTGCACCACGATTTCACAACACGTCACGATATCGCACATTTTCTCTTCACGATGCATTCTGCTGCTCTTAGCCATGAAAACGTGACATGTCACGAAATCGCGACAACTTTCCATTTCTAGCCGCGACGGAGCAACATGTCGCGAAATCGCGACAACTTTTCATTTCTCGGCCGTGACGGAGCAACATGTCACGAAATCATGACAACTTTTCATTTTCGGCCGCGACGGAGCAACATGTCGCGATATCGCGACAACTTTTCATTTCTGGTCGCGACGGAGCAACATGTCGCGATATCGCGACACTTTCTTTTTCTTGCTATATTTTGCTCTTCCTTTGATTTTTTAGCATCTGGGCCACTGCGGTCTTCTTTGAAAGCATGCAAAAAAGGTGGGTCCCCAATTTTGGGGTGTGTTGTGGATCAGCCACAACAACTCATAATCCCTAAGAGAAGGGATCCCCTACTATAGATCGAAATACCTCAAAACTTGGTCATAGCAGTGGAGCTCTACCTCTCCCAACTCTGTCCTCAACCATATGATTTACCTGATGCAAGCCAAATTTTGTCCATCCCCTACACACCCTAGATGCTCTCTCTATGGTATCCAGGTGATCCGATCTAGGGTGAGGTCATCCAGCAACCTTCGAGACTTCAACAGATCTATCCACCACTATGATCCTCTCTAGAGCCACCAATAGAAAACTTGGGGTCTCTCCCGATCAACTCCTATTAGTGGAAGCCCTACTTGCCTTCACATCACAATGTGCTCCCAACACTAAATTTTTAGTAGCGATGTCAGCACCAGATATAGACCTCCCTTGTATATGACCCCGTAAAGGATCCTATACAACCGACACAGTATAAAGTTTCCCCAAGAAAACCTATATCTATGGTCTCTCATGTCACAGACCACATCTGAGAGTAGCCATGGTAATATGCATCTGCTCTGGTGGCATAGAAGAAGGCCACCCACCACCCTTGCCAAAAATTGGGTCAATCGGGATGCCCTAGGCATCTACCTCAAAGCCTCGATGTTCACTTCGCCCTTCTCCAGGGTGAAGCTAGGGTCCGCGCATAATATCATCATGGCATGGCCTTGATTTGTCGAAGGGGTCATGAATCAACCATGTATGGGGATCCTCAAGATCCTCCATACATCCTCTAGAGTGAGAGTCATCTTCCTTATCGATAGCTAGAAGTAGGATGACTCTGGATACCATCTCTCTGCTAGGGCTGTTAGTAGCCCTATATCTATAGGAAGTTGTGGCATCTCTGTCACATGCAGCAGTCCTACCTCTACCAATCCATTTCGCTCGTCCTGATCGAGCATGGCTAAGTCATCCCTTAGACCACCGTATTTCCACTCCTAAACCTTTAGTAATCTCCTCTGCAAAACAAACAATAAAACAACAAAAATTATTAGTACATAATCATTAAAAAATCATTTAAAATTAAAATCATCCCATAAAAATTTATATCACCCATTATTGGATGATATCGTACCAAATTTAGACAAAATCATCCTTAATAGGATGAAATCATCTTCGTTCTTCAATTTGGGGATCGACCCTTATTGGACGGGATCGCCCCTATTTCTCTGATTTCGTCCTTAGACAAAATCGATAATATAAGGACCATTTTGACGAAATTGGGATGATTTCATCCCGATGTCATCGACAGCCTAAAAATGGCTGCGATGCCCAAAAACAATTAAAATTCAAATAAAAAATCAATTAAATCAAGTTAAAAACATAGTCCACTAGGTTTAGATCCTTACCCGCAACCCGTGTCAGACCTCTGTCGATCTGTGCACCGTTTCCACCATTTCGCCTGTAGAGCTCTGAAATAGCGAAAAAGAACAGTAACAATGAATTAGGATTTTACCCTATTTTTCTTATTTTTATTTTAAAATGACATTTTTTTTCTTTTAATTTTTTCTTTTTTGTGCTTTTACCTCAAACGTTCGATTTGGGTAAAAACTTGGAGGGGGCACCATAGAAAACAGATGTACGATTCGACCTAGAATTGTCGTCTAAAAAATGGAATAAATTTTTGCTTTCTCGTAAAGCATAAAGAACTCATATTTAACGTATTTTCTTCAAAAAATTTCTAAAGAGGGGAAAAATGTAGCACCCTAAAATTGATGCAGTTAAACCATCAGTAAAAAGTAAAAATTTGAATTTTAACCCCGAAATCGCCCGTTAATCACCCACCTTGTTTTTCGCATGATTTTTAGAAGTTGTTTTGACCATTGGAAAATATCATCGCTGATCTGATGATATCATCCCAAATCGGACGAATTCGTCTAGAACAAAATGTCCAGATGATTTCATCCCAAAACCAAATTTTTATAATTAGCTTATGTTCCAACGACCTCTCCAACTTGGGTAGAAGCGTGTCTATGTGGTTGGAGATTCTCATGCTGAGGATCTCATAGATTAGGATGATCCCCAACCTCCTAACCTCACCCTAATCCTATATAAACTAGGATTTTTTTAGTTTATCCCCCTGGATCCCCCTGACCTCCTTGGATCCCTCTGACTCCCTGATCTCCCATCATTCGCACTTGTGTTTTCAAGTTTTTTTTACAGGATTTCACTGTGTTTCAGTCGAAGATAGCTTGGATCATCATAGGCGATTCAACCACAATTTCGGATGGTCCTATCAAGATCGGTGATGATCTCGTATGATTGCAGCTCGTTGTGGCTGATCCACAACACACCCCAAAATTGGGGACCCACCTTTTTTGCATGCTTTCAAAGAAGATCTCAGTGACCCAGATGCTAAAAATCAAGAAAAAGGCAAAATTGCACAAGGATGAAAGGGTGTCGCGAAATCGCGACATGTCACGAAATCGTGACGTGTCGCGAAATCGTGGCCAAAAATGAAAAGGTGTCGCGAAATCGTGACATGTCACAAAATCATGGTCAAACCAGTCAAATGGTCGTGAAATCGCGACATGTCATGAAATCGTGACATGTCGCGAAATCGTGACTTGTCGCGCCATCGCTGCCAAGAAATAGAAAGTGTCACGAAATCGCGACATGTCGCTCCATCGCTGCTAAAAAATGAAAAGTGTCACGAAATCGCGACATGTTGAGCCGTCGTAGTCGAAAATGAAAAGGTGTCGCAAAATCGTGACATGTTGCTCCATCGCGGCCGAAAGAGGAGAGAGAAAATGCAAATGGAAAGGCGTAGCGAAATCATGACATGTCACAAAATCATGGGTCAAACCGGTCAAACAGAACGAAGCAGAAAGGCATAGCGATATCGCGACAAAAATTAGCAAAGGTGCATGAAGCGCAAAATGGTCACGAAATCACGACAGAATCGATCGGAAGGCATGAAGAGCAAAAATGGTCGCGAAATCACGACAGAAAGCAACAAAGGGGGGATGAAGAGAAAAGACGTCACGAAATCACGACAGGTCACGGTTTCGTGGCTCCGAAGCAGTGAAGTAGTATGGATGGAGATAGCGTAGCGATTTCACGACGAAAAGTTGGCAAGTGTACGACAGAGAAAAATGGTCACGAAATCGTGACAGCATTGAGCGCAAAGGAGTGCAGAGTAAAATGGTCATGAAATCATGACAGATTGAGGCCGAAGCATACGGAGATCAAAACGGTAGCGAAATCATGACAGGTTGCGGCGAGAAGGCCCGAAATAGAAAATGGTCATGAAATCGTGACAGGTTGCGGCCGAAGAGTACGGAGATCAAAACGGTAGCGAAATCATGACAGATTGCGGCAAGAGGGCCCGAAGGAGAAAATGGTCACGAAATCACGACGAGTTGCGGCCGAAGCGTATGGAGAATGAAAGCGTCGCGATATCGCGACATGTCGCATTTTCGCTGTGTAAGTGAAGGAGCAAGGCCGCGGGCTATTTTTGGTCACGATTTTCATGGGAGCCATTATGAAAGATGCTAAAAGTGTAGAACACGTGGCATACATGCATAAGGGTTACAGAAACGTTACATGCATAGAATATTATCGAACGTTTCAGCATTAAGCATAAATTTAAGAACAATTCGAAAGAGCGAGAATATGAAACGAATCGATCGGGAAGATGAAACGAAGCATCACAAGCCGAAACAGAAAGCATTGCCATGCTTTAAAAGTAGAAGCACAGGACAGATAGGGGGTCGAAAACCGCTACGGGCAGAGTTGCAGTGCCTAAGGCGAGATGCCATTCTGGGCCTGCTTGGGGCTGTGTTCCTTCCTTTTTCTGGTTTTGAGAAAACCAGAGATGCTGCCATTGTAACTTGACATATTATTAATGCAGAGTGTTCAGAAATTTGCATCTTGTTGGCAAGAAAGAAGGAGATCTTCTGTGCATGCTAATGGATTTAATGTTTATTCTTTTGTTTTCAGATTTTAGATTTATAGATAATGTTAAATGCCACTTTTATGGGTTGCATTAGGCGAATATTTGAAATCTAAATTTTTATTTCAAACCCTAGGAATCAGCACTTAACTTATCAGGATTGTGCGTGTTTGCAGGTCCCATAGGTTAGGTTGCATGCATGGAAACCTCATTGTCTTCGGTTTTTCCAGGACGGGATAGCATCATACTGAATGCAATTTTAAATTTCTTTTCTTTTGCATTTTATTTTTCTTCTTGCTGCATTTTATTTTCAGAAGTTCTAATTTTATTTACAGGCTTTAAAATAAAATAAAAAAATTAAAAAACTCCAAAATCCATAAATAATTCCTTCATGCTATTGCATTTCATCAATTTACATTTTGAAGTTACAGCATGGTCATTTGAGGATCAAATCACATTTACTTTATCAGGGTTCAATGAACAATCATTAAATTTCATAGTAAAATAAACCACAGTGCCCCTTGTTTTTAGTTACTTGCAACCACTAAGGTGTTCCAAGCATTTTAAATAAATATCTTCATTTAATATTATTAATACACAGATGCAGAATGCTAACATAACAGGAACCTTGGAGAAATTGTTTCTTTGCAAGCAGAGGATTTAGAACCCAAATCCTATCGGAGAGTGTGTTTTCACAATCGGGTGAAAATACCACTCAACATATTGGCGCTAGAAGGAGGGCATGTTAAAGGTTTATTTTATCGTGATTTTAGATGCTACGGGTTTATAATTGTTTAAGAACTTTACATTGCTAAATATTTCAAGTCCATCTTATACGGCCTCTAACACCACTCAACGGATTGGTGCTAGGAGGGCCGTACGGGTTTATTTTTAGTGTAATATAAATTTAAATTTTTGTATGCATTAGTCCTCTAACACTCAGCCGATTGTAAAAAGGACGGCCTGAATTTATTTACTTGTTCTATTTTAATTCAGGTATGTTGTATATTATTATAACACTTTTCTGATTGTTCATTCAGAAATATGTGATTTGATTTAATTTAGAAAATTTTGGTCTCATGCAATTACTTTTCATTTGATTTTAATGAATACATCTCTTGGTTGATGCTAACTTGATTTTTTTTAAATTGCAGGTTGAATATTCAACAGATTTGGTTCTGAAATTACATTTTCAGTTTCACTAATGGCAACACTTGAAGAGCAAAGGATATCCCTGAGAGCTGAAATAACATCTCTAAGAGAGAGAATGGTATCAATGATAGAGGATTATTATGAGGGTTTACATGTGATACCCTATCATATTCCTACAATGTTATTGGATTTTTTACGGTGTTTTAATCAAGAGGTGCCACTAGGATACTTGCAAAAACTGCATGTTTACAAGGATGCATTATGTAAATTCCAGATTTTTTATGAGGAGGTAGCTTGTAAGTTATTTGCATACATTTTGGATGATAGACCATTCTTTTGGTATAGCCAACTACCCATGGAGGTTAGGACTTCTTGGATACAACTAGAAGTAGCCTATCTGACTTAGAAATATTGAAAAATCAGTTTACCTCCATATGTAAAGAGTCTAATGAATCCTTGAGTCAATTCAATGGAAGATTTCGTGAATTGCACTCCCAAATGTGGGAAAATTTTAACACATTGGAAGAAGAAGCCATGGAAGTATACCTAGGAGCCATACACCCCACACTTGCTTCACTCATTGAGGAAAAACTGAGTGGTTTGTCCCTAGAGAGAATCCATGAGATCTTAGAAGAGATAGAACGGCAAGGTCTTGAAGAAGAAAAGGCACAACATGTTCACATGAGAGATTGTTCTTTTGATGCCAACCTACACCAACCATCAAACATAGCACCCTCCACTCCAATGATATCTAAGGTAAATGATCAAGGGGATGAATTTGAATACCCAAATTTTATGACCACCTTAGATGTAGTCCAAGAGGAGGTGCAAATTGCTAAGACAACATCCACTAGTGAGGATCATGTAGAGATACACGATTATCTAGATGAAGGGGTTCTAAATTCAACAATGTTTGATATATGTGAATGGATGGAACCCACCATAGAATTGAATGAAGTGGTTGAAAGTGAAATGGAAAGAAAATCAATAAATAAATTTGAAGATATGATAGAATTTCACCACTTGTTCTTGGAAGATACTATTGATGAGACGTGTAAAATTAAAGATCAAGAAATTCTTCACCCTCCAAATTATGATAATGAATCATGGGTTACTAATTTGGACAATGATAGCCTTATAAATTTGAATTCAAGAAATAACCCACTTTTGGAAATAATTGAACCATCTAAGGAAGGTGAAGATGAATTTGATGAGAAGCACATTGATGAATTGGAAGATGTTGAAGAAATAGTTGAACGTCACCACTTGATTTTGAAAGATGATTATTATGATGCTTGGAAGAAGTGGGAAGACTTCACTCTTTCCAAAACTACTAATGAAACTTGTGTGCCAATTGATATACAGGACAACATAATTGCCTACTCAAAGGAAGATATTACAACTCCTGTACAATTTGAGGATGTTTTGGAAGAGGGTTTCAAATCTCATCAAATTTTGGAAGATTATAACCATCTTATTGCCAAGGACAAAGAAGAAAAAGAATTTATGAATGAATCAAGAGATCATGTCACAAACATCATGGATTTTCATTCTATGGATTTGGATGACGATTTTTACAATGGTTGGGGGAGATATGATGATGCATTCTTTTCTCACATCCCTATAGATAAAACTCATATTTCACTTGATATGCAGGATGTTGAACCTTCTACATCATACGAAGATCTCATATTCACAGGATTTGAAAAGGTGACAAAATTTGATCATGTTGAATATAAATTCATTGAAAGTGTGGATGCAAGTTTGCATGATGATTTGGAGGATTCAAATGAAGAGATACCATGGATAGTGAACAAAGAATTAGAACCAAATGATAAAGAGATGGATCAATTGGAAGCAACTCAAATAAGTGATCATCAAGATGAGTCATGGGACATACACTTTGACCAAGAGTGTTTGAGGATTGAAAAGGATGACCATATTTTGAATTTAAATAATTTGAATGATGAAATGTCATTAAAGGTAAATGAAAAACAAGGTATAATTTTTAATCACACCTTTAATAACATTGTTTCAATGAATGGAAAAGAAGTTGATGCACTTGAATTGTTAAACAAAATTCATCAACAATTATTAATTGAATCTAGGATAAAAACTTTTAATGATCCTAATTTAGTAAATATCCTAGATGCTTGTAAATTGTTACACAAATTTGATTGGCCTACAAATTTGGAAAATGATTTGGCTTTGAAATTTGTAGAAATAGGCTCTTACTTACAAAATTGCATATTGGAAGAAGATAGCCTAATTCTAAATCAAGGATGGAATTTTGAAATGGAAGTTTTAAAGAATAGACATGATAAAATTGAAAATCATTTATTGTCTAATCATTTTAGTAATTTGATGCTCACCTATGGGAGTATTATTGGAACTAAATCAAATTGGTATGGTGAGCATGGCAAGTGGAAATTTGTTGCATTGTTTGGCTTAGTCTTGTTTGTGTTGGATTCCCACAACATTTGGCATGCATATCATGTCATATTTTTGTTGAAATGTTCTAATCATGTGTGGGATCCAGGAAAGTGATAAGCTAAGCTTTGCATCATCTTGTATTATAGTGTACATTTGTATATAAATTTTGGTTTTTGGTTTTTGGTTTGTGTTTTCAAATTTTCATTTTTGGGATTGCAGTTTGGTTTTGGATTGAATAAGTTTTAATTTAAAGTTGTGTGTTTATTTGACATTTTTGTTTGTTTATATATAAAAAAAAAAAATGATGAAAAAGTTGCCTTGAGATGCTAACTTATGTTCTAGATCGGGAGAATATGAAACATTGGAATTGTCTTGTAAAAGCTCCACAAGTAACACAAACAGTTTAATAGTATCGTTTGAAACTTGTGATGCATGAAGTAGTCAGTTTTATATGGCAATATTTCATCTGCAATTCAAAGGACAATGCATTCATATTACATCTCACTTTGCACATACATGCCATCTTAGTTGCAAATGCATTTCAAATACAAATCATTAAAGTATGTCAAATCCTCTTAGGGTTGTGTTATAACATAAATATAAGAAAAATCCTAAGGTTGGAAACTGAGTCTTGAGATATCTTGAACCAAGCACGTCTTATACATTAAAAAGGATCTTGAGCAAAATGATCAAAACCTAACTTGGAAGGAAAGGTTGGGCGAAAGAAGTATTTCAGGTCTATCCTATTATGCAACATGATCCTTAAAACAGTGGTTTTGACCACTTCCATAGAGCTTAAAGCCTAAAATCAGAGTAGTAAGGATAGGGCTAAATCCTCATCGAACTTAGGTTGAGGATCCAACTCCCCAAAGCTTTGATTTGACCTACATGGAGTAGTAAGGATAGGGCATAAATTCTCATCTCGCTTAGGTTGAGAATCTGATTCCCCAAAGCTCCTATGTCTCATTTCATAATAAATCTTGGATTGGAAGGATCATACTATTTGTCCTCTGCAAAGGATGGGTAGTCATCCCCAAGGTCTAAGCAACAAAATTAATATTTTCCATTTACATCTAAAGTTTGGATTGGAAGGATCGTACTACATGTCCCTAACAAGGATGGGTAGTCATCCCTAAGGTCCAAGAAGTAAAAAATAAATTTTTCCCATCTCATATTTATATTGGATTGGAAGGATCGTACTACTTGTCCTCTGCAAAGGATGGGTAGTCATCCCTAAGGTCCAAAGAAATGAGGATAAGTCTTGGATTATGGGGTTAAGTATGCCCATGCATGGCAGCATGTCTTGTCTAAAAAACAAGACCACTGATTGTTCAAAGGGTTAGACTAGCATGACCATTTCTTCCATAATTGGTTAAATTATTTTGCTCAAAGTGAGGTAATGAACTCTAAATCAGAATAGTAAGGATAGGGTTAAACTCCCATCTTGGTTAGGTTGGGAGTCTGATTCCCCAAAGTTCTGATTTCACATTCACTTGCACATGGGTTCAAGATAGTAGGGACTCATAACCAACTTTGGGATATAATAAAACAATTAATTAGTGGATCCTAAGAGGGTTTGGCAATCTTGAATGTTTGTGTATGATACTAGAAGGTCTATGTTTTTTATAAAAGCAAAATCTCCAAGCATATTTATTAGGTTACACAAATCATTCACAGTCTCATATATGCATTCATGTAAAACTGACAATGGAATGTTGATCAATTTCAAACGATAGGGAATGAAAACACATTGCACACACCGAGCTAATACTTGATGATTCTGATGATTCATGTACTTCTGATCTTTGGGCATTTGTTTATATTGCTTATGTGCTAACGCATGTTTTTCGAGTTTATATATGTTTCCAGGTTGGGTTCTCACTAAAATGCTCAAGAGCATTTGACAGCAGAGTCGCCATTTGTTGTGGCTGATCCACAACACACCCCAAAATTGGGGACCCACCTTTTTTGCATGCTTTCAAAGAAGATCTCAGTGACCCAGATGCTAAAAATGAAGAAAAGGGGCAAAAAATGCACAAGTATAGAAAGTGTCACGAAATCGCGACATGTCGTACAAAAATAGAAAGTGTCACGAAATCGTGACATGTCGCTCCATCGTTGCTAAAAAATGAAAAGTGTCACGAAATCGCGACATGTTGAGCCATCGTAGTCGAAAATGAAAAGGTGTCGCGAAATCGCGACATGTTGCTCCGTCATGGCCGAAAGAGGAGAGAGAAAATGCAAATGGAAAGGCGTAGCGAAATCGTGACATGTCACAAAATCATGGGTCAAACCAGTCAAATAGAACGAAGCAGAAAGGCGTAGCGATATCGCGACAAAAATCAGCAAAGGTGCATGAAGCGCAAAATGGTCGTGAAATCATGACAGAATCGACCGAAAGGCATGAAGAGCAAAAATGGTCACGAAATCGTGACAAAAAGTAGCAAAGGGGGATGAAGAGAAAAGATGTCGCGAAATCGTGACAGGTCACGGTTTCGCGGCTCCGAAGCAGCAAAGTAGTACGGATGGAGATAGCGTAGCGATTTTGCGATGAAAAGTTGGCAAGTGTACGACAGAGAAAAATGGTCACGAAATCGTGACAGCATTGAGCGCAAAGGAGTGCAGAGTAAAATGGTCGTGAAATCATGACAGATTGAGGCCAAAGAGTACGGAGATCAAAACGGTAGCGAAATCGCGATAGGTTGCATCAAGAAGGCCCGAAAATGGTCACGAAATCGTGATAGGTTGGAAGAGTACGGAGATCAAAATGGTAGCGAAATCATGACAGATTGTGACAAGAGGGCCCAAAGGAGAAAATGGTCATGAAATCATGACGAGTTGCGGCCGAAGCGTACGGAGAATGAAAGCGTCGCGATATCGCGACATGTCGCGATTTCGCGACATGTCGCGTTTTCGTTGTGTAAGTGAAGGAGCAAGGCCGCGGGCTATTTTTGGTCACGATTTTCATGGGAGCCGTTATGAAAGATGCTGAAAGTGCAGAACACATGGCATACATGTATGAGGGTTACAGAAATGTTACATGCATAGAATATTATCAAATGTTTCAGACATTAAACATAAATTCAAGAACAATTCGAAAGGCGAGAATATGAAACGAATCGATCGGGAAGATGAAACGAAGCATCACAGGTTGAAACAGAAAGCATTGCCATGCTTTAAAAGCAGAAGCACAGGACAGATAAGGGGGTCGAAAACCGCTACGGGCAGAGTTGCAGTGCCTAAGGCGAGATGCCATTCTGGGCCTGCTTGGGGCTGTGTTCCTTCCTTTTTTTGGTTTTGAGAAAACCAGAGATGCTGCCATTGTAACTTGACATATTATTAATGCAGAGTGTTCAGAAATTTGCATCTTGTTGGCAAGAAAGAAGGAGATCTTTTGTGCATGCTAATGGATTTAATGTTTATTCTTTTGTTTTCAGATTTCTAGGTTTATAGATAATGTTAAATGCCACTTCTCTGGGTTGCATCATGCGAATGTTTGAAATCTGAATTTTTATTTCAAACCCTAGGAACCAGCACTTAACTTATCAGGATTGTGCATGTTTGCAGGTCCCATAGGTTAGGTTGCATGCATGGAAACCTCATTGTCTTCGGTTTTGCCAGGACGGGATAGCATCATACTGAATGCAATTTTAAATTTCTTTTCTTTTGCATTTTATTTTTCTTTTTGCTGCATTTTATTTTCAGAAGTTCCAATTTTATTTACAGGCATTAAAATAAAATAAAAAAATTAAAAAACTCCAAAATCCATAAATAATTCCTTCATGCTATTGCATTTCATCAATTTACATTTTGAAGTTACAGCATGGTCATTTGAGGATCAAATCACATTTACTTTATCAGGGTTCAATGAACAATCATTAAATTTCATAGTAAAATAAACCACAGTGCCCCTTGTTTTCGATTACTTGCAACCACTAAGGTGTTCCAAGCATTTAAAATGAATATCTTCATTTGAGATTATTAATACACAGATGCAGAATGCTAACATAACAGGAACCTTGGAGAAATTGTTTCTTTGCAAGCAGAGGATTTAGAACCCAAATCCTATCGGAGAGTGTGTTTTCACAATCGGGTGAAAATACCACTCAACACGATCGATCTTGAATGCAATTTAGTTTGGGGGCAATCAGAGTCTCGAGTTTGTATTTTCTACCTTGTTTCTTTATTTATTGGTGCATTAGATTAATTTACTTCTATTTTGCATCTTGGAGTTCACCTCATTTAGCATAATTGCATGATAAAATTCAAAATAAGTTACCAAAACATTGCATCTCATTTAATTTGATATCTGGATTTGTTATTTAAGCATCTACACTATCATTTCTATCACTTTGCATCATTTTTGCAATAGTATTTTTGGTTTTTGGTGTCTATTTTCTTGATTGCAAGTTTTTGACAAATTCGTCTGACAAATTCATCAGGTCGCTGATGATCCTAGGTGATCTCAGATGATCGACTATGATTTGGGATGATTCTATACAATTATAGATGATCTTGTCATATCCGAGATGATCTGGACTCCTACAAGCTTCAGAATCTTCATCAGACATCAGAAATCAGGTGTACTCTTCTCCATTTAACATATTCTCTGCATTTAATCGCATTAGGATTCATTTATGTTTGTTGTCTTCATATAAATTAGATTTTTTATATAATAATAGCTTAGCTTCATTTTTGCCAACCTAGGAATCTAAATTATTGAACATAAAATGAACAAATCAACCCCATTCTCAATCTAGGTGTGGAAACTGCCACTCAAATTTTTTTGGTGAACCCCACCATCCATCGAAAATTCACCTTTATACCCATTTCTCGAGATGCGTGACATTTAAAGGGCCTCTTTGTCTGAGGTATTTTTCCATCCTTTTTGCATCCCCCTTCTGGGCATAGATCCTTTAGCCTAAATGTAAAGATGCAAAAAATTTGGGCGATACAGGACCTCTTAGACTTGCCTAGGGAAAGGGCAAGGCTTCCTCCTTGTTTTTCTTATTTTACCTCTCTATGTGAAATCGTGCCCAAACCTTGATAGGGAACGAATTTGTATTGTGAAATCATGATTGGCCTAATAGGGCATGATTTCACCTTTTTAGGGTTTGACATATTAAAACCCTAATTTTATAGGACTGGCATGTTTTACATTGGCCTTTCTTGATTTTCCCACTCTTTCTACCTTCAAATATGCTATATAAGGATGGTTTGAATTCATTTTTTACACATAAGTTAACACATGCTCACATAATCAACACTTGATGATTTATTGCTTGCATTTAATTTCTTGCAAAGTGTTTTGTTCAGTCTACATACTTATTCTTTCATAAAAATCTTTGAAGTGTGGAGTTTGATTGATTGTTTGCTGCATTGTATTGTTTCTATTCACTCTTGGTGGATTGTTTTTGGAGCCCTAAGGAGAGATTGACCATCTAGAATATCTAAAATCCTTCTATTTTGTTTCTACACTCTCTACTAGGTGAATTTGCTCTTCTGCATGCATATTTGGATTTTTTGAATGATGTGATCGAGCTTCTACACTTATCTTTTATTTTTTATATAGTTTATGTCAAAGTGTGCCTAGTATACTACGATGCATGATTATACCTTGTATTATTACAACTGCCCATTACGTGGCATGATTTTTCTTGAGCCAAAATTGGAATCAATCTACTATTCCTATTTTCTTCATTGCATCATAGATTGCATCTAGAGCAAAGTGGCATGTTCTATTCTGCTGTATTGTATTATGTTTGCTTTTCTCCAAAGGTAAATTTATGCTTTTAATTATCAAAGGTCAGCTAAAAGGACCTAGGGCACTTGACTGCTGCACCTCCAAGTATTTTTATATAGTGGCCTAAGCAGATCCCCTAACACTAATCCCATTTTTAGGTGTTTGTTGAGTTATCTTGCAGGAACATATATTATTGATAGCATTGGACAAAGTGATAAAATCAAGTATAAATCATCGAGTTAGCTAAGTATTATGATTATTATTTTAGGTTGTTTGTTGAGTAATTTTATTTCTATTGTAAAGCCCTAGATCTTATTTTATAGAAATATATTTAATTAAGTTCTATGCATTTGAAAGATAAACAACATATAGTGTGCACTTAGGGTCAATTCTATCTATGCATTTCTCTTGATCCCTTGCTTAAAGGTTGTTTGCTTAGAACCCTAGGTTAGAAATCATTCAAAGAAATAATCATTCCAGGGTTAGCTCTTGTATTCCTACATATATGTATTTCTACATTGTCCTTTATATTTTATAGCATAGATCTAGAAAGGCCAAATATAGGTATTTGTCTTGAATATCATACATTAAACATTCCTAAAATTCTTGTGGACTTGGAGTGAGTCCTTAAAATCATTCCTTGTGAACCCTTCTCCCATCCTCTTAGTATCGAGTGTAGATAACAATATATCCCCCATGATTCACCCCATAAGGCTTCTCTTCTCTCTTGTGGATCTAGCATTTTGGAAATTGTACATGGTGGGGTGATTTCCCCCCTCTACACATACTAGATTTCTTATATTCTAGATAAGAAAAACTCCCCTAGCAATACCATAAGAGAGGGTTTATTCAATAGCCCAATCCCAACTAAGGGAGGCATAAGTGGTCTAATTACATTTGCTAGGTTGAAATTATTCCTAAATTATAGAATATTCTCATTGATCTAGACAATTTTAAGAAGATGATGCTATGAATGATGAGCCTACTATATATTTTAACATAGATACATCTAAGAAACCATACATAGTAAAAATTATGGCTAGCCAATCTAACAAAGAATAAATTACTTTTACTTAAGGAGTATAAAAATGTCTTTGCCTAAGAATATTATAATATGCCCAGAGTGGATAAGGATTTGATTATACATAACATTATTACCTATGAGGATGGTTCTCCTATCTAACAAAATAAAAGAATGTTATGCTCTCATTCAAAAACTATGCAAAATTCAAATCCAAAATTTGTTAGATGCTAATGCTATCAAACCCATAGATTATTTGGATTGGGTAGCTAAAATTGTGCTTATGGAAAAAATAAAATAATGTTATCCAAATTTCTTGTGACTTTCAAAACATCAATCTAAATTCTCCTAAATATAATATTCCTTTTTCATCTATTGATTATATTGTTAATATGGTAAAATATGCAATGTTGTCCCTTATGGATGTCCACTCAAGGCATAACCAAATCTATATTATCCTTGAGAATCAAACTAAAACATATTTTACTATACCTTGGGGCATATTATCTTATGTCGTCATATCTTTGGGATAAAAAATGCTAGTGTATTTATATGGATGAAATTGACTAGAAAGATAGCGGAATATTATACAAATAAACTTTTAGGTAAGTCTAAGAAGCAATATGATAGCCCAACTAACCTTCATGTCATGTTTGAGTGATTACATGGATGCTTTAGAACTCTCAATAGACTTCCAAGGTTTAAATATTATGGGGGGTAGTGTTTTACACCTGACATAACCAAAAAGCATGCTCCTATCTACTGTATTAGTCTATAGTCATCATAAAAGCGTAAAATCTTGACACATTGCATAAACTCAACAAAATGATATTTATTGTATTGATTATGAATGAATTTATGTTACAAATATGCCCCTCTTAGGTTCACTTGAATGATGATACATTCTATACAATTGCCAATGCCATCAATACGGTAGGCACATTAATATTACCCTTTGACTAGTCACAAACTACCTTGGGGTGGAGTTGACCCCCTTCTTCACGATGTGGAAGGAGTATGATATAGAATCCTATTGTACCTGTCTTCCTAAGATCAAGAAAAAATAGCACATGATAAAAAAGATAGATAGCCTCTCATGATGAGGCCCTTTAAGGAAACATACATGATAATGCCATTAAACTAATGATAAAAAAAACATAAATAAAACCTTTAAACTATGCTAATTGAATCAAGATTTGTAATATAGCATAAAGAATATCATTAGACAAATAATGCATAGATCAGATATCAAAATCGAAGCATAAAGGTGCATAAAAGATCCATAAATGTCCTAATTATTTCAAAGCATAAACTATCTATTCTAAGCTAATTCCCATGATCAAAATTCTTCTAAACTACAACTAAACCTAAGAAAAGATTAATCTAACCTATTTAACCAAATAGAAATTAAAAGAGTAAGGTGATCTATCACTTGTTGCAAACCGTAGCTCTCGTGAGCAGTCTGCACTATGAACCACGACTGACAGCCATGATTTGACCTTTGACAAATTTTCCCTCAAAATTAGGGGTAGTGGGCTTGATCTCCTTGTCCAAATTGATATTCAAGGGTCACCTTAATTTTCCTCAGACTGATTTGGCAGTTAAATCGATGTCAAGGGTCTTTGTTTGCCCGGATTTATGCTTCTTGACTCTCCTAAGCACCTAGGGCATCCATAATGCAATTCATCATGAATGTTGGCAAAAGGGTCGAGGATTAAGTGCAATAGCTCTATCTCTTAGTATACTCAGTTTGAGTGTACAATTCACCAGGGCTTCACTGCTCAAATATCCAATGCTTGCTTCTAATTTTTCTCCCCATTTGGAGGGGGTATTTATAGCATGCCCCTAGGACTAGGGGTGGCTTCATGGAGAAGCCAAGACTAAGAAGGGTGGTTAGGATAGTTGGGATGGAAGCCTCTGGAACATTTCATCCTTCAACTACATTCTTCTAGATATTTTGGCCATTCCAACCAATTTGGCTCGAATGGAAAGGCCTAACTGAAATTCATTTAAGACTGCAGGTCACAGTTGCAGTCCAGACTGCAGATCGTAGGTGTCATCTGTGGTTTAGACTGAAGACCATAGGTCTAGGCTATAGTTCAGATTGATTAGGAAAAAATACCTAAATTGAGTGGTTAGAACCATTGCTCTATCTTGGAGTCTGTCCAAGATCCTCCATATGATCTTGTAGCATGTCCATATGAGTAGTCACCCTCGACATGACACATTTTAGGTGTCTACAAATGCCCCTTTTGAGATGCATTATGAGATTGAACAATGCTAAGCAAAAACAAACATCCTAAAATTATGCCTAAGGTTATATGATGATCATTATTTGGGTCACCATTAGATGCCCCACGTCCAACAAAAGGATGTGCATCTTGGAATCATTACTTTCAACTCGTGAAAGGCTTACATTTTGACAAGTCTGCACTCATCATCAGTAATTCAGATAGCATCAATTCCAAGTATGGGTATCTTCTGACCCATAATCTAAAGGATGAGAGTTACAAACCAATTATTATATTTGTTGTTTACCCCAAGAAAAGGGGGAATCTTATGATAGCTGTTGACAATGATTTGCAAGAATGAACACAATTTTGACAAGATCAAGGGATCTACGATTTCAGGGATCTTATGCTAACTTTTATTATGATTATGAAACTATGACTACCCCCTTAAGCGACAAGTCGATGAGGGTAATGACAATGTATGAAGCAAAAAAATATCTTGACTGTAATGAATTATCCTAAACAAATTTAGATTTGAGCCTTTTAATGCCTTGGCTAGGCCTAGTTCAGCTTATGATTGCAACTATTAGTAGTATTTGCACATTTCTATCCCATGGATTAGTCAGGATACAATAGCCATATTAATGAATAAAAATTATACAAATGCAATTAGACATGTCTTGAATCATATTTGTCAATAATTTGCTGAAAGATGTCATAAAAGAACTGACAATTTTACCCCAAATGTCCTTATGGAGATTTACTCGTCTTGTCGTATTGCATGGATTGCAACTCATTGCAACCGCCAAGTGTATAGGATAAATCACTAAATACGAGGTGCATTTGGTTTTTAATGTTTTGATTTTTTTGTTTTAATTTTGCATTTATTTTATTGATCCCGGTGCTTTTAACATCACCAAATTTGCAATTTTGATAATTAATTTTTAATTTTTATCTAATGGGAGTCATTAATATGTTTTTTTAGACCTTACCACGGTGGGTTTTGAGTACATTTAATGCTAGTTGCAAACTGCGGGTATGGTTTGTGATTTAATTTTTCAAATTTTGGGAATCGTAGGTCATATCTATAGGCAAAAAACCCTAGTTTTGGAATCATAGGTATCAGCTGCGGTTTGTCAAGACTAGGAGAACCTATAAATTGAATTCCCATTTGAATTTTTTATTATTTTCTTGCAAGCACTAGCAACTTGAGAGCTCTGAGAGTGAGAAAAAATTACCTAGTCCGAAATGCTACCACACTCTACCATAATTACACTCGTCTACCTCGATGGCGGATCTTGATCAGCCATCTACTAGCCGAGGCCAAGGTGTGTGCAAGGCAACTCAAAATCAAGACCTCACACTCAATACCAATAAAATGAACCACATTAATTAATGTGGATAATGAACCTCACTAAACTGTTGGTAATGAACCCCACTAGTCTAGGTTAGCTTAGGTTTTTAATTTTTGGATTTAGTGGACTAGGAGGGTACCCGAAATGGATGCATCTCCTAAACCGCAGTTGGTATCTATGGTTCCAAATTGGAAAATTGGGGACCACAGGTTTTAGCTGTGGTTAGGATTCAAAAATTCCAATGATCAAAATTGATCGCATGCGAACTGTAGGGTTGACCCATTGTTCAACAACTTTAGAAAATTTTGAATTTTTTTAGATGTTTTTGTCATTTTTAGCATTGTTTTTAGCTCTGTTTAACTATATTTTGTCTTACATTATGTTTTTTATTTTAGAGATTAAATTCTATAGCCCAGGAGCCTCACATTCTGAAGACTCTTTGTGAGGCTCTCTCTAATGACGATCAAGATTGGTTTTGAGCTGTCGAGTTTAGCTATGTCATGGATATGCCCACTATTAGGGTAGATCAAGCCTACCTGACTGTGTTGGCATGATGTTGGAATGCATGGACAAACACATTTTATCTACCTATAGGTGAAATGATGGTTACCCTGGAGGACGTCTATAGGATCTTTAGGATCCCCATTGATGGTGAGGTCATCGTCTCCTCTACCTCTGGGGTAAAGGATGTTATTTTTGATGCTATATTTAGTGACCAGAGTGAGGATGCTCAAGATGTGATTGACCATGGAGGTGTGCACACATGCGACTGGTATCATGAGGATATATTCTCTGCATGAGAAGCCCTCTTCATGCACCTGACAGTACAAATTGTCCTTCTAGACTCTTTAGGTATGATGATTCCTTGGAACCTCTTATCCACTACTTGGAGGGTTCTTCAAAGTTCTACAGAGGAGCCACTACTTCTATCATGGGGAAGCACCCTGCTATATCATCTCTATAGGAAGCTATATCAGATTACTTAGCATAGTCGTAAGGGCATTAGTTGCAGTCTTCTATTGCATATTTGGGGGTGGCAACACATCCAAATTGAGCATCTTGTAGATCTTCCACTGTGCATTGCTAAGATAGACATTGATCATCAGTGCTATACTACATGTTGGCCTCATTATGGGGAGGGTACCCACAATAGGATCCATGCTGGTGATGTTAAGAATTATATTACTCGATTTACATCACTCGGTTCATGGGACATTGTCTGGTGCCCCTACATGGATTGTTCTGCATGGCCTAAGGTGGATGAGAGACTTTGATGAGATTGCTGAGACAGGTGGCTTATCAGCTAAAATGCTGAGATTAGAGAGTATCAGTTCTACTCTCATGTCCTATGATAGTTTGGCATAGTGTAGGACACTCCAGAGATCCCTCTTAGATATCGGTGATTGGTCGTGGAGACTGATCTATAGTGGATCATTCCTAAGACTTTAGTAGATGCTCCTAATTACTACTATAATACTAGAGTTGAGACTGCTAGGACCACTTTAGAGTATTACGAGTGGTGCTCCATGTTTAGATGGTATGGGTGAGGGCCTCTAGGCTGAGAGCTAGATCAGGTAGAGGTAGAGGTGGATCCTGACGAGCGTAGGGTGTACCAAAATATAGAGGGCAGTTGGGGAAAAAATACTGCCACTGAGGAGACTCCTGAGATTGACACAAATAAGGAGGCTCTAGATGAGGGTAAGGTCCCTCCTGATAGTGTAGAGGGGATGCTCTTATCTAAGGTGGCTTACTTGTAGAGTTATCTTGGACAATTTCATACACAGTATCTGGAGCAAGATACTACTATCACCACTCTAGAGGTGAATGTAGCTGATAGGGATAGGTGCTTGACTGAGGCACAGGATCAGAGATAGGATCTCGCTACGTGGGCTACAAATGTAGAGGCTCAAGTTCAGAGACTATAGACTACACTAGAGTTAGCACAGGCACATCAAACTATAGTGGAGGTGGAGAGGGGTCTCCTCTGGGTATCGAGGGGGGCTATGCTACCTCCTCAAGTTACTATGGGGTCTTCGGTAGAACCAATGGAAGCTTCAATAGGTGGTCAAGATTTTATGGCCAAGGTAGAGTGACTGCATAGCATGGTCATGAGGACCAATGAGATGCATGCAGCTCGGGTTGCTCGTATTGATCAGCTAGTTGGATACATTGAGATGCATAGGCTACAGGTTCTTGGGGATACTTTCACTTTACAGTCTCAGTAGACTCATAGGACCGATAGGACTGATAGGATGCACAGGTCCTCTAGCACACATGGTGCTACATCGCATGCCAGGACTAGAGATGTAGGACAAACTTCAAGGGCCACCGATCAGAGGACTAGCTTACTTTAGTTACCAATTTCTTGTGTGTTGGGTGCCTTAGGATTTGGAGGTAGGTAGAATCCAAAACAAGACCCACCATGGGTGCCAAAGTAGACAGGAGAGCAGGCTCCAGAGCACAGTGCTGAGGGAGGCAACGAGAGCTTCGGTATAGGGGGAGCAGACCAGATCTGGGCTCTGCTAGATGCAGACTACATTTTTGATATGCCATTTATTTTAGGTGTAAGGTCGAGGATCTACACACTTTGTAGCCTACAAGCATTTTTATACACTCCCTATGTACTCTTTTGGACACATATATATATATATATATGACTTGATCATTTATGGATCATTATGTGTATCGATGTGTATTTTTTATTTTATGTTTATTTGATGCACATGGATGTAATGCTTATGTTGATGCTATGTTTATATGATGTGATGTATGGATTACATGCACTAGATAGCTATCTTATTTATGATGATGTTGATGAGATATAGTGATCTAGATGATTAGATGTGCCATATATGATATATGCATATGAATGCACTATTTATTTTTAACACATATTTGTTTTTGCTTTGTGGGCATTTGTTTATTTTTATGAAGTTATGGTATGCTATGCAATGTATGGTAATGCATTATGTACATAATCGTAATCTAATGGTAATGAACCTGTATGCTTTAATCACTTAAAACATAAGGAATGAATGTAAACTGTGTATATCAATTTTAAAATACGACACCACATAATGTATAACAATAATGCAAAATAATTGATAATTCTCATTACAATAATTTAATCAATTAATCACCCATTTATGAAATGTAGTAAAATGGATTGGTATAATGCTAATGAATGAATATGTCATTCTGTATATTTTTCTTTGCTGCACTATATAGTCTATGGTCGTCTAAACATCAATTCTGATATTCATGTGGTATCTATCCTATATGTTTGATTGTGCTTTGTAAAATACATTCTAATAAATGAATGACTCTTTTCTTGATATTTCACTTTTTGTCTAGTGGTATTTGATATTTTTTTGCTATGAGAGAACTTTTTGAGGTTTTCCATGAGACTCAAACACCCTAGTAGACTTCTCCAAAAATCACATACTAACTATACAAGGCATTGGACAAGGATTTTGCCATGATAGACCCAACTATTCATTATCCCTATGTGTGCATGTGAGTATTTTTAGATAGACCATAAACATACCTCGTATGTCGGTCAGGACTCCTTCAACCCATATGTGATATAGGGTTCCTCATACGATCGTACCATCCTTGTTTCAGCTTTGATTAGACTTATACAACTAGATAAACCTAGGCACCTAAGCTAGCTCATATTGCAAATTGATCAGGGTTACCCCTCCAAATCCAGGCGGGACTCTTTCAACCCACTACTATGTTTGGGGATCATCCAATAGAACTACCCCTCCGATTGCAGGAAGGACTCTTCCAACCCATTACTACGATCGGGGATCACTCTATGGCTTTCAAAAGGTGGAAAATCTAGGGATTCAAGTTCTCACCCTTCTTACTTGCTCATATGTAGTGATGAAAACCACTGTTAGTCCACGTGTTACCATTTTCTTTGAGCAAGGTATTTTTATAGTGATTTTGATTCACTATGTCACTTTACATTTGATTTAAACTTTTTAATTTGAAATTTGCACTTTGTATCTTGGGATTTAAACTTTGTAACTTTGGGATGTATAGGGTAAATTCTTGTCCTTTTACCAAAATTCACCTCTCTAGACCGAACTATTTGTAAGATAAGCAGGTCGTGAAACCCATCTCTCTAGATACCTAAGACCGCTTTTGTAGCTTTCATCATCTCTTGTCTTAGCAGGATTTGATATTGTTTTGATTAGTGATGGGATCCTGATATGTTGAAGCACTATCCCAACTAATGACCTTGTCTATAAAATCAAAACAAGCTTTCTACAATATCTGAAGAACCCACTAGGTATGTTTGAGTGACTAGAAAACTTGATATACATACATATTTCTCTGCAACATGTATCATGTATGAATGCAATGAATTATGATAAATGCAAGGGTGCATGATTGAAACACAAACATGCGACCGTTTGTAAGATTTTGATAGACACATTACACTCTAATGTGGAATGCAATTTATGACAAATTCCTAAATGCAATATGATAAGGTGAATGCATGTATGAAAATGCAAACTGCAAAAGCAAATATTTTTGGATTTTATGCTTTACCAATTTTTTGGAATTTTATATATTTTCAAATTTTTATGAATTTTTGAGCTTTCATATTTGACCAAATGATGAGTATATATGCCTTTGGATATTTTTGGGGTTGACCAAGCAATTTTTAGAAATCCTTGGAGATTTTTGGATTGACCAAACGTCTTACAGATGCCTTTGGAACTTTTTAGTTGACCAAAATCTCAACAAGAGAGTTTGGATTCCTTTTAGGATGACCAAGAAGCTATAGGAGCTCTTGGATCCTTTGGGTTGACCAAGCAATTTTTTATAAATCCTTGTTGCCTTTTTGGGATGACTGAGTGGCTTTACGTAACTGTTGGCATTTTTGCCACATTGATTCTCATTGATGAATGCATTGATGTATTGTTGGGGATCTGACCTTTGATTGATGCAGCTTGGGCGAAAAAAGGAGAAAAATTGAGCAAAAAATGACTAAGTCTGAAAACTGCAGCGATGCGCTGACATGTCGCAGAATCGCGGTCAACGCAGTCAACGCAGGCAGGTTGGCGGAACCGTCGCGATATCGCGACGTGTTCCGAAATCGCGGGTCGGCGGGCAGAAAAAGCACTAAGTTGAAAACATGCAGCGATTCGCTGACATGTCAGCGAATCGCGACCCGGTGAGCGTCGAAGGCAAAAAGTGCAAACTTGCAGCGCGTCGCTGACATGTCAGCGAATCGCGACCAAAAATGGCGATTGGTACGGCGATGGAAACATGTAGCGAAATCGCGACATGTTCCGATTTCGCGGGGCAGAGCGCAGGGAGGAGCTAACGGCGGAAACATGTAGCGAAATCGCTACATGTTCCATTTTCGCGGGTCAACGGTGGTCAAAGCGTACTGAATGATAAGACGTCGCGATTTCGCGACCCGTCGCATTTTCGCGACCTGCGCAGTTTTCCCGCCAAGTGCAATATGAACGGCCGAAAGGGTTTTTTCGATTTTCGAGGATTTAATGATAACCCGAATTAAATATTTTGCGGATTTCCGATGCGGTTAAGGTCAAAGAGTGCCCAAGCCACCAAAATTAAAGGATTTATTGGTTCAAAGTATTGGTTCGTGGATTATTTTAACGGCTTCATGCACATGTTTGAAAAAACGAATTTAATGAAGGGCCGCGAACGTTTCATGGTATTTAATTTTTATTTCTTCGAGGCCGCTATTAAGGGGATCGTGTTCCTCGATTCTTCAAGATATGATTGTAGATCACGAGGAAGTTGGTTTTAATTATTTAATGCTGCAAAGAGGACGGACCTCTATAAAAACCAATGTAATTTTCATTTGCAAAGGTTGGAAAAACTTGCTGCTAGAAACTGAAGTGCATTTGCAGGAATAAAGGATTGGCTTCTATTTTTCAAGCGTTTGCATTAGTGATTTCCTTTCTGTTTATGTTGCATTTCTAATAGCATTTGTATGTCTTCATGGTCGTTGCATTTAAATTCTGCATATTGGATTTATGCACTTCCGTGAGAGTATGATTCCCGGAATGTGATTTTGGAGGGTTTCTCTACGTACATCGTGCGAAAGTTAGGTTGATAACTTTTATTGCTTGTCGTTGTCGCACTTTAAATTTCCCGTCGTTATTTTTCGATCCCATCACTTCGGCTCGTGGCCATATTTCCCATTTCTTTCTCGCAACCTTTTAGATCTCTTTCCAAAGAACCCTTATCTTAAACCCATTTTTAGAGTAGTAGAGGGAACCAGCCCACTGGAGATTGGTCTGGGAGCCATTTCTTGCTTCCAGCCCTTTCAATGTTGGCCGGGTCTAGGGCGCAATTGTAAAAATCCTTTCCTGTGGCAGATTCGTGACCAACAGTTTTTGGCACGCCCGGTGGGACAGACTTTTTCTGTCTCCAAGAATTCATAATCGGTGGGATACGCATAATTTTCCAAAGTGATAACTCCACCGGTGCCAACAGTTTTGGCACGTTTTAACACCCGGAGGTCTCAAG
The DNA here is from genome assembly GCA_028583015.1 of Wollemia nobilis. NCBI lineage: Eukaryota > Viridiplantae > Streptophyta > Pinopsida > Araucariales > Araucariaceae > Wollemia > Wollemia nobilis. Next base: position 3,111,428 of record JAQPPZ010003192.1, on the reverse strand, counting down.
ATTTGATGAGCTGTCTTGGCCTCACAGCGGAGATTTGTAAGTTCATCTGGCGACTTTGCTGAGTTGAAGATCTGTTCGTGGACGCCTATTGTTTTTAAAAAAAAAAAAAAAAATTTCAAAGAATGTTCATCTGGCGACTCTGACTTAATGGCGATGGCCGTGATTCCGCAGACCACTGCCACAAAGGCGAGGGTTTTTTCTAGATGGGATGATCCTGGCCCTCTGAATCTGCAAGTTCGGCATGAAATTCCCGAAGGTGCCCCGAAGAACCTGGAAAAATATGATGGTACCGAAGGCATGGCTCTGACACATGTTGAAGATATTGCTATTCTGTCCATGATCCATGTCATAGAACACGAAGATGTTATGATCCGACTTCTGGTTCACCTCTTTGGAAGGAAGAGCATTGCAATGGTACAGACTGCTCAAACGTCAAAGCATCACCATGGGATGATCTCGCGGGAGCACTGATCAAAAGATTTGATGAAGATCCTTTCTATAGTTCTTTGGATCTCTACCAATTTTTCATGTACATCAAGAGAGCACCTCAAGAGAGCATCACGGACTTCAATGTCCGATTCTTGAGAAGCTGGCAGAGAATTCCAGAGAAGATCCGTCCATCACCCACCCAGGCCCACCTCTTTTATGTTCGCGCTTTTAATTCTGACATAGGTCTCTTTTTGCTGCAGTCAGGTGAACAACGCTTCCCACAAATCTTTGAGGAAGCAGTGCGAGCAGAACAGATGTTGCACTTATCAGGAAAGTTACCGTGGGGGGAAACTCCATTACCTTCTCCGATGGTTGCTGCTCCTGTTTACCCTGCACATTCATGCCAGCTCCCTTATACTGTACAGAAACCTGAGATGTCGTTGTGTGGAGCTCAAGGGACAGATCTCATCCAAAGCCAAGGATTGGCAATGAACAATATGGTTGCTTGCAGTTTTCATAAGGAGATGGATCCAGAGGATATAAGCAAAGAAGAAGAACTCGAGCACCAAGAAGGCATAGTCGTGCATGACATGCAAGCATTTAGTCGAACTCGTTAAATATGTCGATCAACAGTAGAGTCCGAAGAGATCCTCGAAGAAGGAACTCGTTGTCGGACAATTCCCGTGATCGGATCCAGGAGTTGGAGGAACCTCGTTTTCAGTCCACAGTCAGAGAACTTTTCAAGATGGTGGGGTTTCTTTTCCGCATTATTTGTCAGTTGTGTAGGTCTTGGCATGTATGATAACTTGCCAGTATCAGCACCATGGAGAACTTCAGGAAGGAGCCAGCCCAATTTCAAGGACCGACTTAAGTATGATCAGATCTGGTCGGGACATTGCAGATTTACCGGATAACATTCTGAGATTGGGTGTCTGGTGACGACATGCCAATCATGTCGTGACTTATTGTATATAGTATTTTGAAAAAACACAAAAAAAAATAGAAAAAGAAGAGAAAAAAAAAAAAAGAGTGGTATTGTTTTTATTTGTTCATCTCGGTTCTTGTTGCCTGCGAGCCGTAGATGCTTGTTTTTTTTCCTTTGTTTTTCTCCTCCCAACAGTTTGGTGGCTTTCTAGCACTTTCTTCTTTTCCCTTCCCCATTTCCTCTCTTTCCTTTCTTCATCTTCTTCCTTCTGTTTCTTCTGCATTAAAACAAAATGAGCCACAGCTGTTGTTTCTTTTCCCTTTTCTGTTTTTCCCCGTTCCTTCTTATCGCTTTCTTCTAAGTTCTGTCATTTTACGCATTTATTTACAGTTCAGTTCATTCTCATTCCACAACATTCATATTTCCATTTCCATTCCATCCGTTCATTCACTTTCATTCCATCCATTGTAGATGGTAGTACAGCAACATTCTGCTATTGTGTCTACCACATTGCTTTGTCAATCTATCATTTCATTATTGTCATCACTCCATTGCATTCACCGCTTGCGCAATCGCAGGAGCTCACTCCACTATCGCATTCCATTTGTCGCATTTCATAACCAGTCATATGCAGGTTCTTTCAGTTTCAGCTTTTTCAATAGAAGATGATTGCAGCAGTCCCCTGACATGTTTTGCAGCAGCTTGTTTACAGTTCCAATATGACTCTGTGCCCAATGGACTAAGGCTTGGATTCTTGCATACAATGAGTCGTATACCCCGCGAGCCGCCAAGAATGTTGGCATTTTTGCCACATTGATTCTCATTGATGAATGCATTGATGTATTGTTGGGGATCTGACCTTTGATTGATGCAGCTTGGGCGAAAAAGGAGAAAAATTGAGCAAAAAATGGTTAAGTCTGAAAACTGCAGCGATGCGCCGACATGTCGCGTAATCGCGGTCAACGCAGTCAACGCAGGCAGGTTGGCGGAACCGTCGCGATATCGCGACGTGTTCCGAAATCGCGGGTCGGCGGGCAGAAAAAGCACTAAGTTGAAAACATGCAGCGATTCGCTGACATGTCGCCGAATCGCGACCCGGTGAGCGTCGAAGGCAAAAAGTGCAAACTTGCAGCGCGTCGCTGACATGTCGCCGAATCGCGACCAAAAATGGCGTTTGGTACGGCGATGGAAACATGTAGCGAAATCGCGACATGTTCCGATTTCGCAGGCGTAGCGCAGTGAGGAGCTAACGGCGGAAACATGTAGCGAAATCGCTACATGTTCCATTTTCGCGGGTCAACGGTGGTCAAAGCGTACTGAATGATAAGACGTCGCGATTTCGCGACCCGTCGCGATTTCGCGACCTGCGCAGTTTTCCCGCCAAGTGCAATATGAACGGCCGAAAGGGTTTTTTCGATTTTCGAGGATTTAATGATAACCCGAATTAAATATTTTGCGGATTTCCGATGCGGTTAAGGTCAAAGAGTGCCCAGGCCACCAAAATTAAAGGATTTATTGGTTCAAAGTATTGGTTCGTGGATTATTTTAACGGCTTCATGCACATGTTTGAAAAATCGAATTTAATGAAGGGCCGCGAACATTAATGGTATTTAATTTTTATTTCCTCGAGGCCGCTATTAAGGGGTCGTGTTCCTGATTTTCAAGATATTATTGTAGATCACGAGGAAGTTGGTTTTACGTTTTTAATGCTGCAAAGAGGACGGACCTCTATAAAAACCAATGTAATTTTCATTTGCAAAGGTTGGAAAAACTTGCTGCTAGAAACTGAAGTGCATTTGCAGGAATAAAGGATTGGCTTTTATTTTTCAAGCGTTTGCATTAGTGATTTCCTTTCTGTTTATGTTGCATTTCTAATAGCATTTGTATGTCTTAATGGCTGTTGCATTTAAATTCTGCATATTGGATTTATGCACTTCCGTGAGAGTATGATTCCTGGAATGTGATTTTGGAGGGTTTCTCTACGTACATCGTGCGAAAGTTAGGTTGATAACTTTTATTGCTTGTCGTTGTCGCACTTTAAATTTCCCGTCGTTATTTTTCGATCCCATCACTTCGGCCTCGTGGCCATATTTCCCATTTCTTTCTCGCAACCTTTTAGATCTCTTTCCAAAGAACCCTTATCTTAAACCCAATTTTAGAATAGTAGAGGGAACCATCCCACTCTGGAGATTGGTCTGGGAGCCATTTCTTGCTTCCAGCCTTTCAATGTTGGCCGGGTCTAGGGCGCAATTGTAAAAATCCTTTCCTGTGGCAGATTCGTGACCAACAGTAACCCTCAGAGCCTTTGGGTTGACCAAGCAATTTTTTAAAAATCCTTGCTACCTTTTTGACTGACCAAAGGGCTTACAGATGCCTTTGGATATTTTTATGACATGATCAAATCACTTGAATGAGAGCTTGGAGCATTTTGGGATGACCGAGTAGTTTGGAAAAAATCTCAGAGCCTTTGGGTTAACCAAGCAATTTTTTAGAAATCTTTGGTGCTTTTTTGATTGACCAAAGGACTTACAGATGCCTTTGGAGCTTTTTTTTCTACACTCTCTAAGCATAGAACGGCTTAAGATGGATGATTTTGAGAGGTTCAAGCTCTTAAACACCCCCTAGAGATGTCAAGTAATAGGTACCTGGACTGATATTTTTATATATGATATAGGGTCCTAGATAATTAGCCGTAAATTTATCTCGCATATCGAGCAGAAAATTTGAGTTCTATTGGTTTTATTTCAGCACAAGATCTCCAACTTCAAAGTCTCTTTAGTGGACTTTCATATTGTAAGCTCATTTCAATCACTCCTGATAGACGTGGAGATGCTCCAGGGCATTCACATGATGTTCATCCAGTAGCATCAATTTATCTAGTCAAGCTTGTCACACAGTGTCGTCATAGATAAACTCTTTCAATGCGATGCACAACATTGGAATTTCCAACTCTAAGGGTATAATGGCCTCAATGCTATATATTAGTGAAAATGGAGTTTCCCTAGTAGGAGTTTGAATTATAGTCCTATAAGACCATAATGCAAGGGATAGTTGTATATGCCAATCCTTGTGGTGTTCTTGCACTATCTTTTTCAATATGGCTACCACAGTCTTGTTTGAGGCCTCATCTTGCCCATGATGCGGTACTTAGATGTTAAAGCTTGCAAAATTTTGTTCTTAAAAGAAGTTCCATTATCTAAAACTATTTTGGATGGTATCCCAAGATGAATTATGATATGCTCCATTATGAGCTATTTTATGCGAGCTCCAGTGGTTTTTGTTAAGGGAATGGCTTCCACCCACTTTGTAAAATACTTAGTAGCCGTAATAATGAATGTATGTCAGCATGATGACAAAGGAGAGATCTTGATAATTAGATAAAACCCCCACTGAGAAAATGGCCAAGCCGCTTGGATGGGCTATAGGTCCTATGATGGCAAGTGCATAAGATTAGCATGATGCTGATATTTGACACATTTCCTAACATACACATTGCAATCCTTCTCCATAGTGGGCCAATAATAATCCATTTGAAGGATGTGCTTGCAATCCTTCTCCATAGTGGGCCAATAATAATCCATTTGAAGGATGTGCTTGACAACAGCCATGCCATTGAAATGGCCATCACACGTACCATCATGAGCTTCTAAAATTGCCCAAGATGACTCTTGGGGCTCAAGACAATGAAGGAGAACTCCATTGTAACTTTGGCGATACAAAATATCTCCTATAAAGACATATTTAGTTGCTTTCTATTTAAATGTGCGTCTTGCAGAATGCGACAGTCCCTCTGGGATAAAACCAAGTCTTAGGAAGTCTTGAATCTATGACATCCAATTCTGATGAGCCTCAACTTATACTACTAAGATAACTTGTACCCCTTATGTATTTATATTTGTAAATGTAGACTGGGAAATAACCTTGTGGTGAATGGTGGTGCCACTCCCTGCAGGACTCTTGGAGGTTAAATATCCCCAAGGTGCCTTCTTGAGAAAGTATTTAGCTTTGCAGAACCAATCAGATTTTGGCTCCAAACTAATCATGTTGATTGATTATTTGTTATCAAAGGCTGCATGCTCTACTATAGGATGCGAGAGCATCTTAACTTGGATGGTAGTGAAGTCGACAGATGGATTTTGAGGGATTAAGGATCCCAAAGATGTCATGGTGTCTGTAAATCTATTTGACAAATGAGGGATTACCTCGATGTTGTACCATTCCAGTTTAGCTAGATATGTGGCAACAAGATATTTGTAGGCTTTTAGTACTGGACATCAACACTTAAATAGTCCCTTCACTTGGTTAATTATGAGTATGGAATCGCAAAATATGTTTAGTCTCTTGATATTCATGGAAATTGTTGTATGGAGACCCAAAAGTAGGGCTTCATATTTAGCATTATTTTTGGTGCATGGGAAGTCTAGTTTGAACAACAAGGGCATTAGAGCTCCTTGCGGTGTGAAAAAAACTATCCCTGTGCTAGCTCCTTGCTCATATTTGAATCATCAAATAACAAAGTCATATCAACATTTTTCTCTGGTTCTTCAAGTTTGGGAGCTTCAGATACTACAAACACTGCATCATCTAGAAGCTCGATTGTTAGAGATCTACTGTTGGACAGTGGCACCTTAGCTAACTAATTTTCTATGACCTGTCCCTTAATGGACTTCTAGCTTATGAATTCTAGATCATATTATATCAATAGCATGATCCACTTTGCAGTACATATATTATATGTCTTGCTCATCATATACTACAAAGTATTTTGTTTTGATATCACATATGTCGTATGACTCAACATGTAGTGCCACAATTTCTTGGTAGCGAACACTACTACTAAACATAGTTTTTCCACATATGCATATCCTAGCTCGTAACTTACAAAGGTTTGACTAATGTAATATATGGATTGTTCTTTTCCTTGTACATTATTTTGGGCCAACATGGTCCCTAACGCAAAGTTTGTTGCTGATATATATAGTAGAAAAGGCTCTTCTAGCCTTGGTGGACCTAATACTGGCAGTGTCACTAGGTAATGCTCAATCTTAGTGAAATTTTCTTGCCAATACTTGTCCCAATTGAATGGGACCCCCTTGTGTAGCAGTCGATTCATGGGTCAACATTTTTCTGATAGTTGAGCAATAAATCACTTTATGGATGCTACTTTGCCCTGAAGTCTCCTTAATTCCTTAATATTGGTGGGAGGACGCATTTCCAAAATAGCCTTGACCTTCTTTGGGTTGACTTCAATGACTTGCTTTGGAACAATGAATCTTAAAAACTTTCCTGAAGTTACACCAAATACACACTTCTTAGGATTCAATCTTACATTATGCTCAATAAGGTGATCGAAAACTTTCCTCAACACCTCCTCATGCTCAAAATGCAGTAATGACTTGGCTAGTAAATCATCAATGTAGTCCTCTAATATCTTATTCATATAGTCATGAAAGATGTATGTCATAGCCTAGTGATATGTGGCAAAAACATTTTTAAGACCAAATGGCATAACTTTGTAGCAAAATGTTCCCCATGGTGTTATAAACATGGTTTTGTTCTGGTCTTTGGGCTTAATCCAAATTGATTGTAACCAAAAAAATCATCTATTAAGGAGAGAATTTCATGACCTGCAGTAGAGTCTACTAGAGCATTGATATTAGGCAATGAAAATAAATCTTTGGGTGTTGCCTTATTGAGATCTCTAAAATCTATATAAATATGGATCCTTCCATTTGGTTTTCCTACAGGCACCATATTGGATACCCATTCTATATAGTCAATGCAAATAACAAATTTTATATCCAACAATTTTTGCAGTTCATATTTCACCATTAGGACTACTGTTGGATGCATCTTTCTGAGCTTCTTCTCGATAGGATTCTTGGATGTGTCAGCAAAAGGTTATGAGTAACCAATTTTGGGTCTATATTGGGCATAACTTTGTATGTCCAAGCAAAAAGGTTAGATCTCTCTTTTAGTAGAGGGATGATGCTAGCGCACTCATCTAGAGTGAGACTCATTCCAAATTTAACCTTATTTGGATTGGTGGGATCATTATCGATATCCACTTCGAAGGTTTCCTCTACTGACATATGGGATCCCTCCTCAAGCTGATGAGGCATAGGGATCAAATGGATGTCATAAACTATATTTAGATGTTCTTCATTGGAAGCATTTTTAGCATGATAGACATCATAAGCACAACTTGGTCTAAAATTAAATGGTTGCAATATCTCTTCATTTAGGAAGAAGTCTTCAGGCTCTACTAGAAAATCAGCACGATCCCAATGATAGTATCCATGTTTAGATGCAATGGCTTGGAATAATCTATTGGATTGTGGAGTGGAGTGGTCAAATCAATGGAGACCATGTTGATAGAATGGAATTGATCTCCAGGACCACACAAACTGAACTCTATATCATCTGTGTAGCTTTCATACCCAAGATCTGGATCAGATGGTATGGGGATGAATGGGTCATCCTTGTGGGATGCTCGGACAACTAGATCCTCCTTGTGCACTAACTACAAAATGGGATCTCTCGACTCAATTATCTCAGCACAAGTAGGCATATGGAGTAAGAGTCTTTGATATTTCTCTTCAATATTTATTCTTTCCCTGAGGTGGCACTAGAGATTAATCTCTTGATACAAACCTGTAGCTATAATAGGTGGCAGAACCTAAGATGGATTCTAATTATGTAGGTGATGAGGCCCCAAATAGGCAATATTCAATGAATTCTCATCATAACTATACATATATAATCCTTGACTTCCCCCCATATGCAAGGGGTGATCTACCAGATGTGGCCCCATGTATCTAATTCGGTGGTCACTATCATCACTATCTAGATAAATCAGATAGAACGATCGTATATATGATACCGATGCAAAAAATAGCTTTGGTTCCTCTTAAAATTTATTAGTGTTAAGAGGCACTTCTTCTATAACATACTCCGACTCTACAGGCAATAGATGTAGCAGGTATACAAGCCTCAGATCGGTCATCTCAACCTCATCGCTACGATTGCTATTATGAGCAGACCACTCTATCATGTCCACAAATATTGGGAGATTAGGTGGATGAGGCCTTAAGTAGGACTAATTTATCTCATATTCATAATCACTATCAACTATGAAATGCTCTTGTATCTCATCTAATTGCTCTTTAGGCAGCAAATGGCATAGAAATTCCAGAACCACAAAGGCTCATTAAACTTCCTCTTCAGATTGATTATTATCTAAGGACTCACTGGCTGCATCATAACTCAGTTCACTTATTTTGGAGGTGGACTCCTATCCATATTCACTACAAATATATCCTAAATTGAGATCACCTAGAATGGTAGGGTTGTACCCCTGCATACCAGTATCATCAGTTGTGATACGGTTTTGATGACCTTGGTTACCTCTAGGGTTCTGCTCTAAGAAATCTTCATGTTCAAGCTCTAATATCTCAATGGTTATGACTGAAACCATTGAGTTGTTGCCATAAAGACTATACATGTTAGGATTATATGGATTAAAATCCATGTTGTCCCCCAGACTTAGGTATAAATGATCCAATAATGCAGTGATTAAATCATCATGTCCTTGAATCTGCAATCCCAATTGAACCTATCGATTGCCAACTAATAACGTAGTTCAAGAGGGGTTCTTTGTCCTTGTTTGAAAATACCAAGGTCGTATCCATGCCAATGATAGAGCTAAAAAATTTGCATGGCATACTCTGGGTTGGACAAGAACCGAATGTTCACTGTGAACTATTCCTCGTCATCCATCTCCATGGGTGCTCATGTTGGATTTTGATCCAACCTAGTGTAGATGATAGTTTGTTTGGTTGGGTGGCTCACCCAATGGTACTATGGATCCAAATAGATATCTATGGGCTATAGATAGACCCATGTCTCGTACAGTCTCTAAAATAGGACCAAAGGTCACATTTTGCATGAGGTATTCACCTAGACCTGTATTGGCTAGGTGAATAGTCACCTGTGGTGTAGATGACCCTACTAATGATGTAGGAGAAGTAGGTTGAGGTGCTTCCTAGAATTGATCCTAGGTTTCCTCCACTTCCATGGGATTGGTAGCCTCAGTGATGAATGGTTTGGGCACGTTCTTTGCTTCTTTCTTTCCCAATTTTACCTTTAATTTCTTGTCATCCTGACGTATTGCTGATGCACTCGATCTCAGAGAAGTTTTAGTGGTATGTTCAGATTTGTTTGATACAGATATCAATGGTTGAACATGTACCACCTTTTTACCTCTTGGAACCCTTATCGATGATGTGGGTTGTATGTCCAAGTGCGTTGATAGGAGTATGAAGCCCCTTAGCAAATCTGCTAAGTTCATGAACTTGAATGGTTCTTCATCTGATGAAACCATGTAAACTTGTCCCTCATGTATATACTTGACACATTGATGCAATATCGAGGGAACACAATGCATTTCATGAATCCAAGGGCTCCCCAGTAGGATGTTATATTGCAAAGAACCCTCTATCACATGCCACATTACGGGAATGGTCTTTAGTCCCACCTAAATAGGTAGGACAATTGTGCTAACCGTAGAGCATTGTGCATCATTAAATGCTCTTAATTTCAAGGTGGTTGGTATGATGAGTGATTTAGGTAATTTCAAATGGTGCAGTGCCTTAGTCATGATTATATTGATCAGCAAACCAGTATCAATCAAGATCCTTTTAAACAACACATGGTTAACACATGCAATGATATCTAGTGGTGGGTCAACCACGCTTGCAGAAACCATTTTCACTTTGTGATCATAGAATTGGATCATTGGTTCCTAAAATTATTGTACATGCCCCATGAAGTTTGTGAATGCATGTGCATCCTAGGAATGTACCTCAATGGACCTTAGAATGTCTGTAAGAGTCTCCCTGTGCCTAGGGGACTGCTATATAATCTCATATATCGACAACTTCATAGGAGTCATCTATAGGTTTTTAATAAGCCTAATCCTAATGGTCACCACCAGTCTTGTTGGTGGGCCTGGAATATTTTGTGCCTACCATTTTTGGGGTGTGGCCTATATTTTAATGGGAGCACAAGGTTGATTTTTTGTTCGTACCTCCCATGTTTGGTAACAACATTGACCATGTCGATGAACCCATGGGTAGGTGGTTCGACTTGCACTTGATTGACATGGCCGACATGGTTATAGGGCACCTCGTGGTTTGGTAATAGATTTTTAAAAATCCCCATGTTTTGGTTTTTTTGTGCCTAGAGATTTCTTGGTACCACAAGGTCTCCCTTTTCTATAATATTTTGCACAATATGTTTGAAAGACCAACATACCTCGATGTCATGGCCTTTCACTCTATGATAAATGTAAAATAGATCTTCCTAATAGTATTTGGGCTTGGGCTAATTAGGATCAACCATATTGACTTCAGATAATCTTATTGCCTTGGCCTCATAGAGTTGACAAAAAATTGATGTCAACGATTTCTTCAATGGTGTAAATATGTGAGGTGGATGTTGCTCTTTATTCTTGCCCTTGTAGTTATTCTTTCACTGGTCGTATTGTGTAGGAGGAGGATGGGCTTGATAATTCTATTTATTTTGGCCCTTATCCTCATTTTGGAGATTTAGTACCACCTGATTCACATGGGCCTGCTTGTCCTGTTACTTTGAGGTACTCTTCTTATATCCCTCTTTCCTGGTTTTGAGCTTCATGTTGCCTTCCTGCAACTTGATGTCCTAAATAACCTTGGATTGCACCAAAGCTTCTTAGAATGTAGCATACTACTATAGCTACAATAGTAGTGAGATGTGCTTGACACAACTCTTTGTAAACATTCGGGTTAATTCTATGGCAAGAATCAGGAATGACAACTTTGCCATTAATCTCCTCCACCTCTTCTTATACTGTTCTATTGGCTCATCATCGCACTGAGCTAGTGTAGCCAAATTGGAAAGGTTGGCCTATTTATTGATGCCAAAGAAATAGCATTCAAGAAAGGCATCAACTAATTTCTCAAATTTTGTTATGCTATATTTCTTTAGTTGATTGAACCACTCTCAGGCTGGACCAAAGAGTGTCATGACAAACGTACGCAATAACATTGCATCATTGTTATATATCTAGAAGAAAGCATCCATAAATCTTGTGACATGTTCTTGCGCCTCTTCATCACCCTTGAATTTGTCCAACCTAGGAATCTCAAAATGCTCAGGGTATGGGAATGTGGGCACTGAGGGATCTAAAGGTTCATTATGAATTTTCCTTAGTATCAGATTTTGTATAGCCACGCCTTGCTTCTAAATTGCTTTGACCTTCTTGGCCAAAGCTTTGTAAGCCTCAGAAGAGACAAAGTCCTCGTCCCTAATTTAGCACGAAGGTGGTTTGGGAGGTACAATATTCTTCTGGTGAGATGGAAGGCATTGATTTTTATCCTTCTCAGCTCAAGAACTCTCAGGATATTCCTAGTTGTATATGTTCCCCTCTTGTTCCTCATAATGTTACTGCATCTGATTGTCAACCGAAGGTGATCACTCTTTGATGGGCAGTGATATGAGTGTGAACGCTTATGCGCTCATGGTGCATGTCGACTTGTGAAAGAGCCTTCCTGTGCACCTTCTCTCTATGCTCATCCTAAGAATATAGGCCAACCCTAGAAAACCTATCTTCCTACTCTACATGCCCCTTTTAGATGAGGATGTTATCCTCATGGAAGTGCTGCTCATACAACCTCTATCTAGTAAGCCTCTACGCCTGAAGATCTTCATCTTCAATGTGCTACCTCTCTAGGCAAGCATCCTCCAATTGATCTTTTAGGTGTTGGCATTTCTATTCATAGGCTAGTTGATATGATCTTTCGATCTGGTTAGTTGTAGGAGACCTTTGGTACGCTTGCTCTATATGAGCGACCTTGTGGGTTCTGTACCCATTGAATTGATGTGTTATGCATTTGAATCTTTCTGTAAAGATGACATTGGCATCATGCTATGTCCTATGCTACATTACACCATGCGTAGATGGTGGACATGATACATGAGGGCACTTAGAAGCCTCTCCATGCTCTCTAGTAGTTCTAATGGTGCTCTCGCTATGCTCACTCAGAGCATGAGTGGGCAAAGCTGAAGGCTTATAGTCTAGCTGCTCTAACACATTACCTATATTTTCTAGCTATCTATACCTCCACCTCTCATGGGGTGGTGTTCTATTAGCTCCCACCTTCAATATATCAAAGGTGATATTGCATGCTATAGTACGCATGAGAGTATGGATAGACTTGCAATCAGTAGGGAGCCCATCTACTTGCACTTGAATGGGAAGATCTCTATTCCTTATATACTCAGAAGGTGGGGGTATAGTACACCCTATAGACTTAGTGCGAATGGGTACCAATATAGTCCCCTACATGACATACTCTTCAGTCGATACCGTGGACGTGCATGCAATGCGATCTCAGTAATGGCTTTCAAGTGAAGCACCCTTAAGCTGAGAAGCTCCATGCTCTAATCTACGTCTAGCAGAATGCACTAATGCTAATCTATCAAGGGTATGCTCAATGGGATCCCCTCGTGTTGAGTTGTCTCCTCTAATGCCCACTAAATGACATTAGGTTTTCTCATGTGGTTGAGGACTAGATATGTGTATTTGTGAATCGGTTGGGGCTTAGTCATTGGCTTTGGGATTGCACCTTTGCCAACTACCCTGTGTATCCACCATAGTGTACCTAACATCTAGATATATCTTTTATTATCAAACAAGGTATACAATGATGCTTATCTTATTTTTAAATTTTAAAGTGAACCCTAAACTATTTGATATTTTTTAAAAATGTGTTGTATCAGTATGAGAAACTCTCATGTGTTTTGCAAAATCATTGGATTTTATTCTTAGTTTAATTGAATTTCACGTATACACTCACACAAGACAAATATGGGAGTGAATTCCATACTCAATGAGGTAGCATAGGTACTAACAACCCTCACCCAGCACACCGTGCATAGTGATACACTCTTTTGAATATTAGTGCGTACTATTTTGCATGGATAGGACAATTCTTGGGTTAGCCTTGGCCATGAGTGGGTCCCAATAATACAATTTCAAATGCAAGAGGTAATGACATCCATTGTTGGTCTCAATAAAATGGGTTGTATGTGAGAGCCCAATGCCACTAATGTTTAAATGAAACATGGTGTGTGTGGTTCATTTTACTTTGCATAAAGACAAATACATAAAAAAGCATTCATATGATCATTCTTACATGATATGCATAAAAAAAAGGAACGTTTCAAATTCAAAAAGGTATGCATGCTATGTCCTACATGATGTTATGACAATGCGATTATGATGACATGGCCTCTAATTGGGCCTCAAGCATGCAAACGATCACTCAATTTTTATCAAGGTCACTGTAATCTAGGGCAGACTACAATCAAAGGTCCATTTTGCCTAGCAAAGCCTTTCTAATGGAAGGAATGCGAAACCAAACTAGGACTATTCATTCACCTATTTTATTTAGTGTACCTAATTTGTAATAGATTTAATGCTCATTATAAAAACATAGAGAAGAAAATACATAATAGAGAATAAAAACAGATCCTACCTCAGCTCTTGATCTGATGCCAAGTGGTTTCTCTATTGTCTGTTACTTTTGCTGTAAACCGTAGCTCTGATCTGTGGGCTGCAGTGTGAACCATGGGTGAAATTCATGAACCAAAAAATAACTATAGCTGTTAGCTGCGATTCGCACCTAAGATTAAAAAATTTAATAATATTAGCACTCAGGGTCTACAAATGCAGAGTTCCACCGTGATCATCTTCTAACATAACCAAAAAGCATGCTCCTATCTACTGTATTAGTCTATAGTAATCATAAAAGTGTAAAATATTGACACATTGCATAAATTCAACAAAATGATATTTCTTGTATTGATTATGAATGAATTTCTATTACAAATATGCCCCTCTTAGGGTCACTTGAATGATGATATAGTCTATACAATTTCCAATGCCCTCAATAGGGTAGGCGCATTAATATTACCCTTTGACTAGTCACAAACTGCATTGGGGTGGATTTGACCCCCTTATTCATGATGTTGAGGATTATGATATAGAATCCTCTTGTACCTATCTTCCTACGATCAAGAAACAACAACACACAATCAAAAATATAGATAGCCTCTCATGATGAGGCCCTTTAAGGAAACATACATGATAATGCCATTAAACTAATGATCAAGAAAACATAAATAAAACCTTTAAACTATGCTAATTGAATCAAGATTTGTAATATAGCATAAATGAGATCATTAGACAAATAATGCATGGATCAGATATCAAAATAGAAGCATAAAGGTGCATAAAATATCCACAAATGTCCTAATTATTGCAAAGCATAAACTATCTATTCTAAGCTAATTCTCACGATCAGAATTATTCTAAACTACAATTAAACCTAATAAAAGATTAATATAACCTATTTAATTAGATAGAAATGAAAATATTAAGGTGATTTGTCACCTATTGCAATCTGCAGCTCTGGTGAGTGGTTTGCACCGTGAACCATGACTGACAACCGTAGTTTGAGCTCTAATAAATTTACCCTCAAAATTAGGGGTAGTGGGCTTGATCTCCTTGTTCAAATTGATGTTCAAGGGTTGCCTTCATTGTCATCAGAATTATTTGGTAGTAAATTTGATGTGAAGGGCCTTCATTTGCCTTAATTTGTGCTTCTTGAATCTCCTAAGAACCTAGGGCATCCATAATGCAATTCATCATGAATTTTGGCAAAAGGGTTAGGGATTAAGTGCAATAGCTCTATATCTAGTATACTTAGTTTGAGTGTAAAATTTTCTAGGGCTTCGCTGCTCAAATCTCCAATGCTTGCTTCTCCTTTTTCTCCCCATTTTTATGGGGTATTTATAGCATGCCCCTAGGGATAGGGGTGGGTTCATGGAGAAGCCAAGACCAAGAATGGTGGTTAGGATGGTTGGGATGGAAGCCTCTAGAATCTTCCATCCTTCAACTACCTTCTTCTAGATATTTTTGCCATTCCAACCAATTTGGCTCAGATGGAAAGGCCTAACTAAACTTCAGTTAAGACCACAGGTCATAGTTGTGGTCCAGACTACAGACCACATATGTCATCCATGGTTTAGACTAGAGACTGTAGGTCTGGGCTATGGTTCATACTGATGAGGCTAAAATGCCTAAATTGAGTGGTTAGAACCACTGCTCTATCTTGGAATCTATCCAAGATCCTCCATATGATCTTGTAGCATGTCCATATGAGCATTCGCCCTCGACATGATGCATTTTAGGTGTCTACAACACCATGATTCAACAACTAGAGTATGGTTTTAGATAACAACATATTGGATAAACACTATCCATATCATATGTCCTATGTCCTTATGGATGATAAATAATACTTTAAAATTTTACTCTTTATAACTATAAGGTTATACTTAACCCCAAGAAATTATTTTTTTGTGTTACTAGTGTACGACCCTAAAAATAATACACCCAATCTATTTGCATCATTACATCAATCGTAAAACCATGAAAGCATGAGAGACAATGAATTAAAAAACATAAAATATTTTTTCATTAATTCATATTGAAATCTACTTACAAATAAGTCCTTCTTAGGGATACCAAATGTTTTCTACAATGATTACAAATGTGAATATCCCCTAAGCGGGGATGGTGTACTCCATAGGCTTCTTATATTAAACATGAATTTTCTCAAGGGCTTATATATGCCTTCTTCTCACTTGCTTGGAGAGATATAATGCCAAAGATGCTTTGAATTAGTCCCAGGACCTATGATCTATGTTCAAGAAACAACATAGAATGATTAGTAGCATATGAGGCCTCTCATGATGAGGCTCTTTTGGAGATCTACTTGAAATGAAAAAGAAACATCATAAAAATCATAAAGGTATAAATATAGGTAGAAGTGCACAAGTAACTAGGAATTCACCATACAAATGCAATGTAAAAGATAGATATATGCTAATATAAGATGATAAATTATAAGCAATAGAAAATCTATGCTAAAAAATCAAGAAATAGTGACTCAAATCCTAACCACTATTGCTTAGGGTGGCTGCACCTGCAGGCCTCTATCAATGATAGTGGCCATGAATTGTGACGTTTTACCTCTTGAACCAGGGGTTGCGATACTCAATCCTTCATTCAAATTGATTTTCAAGGGTCACCTTCGTGTCTAGTTATGGATTGATGATGAAAATTGTGGGGATTCAGATGGGTGTAGATTTGTGAAAGATGTTTCTCAATCCTTTGAAAGATCCATGGATGGTTGCAGGCTCAACAATATATAATTAGACAACACTTCTACTCTCCTCAAGGGTTGTCAACTTGTTGTTCACTCGAATAGGGCTTTGCTACATAAGAAATTATATCCTTTATTATACCTAGGAGGATGCCTATGTAGCCTTCCAAATTCTCGATCTTGGCTTCTTAGAGAAGCCAACATCCAGATCTACATGTAACCAGATGTTGGATGGAAAGGCTCAATTCTAGATTTGCATGGAAGTGGTAGTAAGGAGGGACTTTGGGAGATCCACACTAAAAATCGCTCGAATCCAATGCAAGTGAAATAATTTTCCATTATTCAGGCCCTCATTTATAGCTATTTTATGTCTTAGTTCTATAAACTATCCCCAAAAGTTGCTAGATCACGGTTGCTCTAAGATTCAATAGCCTGGATTGATGGCCACTCTGGTCGATAGTAGCCGCACTTGAATGGGCTAAAATTGCCCCTTGTGAGTGGTTAGGACCACTGCTAGCTCTTGGAAAGGTCCAATATCATTCATATGGTATTTGGATGTGCCCATATGAGTAGCCTCCTAAACATTACATGCTTTAGGTGTTTACAAATACCCCTTTTTGTGATGCATTTTGGAAAATACAACACTAAGAAAAAATAGACCACCTAGGGCCATATTTTAGGCTATATGATGATCATTGATTTGATCAACATTAGAAGCCCTAATCATGAGAAATGTGCACATTTTAGAATAATTACTTCCAATGATATGGAAGGCTTAAATTTGCAAAAGTGTTCATAAGTCCAATGACGATCGGGTAGCATTAGTGCTACTATACGTCCAAAAGGAGAAGAGCTACAAGCTTAATTGTCATATTTGTTTTTTCCCAACAAAGGGTAAGCTTATGATAGTTGTTAGCAATGATTCATAGGATGAACACAATTTGACATGATCGAGTTATCCCTTGTTGATTTTGATTATGATTGTTGATATTATGACTACCCCCTCAAGTTATGAGTCGATAAGGGAAGGACAATGAATAAAGCAATGAGTCACTTGACCAATATGATTAATTTAGATGATTTAAGATTTTTACATCTATTGTTATTTGGCAGGCCCCATTACAGGCATGCTTTTAGATATTAATAGTAATTGTACATCCTATCCTATAGAGCAGTCCAGCCACAATGGCCTTCTTAGGGAATAAAAATGATAGCAATTCATTTATTATTATGTTGAATCACTCGATGATCTACTAAAAAACATCATGGAAGAAAATAAATGAATGCTTTGCTCCTATGGGGTAGTTCGGCCACCATGGCCTTCTTTGGGATTGAAGTGAAACATTGCAATTCAATGATTATTAACTTGGCTCAAATGACCTTATAGTAATTTACTCATATTTATAGGTTGCATGGAGCACCAGTCACTGCAACCGCTAAGTGTATAGGGTAAATAAATATATACGAGATGCATTTTAATTGAGTTTTTTGTGAATTTTGATGATTTTGTAATTGTTTTTGAAATTTTTATTTTATGATTTTTCTGGTATTTATGCAATTTTTGATGATTCTATATTGTTAGATGTGCTTAATTGTCCATTTTGAGATTCCTCATGGTGATAAATTGAGTGTATTTATTGCTATTTTCTAGCTACTATCAATAGTAGTGGCCCAATTTTACAATTTTATGGCCGATGTCAGTGTCAATGGCCCACACTCTCTAGACGCTGACGTCAGTAGCGATCATAACAAAATTGAAAAATATAAAAGGAAAATTAGGGTTTTGACTTTCATTATTTCTAGCTATCAAATTGCAATTGGATCTCTAAGGTGAAAAGGAGAGAGCATCCTAGTGGACTGATTGATCATCATACACTATGGCAGAGCAAGGTGAGGCATACACCAACAGAGGATCCAAATATTCACAAGTATTTCTCCAAACCTTAACTTCTCTTTTAACTGGTAAAATGAACCTCACTAATTAATTGGTAAATCAACCCCATTAAACCTTTTGGTAACAAACCGCACTGGTAGATAGGTTTAGATTTAGTCTAATTTAGGTGGGTTTTATTTTGTTTTTGCATTTTATCAATTTGTTTTGGTTTTTGGGCTTGGGTGGATGTCGTTGGCGTGCTGCCTCATGGCCGCTGTCACTCAAGGTGGCCCCTAATTTGCAAAGAGGGGATGCTATCACTGAGGGTGGCTAGTTTGAATCCCAATGGTTAAAGTTTTTATTGTTGGAAGCTAGCTAGTATTAGTATCAGTCGCCAGTGGCAGCCACTGTCGGTGTGAGCGGCTGTGAAAATTTAGAAACTTTATTTGATTTTTTTATTTTTGATGAATTTAATTGTCTTTTTTTTATTTTTCAAGTTTAAATTTTGATTTTTTGCATTGTTTGGTGCATTTGTTTAGAGTGTTTCTATTTTGCTTGATTTTTTATTATTGTTACACCATTTTTGAATTTTTATTGTGTTTTTTAGTTTAAGTGCATTTAATTAGGCATGTATTTTGTACTTTTAGCTCTTGCAAAAAGCATACACCCAATCTATTTACATCTTACATCAAGTGTAAAACCAAGAAAGCATGAGAGACAATGAATTAAAAAAACATAAGATCTATTTTCATTAATTTATATTGAAATCCAGTTACAAATAGGTCCCTCTTAGGGATACCAAACACTTGATACAATGATTACAAATGTGAATAGCCCCTAAGCAAGTATGGTGTACTCCGTAGGATTTTTAGATTTAACACAAATATTCTCAAGGGCTTATAGATGCCTTATTCTCACTTGCTTGGAGAGATATGATACCGAATATGCTTTTAATTAGTCCTAGGACCTATGATCTGCGTTCACGAAACAACATAGAACGATTAGTAGCATACGAGGCCTCTCATGATGAGGCTCTTTTGAAGATCTACTTGAAATGATAAAGAAGCATCATAAAAAGCATAAAGATGCAAAGATAAGTAGAAGTGCACAAATAACTAGGAATTCACCCTATAAATATAATAGAAAAGATAGATCTATGCTAATCTAAGCTGATAAATTAGAAGCAATAGGAAATCTATGCTAAAAATTCAAGAAATAGTGACAAACCCTAGCCACTATCACTCGGGGCAATTGCATATATAGGCCATTTTCGATGACAATGACCACGAACTATGATGTTTTACCTCTCAAACCAAGGGTTGCAACACTCAATCCTTCCTCCAAATTGATGTTCAAGGGTCACCTTCATGTTCAAAGATGGATTGAAAATGAAAATCATGGGGATTCATGTCATATGGGTGTATATTTGTGAAATATGCTTCTCGGTCCTTTAGAAGCTCCATGGATGGTTGCAGGCTCAGTAATATGTAATCAAGTAGTACTTCGACTCTCCTCAAGGGTTGTCAACTCACTGCTCACTAATACAGGGCTTCACTGCATAAGAATTCAGATCCTTTCTTGTTCTTATGAGGATGCCTATGTATCCTCTCAAATTCTAGATCTTCACTTCTTGGAGAAGCCAAGATCTAGATCTGCATGTAACTAGTCATTGGAGGGAAAGGATCAGTTCCATATTTGTATGGAAGTAGCAGTCAAGAGGGACTCTAGGATATCAATGTCAAAAACCACTCAAATCCAATGCAAGTGCAGTCACTATCCATGATTCGGTCCCTCATTTATGGATGGTTTGTGTCTCAATTCTAGCCATTGTCCCCAACAACATCTAGATCATGGCTACTCTGAGCTTTAGTGACCTGGGTTGGCAACCACTCTTGTTGATAGAGATCATACCTGAATGGGCTAGAACTACCCCTTGTGAGTGGTTAGGACCAGTGCTAGCTCTTAGAAAGATCCAAGGTCGATCATATGGTCTTTGGATATGCCCATATGAGTAGTATCCTAAATATGATGTGTTTTAGGTATCTATAGATACCTCTTTTTGTGATGCATAGTTGGAAATATAGTGCTTAGAAAAAATAGACCACCTAGGACCATATCATAGGGTGTATGATGATCATTTATTTTATAAACATTAGATACTCCAATCATGAGAAAGGCATGCATTTTAGAATCATTGCTTCCAACAGGATGAAAGGCTTAAATTTACAAAATATTTTACAAGTCCAACAGTGATCGGGTAGCATTAGTGCTGCTATAGGTCTGAAATAAGGAGAGCTACAAGCTTAACTATCATGTTTGCTTTTTTTCCCAGCAAATGGTAAGCTTATGATCATTGTTAGCAATGATTTTTAGGACAAACACAATTTGACATGATCAAGTGATCCCTTGTTGATTTTGATTATGATTGTTGATATTATGAATACCTCCTCAAGTGACGAGTCGATGAGGGAAGGACAGTCAATAAAGTGATGAGTTGCTTGTGCAAGATGAATGATTTGGATGATTTAAGATTTTTGCATCTATTGTTATTTTGCAGGGCCCATTACAGGTGTGATTTCAACCATTAATAGTAATTGTACATCCTATCCTGCAAAGCAATTTAGCTGCAATGGCCTTATTAGGAAATCAAAATGATAGCAATTCCTTTATGCTTATGTTGAATCACTCGATGATCTATTGAAAAACATTATGAAATAAATTAAATGAAAACTTTACTCCCATGGGATAGTCTAACCGTCATGGCCTTCTTCGGTATTGAAGTGAAACATTGCAATTCAACGATTATTCACTTGGCTCAAATGACCTTATGGTAATTTACTCATATTTCTAGGTTGCATGGAGTTTCAATCGCTACAACTGCCAAGTTTATAGGGTAAATAACTAGATACGAGGCACATTTTATTTGATTTTTTTGTGAATTTTGATGATTTTGTAATTGTTTTTGAAATTTTTATTTTATGATTTTTGTAGAATTTATGCAATTTTTGATGATTGTGGATAGTTAGATGTTCTTAATTGTCCATTTTAAGATTCCTCATGGTGATAAATTGAGTGTATTTATTATTTTTTGCTAGCCACTATCAACAATAGTAGCCCAATTTTGTAATTTTGTGGTCGTTGTTAGCGTCAAGGACCCGCACTCTCTAGCCGCTAACGCCAATAGTGATCGTAGCAAAACTAGAAAATATAAAAGGAAAATTAGGGTTCTGACTTATTGTGGCTACTCCACAATGTAACCCAAAATTGGGGACCCACATTTTTGCATATTTTCCAAGAAGACCGAAGTGGCCCATATGCTAAAGATCAAAGAAAAAGCAAAACACCGCAAAAGAGAAAAAGTGTCACGATATCGTGACATGTTGCATTATCACGGCCAAAAGAGAAAAAGTGTCACGATATCATGACATGTTGCATTGTCGCAGCCAAAAGAGAAAAAGTATCGTGATATCGTGACATGATCCATTTTCACGGCCAAAATAGAAGAAAGAAAAAGTGTCGCGATATCGCGACATGTTGCATTTTTGCGGCCAAAAGAGAAGAGAAAAAATGTTGCGATATCGTGACATGTTGCATTTTCATGGCAAAATGAGAAGGAAAAAGTGTCGCGATATTGCAACATGTTGCATTTTCGTGGTCCAAAGCAAAGAGAAAGAGCAAGAAGGAAAAAGTTTCGTGATATCGCGACATGTTGCATTTTCATGGCCAAACAAGAAAAAGTGTCTCGATATCGCGACATGTTGCATTTTCGTGGCCAAACAAGAAAAAGTGTCGTGATATCGTGACATGTTGCATTTTCGTAGCCAAACAAGAAAAAGTGTCATGATATCGCGACATGTTGCATTTTTGCAGCCAAACAAGAAAAAGTGTCGCGATATCGTGACATGTTGGATTTTCATGGCCAAACAAGAAACAAAAGCGTCATGATATCACAACATGTTACATTTTTGCGACTCAAAAGGGGTAGGCAGGTAGAGAAACAAATTTTGTTCAGAGGTTTTAAATACTCCATTCAAAGAGGCCATAAGGGGTTGGAAACTACCGCGAGCAGAGTTGCAGATTTGAAGGCAAGAGGGCCATTCTGGACCTGTTCGAGTTGTTTTCTTCCATTGACTGGTTTGGGAAAACCAAAAACTTCTGTTATTGTAAAATGACAAATTTTTAATACAAAATTTTTTAGAAAGTTGCATCTTATGGACAAGAAAGAAGGAGTCATTTTCTGCATGCAAGATTAAATGTCTATTTTTCCCTTTTCATATTTTAGGCTTGTAAATGGAGTTTATACAAGTTTCTTGGTTGCTTCATGCGAATGTCTAAATCTAAAAACCTCATTTAAAACCCTAGAAGCCAACACTTAGCTTATCCAGATTGTGCTTGTTTTGCAAGTCCAATATGTTAGGTTGCATGCATGAAAACCTCACATCTTAGGTTTTATCGGAATAGGATAGCATCATACTGAATGCATTTTATTTTCAGTTTTCTGCATTTCATGTTCATTTTCTGCATTTTATTTTTCTAGAAATTTTAACTTTTATTTTAATTTTCAGGCATTAAAATAAACATTTAAAAATTTTCAAAATCCAAAAATAATTTCACCATTGTGTAGGTTATACTTCATACTTCCCATATGCACTTTGAAATTTCATTTTTCGAGTTGTTTAGTATTTTTAAAAATTCATTGAAGTTGTTGTTTTACTACAGATTTTAAAAATCCAAAAATAGAAAATTTCCATTTTAAGGTCAAATTTCATTTTTTCAGTTTTTTTTTACACTCATGAGCCTATGATGACATTCCCTTCACGAAAATTCCAATTTCATTGAAGGAGTTATGTTTTATGGCAATTTCACAAATTTTGATTTTTTGAGCCTAAAATTACCCTCTTCATAAAAATTCTAATTTTACGAAAAAGGGGTAATTTGAGCACTACAATGGTAAAATGAGGGCCAACTCACATTTGCTCTATTTTGGTTCAATGAACAATCACTAAAGTTTCATGGTAAAATAAACCAACATTGCCCCTTGTTTACAGTTACTTGCAATCACTAAGGTGTTCCAAGCATTTAAAGTGAATATCTTTATTTGAGATTACTAATACACATATGCAAATGCTAATATAGCGGAGACCTTGGAGAAGTTGTTTGTTTAAATTCTTTGCAAGAGGGGATTTGGAACCCAAATCCTAAAGGAGAGTGTACTTTCACAACTGTGTGAAAATACCACTCAACATTTTGGCACTAGAAGGAGGGCCTGAATTGGTTTATTTCAGTGTGATTTAAATGCTATAGGGATTTAAATTTTGAATATTTCATGCCCTATTGATTATTATATTTATCCCTCTTTTAACAATACAACCTTGTAGTGTTAAAAGGAGGACATGAATTGTTATGCATTGTTCTAACGCTTTTTGATTGCTCATATAGGAATAATGTGTTTTGATTTGATTTTGAAAAATTTTGGTCTTGACTAACGAGGCTGTCTCCATGCAATTACTTTCATTTGATTTTAATGGATACATCTCTTGGTTGATGCTAACATTATTATTCATACATTACATATTTGATATTTGCTAGTCATTTCATGCTTATTTGTAAGGAATTATTTTGTCTAAAATGTAGTTGTTGTCGGTATTATGCTTTTCACTTGCATGTAATACGATATTGTGAATCATAAAGCCTACAACACTAGGAGTATACTCTTCACTTGCGCATATGTGATCTGGTGAATCAGAAACTAATTTACATTTTTTATATTATTACTTTGTCATGGTTCCTTCATTTATTCATGACTAACAAATTGGTGTTGAAGTCATTCTTTGAGTTTTGTTAATGGATACAACTACAGGAACGTGGTATGGGATACATGTTAGTCCTTTGAACATTAGTGGATATTCTCATGATTTACCCAAGAACATAGAAAAACGTTTGCCCAAATTTAAACACAATGGTCCAACATTAGCCGAGGAACATATTCAAGCCTATGTGCATATCCTAGTTAGATGGAATGTCGAACATGAGGATGTGGCATGTAGAATGTTTCCTAGAACCCTAGATGAGGTGGCATATGATTGGTACATTAATTTACCCACTGGTTCTATTACATCTTGGACTCAATTAAAAGATGATTTTATCAATCAATTTAGGTTACTCATTGATCCTCTCATGATATATCAACAATTTACTTCTTGCAAAAGAGAACCTAATGAGCCAGTGAGAAGTTTCAACTTGAGGTTTCGAAAGCTTTATGCGAGATTAATTTCTCCCTATACTATTGAGGAAAGTGGTGCTCTTCAAATATACTTTCGAGCATTGGATCCATTGTTTTCCATATTTGTTAGGATAAATCCCTTGGTTACTGATCTTGCATCGGCCTACATAGAAGCTATGATTGTAGATCAACAATTGAGGCCACAAGGTTATGGAATAGAGTAATCAACTATGGTAGGAAAACTAGGGGCTTGCAATCAAAACTAGATGGTAAATCAAGCATGGGAACAACAAAATTTGATATCAAATATTGTTCCCTACAATCAAATTTATCCTACCATGCCAAATTATGCTCCCACATGTGATTATACAAGTACTTTCATCCATCCAACTAGGCCTCAATTAGAGAATCATGTGGTCACTCATGGAACTATTGCAACAAATGTTCAAGCTTTGTCTGTGGATATCAATCCAATTAATCCTACCACTTCTACCACTCAACCCAAAGAGTTCGTATCGAAATTAAAAGAGAAAAATAAAATGGTTAAGAAGGCACGTAGGCATGTTCCACCAAAAAAATGAGCACGTCAATGTATGCATCCAAATCATCCTAGGAAGAAAATTCATAATGCCGATCTTAATGATGGTGCATGTTATGCTTCAAGCGATACAAGATATTTTGAGGCGACTCATGTTGAAGTAAATACCTATTCGAAAAGTCTTGAAGAGCATGAAGTTTTTGGAGAAGAAATTATATGGATGGGTAACAAGAAGTTGGAATCAAATGATCACCATCTTGTTTTGGAAAAGAAATATCCAGAATCATTACCCAAAAATGAGGATTTGGATGAACAAACTTATGTGGATATGATTTGGTCAAATGTACTTGCAAAGGATTGGAGCAACTATATGACACGAAATTCAAAAATTGATCCTATTATAGAAGCTCCTAAGTCATCACAAGTGGTTGAAAATGAATCAACAAATGAAGTTCACCACTTGTTCCCGAAAGACACGTTGGATGATCTTCTCGAAAGTGATGACCAAGAGGATCCACACCTTCCAAATCGTGATAAAATTGAATCATGGGTTACAAATTTGGATTATGATAGCTTTACCAATTTGAATTCAAGAGATAACCCACTTTTGGAAATAACTGAACCATCTAAGGAAGGTGAAGATGAATGGGATGAGACACAAGTGATTGATCATGAATATGAGTTACTTGACATACACTTTGACCAAAAATATTTGAGGGTTGAAAAGGATGGGCATGTTTTCAATTGGGTGCCCAATTTTGGTATGTTTGATGAACAAGTAATCGATGAAGATTATGAAGACCATGAGGTAAAAGAGGGAATTGCAAATCCTCACCAGGTTTTGGTAAATGAAAATATGAAAAAGGTAAAATCTAAACCTTTGTGTCCAAACATCCAATATTTAGTTGAAGATTTGTATAATTCAAATGATATTTATGAATGAAGAACAAGAATTAATTTCTAACCACACCTTTGATAACATTACTTTAATGAATTAAAAGGAGCTTGATGCACTTAAATTGTTAAATCAAATTCATCAACAATTAATTCTTGAGTCTAGGATAAAAACTTCTAATGATCCCCATTTAGTAAATATCCTAGATGCTTGTAAATTATTGCATAATTTTGATTGGCCTAAGAACATGGAAAATGAATTAGCCTTGAAATTTTTAGAAATAGGATCGTGCTTACAAAATTTCATTTTGAATAAAGAAAGCCTAGTTCTAAATCATGAATAGAATGATGAAATTTACACCTTAAAGAATAGACAAGAAAGAATTGAAAATCAACCATTGTCTAATCAATTAGGTAATTTGAATCTCACCTATGAGAATACTAATGGAGCTAAATCTAATTGGTGGGATGAGAGGAAAGTTGAAGTTGGTTGCATTGTTTGGTCTAGTGTTTTTTTTGTTTGATTCCTTCCACATTTGGCATGTGTATCACATTATATGTCTTTTGAAATGCTCAAATCAGGTTTGGGATCCAAGAAAATGATAATCCAAACTTTGCACCATCTTGTATTATATTGTACATTTGTATATAGATTTTGGTTGTTGGTTGTTGGTTTGTGTTTTCAAGTTTCATTTTTGGGATTGCTTTTTGGATTTGGTTTTAAGTTTTGTGTGTTGGTCCTTTGGACACTTTTGGTTTGTCTTGAAAATTTCAAAAAAAAAAAAAAGCGAGATGTCAACTTATGTCCTTATGAATGTTGACTAAGACTAGGAGAATATGAAACATCGAAATTGTATTGCAGAAAGCTCCACGAGTATCGCAAACACATTAAAGAATATTGTTTGGAACTTGTGATGCATGAAGTTGTCAGTTTTACAAATTATGGCAAATTAGGTGATATACTCCATCCGCATTTCAAAAATAGCAATGCATTCATCCATATCTCATGTTACATTGCACATTGCATATACGCTTCATCGCAGTTGCATCTACATTTCAAATACAATCATTGAAAAGGTGTCAAATCCTCTTAGGGTTATTACATAACATATATTAAAAGGATCCTAAGGTTATGCACTGATGCCCGAACTATCTTGAACCAAGCATGTTCTAAACATATTAAAGAGGATCTTGAGCAAAATGGTCAAAACCATACTTGGAAGAAAAGGTGAGGCGAAAGGAATATTTCATGTCTGTCCTATCATGCAACATAATCCTTAAAAAAGTGGTTTTTACCACTCCCATAATGCTTAAATTCTAAAATTAGAGTAGTAAGGATAGGGTTAAATCCTCATCGAAATTAGGTTGAGGATCCAATTCCCCAAAGCTCTGATTTGACCTTCATGGAGTAGTAAGGATAGGGTCTAATTCTCATCTCGCTTAGGTTGAGAATCCAATTCCCCAAAGCTTCTATTTTACCCATTCAAGAACTTGAAATTCCAAAGCAAATATTTTTCATTTCTTTATTAATATTGGATTGGAAGGATTGTACTACATGTCCCTTGCAAGGATGGGTAGTCATCCCCAAGGTCCAAGAAATCAAAATTAGAGCCAAATCCTGGATTATGGGGTTGATATCCATCGGTGCTATAGATGCCTGACTGGCAGTGGAGTATGCTCATGCATGGCAACATGTCTTATCTAAAAGCAAGACCACTGACTGCTTAAACGGACAAGCTAGCCTGATAGTTTCATCCATAGTAGGTTAAATCATTTTGTTCAAGATGAGGTAATGAACTCCATATCAAAGTAGCAAGGATAGGGTTAAATTCCCATCTCGCTTAGGTTGGGAATCCTATTCCCCAAAGATCTGATTTCACTTACACTTGCACATGGGTTCAAGATGGTAGTGACACATAACCAACTTTGGGATCTAGTAAATTAATTCAGTATGCACATATTTGGTCCTAAGAGGATTTGATAGTTTTAATATGGTTGTTCATGAAACTAGAAAGTTGGAGCCTTTGCAAAGCAGGTTGTTATATCTCTAGCACCTTCACCATACATTAAATCCTATAGGAATCATCCATAACTTCTCATATGCATGGATTATAAGTGAAACAGATGATGGAACGTTGATCAATTTCAAACGATAGGGAATGAAGCACATTGCACATACCGAGATGATGCTTAATAATTCTAATGCTTCATGTATCTCTTGTCTAGTTTCATTCTTGGGATATTTTTTGATGCTTGTTTTTGAGTTTTGAAGGTGTTCAGGTTGGGTTCTCACCGAAATGCTCAAGAGCATTTCCCAGCAGAGTCGCCATTTGTTGTGGTTGCTCCACAATGTACCCCAAAATTGGGGACCCAAATTTTTGCATATTTTCCAAGAAGACCGAAGTGGCCCATATGCTAAAGATCAAAGAAAAAGAAAAACATCGCAAAAGAGAAAAAGTGTCGCGATATCGCGACATGTTGCATTGTCACGGCCAAAAGAGAAAGTGTCGCGATATCGCGATATGTTGCATTGTTGCAGCCAAAAGAGAAAAAGTGTCGCAATATCGCGACACGTTGCATTTTCATGGCCAAAACAGAAGAAAGAAAAAGTGTCGCGATATCGCGACATGCTGCATTGTCGCGGCCAAAGGAGAAAAGTGTCGCGATATTGCGACATGTTGCATTTTTACGGCCAAAACATAAGAAAGAAAAAGTGTCGCAATATCGCGACATGTTGCATTTTTGCGGCCAAAAGAGAAGAGAAAAAGTGTCGCGATATCATGACATGTTGCATTTTCATGGCCAAATGAGAAGGAAAAAGTGTCGTGACATCGCGACATGTTGCATTTTTGCGGTCCAAAGAAAAGAGAAAGAGCAAGAAGGAAAAAGTGTCGTGATATCGCGACATGTTGCATTTTCATGGCCAAACAAGAAAAAGTGTCGCGATATCGTGACATGTTGCATTTTCACGGCCAAACAAGAAAAAGTGTTGCAATATTGTGACATTGTTGCACTTTCACAGCCAAACAAGAAAAAATGTTGCGATATCGTGACATGTTGCATTTTCACGGCCAAACAAGAAAAAGTGTCGCGATATCACGACATGTTGCATTTTCGCAGCCAAACAAGAAACAAAAGTGTCACAATATCACGACATGTTGCATTTTCGTGACTCAAAAGGGGCAGGAAGGTAGAGAAACAAATTTTGTTCAAAGGTTTTAAATATGCCATTCAAAGAGGCCATAATGGGTTGGAAACTACCGCGAGCAGAGTTGTAGATTTGAAGGCAAGAGGGCCATTCTGGACCTGTTCGAGTTGTTTTCTTCCATTGACTGGTTTGGGAAAACCAAAAACTTTTGTTATTGTAAAATGACAAATTTTTAATACAAAAAATTTCAGAAAGTTGCATCTTATGGACAAGAAAGGAGTCATTTTCTACATGCAAGATTAAATGTTTATTTTTCCCCTTTTCAGATTTTAGGCTTGTAAATGGAGTTTATACAAGTTTATTGGTTGCTTCATGCGAATGTCTAAATCTGAAAACATCATATAAAACCCTAGAAGCCAACACTTAGCTTATCCGAATTGTGCTTGTTTTGCAAGTCCAATAGGTTAGGTTGCATGCATGAAAACCTCACATCTTTGATTTTTTCGAAATAGGATAGCATCATACTGAATGCATTTTATTTTCAGTTTTCTGCATTTCATGTTCATTTTTTACATTTTATCTTTCCAGAAATTTTAACTTTTATTTTAATTTCCAGGCATTAAAATAAACATTTAAAAAATTTCAAAATCTAAAAATAATTTCACCATTGCATAGGTTATACTTCAGAATTCCCATACGCACTTTGAAATTTCATTTTCTAAGTTGTTTAGTATTTTTAAAAATTCATCGAAGTTGTTGTTTTACTATAGATTTTAAAAATCCAAAAATAGAAAATTTTCATTTTAAGGTCAAATTTCATTTTTTCAGTTTTGTTTTACACTCATGAGCCTATGATGACATTCCCTTCACGAAAATCCTAATTTTATTGAAGGAGTTATGTTTTATGGCAATTTCACAAATTTTCATTTTTTGAGCCTAAAATTACCCTCCATAAAAATTTTGATTTTACGAAAGAGGGGTAATTTGAGCACTACATCGTGGTCAGATGAGGGCCGACTCACATTTGCTCTATTTTGGTTCAATGAACAATCACTAAAATTTCATGGTAAAATAAACCAACATTGCCCCTTATTTACAGTTACTTGCAATCACTAAGGTGTTCCAAGCATTTAAAGTGAATATCTTTATTTGAGGTTACTAATACACATATGCAAATGCTAATATAGCGGAGACCTTGGAGAAGTTGTTTGTTTAACTTCTTTGCAAGAGGGGATTTGGAACCCAAATCGTAAAGGAGAGTGTACTTTCACAACTGTGTGAAAATACCACTCAACATGACTTTCAATATTTCCAACTATCAAATTGTAATTAGACATCTGAGGTGAAAAGAAGAGAGCATCCTAGTGGACTGATTGATCATTTTACACCATGGTAGAGCAAGGTGAGGCATCCACCAGTAGAGGAGCCAAAGCTTCACGGGTATTTATCCAAACCCTAGCTTGTATTTTAACTGGTAAAATGAACCTCACTAATTAATCGGTAAATCAACCCCATTAAACCTGTTGGCAACAAACCGAACTTGTATATAGGTTTTAATTTAGCTTAATTTAGATGGGTTTTTTTTTGTTTTTGCATTTTATCAATTTTTTTGGTTTTTTGGGCCTAGGTGGACATTGTTGGCATCACCTCGCAGTCGTCGCTCAAGGTGACCCCTAATTTGCAAAGAGAGGCTTCTTTCACTGAGGATGGCTAGTTTGAATCCCAGCGGTAAAATTTTTGACTATTTGTGGCTAGATACTATTAGCATCAGTGGTTTCTGTTAGTGTGAGCGACCACAAACCTTTAGAAACTTTATTTGATTTTTTTATTTTTGATGAATTTAATTGATTTTTTTTGGATTTTTCAAGTTTAAATTTTGAATTTTTTGGCATTTTTTGGTGCATTTTCTTAGAGTGTTTCTATTATGCTTGATTTTGATTATTGTTACACCATTTTTGAATTTTTATTGTATTTTTTAGTTTGAGTGCATATAATTAGACATGCATTTTGCACTTTTAGCTCTTGTCTTCCTGGGCTTGGGATCCTAGTTTGCTCATCGTGCTTCTACCTTTGATGGATGATGTATATTGGCCCTGGTTTGATGCCCAAGGGTGAATGTATGTGATGATGCTACTGATGATTATGTTATACCTAGCCTATCTTACTACTCTATCCCATAGATGAGATTTTTGGATAAATACTTTTCATCTCTTGACTGGTGAGATGACCATTACTCCAAAGGATGTGTATAGGATCTTTAGGATACCTTTCGATGGAGTGGCTATCATGTCTTTCCTTATTGATTCTAGATACATTGTCTTCCAAAGAGTCTTTGGAGCTTTAATAGGTGTAGCATTGGGACATATTCATCATAGCGGAGTCCCTATGGCTTGATGGTATCAGGATAATGTCTTCATGTGATGGTATGTTGTATTGATGCATGTTATTTGTAACATGCTTTTATCGGATAATTTAGGAGTGAGTTTCCCATGGAACCTCTTGGATATGGTTTAGGATTTGTTAGAATAGGAGGATCCTATCATTATGGCTTAGGGAAGTGCTTTACTTTCCTAGTACTATGATGAGCTTTATCAAATTTAGCAGTGCAAATGGGCTAGTGTCGCTTGCAGCCTACTCCTCCAGATCTAGGGTTGGGAGCACATCGGGGTGGACCACTCGAGAGGATTAACTTAAGGTATCAATACCATACTGAAGTAGACCTAGTGCTATGAATTTAGGTGGCCATAGGAGCAATAGGAGTGCTGGAGTCATCATCGTGTAGAGGATCTAGCACATGGGATATTATATGGAGACCCTATTTTGAGTTCCCTGCATAGCTAGAGGTAGATAGATATTTCGCTTGGACTAGGTACGACCGATGGGTTATCAGTTGCAAGGGAGGTATCAGAGAGTTCTTTAACTACTCCTAGGTGCTCCAACATTTTGGGATCTAGCAGGATGTCCCCTTTGATCTAGTTTTGTATAGGTATATCACCACAAAGAGGGATATTCCATCACCTTGGGTTGCTACAATTTTAGAGGATGTGGATCCTCCTACAATTAATGCTAGTATAGCATATGCTAGGGTTACAAAGGTGTATATACAATGGTGGGTTACATGATTATGGCTTGGTGGTCATCACCTGGGGTATACTATTAATGAGGATGCTACTAAGGATCCATAGGGGCATTGAGTGCAAGAATAGACAAAGGAGTGGAGTTAGGCTACAAAGGAGTAGTTAGAAAAGGAGCAAGCCATGATTGAGGAGGAGGAGGATGTTTCTCGAAAGGATTAGGAGTCTCCATTATAGGCTCAACTACATAATATTAAGGCTAAGCTTCAAATGACCTATCTACAAATCTTACAGTGAGATACCTCTATTGCTACACTCCAAACATAGGTTGACTCAACACAACTCTGGATAGAGTAGCTTACTACAAAGAGATATGCTATACGAGGATAGGTTGTACCAATATCTAGATGATTAAGGACTAATAGGTTTAGACTAAGGTGAAGAGGTTAAGCACCTATAGGGGATATTAGAGGATTGTGATGCCCATATATTAGGAGATGCTAGGTACATTGCATTTGTATAGCTTCAAATTTGGATGCTAGGTGGAACTCCTTGAGAGAGGTCTATAGTAGGGGGCTCACATTGAAGCAAAAAATGTGTGTCAGGGTATTCTTTAGTGTGGTCTAGCAACAGGTTAGGGTCCCAGTCAAAGAGTGTAATATGTACTATCTCTAGACCACCTCGTAGAGAGGGTGGCAAGGGTGGAAGTGATACTAGTGGCACATGTCACTCATGATCATGCTTTTGGTATATTGTATTATTTTTTTTTGAGTGTAAGCTCAAATGACTTACACAGTGTAGCCTACGGGTATTTTTGTACCTCTATGTACACTTTGACAGACACATATAGACACACACACACACACATATATATATATATATATGATATTATTGTTTGAGGCTCATTATGTGTTTCATGTGTTTGGTTTTATTGTTATGTGATGCAAAATGGATGCAATGCTTATGCTATTATGCTTAGATGTTGTGATGTGGATGTGTAGATAGTGTAGCACCTTAAATTTGATGCACTTAAATTGATTAACTCAGTAAAAACATTAAAATTGATAAAAACATCAAATTTACCTAAGTCTACCCAAAAATCATTCAAAATTAGCAAAAATCCATTTGCCTCGATTTTTGTGCCCTCAAACCAATGTTGTTTTGACCGTTGGGCAAAATCGCCTGACTTTCAGCAAAATCGCTTGAGCGGCTAGCAAAATCATCAAGCGATTTTGCTCAAAAATAGAATTTTCCCAAGTTTACAAAATGCCAAAAATCTATTTCAAACCGCGTTTCTGAGTTTGGAAAGAGGTTGTAACGATGGATTCTGGTGAGATTAGGTAGGGGGAAAACATAGGAGGGATCCCAAATCCCTCCCTATTTTGGCCTAACCTCCTGATTTCCCAGATTTACCCCTAATCCTATTTAATCCCCCCTCTAATTCATTTTTTAGGGCTGACTCCCTGATTGCAAAGCATGCTAAGTGATCCCCTGAGCAGATAGCAAAATTGAGAAGCCATTAGTATAATCTTCCCATCTTCAATTTACCCGTATTTGCCTAAAATCCATCATTGTCCCATTACCCTCTTTAGCAAATTTTCACTTGCAGGTTGCAGTCAAAATCGCACAATGAACGGAAAAATCGTAGAACAATCGATAGAATCATGCTGCGAGCAGGCGGAGTAGGTGTGCGATTTCACAAAAAATAGCAGCGATCCTGCTGACTTGGCAATGATCCTGCTGACTTGGCAACGATTTTGCTCACAGATCATCTGGGGGAAAAAACCTTTATTCTGTTTGTTCTTCTTCCTTCTCTTCCATTTTATTTAGTTATTTAATTATATTTTCATTAATTCAGCAATGCATCTCGGGTATTCACCATCATGTTAATCAATTTTTAATTTAAATCTGCATTTTTCTTACATAAAATTCATGAACATTTAGACTCTTGTACTTACATCTATTACAAACCTTTTCTATCTTTCATTTAGTTGAAAAGGAATGCTTAAATAGGAAACATATCAAAGTTTGAATCATATTT
Organism: Wollemia nobilis; assembly: GCA_028583015.1. Taxonomy (NCBI): domain Eukaryota; kingdom Viridiplantae; phylum Streptophyta; class Pinopsida; order Araucariales; family Araucariaceae; genus Wollemia; species Wollemia nobilis. The sequence goes on along the minus strand of JAQPPZ010003192.1, from coordinate 3,077,011 downwards.
GTGCCAAAAAACCATTTTGTGTCTTGTGTTTTGTTGCTACAAAATTGTAGTGAAATCGCTTGCGATTTTAGTAAATTGTTGAGCGATTTTGCCCGGAACAACAACGATTCTCGCCAAAATAGCAGATGATCCTACTCTGCATCAAAAAATTAGAATCTTCATCGGACATCTCGATTCTGGTATGTTTTGAATTTCTTTTAAGCATAGAATTAGCATCTGCATTTGTCATTTCTATTCCTGTCTGTTGTTTTCATCAAAAAAGTAAAAAAAAATTGCATCATAGATAGGTTAGTTGCATTTCAAAGGCCAACCTTAGGTGTTTGTATGAGTGATCCAAAAACAAACATATTAAACCTCATTCTCAACCTAGGTGCAGAAATTGCCATCAAAATTTTCCTGGTGAACCCACAATTCATCAAAAAATCACCACAAGAAGGCACGATCAAGTGCCTCTCTTTCGAGGTGTAGCTCTATCATTTTCCATTCCCCTCGAGGCATGGATCCATCAGCCTAGAGGAAAGGAGTGCAAAAATTTTAGGCCTACATTCTTTGGTGAACCCGACGTGAAACATTAGATTATCTTTTGATTCTTAAATTAAATATTAAAATCAAAATCAAAACAAAAACCAAAATCAAAACAAAAAATTAAAGTTAAATTGCATTTGCATTTTAGATGGTAGATTATAATTATAGGAGAGCTATTCGTCTTAATGTTACTACAATATTAGCAATTCAAGAAGTCTCATACTTTAATGAAAGTGAAAATATAACATCTGGAGAGTCCTGGATTGAATTAGATAGAAGACTAGACGTTATTGAAAGTAGACAAGAAGAACTTAAACAAATCCATAGGATAGACTTGGCTAGAATCCTGGATCCTTATAGAGAACCTGCCTATTTTGACCTTCAAAGATCTTGTGAAAGGTGGTTGACTAATAAGAGAGCCTTGATTTCACCTAATTTCTACTCCTTTGAAACCTACCTAGACGACGTCGTAGCGACACATAAGTTTTTAGCTCACGTAGAAAGTCAAGAAATAATCCTAGACGATAAGAGAAGGCTTAATACCATCCCTAGAGCTGTATTCTATAGAGAGTATTGTCACGAGCTATATTTTTATAGGTCTAACCTAGAAGTAGATTGCATTACCTTAGCACAATTCATAAGGTTCCTACAAGACAACTTCACATTTGAAGAAGAGCATTACATGACACCTGATCAATTGGAGCCCATTAATGATATACATAAATTATTTCAAGAAGATTAAAATCTACTATTACCTAGCATGTGATTATTTGTGTGTTTAATTGCTTGCTCTACGTGTCCTAGATAAACAAAAAAAAAAATCAATCTAAAAATAGTAATTTAATTTAATTAGTTAGGTATATATAAATAATATATATATACCCCAAAACCTAGCATTTTTTTTTTTTATATATATATATATATATATATATATATATATATATATATATATATATATATATATGCAAAATCAACTTAATTCAAAATGCCTAAATTAAGGAATGGTAAAGAAACTGAGAATGAAATAGAAGATCAAAAACTAGAGCAAGAACGAGAACCATATCGAGAACAAAATAATAATGAAGAAACTCGGTCTAAAGAAGAATATGTTTCTTCAGATCATGACAATGACAGTGAGGATGTAGAACTTAATCAACCTAAATTAAATTCTAAAGGTAATCTTAAGTTTGAATCCATTGAAAATTTTATATCTTTTATGAGAGATAATATGGATGATCTTAATCAAGCAATAGAAGTAGAGAAGCAAGGAAAAGGAAACCTAGCAGATGCTTTTACAGCCACACTTAAAGTGCATACCAACCCCTTACATTACATAGAATCTAGTGAGGATCAAGATGAAACACCAAGACAAAATATGATACATATAAATTAGAGGCCTCGAAAACAAACAACTCAAGCCTCTAAGATTCCTCTTAATAATGTTAGAACAAATGCTAAGCAACAGACCTTTGCTTCTATACTTTCCCAAGCCCTTAATCAACAATGGAAGGGCAAACAAGTGCAAAAGAATAATTATCAAAAGATAGTTCCACCAAGAAATACTTTGCATAACACTGTCTCAATGGGAAATCCTAATACAGTTGCACCTAATTATTATCAAGGATATAATGATACGATGCAACCAAACCAGTTTGGTGGACATCAAGGGTTGGAAGCAATGGTAAAGCAATTGGCTTCCCACTTAGACCAAATAGATCCTTACCGTCCCTCATACAACTATCAAGAGATGTGTAGTCAACCCTTGGATCCCATCGTAATAGCTCAACCTTACCCTAAGCATTTCCCTATGCCAGTGTTCACTATATATAAGGGAACTGAAGATCCCATCGAGCATTTACGCATGTTTAGAATAGCATGTCATGATGTCTCGCATGATGATTTACTGATGCTTAAGATGTTTCCTAAAATTTTAGGAGGCATAGCCTTGGAATGGTACTATCAAATTCCTAACAACTCCTTAAGGAATTTTGAAGAAACAACTGAGATGTTTGTACATCAATTTAGTGCCTACATAGAGAGGCATGTGACTATTAAATATTTGTACAATCTTAAGCAAGGTAAAGATGAAAGTTTTGCAGAATTCCTAACTAAGTGGAGACAACTTTTAAGCAAGTTGCATTTTGCATTACCACAAAGAGAAATGCTAGACATATTCATAAATAATTTGCAAGAACAATTGTCCTATGAACTTTCCATGGCTACTATAACATATTTTGACCAAGCTATTGACCTAGGGAGAAGGGTAGAGAGCGCCCTTATTAGAAGAGGTCAATATAAAAAGAAATATGAAGATAAGAATTCTAAAAATCAGTATAAGAACAAGCAAGTAGTCGATGACGGAGTTACCGATAGTAGGAATAATCAAAATATCAACCTTACTAAAGTTGTGAAGAAGTTCATACTAAAAGCTCCTGATAAACCTCCAAGAGAGTTTACCAGATTAAATCAACCATTACATATGATTTTACCTCAGTTATTAGAACAAGGCTTAATTCGGTTTCCTGAAATAAGACAACCCGATACAACTGTAGCGGGGTTTAGAGCTGATTTGCACTGTAATTTTCATAGAGTTGATGGACATTCAACAAATTCATGTAAAAGGTTAAAGCATATGATTCAAGATTTAATTGATAAAGGAGATATGGAGGTAGAGAAATTTCCTCCTAGAAATGTCCAAAATGATGCTAAAAAACAACCCCAAAAACAGAATGCAAATCAAAATCTGGATATTTTTCAACATCCTTTACCAAAACACGGTAAAGAAGCTATAAATCAAGTAGAACAACATAATGTTCCCCATCCAACTAGATATGTGGGAACTATTAGTGGTTTTATGCCTCATCAAAATTTACAAAAGCCATATGCTACTACGACATCTCAGATGACTGTCAGACCCTTAAGAGATTGTCAAATAACAACTGTAGAGAGTAATGAAGGGAATAGTGAAGGAAGTGATGATGAAAGTGAAATGGATATCACTTCAAATAATTCAAATAGTTCAGAAGATGAATCTGAAGCAATCACTCCTATTACAGATCAGATGGTTCCGGAAGAACCATTTCCAAGAAGAGTGACCACTAGACCATCGTCACAACAAGTGGCTCTCAAATGAACAAGCGCAAAATGCAAGACCTCGTAGAAATTTTGTGGGGACTATAGGAGTGGTTACAAGGCAACAAGCCCAAAACCAGAATTCACAAGACCAAAGTGATAAAGCAAACCCATTTATTCTAAAAACTCCTAACAAAGGAAATAATGTGTTTGGTTCGCAACAGAGAACACCCTATGATATTAATGAACAATTATCTACCATTACAATGAGAATTTCTCTTCTAGACCTTTTGAGAACTTCTCCCACTCATAGAGATGAATTAATGAAAACTCTAAACAAAATGATGGTTCCAGAAGATATTGAACCAAACGCTATAGTAAATGTTGTAACTTTAAATGAAGTAAACTTCATAGATTTCAAAGATAAGGAAATACCTCCTCAAAGTATGTTTGGAGATAATCCTTTATATATTACAACAATGATTGGAGATGTAGGAGTTAAAAGAGTTCTAATAGACAATGGATCTTCACTGAATATATGCACTTATGATTTTTTTCAAATATTTGGGTTTAAGAAAGAAGACATGCAAAAAATTGAGATGCTTATTAAGGCATTTAATGATGAGACTCAAGAAACGTGTGGAGTAATGAAAATCCCATTGCAAGTTGGTCCACGGATTTTGGATACGACTGTGTTTGTTGTACCCTACTTTGCATCATACAACATTCTTTTGGGTCGACCTTGGATCAATGCAATGAGAGCAGTTCCTTCCACATTACATCAATGTGTAAAATTTGAATTTAAAAATCAATTGGTTATCATCCATGGAGACCCTAGACCTTTTGACATGTGTGCTCTGGCAGAACCCATAGGAGTTCCATTTTGTCCAGCCATGACTTCTATCCCTCGAAATCCAAATACACCCATAAAGCACTATAAGCCTAAATCACATTCTAAATCACCATCACCTAAAGCATGTGATAAAGTATCAATAAAAATAAAAGAACCATCCCCTTCTAAAGGAATATCTAATACTTTTCCTAAACCCGTAGTGACTGAATTACCTATAGACCCTACAGAGTTTAAATTTTCAACATCTAAGGAAAATGATAAAGAACATAAGCCATCTACCTCATATGCAGTTTCAGATGAAGGATTAGCGGATTTATCCTCAATTTTGGCACCAATTGAAGAAGTTAATCTAGCTACGCAAGATTCTAAGATATTATCTGAGTCTTCCTCATCTCCCCACACTTTTGGAGTACCTAAGAAAGGGAGCATTTGTCATATTGGGAGCTCTATATTTATATCTGTAGGATATGATTTTGGAAAGTATTCAATATTACAAATTTCAATTGATCAAAATGAATTTGCCAAATGCTATTTTTCTGATAAATATGTAATACCAAAAGAAATAATGTGCAATTTGGGATATAGAGGTAAAGGCTTAGGACCTTATCAAAAGGGTATAAGAGAACCTTTAGAAGTTATTGAATGGCCAGCCCGATGTGGTCTTGGACTCATCCCCACAAAAACTGAGCCATTTCCATACAAGGATGATGACAATCTCATGACATATCAAGAATACATAGAATTAAAAGCAATGTCTAGAAAAGTGCATACATGTAACATGTTAACATTAGTATATCCAGACATGATTGCTTCTATGGATGAATGTTTAGAAGGGGACATATATCATGATGTGTCTTTAGAAGAAATTTTTCAAAACCAGTATTTCTTTGATGGATCCATGCCATGCATAGCCCATATAGAAGAATGTAATCCTCAAGAGGAATTAGCTAAATGCACTTTGGAAGAATTACAAGAAATGGGTGTATCTCCTGCACCACCAAATTTTGAAAGAGACTTGAACATTGTTGTAGACAATTTTCTAAAAGTTAACATTGGTACAGAAGAAAATCCTCATATGGTCAAAACTAGATCCGAATTGAGTGAAGAAAAACAAAGATTATACATAGAATTTCTCATAGAATATTCAGATGTCTTTGCATGGACATATGCAGATATGCCTGGCTTAGATCCTTCTATAGTCATGCATCATCTAGTAGTGCACCCTGATGCTAAACCAATAAAGCAAAAATTAAGAAAGATGCATCCTAAAGTCACACTATTAGTCAAAGGTGAATTAGAAAAGCTCTTAAACATCGTTTTCATACAAGCAATTGATTATGCAGAATGGATTTCTAATGTTGTTCCAGTCACTAAGAAAGAAGCCACAAAAATTAGGGTTTGCATAGACTTTAGAGATATTAATGCGGCATGCCCTAAAGATGATTTTCCTCTCCCTAATATGGATCAAATCATAGACTTTACAGCTGGGAGTGGAATGTTATCTCTTATGGATGGTTTTTCAGGATACAACCAAATCAGAATTGCTCCTGAAGACCAAGCAAAAATGGCTTTCATCACACCTTGGGGAACTTTCTATTGGAAAGTTATACCTTTTGGTTTAAAGAATGCTGGAGCAACATATCAAAGAGCCATGATGTATATCTTTCATGATATGATGTATGATATTCTACATGATTATGTTGATGACATCATAGCTAGATCCAATGAAGAAGATGATCACATTAGAGATTTAAGGAAAGTATTTGATAGACTAAGAAAGTATCTAATACGCTTAAATCCAGATAAATGTGTATTTGGGGTGAAATATGGCAAGTTATTAGGAGTTATCATTTCTATAAGAGGTATATAAATAGACCCTCTAAAAATTAAAGCTATTCATGATATGCCATCTCCTAAGAATATATCAGAATTAAGAAGTTTGCAAGGAAAATTACAAGCTATTCGCCGCTTCATAGATAAGTTGGCGGATAGGACAAAACCTTTCCTTAAATTGCTTAAGAAGAATGTATCCTTTCAGTGGGATAAAGAGTGTCAAGAAGCTTTTGACAACATTAAGCAATACCTTCTTAATCCTCCAGTGCTTGTTCCGCCTAAACCAGACCAACCTTTTATTTTGTATATTTTGGCTTCAGAACTTGCACTTGGAGCTATGTTAGCTCAAATTGATAAAGAAAAGAAAGAACGAGCAACATATTATATAAGTAGGACTTTAATAAATTATGAGACAAGGTATACTCCATTGGAAAAATTATGTTTAGCAGTAGTATTTTCAATGCAAAAATTGTGCCATTATATGTTAAGTCAAACGACATATGTCATTGCTAAATCTGATCCATTAAGATATTTAATGAGTAGACCATATCTATCAGGATGCACAACTAAATGGGTTCTTGCTCTTAGTGAGTTTGAACTCATATTTATCGACCAAAAATCTATAAAAGGCCAAGTTATAGCAGATCAATTAGTTGCTGCTCCTGTGGAATCTACTCAACCTATGAGCATCGAATTTCTTGATGAATGCCTCAACTTGGAAGAGGATCACTCGAAAACTTGGACATTATTTTTTGATGGAGCTAGATGTATGAGTGGAGTAGGTGTAGGTATTATATTAAAATATCCTCAAAAGCACCTAATCCCTTTATCCTTTAAATTACAATTTGCTTGTACTAATAACACTACAGAATATGAAGCTCTAATCCTTGGATTACGAGTCGCTTTAGCACTAAAGGTAAAAACATTATTAGTTTTTGGAGATTCTCAGCTCATCATAAATCAAATTAATGAAGTTTATCAAACACGAGATGAGAAACTTTGTCCTTATAAGGAATATGTGTTAAAACTTATATCATTGTTTAATAAAGTAACTTTAGAAGTTGTTCCTAGAACTAGTAACCACGTTGTCGATGCTATGGCTGTGATGGCTTCTTTGTTGCCTTTGGAGTTGGACGATGAATATGCTACTATTATCATCAAAAAACTCCAAGAACCTGCTTCTACTAAGTCATGTATGGAACCATTAGATGTTTTTATAATTAATGAAGTTACCCTAGAACCGTGGTACATAGACATTTTTAATTTCTTACAAAATGGAACCTTCCCTTAAGGATTTGATAGAAACCAACGTAGATTGTTATGCAAGAAAGTTGTTTGCTTCATAATAATTGGTAATACCATTTATAGGAGATCCTTCGAAGGTATCTTATTAAGGTGTCTAAATTCTGAAGAGTCTAAGAAAGCCCTAAGTGAAGCTCATGATGGGTCTTGTGGAGGACATTTTAGTGGAAGTGCTATTTCTAGAAAACTTCTTAGAATAGGTTATTTCTGGCCTTCAATGGAGAAATATGCAAATGATTATGTGTGTCAATGTGAAAAATTCCAAAGGCATTCTGACCTTGTCCATGCTCCTACCCAAGAACTCCAAACCATAGCATCCCCTTGGCCTTTCTCTAAATGGGGTTTAGACATTATTGGTAAAATCAACCCTGTTTCATCTGATGGTCACAAGTTCATCATAACTGCAATTGAATATTTTACAAAGTGGGTCAAAGCTATGCCTTTAGATTCTTTCATAGGAATCCAAGTCTCAAAATTCATATTTAATCAAATCATCTGTAGATTTGGAATTCCATCTAATCTTATTTCTGATAATGGAACATGTTTTAAAAATAAAGATATTAAGAAATTGTGTCAAAAGTATAAAATCCAACATAGATGGTCCACTCCTTACTATCCACAAGGAAATGGCCAAGCCGAAGCATCTAACAAAACCTTAATCAAAATATTAAAAATAATGGTTAATAAAATAGGTCATGACTGGCACATCCAATTATATCTTGCTTTGTGGGCTTATCAAACTAGCGTTCGTCCTCCCACTGGTGCTACACATTTTGTGGTGTTGAAGCAGTTTTTCCCTTTCAATTAGAAGTTCCATCCCTATCAATTTTACTTCAATATGCTGAACTAGGAGATGAATATCGTGCTAGCAGACTCAGTCAGCTAGAACTTCTGGATGAAAAATGCATTCATGCTTTAGAGCACCTTTGTGCTTACCAAGACAAATTTAAAATATCGTATGCTAAAAAAAGTTCATAACAGATCATTTGAAATTGGAGATTTAGTTTTAAAAGAAAATCAGGGGAATACTAATGCAATAAAAGACCTTAAAGGAAAATTTTAGCCCAACTGGTTGGGACCATTTATCATCACTGCTAAATTTGGATCAGGTGCATATAGATTGGCTACCTTGGAAGGAAAAGATCTCAAGGAACCCATGAATATTATGCACCTCAAACGATATTATGCATAGATCCAAATCTTCATCTTTGTACATATTTGTAAATAGGTTTATCATGCACTTTCAAAAATGTTCCTCAAAATAGCCAAACAAATTACAAAATAAGAAAAATACAAAAATATTCCCAAAATATTTAATCAAATTTTGCTAAAATAGCAAGTAATATTTTCCTTTATCTAGGATTAAATTCAGAAGTTATCTTGAACCACACACTTAGAAATTTGTAAAATTAAATAATTTTTGATATCTGTTATTTTGATTATAAATCTCTCTTATATCAAAGAACACTATTAACACTAAATAAATTTTCTACTTATGAATTATGTTGCTACTTTTTGGAACCAAGACCCACACGTTACACATTAAAGATGATTTATTGCAATCTTTGAATAATGGTACTGCATAGTGAGTTTTAATGCTTTAAGCAAAAAATTTCCCTGCTATCCTCTCATGTGCATGATCTAGAATGAATGATAGATTTGCAAAATGACACGATTCCATCCTACCCAAATAAAAATCCCTTGCTCCACATCTAAGCTGAGAAAGTATCCCAAAAGAAAAAAAATGAAAAGATAAAAAGAAAAGCAATAAAATCCCCTTGTTCAAAACAAAATGAACAAAATCCCTACCCCCTGAAAGTGAAGAAAAGAAGGAATACGAAACTTGAATCCCTGGAATTTCTCATTTAGTCGAAAATCATGAAGGTAAGCCCCATAATAGGTGATTTATGCCCAACTTGCTTGACATTGGGTAATTCCTTTTCGCGTGGCGACATGTTTGTCACATTAGCGACCTTATTTTGTACAGACCAATGTCCACTTGTGGATTAGCTAGATTTATGGTAATTTGACTCACATAGCAGTTCATTCCTAATGCATGCACAAAATCATGGTTAAAGAACATTTCACTTGCACACACATTGGTTTCATTAAGTTTGCTCCATTATTTATCTACTTAAAATCAGTAAATAAACTTTACAAAAGCCACACACATTTGCTATTTGAGAAAATTTGTATCATTATGATAGCATCAAAATGAAAATAAATGCACTTCACACACAAGGGTTCCAGATAAATTTGAATTTATTTTTTTGAGATAAATTAAAATATTGCGTTGATATTTTATTAAATTTCTACATATCAAACTTAAAATTACAAAAATTCAAAAAAATATATATCTTTTTCACAATGATGGTATTATTCCTAAGCAATTAGGGATTCCTTGCCTAGCGAAAACCATCATAAATTTGTCATGTTAACAAAGTATTACAAATAACTCAAAAATTTTATATCTAAAGTTACATATTCATCCTGCATTGCATTTTGGTTTTACTGCGATGATGGTATTATTCCTAAGTGATTAGGAATTCCTTACCTAGTTAAAACCATCCTTATAATTTTTCATGCCCAAAAATTCATCGTAAGCATCTATAAAAACTTTTGCATATGTGATACAATGATTTACACAACATTAATTTTGCATTTTACAAAAATATTTTTTATCCTACATTTTCATGATGACTTTTTACGATGATAGTATTATTCCTAAGTAATTAGTGATTCCTTGCTTAGCAAAAGCCATTGTTCGATGTTTGTATGCCCAAAATTACATATTTTTGATCAACAATCAATACATCTCATCATATCAAAAAACATTAAGAATTTTATTAAGCACCCAACCATTTCATTTAGCAATATCAAAACACACCTCATAATAGGATCAACTTCATGACTTAACGATCTTAGATCTCCACAACAGTCACATAACAATGCCACATCCTTCAAGGTTTATTACTAAATTCACATTTCCTATTTTCAGAAACAACAAAACCATTTTACACATCTTAATGCAATTTTACATAAAATCATTTTTTCAAATTTAAAACACAACTCTTTAAAATCAAAATGCAAAATTAATCATCAAACACATTGACACATAAGGCAAAACATCAAAATCTATATATATCATCAAAAATTATATATATACAATAGTAGATTGATATACCATAATAGCCATCATCGGTATACTCAGTCATCAAAAAATACATCATCAATACATCATCAAAAGTCCAATCCTCATGACTATCCAACACCCATGGTGCTTTGTGCATCGTCACCTCCAGGAGGTGGAGGAGCCTAATCCGCAGTAGTCTCTTGAGTGGAAGACTGGGATCTCCAACTTTCTTGATTTAGCGGCTCGTACATCACTGGGAGAGGTACTATCTATCCCTCTAGGACAGTTGCAAAGTACATCACCTGGTAAAAATCAGCTCACCCAAAATACCTGGAGAGCATATCCACTATCCCTCCCACTCCTCTCTGTGCTTGCACCCTCGCCTGGGCTAACTCTACCTCTAGCATCTCAATGCATGTCCTCTGGGAGGTATTAGTCTCTTGTAGCATGGAATTATCCACTCGGAGAGCAGCCATCACACTACTCTCACCCTCATCCTCCATGGCTATCCCCTTCCTAGGGGAATCTAGTCTAGGCTCCTAAGGAGAGGATACCTCCATCTTATCTCTCTCCTGTCTGTGGGACCCTCAATGGTCTTATCAGAGGCCCACCATGGCCTTGTAGTCCTATAGTACGAGGATTTGGCATCCTCCATATGCCATGCAAGTGACTACCCCTGGTCCTTGCACCTATGCCTCAAGCTACGAACTCTGCACTAGCCTACTCACTAGCTGCTCTGTGATGTCATAGCACCCGCTCCACATCCCTATGCATTGGAATCCTCTGTGCTATTAGTATTTTAGGGTAGACTAAGGCATACCATGTCGTGTAGTCCATTGTAACCCCTACGTCATCTCTAATGGTTGTAACAACAAGGGCATCATTTGGATCTATATCTATGAAGCACCTCATGTCAGATGCATCGCTGATAGAGGTCAAATTCTTGGTGGTTCGAGTGTAGTAAAAATATCTAACAGTAGGGATCTCCTACTGTAAGCCAAACTATCAAAGCACCCAGTCTGCTCGATGGGTCTCCATATCCCCATCATGCATCTGCAACCAGATAGCTCATCTGACATGAGCTAGCTCTACCCTCTCCTTGTCCCATCCTGGGTGGCCCCTCCATGGTCTTCAGGTGATGGCATCCCCCATAAACTCATCAAAAAGCTTCCTGGCATCATCCAGGATAATCCTCTAAAATCTTCCTACCTAGACTACCCAACATTAAACTCAGAGCCTCCTTGCCTCTACTACTGCTACCAATATCCCCTCAGGCCTCCGTACTACGATGTGCTTCCAGCACTAGACCTGTAAAAAAGATGTAAGTACCAGAGCCACCCCCTCCCTGTAGACAATCATGTATAGTGTCCTATACAAATGACACAAGTAAAAAGTGCCCCATGAAAATAAAACCTTGTGGTCCCACATATCGGCCACTACCCCTACAAGCAGCCAAGGCAATCTGTAGCTAATCTGGTTGCACAATAGCAAGCCACCAACTAATATTGACAATACTGATGTCAAAGGAGAAATCTTGGTTATCTGTCTTAGAGTAGTAATAGAGACCCCATCTGACTCTAGCCTCATCTGAGGATCCCCAGATAATATCTAAAGTACTCGAGCCTGGTGATCTGACCCTGTAACCCACTGGCCCTAAATGGGGATCCGTAGATCCTCCAGATGTCCTCTAGGGTGGGAGCCATATCCCCAGTCGGTAGTCAAAATGTGGATGAACTAGGCTACCACATCTCTACCAAATTTTTAAGTAAATTGAGGTCGACAGGAATTTGTGGCATCTCAGCCACATGACGTAGTCCCATCGCATCCAAGGTTTTTCGATCACCATCAGACAGGTTTCTTAGGTCCACATGGAAACCATCATAACGCCACTCTCGGCTCTTCAAACTGGCCAACTGCACACACAAAAGTCAAAAATTTAAATTTAATTACCAAAATTACATTAAAACCCAAAATCGCATTCAAGTTGTCAAAATCATTTTGATTTTGATGAAATCGTTCCTGTTTCTGGTGAAATCACACTCGATTCATTAAAATCGCTTTGGAAGTCCTAAATTACTGTATTTTTCTATAGCAATTTTGCTAAAACCTATGTGATTTTGCGATCTCAAGGTGATTTCACTGAAACAGAGACGATTTTGCCTCACACCAAAAATTATGGCATACCCGAATTTAAAGTCCAAATTAAAATTAAAAGAAAATCATAAAAAGCATGAAAATTGCATTAAAAAGTTAAAAAAAAAAACTTAAATTAATGCTTACCCTCTCTCCTCTGTCACTAGATCCGCTCTATGTGTCAATCCTACCATTGTGCACTCAGAGCTCTTTTTCTCTCTAGAAAGTGAACAGTAAAAATGAAAATGAAATTTCTTATTCTGTTTCTCTATTTAAGTCAACCTAAAAATTTTCTTTTTTTCAAATTTTCATTAATTTATCGAATTAATGCAAAAATAGAAGGGGGTAGCATAAGACGTCAAAATAACAAAGTTAAAAAAATGAACTAAAAATGCATACAATTTTTTTTTCTACTACCTCAAAAAATGTGTCATTTCATCTTTAATAATTTTTTCAAAAAGTCGCTAAAGAGGAGGTAAAATGTAGCACCTTAAATTTGATGCACTTAAATTGATTAACTCAATAAAAACATTAAAATTGATAAAAACATCAAATTTACCTAAGTCTACCCGAAAATCATTCAAAATTAGCAAAAATCCATTTGCCTTGATTTTTGCACCCTCAAACCAATGTTGTTTTGACCGTTGGGAAAAATCATTTGACTTTCAGCAAAATTGCTTGAGAAGCTAGTTGACGATTTTTCTCAAAAACAAAATTTTCCCAAGTTTACAAAATGCCAAAAATCCATTTCAAATCACGTTTTTGAGTTTTGAAAGAGGTTGTAACGATGGATTCTGGCGAGATTAGGCAGGGGCCAAACATAGGAGGGATCCCAACTCCATCCCTGTTTTGGCCTAACCTCCTAATTTCCAAGATTTACCCCTAATCCTATTTAATCCCCCCTATAATTCATTTTTTTGGGCTGACTCCCTAATCGCAAAGCGTGCTAAGTGATCCCCTGAGCAAATAGCAGAATTGAGAAGCCATTAGTATAATCTTCTTGTCTTCAATTTGCTTGTATTTGCCTAAAATACATCATTGTCCCATTACCCTCTTTAGAAAATTTTCACTTGTAGGTTGCAGTCGAAATCACACAGTGAATGGCAAAATCATAGAACAATCGACAGAATCATGCTACGAGTAGGCGGAGTAGGTGTGTGATTTTACAAAAAATAGCAACGATCCTGCTGACTTGGCAGCGATCCTGCTGACTTGGTAGCGATTTTTCTCATAGATCATCTGGGGGAAAAAACCTTTATTATGTTTGTTCTTCTTCCTTCTCTTCCATTTTATTTAGTTATTTAATTATATTTTCATTAATTCAGCAATGCATCTCGGGTATTCACCATCATGTTAATCAATTTTTAATTTAAATCTGCATTTTTCTTACATAAAATTCATGAACATTTAGACTCTTGTACTTACATCTATTACAAACCATTTCTATCCTCCATTTAGTTGAAAAGGAATGCTTAAATAGGAAACATATCAAAGTTTGAATCATATTTGTGCCAGAAAACCATTTTGTGTCTTGTGTTTTGTTGCTACAAAATTATAGTGAAATCGCTTGTGATTTCAGCAAATTGTTGAGCGATTTTGCCTAGAACAACAGTGATTATGCCAAAATAGTAGTGATCTTGTTCTGCATCAAAAAATTAGAATCTTCATCAGACATCTTGATTCGGGTATGTTTTGAATTTATTTTAAGCATATAATTAGCAACTGCATTTGTCATTTCTATTCATGTCTATTGTTTTCATCAAAATAGTAAAAATAAATCGCATCATAGATAGGTTAGTTGCATTTCAAATGCCAACCTTAGGTGTTTGTTTGAGTGATAAAAAAATGAACATATTAAACCTCATTCTCAACCTAGGTACATAAACTACCATCAAAATTTTCTTGGTGAATCCATAATTCATCAAAAAATCACCACAAGAAGGAACGATCAAGTGCCTCTCTTTTGAGGTGTAGCTCTATCATTTTCCATTCCCCTCTAAGGCATGGATCCATCAGCCTAGAGGAAAGGAGTGCAAAAATTTTAGGCCTATAGATAGACTACTATGTATGCATATATGGATGTAATGGTGAATATTAAATGTATGTTTTAATTTGTTTTGATTGCTTATGCATTTATCTGATGTTGTTACAATATGGTGAATGCAATGTATGTAATGCATTATTTATATGATGATGATCTAATGTAAATGAACTTGTATGCTTTAATCACTTAAAACATAAGGAATGAATCTAATATGTGTTTAACAATATAATGGGTGACACCACATAATGTATGAACATCATGAATGAAAATGGTAACTCTTAGCATGAGAATTAATCATTGTAACATCCATATGTGAGATGAGATGATGTGATATGTATGTGCTTTCTTTATAAGCTTCTATAAATTAAAAGATATGTACCAAATAGTCAATGGTCGTCTAAATATCATTATTGATATTTATCCGGTATATTTTTTTAATGAACAAAACCTTATAAATAAAGTTTATATTTTGATTGATGCAATGATTTGTTGATATGAGGGTATTTTGAGGTTTTCCATGACATTCAAACACCCTAGTTGATTAATCAAAATTTGTATAGTGACCATACAAGACTTCTGAAAGATAAAAGTTTTTGTTGTGAAGACCAAGATATTCATTATCCCTATGTGTGCGAGTGAATATATTAGAGATACATAAGCCTACCCCAATTATAGACAATATTCATTCAACCCATTGTTGTATTGGGGATCACCAAATTTTCATCATGATCCTAAGTTGGAATCATTTGGATTAGACCATTAGGCGATACAAGACACCTAAAGCTAGCTCTTTTTGCAAATTTCTTAGAACTACCCCAATGCTAGGAAGGATTCGTTCATCCCATTTTTGTATTGGAGATCACTCTATAGTTTCAAGTAGTGACCATTATAGGGATTCAAACTCTTCACTCCTTCTTTTCTTTTGATTTATTTGGATACTTGCTCATGCTTAGTGATAAAAATCACTGTTTATTCTACTTTTTTTTTTTGAGCAAGGGATTTGTGTAGTGATGATAATAACTATTTATTTTACCTTTGATTTTGGGATTTTTCTCATTTTAATAAATAATGGCATTTCTTTGGGTAGGGAGAGCTTGTCCTTTTGTCAATGATCAATACTATAGACCATGCACATCACAAAATGAACAAGTTAAAACCTTTCGCTTAGGATGCCTAGTACCACTTTGTAGTGTTCATATTTCCCTTGTTCCAACTAGGATTTTAGTTTTTTGATTAGTGATGGGATTTTGATATATGCTAGGTGCTATAAAAACTACACCTCACCTACAAAAGCAAAGATATATTTCTAAAATAATTGATTAGATTACTAGGTTTGGCTAAATGACCAGAAAACCCTAGTATATTCTTATAGCAACAAAAGGGGGTGTGTTGAAATACACAGTTACTTGCATGGGTTATGGATGAATGAGGATGTAAATATGCATGATTGGCATAAAAATGTGGTGCTATTTGCAATATTGAGGATACAATCTATTCTAAAGTGAATTCAATGGATGCAACATGCCTAATGCAATGTAATTATATGAATGCAAATGCCAAATGTATGATTCAAATATTTTTGTGTTTTAATATTTTCAATTGTTTTTGTATTTTTGTGTTTTGCAATGTTTTTGAATTTTGTGTTTTGCTTTTAACAAAAGAGCTTAAATACCTTTGGAGCCTTGAGTTGACCAAAGTGGCTTATGATGTCTTTGGAGTCATTTGTGAGTTTGACCAAATGGCTTATGATACCTTTGGAGCCTTTTGTAAGTTGACCAAGGAGCTTATGATGATTTTGGAGCCTTTTTTGAGTTTGACAAAAGGGCTTATGATATCTTTGGAGCCTTTTGTGAGTTAACCAAAGAGCTTATGATGCCTTTGGAGCCTTTTATGAATTTGATTAAAGAGCTTATGATGCCTTTGGAGCCTTTTGTGAGTTGACCAAAGAGCTTATGCTACCTTTGGATCCTTTTTTGAGTTGACCAAAGGGCTTATGATGCCTTTGGAGCCTTTTGATTTTGATGTTTTATAATTTTCAAATGTATTTGAGATTTTGATTATTTTGAATGTTTTTTAATTTTTGTTTTATGTATTGCTTTTTATATTTTGTTGCTTTTATGTGTAAAATGTGTTTAGGTGAAGAATTTTGAGAGGCTCAAGCTCTTCAAAACCTTCTAACAATGTTAGGCAATATGTCCAAGGTCCAATATTTTTTGAGATGATATAAGGATCCATCTAGTTGGCTATAAATGTGTCTCGTATGTGCAGTGGTAGGTTTGAATTTTGTTGGTTCTCTTTGAGTATGAGATCCCCAAATGTAAAGTATATCAACTAGAATTTATTGTTATAAGCTTGTGTTATATGATCTTGGTAAACACAAATATGCTCAAGATCATTGATGTAACACTCATCAATCAGTATTAATTGATCAAGTCAAGCTTACCATGTAGTATTGTCATCGATAAATTCTTTCAATGTGATGCGCAATGTTGGAATTTCCCACTCCAAGGACATAATGGCTTTAGTGCCATATACAAGTGAAAATGGTTGCCCCAGTGGACATCCACACACTAGTTTTGTAAACCCATAATGCAAGAGGTAACTACAGATGCCAATACTTATGATTCTCTTTTATTATCTTCTTTAATATGGTTACAATTATTTTTGTTGAGTCTTATGCTTTCCCATTTTCTTGCGGATAATATGGTATCACAAAACTATGTTGAATGCTATATTTGGATGTTAAAGCTCACATATTTTTATTCTTAACTGAAAGATCATTAGACAAAATTATTTTAAATGGGATCCCAAAGTGATAGATGATATTGTAAAGTATGAACTCCACAATTCTTGGTCCTATTATTGATTTTAAGGGGACAATTTCCACCCATTTGGTGAAGTACTCAGTGGCCATTAAGATAAATGTGTGTTGGCCCGAATATGGGGGAGAGATATTTCCAATTAAATCAAAACCCCACTGAGAAAATGGCCAAGCCATCTAAATGGGTTGTAAGGCCTATGATGGCAAGTGTGTCATATTTGCATAATGTTAACACTTAACACACTTCTTGACATACTCATAGTAATCCTTTTCCATGGTGGGCCAATAATAACCCATTCAAAGGATACACTTTATGAAGGCCATGCCACTGAAATGGCCATCGCATGTACCATAATGAGCTTGTGAAATTTCCCAAGATGATTCTTGGGGCTCAAGATAGTGGAGTAGGACTCCATCATAGTTTCACCAATACAATATATCTCCTAGTAGGACATATCTTGTCATTTTTTTCTTGAATAATTGTTTTACAGCATGCAACAATCCTTACAAGATGATTCCAAGCTTAAGGAAATTTTGTAATTGGCTTAGCTAATCCTGATAAGCTACAGTCTCAATAGACAATATGACTTGTTCTCTCTACGATTTGATATACACAAATGTATATTGAGAGACAATCTTGAGGTGAATGGTGGTACCATTCCTCATAGGACCCTATGAGATCAAATATCCCCAAGGTGCCTTATTTATAAAGTCTTTAGATTTATAGAACCACTCATGGTTTGGTTATATATGAAATATGTTGATTGATTCTTTGTTGTCAAAAGCCTCATGTTGGATCAATGATTGCGAGTGTGTCTTCACATGAATGGTAGTAAAATCAGCAAATATATTCTGAGGGATCAAGAATCCCAAAGATGCCATAGTATCTATAAATCTATTGGATGTGCAAGGGATTACCTCAATTTCGTACCATTCTAGTTGGGCTAGATAAGTGTCAACAAGCTCTTTGTAAGCTTTTAGGATTGGACACCTACATTGAATTAATCCCTTAACTTGATTAAAAATAATAAGGGAGTCACCAAAGATATTCAGCCTTTTAATATTCATGTTTATTGTTTGGAGATCCAAGATTAGGGCTTCGTATTCAGTGTTATTATTTATGCAAGGGAAACCTAGATTAAATGACAAGGGAATTGGAGCAACTTGTGGCATGAAAAAACACAATCCTTCAACCACCCCCTTTCTTACACTTTGAACCATCAAAGAACAAAGATATGTCAGCTTTATTATCAGGTTCTTTAGGTTTAGGTGCTTCTGATAGTGAAAATACTACCTAATCGAGAAGCTCTATGAAAAGAGGTCTATTATCCTGAAGAGGCATCTCTACTAATTGATCAGCTATGACTTGTCCCTTGATGGATTTTTGGCTTATGAATTCCAAATCAAATTCTATTATTAGCATGATTCACTTTGCAGTACGTGTATTATGATATGTCTTGGTCATAATATACTGCAAAGGATTTTGTTTTGATATCATAAACATTGTATTTCTCAGCATGTAGTGGTGCAACTTCTTATTCATGAAGACCATAGCTAAGCACAACTTCTTTATGTATGCATATCCTAGCTTGTAACTCACCAATGTATGACTGATATAGTATATCACTTGTTCTTTGTCTTGCACATTCTTTTGATCCAACATGGTGCCCAAAGTAAAATTGGTAGTAGATATATAAAGCAAAAATGGTACGACTAGCCTTGGTGGAGCTAACACTAGTGGTGTCACTAGGTACTTCTTGATCTTATAAAAGGCTTGTTGAAATTATTCATCCCAGTGGAATGGGACCCCCTTGTGTAGAAATCGATTCAAGGGTCAATATTTATCTAATAGTTGTGCGATGAAACACTTTATGGATGCTACTTTACCTTGTAGGCTTCTTATATCTTTGATGTTAGTGGGTGGGTCCATTTATAGGATAGCCTTTACCTTTGTTGGGTCAAATTCGATCCCTCGTTTAGAAATGATGAACCCCAAGAGTTTTCTTGAATTTATGCCAAAGATGCATTTCTTGGGATTCAACCTAACATTGTGCTCTATCAAGAGATTTAAGACCTTTCTTAGAACCTCGATATGCTCTTCATGCAACAATGACTTGGCCAATAAGTCATTGATATAATATTCTAGGATCTTATGCATGTATTCATGGAAAATATATGTCATGGCCCACTAATATGTGGCACAAAAATTTTTAAGACCAAATGGCATTACTTTGTAATAAAATATCCCCCATGGAGTGGTGAACATAGTTTTGTGCTGGTCTTCAGGTTTAATCTAAATCTAATTGTAACCAAAAAACCATCCATGAGGGAGATCATATCATGACCTACAATTGCATCTACAAGAGCATCTATGTTGGGCAATGGGAATGAATCCTTCGATGTTGCCTTATTGAGATCTCTAAAATCCGTGCAAATACGGATCCTTCCATCAGGTTTTCCTATAGGCACCATGTTTGATACCCATTTTGGATAGTCAATGGGGGTAATAAATACTACATCCAATAGCTTCTACACCTCATTATTTACCATAAAGGTGACAGTTGGATGCATCTTCCTGAGCTTATGCTTGATCAATTTCTTTGCATGATCTAGCAAAATGTTATGGACAACCAATTTCAGATCTAAACCTAGCATATCCTTATAGGTCCAAGAAAAGAGATTAGGTATCTATTTCAATAGAGGTATGATGGTGGCCTATTCTTCTGGAGATAAGATTTCTCCAAACTTAACTTTCTTTGGATCAGAAGGATCATCACTGATATCCACTTCAAAATTTTCCTCTATTGACATGTGTGACCCCTCCTCGAGTTGGTGAGGAGTGGGGATTAAGTGGATGTCATCTAGGTTTAAAGGTTCCACTAAATCAAGGTTAAATATAGTGTGATAAACATCATGTGTATCCTAGTACAAAATGAAATGGTTGTAGCATTTCTTTGTTGGGAAAGAAATCTTCAGGCTCTAAGGGTGAATTAGCATGATACCAATCGATAGCATCTAAGTTAAGACACAATGGTTTAGAAGGATAATATGGGTTTTATAGTGGAGTGGTCAAATAAATGGAGATCATATTGATGGATGGAATGGAATATCTAGGACCATGTGGGTGAAACTCTGCATTGTTGATTTACCTTCCATACCCAATATGTGGCTCTAGGGGTATGGGGATCTAAGGATCCAATCTATGGATAGATGGGTAGATGGGACATTTTTTTGAAGCAACTCTCTAAATATAGGAGGATAAGGAAATACTATACAATGGATTACATCTTAATTGGCTGGTCTTCCCCTGAAGTGAGGGCTAGGATATATTATATGATACATATCATCTAAGTCAAATGGTTTATTATGATGATGAAAGTAGTGAGGTTTGAGGTAGACCCTATCCGTTTCATATTTGTAATCACTTTAATCTATGAAGAATCCATCATTCATACCCACTAGCATTGTGAGGTGATGTGAATTTCAAGGCCCTAGATAGGCCAATCTAGTCTCATCCTCATTACCACTATTATCTATGAAGAATCTATTATCCATTTCCACTAGACCTATGATGCGACGTGAATGTCTAGGCCCAAGGTAGGCCATATCTATTGAATATTATAACTCATATTGACCTAGAAAAGTGACATAAATACTAAGGCCCATGATAGGCCAATTTGACTTCATCCTCGAATTCACTTGTGACAAACTCATTCTCTTCTCACTCGTAACCATAGCTTGGTTTCTCCTCCCATAGGATGATTCCTAATGGACTTACTTCGAGAGAGAAATATGGATGATACTCAATGGGTGGTTCTATATTAACCATAGCCACCCACCTGTCACTCAAGTAGATTATGTTCGATTGATAAGGATTCCATTCAATGTCCTCCCCAAACCCTGAGCTTAGCTAATCTATAGAAGCTACTAGTGAATCATCATAGCTTCAAATATGATATCCTAGGCTAGACCTATTAGTAGGTAATTTATATCATGGTTCAATTGGGCTTCGTCACCCTTGCTCATACATACCAAAACCATAGCCATGCAAATGGTTGCATTCAAAGTATCTTAGAGCAAACTCAGGATTGGACAAGTAATGAACATTCATGGTGAATGACTCATCCTCATCCTCTTCAATGTTTGAAGCATTATGGGCACAATACAACCCAACATAAATGAAATTGGTCTAGTTAGGGGGATCCCCAATGGTACCACTATCCCTATGGGTAAGTTTGGGACTCTTGGTCATCCCATGTCCTATGCAGACTTGATAATTGGAGTGAAGGTAACATTCTGCACAAGATATTCACCTAGTCCTGTATTAGCTAGATGAACTATCATCTACAATGTAGATAATGCTGATGATAATGCATGTAAGGTAGGTTGAGGAACCTCCTCGACTATGTCTTGGGAATATTCCTCCTCCATGGGATTTAGAATTTCTATTGTTGCTATGGTTGGAACTTCCTTAGGTCTTTCCTCCACCAAAGGTGCTTTTAGTTTCTAAGAGTATTTTGCCTTAGATATTGTCGGTTTCTCAAAAGTGCCAATGGCTTTAGGGGCTAGAGGTGGTGCTGATGTGGATGGGTCACCTCGCACTAATTTGGATTTGTTATTTGGTTGTGTGGTAGGGGATGATGACCTAATGTACAGGTGCATGGATGGAAGGAAAAAATCCCCCATCAAGTCAACCTGATGAACATATTTGAATGGCTCTTCATCCAATGGCACCACATGTACTTGTCCCTCATGCACATATTTAATGCATTGGTGCAAGATCGAGGGAACACATTGCATGTCCCTTATCCAGGGATGCCCTAGGAGGATATTATACTACATGGCCCCCTACAATACATGAAAAATCATAGGGATGTTCTTATTCCCCACCTAAATAGGTAGAAATTATTGTACCCAATGTGGAGCATAGTGCATCATTGAAGGCTCTCAATGTGTAGGAGGTAGGTATGATGTTTGACCTAGGAATCTTCAAGTGCCCCATAGCCTTGGTTTTTATTATGTTAATAAATGAGCCTGTGTCAATTAAAACCCACTTGAAAGGTATGTCATTGATACACATAATGATGTACAGAGGTGGGTCTGATATGGGAGTAGGGACTACCTTTATTTTGTGATCATAGAAATGAATCATAGCCTCTTAACACAGTTGTCCTCACCTCACAAAGTTTATAAATGCATTAGGGTTCTGGGGTTGTATCTCAATTGATCTCAATATTTCTATTAGGGTCTTCTTGTGTCTAGGAGACTATAGAATAGGGTCATATATTGATAGCTTTATTGATATCATTTGGAGATTCTACACAATTTTTTTCTAGATAGTTATCACAGGTCTCATTGGTGGACTTGGAGGATTATTGTGCACTAGCATCTATTTTAGTGCATTCAGGATACAAATAGGAGCCACTAGAGGTTATTATGGGTTGTATCACTAGTCTCTTGTTGCCATGTTGACTATTTTGACCATTCCAATAAATCCCTAGGTGGGAGGTTCAACTTGGATTTGATTTACTTGGGCACCCTAATTTCTAGGGGCTTCATGGTTTGGCAACGGGTTTTTGAATATGCCCATATCTTTGTTATTAGGCACCAGTGGATTATCAACTTGTAGCTCACCCTTCTCGATCATATTTTGGACATGTTTGAAACTAATGCATGCATCAATATCATGCCCATGGTGTCTATGGTAAGGGAAATAATGGTCATCCCTATATTCCTTGGGCTTGGGATGATTA
The DNA here is from genome assembly GCA_028583015.1 of Wollemia nobilis. NCBI lineage: Eukaryota > Viridiplantae > Streptophyta > Pinopsida > Araucariales > Araucariaceae > Wollemia > Wollemia nobilis. Next base: position 3,053,542 of record JAQPPZ010003192.1, on the reverse strand, counting down.
GGGTCAAGAATTTGTGCCTCAATAAATTTGATTTTCTATGCCTTGCTCAGTTGATTGAATATCGATTGCATAAATTCTAACAAAGGTGTGAAATAGCGAGGTGGTTGACATTCCCTATTTCAGCCTTGGTTATTCTTTTAGTTGTAATTTTCCAGGGGGGTTGAGCCTGGTAATTCTATTGTTGCTGGCTATTTCCTTCCTTTGGCACATTAAGTACAACCTTATTAACTAGGGTAGGCTTGGCCTTCTTTTGTTGATTTTTTTTGCAGTTGTTTTTATTCCAATGCTTTTTTTGTAGAGCTTAAGATCTCCTTCTTTAACCTTGATGTATTCTATCATCTTGGCTTGAGCCAATGCTTCCTCAAATGTTTCATACTATTTTAGTTTCAATAGTAGAAATATGTGCTTAACACAACTCTTGGTGAACATTCGGGTGAGTTCAGTAGTGGGAATATAAAATGGTAGTTTTACCATTATTTTTCTTCATCTGTTATCGTAATCCATTACTAGATCATCATCGTATTACTTTAGGTTAGCCAAGTTGGACAAGTTTACTTTCTCTGATTCCAAAAGAAAAGTGTTCAAGGAATGTATTCACCAGATGCTCAAAATTGATGATGCTATGCTTGGGTAGTTGATTAAACCACTCAGTTGTTGCACCTGATAATGTCAAGATAAATGGTCTCAGCATCAGGGCATCATTGTGTTCTAGCTATAAACATGTGTTCATGAAATTTATCACATGCTTTTATGCATCTTCCTCTCTATTGAATTTATCTCACCTAGGCATATTGAAGTGTCTAGGATAAGTAATACTTGGTACCAAAGGGCATAAAGTTTGATTTTGTATCTTGCTTAGGGTTGGCTTCTACCAAACTGTATCCTATTTCTTGAGAGAATTAACTCTCTCAATGAATATATTATATGCCTTCAAATATATGATCTCATATTCTTGGAGGTTTACTCAAGGTGGTCAGGGAGGTAACTCTAAATTTTCCCAGTCTGATATATATATTTGTATCCCATGACTACGAATGAGATTCCAGGGTATATCTACTCCTAATACTTTATATCTAACCATTCTTTTTCATGTTGTGCATGTTCTAGATCTAGGCAATATTGGTGTTTTGAAGCATGATGTGATGTGTGGTGAGTGCGTTCATCTCCTTGTTTAGTGCATCTCTCATTCTAAGAAATGACATGTCTATCAGATTGGTAATACTCACTACCCATGTGTAAGTTAGCTTGAGCCAACCTATTTAATTGTTCTTCATGCTCTATTTTTTACTCTCTCAAGTGCTACTCATTTAGGTGTAAATACCTTTTCCTTTTTGCTTCATCCTATTATAGGATATTTGAGCACTCTTATTCTGCACGTAGTACCTCCTCATTATCTTGGAGTAAATGTTTTTGGTATTGTGCATCTTAATATAACCTAAGTACATGATCAAATTGATCTGCTATTGAAGTTCTATGACTTTATAAATCCATATGAGGAGTCCCAATGGAGAGCCCTATTGGAGAAGCTCTTGCTATACTTTTATCCTTGTCTATCAAGGTAACATGATTAGTGTACAATGACCTGTATTTAGTACACCCATGATCAAAAGTAGTGTGCATGATATGAGGATGCTTTTAAGCTTTTCTCATATCATTAGTGTACCTCATTGTTTTATGGCTACACAAACTCCTAGAAATAGAATGTATAGTAGCATTGCTTCCCTGATTTGATCTTGAGAAAACATGATCTAACTCGTTGAGTTGTCTGGATTTCCATGGCTAAGATCATGGAGTTCCATTGGAACTAATGAGATTGTAGTCTATTGATATCTTACCATATTCAAGGAGGTTAGGATTTGTGGTGGGTATGAAATTGGATGTAACCCTTGTGTCTTTCCCCTCAGTGGGCTGATCTAGCCTATGTTTTTCATGTGAAAATTGGGGCCTTGAAGCTCCCTCATGTCTATCATGAGAAGAACCTGGATATGGTTCTCTAGCTAGGGTTTCTTGATGAGTACCCCCATGGGTTGAGTTATCCCCCTAAGGATCACCGAAATTCGTTTAGTAACATTGTGTGTGGGTGGCTCAACATCATTGTGGTTGTGGTTATGGTTGGGTGAAGTGTTAGTTTCTACCTCTATATTGGACCGAGGGATGTTGCTATGCATGAAGACCATGAAAATATGAAATTATTGTTAGTATAAATTTTAAGACACGCAAACAAAGTAGAAAAAATGTTTATCTCTTTTAAATGTTCTTGGTGTTCCTAAAATTGGTCTTGTGTGTTTCATATTTGTTGAAAAATTAGACTATATCTCATCGTGTTTTGCATTTCATTGATGATATACTCAGATTGTTTAAGTGGATTTCACCTGTATGCTCATAGCTAGATAATCGATAATGAAATTCATGGTCACATAAACCCACCAAAGTGTGGAGATGAAGCCCACACCCAATCAAGGAGCACAGGTCCTTCCATATCCTCACCCAGTACTCACTTGGTCAATGTCATACCCTCCAAAGAGAAGTACATGCAAATTTTCCAAGCTACGTCGGATCTTGGAGACGATATTGGCCAAATAGAATGGGTTCATGGGATTTGAGCCAACGGGTGGAGATGAATGCCACTGTCGTTGAACTCTACTAGTGGTTGGTGATGAATTCCAACTCACTAGCATTTAAATGTGGTGTGGTGTGTGATTATTCCTTTTAAATTTACATAAATAAATAGATGCATCATGAAGCACTCATGCTTTTTCCTATATGCCTAAAAATAAACGTTTCACTTTAAGAAAATGTAAATTTAAGCAATCACATTATTTTTAGATAATGCAATATTACTTATGAAGCAATGGCCAATGGTTGGGACCTAAGAATGCAATATCCACAAACAATCTAGACCACTGAAGACTAGGGTGAATTAAAATCAGAAGTCCATTGTTCCTAGAAATGGCTAGTAGAAAACCTAAGAGAATGTAATATTTTTTTCCTTTAACTTTCTCTATGTTTTCTAATTAAAAAAAATTTCTCTATTGCATTTTGGAAATTAAACACAGACAAAGAAGTGAAAAAATACAGAGAATACCACCAACCTAGAATCCAAGTCTATTGCTACTTAGGTTGTCCATTATTGCATGTTTTCTACCAGTTGTTGTCACTCAGGGTGGATGTGAGAGGTTGTTGTCTTCAAAAGAGGCTAAGATATACTAGCCACTATCGACCAGAGTGATTATGCTTACATACAAAAAACACTCAGTAAATCAGAAAAACAACATAAAATGTAGGTGTCCCCACTGTGATCACCATGTGTACAATCCTAAAAAGTATACACCCTATCTATTTGCATAATTACATCAAGTGTAAAACCATGAAAGCATGAGATACAATGAATTAACAAAACATAAGATATCTTTTCATTAATTCATATTGAAATTCACTTATAAATAGGTCCCTCTTAGGGATACAAAAAACTTTTTACAATGATTACAAATATGAATAGCCCCTAAGCAGGGATGGTGTACTCCGTAGGCTTCTTATATTTAACATGAATTTGATCAAGGGCTTATAGATACCTTCTTCTCGCTTTCTTGGAGGGATTGATGCCAAATATGCTTTGAATTAGTCCCAGGACCTATGATTTATGTTCAAGAAACAACATAGAATTATTAGCAGCATATGAGTCCTGTCATGATGAGGATATTTTGAAGATCTACTTGAAATGATAAATAAGCATGATAAAAAGCATAAAGGTGTAAATATAAGAAGAAGTGCATAAATAACTAGGAATTCACCTTACAAATGAAATGGAAAGATAGATATATGCTAATCTAAGCTGATAAAGTAGAAGCAATAGGAAACCCATGGTAAAATTTCAAGAAATAGTGACTCAAAACCTAGCTACTATCACTTAGGATGGTCGTTCCTGTAGGCCACTGTCGATGATAGTGACCAAAAATTGTGATGTTTTACCTCTTGAACTAGGGTTTAAGACACTCAATCCTTTATTTGAATTGATGTTCAAGGATCACCTTCATATCCAGAGATGGATTAGTGATGAAAATCATTGGGATTCATGTCATATAGGTGTAGATTTGTGAAATATACTTCTCAATCCTTCGAAAGCTCCATGGATGGTTGTCGGCTCAACAATTTGTAATCAGGTAGCACTTTGACTCTCCTTAAGGGCTATCAACTCTATGCTCACTCGAATAGGGCTTCACTGCATAATAAATCAAATTTTTTCTTGTCTCTAGGAGGATACCTATGTAGCCTCCCAAATTCTAGATCTTGGCTTCTTATAGAAGCCAATATCCAGATATACATGTAAATGGATGTTGGAGGGAAAGGCTCAATTCCATATATGCATGGAAGTGGCAGTGAGGAGGGACTCTAGGAGATACATGATAAAAAATGCTTGAATCCAATGCAAGTGTAGTCACTATATGTGATTCAGGCCCTCATTTATGACCATTTTATGTCTTAGTTCTAGCCGCTATTCCCAATAGTGGCTAGATCGTGGACACTCTAAGATTCAGAAGAATGGATTGGCAATCACTCTGGTCGATAGTAATCATACCTGAATGGGCTAGAACTATCCCTTGTGAGTGGTTAGGACCAATTCTAGCTCTTGGAAAGGTTCAAGTTCAGTCATATGGTCTTTGGGTATGCCCATATGAGTAGTCTCCTAAACATGATGAATTTTAGGTGTTTACAACTAGTAGAAATTTACTATGATTTATGGTATCTCTTAGAGGTATAGATGTTTATCATTACAAGATAAAATATATTGAAACTATACCTCCCCATAAAATGGTTAAAGATATCAAATCCTTCTTAGGTAAGCTCAAATCCATTAGGTCATTTATCCCTAAGTTAGCTTTCAAAGATTATGGTTGAGTCATTTTCTTAATAATTATGTTGATTTCAAATGGGATGAAATATGTAACATGTTAGGACCCCAACCTAACATTATTATATAATTATCCCCTTCCCAATATGGGTGCCCATATTAATAATATTATGTGAAGTTTTGTAATGTGTATATGTAATTTGAGGTGCATAGACAAATAGTACCATTTAATGTAACCATTATAAAGAATGTAACTACTTGGTTGATAGAAGATTCTATCTCAGGTGGCCACTTGCATGTGAAGCCAACCCTTGAGAATTGTAGTTAGGGTTACAAATAATATTTAAAAATGAAAGGGGACATAGACAAAGGTATATCATATTTTTATGTACTAAAAATATTCTTCTAAGTAGGTTTCCTCATCAAAGAGGCCTATGATTTTGTAATGCGCTCTTGTATTCTACCTTATAATTAGCTATTTTTCCATTTCATCTTACAATATCATTAATTTCATGATCATTTTATATTATTATTTCAATATTGTGTGGATGTGCTTTAATTTACTACAAGGTTCATACCAAGTGATATCATAGCACTTTAATAATATTTTTTAATATAATTTAAACTTAGGTATAAATTTTCATTATTTTCATTTTCCTACTCATTTTCCTATAAAGAAAAAAGAGAAAAAAAATTGATCCAATTTTCCCTCTATTTTTAGTTTAATAAGTTAGAAGCCCTATGTTGAGGGTTTTAAAATATCATTGAGTTGTTATTGGCTAATATAGATTACCTTTAAAGCATATAGTGAAGTGAGGGATGGTCAAACTCCAATATCCAAGCCTTAGACAACACTTGTATTCAGACTTGAGAAAAATTTAATCATAGAAAAATTTATGATCTTGTATCTATCCATAGTGTATTGAGCATAGCACTTAAGAATATTACCCTCTCATACTAATATAGAAGTATGTAGTGTGCTCAAGGGTATGTTTGTAACTCTCCTTGAATATTGGCCTAAAATATTGGTCCAAGCATTATCGTTCATATCTATGATATAATAGAGGGTTAAAACCTTGGCCTAGTGTTACCCTATTATAGTCATATGTTACACCTCCAAAATCCTAACCATAAATTTGAGCATACTATAGAGACTACACCTAGCATAAATTTGATATACTATAAAAATTCCTTATTGAAGAAGAAACCATTGGGGATAGTAATAGTTGGGAATAGAGTGATATAGGGAAATTATCAATAACAGACAAAAATATCAAATAGGTAATTGTCAATAATAGTTAAAACAAAGTCTATAAAGATAGTTTTCAATAATAATCGGTAATAGTGTTAGATAGGGTAGTTTTAGTGATAGAGTCTAACAAGGTACTTGAGGATAATATGTTGACTAGTAACTGATATGGTAGTTGGTAGGTACCAAAGCATAAAGTTATTTTTTAGGTGAAGAAAATCTTTTGGAGAAGAAAAAACAACACTTGAATATAATGTTTTCTTGTAAAAAAAATAGGTTGTAAAAAAATGTCATTGTGAGACCTAGCCCATTGTATTTGTCTTTTCAAGTTGATCATTTTGATATATAACACCCAAACACTTTTTTTGGCCCATTACTAAAAATAGTAACTCTTGGAACAACACTTCTATTTTTAGTAAGTTGGGATGGTCCAAATCATACATATACTACTAAAGGGACTAGATGAGCAATTAGGGAGTTGTAACAAAGCTAATATATGGAACAATTAAATTGAACACTTAGTAACCTATAGATAAAAGTGTCATACATTGGAACAAGAATGAGATAAATAAAATGTCACATTAAGGTCTTGAAGTCTAACCAACTTAAATTCAAAATAGATATTGAGGAAAAATTCCTTGAGGTTGAAGAGTGGTTAAAGGAAGTTTCAAAATTATACCAATAAATTAATATTAAAGGACTGGGTGGTAGTTCAATAAAAAAATATGAAAATAACCATCATGCTCTTTTTCACATTGATACCCTATTTGAAATACCCAAATTAGATGTTTTCAAGTTTAATGATAAGGGCATTGGTGATTGGTTGTGTCAAATAGATTAATTATTTAAATTCCATAATATTTCCTAATATTTGTGGGTCACCATGGCATCCTTTAACTTTGAATATGAGGCCCTACAATGGTATCAATGGTTATATAACACAACTCTTGAACCTTCTTGGGAAGACTTTGAGTCCCAATTACCCACTCATATTGTCCCTAGTGAGTATGACAACTTTACAAGATCCTTAACAAAATTGAAATAGACCTCTATTATCCAAGAATATCAAACTCAATTTAAGAAATTATCTAAAAGGATAAAGGGTTTGAATGAAGGATTTTTTAGAGTTATTTTGTTAGTGGGTTGAAATAAATAAAAATTTTCAAACCATATTCTATGATGTAAGCCACATGATTGGCTAGACTAGAAAAACTATTTTTTTTCTTAGAGGCAGTCATCTAAATTCCTATAGGCCAAACCTACATTTCCATCAAATTTCATGTTGTATAATAGCAATAAATCGCCACCAATCAAGTGATTGAATAGAGAGGAAATGGATGCTCATATAAAACAATGATTATGTTATAATTATGATGAGAAATATTTTTTGGGGCATAAATGCATACAATAGAAGTTGTTTTTGTTGGATGTGGATGAATCAACAATGAATGAAATACCTGATGAAGAATTAGAACTATAGGAGGAAAATCCTTAGGATGAGGTTGAAGCACACGAAGAACCACAACCAAATATTTTTGTCCATTCACTTGGAGGAATATCAACCCCTTATATGATAAAGGTAGTAGGATTCTTTAAAGTATAAAGAATTATAATTCTTATTGATTAGGTAGTACACATAATTTTATTGATCTTTGAGTAGTTAAGCAAGCGAATTGTTACATACATGCTTATAATTATTTTGAAGTCACGGTGGCAAATGGAGAAATATTACCTTATAATAGTACATGTTGTAATGTTAGGTTGAAGATAGGGGACACTAAACTCAAAATTGATATATTTTCTCTTCCATTTAGAGGATGTGATGTTGTGCTACAAGCATAGTGGCTATGTACCTTGGTAACTATAGCTTGGAACTTTTCTAAATTATGGATGTAGTTCTTGTAGAATGGAAATTCCTACACTCTCCATGATTCACTAGCTAGATTTCCATAGGTTATCATTTTAAACCATATGGATAAGTTAATAAAAATCTTCACGTTGGGTAGTAACCCAATTATTTTCAATTCAATCACATACTTCAAAATAATATGAAGGGGATTTGCAAATCATTTTGACTAAACATAATGTAAATTTTATGTAATTGATGGAATTACCTCTACATCATTACCATTATAATACAATACCATTGATACCATAGCTTTCCACCTAACATTAGACCCTATAGATACCCCTGCATGCTTAAGTAAAAAATTAAGAAGTTGGTTCAATAATTGCTAAAAACAAGGGTAATTTAGCCTACTAATAGCTCTTATTCTTCCCCACTACTATTGGTTAGTAGGTCATGAATGCTATGTATAAAATTTTGTGATCTTAATAAGATTACCATTAAGGAAAAATGTCTTATCCCTATGATTGATGAACTATTGGATGAATTACATGGTGTAAATTTTTTCTCTAATCTAGGTATCATCAGATATGGCTCGAGAAAGTGTAGATGATAAAAGTACACACCATGTATATAAAAAAATGAACAAAAGCAATGAATTGACATTGAAATGTATGTTGCCTTTCCTTTTGAATATAATATATACCCACATAGGGGTTTAAAAATATGAAGATAATGGTTCCCCTTTTACAAGTAATGATGGTGCAATGTACTCTTTTTGCTATAACAAGTGTATAGGCAGGTTTATGGTAACCATGGCTTCATTGGGTGTGTTGGTGTTATGTATGACATCTCTACATTAGAATGTGTATTTGTGTATTTCAAATATATCATAGGTTATTGTTTGGATGTGAATCATTTGGGGTTAGATGATTGTGGTTTGATATCATATGTGGTCCAAATAGTTGTGGTTGAAAATCATCTAAGGTTGTACAATCATGTGGTATGGATTTTTATAATCAAAGGAAGCCTGGTCTATGGGCTCAGGTAGCTTCAGGTCATTGTCTAGCTCTAGGTTTACTCTGGTTCACACCTATAAACCTGCACATAAGCTAATAATGAACTAGGTCAATAATATATGTTAGGCCTCACAAAGTGAGGCTAAGATTCAATAAGTATTAAAACCAATGTAAATAGTGAAAAGCAGGAAAATACAAAAATAAATTAAAATAGATTTAATTTTACCTTTTCTATGTGTCCTTGTTGCTAAAGTTGATATCATTGCATTGCATTCTGGTTGTTACTACTATTGTGGTTACGTTGTATTACATTATGAGGCTTCTATGTGAGCTAGGAGTTGATCATATAGGGGTTTGAAAACCACATATTGAGACCATTCAAGGTGGTATGGTCATGACCAATGGTATATAAAAGCTATCTAGGAGCAGATCCAAGCCTAAAAAAGTGTGCAATTAAGGTTATGCATAGGACGGGGATGGTAGAGTGATAAAACTTGGGTGATTGAATGTTATGAATGCTCAAAGTCTCATAAATGCTTCAATACTATTTACATCCTCATGCTCAAAAATTGAGGAGAGGTTTTATTTATAGATTTTCCAAAGGGAGGGGATAAGGTGGTGGCTCAACCATTTAATTGCTATAACTAGGAGTTTTCTTCTTGCTTTTATTTTATCACAGGGATTGCATGCAGATAAGTTTACCTCCTAATTATCAATTATTAATATTGTGCATGCAAATTCAAAATGTGTACATTCTTTGATTTTTTATTCAATGTGCATGGATAATTAATTGGTTGTGCATGGATATATTGAATGTGCATATCCTTTTAACTAAATGTGCATGTTGTGCATATTAGTTACCTAAAATTATTAAGTGTGTGCATTTTGTGCATGTTTATTTAACTAATCCAATTAATTGAGTGCATGATTAATATTCCTTTATGGTTTGGAGGTGCAACTACTAGTAACTTGAGTTTATATTTGGAAAATAATTTTTCTTTATGTGTGACCAATCTAGGTGATGGGAGGTGGAGCTGCTAGTTAAGTGGATGAGGTAGTTGTGGTGATGGATGCATGGATGCTCTCATAGGGAGGGGTGTATTTTTGTGCAACCTAAGAACTTAATTAATTAATTAATCAATACTTAGGTGATGAATGCATATTTACTATTAATTAAATTTAATTAATATTAAATGTATTAATTAATCATGATTAATTAATTAATATTTATTATGCTAGATTTAGGTGTCTATAGATACCCCTTTTTGTATCGTATTGTGTGAAAACTGTAAACAATAAAAGATACACCCAAAATAATATAAAAAATAAAAAAGTGATATAGAATGAATATAAATGCTTTTTTTATTGATATCTTTTCTTTACAACAATGATGTACCCCAAATTATTGGGGTCTGATCACAAATAAATTTTGCTTGCTTTTCTAGCAATAAAATGCACAAAAGAGGGAAAACCTCTTTTGTATGTTCAAAGAATAGTGGGTGCTAATATCTTTTCTGCTACAATCAATTCTATTGATGGGCTTGAGTATTCTTGTGGACCATATTTGCTTTAGAAGCTTTCCAAGAACCTATTTCTTGCACACATATCTTGACAAATGAGGAGTAATAGCATATGCGGACTTCCACCATGTGAAGCCCTATGTAAAAAAAATTTGTAAAACCCTAGAATGCAAACACTTGCAAATCATAAAGTGTAGAAAAATTAAAAACAAATAAGTCAAAAAATGTCTTGTTTTATACTTATCTGTGCTTTTGGTAAGGGTTGCTCTTGTATCGCTCCAAATTTTTCGCATCCCTACCTTCAAGCTATAGGATCTGCGCCCCGAAGGAGGATGGGAAAAGGATGATGCGGTACCTCGGACGAGAGGACTTTGCGAAGGTCCCGCCTCTCAAGGGAGGTGTATTTTGGTGATTTTTCGATGGATGGTGGGTTCACCAGGAAACATTTAATGGCAGTTTCCACGCCTAGGTTTTTGGAATGTGTTTAATGAGTTCGTTTTAACCTTAAACATTCATCCTAGGTTTGGCCGAATGAAACTAAATTAAACTATATGAAAATGCAAGTTCGATGAATACAAAGAGATGATTTGAAAGCATAAAATAGAGAATTTTACAGAATGCCAATGAAAAATACCTGATCCGGATGTCTGAAGAAGATTCTGACGTTTGAAGCAGTCTGGATCGTCTGGAATTCTATAGAATCGCCTGCAATCTGATAGGATCGTCTGCAATCTGACAGAATCATCTGAGACTGATAGATTCATCCGAGATCTGACGAATTCGTCAGACGAATTCGTCAGAGACCTGCAAGACAGAAAATAGATGCAAAATACAAGAAATTCTATTGTGCTAACAGAGGCAAATTACACCAAATAGCAATATGAATATTGAACAATATTTAAGAACAAAAATTAATGCAAATTACTGTACTTTAATGGCAAATCATGAACTTAACATGCATTCTAAGCTAAATGGGTGAACACCAAATGCAAAATAGCATAAACACTAAATAAATAGTCTAATTTGCGTAATAAAAAGACGGAGAAAGAGTTAAGAAGAGCAAACTTCTGCACTCGATTGCCTCGATGTAGACTGCAATCGAGATCGTCTCGCATCGACACGAAATCGCCTCGAATTCGACAGGATCGCCTCCGATTTGAACAGAGTTCGCCGACGACGATGGGTGTTGGCTCCGACTGAAAACCAGTGATGTACCTGCAACAAAATGGCTATGGGACTAGTGCAAAAGCAAAATTAGGATGTGTTGACGCAGAGGGAATCACTTTGCAGATAAATTCAGCCAGGGGTTGGGGAGGGAAAATCCTAGAAGTTAAATAGGCTTAGGGGGAGTTGTTGGGAGGTTGGAGATCATCCCAATTTGGGAGATCTCCAACGGGGAGGGTCCCAACGACGATAGACACGCTTCTCCCCGTATTGGAGACCCGTTGGAATAGATTCCAACTATGCAAATTCAGTTTTGCGACAAGATCGTCTGGACGTCCTAGTCCGGACGAAATCGTCAAATCTGGGGCGATATCGTCTGATCGGCGACGATATCGTCAAACGGTCAAAACAACCTCTAAAAATGGCACGAAAAAGGGGGAAACGGATTTCCCAGCGGTTAACGAGCGGTTTGGGAGGTTAAATTTGATTTTTAAATTATTTACTAAGGTGAATGTAATTATTATAATTTTAATGCGCCAATTTTAGGGTGCTACATTTTGCCCCCTCTTTAGCGAATTTTCCGAAGAAAATGCGTTAAAGATGAGTTCTTCTCGATCTACGAGAAAGCAAAAAATTATACCCATTTTTAGGCGACGATTCTTGGTCGAATCGTACGACAACTTACTATGGTGCCCCTCCGTGTTTTTACCCAAATCGAACGTTTGAGGTAAAAACGCGAAAAAGCAAAAAATTATTGTTGAATAAAATTAAGAAAAATAGGGTAAAACCCTAATTCATTGTTACTGTTCATTTTTACTGTTTTGAGAGCTCTAAGCGTAAAATGGTGGAGACGACGCACGTATCGCAGAGGTCCGACGCGGTCTACAGGTAAGGGTCTAGACTGATCTAGAACTGATTTAATTTGAATTTACATGCTTTTTAAGTGATTTTTAGATGAATTTTGAGCATCGCGGCCATTTTTGGGCCGTCGACGTCGTCGGGACGAAATCGTCTCAATTTCATCAATTTCGCCCGAGGGCGAAATCGTCGAAAGGGGGACGATTTCGTCAAATTAGAGACGATTTCGAACTACGAAATCGGAGACGATTATGCTCAAATTTGGGACGATATCGTCCAATAGTGGGCGATATCATCAATTGCAAAAAATTGAACTTTTAACTTGCATTATTGATTATTTGAATTATTGATTAATGATTATTTGTTGTTTATTGTTTATGTTGCAGAGAGGATTGCTAAAGAGCAGAGAATGGAAATATGGAGGATTGAGAGATGACTTGGCCGCGCTCACACAGGCAGAGCGGGATCTACTGGCACAGGCCGGCTTGCAGCATGTGGCGGAGATGCCACAAATATCCACAGATATGGGGCTACTGACAGCCCTAGCAGAGAGATGGTATCCGGGGTCTTCCTATTTTTGGCTACCGATAGGGGAGATGACTCCCACACTGGAGGATGTATGGAGGATTCTGAGAATCCCCATACAAGGATGGATGATCACTCCTACGGCCAACCAGGGCCACGCTATGGGACGGCTGTGTGGTGACCCGAGCTTCACCCTGGAGAAGGGCGGAGTGAATATCGAGGCACTACGCCAGATGCCTGGGGCATCCAGACTCACACGAGTTCTAGCAGGAGTGGTTGGTGGACTTCTACTGTGCCACCAGAGCGGGTGCAGGGTACCATGGATGCTCGTAGATGTGATCTGTGATATGCGGGACCATGGGTACAGGTTTTGCTGGGGCAGCTTTGTTCTATGCCGATTGTACAGGATCTTGTATGGGGTCGTGTACAAGGGCGGCCGATGTCTGGTGATGACATCGCTACTACAGGTTTGGTGCTGGGAGCACATTGCGGTGCGGAGGCCGGTAGGGCTTCCACTGATAGGGGTAGACGGGGAGAGGCCCCGAGTCTTCTACTGGTGGCTCCGGAGAGGGGCACAACGACGGATCGACCTGCCTATGTCCCGAAGACTGCTAGATGAGTTGATCCCGGATCAGATCACCTGGAGGCCATGGCGAGGGCACCCAGGGTGGGCCGAGGATGGACAGGAGCTGGCTCGCATCAAAGCGAGTCTGCTGGTTGAGGATGGAGAGGGGAGAGGTGGAGCTCCACCGCTACGACCGAGTTTTGAGGCAGTTCGGTCTACAACAGGGGATCCCATCTCTCAAGGATTATGAGTTTTCCCGGACTGTCCGGGATAACACCACGGTTAGCGGGGCTCCAGACATGCAACGATTCTGGAGTCAGGATGCGGATGATGCCCCCATCCAGCCAGTGGATGGAGACGACGCAGGGGTAGCTGACGGCTACGATGCCTGGTACGCAGGCATCCGCCCTCCTCGGATGACGAGGGCTCAGGGTCCGATCCATGCGGTCGTGCATCGGATAGGGAGGCGGTGCCAGGCAATGATAGAGGCGGCCCAGGGTCACGACGGGAGAGAGCAGAGGAGACCACAGGCATAGGAGAGGCCACGGTAGCGGGAGAGGAGGGAGGAGAGACCCCCATCTCCATAGAGGCCACCATCGCCCGATAAGGGCAAGGGTGTGGACACAGGAGAGAGTAGCGAGATGGCTACTCTCCGAGCAGAGAGAGATCATCTGTAGGCTCAGGGCGTACGCTACAGGCTGCGGCTGCACGACACCATGTTGAGGTGTCACAGCCTCGAGATGAGATTGCACGCCTCAGGGCACGGGGCGGAGGGGCGAGCTCTGGAGAGTTGACACGGGCTATCGCCCAGTTGACATTCTATCATACACTGTACTTCCAACTGGTGCCAGAGGTAGATAGACTACCCCTGCCAGCTAACATCGCAGATCCGATCAGGATCGGGTCATCGAGGACCACGTCCCGATCGAGGACTAGGACTACACAGACTACGATGGGGCCACCTCGTCCACCTCAGGGTGGGGGAGGAGATGAGGCAGAGAGCTCGAGGGGCTCTCGAGGCTAGAGGGCTGGACATTGATGTTGTATTATATATATTTTTTGTTTGATAGAGGATTGAGTATGCCGAGGTACATATTGTGGCATACCGATCCAGTTTTGATGATGTACATATATTTGTGATATATATAGATGAGATATATATATATATATATATATATTTTGATCATATGACTTGTCTTATGTGATGCTTATGATGCTTTTAATGTTTGATTGATTGATTTCATGTGATTATGTCATTTGGAAATATTATAATCTGAATGTCATGCTTGTAATATTTTAAATGAAATAATCTGATGTAACAAATTGGTTGTTTGTAATGAAATGTGATAAAAATAAAAATAAAAAGAGACTTCTAACAATAATTTCAAAGGACATTGTCGCTATTATAGACCATTTCATGGAGTCGCCGCTCACTCGGTCGTCAAGCTAGTCCCATTTATAGAAATATTGTTAAAAGTAAAAGAGTGCTTAAGAGACTGTCTTAAGACTTTGGTGCAATGATGAAAAATGATGGTGATGATAATGATTTGTTTTCAGATTTTCATGAAAAATATTTGTACATGAAATAATGTTAAAAATGATTTTTGCTAGGCATAAATTCCTAAGTGTGATAAAATTTGTGAATAATTCCTTAGGAATTATACCATCATTGCAAAATTTAAAGGTTGACATAATGACATAAAATAGTGATAAAGTTCGTTCTTTTGAAAGCATAATTGTGTAACATAATGAATTTAAGTCATATGGTTTTCATGATTTTTAAGAAATGGGGAATAAAAATTGTTACAATGGTTTGCGCTAGGCATAGAATATGTAGGTATAGACTTATACCGTCATCGCGAAAATCCAAAAAAGGTTATTTTTATTGCATGATTGATGTTTGATGAACAGGAAATATGAAAATGAGGACTTGCGCTAGGCATACAATTCCAATTTTGGTTGTGGAACTATACCATCGTCGCGAAAGTCGACACGATATACATGATATGTTTTGAAAGAAATTTTTGATTTTTCTATGATATAGTTGTCTTTGTGTAAACAACTGTACTTGATTTATTCCCAAACAAGTTGCAAAAATAATATTTCAAAGTACTTTGAAGACAAAAGTTAGATTTATAAGGAATCCCTATGTGCATATGTGAATTCATTTCCGATCTTGATTTATCATAATGATAGACAAAATCTCTCAAATACAAATGTGTGTGCAATTGCATTGTTCATTTACCAGATTTGAGCAAGATACTATGATACAAGTGATTTGAAGAAACCAAATAAGTGTTCATTAACCATGATGTAGATGCATATAACCATATTAGACCACTATGTAGATCGGATTATCAAGAGCTAGCTAATCCATAAGCAGACATAGGTTCGTACAAAAGAAGGTCGCTAATGTGACGTATATATCGCCACGCTAGGAGTTACCCAAGGCCAAGCAGGTTGGGCACAAACCACCTGCTATGGGGCTTACCTCACAGTTTTCGAATAATTGAGAATTCCAGGGATTCAAGCTCATCAACCCTTCTTTTCTTTTCAAAGGGTAGGGAAAGGGATTTTATTGCTTTTGCTTTCTGCTTTCTTTTGAACTTTGCTTATTTTTCTTTTGTATTTCTTTTGCTTGATAATGCTTGGAACATTGCTGTAATGATATAACAAAACCTTTTTCTTTTCTCTTTTTCTTGAATTTTTCTTTTTCTTTTTCTTTTTGTTCTAGGGATACTTGCTCGGATTGGCTGTAGAGCAAGGGATTTTTATTCTGGGTAGGGGTGAGCTTGTCCTTTTGCCAATTCTCAAAGATTCTAGACCATGTGCATGATAGGATAGCAGGGGAAACTTTTCACTCAAGAAATCACTTCTACTATGTAGCAAAACATGGAAATTACAAATATAATCATTTTATTGTGAAAAGATGTGCTTGGTTTAAGTAAATAACAAGATCAATTCTCTATGCTCAAACTTTATTTAATTGAATTTTGTGAACTTTGATATAAGAGAGATTAGTAATCATGCCATATAAAATCAAGATATTTATTTGTTGTGAGTGTGCAAGTGAGGGATTCAAAATAAATGCTAATTTATCCAAAATAAGTTGAAACATATAACTGCAATAATTGTAAGAAAATATATATAAACACTTTTGAGAAGTTTTGAGAATGTTGACTCTCTCTTTCTTCTGTATATTGTTTTGGTTTCGAAAGAGTCAAGCATATAGCTGTTTTTTAGATTTTTATTTTGATTTTTGTTTTTGAGCAAAAGAATTTAACAAGTGCTTTAAATAAATGCAATAGATAGTTTTTGAAGATTTTTTTGGAGATTTATGAATGTTTTTGGGTGTTTTTGAATAAATTGAAAGAAATACAAGATAGTAATTTTGAACAAATATATACATGGATGAAATGACCAAATTTATGCATAGTAACGTTTGAGATGTAAAATATTCATGGGTTCTTTAAGTTCTTTACCATCTAAGGTAGATAATTTATATGCTCCAGATTCAAATTTAGCAAGTAATGATGTATGGTCCGAGCCGCATTGGGCTCAAATTTACCTTTAAGTTCTTTAGTTGCGTTTGTATTTTTTTGATTTTCTTTTAAAACAAGGTCGCCGATCTCAAAGGATCGATGACGAACTCTCTTAGCATATGATCTTTTAAGCTTGTTTTGGTAAGCACGGAGATGCTCCAAAGCATTGATGCATTTTTCATCGAGGAGTTCCAACTGACTGAGTCTACCAGCACGATATTCATCTCCTACTTCAGTATCTTGAAGTAGCAGAGCCAAAGAAGGAACTTCCAATTCAAATGGAAAAACAGCTTCAAGCACCATACACCAAAACAAATGGTGAAGTGCCCGTGGGGGTTCGAACACTAGTTCGATAAGCCCACAAGGCCGGATATAACTGGATGTGCCAGTCACGGCCAGTTTTATTGACTAATATTTTGAGAATTTTGATTAAAGTTTTGTTAGATGCTTCTGCTTGACCATTACCCTGAGGATAATAAGGGGTGGACCAACGATGTTGAATCTTATATTTTTGACATAATTTTTTAACATCTTTATTTTTGAAAGGAGTTCCATTGTCAGAGATGAGGTTGGCAGGAATTCCGAACCTGCAAATAATTTGATTAAAAATAAATTTAGAAACTTGTGTGCTAGTGCAAGAAGCTAAAGGCATAGCTTCAACCCACTTCGTGAAATACTCAATGGCAGTTATGATGAACTTGTGTCCATCAGATGACACAGGATTGATTTTGCCAATAATATCCAAGCCCCATTTAGAAAAGGGCCAAGGAGATGAAATAGCCTGCAACTCTTGTGCAGGCGCATGGACAAGGTCAGCATGTTTTTGACACTTGTCGCAATGGCGCACATACTCATGTGCATCCGTTTCCATGGTAGGCCAAAAGTATCCTATCCGAAGGAGCTTTTTAGCAATGGCACTACCACTAAAGTGTCCTCCACAAGATCCATCGTGGGCTTCACTCAAGGCTGATTTAGACTCTTCTAAATTTAAACATCTTAATAGGATACCTTCAAAAGATCTCCTATATAAAGTATTGCCAATTATGACGAATCGACTTGCTCGTCGACGTAATAACCGACGCTGGTTTCTATTAGAATTGGCAGGGAAAGTCCCATTTTGGAGGAAATCATATATGTCTATATACCAAGGTTCAGGAGTAGTTTCATTGATTAGAAACACATCCAAAGGCTCTAAGCATGACTTATTTGAAGCGGGTTCCTGGAGTCGACGAATAATGATAGTCGCATATTCGTCATCTAACTCCAAGGGCAGGAGAGATGCAACAGGCGGCCATAGCGTCACCGCACGGTTGCTAGTTCAAGGAATGGCTTCCAAGGTAACTTGATCAAATAAAGACATTAATTGTAAAACATAGGCCTTATATGGGCATAGTTTATCATCTCTAGTTTGATAAACTTCATTAATTTGGTTTATAACCAATTGGGAATCACCAAAAACTAAAAGGTTTTTAATTTTTAGTGCTAAAACAGCTCGTAATCCAAATATTAGAGCTTCATACTCAAGCAGCATTGTTGGTGCAAGCAAAGGTCGATTTGAAGGACAGAGGAATAAGATGTTTTTGTGAAGATATTAAAATAATACCCGCACCAGCCCCACTCATGCATCGGGCTCCATCAAAGTATAAGGACCATTGTTCAACAAGGTCTGGCTCTAATTGAAGGCATTCATCAGGAAACTCGATAATGAGGGGATGAGTAGACTCTAAGGGTGCAACAGCTAATTGATCTGCTATGATTTGACCCTTAACAGACTTCTGTCCTATGAATGTGAGATCAAACTCACTCAGAGCAAGAACCCACTTGGCTGTGCGACCCGATAAATAAGGTCGACTCATGAGATATCTTAAGGGATCATATTTGGCAATGACATACGTTTTTTGGCTAAGCATATAATGTCATAATTTTTGCGTAGCAAACACGACTGCGAGACATAGTTTCTCTAATGCTGTATAACGGGTTTCATAACTGATGAAGGTTCGGCTAATATAATAATTAGCACGTTCTCGCTTTTCATCATCGAGTTGAGCTAACATAGCTCCTAAGGCATAATCTAAGCAAAAATATATAGAAGAAATGGGCGATCAGATTTAGGCGGTGAAAGCACCGAGGGATTAAGGAGGTATTGTTTGAGAAGTTCAAAAGCTTCTCTACATTCTGTGTCCCAATTGAAAGGGACATCCTTCTTAAGAAGTTTGAGAAAGGGACCAGTTTTGTCCGCCAGCTTATCAATGAAGCGACAGATAGCTTGAAGTTTACCTTGTAAGCTTCGTAATTCAGATATATTAGTAGGTGCGGGCATATCGCTGATAGCCGCAATTTTGAGGGGGTCGATTTCAATACCACGTAAAGAAACTAAAACCCCTAATAATTTGCCGGATTTGACTCCAAATATGCATTTTGTTGGATTTAACCGAATGAGATATTCTCGTAATCGATTAAAAACTTTTCGCAAATCATCTAAATGATTATTTTCAATAAGAGAGCGAGCTATAATATCATCTACATAATCATGTAGGATATCATGCATCATATCATGAAAAATGTAGGTCATAGCTCGTTGGTAAGTTGCACCAGCGTTCTTTAAGCCAAATGGCATCACTTTCCAAAGAAAAGGTACCCCAGGGGGTAATAAAGGCTGTTTTAGCCTGGTCTTCAAGAGCTATCCTGATCTGATTATAGCCGGAGAATCCGTCCATTAAGGACATCATCCCACTTCCGACAGTAAAGTCAATAATTTGATCCATGTTTGGAAGAGGAAAGTCATCCTTAGGGCATGCAACGTTAATATCTCTAAAATCAGTGCAAACCCTAACTTTGGTAGCTTCTTTCTTGGTGACTGGAACTACGTTTGAGATCCATTCAAGGATAATCAATAGCCTGTATAAAGATAACATTCAAGAGTTTTTCTAACTCCCCTTTAACTAGCAGAGCCACTTTGGGATGCATTTTTCTAAGTTTTTGTTTAACCGATTTAGCATCCGGATGGACCACTAGATGGTGCATGACGACAAAAGGGTCTAGACCTCGGCATATCTTCATATGTCCAAGCGAAGACATCTTCATACTCTTTAAGGAATGTAATGTATTGCTCTTGTTTGTCCTGGCTTAATTCTGATCCAATATTGATTATGTGAGGATTGTCCTCAGTTCCAATATTAATTTTAATGACATTTTCTACCTCCATGTGTAGATCTCTTTCAAAGTTAGGTGGGGCGGGTGAAACGCCCAACTCTTGTAATTCTTGTAAGGTTAATTTAGATAATTCATCTTGAGGGTTAGTGGCCTCAAGTTGAGCTATAGTTGGTATAGAACCATCAAAATAAAACCCATTGTGCAACATCTCTTCAACAGAGACATCATGGAAGATATCTCCTTCCAACTCTTCATCGGGGTCAACAATCATTTCAGGGTATGCTATGGATAGCATGTTGCATGAAAATGACTGATTTTGGAGAGGCAAATCAACATGTCTATCCAAATAATCTTGATAGGATATGAGGTGATCATCCTCTTCAAAAGGAAAGGGTTGACCCTTACTAGGAAATAGGCCCACACCACAGCGGGTAGGCCACGGTTCTACCTCGAAAGGTTCTTTCATGCCATTTTGGAAAGGTCCTAAGCCTTTCCCTTCATATCCCATTTTAAGCATCATGGGTTTAGCTTTAATATAATCATTGGTAAAATAGCACCGAGCGTACTCCCTCATGGTGAGTTTTGATATTCCGAGGGATTCTTCCCCAGTCATATCCTTTATAAATGAAGGCACAACTCCCGACTTGGTAAGTACTTCCCATAGGTTGTGGGAGGCCCAAAGTACGAGGAGATGGCGACAAATTATTTAAAAGGTTTGAATCTTGCATGAAAGCATTCATTTTTTCTGATATTAAGGTTGTAGATAAATCGGGTAATAGTTCATCATAAAGGGCATAAGATGTAGAAGGCTTATTACCTATGTCTTGAGATGTGGAAGGGATGATAGATGTGTCTAGAGGTTTTGAATTTGTAGGGGTAGTAGTTGAAGGATTGGTTGTAGTTTTAAAATCTTTTTGAGGTTCTAAAGTAATTTGTTTAGAGGGTTGTTGATCTATATAGGAGGATGAAGTTAATGGAGGGGAACTAGATGAAGTTATGGGTTTATGTTTCACAGTTTTAGATGAAAAAGAAGAACTAGAATGTGTGGATGACAGAGCTAGGCAAAATTGCACTCCAACTGGTTCTGCCAAAGCACACATATCAAAAGGTCTAGGGTCACCATGAATAGTGACCAACTGATTTTTAAACTCAAATTTAACACATTGGTGTAAAGTTGATGGGACCGCTCGCATGGCGTTGATCCAAGGGCGACCCAAAAGTATATTGTACGATGCCGGACAATGTACAATAAACACAGTTGTCTCAAGGGTTCTAGGACCAACTTGCAATGGGAGGGTAATAACTCCACATGTTTCTTGTGTTTCGTCATTAAAAGCTTTAATAATCATATCGCTTTTCTTCATTTCATCACTTCTAAAACCAAATCGTTGGTAGAAGTCAAAGGTGCAAATGTTTAGAGATGAGCCATTATCAATCAAGACTCGCTTGACGACCCACATCTCCAATTAAAGCAAGAATATACAAGGGATTATCCTTGTGTAAACCGTGTTGTGGGATATCTCTATCCCGAAAGTCAATACAATCAATCTCTCGAGTGATGATAGTATTGGCCATAGCTTCAGGTTGAATGTTTTGAGGTACCATCATTTGGCTCAATGTAAGCATCAACTCATCCCTATGGGTGGGAGAGGATCGTAATAAATCTAAAAGGGAAATTCTGGCCGTGGTATTGGACAATTGCTCGTTAATACTATAAGGGGGTTTAGGTTGAGCATTAGAAGTATGATTCCCTTTATTGGGATTTTTTAGAACGAATGGAGCTGATCCATCGTTCTGGTTTGGTTCTTGTTGGGAATTTTGAGCTTGTTGTCGGGTGACGACTCCGATGGTACCTACAATGTTATAGTGACGACGTTGAAACGGTCTCGGTTGAGAATTTATGGCTTGTTCATAAGGAAGGACTATATTAGAAGAAGGTCGAGTAGTGACTCTTCTAGGAAATGGTTCTTCTAGGAACATTAGCATCTCGTGACAAAGTTGAATAGGATCTGATTCGTTTTCAGAACTATTCGATTGAATAGTGTCTACTTCACTTTCACTATCTGATTCTATATCACTAGAATCAGAAGTTTGAAAATTATGTAAGGTCCTGGTCGTAACCAGGGATAAGGTTGTGTCAAATATTTGAGAATCCTGAATAGGTAATTGTCCGCTAATGGTTCCTACATATCGAGTAGGAGGGGGAACATTATGATGTTCAATTTGATTAGCTACCTCTTTACCATGTCGTGGTAAAGGGTGTTGAAATATGTCTAAAGTTTGATTGGCATTTTGATTTTGATTTTGGGGAATAGTCTTTTGAGTATTATTAGGAGGGTTTTGTTTGGGTTGGAAGGCTTGCACTTCCATTTCATTATTGTCAATCAAATCTTGTATTTTATGCTTCAATATTTTACAAGCGTTGGTAGAATGTCCAGGTCCTCTATGAAACTCACAATGCAAATCAGCTCTATATCCGGGTATACTTGGGTCAGGTTCCTGGATAGCTGGTAGTTGGATTAAACCTCTTTCGAGCAATTGAGGTAAAATAGTTGATAAGGGTTGGTTTAATCTAGTGAATTCTCGAGGAGGCTTGTCAAGAGGTTTCAATATGAATTTCTCTGTTGTCTTTTTTGCATTGACATTAGCAACATTTCTGCCGTCGCTGACTCCATCACCGACAACCTCGTTTGTTTTTATATTGATTTCTAGATGTTTTCTCATCATCCTTCTTCCTAAGTTGGCCTCTCCTAATGAGGGCATCTTCTACTCTTCGAGCTAAATCTATAGCTTGATCGAAGGTAGTCAAAGTAGCTATTGATAGCTCATAAGAGAGTTGTTCTTGTAAATTGTTGATGAAAATGTCTAACATTTCCCTATAGGGTAGCACAAAGTGCAGCTTTCCTGTCAATTGTCTCCATCTAGCTAAGAAATCAGCAAAGCATTCGTCTTTATCTTGTTTTAAATTGTATAGGTCTTTAATAGTTACATGCCTCTCGATGTAGGCACTAAATTGATGAACAAATGATTCAGCTGTTTCTTCAAAGTTTCTTAAGGAGTGAGTGGGCAATTGATAGTACCACTCTAATGCCATTCCACCTAAACTTTTGGGGAACATTTTTAGTAATAGCAAGTCGTCATGCGATATGTCGTGACATGCTATCCTAAACATGCGAAGATGCTCTATGGGATCTTCGGTTCCTTTATATATAGGCAGGATGGGCATGGGAAAATGTTTAGGGTATGGTTGAGCTACCACTATGGGATCCAAAGGTTGACTACAGATCTCTCGATAATTATACGAGGGATGGTAGGGTCCATACGTGAAGCCAATTGTTTCACCATGGCTTCCAGATTACTAGTTTGCCCCCCATATTGGTTTGGTAGGGCATTGACATAAGTGTTATGGGCATATGATGGAGGAACATGCAGATTAGATGCCATGTTATTGTTGTGTAAATTATTGGTAGGAAAAGTATTATGGAGGGAGTTTGTATTATGTTGTATTCCGTATTGTTGAAAGTTTGTATTTGGCTTAGTTTTAGGTTTCTTTTTATTTAAAGCATTTTGCTCAATAGTTTGGCGGAACAAAGTAGTGAAGGGAATTTTCTTTTGTGTGGGAGTGATTTTAGGTTGAATAACATGTTCCTTAGGAGGTTGGGTAACCTGTTGTTTTGACATGCTTTGGGCTATAGTGACCATATCCGCATTGGATGGTCCACCCTTGTCACTTTCTTGATCAATGAAAGACAAGGGATTAGTCTGCATATTGCACATATATTCCATGGTTGCTTGAGTTTTACTAATTTGCCCTTTATCAAGGCGAATGGACACATTAAGGTCATCAATGTTTTCCCTGAGAAATCTCTTGAAATGCTCAGCATTATCAAAGGCAATATTTCCATTTGGAGCTATTCTAGGGGATGAGGATCCATCCTCTTTAACATTTGCTTCTTGTTCTTTATCTTCCCCTAAGTCTTCATCTCGATTGACCTAGAGTTTCTCCTTCCGGATTTGTATCTCCAAGAAGGACATTTGGGTTTTCAGTTGTATCTTGTAACCAATCTTCTCCTTCTCCTAGAGTTTCTTTACCATTCCTAAGTTTAGGCATGGTGCTAAGTTTTGATTTCAGCAAATATATATATATATATATATATATATGCAACAAATTAAAAGGTATATATTTATTATATACCTAATGCAATATTGGAAATGAAATGTTTAAGTTTTTACTATGTCTTTTGATTTTTTTAGTTTTTCTTTAATTTTTTGAAATAATACAATAAAGACAGCAAATGAAACAATAAATGCACGCAATAACAAGACTGAAAGTAAATGAACTAGTCTTCTAAGAACAATTTATAAACATCATTAATAGGCTCTAGTTCTTCAGGGGGTCATGAAATGTTCTTCTTCAAATTGAAAGTTTTCTTTTAGAAATTTGATAAAAAGGGCTATGGTAATATTATCTGTCTCGTATGCTCGGTTGATAGAAGTAAAGCTCGTGGCAATACTCTCGATATAACACAAGCACGAGGAACTCTATTCCATCTTTCCCTATCTCGTAAGAACAACCTCTTGGTCTTCTACAAGGCCTAGGAATCGGTGCACAATGTCTGCATTCTCGAGGTATTCCTCGAAGCTGAATAATTCTGAAGATACTAAAGCTCTCCTATAGGCTAACCATCTATGGCAGGCTCTCTGAAGTTCATGATAAAAAACTATTTGATGAGGATCCAGGATTCTATCCAAGACTAGCCTCTTAATCTGTTTAAGTTGTGTGGACCTAGATGAAATGAGACTAAGTCTCCTATCAAGTTCGTTCCACAAGGATTGAGTTCTACTTGTTTCAGTGGATACTAAGGACAGAATTAACTTCTATAGCCGCCAATTGATTTTCTACGTTGATAGTAACTGCTAACCTCTTTTTAGGAGCTACCATCTAAACATGACTTTAAACCTTAAATGTTTAAAATGCATCTAAGTTTTAGTTGTTCTAATTTTTTTGTTTTTGTTTTTGTTTTTGTTTTCAAAAGGTTATGATGCATTCACGTCGGGTTCACCAAAATGTATCGCTCCAAATTTTTCGCATCCCTACCTTCAAGCTATAGGATCCGCGCCCAGAAGGAGGATGGGAAAAGGATGATGCGGTACCTCCGACGAGAGGACTTTGCGAAGGTCCCGCCTCTCAAGGGAGGTGTATTTTGGTGATTTTTCGACTGGATGGTGGGTTCACCAGGAAACATTTAATGGCAGTTTCCACGCCTAGGTTTTGGAATGTGTTTAATGAGTTCGTTTTAACCTTAAACATTCATCCTAGGTTTGGCCGAATGAAACTAAATTAAACTATATGAAAATGCAAGTTCCATGAATACAGCAGACGGATTTGAAAGCAGAAAATAGAGAATTTTACGGAATGCCAATGAAAAATACCCGATCCGGATGTCCGAAGAAGATTCTCGACGTTTGAAGCAGCCTGATCGTCGGGAATTCTACGTAATCGCTCGCAATCTGACAGATCGTCCGAATCCGACATAATCGTCCGAGACCGACAGATTCGTCCGAGATCCGACGAATTCGTCGACGAATTCTGAGACCTGCAAGACAGAAAATAGATGCAAAATACAAGAAATTCTATTGTGCTAACAGAGGCAAATTACACCAAATAGCAATATGAATACTGAACAATATTTAAGAACAAAAATTAATGCAAATTACTGTACTTTAATGGCAAATCATGAACTTAACATGCATTCTAAGCTAAATGGGTGAACACCAAATGCAAAATAGCATAAACACTAAATAAATAGTCTAATTTGCGTAATAA
Source organism: Wollemia nobilis (assembly GCA_028583015.1). NCBI lineage: Eukaryota > Viridiplantae > Streptophyta > Pinopsida > Araucariales > Araucariaceae > Wollemia > Wollemia nobilis. Next base: position 3,027,425 of record JAQPPZ010003192.1, on the reverse strand, counting down.
AAAGACGGAGAAAGAGTTAAGAAGAGCAAACTTCAGGCACTGATTGCCTCGATGTAGACTACAGTCGAGATCATCTCGCATAAGCATGAAATCACCTCGAATTCGACAGGATCGCCTCCGATTTGAACAGGTTCATCGACGACGATGGGTGCTGGCTCCGATCGAAAACCAGTGATGTACCTGCAACAAAATGGCTATGGGACTAGTGCAAAAGCAAAATTAGGATGTGTTGACGCAGAGGGAATCAGTTTGCAGATAAATTCAGCCAGGGGTTGGGGAGGGAAAATCCTAGAAGTTAAATAGGCTTAGGGGGAGTTGTTGGGAGGTTGGAGATCATCCCAATTTGGGAGATCTCCAACGGGGAGGGTCCCAACGGCGCAGACACGCTTCTGCCCGAATTGGAGACCCGTTGGAACAGATTCCAACTATGCAAATTCAGTTTTGCGACAAGATCGTCTGGACGTCCTAGTCCAGACGAAATCGTCAAATCTGGGGCGATATCGTCTGATCGGCGACGATATCGTCAAACGGTCAAAACAACCTCTAAAAATGGCGCGGAAAAGGGGGAAACGGATTTCCCGACGGTTAACGGGCGGTTTGGGAGGTTAAATTTGATTTTTAAATTATTTACTAAGGTGAATGTAATTATTATAATTTTGACTGTGCCAATTTTAGGGTGCTACAACTCTCTATAACTCACTACGGATTGTTGATGCTTATTCTTTGATTTGGTTCTCCCGCTCTTTTTTTATTTCTTCCCCTCCTTCCTATTCACCAAAGTGAATGATATTTTATAACCTCTAGATATATTATATTTAGGTTTTTGATGGTGCAAGCTAATGTTACCAAGTGGAAACTTAGAGTTAGGGTATGAAGAATATGATGATCAGCTAGGATTAGAATGTGATGAGCGGTTGAGATTTATATATATAAATATATAAAATATTTATATATTTATATATAAATAAATATATATAAATAATGAATGTCTAAGATTAAAATGTGGTGAGCGGCCAAGATTTATCCATATATATAAATATAAAAATATAAAAAATATTTATTTATATATAATTATATATATATATATAATAATGAATGGCTAAGATTAAAATGTGGTGAGCGGTCAAGATTTATCTATATATATAAATATAAAAATATATAAAATATTTATATATTTATATATAATTATATATAAATAATAAATGGCTAAGATTTGGTGTCTACAAAAACATAATGCGATACAAAAATAAATAATACCTATGGATTATGAATGAATGATATGCTGAATCTTGTGCTTTGAAAAGATTTATCATTTAACTGCCTCAAATTGGGATCAATGTGAGATGCCCTAGTGATGAAGGTGATGAATGTGTTTGAATCTTGTTGTTGACATATTGATGAGTGCCTTGGTTTTAGCAAATGAACTGGTCATCTAGTAAGTGCTCTCATGATGCCATAATCACTTTATCTTATGGATGATGTATTTGCCACCATGATTAAATCATAAGGTATGTAAAACCTTACTAACATTTATGTAGCACATTATCATTTAAATTTTATTAGAGTGTCTACATTTATACCCAACAGAATAGGGTGTATGATTAGTCTTGAACAAGATTATTGGACAAACATTGAGTCCAAAAATGAGTGTTAGCATATTGATTTTTTTTGAAGTGAAATTATCTTGCTGGTGTTGTCTAACCCATCAAGCATTAATTTAGTGTAAGACAACATGAATTATGGCTATGAGGCCATCATATTTATCAAAATGATGAACTGATGTCTTTTTTCTTTTGGTTGATTGGTTTGTTTTTTTTATATATATTTTTAAACATGATTGTCTGGAACAGTCGTAAAATAGTGACCATTGCATCATGATCATCCAATATGGTCATGCACCAAAGGCTATAAATAGCAATATTTAGCACACGACTCTTCATTTTCACTATCGTTGACAAGAGGAAAGTGAGGTGTGTGGTTGCAATTTTGATCCAAAGGACTTTCCAATTTGCACATAGAGGGATGGTGATGGCTATGATTGATAGAGCAAATGGTGGTGTGGAACTGATAAGTAACAAATACCCTTATCTCTTGTTCAAGTTGGATAAAATTAACCCTTTTGTTTAGCTTTTGTGTTTTTTTTACATTCTTGTGCTTAGAGTTTTTATGTTGTGTTTTTATTTTGTTGTTATTTTTTTTTTGCATGTGTGCTTTTTCAGGTCATCCATGTGGTATATGGTTTTGGTATAAATTCACTCATTTGTGGATGGTCATCATGTTTTATTTTTATTTTTTTGGTTTTGGAGTGTGTGTTTTTGGCAACTATATGTGGATGGACGATTATGTTACCCGATCATCTGATATCAGATGATCGATTTGTTGTGTTTGTTTTTTTTATGGATGTTTGATGTTGGTGTACAATCACTTTTGGGTGGATGGTTATGCAACTAGACCATCCATGAATCATATGATCGATTTGTTAATTTTTTTTAATGATGTGATTGTGTTTTGTGGTCATCCATGGCTGGACGATTGAGAATATTGTGTATGATTATTTTTTTATCATTGTGCTAATGATTAATTTTCATAGATACATTATGATTGTTATGGATATCATTATGCTAATGATTTTTTTTGTTATGCTGTATTTGTGTATGTAGAAAAAATTAATGAGACCAAGGCATCGACTCAAGAATTTATTTTACAAGGCTCAATGTAGAATATCAAAGATAGATTGGTAGTGTCTCAAGGATATTGGGCTATCATATGTGGCCAAGTTGAAGAAGGTGTGTGCTCAGGGTTATACATAAGGGTTTGAACTCAAAATGTACTTGCTAAAAATGGTAAATTCTAATAAAAATCAAGGCAAATCAAGGTGAATCCTAAGCAAATAAAATCAATCATCTTCACACCAAAATTTGGGGTATTTGAAGCCCTAAAAAGTAAGGTCATATTTGGGGATATTTTGACCTATTAAATCACCTTATAACTTCATAAAAATATCACCATTAGATCAGGCTCAAAAATACCTTTTCAAAAAATACAAATATGCCTATGTTTGGATATATAATATGGCAAATTGATCCTAAGAAAAAATTGGTCCCAAAAATTGTAGGCGAATGGGCCTATTAGAACCTTGCAGTTCTAAATAAATATTTAATAAATAAATAAATAAAATATCATTAAATTATAAAGAATCACTTTTTATTATTGAATTACTTTGCCACTTATAGTGGGATCCCTCCTTTAAAAAATTGAAAAATAAATTCATTTTCTTCCATGATTTGATATGGCTTCCGCTCATATCATATATAGAATTTTCAATCATGATTTTTCAATTATGACTTTTCAATAATAATGAAATATATAATTAAATTAATAATTAATTATATTATTAATAATATAATTAATAAATTTTAGGATGTGGTATCCTAACATGCCACCCCTCCTAGAATAAACTTTATCCTCAAAATTAGAAATCTTTGTATACTATTGTTCAAATGCTACCAAGGTGCATGACGATATGGGGGAAATATGTGGTAATGATATCCATTATCCTTCCATACTGTTGGTAGTTGCATGATCTATGATAATTGTGCTTTTGTGCTTATGCAACAAGATATCCAAAGATGTCCTCCTACTGGTTCTCAAAAGTCAAAATATGTTGCCCAATAATTTATAATAAGTCAGATAAAACACTCACACATCATCTCTAAGAAAGGTGAGGAGAACTTGATAAAGAATACTAGCAATATTTTCATTGCCAAAAGAGAATGTATTTAGACAAGGGTGTCTATTGTAAGCTGATAAAATCTTTTCTTTTGGGAATATTATGGTCCAAAATTAGAAATACTTCTAAACTTGGACAAATTTTTTTTTAAGCTCTTTTAAAATTTGATGTTTCAGAATTATGTTACCAAATAAACTTTTGAATCTCATGTCAAACCAACATGAAAAAGGGGTAAATATCATTTACTTGGCTTATGTCATTATTGTGTTGTGTGTAGTGAAAATTAGTGGTTTGCAAAACATTCAAATCTCAAATAGATTATCTCTACCATAGAAAAAGTGGTTTTTAGAAGCCTTTGTGGTGCAATAATGACATCATCAAACTTTTTATCAATAGCTTGAAGAATTTTTGCATTCTTAATGAAAGATAATGAATTTTTGCATTCTTTAATTTTTTTAAGTATGATACAACTAAGATTCATGTAGAGACCTCCCTAAAATTAGGTCACCAAAATGAAATATTGAAGTATTACCATTAAAACTAGCATTTTAATTAAATATTTGTCTCCTTATTTCTCCAACTAAGAATAGAATAGGGCACCCTACTATTTGGCTAAGCATTCATTGTGCTAAACCATTCCGAAAATAACCCACCAAATGAGGAGAGCCATGGAATATTATTATGGTGACCAATAACCCACCAAATGAGGAGAGCCATGGAATATTATTATTGTGGGTGATGAGGACTATCATTTTGTTTGCTTTATTTTCTATTTTGGCATAAGACATGAATTTTTGTTATTAAGAAACAATGATCAAATGGTGCAAATATCAATTATATCATTCTATTTTGTGTGCTTTGCTTTCATTCTATTTCATTTCCATGTCCATCCAGAGTAGGTAATATTATGGAGTTTTCTAAAAAAAATGTTATTATTATGTGTCTTGTTTCTTTTCTTGAAGCTTCACCAGTTCACAAATTACGGTCCTCTTTGATTCTTGCACAAACGTGTTAACTCCCTGAATTACATCAAGCTTTATAATGGAGAGCCAAATTTTTTCAATACCACTTGATGGAGATCCAAACTTGCTCAAACCAATTCTCATTCAAAAACTTGGAAAGATCCCCTCACAAACCCTCATGTTGTGGCTATATAGCCAAAAAACCCTAAAAACTGAAATGAGTCATATGGGGCCCAAAATTGGGGTGCGCATCCCTATTACAATAGACAAGCCAAAAATAAAGTTTCTAGTCCTAACTCTAAATACATTAAGATATATTAACCTCCGAAAAGCTCAAAAAGCATAAAAAACTAGGTAAGTAATTTTAAAACCTAATTTTGAGGCACTAGATGATGGAATTTGGCTCCTAAAACTAGATTTTTTGGACAAATAGAACTCTAGGGAGTCGTATTTTTTAGAACTCTCCCAACTAGATCCCTGTCAAATTTCATGTCAATTAGAGCTACGGTTGAGAAGTTATGGCCCCAAAAATTTTGTTGGATGCTCTTGCATCAGACACCTAGGGTGGATTGAGAAGTGACCTTCACTTATGTACTGTTAGAGGAAAAACCAGGCGATCAACCTCTATTTTGGACAACCAAGTTGCATCTTCTACATGTCTTCCCTTCCACTTGACCAAATATTCTGAATACTGTCTGTTCCTGGTGCTTCTGCCTTCTCGAGTGTCTAGTATTTCCTCTATATCATCTGTGGTTGGAGTAAACGCTAGAATACTTCACAAATTTGTACTTGGTGTCTCACTACTGCATCCTTCATGGTATTTTGCCAAGTCTAAAATATTAAAAATAGGTGATATATTCAGCTCACTTGGCAGTTCCACTTCATAGGCATTTCCTAAATCTCTTTTACCTATGATCATGCATGGTCTAAACCTCTTCATCTTCAGCTTGTTGTAGGTTTTTCTAGGAAACCTTTCCTTTCTAAAATGAACCATGACCTCATCTCCCACTTGGAACTCCTTTAAATGCCTCTTCTAATCTATTTTGGCCTTGTACTGAGTATTCATCTTACTGATATGTTGTTGTACCTCTTCATGTAAACTCTTTATGTGCTCTACAAAATGTTCAGCCTCATCACTGCTCTTTTCTCCTTTATCCATTGTTCTCAACTCAGAAGGATTCCTTGGGTTGTTCCCATACACAATCTGGAATGGTGATTTACCAGTACTTCTATTGATAGAATTGTTGTAAGCAAATTCTGCCTGCGGCAAAATCAAATCCCATCCCTTGGGATTATCTCCTATCAAGCATATTAGAATATTACCCAAACTTCTGTTCACCACCATTGTTTGTCCATCAGTCTACAAGTGGTATGCAGAATTTAACTTCAAATCCATTTTCAGCTTCTTCCACAAAGTCCTCCAAAAATAACCCACAAATTTGGTATCTCTATAAGATACTATACTCTTGGGTAGACCATGAAGGTGTACCACATCCTTGAAAAACAAGCCTACAACATGAACTACATCACTCATTTTTTGACATGGAATAAAATGATCCATCTTCGAAAACCTGTCAACCACAACAAAAATGGAGTCATTCCCTCATTGTGTCCTTGGTAGGCCAAGAACAAAATCCATACTGATGTCCTCCCATGGTCTCTATGGTACAAGTAATGGCTGACACAATCCTATATTTTCTCTCACTCTCTTAGCCATATGACACACTCTGCAACCCTGCACAAATTTCTTCACATCCTACTGCAACTGTGGTAATGGTAGTTTTCACTAACAAGGGCAATGATCTTATCTCAACCAAAATGTCCAGCTAGTCCTCCACTATGCTTCTCCTTTATCATATTCTACCTCATTGAAATTCTAGGAATGCACAATTGGTTCCTTCTGAATAGCATACCATCTTGGATTATAAAATCCAACCACTTAGTTCTATCCAAAGTAGTAGGAGACAAACATGCCTTCCAAGCCTCTACAAAATCTAGATCCTCTAGATACAAACTCTTGAGTTCTTCAAACCCAATGACTTCCACTTTCATCTCTATCAACAAATTTTTCCTTCTACTCAAGGCATCTGCAACTCTATTAGACTTCCCACTCCTATGCTTCAAAACAAAGGTATAACTCCGTAGGAATTCAACCCACTTCAAATGTTTCTGATTCAGTTTTCTCTGACTATTAATATACTGTAAATCTTGATGATCAGTATATAAAACAAACTCTTTTTCTAACAAATAGTGTCTCCATTTCTTAAGATCCTGAACTATAGCATAAAATTCTTGATCATAAATAGAATATTTCTTCCTAGCATCATTTAACTTCTCACTAAAATATGCAACAGGTTTACCTTCCTGACTCAACACAACTCCAATGGCACTGCCACTAGCATCACAATCAACCTAAAATACTTTATTAAAATTTGGAAGTACCAAAATGGGTTGTTCTATCACCTTATTTTTCAACATCTCAAAACTTGCACCTGCATTTGCAGTCCACTTAAACTCCTTCTTATCCCCTCTCATGGTTTCTGTCAAGGGTGCATAAATATTGCTAAAGTTTCTAATGAACTTTCTATAGAAACTTGCAAGACCATGGAATGATCTTACCTTCGTTATGTTCCTCGGAGTAGGCCACTCAATGATAGCCTTCACCTTCTTTGGATCCATTTTTATACCCGCATCTAAGATGACAAATCCCAAATACACCAACTCCTTCTTCACAAAACTGCACTTCTTCAAATTAATCAGCAACTACTCCTCCCTTAGCTTTTCAAAAACTATCCAAACTTGCATCAAATGCTCTTCCAATGTCTTACTAAAAATTAGAATATCATCCAGATAAACAATAACAAACTTCTCTAGGAATTCTCTCAACACCTCATTCATCAGCCTCATGAATGTACTAGGTGCATTGGTTAACCCAAATGGCATAACCAACCACTCATACAAACCCTCTTTGATTTTGAAGGTTGTATTCCACTCATCACCCTATCTGATGCAAATCTGATGATACCCACTCTTTAAATCAATATTTGTGAAGTATTTAGCTCCACTCAAACATTCCATTATATCGTCCATTCTAGGTAATGGAAATATATACTTAATGGTAATATTATTTATGGCTCTGGAATCAAAACACATTCTCCATTCTCCATCCTTCTTTAGTGCTAGTACTACAGGTACTGTATAGGGACTCAAAATATCTCTAATCAACCCCTTCCTCAACAACTCTTGAACCTTTCTATTCAACTCTTCACTCTCCACGGGAGACATTCTATGGGCTGCCTTATTGGTTAAACTAGCTCCTGGAATCAAATTAATTTTATGGCTAATATTTCTCATTGGTGGCAAATCCTCAGGCACATTATCTGACACAATATTAGGAAACTCTTCTAACATACTTTCAACCTCTACTGGAATATCCATTCATTTTTCCTTCTTAACATTATGAATTAATGCATAACACATAGAATCCCTCTTCAGGCCATCCAAAAATTTTCTACCATCTACCAAATAGATTCTAGCACTACTGCATACCTTTTCATCTACTTCCTTCAATGGCTTCAAATTGTGACGCACTCCATATTTTGTTAGAAAGTAAGTATTCACATGCCCATCATGCACCGCATGTATATCAAATTTCCATGGCCTCACCAACAACAAATGGCAAGCATCCATAGGTAAAACATCACACAAAACCTCATCTTGATAATTTCCAATATGAAATTTAACTAAACACTGCTCACTGACTAATTCTCTATGATATTTCTGCAACCATGCAATCCGATATGGATGCGGGTGCTTCCTCTTCTCCAATTTCAACTTAGCAACCATTTCTCTTGAAACTAAATTATCTATGCTACCATTATCTATGATAACATTACAGAACTTACCTACACATTTGCATCTTATGCAAAATAAGCTCTTCCTCTGATCCACATCTTTCCCTCCATTCATCAATGCTCTTCTTGTCATCAACACTTCTCCTCCTTCTGCTTCTTCATAATGTTCTGATTCAACACCTTCATCTACTACAACAGCTCTGGCATGACCCTTAGGTCTCTTATTCATCCTCTCTTGGTTTTGGGGATACTCATATACCCAATGTCCCTCTTCTCCACAATGGAAAAAGGTTCCACGAAATCCTCCTCTTCCATACCTACGTCTAGATCTACCTCTTCCTCTTTGGTAACCATTGTTCTGATCACGGAGGTGGTAGGTATTCTCCTCTTTCTGATCCTGGTTATTACTTGTTTCACCAGTCTTCTTTTGATCTTCATATTTTTCTCCACTGGTTCTTCCACCACGACCTCTTCCTCTTTGTTTGCTTTCAAATCTTCTGTTTATCTTCTCTTCAACCTTCAAGACAAACTGATATGCATCCTCAATGGTGGTCATCCTGACCAAACTGAGTTCTTCTTGGATATTCATTCTTAACCCATTTATGTAATGAGCTACTTTATCCTTATTAGCCTCTAAATGGCCAATTCTGATTGAGATCTTGTAAAACTCCTCTGTATATTCTTTGATATATTTGCTTGACTGTCTCAAACTCTACATTTTTCTCAATAGATCCAATTCATAATCTGTAGGAATAAACTGCCTCTTCAACTTCTCTACCATTCGATCCCATCTAGTTATATTTTCCTTTCCTCTTATATTTCTTTCTAGCTACACTTCTTTCCACCATATGCTAGCATGGCCTTTCAACTTCATTTTTGCAAACTTGATCCGATATGGATCTACAACCTCCTCATACTCAAAATACTCCTCCATATCATTGATCCAATCAATCAACTCCTCTAGATTGAGATTACCAGAATATGTGGAGACATCAAACTTTGGCCTCTTCCCTATCAGAGACATGGCCCTAAATAATCTAGCTTTTATAGGATCCATTGCTTCTTCTTCATCTGATGGATCATCAACCTCCCAAGCTTCATCTTCACTACGGTCTTCTCTCCTTGGATCAACCCATCTTCGTAAATCCTCTTGTAGGGCTTGCAATTGGCTCTGCAAAGCTCTAAAATCTCATTCAGGTACCACATTTCTCCCACCACCATAGTTTCTTCATGGAGGTATTCTTCCTCACTCTCTTCTCACAACCCTTCCATAGATCCTAGTGCAAACTACCTCACTTTCGACATATGCTCACACACTCAGGAACCCGAAGCTCTGATACCACTTAATGGAGAGCCAAATTTGCTCAATACCACTTGATGGAGATCCAAAATTGCTCAAACCAATTCTCATTCAAAAACTTGGAAAGATCCCCTCACAAACCCTCATTTTGTGGCTATATAGCCAAAAAACCTTAAAAACTGAAATGAGTCAGATGGGGTCCAAAATTGGGGTGCGCATCCCTCTTACAATAGAAAAAACAAAAATAAATTTTACAGTCCTAACTCTAAACACATTAGGAGATATTAACCTCCGAACAGCTCAAAAAGCATAAAAAACTAGGTAAGTAATTTTAAAATCTAATTTCGGGGCACTAGATGATGGAATTTGGCCCCCAAAACTAGATTTTTTGGAAAAATAGGACTCTAAGGAGTCATATTTGTTTAGAACTCTCCCAACTAGCTCCCTGTCAAATTTCACATCAATCGAAGCTATGGTTGAGAAGTTATGGCCCCGACAATTTTGTTGGATGCTCTTGCATCACTTTAACATTTCCATCATGGTCTCCTCAGTGATCTTAATCCATTCATTCACATTATGTCAGATTAATTCTATGAATTCCTGATCATTAATCCACTTGCAATATTATCTCCATAGTTACCTTCAATTTTATGATAGTCTTTAAATTATTGAGCGGTTGACTCAACCTTTATTCTCCATAATGTTATTAATATACAAAAAATATAGGGATTTACTCTCGAGTCCCAGTGAAAATACCTTTTTTATGGTTGCAGCAGTGATCTACCTAGAAAAATATGGCACTGTGCCATGATTGATCCAATATTTATACGACACCTTCTAGCAAATGATGTGCTTCTTCAAGAGTTGGTGCCCTACATAATGGCTTAGATCATACGCTTCCATGTGAATAGAGTATGTTGGATTCATTAGAGAAAAAGAGGTATTTGCCATGGTCCCCTCCATCTGTGATGAGAGTGAACGAATATTACCAACCCTATCTAAATAACATATTCATTTTTAACTGGTATTTATAGTGATAACCTCACACACTAGTACATTAGATTTTTATGTTATTTATCCCATATATAAAATGTATCCAAGGATTACATTCATGTATGGTCCAAAATTTGGTCCTCTATGTTCCATCCCAAACACATAAAATGAAGTTGGATAACCATGACTGGGCTCTCAATAATAATTTTCTATTCATAGCTTCGTTGTGGAATCCAAATGATGGACTGATGGATTTATTAACTCTACGAGCATTGGATGTTCTACCATTGTTGATGCTTTGTATTTTTTGAGCGTATGATCTTTCAACTATGAAGTCACTAATCTTAAATGATGAGACTTTCAAACCATTGCAACTCTATTGGATATCCCACCACTATGTTAAAGTTGATTCTATGAGTATAAGTTATGTGCTCTCAGGACATTATATAGAGGAAGATCTATGTGTGAACAATATGAGCACGAGTGATCGAGATCCTCACAAACAACAAAATTTAGAGAATACTCAAGTTACACTTGTATAAGGAAATCAAAGAAGCCACACAGATTGGCTAGTGTATGATTGTGATTAGATGTCCATATAGAGGCTTTCTTTATCTCTTGTCATATGTTCCTCTATATTTTTATTTTGATAATGAACACACACTGTAGTGAATTTCAAAAGAAAGCATCTACATTTATGTTGGGACTCATTGTTATTATAACTCTCTTACCTATTGGTAGGTATGGGAAGATATATTTTTGTGTTATTTGTAGTTTTGTACTCTATCTCCATACGTATGAAATAGATATAACAAATCACTTTTATCACTTATGGATGATATTTTGTAGTAGTTTGGTTTATTTTATCTTATTGTGCGTGTTTGGTTGTGCTTTTATTTTTGACACACTTAAGGAGCAAGTTTTGTATTTTATTTTATTATTTTTGTTGTTATTTACTTATTTTTAAATTGGTTTTGTGTGTTTGTTTGCTCCTTCAAAGGTGGTAGGCCATGTCTGAGTCCTAGGTGTTTTTGTCAAAATGGATACCCCTACCTCCTTGGGTCTTACCTGAAAGTGGCATCCCTTTTGGGATGTTTTCCACAAATAAAAAAAAAAGGATATTTTGTAGTAGTGCAGTAAAGTAGGGGATTTTTAGCATCTCCAATCTAAAATTAGGCAACAATATATGTTGGGTATAAATGTGGTGATATTTTTTAGGTACACATTGGCTAAGAGGAGGTGGCCATGGAGGCATATGTATGGGGTCACATGGGGAAACAAAAATATTTTGGAAACATGAAAAAAAAGGTAAACATTCCCATGTCCTCTAGAATGGATCGTATAAGTGAATTATTAGAAACCTTGAGTTCATAAAGCTTTTGAAAATATTTTATTTAATATAGAATATTTCTTGAAATTTGGTTTTTCAACATGTCCATGACATTAAGGGCAATCAATTTTCCCATCTGGGTTGGTAAGGCACTTGATAGTTTATCATTTTACAAATACAAGTTTAGTAGATTTATGTAGTTAGATAGCTTTGAAGTAATAGTCCTAGAGCGTCGAAATAAGGTTTCAGCTCTCCTAGATCTTGCAGATTTCCAATCCATGCAGGACTTGGAGGAATTATACCATATAGAATATTTTTACCTAGTCTAAATTGCTCTATATTTGAAGAAGTGCCAAGTTCTACTGGTATTTCTTCCTCAAAGCTATTATTCATTAAATCTAGGGTTTGGAGAATTTTAGGGTTAGTGGTAACTTATTCAATTATAATATCTAAAATATGATGATCTGGGCTTACTAATATAGCTCTCTTCTTATTCATGGGAATAAGAAGTAGAGGGATTATAATTTGTATCCATGAAAATCTCATCCAAGTGTTAATGTTAGTGTGATAATGTTAGCGAACTTCTCAGGTACGTAAAGGGTTTACAAGTATTTCTCATGTATGTGATGTTGCTTTGACATTCCTTGAATATGCTCCCCATATTGTTAAGACATTCCCTGACTTTTTTGAGCAATTCCACATGCTCTTGTCATGACATGGCTCTGATACCAAATGTTAGAACCTTGCGGTTCTAAATAAATATTTAATAAATAAATAAAATATCATTAAATTATAAAGAATCACTTTTTAGGGTTTGAATCACTTTGCCACTTATAAGGGGGCTCCCTCCTTTAAAACATTAAATAATAAATTCCTTTTCTTCCATGATTTGATATGGCTTCCACTCATATCATATATAGACTTTTCAATTATGAGTTTCTTAATATAATGAAATATATAATTAAATTAATAATTAATTATATTAATAATAATAATAATAAATAAATCATTTATTTAATTATTATTATTATAATAATTAATTATATCATTAATAATATAATTAATAAATGTTAGGATGTGGTATCCTAATAGGGCCAATGTCAAGGGTCCTCATATTCACCAATTTTAAATTTTGGAAATCTTAATATTCACCCAATTTGCAAATATTCACCATTGTGCATAACCATGTGCATGCTGACCATGCCTACTTGATAGCTTTGGTGGACATGTATGATATGAATACATGCACCTTCCACATGCCTACAGGAGAGATCACTATCACTCTCAAGGATTTGTGATGGACTTTTCGGATACCAATGGAGGGGGAGAGGATTGAGACCACCTCGATGCATTGGAGGGAGGCCCTACTGCAATGAGTATACAAGAAAAATTAATAATAAATGACTATGGATAGTGGGGGTGTGGATGTGGAGAGCCACATTCAACTTATATGGATCTTAGCAAGGCATGTCATCCTATGGTAATGATATCCAATGTCATTCTACTAGATTCATTTGGTGTGCAGTTCCCATGGAACCTATTGGGGTTAGTGTAAGATTTGGTGGAGAAGCCCAAGGTGATGGTGTGGACTCCTTGCTTGTTGGAACAGGTATACAAAGAGATGTATGAGATATGATGCCATAACAGGTCAGCTTTGGGCTACAATTTACTACTATAGATTTGGGCATGGGAGCACTTTGCTATTGAGCATCTTGTAGGCTTATCATGCTTACCTAGTAGGATTTGGGGGATGATATACCTTATGCCTGGCATAAGGATCACAAGGAGGGTAGTAACCACCCATTTACTAGAATTTGGTTACATTATGATGAACAACCTTATCAGGTTGTGCGTAGGCTATGGAGGGGTGGTTTGACATGGCCAAAGGATGGTGAGAACTTGGTGAGAGTGTGGTAGGGGATATGGGTGGTAGATTGGTATAAGATAGAGTACAAGATTTTCTAGTACACCTATGTGTTGCAAAAATTTGGATTACCTTAGGGGTTCCTCTACCTCTTATAATATATAGGCAATGACAGAGTGAGGTAGTTGTTGACCCAACATTTGATCCAGTAGGTGCTAGGGTGGATGTGATTGGGTTAGAGACAAATGTGGTATATGTAGGGACCACACTAAACTATGATGCATGGTTCATTGGACCAATTTTTTAGCCAAGGATAGAGGGTGTATTAGTAGATGATGGAGAGGAGGCTCCTTTGGAGTTAGTGGGGTGGTGGGTACACTGGTGGATAAACCTAAGGATAGAAGGATATTCTCAATGGGTGGACCTAAGGGTAGGATCATCTCAGGGGCTAGGAAGGTGATGGCAAAGATGAGCTCTAGTAAGTAGGGGTACAACAATAGTACCAACTTGATAATACATATTTATATGCTATTATATTGAGTATAGATTTTGGATAGGTAGAAGGTAAAGCTAGAGACCGATATCATCCAGAAGTGAATTCAATGGGATGGGGAGTTCTAGATATGGTATGGCTAGGAGGAGCAATGGAATACACTATAGGCTTAGGTGTAGAGTTTGTAGGAGGGGGCTAGGCTAACAATAGAGTGAGATTCACTTTGGACTGAGTGTGACTTGCTACAGGTAGAGCATGATACTATGAGGGTAGAGTGCAATGATATATAGGACCAATATATGGGGAGAAACCAATTTGCTACAATGATCCTTGCTCAAGTAGAGCAGGAGAGGGAGCAGGTAGAGCAACAAATACATAGGGTGAGATCCATAGAGAATATCTTTCTTGTGTAAGGTATCCTAATTATAGATATGACATAATATTCCTTATCATATCAAAGTTGGAGAAGTGAAGCATTAGATGCTCCTACAACTACCCCACTTGTACCTCAATTTGTAGAGAGTTTGACCTCGTAATATTTAGGGGCAGGGATTTCATGTGGAGTAGGTTGCCACTATTGGAGTAGTAGTTAGTATATCCAAGGAGATCGTGTCAAGGGTAGTGGGGATAGTGGCAAGGGTGTTCAGTGACATATGGATACTGATACTTATACTAGTTTTGTAGATGCCTTATGTCTTTTTATTGAAGATGATGAGGAGCTTGAGAGCTCATCATATGTAGCCTATGGGTGAGACTACACATGTATTTATTTGATGATGATATATGTGATGTACTGTTATTCATGTGATGTTTATTTTTTTATGATTTTATGCAATGCATTATTTGATAATTGATATGATGAATGTATGCAATGTTTGATGAATGCAATGATTATATGCATATACTTTTGATTATCTTTTATAAAATACTTTAGAAATGTATCATTATTCATGAATTTTAATAAATTAATCAAGGGCATCAATCCAATAGTATGACATATATGTCAAATGGATGCAATTAAATGCAATGTGATGATTGTTAGGTGATGTTCTGCTTTGGAGGCCAAGATGACATGACTTGTTCTTTTACTTGTGTTAGGAAATAAGAATCTGAAAGTGCTTTCATGATGCTTAAACACCCTAGTGACCTAAATCAAACTCATCTACTAATCAAGTATGTAGTTGAAGATACTAATACCAATCAAGTTATTCTAGATTCACAAAGACTAACTGTGTGTGTAGTGAATGTTCATTTCTAATTTTAGGTAAGGTTAGACTCATTATTTATGACCTATTTCAATAAGTTAGTTCATCTGAAAGCATACATAGATCTGTATAAAATAAGGTTACTAATGTAATAGATGTGTCACCACACATAAGGCTACTCCAATACTATAAAGGTATTTATATCCTATTTTTGGTGATGGAGATCACCTCATAATTGTAAAAAAAAGAGAATTCCAAGGATCCAAGATCTTCATCCCTTATTTTTTTTTGAGAGGGGGATTTGGAGATACTTGCTTTTTTTGTGGAAGAGCAAGAGGATTTGTGTTTTTATGGGGCTTACTCATTTTGTTGAAGAGCAAGGATATTTTATTGCTTTTAATTTTGTTTTTTTGGATACTTAATCATTTTGTGGAAGAGCAAGAAATTTTATTGCTTTGTAGGGCTTACAAGATTTGTAGAGGAGCAAGGGGATTTTTTTTTAAGGGGCGAGCTTGTCATTTTTTCAATTATCAATATTTTAGACCATGTGCATAATTATATGAGTAAGAGGAAACTATTCACTTTATGGTGATAGCGACTCATGATTTTATCATTCCTAAACACCAAAATTTGATTTAATATGTTATATTTTTGCATGGTCTCAGAAAAACTTAAGGTTACCAAGAAGATCTATAGCAGTCAAGAACCTAATAAATTTAGATGTAGGAAAAAAAAAACACTAGTTATGGCTAAGTGATCAAAAGGACCTAAATATTTGTTAAACCATAAATGTGGGAAAGATAAACTATCATAGGAATTTTTTTTTTTTTTGATATTTCTCTTCTCTCTTTTTTTTAGGGTGGATGGTTGATGTAGCCGACATGCCTATAATGAGGGAAATGTAAGACACATACCATAAGGAATACACCCTTGATTAATGTGATAAAATAACTTATCGAAAATGGATAAAATCATGCATTGAATTATAACCAAATTTTTATTGGTTATGATGAAATTTTATTGCTTTATTGTTTTTGTTGATTTTTTATTTTTTTATTTGTTTTTGAATTTTGATTGATTTTGATTTGTTTTTTAATTTTGTTTTTTTATTGTTTGTGTATTTTTTATTGATATTGTGATGTTTTTGTAGTTTTTATTGATTTTGTGATGTTTTTGTAGTTTTTATTGATTTTGTGATGTTTTTTTATTTTTTATTGATTTTGTGATGTTTTTTTACAAGGCTAGCTATGAGCTAGGAATAGAAGGCATTCAAATAAATGATATTAATGGGTTTAGGTTATGATGAAAAAACCAAGCCAATTGATGCATAGGCTTATATCCCAAATGTTTGTGTTACGATGAACAGACCAAGACAATTAGCCATAAACTTGTCATGCAAATGAGGTAGTAAGCTTGAGTTCTATTGATTCTCCTTGAGAACCAAATCACCCACTCAAAATTTGTGAGGATGCACTTAAAAAACCTTTCTTGATAGATGCAATTATTCTCCAATGAATTGATTTGGTGTTTA
Organism: Wollemia nobilis; assembly: GCA_028583015.1. Taxonomy (NCBI): domain Eukaryota; kingdom Viridiplantae; phylum Streptophyta; class Pinopsida; order Araucariales; family Araucariaceae; genus Wollemia; species Wollemia nobilis. The sequence continues at coordinate 3,010,163 of JAQPPZ010003192.1, read as the reverse complement.
TCAAGTAAATTCAATTGGTATAAGCATTCTTGTCATGTAGTGTCATCATCGATGAATTCTTGCAATGATATATGTAATAATGGAATTTTAAGCTCAAGAGGCATGATTGCCTCAACACCATAAACTAGTGAAAAAGGTTTTGCCCCAGTTGGCATACATACACTTTTTTGATAAGACCATAATTCCAATGGGAATTGTAAATGCCCATATCTATGATTTTTCTTAATTATTTTTTTATAATGGAAATTATATTTTGTTGGTGGCATCATATTGTCAATTATTTTATGGATAATAAGGAACCGAGAAACTATGTTGAGTGTTACATTTGTTGCAAAGTTCTTGAATGTACTTGTTTTTGAATAGCATACCATTATCAGATATGATATTTTATGGTATGCCAAAATGATAAATTATATGATGGAGTATAAACTCTATAATGCAAGGTCTTTTTGTATCGGTGAGAGGAATCACCTCAACCAATTTCATAAAATACTCTATGGTTGTTATGATAAAAGTATGGTTCCTTTAAGGAGGATATATCTTTCCTACTAGGTTGAGACCCCATTACAAAAAATCCCATAGATATTGAATGAGATGCAACACTTGTGATTAGACATGGGTTATATTGGCATGATGTTGGAATTTTAGATATTTCTTGATGTACGCACAACAATCACATTCTATGGTGGGCTAATAATAACCCATGCACAATATGTGATTTGCAATGGCCATCCCACTTAAATGACCACCATAAGTACCATCATGGGCTTGATAAATTACCCATTTTTCTTCTTAGGGTTTGAGAAAATGAAGGAGAATACCATCATAGCCACAATGATAGAGAATATCCCCCAAGAGAGTATAGTGAATTGATTTTTACTTAAAAAATTATTTTATGGTTGAGGAAAAATTTGTAGGGAGAGTACCCATCTTGATAAAATCCTTTATTTGTAGAAAATATTAATTATTTGGATCTATTTGGATAATGTTAACACTCTCTACCATATGAGCAGAATTTCATTCTATAGTAGACTTTGAAAGTGTGATGATTTTTATAAATGTGTTGCTATCAAATGTCTTTTTTGTATTGAGATATCCAAGTGAGACCATTGTGTTAGTGAATCAATTGGATGATCAAGGGACACTATCAAATTCATACAAATCAAAATTCTTAAGTAGTTTTTCAATTTTTAGTTTGTACTTCTACAAAATCAGTTCTCTACATTGGTAAATCCCTTTGACTTGTTTAAAAATGAGCTTAGAATCACCAAAAATGCTTTGTCATTTAATATCTAGTGTGATAGAAGTCTGAATCCCTAAAAATAAGGCTTCATATTATGTATTTTTATTGGTAGAGGGGAAGTCAATTTTGAATAAAAGGGGCATAGAAGCCCCTTGAGGTATGAATAACACAACTCCAACACCTCCCCCTTGCTCACATTTGGAACCATTGAATAAAATAACAACATTAGCATCCTCTTCTAGATTGACAAATTCTTCTTGCTCGGTTATGTTGAATATAGAATCATCAAGTAGCTTGATTATGAGCAATGTGTCATTTGGTAGTAGAGCTTTGATGAGCTAATCCAGAATTACTTGACCTTGGATGGGCTTTTAACTAATAAATTCTAGATCAAACTCTGTTAAAAGGATTATCCACTTGGATGTATTTCTATTCATATAGGTATGACTCATCGTATAACATAAAGGGTTCTATTTTACAATGATGTATGTAGTATGACCAATCATGGAGTGTAAAATTTTATTGGTTGCAAAGACTATTGCTAAGCATAGCTTTTTGACATAGGTGTATTTAGCTTTATTGCTTATAAAAATGCGACTAATGTAATTGTACGATCCTAAAAAGCATACACCTAATCTAGTAACAATTGAAAATCACATAAAGCACATACATAAATTGACAAAATTGAAATAACCAAAAGAAAGGTGTCTTTTATTAAAATTGAATCAATTCATGGTTACAAATTCATCCCTCTTAGGGATACCCAATGTGATACAATGTTACAATCATAAGAAATCCCTCGCAAGGGTAGGTGTAATCCGTAGGCCTTTTAGAATGACACGAACTGCTCCAGGTCAAGTATGACCTTCTTCTCTCCTGTGAAGAGGCATTTGTTGCCTTGAATGCATTGACGAAGGAGTCCTAAAAACCCTGCATTCAAGAAACAACAAGAAATATTAAAAGCAAAGGATACCTCTCTTGATGAGGCTTTTAGAGGAATCTTGCATAAATAATAGCATAAAATCAAGAAAGCATGTAAAACTATCAATCTATGCAAGAAATGAGGAAATTGTAATAAAGCATGTAAAGAAAGCATGAAATCTAGCAATTAGAAACATCCTAATTAACCATTAGAAAACTTGAATTGCATGAAATAACAAGACTATGCTAAATTGAAAAATGCAAGGAAATGGAAGCAAATCTACCTCTAAATCCTAGAATTAACCGGTCAAATGTCTGCTAAAATGTTAATCTATGCTAGATTAAGCTATTTGCATAACTAGAAATGGAAATCTACTGCTAAAATGGAGGAAAGAGAGCATCAAACCCTAGCCATGGGTGCTTAAAGTAGCTAGCACTGTTAGCCATGGCTGATAGTCATGGCTATAGGAAAACTTCCCTTTCTCTTGAAACCAGGGCCAAAAACTCTCAAATCCTCCAAGGAATTGATGATCAAGGGTCACCTCGGTGTTCTGAAATAGATTGGTGGTTGAATTCACTGGAATTGGTAATGGAAGTGTGTCAATTATCAAGCTTGCTCCTCAAGCTCTTGAGATCTCCATTGTTGCAAAGTTGATGATCAAATTGGATTTTGGTAGCATCTTGTTACTCTTCACAAGGTGCAATTGGCTCTCCAATTTTATAGGGCTTTGCTATGTGATTGAAAAATTCTTCAGATCAACAATTTGGTAGCACTTCATTAGAGAATACAACCAGAAGAAGGGTTTGCTCTTTGAAATTGGGGTCTTAAATAGACTCCCAAAATCCTTGCTCTAGCTTCATGGAGAAGCCAAGAACAAGATTTGGTAGTTGGGAGGAAGCTTCTGGATGCTTCCAAGCCTGAACCACTTGAAAACCATTGCAATTTGATTATTGCAACTAATTTTACTTGGCTCTGGTCACCCGAGTTTGTTACAGGGCTAGCCACGGGTCTTAAAAGTGGCTAAAACCCTAGCCATGGGTGCCACCCATGGCTAAGAATCCTAGCCATGGGTGACACCAACGGCTAAGGCTAGATAGGCCAAAATACCCAAATTGAGTGGTTAGAACCACTGCTTTTGCCTTGGAGAGGTCCAAGATCATTCATATGGTCTGCAAGGATGCCCATATGAGTAGTCCCCTACACATGATATGTTTTAGGTGTCTATAGATGCCCCTTTTGGGATGCATTGTGAGATCGAACAATGCTAAGAAAAAATAGACCTCCTAAAATGATGTCGTAGGTTGGATGATGATCATTGATCTGATCAACATTAGATGCCCAATCCTACAAAAGGGCATACATCATTGAATCATTACCTTCTATGAGTTGAAGAACTTGATTCTAGAAAGCTTAAGTCAAAATCCTAGCCTTAGTGGCAATTAGGAGACAAGCTTAAGTCCAATCCTAGCCTTAGAGGTAATTAGGAGATAAGCTTAAGTCTAATCCTAGCCTTAGCGGCAATTAGGAGATAAGCTTAAGTCAAATCCTAGCCTTGATGGCAATTAGGAGATAAGCTTAAGTCTAATCCTAGCCTTGATGGTAATTAGGAGATAAGCTTAAGTCTAATCCTAAATTAGGAGACTAGCTTACCCAATTTGCTTGAATTTGCTCTTGATATTTTGCTTATTTGCCCCAAGCAAGGAGGGTGCATGATTGTATTTGGAAATGATTCTTGAATGAATGCACTTTTGACAAGATCAAGGGATCTACGATCAAGGGATATTCTATTGAATTTGATTATGATTATGAATATTATGACTACCCCCTCAAGTGACGAGTCGATGAGGGTAATGACAATTAATGAAGCGACGAGTCACTTGACCTCTATGATTGACTTGAATAATTGAAGACTTTAGCACTTTGATACTACTTGGCAAGGCCTAACTCAGCCATGATTTCAACTGTTAATAGTAATTGTACACCTCTATCCCATGGAGCAGTCTGGCCATTGTGGCCTTCTTAGGGAATCAAGATGATAGCAATTCCAATTATGCTTATGTTGAATCACTATGTTCGATGATCTGCTGAATCATTGTGAATTTTGATTTATTTAATTTTTTTGTTAATTTTAAAATTTTTGAAATTTTGGACCTGTAGATATGCTTTAATGTCCAATATGAAACTCCTTATGGTGAGAAAATATGTGCATTTATGACTTGAATGAAAAGACCAAAGGTTTAGACTTCTTTGGAGCTTTTGGGGATCGATACTGATAATGCCCCAGTTGATGCTTGAAAATATTTTTGTTTTGATTTTATGTTATGGATGCAATGATGAATGCAATGCCTACATGATGATGTGATTATGCTATATGTATGATCTATATGTATAGATGGACTATTATGTATGCATATGGATGCAATGCTTATTGTTAAATGCATGTTTAATTTGATTTACTTGTATGCATCTAATTTATGATGTTATGAATGCAATGTATGTAATGCATTATTTACATGATGGTGATCTAATGTAAATGAACTTGTATGCTTTAATCACTTAAAACATAATGAATGAATGCAATATGAGTTTAACAATCTAATGGATGACACCACAGAATGTATAACAATCATGAACTGTAATTGCTATATCTTATTATAAGAATTAATCAATTGGACACCCATATGTGAGATGCAATGATGTATTGTTTCTATTCATAAGCTTTTGTAAATTAAAATAATATGGATAACATAGTCAATGGTCATTTAAATATCATTTCTGACATCCATCCGGTATCTAACCTATATTATGAACAATTCTAATAAACAAACTCTCATAAAAGAAATTGATATTTGATGATTGCATTGAAAATTGGTTGTTGCTATTTGGGAATTTTTGAGGTTTTCCATGAAACTCAAACACCCTAGTTGACTTATCAAAAGTTGTATAATGACCATACTAGACTTCTGAAAAATAAAGTTTTCACTATGAAATACCAAGCTATTCATTACCCCTGTGTGTGCAAATGAATATATTAGATAAAGCATAAGCATACCTCGATGTCAGGTGGGATTCATTCAGCCCATTGCTGTATTGGGGATCCTCAAATGTCTACCTCATCCTAGGTTTGGACTTAGTTAGACTAGACCACTAGGAAATCCAGGCCACCTAAAGCTAGCTCACTTGTAAATTGCTTAGACCTACCCCCAATGCCAGGCGGGATTCATTCAGCCCATTGCTATATTGGGGATCACTCTATGGCTTTCAAGCATTGATCATTCCAGGGATTCAAGCTCACCCCCTTATTTTCTTCAATTTATTGGGATACTTGCTCATATATAGTGATAAAAATCACTGTTTATTTTGTAATAATATTTTCTTTTTTTGTCTTTTTTCTTTTTTTCTTTGAGCAAGGGATTTGATACTGATTTGATTTTATTTTGAATTTGATCTTGATTTGACTTGATTTTGGGATTTCATTCTGGGATTTTTCTCCTTCATTTGTAAGCAAGGGATTTATTCGGGTAGGGGGTAAATGCTTGTCCTTTTTCCAATGACCACTACCCTAGACCATTGCACCTCACAAAATGAGCAAGTAACAAAACCTTTCACCTAAGGTGACCCGGACCACTTTTGTAGTGTTCATCCTTCCTTACCCTAAGTAGGATTGTTAAATGTGTTTGATTAGTGATAGGATTATGATATGCTAAGTGCTATCAAAACTAGACCTCATCTACAAAAGCAAAGCAATATTTCTACCAAACTCTTGAGAAGACCACTAGGTATGGTTGAATGACCGAAAAACCCTAGTATATTCTTCATAGCAATAGGAGGGGTTGTGTTGAAAAACACAATTACTCACAAGGGTGATGGATGATAATGATAATGCATAGATGCATGATTGAAACACAAACATGGTGTCATTTGTAAGATTGCAAACACAACCTATCCTAATGCAAGGTGCGATGGATGGAAATGCCTAATGCAATGCAATTAAATGAATGCATGTGCAAAATGAAATGCATAATGCAAATATTTTTGAAATTTTAAATATTTTGCAATATTTTTAGAATTTTATTGCTTTTTGATTTTTATGGATTTTAATTTTGACCAAGGGACTTTAAATACCTTTGGAGCCTTTTGTGAATTGACCAAAGGGCTTATGATGCCTTTGGAGCTTTTTGTGCATTTTTATGGATTTTGATGTTTTCCATATTTTTGATGTTTTGATATTTTTCAATTGTTTTTGAAATTTAAATGTTTTGAATGTTTTTGAATTTTGATATTTTCAATTGTTTTTTAAATTTTGTTTTGCAATGTTTTTGAAATTTTGATTTTTCATTTTTTTGAAATTTTGATATTTTATGATTTTTTTTTTGTTTTTATGTTTTTAAAGGGGAAGGTACGCTACCTTAGGTACCCCCTAGTGTGTGTGCCACTCAATGAAAGTGAGGAAGGTGTGATACCTTTAGAAGTCTCACTTTGCTTCATTGATCGTGATGTGGATGATGGGGAAGGTGTGACACCTTGAAGACCCCCAATGTGCATTGTGTTTGATGCACCATGATTGGCTTGGTTAGGAGTAGTAGAAACTGATCCCCCCTGTTGTGATGTGCAATTTTATGCAATGCCAATGTCCCATTGAGATGAGATGAGTGAAGGTGAAACATTGGATGATGCCACAGGTTGCATAGATCGATTTTGATATTCCTATTTCTCTGTTACAACACTGATCATTCCCACAAACTCTTGGGGAGGTTGATTAATGTGCACCTGATTAGGTTGCTCAAATTGATTGGCAGGCATTGTGTTTGCTTCATGTGCGGGCAAGGGGTCATGTAAGACTCCTATCAAAAGTTCTTGCCTCTCGATCATATCCTATACTAAATATCTAAAGGGATAACATGTCTGGATGTCATGACCCCTTTGTCGATGGTAAACACAATATAGATTTTTCTTTTCCGCCTTTGATCTACGCTTATTAGGTTTCAAAGGATGTATCTCTAGAAGATTGATTCTTCGTGCCTCATATAATCGATCAAAGAGCGATGCTAATGTCTCTGGAAAATCAGTATATTGTCATTGTGGCCGACATTGTTGGCCTTGTATCTGATTCTATTGCATATGATTTTGGGCCAGAGGAGGCTGAGCTTGGTAATTATGCTGCACTGGTAGAGGTGGTGCACCTTGGTTTGAGGATTCGAGGATACTCAAAACAACTTGATTGATTGGGGTCACCTTTTGTTGCATGTTGCCACCTATAATATTCTTGTTTGGCCATTCCTTTTTGTGGAGTTGAATATCACCCTCCTGTATCTTGATGTCTTCAATGACCTGGGCCTGTGCTAAGGCCTCCTCAAATGTTTGATACTATTGTAATTGCAAGAGAAGGGAGATTTATTTTGAATAGCTTCTCGTAAACATTCGAATGAGCTCTGTTGTGGGTAGGGTGAAAGGTAGTTTTGACATCACCTTCCTCCACTTATTACCATACTCAATGACTGGCTCATCATCTAGTTGACAAAGGCTAACCAAGTCAGTCAAGTTTATCATTTCCTTAGCACTAGAGGCAAAACATTGCAGGAATGCATCAGCCAATTGCTCAAAGGTGTATATGCTATGATGTGGTAGATGATTATACCACTCCAAAGCATCCCTAACTAATGTTGTAATAAATATTCTTAACATCAAGGGGTCATTTTCTTGAAGACTAAAGCACATATTGATGAAGCTTGTCATGTGCTCTTGTGCATCTTCATCATATTTGAAATTTTCAAGTTGAGGCATCTTGAAATTCGATGGGTATGTCGGTGATGACACTGAGGGATGCAAAGGCTGATTTCTAAGCTACTTCAGTGTGGGTTTTTGATAAACCAATCTTTGATTTTGTTTTTCGAATGCATTTATCCGATCAGCTAGCACTTTGTATGGCCTTGACAAAATGATATGATCTTCATCTCATCGCCCTTGATTAGGCAGAGGAGGTCACTTTTGATGTTGAGGTGGATGATAAGTATAATCATTAGGTACCTCATCATAACTAGATTCAAGGTAAGCATCTACTTCTTCCTGATGTTCCCATTGGGACTCTGCATATGATTCCTCATCGTATTGATCTTGGTACTGTTGAGGAGTATGAGGTTCATGATGATAACCAGATAATGACCTATGATGTTGAACATGATTTTTGCATGGCCGAGGGAAAATATTCTGAGATTGCACTTGGGCATCTTATGCATTGTTGCATCCTCTAGGTGCTAGGCGTAAGAACCACTTTATGCAATGCATTTTGCACTTTCTCTTGTTGTATCTTTTGTTGTTCTTGTATCTTTCATTGATACAACCTTTGTAGGTGTGCTCGTGGTGAGTCCACCCATTGTTGATTTAATTGTTGTTGATCCAACTGGAGTTGATTCATATGTTGTTGGTCAAGTTGTGGCCTTAGTGCCTAATGTGTATGATCTCATTATTCAATTGTATGGGGGCTATGTACCCTCGTATTTGAAATACGGATGGGTTTATCATGTCTTTTCCCCCTAGTAGGATCTATTACTTGTTTTCCACACTCCTTAAAGGTTGCATTGACTTGATATTTTGAGTTATGAGTGGGCTCTGTATAGTTTGACGATGTAGAGCCACAACGTGGTTGCCCCATGTACTCTTCACGAGGAGTAGGAGGATGACTTGGGTCCTCTTCCTCATCTATAAGGAATGATGCATATTCAGGCTCAGATGTAAGCTCTATATATTCAGATTGCATAGAATGCTCCCTATGAGGAGTAGGGGGGTGACTTGCTCGACCCGATGGGGTGGTTTTCTCACCCAAGCTAGGCCATGGTGTATGTTCATGATCACTTTTTGATTGATGTATAGAGAAATCTAGGATGTGAACCTGTGAGATTGACCTACTAGGCCCCTCAGTGGGTGGATTTTTCCTTATATAGAATTCTATCAAGGTGTTCCAGTCAGGAAGGTTTCCTGGAGGACCTATGGGTGCCTCCCTAATAGGGCTATCTCGAAGGTTTGACCCCCTATGGATGGTATTGATGTTATGATAAGACCTGGGATGCCATTCAGGGATGGCCATGTCCTCTAGACTGATTTGAATATGTTCAGTGGTTATGGAACCTGATTCCCTCTCTAGATTGGAGGTCTTGCTCACCATGGGAGGTCCCCCGGCCATATAAAAAATTTTGGCTTCCAAAAAAAAATTGTAAGTGTTATATATCAAAATTATCAGTGCGATGAGCTGATCACAATGAGCTATAACTCAAAAATATGAATTTTGGGTCAAAATTTTGTATTTTTGAAATAATTGGCCAACCGGGGCTCGTGGGGAAATGCCCACTTTTAGGAATTTTTGGGAAATTTTGAAGCATGAATATTTAGGACTCAAAATTTTTGTGAGAGGTGCACAAGGGGATAACTAAGACAAAAAAACAAATTTGGCAATTTTTGGAGTTGTCTAGACCATTTTATGACCATTTTAGTGCAATTTTTCCTTATTTTTGGCTTCGAAAATAGAGTAATCATAAAACCAAAATAATTTTTTTGTTATAGCTCCGATTTGCATGATTCTCGATCCATTGGATGCAGAATCAAAAAGTAGATTTAAAAAAAATTATTATTATTAGGGTTAGGGTTTGGTCCTAGATCAAGGATCTTATGTTGATTACCCCAATAATAAAGAAACACACAAAGTAGACAATATGATTATCTCTTTTAAGGATTAGATGTGTGTCCTAAGAACTTGTTTTGTGTGTTTAGATTTTTTTTTACCTTTGCTTTCTTGTTTGTGTTTGGACTTAGAATGAGGGAACTCAATCAAAGTGGAAACTAGGAACACTAGTGCCAAACATGATTTCTCAAAAGAGTCTAGGGTACACCACTTAAATCCCAGTGGTGGATTACCTAGCTCTTCCACTATAAAATAGTGGGATATAGTTTGAACACAAGTGACTTGTGCCAACTAAAAATAATCTCTATATTCTATCTAAGGACGTCTAGGAGGTAAGCCAGTGGAAGGAGATGAATTCCAATGTCACTGGTATGAATTGGGGGTTGGTGATGAAATCCAACCTTACCAATGTTACTATGATATGTGTAAGTGTGTGGGGTTATTTTTAGAATTATGAAATAGAAAGTGATGCATCAAACAACATTCATGGCTACTTTACTGCATGCCTAAAAGGAATGTTTGTCTTAAAAAATATGCATATCTAATTTAATCTAAATGATTTCTCATATAATGGACTTCCTACTTTGTGAATGGGAGGCCACTAGTTGGGCCAAATGCAAGCAAACTAATCACACATAAGCCTAGTACACTAGAGACTAGGGCAGACCTTACAAGTAGAGGTCTGTTGTTCCTAGCAGCGCCTCAAGGAAACTAATGAAATCTAAGAAATGTGCAATGCAATTTTCTTTTCATTTTCTTTATTTTTCCTAATGAGACTACATTTCTACTTGTTGTTTCTTGAAAATAAATGTAGATAGAAAGTCAAAGAGAATATAGAGTCTGAAACCAATCTTAAATCCTACTTTGGTGATAAATACTTTAAGCTCTAATGCACTCTGCTACTGGTTGCTATTGACTAGAGTAGCTAATTCTAGACATTGTCTACTACAGTGGCTAAGCTATGCTAGCCACTATCGACCAGAGCAACCAAACCTACACATATTTTTTTTTTGAAACATTAGTGAAATGGCAAAAAACAAAAAACTGGTGGGTGTCCCATTGTGATCGCCATCTGTGTGACCCTGGGAAGCATGCACCATTTTTCTACTTGCAATATTATTTCAAAATGAAATGAAAGACCATGAAATGCATAGAACACAAAAATAACAAAGAAATATCCTTTTATTTATATTGAATCCTGTTACATGTCGGTCCCTTTGATGGATACCCATTTCAATATAATGAATTACAAGCAGAACAATGGTGAATAAAATATCCTCTTGCAAAGGGGTGGTGCACTTTCGCAGGCTTCTTGATCTCACACATGAACTTGTCTGAGGGTTTATAGATGCCTCCTCCTAATCTCGTCCTGGAGGGATCTCATGGTCTAGATACTTTGAATTGATCTGGTGAACCTATAGTGTTCATGGAAACAATAGAGCATAGTAAGTGGTATAGGCCGCCTCTTCGGAAGAGGTTGTTGTTAGCAAATATGATAATATAGATAAATAAGCATAATGTGCATTGAAATATACCAGATCTAAGCAATATGCATATGAAAATAAGAAATATTAATCTAAATGTAATGAAGGATTCAGATCTATGCTAAAGCCATGTAAATAAAATAATTTTGAATAAATATGTGTTATTTAGAACAAATGAATTGACCATTTTAAAACCTAGCTATGACTATGGGTTGTTTTCAAATACAACAACCTCTAACTAAAAGTTGACCTCAGGTCTTATGGGTTATGGCAGTTGATCCCTTGCTCAAATTGATGTTCAAGGATTGCCAGGTGTGTCTCCTACACTGATTTGCGGTTGGGAATGATGGATCTAAATACTAATGTGTGGATGTAGCTCAATAGGATGATGCTCCAATGCTCTTCAAATGGGCATAGATTTGCTCCCTATTTTAACAAGGCTTCATTGGACATAATTTTAGCTCTCTATATTTCTTGCCTCACTAGAAATATGCATATGTACCCTTCCTAGTTTTTAGTCCAAATCTACGGCTTGGCTTCTTGGGGAAGCCAAAATCCATATTTGCATGCCAACTAACTATTCTAGAGAGAAGGTTCAGTCTTGTATTTGCATGGAAGGCATATTCAGGAGGAACTTTGGGAGTTCCTCACCAAGATCCCTTTGAAATGCATGTAAACTACTATTACTACCCGTGATTTGGACAATCCCTCATGGTAGTTTGTGTTGCAGTGCTATCCATTGTTTTCAATAGTAACCAGATGTGGCCACTATCCTCTTGAGCAACCAGGATTGGTAGCCACTCTAGTCTATAGCATCCATGCCTAAATGGGATAGACTGACCCTTTTGAGTGGTTAAGACCACTGTTGATCTTGGAAAGGTCCAAGATTGGTCATATGGTCTGTGAATGTATCCATATGGGTAGTCTCCTAAACATAAAATATTTTAGGTTTTTACACTAATGATGAAAGAGTGGCTACTAACTAGGCCTCATACATGCAAACTTAAAAACATAACCTAGACCGCTAGAGACTAGGGCAAATTGAAATCAGAAGTCCGTTATTCCTAGCAATGGCTAGTAGAAACCTAAGAGCATCTAAGAATTTTCCTTTTAATATATCTATATTTTCTACTTAACCCATCATTCTACTACATTCAAACTATCAAAAATACATATAGACACAAGAAAACATAGAGAAATGACTCCTACCTAAGATCCAAGTCCGATGGAGAAGCTGATATCTATGATTTTTCTGTGCTCTGCTAGCTACGGCTGATAAGCATGGTTGATACTGTTACCCATGGTTGAGAGGTATAGCTAAGACTATTCACCATGTATTTTAACCATGGCTAAGACTTACAAAATAAAAACATAGTAAATCAATCAATTATAGCAAAAATTATGGGGTTCCACCATGATCGCCATCTGTACCCATGCAAAAAGCATACACCTAACTAATGCATCAACTAATATCAAATATTAAAGCATAAAATATTGAAAAAAATGAATTTAACAAGAAATAAAGCTTCCTTTATTAAAAATTTTCTAAATTCGATTACAATTACGTCCCTCTTAGGGATACTCAATTTTGATACAATCAATACAATTTTGAAGACCCTCTAAATGAGGGGGTGGTGTAATTCATGGAATTTTCAGTAGGACACAAATTACTCAAGATAAATGGAAACCTCCTTATCCATGATTAGATGTAAATGCTACCTTGAATGCATTGCAAATAGATGGATCCTGTAAACCCTACATTCAAGAAACAACAAGAAATAATTACAAGCAAAGGTGGCCTCTCTTGATGAGGCTTTTGGAGGAATCTTGCGTAAATAATGCTAAAGAAAGTAAATGAAGCATGTAATCTATGAAAATATGTAAGAAATAATTAAATTATAGTAGAACATATAAATAAATACATGAATCTAATTATGAAACATCCTAATTAACCATTAGAAACTTGAATTGCATGAAATAACAAGAAAACTAGTCTAAATGATGTAAACAAGGAAATAAAGGAAATATGCTCCTAAATCCCTAATTTAACCATGCAAATGTGTCAAATGAGATTAATATATGGTTAATATATCAAAATGAAAGCATAAAACTATAAATATAAGGCTAAAATAGGGAGAAACAAGATTTAAACCCTCATTGCAGTTCTGAGGTGCGGTGAGCACTGTTAGCCATGGTTGAGATGAAAACATTTTTGCTCTCCAAATCTGGGCTTGGATATCCAAATTTCCTTGTTGAATTTATGGTCAGGGATCAAATTAGTGTCCTATGATTTATTTGGTGGTTGAATTTACTGAATTCACAATGGAAGAGGCTAAATTATGAGTTCTTGATATCCTAGCCTTCTAGAACCTCCATAATTTCAAATGCATTCATGATTGGCAAGTTAGCTCTATTCAAAAGGTTGTAATTGGGTAGTGCTTCATTGCATTTCAACTCCTAAATATTCTAGAATTCTCCCCAATTTTTAGGGGGGTCTTATAGCATTCTCAAGTCCCTGGTCTAGCTTCATGGAGAAGCCAAGAACAAGAAACCTATAGTTGGATCAGTTGGAGTGAACCTTCTCAATGCTTCCCCACCCAAAATAATTTGAATATCCATTTACCAAGCCATTTTAAATGAATTTGGCTTAGCCTATAATTCAAAATAGTTTTGATACTAGCCATGAATCTAAGGCATAGCTAGCTCTATTAGTTGCAAGTGTCAGCTATGGCTAAGGCTGGGTTAGCCAAATCTACCTAAATTGAGTGGTTAAAACCACTACTTCACCTTGGAGCTATACAAGATTATTCATATGGTCTATTTTCATGTCCCATGTGAGTAGTCACCTTGACATGATGCATTTTAGGTATCCATAGCTTGTCTCTTCTTTCTAATTATTCTTCAAAGCTAAGAGAGGTCTTGAAGACTAGTTGGATGAAGAATTTATCTCCTGCCTATCAAGATAATTTAGTTGGGTAAGAACTTGCTTTGTTGTAGTCTCTAATACTAAACTAATAATAATGTTGTGATGAGGCACATTAAGATATGATAATTGGTTATTTTCCTATTGTTGATGATTGGGTAAGGGATTTTGTAAGATCCTTATGTCTTGATTAGTTTTTTGAGTTTGTGATTGAGAATTTTGATTTTGGTCTTGTTGTCTAGTGATGGCTCCAATAGTACCTACAAAATTATTATTTTGTAAATGACCAAATTGAGATCTAGCATTTTCTTCTTGTTTATTTAAAAAAATTTGTTGATATGGGGGTCTAATGGTCATTATTCTAGGGAATGGTTCTTTTGGAACTAATAAATCTATGATAGGGAGAATTTTATTTGACTCATATTCAAAACTATTTGAATTATTTGAGGTGATATCCATTTCACTCTCTATCTCACTTTCTATGTTTTTTGTATCACTTTTTGTATCTTTTGAAGATGAAGATTGAAAATATTGTATTGGTCTAGTTATGACTATTGATAGAGTAGGTATATAGGAGGTTTGCAAATGTTTTTGTGGTAAAAATTTACTAATGGTTCATACATATCAAGTTGGAGGAGGAACATTATGATGTTATGCTTGATTTACAACCTCTTTACCATGTTTGGGTAAAGGATGTTGAAAAATATCTAGATTTTGATTTGCATTCTGATTTGGTTGTTTTTGGATATTATTTTGAGTGTTATTGTTTATGAGAAATTGTTGTACTTATATTTTACATTTATCAATAAAATATGGTATCATATGTTTCAATAGCTTACAAGAATTAGTTGAGTGTTCATCCACTTGATGAAAATTACAATGTAAATCAGCCCTATATCTAGTTGTAGTTGTATTTGGTTGCCTTATCTCTGGTAATAATATTAAACCTTGTTCCAATAATTGAGTTAAAATTATGGTTAAGGGTTTATTTAATCTTGTGAATTCTCTTGGTGGCTTATCAAGTTTTTTCAATATAAACTTCTTTATAGATTCTACAATATTAACATTTGAGGTGTTTCTGATATCAGTAAATCCATCTCCTACTACTTATTTATTCTTATATTGGTTCTTAAAATTTGTATCCTCATATCTTCTTAAATTGTCCTCTTCTAATGAGGGCATATTCTACCCTCCTAGATAGATCAATGGCTTGATCAAAGGAGGTTGCTATAGCAGTAGAAAGCTCATAAGATATATGTTCTTACAAATTACCAATAGATATGTCCAACATCTCTCGATGAGGTAATGCAAAGTGTAAGAGTTTCCTCTATTTGGTTAAGAATTTAGAAAAAATATCATCTTTCCCTTGTATCAAATTGTATAAATCCTTAATAGCCACATGTCTCTCTATATAAGCACTAAATTGGTGAATAAACATTTCTGCTATCTCTTCAAAGTTCCTTAAAGAATTTATAGGTAGTTGATAATACCATTCTAGAGCCATGCCTCTGAGACTTTCAGGGAATATTTTTAGCAACAAGTCATCATAAGATAGGTCATGACATGCTATCCTAAACATGTGAAGATGGTAAATAGGATCTTTGGTTCCATTATATATCAACAGGACTGGCATAGGGAAATTTTTAGGGTAGGGTTGAGCAACCACAATAGGATCCAAGGGTTGACTACACATCTCTCTATAATTGTATGAGGGATGATAGGGATCTATTTGATCTATATGTGAAGCTAAATGTTTAACCATGGATTCAAGTCCTTGTGGTTGTACACAAAATTTATTTTGTTGTATTGTGTTGTTGTGTCTTTGATGATAAGTTGGTGTTGTGGTGTAAGAATTTCCAATTGAAATACTGTTGTGTAAATTTTTTGTGGGAATAATGTTAAGGATTTTATATGGGATCATGTTTTGTTAAACATTTTGTTAATGAAGATTGGAATTTTGAGTTTTCTTAGCTCTTTGTGATGTAGCTATTTTCTAGTCAGGAGCTTGAGAAGTAGAATAATTTTTTTTTGGTTGGGAATTTGAATTTGTTGTTGGTGGTGGTTTTTCTATGTTTTGATTCACATTTTAGGATGTACCAGCTTGATCTTGATTTTTTTTATTAATATATGTTAATGGGTTTCCATTTAACCGGAGAGCAGCTTCTATAGCAACCTCAATTGAATAATACTCCATAGGAAGTTGACCTTTTGTCTGTATCACATGATTAATGACATCTATATTGTATTTTAAAAACCTAGTGAAATGCAAGGTAGACTTAAAACTAAGATTACCTTCATCATCCATATAAGGCCTAGTATAGTCTATTTCTTCTTCTTTATTGTTGTTTTCTTCATCTGGTTCTAAAATTTTATCATCTTCAATATTTATCCTATCATCAAGGTTTTCTTGATCTTGATCCTCCATGTAATCAGATTCTATTTTCTTACCATTTCTTAATATTCTAGGCATTTTGCTTTAAGATGTTTTTATCTTGTAAATATATATATATATATATATATATATATATATATATATATATATGCTTAAATTCTTGGGGTATATATGTTATATATATACCTATATAAATATGCAAATAAATAAATATACTTTTTTTTTTGTTTTTTGTTTTTAATTTGAAAACAAAATAGAAAATATAATTATAATGTTCTAGATATTATACTTAATATTCCTAAAAGAGTCTATAGATATCATTAATGGGTTCAAGTTCTTCAGGTGACATGTAATGTTCTTCCTCAAACTAAAAATTGGATTTTAAGAATTTGATAAAATGGGCTATGGTGATATTATCAGTTTCATATTCTGGCATACAAAAGCATAATTCATGACAATACTCATGATATTGAACTACCCTAGGAGCATTGTGGAATCTTCTCTTATTTTCCAAGACTATTTCTTGATCTTCTATGTGTGCTAGAAACTTGTGTACTATTATAGCGTTTTCAAGGTAATCATCAAAGGTATAAACAATTGAAGAAATAATTGCTCTTTATTCATCAACCCTCTCACACACTCTTTGAATAAAAAAGTAGCGAGAAGCATTCTTAGGATCCATGATTCTAGCTATGTCAAACCATATAATTTATCTAAGTCTTAGTTCGTTGGTTTTTATAATGTCTAATATTTTCTAGAGTTCAATCCACTATTCTTGAGATGGAATACTAGATTTTTCAACTATTAGAGATATTTCCTATGTAGATAGTAATGTTCTAATATTTATGCATGCAGGTCTTCCTATGTTAAAGTCTAACATTTATGAAATTAACTTAAAATGTGCAAATTTGACTAATAATATTTTTGTGGTTTTTGTTTTTATTTTATAGATTTTTATGCCTTTTTTGTGTTTTATAAATTAGAAATATGCCTATGTTTTTCATGTCAGGTTCACCAAATAATGTAGCTCTAAAATTCTTGTACTCCTTTCCTCCAAGCTAATGGATCCACACCTTGAGGGGGAATGGGAGAATAGTAGATCTACACCTCAAAGAGAGGCACTTGAGATCGTGCCTTCTTTGGTGATTTTTTGACAAATTTGGTGGGTTCACCAAGAAATATTTTATGGTAGTTTCCATGCCTAGGTTTTGGATTTTGTTTGATGTATTCTTTTAGATAGTCTCACATACACCTAGTTTGGCCAATATGCAACTATACTAACCTATATGTGATTTTAATTCATATGCAACCAACAAACAATAGAAAACTAGAAATAATGAACAATGCAATACTTATAAAGTGATTTGAAATTCTAACCCAGATCTAGATGGTTGATTTATGCACTTTTATGCTTGTTGTAGACAAGATCGATCAAAATTGGATGAGATCGGGTGATACGATCTGGTGATCGATCGATCCAATCTATGAACGGACGAGTCGAGAAAAGCAAAAAACCTATAATTTTACAAATGGGTGTAGAAAATAGTATATTTATAGAGTAATATGCATTTACCAAGGTGGATTAGGTTGAATGATAAACTTAAAAGAACAATTATTGAATGAACTATAGATCTATGCTAAACACATGGACATTCATGCAAAAAGTGATAAAATACGAGTATGAAATCTAATGTATCAATGGTAGTGGATTTAAAATGATTTAATTAGATGATAAGTATGATCTAAGATATGGAAAATAGGGAAAGAGAATGCAAATAGTGAGGTCTGGATGCCCCCAAGTAGCTTAACAGTGAAAATATTTGATATACAAACAAGATCGAGTAGTTTTGTTTGAAATCAGGTAGTTTTTTCTAAGATCGGGTAGTACAATCCAAAGATCGTATGGTACAATCCTATACAAATCCCACTAATGCACAGGTCCAACCTGCAAAAACACAGTAAAAATATGAAATAATAGAGCGAAAGTATACAAATTTTCTAGGGGGAATCCAGGGCAAGGAGCCTGGATTAAATAGAAGGGGATTAGCTGAGGGGTTGGGCTAAAAATGAAGGGTGTTACAACCTCCCCTATTCTGGATGAGATCATTTGAGTTGATCCCGTAACTATCGTACAGTTGGCCAAGTAAGGACAAAGGAGTTGTAACAATTTTATTGCCTTGCTAAAAAAGGTAATTTTCATTTTTGGACGAGATCAGATGATCTAATCTCGTACAACAATAAAAAACAAACTTGCAACAAGCATGAAAATTGAGGTAGCAAGATAGGAGACAATTTAATTTGATTCTTCTATTGTCTTTAAATTAGTCTTGATTAATTTAGGTCAATTTTAACCCACTACACATAATAAGTAAACTTAAAGGATGGCACCAATGGAGAATGATAAAAATCTAGACACATGCAAGAGAATAAGCATAAGAAAGAATCTAATAGCCCAATTCACTAGTATTAATGATGATGAAGATGAAAATGTGGTGAATCTTATAGTGGATAAGGAGAAAGAGAGATAAAAGAAAGGGTAAAGAGATAGTAGATAAATATGAACCTCACCAGGTCATTGATGGTTGTGACAAAGGTTGTATTGATAGAGTTGATAGTAACAATGGTATTTGAAATTGTGGTGAAGGACATTGTGATCAGAGTGGAGATGAAGAGCTTGGGTGATTTGAAAGACACACCATGGGCATTGGATCCAAGTTGATGAGAATAATGGGGTATAACATTAAAGGATTGGGAAGACATGGGCAAAGGATGAAAATACCCATTATGCCAGATATAAGGCCAAGGGCATGTAAGTCTGATAGGAAGCAACAAGACTAAATTTATTAAATGAGAGAATAGTACAAGAGATGAAGGCTCAATGATAATTTGTTGTAGTCAGTGAAAGTGAGAGTTGTGGAGGAAATCATCCCTTAAAAATAAAGTGTTGGCATTGAGAGGAAGTCACCGGTAAAGTGCATGTTGATTGTAGTTGAATGGATGTGATACAATAGAACAAGGTGATATAAATGTTGAGTGCATTCTATAGAAGGAAATTTAGTTCTCAAAGGAATGCTAGAACAATATGGAAAAGTTGGCCTTTTGAATATAGCCAAACTAAAATAGTGATAGTTTGGAAGAATAATTCATGTTCATGAGATGGATCTCATGGAACATTATCCCTTACCTACTGATTATGATGTAGGAGCATACACCATGTTAAAGTAATGGATCAATTAGGTTTGAAAAACCATTTAACCACTATGGGAGGAAGAAGAAATGATAGATTAAGTGCTAAAAAGAAAAGAAAATAGACATAAAAACACCAATAAACCATTTTGTAACCATCCAAATATTATATTAAAATGGAGATAAATATAACTTACAGTGGAGTGCAAGAGAGAGAAAACCAAAGTAGCCTAGGGAAATACAAATCTAATGAGATAGAGAAGGTGTTTTAAAAAATTTGGCTTGTATTCTCTATAAAGAAAAAATAAATAATATTTATTTTTATTTTTAGATATGCAAAAATATAACACCTAAGTAATTATATGAAATCAAATTGAAAGCATAATCATGTAACCATCATAAGATAAAGGAATAAATAAATGGTGCCCTTCTCATTAATATTGAAATTATTTGTAAACACCTACAAAATGTCATGTTTAGGAGGCTACTCATATGGACACCTCTGTAGGCCATATGACTAATATTGGACCTTTCCAAGACCAAATAGCGCTTTTAACCACTCATTTAGGGTATTCTAGTCCTATGCATGTGATTTGAGAGAAGGTAGGAGCAAAAAATAGATAATCAATATTATATTCAACCTTCAGAAACCTCAGTTACATTGGAATATATAATCGTAGGATTAACCAAACTTAGGGAATATAGGTAAGTTAGGGAAATAGAAGAAATAGGGAGGAAAGAGAAAAAGGAAATTGAGTTGGTTCATATTGATGTCCTTACTGTCCAATCCTGCCCAGTTAGCTTTCGTCCAAGCCAAACTTACCTGTCCAGTCAATTGTTGTCCAAGGAGGTAAAAGGAGTAAGATCCAAAGCTTATAGTTGAAACAAATTTTTTACACCTTTTTACTCCTTTTTGGTCTTTTTCCTAGCTTTATTTCCAACATTATCCCCCTTAAAGTTGAGAGGACTGACTATACAGTCTATCAGCTTTATATATTGAGCTTTAGCTATACATTTGGTGAATATGTCTAAAATATTATCCAAAGTGTTACAATGTTGAAGCTCAACTATATGATTTTCCATCATATCTCGAATGAAGTGATACTTCATATCGAAATGCTTTGATATTCTATGGTGGACTGGATTGTATGCCAACTGAATGGCACTTATGTTATCACAATACATTTGAGTTGGACCACTTTGACTTTCTCCAATCTCTTCAAGAACTTTTCTCAACCATAGGTCTTGAGTACTAGCATGTGTGATGGCTATATACTCAGCCTCAATTGATGACAATGCTACAATAGTTTATTTCTTGGAACTCCATGTAATTAGTCCTGATACTAGACTAAAATAATTCCTTGATGTAGATTTCTTGTCATCTATACTGCTGCCCCAATCACTGTCATTGAAGCCAACTAATTTTATAGACTTACATTTTTGGTAATGGATTCCAAAATCCAATGTACCTTTTATATATCTCAATATTCTTTTAGTTGCTTGTAGATGCAGCTCAGAAGGACTAGCCATAAACCTTGAGACTAGAGAAACAACATATTGAATATCGGGCCTTATGTTGGTGAGAAACATTAGACTCCTAACCATGCTTCTGTAAGTGGTCATGTCAAACTTTGATGCTCCGTTGTCCTTGCTTAATTGGATCCCATGTCCAGTTGGAGTTGCAATTGATTTGCACTGCTCCATGGCAAATTTCTTGATCATGTCTCAAGCATACTTATGTTGACATATGAAGATCCCTTTGTTTTATTGATGCACTTCCATGCGCAGGAAGTATCGCATTAGACCAAGATATTTCATCTCAAACTGCTTCATCATGGAGTTTTTGAACTTCGTATTCATTTTATTGTTACTACTCATAAATATTAGATCATCCACATAAAAACAAACTATGAGAATATCTACTCCATACTTTAGGTAGTATAGAGTTGGTTCACTTTTTCTTCTTGTGAATCCATACTCGCTAAAATAACCATCAATACATGAGTACCAAGCTCTTGGTGCTTGCTTGAGGCCATAAAGTGATTTCTTCAATTTGTAAACAAGGTTATCTTTTCATTGTTCTTTGAAACCTTGAGGTTGTTGAACATACACCTATTCTATCAAGTATCCATTCAAAAAATCACTCTTTACATCCATGTGTTGAACATTCCATCCTATATGGGCTTCTAAGAAAAGAACTGATCTGATTGTCTCTTGTCTTGCAACAGGAGCAAAGGTTTCCTCATAGTCAATGCCATATTTTTGAGTAAAACATTTTGCTAATAGTATCAGCTTATGCCTCTCAATGCTTCCATTAGAATTGTACTTGGTATTGTAGACCCATTTACATCCAACACATTTTTTACCTTTGGATAGCTTTACTAGCTCCCATGTATCATTATTTTTTATAGGTTATTTCCTCTTTCATGGTTTCTTGCCATATATTTTGAGTACATGACTTCTCATAGCTAGCTGTCTCTAGTTGTGCATTAGTAAATAAAGAATAATTGACTTCATATCCTCTAGGTTCTTGGGAGTCATCATTCCCATACAATTGCAAAATTTCAATTTGTTGCAAAACTGTATTCATTTCACTAGCTTGGCTTCTAGTGAATCTTCTCTAGAAATTTTGATCCAAAGATCTGAAAGGATGGATGATGTTGTAAATTTCTTCTACCTCTTGATGGAGAGTCAATGTCCATTGGTGAAGAAATTACTGATCTCTATGGAGAAGGACTTGGAGTGGTGGTTGAAGTACTTGAATTGCTTGATCTTGGAGGGGGTGGTGTGCCTTTCCTATTCTTTGGAGACACCTGCTGTACCTGTGAAGAATTTACATCTTGAGACTCATCAACAAAAATTATTTTATGATCCCATTCTCCCCTTTCATCAAAAATTACATCCCTGGAGAGTATAATTTTATGAGTCTTGGTATTTTAGATCCTATATGCTTTTGTAGACTCACAATACCCAAAAAATATACAAGATTGACTTTTTGGATCAAGCTTCCTCATTTTCTCATCAGGAATGTGGGCATATGCTAAAGAGCCAAAATTTTTTAAGTGCTTTACATTTGGTTTATTTTCATACCACACCTCATAAGGAGTGATGCCATCTAAACTAGAAGTTGGACTTCTATTTAGAATATATACACTTGTTTTTACAACATCAGCCCAGTACATATTAGTGAGATGCTTTGTCTGAAGCATCGATCTCATCATCTTAACTAGGGTGTGGTTCTTTCTTTTGGCCACACCATTTTTTTGTGGGGTATAGGATGTGGTGAATTACCTTTTGATCCCACTTGCTTTACAATATTTTAAAAATTCTTTTGAGGAGTATTCACCTCCTCGATCTGTCTGAAGACATTTTACATAATTCCCCCTTTGATTCTCTACATTGTTTTTTAAATCTATGAAGCAATCAAATGCTTCATATTTATACTTTAAGAAATAAATCCAGCACATCCTAGAGAAGTCACCTATGAAAGTGATAAAATAATAATTATTTCTGAGACTCTGTGTTTGCATCAGACCACAGATGTTCGAATGTACAAACTAAAGTGGATAGCTAGCTCCCCATGCTTTTCCTCTCAAAAAATTTGATCTGGAGTGCTTTCCCAAAGCACATACTTCATAGACCTCCTATTGATCATTTATTTTTAGAAGTCCTGTCACCATAACTTGAGAAGTGAGCAATTTCAAGCTAGCATAATTAAGGTGACCATATCGCAAGTTCCATAACACACTTGGATTTTTTATTGCAACATTTGCAAGTTGATCTCCCCTTGGATCACCAAATTTGAGAGGGAATAACCTATTCTTGGTCATGGGGACTTGGGTTATAACATGATTACAATTATTTTTATCAAAAATAATACATTGTCCTTCATCAAAGACAAGCTTGTAATTGTTCTCCATCATTTTTTGAGCATTGAGAAAATTGTGT
Source organism: Wollemia nobilis (assembly GCA_028583015.1). NCBI lineage: Eukaryota > Viridiplantae > Streptophyta > Pinopsida > Araucariales > Araucariaceae > Wollemia > Wollemia nobilis. The sequence continues at coordinate 2,986,390 of JAQPPZ010003192.1, read as the reverse complement.
TGGAGCTTTGGAGTGTAATAGATGTCACTCACTTTCTTTAGTCCTTCTTTGATTGGAACCACCATGGCTCCAATGCCCTCTACTTGCAATGCTTTGCTATCCCCTAATTTTATTTGGGATTTATAAGTGGAATCTAGAATAGAAAATAGTTTTTCTTTGCCAGACATATGGTTTGAGCAACTAGTATCTAGAATCCATGTGTCATTTAAATTCTAATATGATTGTCCATATGGTTTGAAAAATATTAGAAGCATCATCTTCTTCTCCATAATTTCCATATTGATTGTTGTTGTCTTGTGAATATTTTGACCAACAGTCACGAGCGAAGTGACCTGGCTTGCCATAGTTGAAACAAGCTGATTTGGACTTGTCACTTCCTCACCCTTGATTGCCACTTTGTCCTTGATTTATACCTCGATTTTGATTTCCACCTCTTTGTTGGTTTCCTCATCTGTATGAGTTGCCTCCTTTATTGGAATTGCCTCCTCTATTCTAGTTGCCGCCTCTGTTGGAATTGCCTCCTCTATAGGTGCCTCTACCTCTACCTATTTTCTTGCCTTGACCTTGACCTCTTCCCTGTCCTCTTCCATTATTTTCATTGGAAGTGAAGGCCTTATCATCACCTCTGTAGCTGGTTGAAGGAGTTTCAGGAAACCTCTATTCATGTGACATTAACGATCCGATCAATGCATCAAATGTTAAAAGGGAAAGATTTTTAGATTCTTCTATTATTATGGCAATATGGTTCCATTTTTGTGTAAGTGTTCTCAAAAATTTTGTTACAATTATCTCAAGATTGATTTCTTCGCATAGTGTAACCATTTTATCTACAATTACTTTTACTCTAAAATAATAATCATCGACTTTTTCATTATCTTTCATTCAAATATTTTCAAAATCTCACTTCAATATTTGAAGCCTTACCTGCTTCACTTGATTAATACCCTAGAATCCATCACTTAGTGCTTTCCATGTAGCTTTTGCAATCGTACAAGAATTTTTTTTGGGAAATATGCTTTTCTCCAATGTAGTTTGGAGATGAGAAAGAGCAGAAGAGTTTCTCTTTTGTTCTTATTTTCATGTTTTCTTGTCTGTAGCACATAGTGTTGTGCAATATGAAGGTTCTGTGTATCCCTCTTCTATGATGTCCCACAAAAATTTACCTATGAGCAATGTCTTCATCTTTATGGACCAATACTCATAGTCATAACCGTTAAATTTTGGTATAGGTAAGCTATTGTGTGAGGCCATAGCTACCAAAAAACTCTCTTTATTTCACGGTCACAATAAAGTATTTTTACTGAAAGAAGGAAATAAGAAGAAGGAAGAAGTAAGAGATTATAAATTTAAGTCAAATTTGACTTGTTCTAATCTATCATGGACTACTTGGTCCTCTTGATGTGGGGATGCGATCTCTTGAGTTAAAAAGTTATCTACCACTTCTTCTTCATCGTCACTTATCTGTATGATTTTTGGTGATTATGGTTCTAGGATTTCTACTGAATTACTATAGTGTGTATAATTTGATTCTTGTGCTTCAGATTTTTTGGTCATGAATTATCCTAGTCATATAAAATGTGCCCTAGACATGACCAACATTGAAATTCCGAGAGAAAGAGAAGTCTCCCGAGCCAATCTCCAGAGAGGGCTGGATCCCAAACTAATCTAAACTGATTTCAAGGTTTAGGGTTAAAAATAATAGAAAGAGATAAAATATGGATGAAGCCGATAGTTGATAGGGATAACAACCTCAAATAGCAAATAACCTCAAACTAAATCTTGAAGATAAGTAGCAACTGATTCTTAGAATGCACATACAAAAATTGGATCAAACATTGACCATAAGTTTGCCTTTAATTATACTTCAAATGTTTAAATGAAAACATAGCCAAATTCAGAACAACAGAATTCAACTTATATTTTAGCACTTGACTAAGCAAAATTGAATTACACAGAAAGCATCACATGAACATCAGTTTGGATCACCAACTCAAAATACTCTAAGAATAGAGAAAAATGTGTTTAGGATTTCTGCTTCAATTTTTGTAAAAAGGTCCTCCTTTTCTTGAGATGTACATTAGTATTTATAGAGGTCGTCCCTCTCCCTTTCAAATCACAACATTTAAAATATAAAACATATTTTGAAGAGGATATCCACAAAATATGCACTTGAAAAGAGAAACAATCCCCCTAAATCTACCTCGGAGAAATCACATTCCCTGCTTTTATGGATCAAGTTTGAAAATTGAACGAAAACAAGGGACCACATTTATTCATTAAATTACTATTATCGGGGTATTATTGAAGTGTTAGGAGATCACAAACAAGATATTTTAATACCAGAGGCATCTTTAATTTTGATGGCTTCAAAAACTACATGATTTAACATGTTCTCCTATCTTGCACACATAAGTAAACAATGAAACATTTAATTTTGGAGCCTCTTTGACCTCGATCTCAAAACCAATTGGATATATTTTAAAACATTACTTCATTTGATCCTCATTTTCTCCTTACGTTCTTCTATGCAATATGAAGAAAAATGCAGACAAAACTTTATTGGGCCTTTGTTGTCGCTTCTATCGTGAAAATGCGATGTGTCAAAAAATTGTGATATTTTTCCCTCGCTGCTTTCTCCTGTTGCTACCAATTGTGAAAATGCGATGTGTCGTAAAATCATGACATCCTCATCTCACTTGGCTTTCATCTTCTTTAGTCATGAAAACACAACGTGTCACGAAATCATGACATCCTCCTCTCGCTTGGCTTTTGTCTTCATACACTTATACGAAAATGTGACAAGTCATGAAATCGTGACATGTCACGAAATTGTGACAATCTGCCTTTGTTTTGTTCCTTCACTACTCCTTGTCATGAAAATGTGACAAGTCATGATTTCACGTCATTCCATACTTGGTGCTATCCTTTTCGCTTTCTCACCGTGAAAATAAGACTCCCAGCGAAAACGTGCCATGTCGTGATTTCACGACAATTTTCTCCTGCCTTGTACTTTTTTGCTTTCTCCACGCAAAAACCCGACAAGTCATGAAATCATGACATGTCATGAAATCCTAACATTTTTATGTCTTCTCCTTCATTGTCGCCTCCGTTACGAAAATTTGATGTGTCACAAAATCATGACATCCTCCTCTTGCTTGGCTTTCATCTTCCTGCACTTTCGTGAAAATGTGACGTGTCGTGAAATCGTGACATCCTCCTCTCATTTGGCTTTCATCTTCATACACTTTCATGAAAATGTGCCATGTCATGAAATTGCGACAATTTTCTCCCACCTTGTACTTTTCTACTTTCTCCCCATGAAAACGCGACAAGTCGTGAAATCACATGTCGTGAAATCATGTCATTTTTCTGTCTTTTCCTTTGTTGCCGCATCCGTTGTGAAAATTTGACGTGTCACAAAATCGTGACATTCCGTACCATCTTGCTCCTTTCTCACTTTCTTGTCGCAAAAATGTAATAGGCCATGATATCGTGTCGGTCCATCCTTGGCGCTCCCCTTTGCTGCTGTATTGCATGAAAATGTGACATGCTACCTATCACTTTGCTTTCTTGCCACTGTCTGCCATGAAAATGTGACAAATCACAAAAATGCAACATGTCGTGATGTCGCAACAACTTTGCCTTTACTGCTCCCTTTTGCTGCTTTCTAGCACAAAACCGCTATAGGTCACAAAAATGCGACATGTCGTGATTTCATGATATTTTTTGGTGCTTAGATTTTTTCTACATCGGACGCCGCAAAACCATAACAGGTCACAAAAATGTGGCATGTCGCAATTTCATGACATTTTTAACTTACTTTGCTTTGGCACAAAACTTGTAGAGATTTTTTTTTTACTAATTATCCCTTTCGAGGTGCTTGGAGGGACAAACAGAGGAGTGAGTATCTCTACAATTTGTGCATTATTTTGTATGAACATCAACAAAAAAATGTGGCAAAAATGCCAACATTCTTGGTGGCTCTCGGGGTATACAGTTCTGTTGTATGCATGAACCCCATGCCTTTATTCATTGGGCAACAGAGTCAAGAAACTGGAGGAGCAGAAGAAGTGAGTGTTGTTTGATGTTGGACATTTCTACGAGCTACTACAATAAGCTCTTGCTGGTGCTCAACACTTAAAATAGGACTTTCAAAAGAAATTTGTGGAATAGCAGAACTTGCCTTCTTCCTTTAACTACTGCATTTTGCCTAGCTCGGTTGAGCTAGGTAATCACCATGTGCTGTGAAAGGGTCTCCATGGCAGTGGTGAGAAGCACCTGGGTTGCAAAAATGGGAATGAATGGGGTGATGATCAGCAGATGTGCAGGTCATGGAATGAGAATGGTGAATGATGGAATGGTAGAAGATGGAGGAGTAGAAGCGGTAGATACAACAATTGAAGAGGGCACTACTGTGCTACCAGCTGCTGGGATTCTATGAAAATAGATAATGAAATGGAAGTAGATGGTATGGAGAAAGCGGTAGGAACTATGGAGAAGTGCTCAAAAGACAAAGGATTGGAAGAAAGGGGAAGTGAAGAAATGGGAACATCAAAGAGGGGAGTAGAAACAATAGTAGTGGCTTGATTATGTATAGTGGAAGGAGTGGGAGAGGAAGGGAATGAAAATAAGAAAGTGGAAGAAAGAAGTAGATGGAAGCCACTACCTACTGGGAAGGAAAATAAAAAGAGAGAGAAATAGACATACCTACGGGCTCGTGTGCAAAAGGAGCCAAAGTTGATGAATTATGTACAAAGGGGGACTCCTACAAGTGGTGTTTTTTTTTTTGGAGAAAAATAAAAAAACAAAACAAAATGTACAAGGTAACATTGTGTTTTCACATCATGAAATGTAGGCTTTCAAATGAAAGCCATTCACTAAGATAGGAAGTGAATTACCTTCCAAGTCATCAAGATAAATGAATTTTCTGCACTTGTACTGGCAATCTGGAATGGACCCTCCCATAGAGCATCAAATTTCTTATGCATCCCTAGCTTGGCCTTATTTTTGTTCCACTTTAAGACTAAATCACCCACTTTGAATGTGCGTTTAGTAGAACCTTTATGAAACCATTTTGAAACCACCTGTGAATGCTTAGCAAACTCATCATAGGCCAAAGAATGTTGCTCTTCCAACTGCAATAACTGAGCCAATCGTATGTTCATAGGATCCATATTTTCTTCATCGTCCAGGAATTCCTTCAATTGCTACAAGGTAGGTAGTTCTAAATGAATAGGCAATCTTACCTCTTTCCTGTATACTAGGGTGTATGGTGAAGTCTTGAAAGACTTCTTGATAAAAATTCTATCTGCCCATAAGGCCTGATTCAACAAAAGGTGCCAAGATCTCTTATTATCCCCCAAGGATATCTTTAAAATCCGTAGTAAGTTCTTGTTTGTAGATTTCGCCAAGCCATTCCCCTAAGGGTAATAATTAGAGGATGCCTCCAAAAAAATACTGTACTTGTTTGCAAATAATCCTAGCTTGGATCGAATGAATGGAGTTTCGTTGTCTGTGATAATGATGTCAAGAATGCCAAAATGCGTGATCAGTCCTTCAATGAAAGTGATTACCACATCCTAATTTGTAGCCTTGGTTGGAATGGCCTTAGAAAATCTTGTAAAATTATCAATAGCCATCAAGATTTACTTGTGTTTGACTGAAGATTTTGGATCAATGATCCCAATAAAGTCCAGCCCCCACTGCTAAAAAGGTGCTTCTACTTGAATTGGATGTAGGGGCAATGGTGCATTTCTGATCCGTCCCGTATACATTTGGCATTTGTCGCAAGCTTGATCAATCTTGAAAGTATTCACGAACAAAGTTGGCCAATAGTAACCAGCCCAAATAATCTTTAAGGCCATAGGCCTACCAGTGTAATGTCCTCTCGACATGCCAAAATGAAACTCCTCCAGGAATCTAGCTTTCTTGGGTTCCTTAACGCACCTTAGGAGAACTCCATTAATGTTTTTGAAGAACAATCCCTTGGGCAAAAACACATACCTAAGATCTTGTAGGTGAAACCTTCTCCATTGTGAAGCATTTAATTATGTGGGACATATACTCATTGAAAAATACTTAACAAGGTCGTCTGGCCAATCTTGGCCTTGTGCAAAGATGTTCACTAGATTCCTTTCTTTAGCAGGGTCATTCACTTGATGATCAACTATCTTAGAGGCTACAATTTTTGCTAATTACTAGCATAAGGCCTTACCCCACACCAACTTGGTTGGATGGATCTCAATATCAAACTCTTGAATTTTGGTGACCCAACCGACATGCTTATCACCCATCTCGCCCTGAATGATGAAGTTCCTTACATCGGGGTGGATGACGTAGATGATCATCTTGCTCTGAGATACGAAGTGCCTAAAATTTTTGAGAGACTTCATGATAGCATAGACCTGCTTCTCAATGAAATTGTATCTCTCCTCATGGGGTAAGATAACCTGGCTAAGGAAAGCAATGGGTCTTTCATCCCCATTGTCTCCTTTTTGTGTAAGCACTACAACATAGCTTTCGTCCTCTCCAACTGCGTACAGAATGAAGTCATTAGAATAATCCGGATTGATCAACACAGGGGCTTGTGCAATTCTATCTTTAATCTCCTAAAATGCGTCTTTCCTCTTAGTTGTCCACTTGAACTCCTCATCTTTCTTTAATAGCTCAGACATGGGCTTGACTACTTGGGCAAAGTCAAAAATAAATTTTTTGATAAAATTGATTTTCCCAAAGAAAGATTGCAACTCTTTCTTATTTGCAGGGAGCGATAGTTTCTTTAAAGCTTCAGATTTCGATGGATTAATTGCCAAATAATTCTCTAAGATGACATGTCCCAAGAGCTTACCTTCCTTTACTATGAAAATGGACTTCTTTGGGTTGATGGAAATGCCAAACTTCTGACATTTCTCAAATATCTACCTCAAATGAGAAAGTGTTCTTCTCATTTGTACGAAAAGACAGTCATATCATCGAGATATATGACAATGATCTTATTTAAAATCTCCCCACATGTGATGTACATGGCCCTTTGAAACGTAGCCCCAAAATTGGAAAATTTGAAGGGCATGCGATGATAGGCAAAGGTACCCCACTTGGTTGTGAATGCGGTTTTGTGCTGATCCTCATCCCTGACCCAAATTTGATTTTATCCAAAGAATCCATATAGTAATGAAAAGCGCTGAGCCCCAACAACAATGTGAAGGATCTGATAAATGCGAGGCAATGGGTAGTGATCCTTTAAGGATGCTTAGTTCAAGTTTTGAAAATCCACACATAGTTGTATATCTCTATTTTTCTTACGAATCGAAACCAAATTAGAAACCCAAGTCGAGTTCTTAATCAGATATATAATCTTTTCCTGCAACATCTTCACAAGTTCGGCCTTCATGATGTCTTCAATCTTTGGGTTCATCGGTCTCTACTTCTGCCTGAAGGGTTTGACTCCTTCTTCCAAATCCATAGTGTGTTGAATGATCTCTTTATCATATCCCCTCAGATCCTTGTAGCTCTAGTCCACGATGTCTAAAAACTCTTGACACAATTTTTTGATCTCTTGCAATTCAACGAGAGTAGAATCAGTCCCAATTTTGATGACCTTATCAGCCTCCAACTGAAGCTCCATGTACTCTTTCTCGTCGACCTCGATCCGATGCTTCTTGGATGAATCATTCTGATCAAAAAATATTTCTAGAGTAATAAGGCCTTTAGGAATGTGGTTATTTTGCAACTAAATCAGGCCTTCAGTTTCTTCATGCTCCAAGGTCCTTCCCATGATGGTGGCAACTTCTTGAACCAAAAAGTTAACAATTTTCTCCTCGTTATCGAAGATTTTCCAAAATGTATCCTTGTCTGGGATAGAGGGTCTATACACCATTCTCACTATTTTTTGCCTTCTCACCACTTGCTTTATTGGTGAAAAATTTTCTCCCAAGGAAGCCAATAGGTCAGCATGTATATTTTGTTCTTGTGGAATGAAACGCATGCTGAGATCAAAGAATGATTTGAATAGGTCCCAGAACTTGTTGCAATAGTTATTGAGATAGTGGTGCTTGGACACACACTTATTGGTTACCTGATTGACAATCAACTCAGAGTCAACTGTCACGCTCCAAGTTTCTTAGCCTTCTTGAGGCCTAGGCATAAAGCCTCATATTTTGCTACGTTATTTTTACAACATTAGGTCAAACAATATGAATAGGATATTTGAATCCTAGAAGGTAATACTAGAACAATCCCAGCTCCAACACCATTTCTACATCGTGCTCCATCGAAATAGAGCTTCCAGAGCTGGTCTTGAATTTCATCATTCTTTTCTTTAGCCTTTTCAGGCTTAAAAATGGAGTAACACCCCAAGTCAGTTTCCACCATGGCATTGAAATTGGCCATGGAAAATTCATTTTTTGGGTGGAGCTCTTCCAAAGCTTCTTCCATTAAGTCAAGCTCGTCAAATTCTTCAGACATCATGTGCACCAAATTTGCTAACCTGTCCATTTCATCTATTCTCTCCACATGAAATGTGGAAGGCTTCTCATTGAAAATTTTCACCTTTTTACCTTTATGGATCACCTCCAAATGAGTAAAATCCAAAGAAAGGTAACCCTCAAGTTTAGCCATGAAATCTTGGGAGAGACACATACCAAAATATAGCTCTAGGTCCACTACTATTGAAGAACACAAGCTTATACTGAGAGGGGGGGTGAACAGTATAAGACCGCTTTTTAATTTTTCCTTCGATTCAACTTGCAGTTCAATATTATGCAGTGTAAAGAAAATAGTATCAATAGCAGTAAACAAAGCAATGCACAAAAACCACCATTCACAAAAGAGACACAACAATTTACGTGGTTCACCCAACGCGGGCTACTCCACGGATAAAATTTTCACTAAATTTTATCAACTCAAAATCTGGGAAAACCTTTCCCGATTACAATATTTATGGGCACCAACCCAAAGGAGATACCTTCCCCTAGCTCTGCTCTAACTGGTGATCCTCTAGAAGACCTCTGCCTCTACTACCCTTAGCAAGTGGAACTCTATCCATAGAAGACACCTGTCTTCCCTGCTCTAGCTGGAGACCTCTGTCCTCAACTCTTTCACCTCTAAAGTTGGTCCTCTTATCTGCACCAAACACAGTCCTTCGGTCTGGCACTTATGTCCTCAAAATTTTCACCTCTGTGCAATTACAACACTCGATCAAACATCCACTTATGCACCTCTATGCAATCATAGCAGCACTGTCTTCGCACACTCTGCTCTTCGACGATCGAACTTCTCCCCGCACTCTGCTTCTACGAAAGTCGCACTTCGAACGCACACTTCGATCGATGATCAAACTCTTCAAACAACCCTCCTCTTATACTAAAACTTTCTAGATCAACACTTTGATCCTAGTCGGCTGCACAACCCTAAACAACGTCGGTTGCAAAACCCTAAGCTGCGTCGGCCCAGATTTAACTCTGTCGGCTTTACTGCCTCTGCAACTCTCCTGTAGCTTCTATCGTGAAACTACAACATGTCACGATATCGCGACACCTTTGCCTGCCGTACACCTTCTTTTGCCTGTTGTCGCGATATCGTGACACTTTTGCTTCTTTTGACTTCCTTTTTGTTTTTGTCGTGATATCGCGACACTTTTTACTTTTGCTGATGTCATCTTCTCTTTTGTCGTGAAATCGTGACCCTTCTATCTTCATGGCCTTCTTCTCTGCTTTTGTCATGAAATCATGACACTTTCTCCTCTGCTGACGTCATCTTCAATCTTGTCATGAAATCGTGACCCTTCTGTCTTCATGGCCTTCCTCTCAGCTTTTGTCATGAAATCATGACACTTTCGCTGCCTTGAGCTTCTTTCTGCATTGCACCCGTGAAACTGGAACATGTCACGAAATCGTGACGCTTTTGTCTTCATATCCTTTCTTTCTGCTACTATCGTGAAATCATGACACTTCTCCTATAGAAGACCTGCTTCCAGTTTTTGTCATGAAATCATGACACTTTCTCCATCCGCATGCTTTTCTTTCATCCTGTCATGAAATCGTGACACTTTCTACATCCGAACAACTTCTTTGAAGCCTGTCACGAAATCGTGACACTCCTTATTTCAGACTCTTCCTTTTGCTGCATGTCACGAAATCATGACAGTTCTCACTTCGAGCTTTTTAGCATGTCACAAAATCGTGACAGTCCTCACTTATTCTTCTACAGCATGTCACGAAATCGTGACTCTTTTCATGTAACTTTCTCTCTCTTCTAACTTGTCACGAAATCATGACAGTTCACACTATGGACTCTCTTTTCTGCATTATGTCACAAAATCGTGACACCTTTTCGTCCGTACAACTTTCTTGGCAATGTGTCACGAAATCGTGACACTTTTCCTTCTCTGCCTTCCTACACTTTTCGAGACGTGAAAATGCGACATGTCATGAAATCGTGACACTTTCCATCTTGCTCTCCTTCTCTGCCTACATGTCGCGAAATCGTGATAGTTTTGCCAACACTTTCTCTCTCCTCAAACATGTCATGAAATCGTGATAGTTTTTCTAGAACTTTCTCTCCTCAAACATGTCATGAAATCATGACAGTTTTGCCAACACTTTCTCTCTCCTCAAACATGTCACGAAATCATGACAGTTTTGCCAACACTTTCTCTCTCCTCAAACATGTCACGAAATCACGACAGTTTTTCCAGCTGGCTGCATACTTTTTCTTACTTGTCTTTTTCTTGATCTTTTGCAAATGGGCTACTAAGAACTTCCTGGAAACTCACTGATCATGCTCTGAATAATCTTTATCAAAACAAGTTCCTTGACATCAAATCAAATTGCTTCAAGAACTTCTTGACATCAATGACAACATCTATACTTGAGCAAAGGCAATGTACCCAAGGTACCCAAAATTGCCAACAATCTCCCCCTTTGTCATTGATGGCAAACCTTTACTGAAACACATCTTAGGAGCTAAAACTGAAACCAACTGTGCTAACAGCTGAGAATCTCCTTTTGAAGTTTTGCTCTCTCCCTGACTTGAAGCTTTCCTCTTCACATTGAAACTCCCCCTCTCCCCTCTCTCCCCCCTTACTCAAATCTCTCCCCCTTTGTCATCAATGGCAAAGGGTCACCTTTGGGGCTTGGGACTAAGAATGAGCCTCTTAGCTTAGTCCCTCCCCCACCTCCTGATGAGGTGATTAAAATAGGGGTGGGAGTAAAACTCCCATTAGGCACTGATCATCATCAGCGTCTAAAACTTCCTTGTCGGGCCTTCTCTTGAATTTTTTGTCAATATTTTTGTTCTTGTCACTGTTCTTGTTCTTGTTCTCATCCCTGTTCTTGTCCACGCCTTGATCCTTGGATCTGTTTATACTACTATTCCTGTTCCTATTCCTGTACTTTGAAAGATCAGCTCTGCACTGTCTAGCTGTGTGACCGTCATTGTTGCACTTATAACAAGTAACACTGTTATTTCTGTTTGGCATACCTATTTTTTGAATCCGCCTGTTATGACTAACCGTGTTCCTGTAATTAGTCATGCAAAAAATTGCCTTATGCCCGAACTGTTTACAAGAGTAGCAATACCCTTGAAAGAAATTACGGCCCCTAAAACTGTCATTTACCTTCCTTATTCGAGTCATGCAATGCGAAGCCATGTGGCCAAACCTGTGACACGCAAAACATCTGCCATTAAACTTTCCTGTAAATGACCTTCTAGGTCCGGTAAACTTCTTCTTTGCATTCAAAATTCTATTTTCTATTTCTGCGCATCTATCACTCATGGACTCTTGATCTGAAGTACTTTCTACATCAGAACTCTCTTCCTTTTGAAATCTCTTGCTAGATTCCCCAACCTGTTTCTTGTGCGGCTCAACAAAACCGAGACCTGTTTTATCTGTTGGTTTTCTTTGACCTTTGATGAGAGACTTAACCCTTTTGGAGCTATCTTGAAACCTGTACAACTTATCCTTGTACTCTTTAGTTTCTACTTCCAGAGAAGCCATTTTCTGTTCCAACTCATTATACTCAAGAATCTTAGACTCTAACTCATCCTTGAGTTCCTGTGTTTTAGCTATAGAGAAGTCAAGACTTTCTATGAGATCGTCTCTCTCCATACAACATTCATCTAACTTATCCTTGAGTCTATCATTCTTCTTTCTTTCCTTTTTCAAAACACTAAGAGCATTATTAAGTTCACTTTCAAGATCTTTTATTTGTTTGCTTTCTGAATCCTCAAGGCCTTTTCCAGATTTCTTATCACTAGAGGTGCTACCTTTTTCAAAAACCATACAAGCATCTTCTTGATAGTTTTCTGAAACATCCTTATATATACTGGAAACCAAATCATTATTTGTACAATCATCCTCAAGGTGACCAAAATTTCCACATCTAAGACATTTCATAATAATGAATCTATGTTTCGGTTCTTCCTCTTTTTCTGATATGAACAACATCTCATTTTCCTCATCACTTGAAGAGCTTTCACTATCACTGCTAGAACACTTACTTGCTTTGTCTAGGTAGAAACTCTTCTTGTTCTTGTGTGAATACCTCTTTCCTTGATTGTTGTGCTCATATTTGTTCTTTCCGTAATACCTGTGCTTTTCAGAATCCTTGCTCTTAACATCCTGTATATCTTCATCACTTTCATTCTTGGAAACAGTACGATCAGTAGCATAATGACCAAACTTTCCACAGTTGAAACATCTTATATTTTTCTTGCTTTTGTGCTTTCTAGAGAACTTGCCTTTCTTGTTGTAATATGCCTCTTCATCACTAGAAGACTCATCACTCTCTTGAATCTGTTTGCCCTTTGATTTCTTGGTAGCTTTGAAAGTTGCCTCTTTCTTGACATCAACTTTCACTTGAGTTCTTAGCTCAAATGCTGCAAGAATACTATGGAGCTCATCTTTTTTTAACTTATCTAAATCTTTAGCTTCCTCAATAGCAGAAATATTTTCACTAAACCTATTAGGAAGAGATCTTAAAATCTTATCACACACATCATTTTCAGCAAGCTCAAGACCTAAGTCTTTCATGGAGTTAACAACCTCATCCATACGAAGCATGTAGTCACTAATTTTTTCATCATCATTCATCTTGAGTTGTTCAAACATACCTTTGAAATGTCTCAACTTTGCCTTTCTGACATTTGCATCACTCGTGTGAACCACTTGCGACTTGTTTCCACATTTCACTAGTCTGTCTTGCAGTGAATCACCTTGGTAAGATCTGCTTTCTGTAAGCCTTTCAGGATTGCATTCATAGCTTTTGAATTGCTGTGATGTAGGAGCCTATCTTCTTTAGTGTATGGACCATTTACAGGGATAGTGTACCCATCTTCAATTACTTCCCATACCTCATTACCAAGTGCCATTAGATAAACCTTCATTCTAGCACTCCACAGACCAAAATCTGATCCATCAAGGATAGGTGCTGCATTGCCACTTGAATAATCCATTGTGTTCTTAATCAGTTCTTCCTTCAAGCTGTTAAACCTTTTCGAAGGAACCCGCTCTGATACCAATTGAAGAACACAAGCTTATACTGAGAGGGGGGGTGAATAGTATAAGACCGCTTTTTAATTTTTCCTTCGATTCAACTTGCAGTTCAATATTATGCAGTGTAAAGAAAATAGTATCAATAGCAATAAACAAAGCAATGCACAAAAACCACCATTCACAAAAGAGACACAACAATTTACGTGGTTCACCCAACGCGGGTTACTCCACGGATAAAATTTTCACTAAATTTTATCAACTCAAAATCTGGGAAAACCTTTCCCGATTACAATATTTATGGGCACCAACCCAAAGGAGATACCTTCCCCTAGCTCTACTCTAACTGGTGATCCTCTAGAAGACCTCTGCCTCTGCTGCCCTTAGCAAGTGGAACTCTATCCACAGAAGACACCTGTCTTCCCTGCTCTGGCTGGAGACCTCTGTCCTCAACTCTTTCACCTCTAAAGTTGGTCCTCTTATCTGCACCAAACACAGTCCTTCGGTCTGGCACTTATGTCCTCAAAATTTTCACCTCTGTGCAATTACAACACTCGATCAAACATCCACTTATGCACCTCTACGCAATCACAACAGCACTATCTTCGCACACTCTGCTCTTCGACGATCGAACTTCTCCCCGCACTCTACTTCTGTGAAAGTCACACTTCGAACGCACACTTCGATCGATGATCAAACTCTTCAAACAGCCCTCCTCTTATACTAAAACTTTCTAGATCAACACTTTGATCCTAGTCGGCTGCACAACCCTAAACAACGTCGGCTGCAAAACCCTAAGCTGCGTCGGCCCAGATTTAACTCTGTCGGCTTTACTGCCTCTACAACTCTCCTATAGCTTCTACCGTGAAACTACAACATGTCGCGATATCGCGACACCTTTGCCTGTCGTACACCTTCTTTTGCCTACTGTCGCGATATCGTGACACTTTTGCTTCTTTTGACTTCCTTTTTGTTTTTGTCGCGATATCGCGACACTTTTCTGTGGTCATCTTCCCCCCGTCGTGAAATCGTGACCCTTCTGTCTTCATGGCCTTCTTCTCTACTTTTGTCGTGAAATCATGACACTTTCTCCTCTGTTGACGTCATCTTCAATCCTGTCACGAAATCGTGACCCTTCTGTCTTCATGGCCTTCCTCTCAGCTTTTGTCGCAAAATCATGACACTTCTACTGCCTTGAGCTTCTTTCTGCATTGCACCCGCGAAACTGGAACATGTCGCGAAATCGTGACGCTTTTGTCTTCATATCCTTTCTTTCTGCTACTGTCATGAAATCGTGACACTTCTCCTATAGAAGACCTGCTTCTAGTTTCTGTCACGAAATCATGACACTTTCTCCATCCGCATGCTTTTCTTTCATCCTGTCATGAAATCGTGACACTTTCTGCATCCGAACAACTTCTTTGAAGCCTGTCGCGAAATCGTGACACTCCTTATTTCAGACTCTTCCTTTTGCTGCATGTCACGAAATCGTGACAGTTCTCACTTCGAGCTTTTCAGCATGTCACGAAATCATGACAGTCCTCACTTATTCTTCTGCAGCATGTCGCAAAATCGTGACTCTTTTCATGTAACTTTCTCTCTCTTCTAACTTGTCACGAAATCACGACAGTTCACACTACGGACTCTCTTTTCTGCATTATGTCACGAAATCGTGACACCTTTTCGTCCGTACAACTTTCCTGGCAATGTGTCACGAAATCGTGACACTTTTCCTTCTCTGCCTTCCTGCACTTTTCGAGACGCGAAAATGCGACATGTCACGAAATCGCGACACTTTCCATCTTGCTCTCCTTCTCTGCCTACATGTCACGAAATCGCGACAGTTTTGCCAGCACTTTCTCTCTCCTCAAACATGTCACGAAATCATGACAGTTTTTCTAGCACTTTCTCTCTCCTCAAACATGTCGCGAAATCATGACAGTTTTGCCAACACTTTCTCTCTCCTCAAACATGTCGCAAAATCACGATAGTTTTGCCAACACTTTCTCTCTCCTCAAACATGTCACGAAATCATGATAGTTTTGCAGCACTTTCTCTCTCCTCAAACATGTCACGAAATCGTGACGCTTTTTCCACTCAGTCGCATACTTTTTCTTACTTGTCTTTTTCTTGATCTTTTGCAAATGGGCTACTAAGAACTTCCTGGAAACTCACTGATCATGCTCCCGAATAATCTTTATCAAAACAAGTTCCTTGACATCAAATCAAATTGCTTCAAGAACTTCTTGACATCAATGACAACATCTATACTTGAGCAAAGGCAATGTACCCAAGGTACCCAAAATTGCCAACAACTATGATCTCCTGGATCACAGTAATCTGAGGCATGGCATGCAGGGAGATAGGAACATCCTTAATTATGCCCACCGTATTTACTGAGGTACCATATAGCTATAAAATGCCTATGCTATTCCTTGTATATTCCATGCATATGACATCACATACTACCTTAGGCATGACAGTAGTAGTTGCTCCTGAGTCAATGAGGCAACTATGCACCACATGTCCCTCCATTATTAATGAAAAATAAAAAGGTGGTGGTCTATTTTTTTTGGTGACTGAAGAGGTCAGATTTTGAGCTATAACTACCTATGTTGGAGCCTTCCCCTTACTTTGTGTGGTCTTCAAGGATTCCTGTAAGAGATTCACCTATCTAGGAAGCTACAAGGTGTCATATAGACTCACCTTGGCTGGTATCCTTTTGAGTTCTTCGACGATGTTGTACTCTATCAAAATCGACTCTCTCCCTCCACTAGAAGATTCAAATATGCTTCTATATTTCTAGGTGGTCTCCACTCGCTGCCGTTTAGTCAATGATTGATACCGCAACATCTCTCTAGCTTGTTCCTTCATTTCTGCTTGTGACTAGGAGGTAGAAGCCTTAGCTTGCAACCTCTCTTTTGCTTGTGGTTGAAGTAGATCCTTCGACAAAATAGGTGGGTCTTGTTGCGAGGCTAGAGGATCATGAGTCTTTACAAGTATTTGTTGCTTTGTTGCTTGTGTAGGAGGCACTTTCAATGGATCCATCTTAGCTGGATCTACCACCATTGGTTTCTTGCCACTGCATGTCAAGACTGCCATGCATTCCTCAGGAGAAATCGCATAATTATGATCCACCTCTCGAATCATGTTTATATGGCTCCCCGTAAGAACTTGTAAATAATTTTGGTGGACCATGCAAGTGGACTCATCATGTGGGTCATTGCATGAAGAACACCAGTAAGATGGCTCATATGAAAATTTAGAGGGTCCAGCCTCTTCACTTACTAGGACCACTGAGTTCCTCTCAGGTACTTTCTCTATAACCTTGCTAGGAGCAACTTGCTCTCTAGTTACCATCGAAATAAATATTCATCGATGAAATTTCCTTTTTGCCTCTCTCTACTCCATAAATGTCATCTTGTTAGTGAGGGATCTCATGGCTGACTAAATTTCTTGCAAAACAGCCAATTAAGGATCTGGGCTTGAGGACACAGGCGATGTTGGTAGAGGTAATGGAACTGGTGGAGAAGGTAATGCAGGAGTTGGAACTGGAGAGGTTAACTATGGAATGGGAATCATAGGTACCAAAGTTGTGGGAGGATTCCATGAAGATAAAGGGTACATGGATGGATCAGTGTAAGATGTGGAGGTTGCACCTGTAAGCTGGTATTGTGAAAGCTCGAGAAAAATGGGCATAGTCATTTTTGAAGGCAATTTCCCAATGGTAATCAAATTGGCCTCAGCATTTTGTGCCTGGGAATATAGTGCAGGAAAGGTTTGAACATTGGACATCCTAATGTTCATACTAATATCTAAGTGGAAAGCCCTAAGATAGTAAAATGCCACTTGGTCATTAGTAGGGCGGAGACCATCAGGAACTCTCTGCCAAGTTTGGTAAAACCTAATGTTGAAATCCACTATCTCCTCTTGAGGATGCCTCTTGATATTAGTAAATTGATGCAACAAAGAAAATGGGCCCGCTTGCTCATTGAACCCTTTGATTAGCATCTCTGTTAATTGATCCCACAAATTTATGGAGTTGGGAGACAAGGATCTATACTAGCACAATAACTTACAGTGGAGTGACAACATGAGCAATTTTATCATGACATCTTTGTATGTGCTATTAGGAATTGTATCCAAGGATGCCACATCTGACACATGTTCATACATGGTCTTTTGAGTCCCATTATATGTAGGCAAAGCCTTTAATGCTGCAACAGGAATTGGATTTTGAAAAGGTAGGTCCAACGCTCTCGAATGGTTCCAAGTAGGAAATTGATGTGGAAGAGGTTGTTGAACAACCATTTGCACTATTGGATTTGGATGTACTAGCAAGCTCATAGTAGTACTGGGAGGAGTCAAAGATGGCACAAACTGACCCACTACCTGTGAAGATATAGAAAATGATGGGATCACAGGACTTACCAATCTTGAGTGCTCCCTCTAGTTTTGAACATCGATCTTGAAGAATTCAACTGGGTCTTCCAATTCTTTGGATCTTGATCTCATGATCTTGAAGCAAGGATTTTCACCAGCTTCATGATTGGAGATTTCTAGGTACTATATAGTCACCCCCAGTAGAGTCACCAGATGAACTTACAATCTCTGCTTTGAGGTCAAGACAGTTTATCAAAATATTGATTCCTTTGGGTTTCAAAATATGGGACTTGTGAGTCCCACCGGGCATGCCAAAAACTATTGGTCATGAATCTGTATAGTCATATAAAATGCGCCCTAGACCCTACCAACATTGAAAGGCCGAGAGAAAGAGAAGTCTCCTGGGCCAATCTCCAGAGAGGGCTGGCTCCCAAACTAATCTAAACTGATTTCAAGGTTTAGGGTTAGAAATAATAGAAAGAGAAGGAAATATGGCTGAAGCTGACAGTTGATAGGGATAACAACCTCAGATAGCAAATAACCTCAAACTAAATCCTAAAGATAAGCAACAACTGATTCTTAGAGTGCACATACAAAAATTGGATCAAACATTGACCATAAGTTTACCTTCAATTATACTTCAAATGTTCAAATGAAAACATAGCCAAATTTAGAACAATAGAATTCAACTTATATTTTAGCACTTGACTAAGCAGAAGTGAATTACACATAAAACATCACATGAACATCATTTTGGATCACCAACTCAAAAGACTCTAAGAATAAAGAAAAATGAGTTTAGGATTTCTGCTTCAATTTTTGTAAAAAGGTCCTCGTCCTTTTCTTGAGATGTACATTAGTATTTATAGAGGTCTTCCCTCTCCATTTTGAATCACAACATTTAAAACATAAAACAGATTTTGAAGAGGAGATCCACAAAATATGCACTTGAAAAGAGAAACAATCCCCCTAAATCTACCTCGGAGAAATCACATTCCCTGCTTTTATGGATCAAGTTTGAAAATAAAATGGAAACAAGGGACCACATTTCTTCATTAAATGATTGTTCTCGGGCATGCTTGAAGTGTTAGGAGATCATGAACAAGAGATTTTAATACCGAAGGCATATTTAATTTTGGTGGCTTCGAAAACTACATGATTTAACATGTTCTCCTATCTTGTGCACATAAGTAAACAATGAAACATTTAATTTTGGAGCCTCTTTGACCTCGATCTCAAAACCAATTGGAGAGATTTTAAAACATTACTTCGTTTGATCCTCATTTTATCCTTACGTTCTCCTATGCAATATGAAGAAAAATGTGGACAAAACTTTATTGGGCCTTTGTTGTCACTTCTGTCACAAAAATACGACATGTCATGAAATCGTGACATTTTTCCCTCATTTCTTTGTCCTGTTGCTACCAGTCACAAAAATGTGATGTGTCATGAAACCACGACATCCTCCTCTCACTTGAATTTCATCTTCTTTAGTCGTAAAAACACGACATGTCATGAAATTGAGAAATCCTCCTCTTGCTTGGCTTTCGTCTTCATGCACTTCCGCAAAAACGTGACAAGTCATGAAATCATGACATGTCATGAAATCACGATAATCTGCCTTCGTTTTGTTCCTTCGCTGCTCCTTGTCACAAAAATGTGACAAGTCATGATTTCATGTCATTCCCTACTTGGTGATGTCCTTTTCGCTTTCTCATCGCACAAACAAGACTCCCAGCGAAAACGTGCCATGTCACGATTTTGTGACAATTTTCTCCTGCCTTGTACTTTTTTGCTTTCTCCCCGCAAAAACGTGACAAGTCACAAAATCGTGACATGTCATGAAATCATGACATTTTTCTATCTTCTCCTTCGTTGCCGCCTCTGTTGCAAAAATTTGATGTGTCGTAAAATTGTGACATCCTCCTCTTGCTTGGCTTTCGTCTTCATGCACTTCCACAAAAATGTGATGTGTCACGAAATCATGACATCCTCCTCTCATTTGGATTTTGTCTTCATGGACTTTCACGAAAATGTGCCATGTCATAAAATCATGACAATCTTCTCCCGCCTTGTACTTTTTTGCTTTCTCCTCACAAAATCACAACAGTTTTCTATCTTCTCCTTCGTTTTCGCCTCCGTTACAAAAATTTGATGTGTCGCAAAATTGTGACATTCCATACCATCTTGCTCCTTCCTTGCTTTCCTATCATAAAAACATGACCGGTCACGATATCGTGTCAGTCCATCCTTGGCGCTCCCCTTTGCTATTGTATTGCGTGAAAATGTGACATGTCGCCTATCACTTTGCTTTCTTGCCACTGTCTGCCACGAAAATGTGACAGATCATGAAAATGCAACATGTCACAATGTCACAACAAATTTGCCTTTACTGTTCCCTTTTGCTTCTTTCTAGCGCAAAACTACAACAGGTCGTGAAAATGTGACATGTCGCAATTTCATGATATTTTTCTGTGCTTAGATTTTTCTTGCATCGAATGCCGCAAAACCGCAACAGGTCACGAAAATGCGACATGTCATAATTTTGTGACATTTTTAACTTACTTTGCTTTGGCACAAAACTTGTAGAGATTTTTGTCTTTTTACTAATTATCCCTTTCGAGGTGCTTGGAGGGACAAACAAAGGGGTGAGTATCTCTACAATTTGTGCATTATTTTACATGAACAGCAACAAAAAAAATGTGACAAAAATGCCAATAAGCTTGTACTGATTCTGATTGTTCAAATTCACTCCTAAATGAGTTATCTTCAAAGTCTACCTCGTACCCTAAGTCAGGATGCCTTTGATGTGCTATCACTGCATTTTGAAGTTGACTAAACACAATGTTGAGTCCATAACTTCTGAATTTGTTATCAAAACTCTCTACACCTTCTCATGCTAAAATTACACATAAGGCATGATAACAACCATTTGGTCTTATCATCAATGCCTTGTTATTACAATTCTATCCTTTGTATCTTTTACAACAAAAAAAAAACTAAGCCTTTTAGGCTTATTACACACTCTTTATGATTCCCTGAATAAAAAAATTTGCTTTTACAATGAATTGCCTCCTAGGCAATGTCCCCCTTTTTTTATAATAAAAAAAATTATATTTCTTATTTAATAAAAATAAAATAATTGCTTTTAATTTTTTTTTTTAAACAATTAAGTTTTAATTTATTAAATATAATATAAATATTTTTAATATAATAATTTAAAAAAAATTCAACTATAGAAATGAGGGCAAAGGGTTTTGAACCGTTGACATATGATGGTCTTGGGCCTTACAGCGTGTCCATTTGCCATGACAGTAGCTCACCTTCCGTGAGCTAAGGAAGTCCAACTTCCTTATAAAGCCTAATTCGAACCCTTTTTAGTTTAAAAAAAAAAAATTATAAAACTTGTCCTTGTGGGATTCAAACTTGGGACATGCGATTCACAAAAAATCTGCCTTCATCGATCGAGCTACGCCCACGACTGGGTATGGAGGAGGAAGGTCATATATTTATTATGGAGTTTTGTGGTAATTTCAAACAAAAAAGAATTTCACTGTCGTTGGGTTTCGAACCCACGACCTGCAAGGAATTAGGCAAATTATGGCTGGCTCCTCAAGCCAGTTGAGCTTCATGGCCAGACAGGAATCCAGAGGAGGCTTTCCTCCTTTATATCGTCAATCGCACAATTTTTTTTAAAAAAAAATAGTAATCCCACATCCACTATGCGGAGGGGATTGTGTGCTTTAACAAAGAAGCAGTATGCTTCTCGTTTGCCTTCGAGAAATCACTCGATCACCCCTTTTATCTTCTATCTACCCATATTTGTCCACCACATTGCTCCTCCCTTCGCATCCCACATGCCTGTCTGCATTAGCTCCTCATGCCTCGTTGTCTATCTGTCATCTCCTAACTTGTCCTCCTATCACCACGTGTTGCTCCGTGATCGGTCCTTCTGTGTCACTCCTATCTTCGCTAGCTACTATGCTGGCTTGCTCCAGTGTTTGCCTCAATCTATGTGCCTTTAGGATTCTCTAGCCTTGATATTTGAGCTATAGGACCCACCTTGGTCTAGCTACAAGTTGTGCTCTACGGGTTTCTCTTGCTTCAATCCTCGAGCTTCCTTTGCCTCAATTCTCGTGCTATCCTTGGCTTTGGCTCTTGGTCCTTGGGCCTCCCTCGCCTTCGTCTCTGATACCAAATGTGATTTGAGAGAAGTTAGGAGCAAAAATTAGATAATCAATATTATATTCAACCTTTGGAAACCTTAGTTACATTGGAATATATACTCGTAGTATTAGCCAAACTTAGGGAATATAGGGAAGTTAGGGAAATAGAAGAAATAGGTAGGAAAGAAAAAAATGAAATTGAGTTGGTTCGCCTTGATGCCCTTGCCATCCAATCATGCCCAGTCAGATGTCATCCAAGTCGAACTTACCTGTCCAGTCAACTACCGTCAAAGGAGGTAAAAGGGGTAAGATCCAAAGCTTATAGTTGAAACAATTTGTTTACACATTTTTACTCCTTTTTGGATTTTTTACTAGATTTATTTCAAACAATGCAGCCATATCTACTAATGTCATCAATGGTGGTGACTGCCACCATTGATGATCATAGTGGATATGAGTTAGTCGTACATATCATAGTGGATATGGGCTACCTACCCATAGTTGTGCCTATCGATAATGACTAAACATGTAACCAACTCAAGCTACCAAATTCAAGTGAAATATATTGAGCATAACTATTTCTTGAATGGTTAGGAGATCAAAGCTTCTAGAAGTGTCCTTGCAACTACCCAAGCATAATCGTTTCTTGTTCTTGGCTTCCCTATGAAGCTAGGATGAGAAATTAGGTGTCTATTTAAGGCCCCAATTTTATATGCAAACCCTAGGAGAAATTCATGTGCTAATGCTATAGTGGAGCTATACTAGATTGACAAGAGAGAAAACATCCCTCTGAGGTACAACAAAATCCTATCAAATTACATAATGACATTTGTCTATCAACCAATTGATATTGCCATAGTTTGAGGTATGAAGATGAAAACACGACACTTAAAATAATAAAGAAATCAAATAACCCAAGGAAACACAAGATTGCACAAATAGATAAATTTATTCAATAAACGGGGGGAGGAGCTAATAAACTCCTTTTGATACAATCTGTACTCAGTGAGCCTTTGATACAAAGATTTACAATACGCTAGGGTTCTCCAAAACCCTAGCTACAATAATGAAGTGTCTTCAAATAGTGTGTCCTCACTTCCAACGGAATGAGTGGGCTTTAGGTATCCGATGTCGAACCACTCCAACTTCAACAGTCATTCAACAATATGTAGAATCTGTAGACCTGCATGCACACAAATAAAGAAAGAGGTTAATAACACCTGTGAGGGCTCCACAGTGTGAGACCCTCATATATCAATAAACCCTAACAAAAAATAGATCAAATGGCATGCTAAATATACAAATCATGTAATAGAATAAAACCAATAATGATATACCTTGCTTGTGATGATTCCTTATTTCGTTGTTGTAGTTTTGATAGTAGATGGTGTGATGTAGCAGGATCTGATTCATATTTCTATGGTTGCAGTAGGCTCGGATGCACACTTGGGCAGGCTCTAGTGTGAGCTTCATAGGCTCTGGAGTGAGCCTACAATATAGCAAGCACATGCATGCACTTGGTAAGCTCTATAGTGAGCTTCACAAGCTCAGGAGGGCGCCTATGGTGAGGATAAAATCTGTAGAAGCAGATCGTGGGGGATGCGATGAATGCGGTGGATGGGCAGAAGTGACGATAACGACAATGGAGTATGGTGAGGTGGAAAGGATGGATATGGGGGATGGCTGGAATAGTAGAAGTCCTATTGGCTAGCTAGGGCTTTGGATTTTTAGGGCTCTATCTCTTTCTGCTTCGCTAGGGCTTCGCCAATGATCTCTTCAAGATGCAAATTCTAATATCATGGTTCCAGGGTTTGAGCATTTGCAAATGCCCTTATTTATAATCCAACCTAGGGTTTTCTTAGGGTTTTAGCCTTACACTTTTGATCGTGTGGCTAAGATTAAATTAGATCCTAAGTTTGAGATTACTTTTTAAATGTGGCATGGATTAATGAAGATGGACGATGGAGATTAGATTGGATCAGACAACTGTGGTTAATTGAGTTTATAAATATATATTTTATAATAAATATATTATAATATAATATAAAATAATATTAAAATAAGCCCAATTGGGTTAGGAAATGGTGGGAAATGTGTATGGTGGACAAGTGGGTGGTGGGATGGTTAGGATGGAGGATTAATGGTTGTAATTTGGTGTCTACAGATGCCCCTTTTTGTACCATGTTGCATGAAACACAATATGGTGCAAAAATACGAGACACCTATTTGGGCTATGGGCATAGAAGCAACTTCTCTCTATCGTTGGATTTGAGCACTAATGTTGAAGATAAAAGAATAAAGAATTTTTGGAATTTTGTAGCTTACCCCCTCAATTGGTGAATGAGTTATGAATGTATCTCACAAGCCAATTGAAAATATTTTTTTGTGCTAATAATGAATGATGTGGTGAATTTGTGCCATTGATGAATGAATGGTGTGAAATGCAATATGATTGTGAATGATATGAATGATGTAAAATGTGATACCGTTTATGCCCCAATGGTGGGAAAGGGGTTGGTGTATAATACCATGTGATTTTGGATGATATGAATGATGTAAAATGTGATACCGTTTATGCCCCAACGGTGGAAGAAAGGGGTTGGTGTATAATACCATGTGATTGTGGATGATATGAATGATGTAAAATGTGATACCGTTTATGCCCCAACGGTGGGAAGGGGTTGGTGTATAATACCATGTGATTGTAAGATGTATCCTATCATGGGAAATCATAATCAAATTGTGGTTGCCCCAAACTTTGGGATGATTCGATGTTGTTGAATAAGATGTCGCAATGGCATCATTGAGTATGCAATTTATGAAGATGCATGATGACTAAGTCAATGTAGGGGTGGGGTAGTGATTGTGGAAATTTCTTCACCAATTCCATAATGGAACCAATCAACCTACCGATATGTCCTGTATGGTGACTGTTGTCAAATGAATGAGTGTTTGTGATTTTGATTATCCGTGTTTTCGTGCCCCACGAAAAAGGGCATCAATGACCGCCTTTGAGAAAATTGTTCTTGGCAAAGTTGTACTCAAAATGTGAGGTGCCAAATGTGATTGTGATCTTTGATGATGTGATAATGGATGATGATCATTGTCAAGTGTCCTTATTGTAGATTATTCATCTTACCGAATTGCATGGATGACCATCACTGCAATCGCCAAGTTTATAGAATAACCTACTAGATACGAGGTTCATTTAACTCTAATTTTTGCACAATTGTATGTGATGATGAAGAATATAATGCAGAATGATCAGATGTGAGTTTTGTGAAAATTTGGATTGTTTTGCTGCATTTTGTGCCTCAATTAGCATATTTTGAAGATTTGGTTTATTCTCAAAAATTATGCTTGCAAAATAATTTCTGTTTTTACAAAACTTGATTTTAGGATGTGCATGATGTGTGGATGAAATTTGGTGAAATTTGGAGGAGGTAAGCTACCATTTTGATCGATTTTGTCTTTGTGCCATTTTTTTGTCAAGTGCACGGCTGCACTTGTGGTGTCCCATAGGCACGTAGATGCGCCTGGGTGCACCCGTAGGTGCCCAAGAGAGCCTACGAATTTGTAGGTGTAGACCTACACCTGAATGCGCTAGGGAAAGCTATAAATAGCTTTCTGAGTGAATCATGAGGCTCACTTGTGCATTTCTGACTTTGAGAAGTTGTGTCTGAGGAGTGGAGTGGGTTTGTGAGCTTAGTGAGGCTAGTGAGAATTTGTGCGAAAGCTATGGCGGTGGAGGGATCGAATGCTGCTGGTGGAGTTGAGGCACCATTTTCCCCGGTAATGTTTAAAAAACACTTTATCTCTTGTGCATTTTTTGTTGTTGTTTTTTTTGTAATAGTATTAATGAAATTGTTTGTTGCTGCAGTTGAGGGACATAGAGCCTCGACATCGGTTTTCTCCTCTCATTCCTGGGATGAGGAAGAAGTCGATGATTGATGACTGGGAGTTGTTGGGGAAGGTGGGCCTGGAGGGTGTAGCTAGGCTAGATGTGGTGAGGGCAAATGAGGGATATCTCTCATCATTGATAGAGATATGGGACCCTGATAGGGGGACATTCCAGCTACCGACTGGGGAGGCTACTGTTACGCTTGAGGATGTATACCACATTCTCAAGGTGCCAGTAGAAGGGGAGAGGGTGGTAGTTGGTCATGATAAGAAGGTGGAGATGGAGTGGATGTTCGAGGACCGATGGTGAGAGGCGCATATGGGGGATGGGGGTATATGCTATCTAAGCATGTACAAGGCGAAGGAGCTGGATGCACTCCCACCTTGATCATGTTTGTGCTAGCAAACATAGTGCTACCTAATAGCACTAGTTGTAGGTTCCCTTGGAACCTATTGGGGTTGGTGAGTGATCTGTTGATGGATCCTCAGGAGTATGCATGGGCACCTACCTTATTGGCATAGTTGTACCGAGAGTTATATGAGGTGATTCAGAGGGAGAGGAAGGGGATTGGATGCAGCTTCCTTCTATAGTGTTGGGCTTGGGAGCATTTTGTTGTGGCTCAGCCTGAGGGGTTGCCATGTGAGTCATGGCAAATGGGGGAGCCCTATGCTAGGTGATGGACAGTGGCTGAGGAATTTTAGCCAAGTTGGGAGGTTCATACCGGCTAGTGGTATCGAGATATGTGGTCGGGGTTGACTCGGGTGGATGTGATATGGAGGCCATGGTGTGGAGCTCGATGGGATGGTGATGGGGAGTAACTATGTCGGGTGAGGCAGGCTCGGTGGTTGGTTGGGCGGAGGGATGAGGAGGTGGAGTACTTCTAGTACTCATGGGTGTTGAGGCAGTTTGGCTTGCCTCAGGGTGTGCCAAATGATCCGGTGTTGTATCGATATCGATGGGATGAGGGGATGCTTCCATGTGCAGAGCCATGGTGGGTGGTGATTGAGGATGATGAGGAGATGGAGGTCCCTGATGTAGATGATGTTAGGGTGACTTCAGAGTATGTGGAGTGGTTTGGTGCCCAACCAGTATGGGTACCAAAGGTTGTGGGTGATGAGGCAATAGATATTGGGTCGAGGGTGACTCCAAAGAGGATGAGGGCTCAGCGATCGGTGAGTCAAATATGGTCGAGGGGATCAGCTTAGTAGACTCTAGATATGGGGTTGGTGGATGATGAGATGGAGGATGATGAGGGGTTGGGTGAGATCTTTGAGGTGGCGAGGTTGTAGGCAGAGTTGGAGCAGCTTTATGAGGAGCATGAGGTTATGCTCGAGACTCATAGGGAGTCATTGGCTACTATAGCTCGGCTGGAGGCGAAGCGGGTGGTAGTTATGGCTAGTGATCAGGTGACGGTCACATAGCTTTAGGTAGAGATGTTGGTGAAGGAGCATCGACATCAGATGGACTTACAGTGTCTACGGGCTAGTGAGGCATATGCACATTCCTTGGAGGATGTGTGTATGCAAAACCATATTACATTGTCGGATCCTCCTTCCTCTTCTATAGCTGAGTCATCTAGGCATACTGAGTCTAGGCAGAGTACTAGGCCGAGGGCTCCTACTAGGTCTCAGGGGTCCTCTCATGGACATTAGCTTAGTGCTTAGATGCACTATTTTGTATATGAGCCTTGGTGCTCCCTTGTAGCCTTTTGGCATTTATTGTATATGCGATTTATATATATATACATGGCCTTTTATATATTTGTGTTATATTTTGTGTGAATGCTTTTATGTTTTATGCAATTTGTGTTGAATGTTTTATGGATGCTTAATGTAGGCTAATCATGATGTGTATGCATAATGCCTATATGGATGATTAATGCAAGCTAAATGACATGTATATGAATGATGTTTATGTGGATGATTAATGCCATCTAAATGATATTTGTTATGGATGATTAATGCAAGTAAATGTATAATGAATCTGAACTATATGAAAGGAATGCATAGTGTTCGAATGATCTTTTTATAGTTCAGAAATTTTATTGGCCATTTTTTTTGTCCATTGTTTTGCAATTGGGGGTACCGAATTTGTTGGCGTTTTTGCAACTTGACTTTTAATGGAATAAGACATGGATGTTGATATGGAAGAAGATATGGATGTTGATATGGAAGAAGATATGGATGTTGATATGGAAAATTGAATGGTTTTCAAAGACTCAAACATACTAGTGTCATCAACCAAACTCACTAAGGTTGTCTAACTTTCTTTAGGACCAGATGTGTGTGCGAGTGAGGTTCAATTACCAAGTCTTGAGTATGACAATGACCCTATCCAATCAAGCACCAATGTGTGTGCATGTGAAGTTCATTAACCCATTATGAGTAGATTTAGGCATGACCTATTATGGAGATGACCTAGAGGCTAGCCTATCCTTATGTGCATTCAGAGGTCTCCCTTTTTGGAGGAGAGACATGTCACCTCGCATGAGCTTACTCCACTGCCAGTCAAGCATCTATAGCCCCGATGGAGATTCACTCCATAGTCCTATGGGATTGATATTTTAGGCCTTGGGGATGACTACCCATCCTTGTCAGGGGCGTGTAGTATGAATCCTTATGACTTTAGGGATCAAGGGTATTTGGGATTTTATTTGTTAATTTTGTATAGAGCTTTGGGGAATCGGATTCTCAACCGAGGTGTGATGAGAATTTTGACCCTATCCTTACTACTCTATGTTTTTATGTTTATGTTTGGAGTAATGTTGGTAGTGGTGAAAACCACTATTTTTGGACTATGTTGCATGATGGGACAAGTGAGGGATATCTCCTTTTTGCCTCAAGGTACTACCCAAGGATGGTACTAGCCCTCCTTATCTCATAATGTTTTTAAGATGTGATGGAATGTGATTGGTTCAAGACTGTTTCGTGATCGATCGGCAATGCTCAAGACTTTCTTAGTGTATCAATTGTGTTTTTGGTCCTAAAGAAAATCAGACATCCATTTGGAGGTTGCTTGCTATACTAGTAATGGTTGAGTGACTGAAAATCTAGGCTTTTGTGATTTTGGCATGCGATGTGGTTGACATATGACTTTTGTGAGGATTGCATAGTTTCTTTAAACTAGGTACCCCCAATTGTTATAACTTGACTTTTTGTTTATGACCATATCATCATTACTATGTCAGATCATTGAACATGGGACGAGATGAATGCAAATGTATATGCCTAATGCAATGGAGTATTGATATGTAAATGGAAATTGTACAATGCAATGGAATATGTATGATTTAATGTATGTGAATGAAACAATGTATGAATGCAAAAAGTGAAAATGCATGTCAAATGCCTAAATGTAAATGCAAATGGAATGTATGCAATGTGGGAATGCCTATGTGAATGATTTTTTTTTTAGCCATGTATATATACATATAAAGTGTCATGCATAGAAGAGGATACCAAGACAAGGAAGAGCTAAGACTGGTCTCGAAAATTAATGCAAATGTGTATTGTCCCATTAATCTTGTGAATGGGTACTAGTCTTGAGAGCCAGTCGGGATAGTCTAGGGTGTCATCTAATTCTTCTTGCTTATCATTGCCTAACTCTGCCTGAAAGACCTCGGGACCTCTAGTGGAAGGTGATGTGGGTGAATGTGGCGATGAAGGAGGAATATAGTTGGTCGAAGCCCTTAGCAGTTCCTCGGATAGGATGAGCTCTAAAAAGGAGGGTGGGGAGGAAATCCGGTCCAAGTCAATAAGGCTAATGTCAATTGGAATTGGCCTAGCCAGATCGTATGGATTACGGAGTGGGGTGAATAAGTCAATAGGATTCATATTGACTTAGTGGAAGGAATGGTGGCTTGGATGGATGAATGGATGGAATGATTGGAGCTGAACCGATGTCGAATGGTGTTATCCCTGTAATAGACATGGCATTAACATGAGCAACGCATTTTTTTTTTTGTTTTTGTTTTTTTGTTTTTTTGAAATATGTACATATGTTACATTTCTTGGCTTATGTGTGGGGCTCAAGGTGGATTTCCTGGTGGGTCCGCTTGTTCTTGTGGAAGAAGCAAATGGAATATGGGATGATGGATGGGGAACATTCAGAGGTAAAACTCTTCCTGTTGGGTGATGGGGACAATGGGATGTGACTCCTCTTCAGAATCGTCAGAAGCATTTGACATGACTTCAAATTCTTCATAACTTTCATCATCGGAATCAAAGATAGGATAGGAGAAGTTGATGGGGTCATCCTCATTTACTTCGTCGATGCGAAGTTCTTGAAGGGCTTGTTCAAGAGAAGATGTTGAGGGTAATGGGTGGATGGGGTGATCTTCATCATTGAGGCTAAGCTTTTTAAAGGCTTTCTCAAGAGAAGCGATGGAAGACAATGGGGTATAGCCTAAACTGAAATGATCATGGGCGCCTCTATATGGGACCTCTAAAATATCATGCATCCCTTGCTCATGGGAACCTAGACCTTGACCTTGCCAATTGAACATGTTAAAGTAGCAAGCAGAAAATCCTCTATGTTAGGTATATTGGCATGCCTAGGCTCTTGTGGTTCTTCGGGTGGGTTTGCCCAGTTGAGCAATCCAACCCTCCATAAACAAATTTAATGCTATTTGGAGCTGCACTCATGTCATAAATAGTGCCTATGGATAAAGAATGGTCTCGAGGACATCCAAAATATTTGGTTGTTGGAATGGCTAGGGGTGTGATGGTGACGTCTTGGACCACATATTCACCTATACCAGGATTGGTGATGTGGACTTTGACTTGGGCTGGCATGGTTGATGGTGGGGATTCAGATGGCTCTGGATTGGTTATGGATGGTGGTGAATTAAATATGTCACAATCTAAGAGTTCGACTTGTGAAACATCGATCGATGGAGTGGGATTGGATGGCGGTGTGGAATTAGAAGATGGAGGATGGGGTAATGATGAAATAGAAGAAGTGGTTGTAGAAGAAGGGGTAGATGTGATGTACGATGTGCTAATAGTAGACTGACTATGACCACATGTACAAGAAGAAATGGATGTTTGAGGAGGTGATGTGATGGGTAGCTCCTCTATGATGGGAGCTTTAGAAGAGGATGTAGATGGATTGGAAGAAGGTGGATTAAGAGATGATGTGGATGGATTCGATGATGGTGCCAAGAATAAATGGGTGGAAGGTAACATGGATTCATAAGGATTTGAAATGAAATTACAATACTTAAAAGGTTCGACATCCGTAGGGATGCAATGGACTTGTCCATCATGAACATATTTCAAGCATTGGTGGAGAATTGAAGGAACACATTTCATTTCCCTCATCCAAGGTCTACCAAGGAGTATATTATACGCCATGGCTCCTTCCAAGATGTGAAACATGGTGTGCAACGTTCTGGCCCCTACTTCTATAGGTAAAACAATAGTGCCAATTATGGTACACAAAGCATCGTTAAATGCTTTGAGGGTGAATGATGATTTGGAAATGTGGGATGGAGGTAATTTGAGGTGGATAAGGGCAGTGGTAGTAATGATATTGATTGATGAGCCGGTATCAATTAGGACTCTTTTGAATGGATTTCTATCTATTAGGGCCATTATGTGCAATGGAGGGTCTACTGATTCTGAATTCATTGATTTTACCTCAAAGTCATAAAAGGTAATTGATGGCTCCATGCACGTTCTAACACTCCCTACAAAGTTGTTGAAGGCATTAGAGTCTTGGGATTCTAACTCAATTGACTTGAGTATTTCCATTAAAGCTTCTCTATGCCTAGGGGATTGTTGGATAAGCTCATACACAGAAAGTTTGGTTGATGCCATTTTCAAACTAGTGGTTAACCAGTTGGTTAAAGTTACCGTTGGCCTTATTGGATGAAGGATGGGCTGATTGGATGGATTGGATAGATTTATTTATTGGTGGAGATGGATTTGGTGATGTTTGGATGGGAGGTGGGTTCGAAGGTTGTTGAGGATTTTTTTGATTTTGCCTTTGCCCTCTAGTGACCACATGGACTGCTCCTACAAAGTTTTGGTATTGTTGGACATGATTTACTTGATTAGGAGGTGGTTGTTGATTGTTACCTCCTACATTATGTTGGACCTCCCCATGGTTAGGTAGAGGTGTCTGATATATGCCCAAATTTTGATTTTGTGGAGCTAAGGGGTTATCCACGTTAATGGCCCCTAGGTCTATGAGGTCTTGCACTATGTTTTTGAACATATGGCAGGAATTGATATCATGCCCATTTTGTCGATGGTATGGGCAAAACAAGTGCTCTCTATAATTTTTAGGCCTTTTGGTGGGATCATCGGGCCTAATGTTCGGCAAGGCTAATTTATTGGTCTCATACAACCTTCAAAATATGGATGAATATGATTCCGCTAAAGGAGTGTATTGACGTTGGGGTCGATTGAATTGGCGATGGGTAGGTTGTTCCATAGTTGGCATTATGTTTTGTACCATTGGTGCTTGGGTTACTGATGGGACCACATGATAGGCAATTTGTTGTTGCACTAGTTTTTGAGCCATTACGGGCTGGCTCATGACCACTTGATTGACTTGATTAGTTGTGTTAGCCATTGAGGCTTGTGTTGATTTGGTTTGGCCAGTTTGATTATTTTGGTATTGGCCCCTATTTTGCCACTCTTTCTTCTTAGGCTTAATGACACCCTCTTGGATTTTTATCTCCTCAATGACACTAGCCTGTGCTAAAGCCTCCTCAAATGTTCTATAAGTATTGAGTTGTAGCATCCAAGAGATGGGTTTTAAGCAACTCTTGGTAAAAATTTTGATAATTTCTTCCATTGGGAGGGAGAATGGCAACTTTGTTATGACTGCCCTCCAATGGTTTCCAAAATCATAGATAGGTTCCTCATCCCATTGTTTCAAATAATATATATCTGATAAGGACACCTTCTTTCTAATATTAAGGGTGAAGCGTTCCAAGAATAGATCTATCAATTGATCAAAAGTATAAATACTATGTGTAGGCAATTGATTGTACCATTCAATGGCATCTCCCCTAATGTTTGAGGAAATGTTCGGAGCATAAGAGCATTATCATCGCTAATCCAAAAACATACATGGACAAATGAACTCACATGCTCCTTAGGATCCTCAGTTCCCCTAAACTTGTCAAATTTTGGTATCATAAAATCTATCGGATATGGCGGTGATGGTACCAAAGGGTGGATTGGTTGATGGATCAGTTGGCTTAATGTGAGCTTTTGACTCATTATTCCTGGTGAATTTTGCATCAACTGATCAATTTGCTTTTGTATTTCCTGGAATCTAAGATCTTCTACTGGAATGTGAGGACCTTGGATTATGTGGTGGTTGGTTGATGGGCTGGATGGTAGATGTTGGGGTGTGACCAGCATGGTATTGTGAAATGCATTGGGATGGGTGTGTGGTGAAGATTGATGGTTGAGGGATGGGGATGATTGATGAGGATGTTGATGGAAGAATGAGTTGTGTGGTTGGTTGGCAGCAATAGTAATTGGTATGGTTGATGTGTGGATTGATGGTGGATTAGGGATGGACACTATGGAAGGTTGGGGAACCCATGCTAGATTTTTATTGGTGAGTGGAGGTTGATTTGGAACTACTTGGGTCATAGGGTCTATGTTAACCAGTTGTTTTCCTTTTGTTCATTGTGAAAGCAACCTATTTATGAGCCCTAATGTGTCCGTAAGTTCTTGATTTGACCATGTATCAAAGGATGGGGTTGTGGTTGGATGAGATGATGGGAAGGTGGATGATGATGGATGAGAAGACATGGGTATGGTGGCTAAGTGAGATGATGGAGGGGTGGATGATGATGGATGAGAAGACATGGGTATGGCACAAGTTGCATTTGATGTGACAACTTGGTGGTTAGGGATTTGTGAGGCAACATTGACATACTCCTCATACAATGGGTTGGAATAGGTGGATGTGAGGTAAGTGTTTGGAACACTTGGGCTTTGTTGTGGTTGGCTCATGGAAGAAGGCATACCATATTCATAACCTGAATTATGATATCCTTGGGTAAGGTGGGCGGTAGCCAATTCGGGTTCTTCAAATCCCTCTTGGCTAAGGGGCTCTAAGACATAGTTGGAGGACTTGTAGATGGCCCTCACTTTGTCCATGTCTATGTGGGTGGTGGTTGTTTCCACATTGTGTGGAAGGGTTCCTACTTGAGGTAGGGATGGATATGATGATCCAGATAGAGTAGTCTGAACCATACTGGATGGGGCTACCAAAGTAGCAGGAGCATGGGAAATGTTTTCCATTAAACTACTTTGATTTATTACTTTCTTTTGTTGTCTCGTTAGTACCATAAAGTAATTAAACCAAAGATTCAAAGTTTAATCTAAATCACACAAACTAAAAACTTTTTCAAAATTTAAAGTAAAGAAAATAATCAATCC
This sequence comes from Wollemia nobilis, assembly GCA_028583015.1. NCBI lineage: Eukaryota > Viridiplantae > Streptophyta > Pinopsida > Araucariales > Araucariaceae > Wollemia > Wollemia nobilis. The sequence goes on along the minus strand of JAQPPZ010003192.1, from coordinate 2,952,040 downwards.
TAGGTTTCACCATGTGTGGCTTACCTTGTTCATTAATTATTTTCTCTCGTTAATGTGAGATTATTTTTAGAATTGTTGGCTTGTGTGTTTTGATGTAACTTAATCTTGCTTAAAGAAAACAAAGGTAAAAAGCTATGGTTGGCTAGGGCAACGAGATTCTTGTTGGTAATGACCTCCAACAAGTTTGCTCGGGGGTAGTCCTATGGTTTCTAGGGTAGATATTGGTGGATGGAAATCACTGCCACCATCACCAAATCTCAAGCAATGGCTGGTGATGAAATCCAGCCACTACTATTAAAAATGTGAATCGTGCAAGTGTGTGTGATTAATTTTATTAGATCTCTTGTTCTCTATGGTGTGCAAACAATATTAAATATTACTAACTTTACTAATCTAAATTAGAAGCCAACATAAAGATGCAAATTTCACCTAAAGAGTGTAGAGTACACCCTTAAAATCCCCTGCCTACAAGTGATTAAAATCACAAGAGCAACCGGAGGGTTCGTCCACCTCTCTACCAAAGGGGCCAGCCTAGGGCAGGATTACTTTATGCATCAAGATGTTGTTCCTATTTAGATATGCAAAATTAAAGCAATATTTAACTCTAAAATGTGAAATCTAGGATGCTTTTATGTTTCATATGCACTCAAAAATGTAGACAATCACCTAGATCTACAACTTTAGAACAAGAAATGAATTTGGTATAATGAAATACACACAAACCCTAAATGTGACTTGCTAAGGATTCTTTCCCAAATTACTTAGTGTTAAGTTCTTTTTATAACCTAGAAACAACAAAAATATGCAAAAAAATACAGAATACGTAAATTACAAAATGACAAACTAGGGTTATGGGACTTACTTGGAAGCCTTAGCTCTACTCCAAATCATTGCCAGGAGTATTTGGGCACCTGTGTAGGTACAACAGAGCACTTGTGGTTGTCTACATATGCTTTCGAATGCCTACGTAATCTCTGAAAGTGCTGTAGACTACTTCAAAAACCCTAGCGATGAAATCGATGACTTCTGTGCTTCTAAAAATTCTGCAACAAATAGAAGTAAAATTAAGTTAGCAAGGTAGATCTATTAAATAATGAAACCCTTGTGGGGTCCCACCATGATCACCATTTGTGAAGATAAGAACATGACACTTAAAATAATAAAGAAATCAAATAACCCAAGGAAACACAAGATTGCACAAATAGATAAATTTATTCAATAAATGAGGGGGAGCTAATAAACTCCTTTTGATACAATCTATACTCAGTGAGCCTTTGATACAAATATTTACAATATGCTAGGGTTCTCTGAAACCCTAGCTACAATAATGAAGTGTCTTCAAATAGTGTGTCCTCACTTCCAACAGAATGAGTGGGCTTCAGGTATCCGATGTCGGACCACTCCAACTTCAACAACCATTCAACAATAAATAGAATCTATAGACCTGCATGCACACAAACAAAGAAAGAGGTTAATAACACCTATGAGGGCTCCATAGTGTGAGACCCTCAGATATCAATAAACCCTAACAAAAAATAGATCAAATGGCATGCTAAATATACAGATCATGTAATAGAATAAAACAAATAATGATATACCTTGCTTGTGATGATACCTTGTTTTGTTGTTGCAGTTTTGATAGTATATGGCATGATGCAGTAGGCTCTGATTCATGTTTATGTGGTTGTAGTAGGCTCGAACATGCACTTGGCAGGCTCTAGTGTGAGCTTCGTAGGCTCTGGAGTGAGCCTACAATACAGCAGGCACAAGCATGCGCTTGGCAAGCTCTGCATGAGCTTTGCAAGCTCGGGAGGGTGCCTACGGTGAGGATAAAATCTATAGAAGCAGATCATGGGGGATGCGATGAATGCGATGGATGGGTGGAAGTGGCGATGATGGCAATGGAGTAGGGCGAGGTGGAAAGGATGGATATGGGGGATGGCTAGAATAGCAGAAGTCCTATTGGCTAGCTAGGGCTTTGGATTTTTAGGGCTCTATCTCTTTCTGCTTCGCTAGGGCTTCACCAATGATCTCTTCAAGATGCAAATTCTAATATCAGGGTTCCAGGGTTTGAGCATTTGCAAATGCCCTTATTTATAATCCAACCTAGGGTTTTCTTAGGGTTTTAGCCTTACACTTTTGATCGTGTGGCTAAGATTAAATTAGATCCTAAGGTTGAGATTACTTTTTAGATGTGGCATGGATTAATGAAGATGGACGGTGGAGATTAGATTGGATCGGACGGCTGTGGTTAATTGAGTTTATAAATATATATTTTATAATAAATATATTATAATATAATATAAAATATTATATTAAATATAAAATAATATTAAAATAATCTCAATTGGGTTAGGAAATGGTGGGAAAGGGCTAAAGTGGGCCTTAGGAAATGGCAAAAAAGGTGGAATTGGGCCAAATAATTGGTGGGAAAGGTGTATGGTGGACAAGTGGGTGGTGGGATGGTTAGGATGGAGGATTAATGGCTGTAATTTGGTGTCTACATGAGGATTAACATATAGCTATTAAAGCACCAAATTGCAATGGAGTGAAGCAAATTCAACCATAAATATGTGTTTTTAGACATTGGAAACCCTTGAACATCAATTTTGTAGCAAAATTAATCATTATTAGGCCTAAAAATAGATATTAGAACCCCCATCCCATGGCAACTATTTTTGATAATGGCCTATAGGTACTATTGTTTACATTGATAGTGACTAACAGATCTGGCTGCTTTGATCATCAGCGACTAAGGTTTGATAGGTATTTTTCTACATTTAGTCTATAGATTTATCATTCTTTGCATTTTATTTGCTTTCCTAACCTAGATTAGTTGCTTTATTTCTAGTTTTATGTATTCTTTATGCTTTCTTACCAATATTTCATGCATCTTGTCATTTATTTAAGCATTTCTTTCATATATTGCAATATTCATAAAATGGCCTCATATTGAGAGGTTGCACCTTTTCTTTTTATTACTATGTATGTTCTCGTGTGTACAGGTTTAGGCTTTATCAGGAGTATTTCACCTACAAGATCATATTCAATAGCATCACAAAGAGGAGGTTCCAGGGATAATCCCTCCTATAATAAAGTTTTGAGGATTCTAAGAATCTATTGAAGACATCTATCACATGGAGTGATTTTATTGTAATATGTATCAAATGGTCAATCCCTTAGAGGGATGCTCTTGTAACCTCATGTAAAAGAGAACTTATGAATATGAATAAAATGGGCACTAATGAGTGTCATTGTTCATTCATCATTTAATCATTATGTGTGTCAATCCAGGGTGGTGTCCAAGGCTATATACGAAAGAAGGATCCAACATGGTAAAGATTAGTTCATTCAGAAAACAAGCTTTATTGATGGATCAGTTAGCATTTGGGGGGTTTGTTGTGACCTCTAACTCCTAAGAATTGAAATTAACTCCTATTTACCTTTGCAGAAATAAAATTGCAGGAAATGAAATTGCAGAATCTGAAAATGACAGAAAATGAAATGTTGCTAAATTGAGAGTGACAAAAAAGTAAATTGCAGAATTGAAAACACACACACACTTGCATGAAAGTAAATCAACTGGAGAATTTAAAAATAGAATTTTAACTACTGCAAAACCAAATCAACAATTACTGCAAAACTAAAAAATGACAAAAATCTGGAAATTGCTGTGAAATGCAAAAAATGTTGTCAAAGGCTGAAAACTGTGTTGAAAACTACTAAAGAAATGGAAAACTAGCAGAATTCTGCTAATCTGCTATAGCAAGAAATCAACAAGAAATTCTATCAAAAATTGCCTTCCTCTAGCCCTACAAGTGGCCCTTGCTTCCAGAACCAGAAGAAGGTGAGAAGTTATGCTAAGAAAATCTAGATGCTAATCATCAACCTCAAAATGCCAATTGATATCTGAAGATTGCACCTTTTTATTCAATCTGAAACTGCATTACAGTAATGCAGGAAAAACCTACAAATTATTGTTCTGCTACAAAGAAACTTCACTCTATGCTAATTTCGGTATTCTATTGCCTATCTATCTATATGCTCAACCATCTAGGAGCTTTCTTATTTATAATATAATGCTGATATGCTTGGTTACTGATTTGTAGGGATTTACAACTGATTGCATAACTGTTTCCTAGAATGCAGGAATTTGCTTTGTCAAAACTTTATCCATTCATCCTTGTTGGGCTGCATTTGTTGAGGAAATCACGTTAAGATGAGTTGGGACAACCTCCTGGTCAATTGCCAATAATTTCCTCCACTGATTTGTCACTTTTTGACCACTTTCGGTTGTTCTTGTGCTATTCCCTATTCCTGCATCGGAATAACAGGCAAGTGACAATTCATTGCTTATCTGCACTCCAAACGCATAGGGAGGAAGTTGTTGACCATTTGGATTGTTTTCCCTTATCTTGTACACCCTTCTGCATTGGTGGCATGTGCTGGAGTGACTGATTCCAAGCCCTACTGTATATGTACAGTTGGTTGGAATTTGCATGACTGTGTCCTGCATTTACCAAATTTCTTGCATTTTAGCCTTTTGACTTGTTGCTCCCATTTGCATCACGTGGAAGTGTTGTCAGGTGGAGAAAGAGTCATGCCTATTCTCCCTCAACTGTTTCCAAGCATTTACCTCTTCTTTATTTGACAAATTCCATGCCTTCCTTCATAGTGACAGGTGGCTGGAATTTGTATGGACTGTGACCTCTTGTTTCCAGCTGCCAAAACATGCCCAGATGCCCTTTTGGAGTGCTCATAACTTGTTCATCGTAACTCCATTTTTTACCAAATTATGTCCACGTGTTCTTGGTTATATGAACAACATTGGGTTCAATTTTCAACTCTTAATTCCTCATAAATTACTCCCTGCATCGCTGTCAAGTTGGCCTTTAACACAGATTTTTACCAGCATTTCCAGCTGTCAAAAAGTGTGAAACTACCATTTTGCAGGCCCCATAACTTCCAGGTTACTTGTCCATATGCCTTCAAATTTGGGTCATGTTTTCTCTATATTATGAAGTACCATTGGTATGAATTTGGTACCTTAACTCACTCTGGATCATTCCCAGTAGATCCACCAATGTTCCCTTTAATGCAGATTTGCACCTGTTAATAGCTCCAGAAAAGACTAAGGCATGAACAATGAGCGCAGGAATGAACAATGAGCACAGGAACGATGTAACCTTCATAACTTTTTATCTACAGCTCGGATTGACTTGCTTCAAAAAGCAAAGTTGTAGTTCTTGATGAGAGGAATCTATTCATGCCATCAGAATGTAATTGCAATACATGTTTTATTTACTACCTAATCAACTGAAACAGTGCATAAAATGCTGAAAACAGTCAAAATAGAGGTATAATGTTCCAAACATAAAATCATGCAAACATGTAACAAATAACATATTCTAATCACTATTTGGCACTTTAACTTTGTCATATTTAATATTATGGCAGTTTTTATATGTCAACCATAGTGTAATAATGAGGCATTTCTAGGCCTCATCATTCCCCCGACTTGAACTGATGCATGCCCTCATGCATCCTAGTAGGCCCTAGTAAGATGAACAACATACTTTTTCCACCTACTACCCGAGAAAGTTCTTCTTACTGCACTACACCAAGCATTGTAGTTCCTGCAATTTTTTTTTTTCTTTTCTTCCTTTGTACTTGTGGTAGAACTTTAAGAAACTTAATATCTAATGTGCCCTGCTGTTCTGCAACATTTTCAAGAATTTTTGGCATAATTTGTCTCATTTTGAAGCTTGCTCTGGAATGAGACTGTTGTTCCAAAGTTGCTCTGGAATGAGACTGTCATTCTGAAGATGTGTCAAAAACATGCTGAAATGGCCTCCTATGCAAAATTTAGCTGCAGATTCTAGTGTGGGCCCATCTTTAGAGTGTATAAGCCTTCCATAACATCAAAAATTCTTTTTCCATGCTATTTTTTTTTTTTTATTTTTTGTCTGTTGTTTTATTGCAGTAGTAGTAAAATAGAATTTTTAGGTGCATTTCGTCCTTCTCAGATTTATGAGGTATTGGTGGGACATTTTATTCTGAAATCTTCCCTACTAATAAAGATAAAATGGTTGTCATATCTGTCCCAAAATCAGGTTTTTCACAATTTTGAATTTCCCATGCAACTAAGGGCAGAAGGGGGGTGTTTCTTGACATTTTGAACAACATGTTCCATTTTTTTTTAACTTGCCAATATTGTATGAATAGTTTATGCCAAATATTGATTATCATATACTAAATGCTAAATGCTTACCATGACTAAATGCAAGAAACACATACCTTACTGTCCTGAAAATTTATCATCCACCTTACAAGCTGCTTCTGATGATGATTTTTTTTTGAAATAAGAACAACATAGGTGCAGTAGGTGAGATTTGTACAATGGTAGAACAATGATGGGTGGATCAACAAGGCAATGCATGCCAAAAAACCGGTTTTCATGCAAGCCAACTCAGCAGCGCCTCCGAGAAGGTTTTCACTACTGAATTATTCATTTTTTTTCTCTTTTTTTCATTTTTATTTTATTTTTTCATTTTTTTATCAAAAGAGGCTGCCATTTCTGGTTTTCAACCAACTTCTATTTTTTTTTTTCAAGTTTTTTTTTACCTTGTCAGAAGAGGAATCCTCTTCTATCATATGCAAATGTGATTGTGTGAAAGATTGAGCAAATTCCTTCTTTGTGAGTGGTTTATGGTACAACTGTAAAAGATGTCCATTCACCACTAATGTCCTTCTTGAATCATCAACTGAAGAAAGTTGAACAACTCCATTCTCAAACTCTTCTGGTTCATCCTTGTTGCTCTTAATGTGATCATCATGCCACATTTTCCATTTTTGTTGAATGAACTCTATTTGGTGAAGTGCTTCCAACCAAAGTTCATTAACTGCATTCAACTGTGAAATCTATTTTTTTTGTACCTGCAACAACTCAATGCCAATTGCTAAAGATGCATAAAGTGTTAGTAGAGCATTAGGATGTTGGATCAATACATCAAACAAATTTACTTCCTGGTTTTTAGTCAACCAACTATTGTTGTTCAAAGGTTGTTTTGGCTGCATTTCAGTTTGTTTTGTACCAAGATGTTTTGAATTGGTTCTTGGAGAATGATGCATTAATGAATTAAGAGGACAATGATATGGTGGAAAAGAATGGAAAATCTGTGTATGTTTACCAAAAACAATTCTTAAAAGAATTAACTTTGATAAATGGAAAGGAAAAGATGAGAAAAAATGATGACATCCATGTGACAAGTGAAGAAAATTGTTTTGTATTGGAATGGATGACAAATTTTTAGAATTTTGTTTTTCATCATTCCATAATAATTGTTGAACAGTGATTGGTTCATCTTTAAAATCTGCATTCTGAACATTTTCATCAAAAATAGATAGTTTGGATGAATCCATCTCTTCTACATTATCCTTTACAATGATGGAGGCCAAAATTGAAATGTCCGTTTCATTTTCCTTATATGTTTCATGAAACCATGGGCATCCTAGACAATCATACTTAGGTGGACTAAGGTTTCCTGCAAGCAAGTTTACTCTTTTACCACCGACTTGTATGTTTTTAGGATATATTTTCTTCTTTTTTCTTGGTTTGTTAAAACATATTTCTTGAACAATTGTATTAATGATTGGCACATCTTTAATAGCTTGAAGTAAAGGGACTATAACATTTAAATGTTTTAATTCCCTTATCAAATCTGATTTCAAAGATGTTAGTTTTGATATTTCAAACTGTTCAAGATATGATTCTTTTTGTGGGAGATTTTCTTTTTCTTCTTCTTGTTTCAGTGCAGATTTGTTTTTATGTGCATTCATTTTAGCTCCTATTTCTACACTGGTAAGTGGAATATGTTCAAGAAGTGGTTTTCCTAAACACAACTGATTTTTATGACAGTCACCAACATTTATTATGGCTGTATTTTTTGATTTAGCCATAGAGACAGGGGTTACCTGTTTAACATTGTTTGGACTGACCACAGGTTGAGCTGAAAATAGAGGTTGTTTTTCATTTTGTTGTTGTTGTCCATGAGAGAAACTATGGGTATGAGTGGGCAATAAATTTGATTTTTGTGTTTGATAATGTTGTTGCCCTTTGTGCAATTTTTGTTGTTGTCCCCATTGATATCCTTGCAGTTTTGGCTGCAACCATGGTGGATGTGGTTGATTCCATTGTTGTTTCATCCATCCATGTTGAGACCACTCTTGGGAATATGCCCATGGTGGTTGACTCCAACATTGTTGAAGTGGACCTGAAGCATACCATGGCATATACCAAGGATTATTTCCCCAATGTGTAGGAAATTGAGAAGCATTCTGATATGGAAACTTAAGAAAATTATCTCCTTGTCCTTGTCCTACAAAATTGAGTTTTTTCATAGGTTGAGGTTGTTTTTCAAAGACACTTTTGAGTTATGGCAATAAACTACATTGATTTTTGGAATGTCCTTTTTGACAAATGCTACATGTAGCTGGTATAAATATTTTGTTCAAAGGACAAGTCATGAACAGAGTGTTGTTGCTCACATCTTGAACAATAGATAGCTGAAGGTTCAGTAGATTTACTCTTTTTATCTACTGTTTTATCAAGATGTACAACAATATCAGCTTTAGCAAACTCTTTCATGCATTCTTTCAAATCATGTTTATCATTACCAATTCTATGTTTTCTATGCCTTGAATGAGAATAATTTTTGCAAAGTTTAATGATTTCCTGGATTTCAAGTGCATTTGCATCGCCTCTTCCTAAAATATCCAATGCATCCCGAAATTCATCTTGTAGTCCCCTTAAGAATATAATTTTGCACATTTCAGGTTCAACACTACCACATCTCTTATGAACAAAAGAAAATTTGTCTACATAATCTTCTAAGATTTCATTTTCCTTTTGTTTCATTTCAAGCAATTCATTGTTTTGATTCTTGACTTGACAATATTCTTGGTATCTCTCCAAAAATATATTTTCCATCTCATTCCAGGTTCTAATTGAATCAGGTGCTAAGGTGATAAACCATCGTAGAGCTGACTCTTTAAGAGTGGAAGGAAACAATTTGAGCTTTTGATTGTCGTTAGTGTAATCATGAGCTTGACACACAATTTTAAACTCAAACAAAAACAAATCAGGGTCTTCAGATGTAACTCCCTTAAAATTCGGTAACACAGAAGGTGAAATGACCTTCATGGGAGCATTTTGATTAGGATCTAATTGGATGGGATTTTGAAAAGTTTTGGCAGGTGTACTAGTTGCACTAGGTTGGAGCACATTATCGGCTCTCCCTAGATTCTCTTGTGAGCCTACCCTTATAGGTTCCCAATCACAATTAGATATCCTATTAAACTGTCCTGATTGTATGGATTTGTCAAGAAAAAAGGTGTTGAACTATTGATTGTTCCTCCTTGTGATGATTTCTCAAAGGATCCTACGAGTTCTGGACATAGATGATTGTAATTCTTTGAAAGTTCCAACAGTTTTGGGAATCATAAATTTGGACAACTTTGACATACTTTCAACCTCTTGTGAAATTTTTCTTCCTGTGGTAGGCAAAGGATTTTTCATACTTTGACATCGTGCTTTCACATCCTTTAACCTATTCATACTTGCTTGTTCTCTAAATGAACTGAAATGGAATTTACCAACAACTATTAATTATGCCAGTTATTACATTCATATTTCACTCTGAAGTTCACAACTTAGCACACTAACAATTATTGGACTGCTTTCCTCTTCTAACAACACCTATCCCCGACAACGACACCAAAAATGATGAGTGTCATTGTTCATTCATCATTTAATCATTATGTGTGTCAATCCAGGGCGGTGTCCAAGGCTATATACGAAAGAAGGATCCAACACGGTAAAGATTAGTTCATTCAGAAAACAAGCTTTATTGATGGATCAGTTAGCATTTGGGGGGTTTGTTGTGACCTCTAACTCCTAAGAATTGAAATTAACTCCTATTTACCTTTGCAAAAATAAAATTGCAGGAAATGAAATTGCAGAATCTAAAAATGATAGAAAATGAAATGTTGCTAAATTGAGAGTGACAGAAAAGTAAATTGCAGAATTGAAAACACACACACACTTGCATGAAAGTAAATCAACTAGAGAATTTAAAAATAGAATTTTAACTACTGCAAAACCAAATCAACAATTACTACAAAACTAAAAAATGACAAAAATCTGGAAATTGCTGTGAAATGCAAAAAATGTTGTCAAAGGCTGAAAACTGTGTTGAAAACTACTAAAGAAATGGAAAACTGGCAGAATTCTGCTAATCTGCTGCAACAAGAAATCAACAAGAAATTCTATCAGAAATTGCCTTCCTCTGGCCCTGCAAGTGGCCCTTGCTTCCAGAACCAGAAGAAGGTGAGAAGTTATGCTAAGAAAATCTAGATGCTAATCATCAACCTCAAAATGCCAATTGATATCTGAAGATTGCACCTTTTTATTCAATCTAAAACTGCATTACAATAATGCAGGAAAAACCTGCAAATTACTATTCTTCTACAAAGAAACTTCACTCTATGCTAATTTCGGTATTCTATTGCCTATCTATCTATATGCTCAACCATCTAGGAGCTTTCTTATTTATAATATAATGCTGATATGCTTGGTTACTCGATTTGTAGGGATTTACAACTGATTGCATAACTGTTTCCTAGAATGCAAGAATTTGCTTTGTCAAAACTTTATCCATTCATCCTTGTTGGGCTGCATTTGTTGAGGAAATCATGTTAAGATGAGTTGGGACAACCTCCTGGTCAATTGCCAATAATTTCCTCCACTGATTTGTCACTTTTTGACCACTTTCGGTTGTTCCTACGCTATTCCCTATTCCTGCGCCAGAATAATAGGCAGGTGACAATTCATTGCTTATCTGCACTCCAAACGCATAGGGAGGAAGTTGTTGACCATTTGGATTGTTTTCCCTTATCTTGTACACCCTTCTGCATTGGTGGCATGTGCTGGAGTGACTGATTCCAAGCCCTACTGTATATGTACAGCTGGCTGGAATTTGCATGACTGTGTCCTGCATTTACCAAATTTCTTGCATTTTAGCCTTTTGACTTGTTGCTCCCATTTGCATCACGTGGAAGTGTTGTCAGGTGGAGAAAGAGTCATGCCTATTCTCCCTCAACTATTTCCAAGCGTTTACCTCTTCTTTATTTGACAAATTCCATGCCTTCCTTCATAGTGACAGGTGGCTGGAATTTGTATGGATTGTGACCTGTTGTTTCCAGCTGCCAAAACATGCCCAGATGCCCTTTTGGAGTGCTCATAACTTGTTCATCGTAACTCCATTTTTTACCAAATTATGTCCACGTGTTCTTGGTTATATGAAAAACATTGGGTTCAATTTTCAACTCTTAATTCCTCAGAAATTACTCCCTGCATCGCTGTCAAGTTGGCCTTTAACACAGATTTTTACCAGCATTTCCAGTTGTCAAAAAGTGTGAAACTGCCATTTTGCAGGCCCCATAACTTCCAGGTTACTTGTCCATATGCCTTCAAATTTGGGTCATGTTTTCTCTATATTATGAAGTACCATTGGTATGAATTTGGTACCTTAACTCACTCTGGATCATTCCCAGTAGATCCGCCAATGTTCCCTTTAACGCAGATTTGCACCTGTTAACAGCTCCAGAAAAGACTAAGGCATGAACAATGAGCGCAAGAATGAACAATGAGCGCAAGAACGATGTAACCTTCATAACTTTTTATCTACAGCTCGGATTGACTTGCTTCAAAAAGCAAAGTTGTAGTTCTTGATGAGAGGAATCTATTCATGCCATTAGAATGTAATTGCAATACATGTTTTATTTACTACCTAATCAACTGAAACAAGTGCATAAAATGTTGAAAACAGTCAAAACAGAGGTATAATGTTCCAAACATAAAATCATGCAAACATGTAACAAATAACATATTCTAATCACTATTTGGCACTTTAACTTTGTCATATTTAATATTATGGCAGTTTTTATATGTCAACCATAGTGTAATAATGAGGCATTTCTAGGCCTCATCGGGCACTATTTCTTGTATCTCCTTCTCTTTGCATTGATTACATGTTATATCTTGTGGATTTGATTACATATTGTCATAAATGTTAAATTTGTAGCTTATTTCATTATCCTTCATAAGGTGGTTACAAAGATATCCCTCTTAGGGATAGATACCAATTTGATACAATTTACAATAAAGAACCAATGGTAGGTGTATTTCATAGGATATTTGCACCCTCAAAACTAACTTGGGGAGGAGTTTGTTGTGACCTCCATGATGTGAGATAAATATTGATGAATCTTCATGTTGATAGCTCCTAAGATCTAAAACCTGCATACAAGAACATGTAGACACCTAAAATGCGTCATCTCGAGGGCGAATACTCATGTGGACATGCTACAAGACCATATGGAGGATCTTGGACAAAATCCAAGATAGAGCAGTGGTTCTAACCACTCAATTTGGGCTCCTTGGCCTAATCAGTTTGAACCATAGCCCAGACTTGCGGTCTATAGTCTAAACTATGACTGAGACCTATGGTTTACAGTCTAGACTGCAACTATAACCTATGGTTTTAACTTAATTTTAGTTGGCCTTCATCCGAGCCAAATTTATTTGAATGGCCATTTTCTCTAGAATAAGGTGTTTAATGGATGAAATATTATAGAGGCTTCCATTCCAACTATCCTAACCACCTCTTCTTGATCTTGGCTTCTCCATGAAGCCACCCCTAGCCCTAGGGCATCCTATAAATACCCCCTCCAAATGGGGAGAGAATATAGAGAGTTGATTGATCAAGTGAGCAGCGAAGCCCTATCGAATTGCATACTAAATTCATGCATTGGAGAAGGCCACTTTTCTATTCACCCAAATATCAATTTTCCATGGAAGTTCTAGGAGCCTAAAATAACCAAGAAATACAAATCCAATAAAATGAAGGTCCATCATAGTGAATAAACCATTAAACCTATCATAAGGACACCAAAGGCAACCCTTGAACATCAATTAGACAAGGAGTTCAAGCCCACTACCATTTATTTTGAGGGTAAAGTCACTTGAGTGCTAACCATGACTTTCAGCCGTAGTTTATAGTGCAGACCGCACATCAGTGCTATGGTTTGCAACAGAGGTATCACCACCTTACTATTCTCATTTATGACCATTTAACTAGATTAGATTAGTCATTCATATGGTTAAATTGTAGTTTTAGAGACTTTTGACCGATAGATTAGTGTTTTTGCTAATTTATTTTCATCATAGTAGTTTAGATGTTAATGGTTTCTTTTAACATTATAACACTTAATTTCGAGTAATTGATTCCATAGATTGATAGTTGTGCTCTTCATTTATGTATTTCCATTAATATTTATATTATTTGCATATGTTTAGCATAGTTTACACATTTTATTGATATTATGTCATTATGCTATTTTTATGCCATTTGTCTTTAAAAGACCTCATCATGAGAGGTTGCCTATGCTTTTGAAATTCTTGTGTTGTTTCTTTATCATAGGAAACAATTTTCTAAGGAGCTACAACCATTCATTTTCTTCCTCAATGCGAAGAAGAGGGTTCACTCCACCCTAGAGCAGTTTATGTCACCTTAAGGGCTTGATAGTGCATTTCACCCCTAAGGGGGATTGAAATAATTGTAATTGCATATCAAATAGAGTATCCCTAAGAGGGACTTACTTGTAATTAGACACTCATTGATTTTAATGGAATAATAGAGGCATTTATTGTAATTTCTATGTATTTCATCCATTTATGTGTTTGAATATAAATTTTACTTTGTTTATGCAATTACAACATTTTGGGTGCATGCCTTTTTGGTTGTACATAAGGTGATCATAGTGGAACTTTGCAATTCATGTGATCTAACTGTTGTTTCTTGGTTTTAGAAATTATAGGTATAGACCATAGCTATCATTTGCGGGCCAACAATTGAACCATAGGTTCAACATGTAGTTTACAGTCTGAATCGCAGAACAGACCTATGGTTTACACTTGACTACATAGACAACAAAAATCAAAGTGCATATCAACTCAAGACCTGAGGTAGGCCCTATTTTCCACTCTTTGTTCTACTTTTAATCTCTGTGTTTTTACAGAATTCTTATTTTGAAATGCAATTAGGAAAATAAAACTAAGAAAAATGAAATCAATCATGTCCTAGTTTGTTTCAATTTGCATTTGTAGAAAGGCATTGCTAGGAACAACGGACCTATGATTGCAGTCCGCCCTAGGCTACAACATGCTTGATAGAGTATCTTGTTTGGTTTTGCATTTGTGAGGCCCAATTAGTGGCCAATTATCATTGTAATGTGCATTGTCTCAAAGAGCATCTAGAATAGCTTGCATTTTCTAAATTTAAAATGTTCTTTCATTTGCATAGCATATAGAAAATAAGCATTCATGCTATATGATGTATTTCTTTTATGTACATTAAAATGAACCAAACATACCACTTGGCACTTAAACACTAGTTAGTTGGGCTTGACATCCAACCACTAGTAGGGTTCAAATACTATGGGTGTAACTTCCATCAGTTGGCCCAAATCTAATGAACCTTTGGATACTAGACCAATATCGCAGCCGAGAACCTTTCGTACCCTGGAAAATTTGCATGTATTCTCTTTAGAGGGTATAACACTGATTGGGGGAAAACGGGTGAGGATATGGGAAGACCTATTCTCCCTGACCGTGTGTGGTCTTCATTACCACACATTATAGGTTGGATTACATGACTTGTATTTCATAGCCAAGTTTTCAAGCTGTGAGCGTACAAGTGAAAACCATTAAACTAAGAATAAAATCCAACAAGTTTTGCAAAACATGATAAGAGTTTCTACACTAATACAACACATTTTGAAAACACATCAAATAGTTTAGGGCTCACTTTCAAAATTTAATACCAGATAATCATTATTGTATACCTTGTTTGCTTAATAATAAAATATACATCTAGATTCTAGGTACACAATGGTGGATACATGGGGTGGTCGACAAAGGTCTAAACCTAACGTCGATGACCAACCCCTAACCAATTCATAGCAGCACATGTCAAGTCCTCACCCACATGAGCAAATCAAACGTCATTCGGTAAGCATTAGAGGAGATAACTCGACATGAGGGGAGTTCGTAGAGCATACCCCAGATAGAGGAGCTTCAATACACTCCTATAGACATGGGATAGAACATGGAGCCTCTCAAAATGAGGGTGTTCCACTTGAAAACCATTATTGAGACCGCACTACAAGTGCATCCATGAGATCGGCCAAAGATTTTATTATGTAGGGGACCAGGTTGGTGCCCCTACATACTAATTCCATGGGATGATCCATACCTTCACCTTCTGAGTATAGAAGAACTAGATATCCACCCATTCAGGGGTAGGCAAATAGGATCACTATCGAGCATAGGTCTACCCATAATCCCATGCATGGTCCACCACGCAAGATCACCGTTGATATATCAAATGTGGGAGCTAATAGCACACCGTTGCATGAGTGGTGGTGGTCTAGAAAGCTAGAGGGTTTAGGTAGTGTCTTAGAGTATTTAGGCTGCAAGCCTTCTACTCCACCCACTCGTGCCTCGAGTGAGCATAGTGTGAGTTTTGTCAGGACTACTAGAGGCATGGAGAGGCTTATAAGCACCCTCATGTCACACACCCACTATCTGTGCATGGTGGTTCACAGTATAGGACATAGTAAGATGCCAATTTCATATTTATAGATAGAGGCAAAGGTGCAGCACATCACTCCAATGGGTATAGAATCCAAAAGGTCACTTATACAGAGAAAGGATACCAAAGGCCTCCCATGATCGATCAGATCGATAGATCACATCGACTGGTATCCGAGCAGAAATTCCAACTCCTCTAAGATCAATTGGAGTATTCTCACTTAGAGAGGCAATGCATTGAAGATGAAAATATTCAAGCATAGAGGCTCATTAGATAGAGGCTATATGAGTAGCACATGCACAAAGAGTGTATCCTTGCCCAGAAGGAGTGCATGGAGTAGGAGGATAGGCTAGCTAGGGCTAGCCTGTATCCTCATGATGAGCATAGAGAGTGTATATATAGGAAAGCTTTATCACAATTCCATATGCATCAAGAGAAAAGAGACGCTCACACTCATGCTATTTTTGAATGAAGGAAGTAGCCATTGCTACTCGATGATCAAAGGCAGAGGCAACATGAAGAAGAAGGGGGATACGAATATGAGAAAGAATATCCTAAGAGCTCCCAAGCTGAGGAGGAGGAAGAGCAATGCCCTCCATCTCGTACACGGAATACAATACCTCTTAATCCACCTCCAAATCAACTTAGGGAGGAGGACTTTCTATATTCAAAGGCCTATAAGGCCTTAGCCGAGAAGATCAAAGTCATCAAGAGACAAGGCACGGCTATTCAAAAGTTGACATTAAGAAAAATTCATAATGAGCCTTTGGATCCTTCGGTGCCTACTCTGGCTTACCCTAAGAATTTTGATATGCCTAGGTTGGACAAGTTTCAAAATGATGAATATGCACAATAAAATATTATGAGCTTTTTGGATGCTTGTTTTTAGATAGCAAGCAATGATGCATTGTTGTTGTGTACTTTCATCACAACACTTTCTAGCCTAGCCTGTGAGTGGTTCAATTAGCTAAAAAAACATATCATAACTAGTTTCAAGAAATTAGCTGATGCCTTTGTTGAATGCTATTCATTTGGTATCAAGAAACATGCTAATATTTCTGATCTGGCTGTACTAGCTCAATGCGACGATGAGCCAATAGAGCAATACAAAAAGAGATGAAGGAGACTAATGGTAAAGTTGCCATTCCATATTCCTACCATAGAGTTAACTCGAATTTTTATGAATAGTTATTCCAAGCACATCTTATTATTGCTATAGCTGTAGTAGTATCCTACATTCGAAGAGGCTTTGGTGCAAGCCAAAGTGATCGAGGACATAAACTTGTAGGAAGCTTAAGAATAGGAGAGAGGGATAAAATAAGAGTGCCACAAAAAAACAAGGCAAGCAGGCCCATGTGAATCAAGTGGTACTAAAACTCCAAAGGGAGAACAAAGGGAAACAAAAATAGAATTATCAAACCCAACCTCCTCCTATGCAATATGACAAGCGCAACAACAATTACAAGGGAAAGAACAAAGATCAAAATCCACCTCACCAGTTCACACCATTGAAAAAAAATTTGACATCAATTTTCCATCAACTGTGCGAGGCCAAGGCAATTATATTACCCGAAATCAATCTGGTAGACCCCAATCAACCCAAATCGAAGGGATACCAAGAAGATCTTTTTTGCATTTTTCATCGAATGAAAGGCCATGAAATTGAGGTGTGCTAGAATTTAAAACACATGGTGCAAAATATTATTGAAAAATGTGAGCTTTGAGTGCTACACAACCCATAGGTACCTGATAATTAGAATATGGGAATTTATAAAAATCCCTTTCCAAATCATGAGGCACCTCGCAACAACGTTGGCCAAGTCAACCAGGTGTGAGTCGAACCACCTACCTAGGGGTTTGTATTCATGGTGAACATTATCACTAGATATGGGAGATATGAACAATAAAATCAACCTCGTGCTCCCATTCAAATACAAGCCACACCAGATCAACGATCGACATTGAATATTCCAATCCCACCAACAAGACTAGTGGTGACCATAAGGAGTAGGTTGGTCCAAAACCTATAGGCAACTCCCATGAAGTTGTAAATATATGAGCTAATACATTAGTCCTCGAGGCACAAGGAGACTCTTATGGATATTTTGAGGTCCATTAAAGTACAGTCCCAAGATGTGCAAGTATTTACTAATTTTGTAGGACATGTACATCAGTGTTAGGAACTGATGATCCAATTTTATGATCATGATATAAGGATGGTTTCTACAACCATGATTGACCCACCATTGCATATAATCACATGTGTTAATCACATGCCATTTAAAATTTTCTTGATCGATACTAGCTCATCGATCAACATAATAATGACCAAGGTGTTGAGTCATTTGAAGCTACATAAATCACACATTGTGCCTACTACATTTACATTGAGAGTGTTTAATTATGAACTATGTTAGACTGTTGGCACAATTATCCTACCCATGTAGGTAGGCTTGAAGACCATCTTTATGATGTGCCATTTGATATAAGGGGCCATGCAGTACAACATATTACTCGGTAGGCCTTGAATTCATGAAATGCATGGCATTCCATCGATATTGCATCAGTGTGTAAAGTATATTCATGAGGGACAGGTTCACGTAGTGTCATCGGATGAAGAATATTTTAAGTTCATGAACCTAGCAGATTTTCTTGGGGTTTCATACTCCCATCAATGCACCTAGATGTTTATCCATTATCATGGATAAAGAAGCCAGGAGGCAAACCAGCACTACGTGCTCAACCAATGCCATCTATGTCACACAAATTGGAGCACACCACTATCACTTCCCTGAAATCGTTAGGATCAATCATGCATTAGGATGAAAGGAAGTTTATGGTTAGAATGGGTGAGAAAGAGAAGAAGCATAAGCACAAACCAATCATCGAGGAGATTTCCACTCTTATGGAAGTTGAGTAACTCCAATACAAAGTCAAGGAGGCACCTCAGACTGCCTCACCTGCATCTTCAGTAGGGCCATCTGCACCACGGATGATAGTACATATCACTAACACTAGATTATATGAGTACCTTGTGCAGAATGTAACCTTCAGACTGATTTTGAAGACTGCACAAGAGATGGGATGACCATCCACTCATCATTACCTATTTGGATTGATGGTTCCATTGGGAGAGCCACCTAATCTAACTAATTTCATCTATGTAGGGCTAGATCAACTTCCAACATGAGAGCCCATGGATGAAGATGACGATGAAAATTTCACTGTCAATGTTTGTTATCTATCCAACCTCGAGTATGCCATGCATAT
This sequence comes from Wollemia nobilis, assembly GCA_028583015.1. Classification (NCBI taxonomy): domain Eukaryota; kingdom Viridiplantae; phylum Streptophyta; class Pinopsida; order Araucariales; family Araucariaceae; genus Wollemia; species Wollemia nobilis. The sequence continues at coordinate 2,933,057 of JAQPPZ010003192.1, read as the reverse complement.
CTTTGAGTTATATCATTGGCATGGATATGACCTTGGTCTCTTTGAACAAGGGCATAGAAATCCACTGGAACCACGTTATCGGTTAGTCACTGATAGGTTTAGTTTAGGGTTACAGATACGAGGGTAGGATGATTTGCTCATAGCATCCCTAGATCGTATATACCTTAGTATGGTGGATGATGTGTATTTTAATCCATACCATCCTGATCCTTCCAACTTCTAGAGGAATCACCCTATGATATATGTCATCATCGTTGAGCCACTTGAAGATCATAATGAAGGGCTCCTTGAGAAAACCAAGATAGAACTAAACCCTAGAGATAACCTGGGACACCAAACCCATGATGCAGTCAATGACACAAACATGCAGGGGTGTAACCCCATTACTATAGGTGATCTCAAGCTAGGAGGTATTTGTAATGAATATGGAGTGGAGTCCACATCCGATATGAGTGGACCAAGCTATGACGTAGACAAGGAATCCTTAAATGATGATGAATTTGGGATGAAGTTGAAGGTGCCTATGTGAGGCCCTGGCATGCACATCATTTATTGCTTGTTGAGTCAATATAGGCTATTGAAGAGATCCTTCCCAATGTTGATCATTCAGAGGAAGAAGTAGAGCTATATTTCTTGGTTGTCACACTTATGATAAAATTATCCAATTTATCTAGATAGTAATGACAATGATCAAGCAGTCAGATTCATGGGGCCGCACTTGGCAGAACACCCCCTAGGAGTAGGGGTGAATGAAGGATTCTATTATGATAGTGATGAAGAAGATGATTTAGAGAGGGCCTATATTGGTTCTCCTTATTTATGTTACCATCATCAACCCATTGACATAGATGAGGTCTATCAACAATTACGTGTGTGTCCTCATCTAAGAAGCAAGATAGCTAAACCTGGAACAAATTTATTAGTTGGTTAATCCCTTTCCACCAACATACATAGAGCTTTGTGAGCCAAATTATCCTATTTTACAGGCAGTTTAGAGGGAGGATATAGTTTTTCATAGTGCTTATAGAGAAGACCCCTTTGTGCCTATGCCATTAGAGCCAGATCATGGTTATGAGGACTACATATATTTTGTAGAATTCAGTCTATGTGGTCTTGGAGATCAATTCTATTCCATAAACATGGTCTCCATTTATTTCACCACTCCACTCTACAATACAATAGATCCTTCCAAACTATTGTATCTTAAAAATATGCTATCGACTGGGATCACGCTGATTCACCCATTGAGCCTAAATATTTCTTCCCTAATGAAGAAATGTTGCAACCTTTCAATTTTGCACCAGTTTGTGCATACGATGTCTATTAGGATGAAAATGCTTCCAACATGGAACCTATCAACCTGGCTGATGACATCTATTTGATTCCTATGCCTCATCAACTTGAGGAGGGATCACATATGTTAGTAGAGTAAACCTTCAATGTGGATATCAGTAACGATCCCACCAGTGCAAGGAAGGTTAAATTTAGAGAGTCTCACTCCAGATGAGTGGGCCACCCTCATCCCTCTACTAAAAGAGAGACCAAATTTGTTTGCTTGGATGTACAAGGATATGCCAGGTCTAGAACCAAAATTGGTTATGCATAACCTTTCACTAGATATGATGAAGAAGTCGATCAAGAAAAATCTTAGAAATATGGACCCAACAATAGCATTAATGGTAAAATATAAGCTATAAAAGTTGTTGGATGTGGAATTTGTGATCTCCATCGATTATCCAGAATGGGTGTCCAATATGGTACCCATGGGAAAACCCAATGGAAGAATCTATATCTGCACGAATTTTAGAGACCTAAATAAGGAAATACCCAAAGATTTATTTTTGTTGCCCAATATTGATGCTCTTGTAGATGCAACTACAGGTCACAAAATGATCTCCTTAATGGATGGTTTTTCTGGTTACAATCAAATTTAGATTAAACCTAAAGACCAGCATAAAACCACATTTATAATTCCATGGGGAATTTTTTACTACAAATTTATGCCATTTGGCCTCAAAAATGTTGTGGTTCCATATATCAGCAGGCCATGACATACATTTTTCTTGACTATATGTACAAAATCCTAGAATATTATATTTATGACTTGTTGGCCAAGTCATTGTTGTGAGAAGAGCATGCATAGGTCTTAAGGAAGGTCTTCAATCACCTAATAGAGCACAATGTCAGGTTGAATTATAAGAAATGCGTATTTGGCATAACTTCTATAAAACTACTAGGATTCATCGTCTCTAAGATAGACATCGAAGTTGATCTAGAAAATATCAATGCCATCTTGGAAATGCGTCCTCCCACAAATATTAAGGAATTAAGGAGCCTTCAAGGCAAGGTAACATCGATAAAGAGATTCATCACTCAGTTATCGAATAAATGTTAACCCATGAATCAACTACTACATAAGGGGGTCCCATTCAATTGGGATGAGGACTACAAGGTAGCCTTCACTAAAATAAAGCAATACTTGGCAACGCCACTAGTGCTAGCTCCACAAAGGCCAGAGTTGCCTTTTCTACTATATATCAGCAACTCACTTTGCACTCGGAACCATGTTAGCCCAAAAGAATGTGTAAGGCACAAAACATGCCATATTTTATATTATTCAAAACTTGGTGAGCTATGAACTCGGGTATGCATGTGGAAAAATTGTGTTTAGCAGTAGTGTTCACTAAAAAGAAATTGTGGCATTATATGTTAAGTCATATGATATATGTTATATCCAAACAAAATCCTTTGTAGTACATGATGAGTAATATGTATCACAATACACGTACTACGAAGTGGATCATGCCATTAGTCTCACAATGACACTGAGAGGGGGGGTGAATCAATGTAGCTCTTTATAACTTAAATCTTCAACTCTTAAAGCTAAAACAATGAAAACTTAAAACCAAATAAAGCAAATATAACAAGAGAACATCACACAACATAAGATGTACCGAGGTTCATCAATTTGGCTACTCCTCAAAAATTACTATTTGGACTCCCATCCAAATCTAGCCTTTGCAAAGCACCAACTTTACAATCAATTTACCAGCACCCACTAGAAGGAGCATCAACCCTTGATTTACCAGCACCAACTGGAAGTAGCACCAACCCCTGATGCCAAGCACCAACTTGGACTTCAATTTTGAAGCTAGAATATTGACATAAGAATGCCTTCACTTTTACAAGACCCTGACTGGTCTATTGCTTACCCAACATCGCCCATAATTCACAAAACACACACCCTTCTCGCTCGCCCCTTGCGCTCTTCACAAAATAAAATCCCCAACTAAAATTCTCCAAGCAACACTCCTTTTATAACTATCCTTTCTCTTTGTAACTCCAGTTGTAACTCCTTATTTCATATTATCATATGCCACTTGTCAATTTTAACTACTTCTTTATGTAACTCCTTTTGTTTATATTGAGAAGGCCTTTCGTCAAACACGTCACATGCAAATAATTGACACCATATTATCCTACCATGGCTATTCATTTTCTCCTTCATGATTGTTCATTTTATTTTCCCTTGTGCATGCATTTGTTTTCTCCTTCAATGACTGTTCATTTTCTCCTTCATGACTGTTTGTTTTCTCCTTCATGACTATTCGTTTTCTTTTCCCTTGTGCATGCATTTGTTTTCTCCTTCGATGACTATTCATTTTCTCCTTCATGACTGTTCATTTTCTTTTCCCTTGTGCATGCATTTGTTTTCTCCTTCGATGATTGTTCATTTTCTCCTTCATGACTATTCATTTTCTTTTCCCTTGTGCATGCATTTGTTTTGGTTTCCAAAAATACTTTTCGTTTCTATTTTGAGGCCCTTCTTGAGTTGTGAAAATGCGACATGTCACGATATCGTGACACTTTTGTTTCTCTACCTACCTGCCATTTTTGAGTCATGAAAATGTGACATGTCGTAATATTGTGACACTTTTGTTTCTCTGCCTGCCTGCCCTTTTTGAGTCACGAAAATGCGACATGTCATGATATTGTGACACTTTTGTTTCTCTTCCTGCCTACCCTTTTTGAGTCGCGAAAATACGACATATTGCGATATCGTGACACTTTTTTCTCCTTGCTCTTTCTCTTCACTTTGGACTGCGAAAATGCAACATGTCGTGGTATCATGACACTTTTTTCTCCTTGATATTTCTCTTCACTTTGGACCGCAAAAATGCAACATGTCACGATATCATGACACTTTTTTCTTCTTGCTCTTTCTCTTCACTTTGGACCGCGGAAATGCAACATGTTGCGATATCGCGACACTTTTTTCTCGCATTTTCTCTTTTCTTTGGACCTCGAAAATGCAACATGTCACGATATCACGATATTTTTTTCTCCTTGCATTTTCTCTTTGATTTGGATTGCGAAAATTCAACATGTCGCGATATCGCAACACTTTTTCTCCTTGCTCTTTCTCTTTGCTTTGGCCCACGAAAATAAAACATGTTGCGATATCGCGACACTTTTTCTCCTTGCTCTTTCTCTTTGCTTTGGCCTATGAAAATACAACATGTCACGATATCATGAAAATTTTTCTCCTTGCTCTTTCTCTTTTCTTTGGCCCGTGAAAATACATGTCGCGATATCGCGACACTTTTTTCTCTTTGCTCTTTCAGCCGCAAAAATGCAACATGTCACGATATCGTGACACTTTTTTCTCTTTGCTCTTTCGGTAGTGAAAATGCAACATGTCACGATATCATGACACTTTTTCTCCTTGCATTTTATCTTTACTTTGGACCATGAAAATGCAACATGTCATGATATCATGACACTTTTTCTCTTTGCGATGTTTTGCTTTTTCTTTGATCTTTAGCATATGGGCCATTTCGGTCTTCTTGGAAAATATGCAAAAAGGTGGGTAAACATCCTCATAAGCATTTAACATCACTGTACATACTCTAAGTAACCTCTAAACTCCTGTACACTACATCAACCGATCTATTTGACTGTGTTGACAACAATGACAATACTATCGCTGCACCTTGCTCAACAATCTCCCCCTTTGGAATTGTTGGCAACACACATGCAATTTCCTATAACTCTTCTCCCCCTTTGAAAGCAATACCAAATGCCTGCTGCAAACTCCCCCTGAGTCTATGCACAACATTCTCAGGCAAAAATTATTACACTTAGCAAAAATCACAAACATGAGCAAAAAGATAAACAAATACACAAATGCTCCCCTTGAGAATGTGGTCCCGATAGCTAGTCAATTCTTGGGAAGTGTGACCACTCCCAATTTATTGTGAAGGTACTCAAAGACTTCCTTGGGCAACGGTTTTGTGAAGATATCCACTACTTGTTCTATTTTTGGAACAAAATCTAACTTAACCTCACCTTCTGCAACTTTCTCCTTCAAAAAGTGATACCGAATAGCAATATGTTTTGTGCAAGAATGCATAACCAGATTATTTGAGATGTTAATGGCACTGGTGTTATCACACTTAACTAAAATTGGCTCACTAAAGTTAATACCAAGATCTTTTAGGGTTTTTTTCATCCATAATACCTACGTACAACATGTTGTCGCTGCAATATATTCTACCTCTACTATGGATAAGGAGACTGATTCTTGTTTCTTACTGTGCCACGCGACCAACCTGTCTCCAAGATAGAATGCACCTCCACTAGTACTCTTTTTGTCATCTACACATCCTGCCCAATATGCATTTGAATACGCAATAAGGGTGAATTCCTTACCTTTCGGATACCATAACCCATACTCCATAGTACCCTTGAGGTACTGAAGAATCCTCTTTACTGCTGTCACATGAGTCTCCTTGGGACTAGCCTGAAATCATGCTACCATGCATACTACCTGTAAAATATCTGGTCTGGTAGCTGTCAAGTACATTAAACTCTCAATCATAGATCTATACATGGTTTGATCAACATGTGGAGATTTGTCATCCTTGCTCAACTTGCAACTTGTCATCATGGGAGTGCAAACTGGCTTACAATCCTCCATTGTGAACTTTTTTAGCATCTCTTTCACATATTTAATTTGAGAAATAAATATTCCCTTCTCATTTTTATTAACTTGCAACCCAAGGAAATACAAAAGTTCACCAATCATTGACATTTCAAATTCTTTCTGCATCTTATTTTCTAAATCTTTACACCACTCATCTTTGCTACTGCCAAATATGATATCATCAACATATACAACAAGAATAATAATATTGCCATTTTCTATTTTGACATACAAATTACTATCCACCATACCTTTCTTGAACCCTTGTTGAGTAAGATAGTTGTCTAGCCTTGCATACCATGCTCGGGATGCCTATTTTAAGCCGTATATTCTTTCTTCAACTTGCAAACCAAGTTTGGATCATCACCAAGTTGGAAACCATATGGATGCTCAATATAAACCTCTTCTTCGAGTTTCCCATTCAAAAATGCTGATTTCATATCCATTTGATAAACTTTGAAATTCTTGTAAACTACTAAAGCCAAAAACATTCTAATTGCATCTAGTCTAGCCACAGGTGCAAAGGTTTCCTCAAATTCAATACCTTCAACTTGTGCATAGCCTTTACATACAAATCTTGCTTTATTCCTGACTACCTGTCTATCTTCATTCAATTTGTTTCGAAAGATCCATTTAGTACCGATTATATTTTTATTTGCAAGTCTTGGTACTAACTCCCAAGTTTTGTTTTTTTCGATCTGATCTAATTCTTCATTTATTGTCTTCATCCAACTTTTATCTTTTCTTGTGTCAACAACATTTTTAGGCTCAATGCTAGATAATAGAGAGTAGTTACTTACTACTCTTCTTCTTGTCTGAACACCAACTGTGGGGTCTCCAATTATTTGCTCTCTAGGATGATATTTTTTCTAGCTGCCTGTTTTGAATTTCTTATTTTCTTCCACTTTTGAATCATTGTTTGAATCATCTGAGCCAATTTTTTGTTTCTTTTCCATTTTCTTTTCCTCATCTCCTTTAATAACCTCTTCATAAATTGGGTAGTTCTCTTCATAGCTAATTACTCATTCCCTACCTTCATCAAATTTAACATTGGCACCATCAATAATTTTTCTTAGCTTCTTGTTGTAGCATTTGTAAGCTTTGTTTTTTGATGAATAGCCAAGAAAAATACCTTCATCAGCTCTATCTTCAAACTTACCAAGGTTTTATTCAGTTATTTTGATGTAACACTTGTTGCCAAAAACTTTAAAGTATATTACTGTTGGATTTTTACCGAACCACAACTCATAAGGAGTTTTGCTTTCATGCATCGTCAACATGCACCTATTTTGGATGTATACCGCAATATGGACTACCTCTTTCCAAAATCTATCTGCTACTTTGCTCTCATTCAACATAGTCCATGCCATTTCCTGCACTGTCTTGTTCTTTATTTCTACCACACCATTCTACTGAGGTGTCCTGGATGCTAAAAACTATCTTCTAATACCATATTTTTCATAGTACTCTGTAAAATCCTCTAAAATGAACTCTCCTCCTCTATCTGATCTTAAATATTTAATCATTTTTCCTGTTTGATTCTCAACTTGGTTTTTGAAAACCTTGAACATCTCAAAATCTTTTGATTTATGCTTCAAAAATAGTACCCATGTCATCCTAGAATAGTCATCTATACACAACATAAAATATTTGTCACCATTTATGCTTTACGTTCTCATGGGTCCACATAAATCAATATGTATTAGTTCCAAAGGTTTGCTTGTGTAGTACTCTTTTGTTTTAAATGAGACTCTAGTTTTCTTCCCCTTTTGGCATGAAGCACAAATGCTATTTTATGGTTTTCCAATGGTGGGAATATCTCTCACTGCATTTTTTGAGTTGATTTTTACTAGATTGTCAAAACTGATATGACCGAGCCTCCTATGCCACAACCAATTTTCATCTTCCTGTCCAATAAAGCAAGCTCCTTCTAAAGTATCTGAGAGAGTGTATAGGTTTCCATATGTTCTTGATCCAATTTCTTTCAACTTTCCATTGTTTGCTTTTCTGACTTCACAACCCTGCTTCTTAAAAATCACTTCATGACCTCTATCACAAATCTGACTTACGCTCAACAAGTTATGCTTCAGACCAACCACAAACAAGACTTATTTTGGCTTGATTTTTTTGTCACTGATCTTAAATGATCCTTTGCCAACTATTTTAGCTCCATCATTATTTCCAAATTTTACTGAATCGCCTTCATATTGTTGTAACTTAAATTTTTTTTTGTCACCTGCCATATGACTGGAGCATCCACTATCAAGTATCCATGGTGCAGATTTATTCTATGCTTTAAATGCTATTTGCATGTTCAGAGATTCCTTTTATTCCTTAGATCGATCTTTTTATTTCCATTATGGTTTGATTACATTTTTGGGCTCTTGTTTTGACTTTTCTTTTTCAGTAGCTTGTGCATGTTTTTCGAGAAATTTTCTATTTTGTCTCATTCCATTTGGTTGAAATTTTCTTCCTTGAAATTGATTTGATGAAAATGTACTTCGACAATTTCTTGCAATGTGTCCAAAATTATGACAGTTATAAAATTCTACTGCATAATCCATCAAAGGTGAAAACACATTTCTACTGGTAAAATTCCTTGGTCCTATGTTGTATTTGCAATCTAAAATATTATGTCCATAACCATTGCATTTAAAATAGTAACCAGAAAAGAGATGATTGAACCTGGGTGATGGTCTTTGCCATGTTGTCATAGGAGTCATAAATCTTCTTCTTCTTTGATGTGTGACATTGGTGAGTCCATCATTGTCAATTCTCCTTTCGTGCCTTGCTTTATTGCTTTCTTTTGCATGAGTCAATTTTTCTTGATCAACCTGTTTCTTATCTTCATTATTTTATCCATTTGATGATTCTCCTTCATCAAAGCCCAAACCAAATTTGATGTCTATAGTACTTTGGTTATTTATGATCTTATCCATCTTCATAGAACTTTATTCATGTTTGTGATAACTAATTTTACGATTCATATCTTCTATCTGCATCCTTAAACCAACAATATCTTCTTCTAGCTTGCAGCAATAATCTATTTTCATGGTTATTTGCACTTCGAGATCTTCAGATATTTTCTTGGATTCTTCTATTTGTACTTTCAAACTGGTTATGATTTCATTTACATCCTCAAGCTTTCTTGAAAATTTCTTATTCTTTTTTCTTTCTATCTTCAATTCATCTAGAGCTTCAATTAGTTCCTCTTCCAAATTTACTTCTGCATCAATTTCTTCTTCATCACATTCTTGTTATTTTTTTGTTTTTTCTTCTTTGAGTGCCATGAAAAGAGCTTCTCCTATTTCATTTTTATAATCCTCACTGCAGTTGTCTTCTGATGAACTGACATTCTTGGAGATGAAACTTTTCTTCTTGAAGTTGCCTTTTTTGAAATTTGTTTTTTTCCTTCAGTCACTTCTTTCTTGGTGCGATCCTTCATCACTTTTGTTCTTCTCATTAAGTGGACATTTAGCTGTAAAATGCCCAATGCCTCCACAATTGAAACATTTAAATGGTAAATTTCCTCTGTATTTTTCTTTTCCCATTTTTAGTTTTTGAACAAAGTTTGCTTCCATTTCATCTGATGTCTCTTCTTCCTCGGATTCTTGTTTTGCTTTCATATTTTTATGGGCTTTAAAAGTAGCTTCTCTATTTGTGGGTTTAGATTTTCCTATTCTCATCTCATATGCAGTCAAATAACCATGCATCTCATCCATACTAAAAGAATTTAGATCTTTAGCTTCTTCTATAGCTAAAACTTTAGAATCAAATCTTTGGGGAAGAGATCTTAATACATTTTTCATGATGATAGAATCTTTGATTTCCTCACAAAGTCCTCTAATCGCATTAATGACTTCATTAAATCTTAGCATATATGCCTCTATGTTATCATTGTCATTCATATTTAATACTTTGAACTGAGCTTGATGTGTTTGTAACTTGGCCTCCTTGATCTTAATGTCTCCTTCATGAATGCTCCTCAATTTTTCCTATATTTATTTTGCCATTTTACAACTCATAATTTTTACCAGTTCTCTATCCACTAATCTGTACATGATAGCATTCTTTGATTTTGAGTTATTCTTAAACATTTTGTTACCGACAGCATCGGTTGGAGAAGTGGATATTGTGTATCCACTATCTATTGAATACCAAATGTCGTATCCCAAAGCACAAAGATATTTCTGCATCCTGAGTCTCCAAAATGCATAATTAGTTTCATCAAAAAATGGTGCTTTATTTGATGAGAAGCCTTCACCACCTACCATTGTTTCACTTCCAATATCACCCTAGCTGATTAAGCTTGTTTAGAAACCTCGCTCTGATACCAATTGTTAGTCTCACAATGACACTGAGAGGGGGGTGAATCAGTGTAGCTCTTTATAACTTAAATCTTCAACTCTTAAATCTGAAAAAATGAAAACTTAAAACCAAATAAAGCAAGTATAACGAGAGAACATCACACAACACAAGATGTACCATGAAGAACACAAGCTTATACTGAGAGGGGGGGTGAACAGTATAAGACCTCTTTTTACTTTTCCTTTATACTTCAAAATAGTAAAGCAATATATCCAAAGCAATATCAAAACAATGCACAAGATCATCCACAAAGTGACACCAATTTTAACGTGGTTCATCCACAAAACTTTTCTCTAAAAGTTATCTCAAAGTTCTTTGGGAAACCTTCCCAATTACAATGTTTATGAGCCTCGGCTCAAAGGAGATACCTTCCCCCAATATAAATTTATGAGCCTCTGCTCAAAGGAGATACCTTCCCCTACCTCTGCTCTGGCTGGTGATCCTCTAGAAGACCTCTGCCTCCGCTGCCCTTAGCAAATGGAACTCTATCCATAGAAGACACCTGTCTTCCCTGCTCTAGCTGGAGACCTCTGTCCTCAACTCTATCACCTCAAAAGTTGGTCCTCGAATCTGCACTAAACACAGTCCTTCGGTCTAGCACAAATGTCCTCGGGTTCTTCTCATAGAACCAATGCACCTCTATCCTCAAGTTCTCTGATAGAACTATCAAACTCAGCTTCACAAGTCCTCTGCTAGGACCTGTCCAAATCTGCTCACAAGTCCCCAATGGAACCTATCCAAAACCTGCTCACAAGTCCCCAACGGAACCTGTCCAAAACCTGCTCACAAGTTCATCAAGAAAAACTTGCTTGGCATGAACCCACAAAGAGAATTGTTAGAGACCCAATGTGATTCATCAACCTCATAGAAGCATAAAGAGAATTGTTAGAGACTCAATATGTTCTATACTTAACTCCCAATCTCAATCTCAAATCTCATAGAAACATAAAGAGAATTGTTAGAGACTCAATATGTTCTATACTTAACTCTCAATATCAATCTCAACTCAATCTCAAATCTCATAAGAATAAGATAGATGTAGTATGCTTTTCTCAAGAACATGAAACACAACCCAACAATTGCCAACCATGCAATATCTCATATAACAATGATACTCATGTTCTTTCCACAACCAATATCTTTTCTCAACCAATTAGGGCTTCAACAACAATGCTCATAGACAAGGTTTAACCAACATCATTCAACTCAACATTAACCTTGAAGCATTCAACCAATCATCACAAGAAAAGGAAACAAGTAGAAATCCTTTTCCCTCCAAAGATATTTGAACAAAACAGCCACCAACACAATATCACCAAATGCAAAGAATAACTTGCTCAAATCAACTCAATGGAGTAAGCCCAATATCATGTATCAAGTAAAGCACTAACTTGATCAAAACAACCTCTATGGAAGCAACTCATCCATTAATATCAAAACAGCCAACTAAGGGTTTCACCATCTCAATGCAAGTAGCAAGACTTACAAACATAAACCCTAGTGCACAATGCTTCCACTACCTCAAACCAGAATTATGCATTCACCAAAACTCTCATCAAGGATAACAATGCATAAGTAGTCTTCAACAAACCAGAAAATAGGATTTACACCCAACCAAAGGAAACCTAGTTGAATACCTTTTCACTCCAATCTTATTTCAGGAATAACATACACCAATCATACTCATAAGAAGAAAGTGCCCATACCTTATTGAAGATGAAGAAGATCTCACAAATTTGTCATAACCATAACCACCTTTTTGCCAAACTCAAGAAGGTTAGTAGACAACATATTTCTTTAATATTTCCTCAAGAATATTCCTTGGTCCAAATATAATCAAGGTTCTATGTCTTCTTCTTTCAACCTCATTCAACAAATCATACATAACATATTTCTTATATTCACCTTATCTACTCCATTACACTTAATAAAAACTATATAAAAAATATTAATTTTGCTAACCTTATACCTCCCAAACAAACTTTGGAAATATCATCAACATTGCAAAATTAATATATTTTATTCACTGCCCTTTTGCAATAAATGGAGTTCGCGTGGATACCTCTTACATCCCTCAAAAAGGGATTCGACACGATTTGACCCGCCGTCTCCTCTAGCCAAGGCGCTTGGCTAAACCGCGTGGGCTATCCACGCCCACGTGAGGAAGGGAGAGGGGCCTCCCTCTAATCTCCGAAACAGAATCTTCCTTGGCTCGAAAATCGAGCCCTGACCTTCGACAGGTATGAAGCTCTATCACAGAAACAAGACGACTGCTGCATTATTTACATTAAACTGTGCATACCTTACTTCATTGCGGTCATTTTGAATTTTGCGTAACCTTGATAATTATTGCATTCCCCTTCTTGGTTTTTTGAATTGCATGCACCCTCATCAAAACTTGCTCTCCTTCGTTTTTATTTGTTACTGAACAAATCTCGCATAGCGCTATCTAAATTCGACAAAGGTGTATTATGTTCGAGCATACTCTAATGCGAAGGATGTTTTGTCCTTTTCTTCGAACGAACTTTCTTTGAGCTCTTCTTAAAACATCGCAACGACCATACAACGCTTGACTTCCTCCTTCCAGGGGCTTCGATGTCGAAATCGAAAATGCACCGAGATTAATATCGAATTCTTCGCTCAACATTAATGAATTTAATTGCCTCAATTTATATGCACTTTGATGCATTACCAAACACGTCGGCCCTTTTAATTTAATTTAAATTTTAAATAAATAAAATTTAAACTAAATATTTAAAATTAAATATCTTCATCACCGGGGCACCTTTTTCAACGAAACGAAGAGCCAACTTGGGTTTTAAGAAAAACCCATTTCAAATCTGTTGTCCATGGTTTTAAATAAAACCTTTTATTTTGTCTGCCTTGGTTTTCACAAAAACCCTTCCTTGAACTTAGATTCTTTTGACATCAAATAAAATTCCAAAGCTTCTTGACATCAATGACAACATCAACACTTGAGCAAAGGCAATGTACCCAAGGTACCCAAAATTGCCAACAATCTCCCCCTTTGTCATTGATGGCAAACCTTTACTAAAACACATCTTAAGAGCCAAAACTAAAACCAACTGTGCCCACAACTGAGAATCTTCCTTTGAAGTTTTGCTCCCCCTGACTTGAAGCTTTCCTCTTCACTATGAAGCTCTCCCCCTTACTCATATCTCTCCCCCTTTGTCATCAATGGCAAAGGGTCACCTTTGGGGCTCGGGACTAAGAATGAGCCTCTTAGCTTAGTCCCTCCCCCACCTCTTGATGAGGTGATTAATTCTGGGGTGGGAGTAAAACTCCCATTAGGCACTGATCATCATCAGTGTCTATAACTTCCTTGTCGGGCCTTCTCTTGAACTCTTTGTCCATATTCTTGTTCCTGTCACTGTTCTTGTTCTTGTTCTCATCCCTGTTCTTGTCCATGCCTTGATCCTTGGACCTGATCATGCCACTGTTCCTGTTCCTGTATCCTGGAATTTCAGCTCTACATTGTCTAGCTATGTGACCTTTATTGTTGCACTTATAACAAGTAACAATGTTATTTCTCTTAGGCATACCTGTTCTTTGAATCCACCAGTTCTGACCAAACCTGTTGACAACTGTTTTGGCCAAATTTCTTATTTCCCGTTATTTGCCTTGCAATAAACTCGCCTTGTGCCCAAATTGTTGACAAGAGTAGCAATACCCTTGAAAGTAACTAGCACTTCTGAAACTGTCATTTACCTTCTTCACTTGAGCCATGCAATGTGAAGCCATGTGACCAAACCTGTGACAAGCAAAACATCTGCCTTGAAACTTTCCTTTATTTGACCTCTTGGGTCCTAAAAACTTCTTCTTCTCATTCTGAATTCTATTTTCTATTTCTATGCATCTATCATTCAAGGACTCATGATCTGAAATACTTTCCTCATTAGAACTCTCTTCCTTTTGGAGTCTCTTACTAGACTCTCCAACTTGTTTCTTGTGTGGCTTAACAAAACCAAGACCTGTTTTATCTGTTGTCTTTCTTTGACCTTTGATAAGAGATTTAACCTTTTTGGAGCTTTCTTGAAACCTGTACAGCTTATCCTTGTACTCTTTATTTTCCTCTTTCAAAGAAGCCATTTTCTGTTCTAATTCACTATACTCAAGCACCTTAGATTCTAACTCATTCTTGAGTTCTTGTGCCTTAGCCATAGAGACGTCAAGACTTTCTATAAGTTCATCTCTCTCCATACAACATTCATCTAACTTATCCTTGAGTCTAGCATTCTTCTTTCTTTCCTTTTTCAAAACACTAAGAGCACTAGTAAGTTCACTTTCAAGATCCTCCTTTCTCTATTTGATTGCTTTTTGAATCATCAAGGCCTTTTTCAGATTTCTTATCACTAGAGGTGCTACCCTTTTCAAAAACCATACATGCATCTTCCTTATCATTTTCTGAAGCATCCTCATACATACTAGCAACCAAATCATTATTTGTGCAATCATCCTCAAGGTGACCAAAATTTCCACATCTAAGACATTTCATGATAATGAATCTATGTTTTGGTTCTTCCTCTTTTTCTGATATGAACAACATCTCATTTTCATTATCACTTGAAGAACTTTCACTATCACTACTAGAACACTTACTTGCTTTGTCTAGGTAGAAACTCTTCTTGTGTTTGTGAGAGTACCTCTTTCCTTGATTGCTTTGCTCATCTTTGTTCTTCCTTTGATGCCTATGCCTTTCAGAATCTTTGCTCTTACAATCCTGTTTATCTTCATCACTTTCATCCTTGGCAACAGTACAGTTAGTAGCATAATGACCAAACTTTCCACAATTGAAACATCTTACATTTTTCATACTTTTGTGCTTTCTAGAGAACTTGCCTTTCTTGCTGTAATATGCCTCTTCATCACTAGAAGACTCATCACTCTCTTGAAGCTGTTTACCTTTGGAATAATCCATTGTGTTCTTTACTAGCTTTTCCTTCAAGTTGTTAAACCTTTCCGAAGGAACCCGCTCTGATACCAATTGAAGAACACAAGCTTATACTGAGAGGGGGGGTGAACAGTATAAGACCTCTTTTTACTTTTCCTTTATACTTCAAAATAGTAAAGCAATATATCCAAAGCAATATCAAAACAATGCACAAGATCATCCACAAAGTGACACCAATTTTAACGTGGTTCACATCCACAAAACTTTTCTCTAAAAGTTATCTCAAAGTTCTTTGGGAAACCTTCCCAATTACAATGTTTATGAGCCTCGGCTCAAAGGAGATACCTTCCCCCAATCTAAATTTATGAGCCTCTGCTCAAAGGAGATACCTTCCCCTAGCTCTGCTCTGGCTGGTGATCCTCTAGAAGACCTCTGCCTCCGCTGCCCTTAGCAAATGGAACTCTATCCATAGAAGACACCTGTCTTCCCTGCTCTGGCTGGAGACCTCTGTCCTCAACTCTATCACCTCAAAATTTGGTCCTCGAATTTGCACTAAACACAGTCCTTCGGTCTAGCACAAATGTCCTCGGGTTCTTCTCATAGAACCAATGCACCTCTGTCCTCAAGTTCTCTGATAGAACTATCAAACTCAGCTTCACAAGTCCTCTGCTAGGACCTGTCCAAATCTGCTCACAAGTCCCCAAAGGAACCTGTCCAAAACCTGCTCACAAGTCCCCAACGGAACCTGTCCAAAACCTGCTCACAAGTTCATCAAGAAAAACTTGCTTGGCATGAACCCACAAAGAGAATTGTTAGAGACCCAATGTGATTCATCAACCTCATAGAAGCATAAAGAGAATTGTTAGAGACTCAATATGTTCTATACTTAACTCCCAATCTCAATCTCAAATCTATAGAAACATAAAGAGAATGTAGAGACTCAATATGTTCTATACTTAACTCTCAATATCAATCTCAACTCAATCTCAAATCTCAAAAGAATAAGATAGATGTAGTATGCTTTTCTCAAGAACATGAAACACAACCCAACAATTGCCAACCATGCAATATCTCATATAACAATGATACTCATGTTCTTTCCAACAACCAATATCTTTTCTCAACCAATTAGGGCTTCAACAACAATGCTCATAGACAAGGTTTAACCAACAACATTCAACTCAACATCAACCTTGAAGCATTCAACCAATCATCACAAGAAAAGGAAACAAGTAGAAATCCTTTTCCCTCCAAAGATATTTGAACAAAACAACCACCAACACAATATCACCAAATGCAAAGAATAACTTGCTCAAATCAACTCAATGGAGTAAGCCCAATATCATGTATCAAGTAAAGCACTAACTTGATCAAAACAACCTCTATGGAAGCAACTCATCCATTAATATCAAAACAGCCAACTAAGGGTTTCACCATCTCAATGCAAGTAGCAAGACTTACAAACATAAACCCTAGTGCACAATGCTTCCACTACCTCAAACCAGAATTATGCATTCACCAAAACTCTCATCAAGGATAACAATGCATAAGTAGTCTTCAACAAACCAGAAAATAGGATTTACACCCAACCAAAGGAAACCTAGTTGAATACCTTTTCACTCCAATCTTATTTCAGGAATAACATACACCAATCATACTCATAAGAAGAAAGTGCCCATACCTTATTGAAGATGAAGAAGATCTCACAAATTTGTCATAACCATAACCACCTTTTTGCCAAACTCAAGAAGGTTAGTAGACAACATATTTCTTTAATATTTCCTCAAGAATATTCCTTGGTCCAAATATAATCAAGGTTCTATGTCTTCTTCTTTCAACCTCATTCAACAAATCATACATAACATATTTCTTATATTCACCTTATCTACTCCATTACACTTAATAAAAACTATATAAAAAATATTAATTTTGCTAACCTTATACCTCCCAAACAAACTTTGGAAATATCATCAACATTGCAAAATTAATATATTTTATTCACTGCCCTTTTGCAATAAATGGAGTTCGCGTGGATACCTCTTACATCCCTCAAAAAGGGGATTCGGCGTGATTTGACCCGCCGTCTCCTCTAGCCAAGGCGCTTGGCTAAACCGCGTGGGCTATCCACGCCCACGTGAGGAAGGGAGAGGGGCCTCCCTCTAATCTCCGAAACAGAATCTTCCTTGGCACGAAAATCGAGCCCTGACCTTCGACAGGTATGAAGCTCTATCACAGAAACAAGACGACTGCTGCATTATTTACATTAAACTGCGCATACCTTACACCATTGCGGTCGTTTGAATTTTGCGTAACCTCGATAATTACTACACTCCCCTTCTTGGTTTTCGAATTGCGTGCGCCCTCATCAAAACTTGCTCTCCTTCATTTTTCTTTGTTACCGAACAAATCTCGCACAACGCTATCTAAATTCGACCAAGGTGTATTATGTTCGAGCATACTCTAATGCGAAGGATGTTTTGTCCTTTTCTTCGAATGAAATTTCTTCGAGCTCTTCTTAAAACATCGCAACCCCCTTTTTAAAGCACGAACACCTTTGACCACACAACGCTTGACTTCCTCCTTCCAGGGGCTTCGATGTCGAAATCGAAAATGCACCGAGATTAATATCGAATTCTTCGCTCAACATTAATGAAATTATTTGCCTCGATTTATATGCACTTTGATGCATTACCAAACACGTCGGCCCTTTTAATTTAATTTTCAAAATATTTTAATTTAAATTTTAAATAAATAAAATTTAAACTAAATATTTAAAATTAAATATCTTCATCACCGGGGCACCTTTTTCAACGAAACGAAGAGCCAACTTGGGTTTTAAGAAAAACCCATTTCAAATCTGTTGTCCATGGTTTTAAATAAAACCTTTTATTTTGTCTGCCTTGGTTTTCACAAAAACCCTTCCTTGAACTTAGATTCCTTCAAAAGCTTCTTGACATCAATGACAACATCAACACTTGAGCAAAGGCAATGTACCCAAGGTACCCAAAATTGCCAACATACCAAGGTTCACCGAATTGGATACTCCTCAAAAATTACTGTTTGGACTCCCATCCAAATCTAGCCTTTACAAAGCACCAACTTTACAATCAATTTACTAGCACCCACTATAAGGAGCATCAACCCTTGATTTACCAGCACCAAATAGAAGGAGCACCAACCCCTGATGCCAAGCACCAACTTGGACTTCAATTTTGAAGCTAGAATATTGACATAAAAATGCCTTCACTTTTATAAGACCCTGACCGGTCTATTGCTTACCCATCATCACCCACAATTCATAAAAAACACACCCTTATCACTTGCCTCTCGCACTATTCACAAAATAAAATCCCCAACTAAAATTCTCCAAGCAACACTCCTTTTATAACTATCCTTTCTCTTTGTAACTCCAGTTGTAACTCCTTCTTTCATATTTTCATACGCCACTTGTCAATTGTAACTACTTTATGTAACTCCTTTTGTTTATATTGAGAAGGCATTTCATCAAACACGTCACATGCAAATAATTGACACCATATTCTCCTACCATGACTATTCATTTTCTTTTCCCTTATGCATGCATTTGTTTTCTCCTTCGATGACTGTTCATTTTCTCCTTCATGACTATTTGTTTTCTCCTTCATGACTGTTCATTTTCTTTTCCCTTGTGCATGCATTTGTTTTCTCCTTTGATGACTGTTCATTTTCTCCTTCATGACTATTCGTTTTCTTTTCCCTTGTGCATGCATTTGTTTTCTCCTTCGATGACTATTCATTTTCTCCTTCATGACTATTCATTTTCTTTTCCCTTGTGCATGCATTTTTTTTTTATTTTTGAAAAGACTTTTCATTTCTATTTTGAGGCCCTTCTTGTGTCGCAAAAATGTGACATGTCGCGATATCACAACACTTGTTTCTCTACCTGCCTGTCCTTTTTGAGTCACAAAAATGCGACATGTCGTGGTATCATGACACTTTTGTTTCTTTGTCTGCCTGCCATTTTTGAGTCACGAAAATGCGACATGTCATGATATCATGACACTTTTGTTTCTCTACCTGCCTACCCTTTTTGAGTCATGAAAATGCGACATGTCATGATATTGCGACACTTTTTTCTCCTTGCTCTTTCTCTTCGCTTTGGACCGTGAAAATGCAACATGTCGCGATATCACGACACTTTTTTCTCCTTGCTCTTTCTCTTCACTTTGGACCGTGAAAATGCAACATGTCACGATATCATGACACTTTTTTCTTCTTGCTCTTTCTCTTTGCTTTGGACCGCAAAAATGCAACATGTCACGATATCGCGACACTTTTTCCTCCTTGCATTTTCTCTTTGCTTTGGACCACGAAAATGCAACATGTTGTGACACTTTTTTCTCCTTGCATTTTCTCTTTTCTTTGGACCACAAAAATGCAACATGTCGTGATATTGCGACACTTTTTCTCCTTGCTCTTTCTCTTTGCTTTGGCCCGCGAAAATACATGTCGTGATATCGCGACACTTTTTCTCCTTGCTCTTTCTCTTTGCTTTGGCCCACAAAAATACAACATGTCGTGATATCATGACACTTTTTCTCCTTGCTATTTCTCTTTGCTTTGGCCTGCAAAAATACATGTTGCGATATCACGACACTTTTTTCTCTTTGCTCTTTCAACCGCGAAAATGCAACATGTCGCAATATCGTGACACTTTTTTCTCCTTGCTCGTTCGGCTGCAAAAATGCAACATGTCGCGATATCGTGACACTTTTTCTCCTTTTATTTTCTCTTTGCTTTGGACCGCAAAAATGCAACATGTCATGATATCATGAAACTTTTTCTCTTTACGGTGTTTTAATTTTTCTTTGATCTTTAGCATATGGGCCACTTTGATCTTCTTGGAAAATATGAAAAAAGGTGGGTAAACATCCTCATAAACATTTAACATCACTGTACATACTTTGAGTAACCTCTAAACTCCTATCCACTGCATCAATCGATCTATCTGACTATGTTGACAACAATGACAATATTGTCACTGCACCTTGCTCAACACATGCTATTAACGAAATTCAATATGGAATTCATAAGCTAGAAGTCCATTAAGGGACATGTCATAGTAGATCAATTAGCTGAGGCACCAATATCAAATAGTAGACCTCTAAAAATTGAGCTTTCGAATGATGTAGTCTTCATCATATCTGAAGCTCCCAAACTTGAAGAACTAGAGAACAATGCTGATATGACTCTATTATTCGACGATTCAAAGTGCGAACAAGGAGATGGTGCTAGAATAGTGTTCTTCACACCGCAAGAAGATCCAATTTCCTTTTTTTTTAAGTTGTATTTTACATGCACCAACAACAACGCTGAGTATGAATCCCTATTGATGGGCCTCCACATAGTCATCACCATGAATATTAAGAGATTGAACATGATGAGCACCAGAAATGCTCATATTTTGTACAAATTTTTTTGATCAATATGCGACTGTATAATAAGGATTGTGTACTTTTATGAATGATTATATAGATATTTGATATAATTATGCGTGTTATCTAATTTGTGTGTTTTTAGTATGTTTTGTGGAATTGCAGTTGATTTAGTTAGATTTGGAATGGTCGAGGTCCTTTTGATGGACCTGGCACTTTATTTCATCAAGGGTTAATGAAGAGAATACGAGCATCTCCATGCAATCGAAAGGTGCAAACTGAATATCAGCGCCTCCCTACAGTCAGAAGGTGCCAACTGAATACGAGCGCCTCCCTGTAGTCGGAAGGCACCAACTGAATACGAGCACCTCCCTGCAGTCGGAAGGTGCCAACCAAAGACGAGCACCTCCCTAAAACCAGAAGGTGCCAACCAAAGACAAGCGCCTCCCCATAGTCGAAAGGTGCTAGCAAAATGCAAGGCCTTCCCACAACCAGAAGGTGCCACTAATTCTTTGCCCGTTGATCAGATTTGAACGACATGGATGGTAGCAGCTGGTGCAGTTCCAACTCTGCATCATGCAGAGCTAAATTGGAGATTGCACCAACATATCGAAACATCTTACTGATGCCAGGCAAAGCATGAACTGAACAATGAACACACCGCCATTAGAATAGAATGCCAGATGTCGATTGCATTTACCAGACTGTCTTGATTTAGTCTGGGACAGATCGACTGTTGTAACTACTTCTGTAATAGAAATTTTGTGGGTGTGTTATATAAACACATGCAGATTGTTTTGAGAAATATATAGAAATAAAATAAAGATCCATTTAGATGTACAAAGATAAATTATAGTGTTTTGATGAATATATTAATGTTCCAGAAGTTCTAAGCGCGTGTTCGATCTGGAAGAAGCTGCTAGAGCCTGGGCCCACTCCAAGCCAGTATTTCTTCCCTATTTCCTTTTCATTTATTAATTTTAATTAGTTTATTGCTTTCATAAGAATGTTTGTTAGTTTATTAGTTCTAGCATTTGCAGTAGATTTATTTTCAAGAATGCGTACATGATTTATTTTTTGTAGGTTTAATTTTGTTCTTCTTACGTAAATCATTGAGGAGTGTGGGAATGATTGACAAACCATTTCAAGAACACCCCCAAAAATGTAGGATTAGCAGATTCACCTCCAGTGGTATTGTAGTAACCTAATTCCGACTCTTCGCAAGTTTACGAAGCTCCCTGGGTTGATAATTAAATGCACGGGCATGTGACAAAAATAGGAAACCATTCACCCTGTTTGGCCCACAACATTTTGGCACTGTTGCCAAGGAAGCATCTTAATTAGATTACTTACAATACCTTGAAACCTTTCATTTGACCTTGTATGAGTTCTTCGAGAAGAAGAGGACCTGACGGTCGCTTTATAAGAACTAATCCATCAGGACCTGAGTCAGCCAAGCATTTTGGATTTGAGTTAGACTCGCTCGACCTACCAGCAGTCCATTAGAGTGAGGAACCACACTTTGTGCAAAGTGCCGCCTCATCCCATCAAAAATGGGATGAAAAAATCATCATAAATCCCCTGTTTAATAGGACTCCTCTAGAGGAAGCCCTGTTGTGGAAGGTTGTGGAGGATCAGACGATCTCGCTAGACAACTTTAGAGCATTGAATCAAAAAGTTTTAAATGATCAGAAGGCCATAAATGCTGCATTAGAAACCACATCTCTCTCATTTGGCTTTAGTTTCCCAATAGAGGAGGGAGTAGGAGATACCAAAATGAAAAATATATCTCCTGCTCACCTTCCGTCCTTCAGATGACACCCGATTGAGGACCCTGACCTATTTTTATTCAAGTTTGATGTTTTGTGCAGGTCTATGGATTACAAATCAAACACGCAGAAGTTGAAATTATTTCCTTCTACATTAGACAATGCAGCTCTGCAATGGTTCATCGGTCTGGGAGACAAACACATCACCACCTGGGACCAAATGAAGAAGCTCTTTCTAGAGCAATATCAAGATTTTGGGAGAGCAAGAGACTCCAGGGAGGCGGTCCTGAGCATGACACAAAGAAGAGATGAGTCTCTCAAGGAGTATTGGGAGAGATTCAGCTTTAATATTCAATGGTCCCCTCACTCAAAGCTATCTGATAACTCCCTCAAAAGCATCTTCTTGAGGGGAATTACCAATGAGTCACTAGAGGCTCTCAACATGATCTTTGGAGGTGATGTCTATCAGCATGCTATGGACGACATCTGGCAATTATGTTGGAACTACTCGAGAAGGCGAGGCAAAATCACCGCTAGGACCATGAAGGTGATCGCTCGACCACCAAAATAGAAATAGGCAACATCTTTGGAGGATTTGAAGAGCAAAATGCTCTCATATCTAGCACTGTATATGGATACGCTACTGTTAGAAAAGAAGAAACAAGAAAATGATGCAGCATTAGCCTATTTCTACCCAAAATGTAGAGGAAGGCACGCAAAGAATGCATGTCTAGAAAACAAGGTCAGAGTATGTATAGTTTGTAGGCTGAATCATAAAACTCGATTGTGCCCACAACTACCCAGTAACCAGGAAGCGACTGAGAGCACGGAGGCCTACTTCATAGGCAATAGGAAGAGTTGGCCACAGCCCCCCATGGGGAATATACCAATTGGAATGCCATCATATGGGGGAGGGCCATACATGCACCAAGGACCCCCTCAACCACCTAATATGGGGTGGTGGGGACCATCACCCTGGACTAACGCACCCTCAGTAGCATTTTCAAATCAACAGCCATGGATGCCATATCCATATCCTGGGCAACAATGGAGAGGCCACAATGCATGGAATCAGACTCCATAAAGTGTAGGGCCTGCTCACATCCAACAGAACTTACCAGCATTGCCAACAACGAGACCTACGTAGCTACCAGCATAACTGATAGCAAACCTGAACAACAGAGTAAATCAGCCGATATACAACGTAGAAGGTGGGATGTATCATATGTACAATATTCAGCTTAGATCAGGTAGGCAGCTAGGAGTAGAGACACCGCCTCTAGTAGAAGAGGAGGAAGAAATAGTAGAGACACCTCCAATGGTAGAAGAGGAGGAAGAAATAGAGGAGACACCTCTGGTAGAAGAGGGAAAAGCACTTGAGAGAGCGGAGGCTCCATTTCCTAGCCGACTGCAGGAACAAAGAAAAACAACACAGCCAGAATTTGACATCTTGTCGAGCTTGAAGAATCTCATGGTGACAATCCCATTATTTCAAGCAATTCGAGATGTTTCCATTTACACCAAGGTAATTAGAGAAATGTTTCTAAGGAGACCAGAATGAAAAGCTACCCAGACTATCAACATCATGGGTAAACTGACAGATCTAATGATGGGTGGAACACGTCATCCAAAGTATGCAGATCCAGGCAGCCCAGTGCTGACCATAAAAATTGGAGGACATTCCCTATCCAACACATTGGTTGACCTCGGGGTAGCCATCAACGTGATGCCTCAAGATACCATGCAGAGGCTGCAGCTCATGAACCTGAATCCAACCATGACAGTGCTACAGTTAGCCGATCGATCAACTATGTCAATGGAAGGGATGCTGGAAGATGTGATCGTAACAGTCAGTGCATGGGAATATCCAGCTAATTTTTTAGTTTTGCAAACCAATACCAGGCTAGGTAGTTACCCGCTCATTTTAGGGAGGCCATGGATGGAAATAGCTGACGCTTACATCAGCTGTCGGGATGGGCTAATGACCATCTCCAATAGGCAAAATGTCAAAAGGCTAATAATTTCACCGCCAGCTCAGTCTATGGACTCGACAGAAGAACCCAGGATCACCGAGCATGGAACTATGGAGTTGTCCATAATCCAACCGATGATGAACTTGGAGGAGGTGGCAGAAGAGGACGAGGATGGTGCTATCATGGAGTTTCTCCATGGAGAATTGTCCACCCCCACACTTGGATCGTCGTTGACTGGTGCCCAAGATCAGCACATCTAAAAAATACACATTGGGCCAGGGAGGATATTAAACGTCAACAGCAGGTTGATGCCCACATAGCTAGAAAAATTGGAAGAGCTTCTGGTAAAACACCAGCAAGCATTTGCATGGGACTACACAGATATGCATGGCATCAACCCAAAAATATGTACCCATCGGATTTATTTAGATGACCAGGCAACACCTAGTCGGCAGCCACAGAGAAGGATGAACCCAGCAATGAAAGACATTGTCAGAGAAGAACTGCATAAACTTTTGGCTGCCGAATTCATATATTCGATTTCTGACAGTGAATGGGTATCACCATTAGTGGTGGTCCCCAAAAATAACGAGAAATGGTGGATCTGCGTGGACTACCGGGCGTTGAACAAGGTGACTAAGAAAGACCACTTCCTACTCCCGTTCATCTATCAGGTCTTGGACACACTCTCAGGAAGAAAATACTTCTCCTTTCTGGACGGTTTCAGTGGTTACAACTAGATCTAGATAGGGGAATAATATCAAGATAAAACAACGTTCACCTGTCCATGGGGAACGTTTGCCTATAAGGTATTGCCTTTTGGACTGTGTAATGCACCAACCACCTTTCAAAGGGTGGTGCTTAGCATATTCTCTGATATGATAGGAAACGGGTGGAAGTATACATGGACGACTTCATCGCCTATGGAGAAACCTTCGAGGAGGCAATGACAAATTTGGAAAGAGTGCTCGATAGGTGCAAGGAAAATAATTTGTCCCTAAGTAATGAAAAATGTTTTATGATGATGCAGGAAGGCATCGTGTTGGGACACCACCTATCTGTGGAAGGAATAAAAGTATACAAGAGGAATATCGAGGTCATCAGAGACCTAACCAGCCCCAGAATGTAGAAGGAGGTAAGAAGTTTCCTTGGATCAGTCGGGTACTACCGATGATTTATCGCCGAATTTAGTAAGATTGCCAAACCACTACACACCCTACTTTCTAAGGACGTAGAGTTCAATTGGACGAGAGATTGCGAAGAAGTGTTCCAATTGCTGAAAGAAAAATTGATATCTGCATCGATCTTGAGAGGACCGAATTAGGCCATACCATTCCATATTTACTGCGATGCATCTAACGATGCGATCGGAGCAGTCCTCGGACAGAAATATGGCAAAGAATTTTACGCCATCTATTATGTCAATAAAAACTTGGCGAGAGCAGAGCTCAACTATACAGTGACAAAAAAAGAATTCCTCATAGTTGTCCATGCAATAAACAAATTCTATCACTATATAACGGGATACAAGGTCTTCATCCATACGGACCACGCGGCTATCAAGTATCTGATGAGCAAGCTGGCCATTGGTGGTAGAATTATCAGATGGTTGTTGCTATTGTAGGAATTCAACATCACTATAGTCGATAAATCGAGAAAGGACAACGTCGTGGCAGATTTTCTATCCAGATTGATACCAATAGATCATCAAGCAGTGGAAGATCAGTTTCTGGATGAACATATGTTCGCTATTAGTGAACAAACTCCGTGGTATGTAAACATATCCAATTACTTGGCCACTAGAAGGACCTCACCTGCTCTCTCCTATCGAGAAAAGTAGGCGGTCATAGAGAAGAGCGCATCATTCCTTTGGATGGATGGTCTCCTATTTAAAATAGGACGAGACCAAATTATAAGAAGATGCGTAGAAGAACAAGAGTTTTCAGAAGTGCTCAAGGCATGTCATGATGAGCCATGTGGAGGACACTTTGTAGGGAAATGAACTGCCTATAAAATCTTGTAGGCTAGGTATTTTTGGCCCACTCTGTTCAAGGACGCGGCAACGTATACCAGCAAGTGTGACGAGTGCTAGAGGATGGGTAGACCAACCCATCGAGATGAAATGCCCCTGTAGCCCCAGGTACACCTGGAACCTTTTGATAAATGGGGCATGGAATTTTTGGGACCATTTAATCCACCTTCGATGGGAAGGAGGTTTATTCTAGTCTGCACGAATTACGTCACCAAATGGGTGAAAGTGTAGGCATTAAGGGACTCAAAGGAAATAATGGTTGCCGATTTCTTATTTGCCCATATTTTCACATGATTTGGGGTTCCTTGGGAGATAACAATAGACCAAGGGCCCCAATTCACCTCCAAATTGATTGAGGAGTTGATGGAGTAGTATAGAGTTTGGCACAATAAAACCATGCCCTACCATCCATAGGCAAACGGGCAAGTAGAAGTGACAAACAGGGAGATAGAAAACATCCTAACCAAAACCATGCAGCAACACAAGAAAGATTGGGCCACACGGTTGCCGGAGGTAGTTTGGGCATACAACACCACGTGGAAATCCACCACAGGATGCACACCTTTCCAATTGGTCTATGGAAAAAATGCGATGATGCCCATCGAGTTCAAAATAAAAACTCTGAGGATAGCTTCAGAATTAAATTTGAGCTTGGAAAAAGCTCAAAAATAGAGGATTCGCTAGCTAGATCAGCTGGATGAAATTTGACTGGATGCTTTGCAGAGGATAGAGATTATACAAAAGTAGAGAAAGAAGTGGCATGATAACCACATCAAGCTAAAGAAGTTCCAGGTAGGGGAATGGGTACTGTTGTACGATTCTCGATTCCAAGAAAGGAAGGGAAAACTTATGCAGAGGTGGATGGAGCCATTTGAGGTGGCATATCTCATTAGGAATGGGGCAGTGCACATTAAGACAATTGACGATAGCAACACCATGTTCACAGTCAATGGCCACCGACTACGCCCCTATAATACGTCTAAAATGTTACAGGTGGAATCCAGAGTAGGCGTGGGGGAGACCCCATCTTGCTAGATCTGGACCGAACTCTCACAGGTGAAATGGTGGGTATGAAAGTGATCACCCAAAATTTTTTAGTTAATATAGTTTTTTTTTTTTTGTAATGTGTGTTTTTGTAGGGATGACGCCTGCATGCAAGCTACAGGCATCCTAATCTAGGGCCTAACAGTCATGGAATGCGTCTAACTACCTTTATTTTACTTTCTTTTTTGGTTGCTTTTTGCAGGTGGAGGACCTGACAGCACGAGGGATAGGTATCTAGGAAACCAGGCCTAATTCGGCTCAACATTCCGACACCGGCTCGTAGGTAGAATCTAGGCAACATGAAAAACTAGGAAGGCTTGATCACCCTTTTTCTAGTCAAATCACCATCCAGAAGAAGGCACCTTACTGCATCCAGAAGGTGCCAAGTCTAGAAGAAGGTGCCTTACTACACCTGAAAGGCGCCTTACTACATCTAGAAGAAGGCACCAAGTCTAGAAGAAGGTGCCTTACTACACCCGAAAGGTGCCCATCCAGAAGAAGGTGCCTTACTACATCTAGAAGAAGGTGCCAAGTCCACAAGAAGGCACCTTACTGCACCCGAAAGGTGCCCATCCAGAAGAAGGCACCTTACTGCATCTGAAAGGCGCCAAATTGGAAGACAGTGCCTTCCATCCATTCAGAAGTTCTATTAAAATAAATAACTAAATAAATAAATAAAATACATATGTAGGTGCCTTTCGTGGCAGGAAGGCACCAAGTCTTTAAAAAAAAAGAAAAAAAGCCAGCTGAATACACCTTCCAACATCAAGAAGGTGCATTCATCCAATCGAGATGCCTTCCAACATCAAGAAGGTGCATTCATCCAGCCGAGACGCCTTCCAACATTAGGAAGGTGCATTCATCCAGCCGAATACGCCTTCCAACATCAGGAAGGCACATTCATCAAGACGAACG
This sequence comes from Wollemia nobilis, assembly GCA_028583015.1. Classification (NCBI taxonomy): domain Eukaryota; kingdom Viridiplantae; phylum Streptophyta; class Pinopsida; order Araucariales; family Araucariaceae; genus Wollemia; species Wollemia nobilis. Next base: position 2,904,644 of record JAQPPZ010003192.1, on the reverse strand, counting down.
CCTTCCAACATTGGGAAGGTGCTAACCAGAAGGAGGCACCTCCCACATTGGGAAGATGCATGTAGGCAAAAGTGCCTCCCACCAATCAGAGGCACCTCGTAGCACCGAAAGGCACATTCGTTCGAAGAAGAACATCATCAATGTCGAAAAGGCACTACAAGGACACCATCCACATGGGAAAGGTACCAAAGAACACCTCCCACGTGCAACATTTACATCTATCGGATGTCTCGAGCGAAACAAAGCATTGCACAAATGAGCGGCATCAAAGGACCATACCCCTCCCTCGTGTCACAAGTCAACAAATCAATGGCTACCACAATGACTAGAACGACGAATCAGGTACATGCATACTAAATAAAATTGTTTATATCATTATTTATAAATATGCAGTACCAAAAAATATACCATCATCATAGAGATCGTATCCCCCCATAGACAAAATCACGTGCCAATGATAGGGCGTCTTCCATAACTACTTGGGTTAGGCATCTTTTCTATAAGAAGGCGCCTTCATGAAGAAGGAAGGACAAAAAACAATATACAATAGCAGAAGGCACCATGGGAGGAAGGTCTAAGAACCATGTGATCAAGAAGAATGAACCCAGTGATACTGATGGGATCAGAGGGGTAGTGAAGACCCAATTCAAAGCCGAGGGGTGGCTCGAATACTGCACCCTGGTCATTTAGGGCTAGGATGTGGAGGTAGCTAGAGAATTCGTTGCCTCTTTGAGGGGTGATGTAGCCCAAGTACGAGGGGTGGAAATTCTAGTCACCCCTGAGTTCATCTCATAGGTGACTGGATTGCCTCTCACGGGGGAATGTACATACAAGGGCGGAGTGTTAAAACTATATGCTGAAATACTACTACCAGGAGGAAATGTGCAGATAGACAGGGAGGGGTTACTCAAAAAAAATCTCCCCATGAATATGTGGAATATGTTCGAGCAGATTGCTCAATTTTTCACATGCACAAGAAAGTATACCCATCTGCACATTAATCAGGTGCACTTCATCAATCACCTAGTGCATGGGAGAAAATTAAACATACCTTTCTACCTGGTGAATGATATGAAAGATGAAGTGGCTTGGTACCAGAAGGGGGCACTGTCCGCCTTAGGCCACCATGGGCTGATATCAGCATTGTTCCGCCATGCAGAAGCACAAGGATAGAACCACGATGCATAGGGAGATGGTGGCCAAATAGAGCAACACAATGCGGTTGTCAAATTAGGGCAAGACAAAGCATCCCCTACAGAGGAGATAACAAACATTGAGCAATTGGTGTTGCCTTATTTTATAGGAGGAGCAGAGCAGTCATCGATGCCCAAAGACATAGATGACAGAGAGCATTATCCAATGCCTGAGTATGAGGAGGAAGGAGCACCAATCATTGGTGGTGAGGACGAACCAATCCCCAGGAGGAAACGTCTATGGAAATTCTTCTCGATAGAGGAAGGACAGAGTGACTCAGAGATAGACATTGCTGCCCAAACCCTCTGAGAATTAATGAACCAGAGCCCACAGAATGAAGGAACTTTCAGGAGTAACGACCAGATCGATGCGTCCTTGGAGGAGGCGCTCGAATGGCAAATCAATTACTGGATGGCATAGAAGATTCTAGAATATTTCCAAAACTAGCATAAAATGGAATTGGAGGAAAGAGATAGGCAAATTGCTCAGTTCGAGCAGCTAGTCCAGCAGTTGCAGGAGGAAAATCAAATGCTCCAGGACAGAGGAACAACAAGACAGGAGGTGTCCACTTAGACTGATTGGGCAGAAGAAGTGCCGACGAACTCTCCCACATCCGTCGAATGAGTATTTTCTTCGGGGGAGATTCGATCGGACACCCGACAGAGCAGCCCGGAGGTAGGGGAGGATTCCTCTATTTTCAAAGGTGAAAAGAAAAGAAGTCCTACCATGCCCCCTATCATTGTCCTGAGTGACACAAAGTAGGACGAAGGTCTCCAGCAACAGATAAGACCAGAGGATAAGGAGGACATCCCTAGGCCTGAAGAAGGAGAAGAGCCTGAGGGGTCGACACTAGGTAGATATGCGAACGAAGGATCACCCTCGAAGATAGTAGCACAATCGATCCTTCAAAGCAAGGAGAAGTCCCCGAAGGAGAAAGGAGAGACCCCTATCCAAGCCACCACATTTTTTGTAGAAGCCAAGGAAAAGAGTCCCAGGACGGCTTGACAGGAGGCAAAAGTGACCTTCGTCGACTTCGAAGAGGATGAATGGGACATGCAGCCATTCATCGAAAGGAAAAAATATTTTGAGCAGTGGCGCAATGAAATGAAAGCAGCCAAGGAGGCCAGGAAGGTATCCTAGAGGGTAAAAGGAGATTCTGGCATCTGTGTCAATCCGGCAAAAGATAGCTAGTTTTGGGACATCTATGGTTCATCCCAAGGGTGGCCTTCCATGATGAGGAAGTACTTGGAACGGTGGGGAGTATATGGCCCACAATTGGAGGTCGTTACGATTGCAAAGGAGAATGCAGGGCTTACCCCTGAAGCGGCCAGATTATACAAGGCCCAAGTAGTGCCTTCCAGAAGGGATAACTCGGATATCCCTCTGGCAATGGTCAGACCTCTAGACACTGACCTCTGGAAAGCTGTCGAAGCTGCATTTCAATCGGCAGGAACAACATTGGCTAGACCACCACCAGTAGTAGCCAGAATAAGAAGAGGACAATTGACAATCGCAGTTTCCCATAGGAAAAGGCAAACCACACCTTCAAATGCCGACATGAAAAGATAGACTCGGGCCGCAGGGGCAGCAGAATCCTCCAAGAGATGGTGATGATGAAAATTTAGAGGGCTACCTGTAGCTTGGATGCCACGAGGGCATGGCATATGTTAGGCATGGGGGGATGATGAGCACCAAAAATACTCATATTTTGTACATATTTCTTTGATCAATATGCGGCTGTATAATAAGGATTGTGTACTTTTATGAATGATTATATAGATATTTGATATAATTATGTGTTTTATCTAATTTGTGTGTTTTTAGTATGTTTTGTGGAATTGCAGTTGATTTAGTTAGATTTGGAATGGTCAAGGTCCTTTTGATGGACCTGGCACTTTATTTCATTGGGGGTTAATGAAGAGAATACGAGCGCCTCCCTGCAGTCGAAAGGTGCCAACTGAATACTAGCGCCTCCCTGCAGTTGGAAGATGCCAACTGAATACGAGAACCTCCCTACAGTTGAAAGGTGCCAACTGAATACGAGTGCCTCCCTACAGTCAGAAGGTGCCAACTGAATATGAGCGCCTCCCTGCAACTGAAATGCACCAACCAAAGACAAGCACCTCCCCACAGTCGAAAGGCGCTAGCAAAATGCAAGCACCTCCCCACAACCAGAAGGTGCCACTGATTCTTTGCCCATTGACCAGATTTGAACGATGTGGATGACAATGACTGGTGCAGTTCTAGCTCTACATCATGTAGAGCTAAATTGGAGATTGCACCAACGTATCAAAACATCTTACTGATGCTAGGAAAAGCACGAACCGAACAACGAACATGCTGCCATTAGAACAGAATGCCAAATGTCGATTGCATTTACCAGACTATCTTGATTTAGTCTGGGATAGATCGACTGTTGTAACTACTTCTATAACAAAAGTTTTGTGGGTGTGTTATATAAACACACACAGATCGTTCTAAAAAATATATAGAAATAAAATAAAGATCCATTTAGACGTACAGAGATAAATTGTAGTGTGTTGATGAATATATTAAAGTTCCAAAAGTTCTAAGTGCATGTTCGATCGGGAAGAAGCTGCTGGAGCCTAGGCCCACTCCAAGCCAGTATTTCTTCCCCATTTCCTTTTCATTTATTAATTTTAATTAGTTTATTGCTTTCATAAGAACGTTTGTTAGTTTATTAGTTCTAGCATTTGCAGTAGATTTATTTTTAGGAACGCGTACATGATTTATTTTTTGTAGGTTTAATTTTGTTCTTCTTACGTAAATCATTGAGGAGTGCGGGAATGATTGACAAACCATTTCAAGAACACCCCCCAAAACATAGGATTAGAAGATTCACCTCCAGTGGTATTGTAGTAACCTAATTCCGACTCTTCGCAAGTTTACGAAGCTCCCTGGGTTGATAATTAAATGCACGGGCATGTGACAAAAATAGGAAACCATTCACCTTGTTTGGCCCACAACAGAACATCTTTGGTGACTCCTTGCTCATAGTAAATCAAGTCAAGGGGCTCTTTTAGTGTTGATGTCCTGTACTAAAATCTTATAAAGATCTAGTTGACACATATTTGGCTAAATTTTAATGGTATGACATTGAGGCAATCCCTCGGTCATCAAATAGGTTTGCAGACACCATGGATTCTCTAGGATATTTAATCCAAAATATGTCTATTGATTTCACTACCATTCATGTTAAGACACTTTCGCATATGATAGCAGAGTGTGCAGCCTATGATAATAGAGAATCGATCAACGTGATCAATTTAGAACCAAAATTTGAATGATTCTACAAAGTTGAAGAATTTTCTTAAGAAGGCATCCTAGGGTTTATTAACCTCTTAGAGTCCTATGGGGAGTTATACTACCATTCACCACAAGGTTATTTTTGAGTCTGCATTTGCAAAAGTAAATACGTAGGGGGAGCAAGTCATATTAGCAGTCAAATCTAAGGCTTATAAAAACTAGATGTTGTAAATTAAAGACTTCCTAAAAATTAGTATAATCCCAGAGGGATTGCTACATTTCACAAAATATACATTTAAATATAAAGTGGGTAAATATATCTTAATAAGAGATATATTGGACCGATGAAGCTATGATGGAGTTCTCCTTCGTTGCTAGAGCCCCAAGAGGTATCATGGGAAATTTTGTAAGCTCATGACGGTACATGCAGTGGCCATTTTAGTGGCATGGTCATCATTAAGCACATCCTTACAATGGGCTACTATTGGCCTACTATGGATAAGGAGTGCAATATGTATGTCAAGAAATGTGTTAAATACCAGTACCATACTAATCTTACACACTTGCCATCGTAGGCCTTACAGCCCATCCAAGTGGCTTGGCCATTTGATTAGTGGAGATTAGATCTTATAGGCAAGATCTCTCCTTTGTCATCAGGCCGACATACATTAATTATCATAGCTACTGAGTATTTTACAAAGTGGGTGGAAGAAATACCCTTAACAAAGACAACTAGAGCTAGTATAGCAGAGTTTATACTAGAGCATGTCATAAGTCGTTTTGGGATTCCATCCAAAATAATATCAAAAAATAGAACATTTTTTGAGAACAAAATTGTGAGATATTTAACATATAAATATAGAATTAAACATATTTTTGTGACTCCATACTATCCACAAGGAAACGGGTAGGCTAAAGCTTCAAATAAGATAGTGGTGGCCATATTGAAAAAGATGGTACAAGAAAACCACAAAGACTGACATATCTAGCTACCCATTAAGTTATGGGCTTACAATACTAGTATTCAGACGCCCACTAGGGCAACACCATTCTCACTAGTATATGGAACTGAGGCCATTATGCCCTTGGAATTAGAAATTCCAATGTTGCACATCGCATTGAAAGAGTTCATAGATGATGACACCATGTGACAAGCTTGACTGGATCAACTGATGCTACTTTATGAACATCACATAAATGCCTTGGAGCATCTCTGCATTTATTAGGAGTGACTAAAATGAGCTTACAATATAAAAATCCACTAGAGAGACTTTGAAGTTGGGGATCTTGTCTTGAAAGAGAACCAATAGAACTCAAATTTCCTGCCATATATGCAAGACAAATTTGTGGCTAATTGGCTAGGACCTTATATCATATCTAAAAATATTGGTCCGGGTACCTATCACCTAACATCTCTAGGAGGTGTTTAAGAGACTGAAACTCTCAAAATCATCCATATTAAGGTGTTTTATGCTTGAATAGCATAATAAAATGCTCTGAGAGTTGCTTGTAACTGCTCGGTCATCCTAAAAAGCTTCGAACACTCTCATCAATGGTTTGGTCAATCAAAAATCTCCAAAGGCATCTACAATCCCTTTAGTCAAACTTTAAAAAGCTTCGAGGGTTCTTTTGAAAATCGCTCGATCATCCCAAAAGGCTCCAAAGGTTCCTCAAACCGCTTGGTCATGTTAGTCAAAAGCTTCGAGGGTTTTTCTAAAAATAGATCGGTCATCCTAAAAGGCTCCAAGCTCGTATGTGAGTAGTTTGGTTAATAAAAAGGCACCAAGAGTTTCCAAAAAATTGCTTGGTCAATCCAAAATCTCCAAGGATTCTTAAAAGATCGCTTGGTCATCCCAAAAAGTCCCAAAAAGTCCCAAAGGTTCTCTTAAACCCTTTGGTCAAACCCCAAAGGCTTCGAGGGTTTGTTTAAAATTGCTCGGTCATCCTAAAAAGCTTCGAGGATTTTTCTAAAAAAATTCTTGGTCAATCCAAAGGCTCCAGATGTATGTACTCACCATTTGGCTAGATATGAGGCTCAAAACTCATAAAAATTATAAAATCAATAAAATCCAAAAAAAAGGTAAAGCATAAAAATCCAAAAACATTTGCATTTGCATTCGAATTTTGCATGGTCATTTTTTGCATTTACTCATGCATCCATTGCATTACTGCATTGCATATAGGCATTCATCATCCATTGCATTTCATAGTAGGAGGGATTATGTTTATCATTCTTACAAATGATACCATGTTTGTGTTTAAATCATGCATCTTTGCATTTATCATGATCCATCATTCATGTGAGTAATTGTGTTTGTCAACACAACCTATTTTGTTGCTATGGAGATATACTAAGGTTTTTTGGTCATTCAACCATACCTAATGGTATTATCAAGAGTTGGTAGAAAGCTTGATTTGCTTTTGTAGCTAAGTTTCAATTAGTATAGCCCTTAGCATATCAAAAGCCTATAAATAATCAATAAATTAAACAATCCAAACAAGGACTAAAGGAATATGAAACCCATAAATCAGGTTCGGATATCTTGAAGTGAAAAGAGTTATTCTTGTTTATCCCTCTATGCAGATGGCATGGGAAATATTAGAAGTTAGCAAAAGGAAAAGTTAGTTCCCTATTTAGAATACCTTGCTTATGATAAAATGAGCAATATCCAAGAGTGATATCCCACATCAATCCTCAATATTTATACCCTAGATCATTATCATAGATCGAATTTATAGATTGATATCCCACACTGATATAAGATCGATATCCTCAATCGATATACTAGAAATACTTTTTCCAAGTAAATCCCTCAAAGAAAATTTTCTAAAGAAAATTATCAAATGTAAATTCCAAAAAGTGAAGATCGAATGAAGATCAGAAAATAGGCTCAAATCAAGTTCAAAGTGAGGATAAAATGAATATCATAAACCAAAGTTTGAGTGGATATCAAATGAAGATCCAAAATCCAGTTTGAAGAGATATCAAATGAAGATCTAGAGACAGTTCATAATAAATATAGAAATTGACTCCCTTGCTTCACTACATATGAGCAAGTATCCCAAAAATTCAAGGATAGAAAGGAATGAGCCTAAATCCCTAGAATTATCGACACTATTGTACCTTACACATGATGATATGTCTGATACACTTGCATCTCACTTGTGGTAAGACCAATGTTTAAATGTGGAGGAGCTAGCTTTAGGTGTCCTGCATTGCCTAGTGGTTTTTTCCAACTAAAATCTAAAATTGGGATTGGATAAGACATTTGTGGTACCCCTATCTTAGCAATGGGCTGAAAGAATCTCACTTGACATCATGGTATTCTCGTGTCTTATCTTAAAATAATCAAGTGCACACACAGGGATAATGAACAATTAGGGCCTATCCTAGCAAAAGCCTTTTATCTTAGAAGTCTAGTGTGGTTAGTATGCAAATTTTGATAAGTCTATTAGGATGTTTGAGTCTCATGGAAAACCTCAAAAATCTCTCATAGCAACAAAATACCAAATATTGCAAACCATATAAAATCATCAAATTGTAAAGTATCGAGTCCATGATACATCATGTAAAGAGCACAATCAAGATATAGGATAGATACCGAATGAATATTAGAAATAATATTTAGACGACCACTGACTATATCATGCATATTTTTCAAAATTGCAAAAGAAATTAGAATGACACATTATATCATTCACATCATACAACTGCATTCATTACATTTAATATATGGGTGATTAATTGATTAAATTCTTATCTTAAGGATTTTTACTTACATTCATGATTTGTATACATTTTGTGGTGTCGTCCATTAGATTGATAAACATATTTGCATTCATTCCTTATGTCTTAAGTGATTAAAGCATATAGGTTCATTTACATTAGATTACCATCATGTAAATAATGCATAACATACATCACACATCTAAGCATCTAGATCACTGCATATCATCCATACATCACATCATATAGCATCAATTTAACATAAGCATTGCATTCGTGCATAAAATAAATAGAAAATTAAAAATATATATGCAAGTACACATAATGATCCATAAATGATTAGATCATATATATGTGTGTGTGTGTCTTAGAGTACATCAGGAGTACAAAAATGCTTGCAAGCTACAACTGTGTAGGTCCTAGACCTTACACAAAAATGGTACAATATACATCATAATATATGTACTAAGGAGGGCCTGCACCTCCAGCCAGAGAGTCACCAGTATCACCTCTATTATCCCTACACCTCTCGTGCAAGCTTGCTTCATGTGTCCTAGAGGACTTGTGAATCCTCTCGATCCTATGATTCTGATGGCTAGAGCTCACTGAGGACTGCCCTGTAGTCCTATATCTAGTCTATTGATACCCCATAGCATGTCTATCCTTAGGTACCTCCAAGCCCCATAGTTTGATATAGCCCTCTAGCTGAGATATGTGAGTTTCCCTTGCATCACAAAGGTCATTTGCCTCCTCTATGAGGGAAGTGAGTCACCTGACCTCTACCATAGGATCACCACCTCCTAGAAATGTAACTGATGGAGTAGTTAGAGGTCCCATAATAATATGAGAGGATGGAGGATCCCTCATCTATGCACTGAGTAGATCTCTCTCTGTAATAGCCTCACCCCATTATTCTAGTACCAAATCACATGCACTAGTGATCCCACAGACCTGATTCTATGCCATTGTAGCCCATGTTGTAATACTTATGATCTGCTCTTAAGCCATAGCTAGCTACCTGTCTCGGTCAGCTAGCTTTGCCTCTAGACTGGTTATAGTAGTATCTCACTACAACTATTGATTCCGATGCCTCCTAAGATGACTATGTAAGTCAACAACCTAAGCTTGGAGTAACCCTTCACATTGTTAGGAGGTACCTCACCCTCATTGAAAGCCTACTCATCTACATCAACATACATAGGGGTCATCCTATGCTGCAACCTCTAAATCCCATCCACCATAAATATACTGGTGCACCCTACGCCCATCTGGGTCAACCACCACCTCTGCCTGGTCATCTACCCTACCTAGAGGTCCTAATCCATACCACCATAGCATCAACCACCAAGCATAATATGCTGGGGTGGTCATAGTCCTATCAACTCCAGACTCTTGGAAGTCATCAGCCTCATCTCCTAATGCTATAGACTGAATCCATGGTAGATGCATCTCTTTGACTAGACGCTTGTAAGAAAAATGAATCTTTGGAATGTCCAGCACCAGGATGAACTACTATAGGACTTGAGAGTAGAACTTGTACTCTTTAATCTTGACCTTATGGCCAAGTAGCCATATGTATTAGTGAGCCTATCGTAGCCACTCACCAGCATCTATCCAAGCTGGGTAATCCATGTAGGGATACCACTCAATATCATCTGGCCCAAGCGATGAAAACTATGTAATGTAGTTCTTAGTATGGATAGCATGGATCCTCATCTTGAAGCCCTCCTCCTCATGAGGCCAGCATGTGGCATAGCACTGGTGAGCATCATCAATGTCTATAATGTGCAGTGGTAGATCTCTAGGACACTCTATCCTGATGTGTTGCCAACCCCAGATCTATAGTAGCAGACTACAACTAATCTTGTGGTGGCTTCGATCAGTAACCTGATATAACTCCATGTAAGGCTTGCACAGTAGGGTGCTACCCCTGGCCAATCATAGTATCTTATCCGTAGATATCTGAGTCACTCTCCTGACACTGGCCAAGAGGTTCCAAGGAATCCTCATGCCCGAGGAGTCTGGAAGAACAACATGCACTACCAGGTGCATAAATATGACTTCCCTCATGGAGAAGATCTGCTCACCCTGCCAATATCCAATATGAACTCCTTTGTGATTTATCTTCCACTGAGCCTCCTAGCTTCGATCACTGAAGATCACATAAAAAATGGGTCCCTTAGCCCCAAAAGTAGAATAGGTGATGGCCTCACCATCAATAGGGATCCTAAATATCTAGTATACATCCTCTAGTGTAACAATCATTTCACCTGTAGGCAGGTGAAATGTGTTGGTCCACGCATTCCAGCATCAGGCCAACATAGTTAGATAAGCCTGATCCACCCTAATCATGGGTAGATCTAGGATGTAGCCAAATCTGATGGCTTTGAACCATCTTCGCTCCCTAGGAGTGAGTTTTCTATGGAGAGTCTTAAGAATGTCTAGCTCATGAGCTCTAGAGGTCAATGTCTAAAATAAAATCATGGCATAAGAGGAAATATAACTAAAAATACAAGCAAAAAAAACATTTAAAAAGGACCTAAAAAGCATCTAAAACATCTAAAAACTGATAAAAGTACAAAAACATGTCATCAAGCAGTCATAAAAATAAAAAATGTCACTTAGACAAGTCAAAAATTCATTAATTAGCATTAACTACCTATAAAACCTTAGGAAAATTAAAAATTTGATAAATTTTTTCTAAGTTTACGAACCACGGGTCAACCCTACGGTCCACATGTAGTCAAAAATTGACCGTTGGGAGTTTAAATGGGGATCACATATGGTAACTGTGGTCCCCAATTGGTCAATTTGGAACTGTAGTTGGTACTTATGGTCTCCAACTGACATCCAACCAGGGTTATTCCCCCCACTAAAAAAACAAAAAAAATATAAAATAAAACCTAAACTAGCCTAATCTAACATGAGGTTCGTTACCAGTAGTTTAATTAGGTTCAATTAGCCCATTACTTAATGAGGTTAATTTTACTGGTAATGGATGTAAGGTCTCAATTTTGAATTACCTTGCCCTTGCTGCAGACTCGACTGGATGAAGCTTACCCATGGTTTGCCATTGTGCGATTTGTAAGATATGGGTGTAAATTTTTGGTAGGGTTAGGCTAGGTTTAAGTTGTCACTGTCTAGAGCTTTGCAATTTTTAGTCACTATCAAGGAATAATGAATCAAATTTGAAAATTGAACCTTTTATAAGATTTTCTTATTTTGTTCGGACCACGACTAACACCTGTAGTCCCTGAGTTAGGGTTTTTGGACCACAGGCCCTAGCCACGATTCCCAAAATTACAATAGATAACCGTAGACCCTAGCTGCAGTTTGCAACTGGTAGCAAATTTCATCAAATCCCATCGTGGGAAGGTTTAAAATGAAAAATTAATGACTCTTAACAAATCAAATTTCAATAAAAACAATTAAATTTTGTAAATTTGGTGATGTTCAAGCACCAAGATCAATTCAAAATTTCAAAATTAACAAACAAAAAAATCAAATAATTCAAAGCCAAATGCACCTCGTATTCAGTACTTTACCCTATACAATTGGCGGTTGCAATGACTTGCGATCAATGCAATCTGGAAATATGAGTAAATTATCATAAGGACATTTGGGGCAAAACTATCATCGTTGACTTGACATGTTTCTTTTCAATCCTTAAGAAGGCCTTCGAGGCTGGATTGTTCTATGGGAATGAGGTGTTTCATGTCATGTCTCCTATGACATATTTTTAGCAAATCATTGATACCTTGATTCAACACAAATCTAATTGGAGTTGTCTCATTTTGATTTCCTAAGATGACTATTGTAGCCCGACTACTCTGTGGGACAAGAATGTACAATTACTATTAACAGTTGGAATCATAAGCTGAACTAGGCCTGGCCAAGGCATTAATAAGCTCAAATCTAATTTTTTTAGATTATCCATAGTGGTGAAGCGACCTCGTTGCTTTAATAATTGTCACTACCCTCATCAACTCATCACTTTATAGGGTAGTCATAATATCAAATCATAATCAATAGAATATCCCAGAGATCGTAGATCCCTTTATCTTGTCAAAATTGTGTTCATCCTTGCGAATCATTGTCAACAACTATCATAAGCTTACCATTTTTCTTGGGGTAAATAGAAAATATGATAATTTATTTGTATCTCTTCTCCTTTAAGTTATATAGGCCTAACTCCTATTGTAGCATCAAATGCTACCCAAATGCCTGATGGTGAGTGCAAGCTTTTCAAAATGCAAGACTTTCACCCAGTTGGAAGCAATGATTCTAGGATGCACATCATTTTTCTAGACAAGAGGCATATAATGTTGATTGGACTAATCATCATCATAGAACCTTTGGCATCATTTTAGGAGGTATATTTTTTCTCAGCGTTGTTTGATATCACAACACATCTCAAAAGGGGCATCTATAGACATCTAAAATGCATCATGTCAAGGGCAACTACTCATATGGACATGCTACAAGACCATATGGAGGATCTTGGATAGACTCCAAGATAGAGCAGTGGTTATAACCACTCAATTTGGTCTCCTTGGCCTAATTAGTTTGAATTGTAGCCTAGACCTGTGGTCTACATTAGGAACCATGACTGAGACCTGTGGTTTATAGTCTAGACTGTAGTTGTAACCTATGGTTTTAACTAAATTTTAGTTGGCCTTCATCCAAGCCAAATTGGTTTGAACAACCATTTGCTCTAGAAGAAGGTGGTTAATGGATGGAAGATTCTAGAGGCTTCCATTCCAACTGTCCTAACCACCTCTTATTGATCTTGGCTTCTCCATGAATCCTCCCCTAGCCCTAGGACATCCTATAAATACCCCTCCAAATGGGGAGATAATATAGAGAGTTTATTGATCAAGTGAGCAACGAAGCCCTATCGAATTGCATACTGAATTCATGCATTGGAGAAGGTCACTTTGCTATTCACCCAAAGATCAATTTGCCATGGAATTTCTAGGAGCCTAGAAGAACCAAGAAATACAAATCCAGGCAAATGAAGGCCCATCATAGTGAATCAATCGCCAAACCTATCATAAGGACACCGAAGGCAACCCTTGAACATAAATTGGACAAGGAGGTCAAGCCCACTGCCATTTATTTTGAGGGTAAACTCACTTGAGTGCTAACAGTGAATTTCAGCCATGGTTTACAGTGCAGACCACACATCAGTGATGTGGTTTACAATAGAGGTATCATCACCTTACTGTTCTTATTTCTAACTATTTAACTAGTTTAGATTAGTCATTCATATGGTTAAATTGTAGTTTTAGAGACTTTTGACCGATAGATTAGTATTTTTGCTAATTTATTTTCATCATAGTAGTTTAGATGTTAATGGTTTCTTTTTATGTTATAATGCTTCATTTCGAGTAATTGATTCCATAGATTGATAGTTGTGCTCTTCATTTATGTATTTCCATCAATATTGATATTATTTGCATATGTTTAGCATCACGTTATTGATCTTATGTCATTATGCTATTTTTATGTCATTTGTCTTTAAAGGGCCTCATCATGAGAGGTTGCCTATGCTTTTGACATTCTTGTGTTGTTTCTTTATTGTAGGAAATATGTTTCTAAGGAGCTACAACCATTCATTTCCTTCCTCAATGCGAAGAAGAGGGTTCACTCCACCCTAGAGCAGTTTGTGTCACCTTAAGGGCTTGATAGTGCATTTCACCCATGAGGGGGATTGAAATAATTGTAATTGTGTATCAAATAGAGTATCCCTAAGAGAGGCTTACTTGTAATCAGACACTCATTTATTTTAATGGAATAATAGAGGTATTTCTTGTAATTTCTATGTTTCGTCCATTTATGTGTTTGAATATCAATTTTACTTTATTTATGCAATTACAACATTTAGGGTATACGCCTTTTTGGTATTATAGAACACTCATAATATGTTAATATAAAATAGGGAACCTCTCATGATGAGGTCCATATTAATGATAAGCAAATGAAATAAAGATGCTAAAAATGATAAAAATATGAATGAAAACTAAATAAAACTAAGTTAGAAAATAAGGAAATGATACTAAATCTATCATAACTAAGAAAAATGTTAAAAGCATATGTCATTGAGAGACCATTTTGGGGTAGACTGATTAGGCCTATTGACCGTAACAAGGCATGATGATGGTGCCTACAGGCCACTTCGAGGTGAAGCAGCCATTGAACAACAAATTATTTCTTTGTGAATAATGTGGGAAATACCTAGGTTAGTCTATCAAATTGATGTTCAAGGGTTGTGCTTTTTTAAGCATACTTAAATCATGGTAATTGGCTTGAAATTCAAGATTTTTTATGGTGAAAAAGTGTTTAATTTGGTCTTCAACCTCCAATAGACTCCATTGTTGCATTGGCAAGCTCCATGAATATAATCTAGTAGCACTTCGTTGCTTATGAGAGGATGTTCTCTCTAGTAAAAAAACTGGTAGCACTTTATCATGGAGAATTTAGGATATTTTCATGAACGCAAGGCATATTCTTATAGATTTCTAAAATAGGAATCTTGGCTTTCAAGAGAAGGTAAGAACCAAGAATTATTTAGGCTTTAATAAGACCAAACGTCGGGTCTAGAACCTTCTTACACTTAACCATTAAAGCTTAGTTGTCCTGTAACTGATTTGTATTTGGCTTGATAGTCTGAGTTTATTATAGGCGCGGCTATCCGAGGGTAGAGTGATCATGAATGCTAGCCATCACAGGGTCTAATGGCCTATGGAGGCCGCTCTTGGGTATGACATTCTAGGCCATAAAAGGCATGTTGCTCCTATTTGAGTGGTAAAAACCATTGTTAAGCCTTGAGGATTACCAAGATGGGTCATATGGCCTGAAAAGATATCCATATAGGTATCCTCATCAAAATTACATATTTTACGTGTCTACAGATGCCCATTTTTAGGATGCATTGTGTGAAAGCACAACACAGAGAAATAAATAGATGACCTAAAACCAAGTTGAGGGTTGATAGTGTTCATCAAAATAATCAATGTTAGATGCCCCAATCATAGAAAGAGCATGCACTTTTGAATCATTTCCTTTGATGAGTTGAAGAACTTGATTCTGGTAATCTTAGTGGTAATTGGAAGATAAACTTAAGTCTACACACTAGCATTAGTGGAAATTGGAATACAATCTTAAGTTTACACCTTAAAATTAGTGGCAATTAGAAGATAAGCTTAATTCTACACACTAGCCTTAGTGGAAATTTGAAGACAAGCTTAATTCTACACCTTAGCCTTAGTGGCAATTGGAAGATAAGCTTAAGTCTACACCTTAGCCTTAGTGGCAATTGAAATATAAGCTTAAGTTCAATCCTTAACCTTAGTGGTGATTAGGAGAAAAGATTATGTCAAATACTTAGTCTTAGTGGTGATTAGGAGATAAGCTTAAGTCCAAACCTTAGCCTTAGTGGTGATTAGTATATAATCTTAGGTCCAATCCTTAGCCTTAGTGAATGGCAATCAGGTGGTGTAGTTGTCCAGTTTGTTTGAATTTGTTTTTGTTTATTTTTGCTTGCCCTAAGCAAGGAGGGTGCATGATTGTATTTGGAAATTATTATTGAATGAACTCACTTAGAAATGATTGAGTGTTTTATTGTTGACTTTGATTATTAATTTAATGATTATGACTACCCCCTCAAACAACGAGTCAATGAGGAAATGAATAGTGATGAAAGCGACAAGTCACTTGACTAAGATGACTTGATTTAGGATTTTTAGGGCCCATTGTGAAAGTAAAAATGGGAGAATATCCCATTATAGCTTTATTTTGACCTTTTATGAATATTTTGTGTGTGTGTGTGTGTGTGTTTTTTGTTCAAAGAGTTATGTGCCTTTGGAGATTTTTGAATTGATTTGACCTAAGGGGTTAAGTGCCTTTAGAGTATTTTGAAATTTCCCAAAGGAGTTTGGGTACCTTTGGAGCCTTTTTGAATTGAAATCAAAAAAGGGCTTAGGTGACTTTGGAGCTTGTTTATTGCTTATGTTATGATATGCATGGATGGACTTATGGATGCAATGATGAATGATAGATGAATGTCAATATATTTTAGCATGCATGCATAGATGTAAATTTTATGCCTAGATGTATGCATGCATGTTATGTGCTAATGACATGATGATGCAAAATTTTATTTTTATGTTTATTTACTAAAACATAATGAGTTAATTTAATATGCAAAGCAACCTTAGTGTAAGCACCACAAAATGTATGAAAATCATGAATCAAAATGTCAGCCTTTTCACAAAAAGTCATACATTTGAATATGAATTGTATGGAATTATATGGTGGAATGTAAATGATGGATGTAAATAGTGATATATTAGGAGGGCACAAAAAGCTATTTCAGGAGACTCAAATACCCTAGTTGATCAATAAAATATTGTATAATGGCTATACATGACTCTGTAAGATAAAAATCTGCTAGGAAGACCATGATATTCAATATCCCTGTGTGTGTAAAGTGAATATATTACAATGTGCACAAGGCTACCCTATTTCTAGGCAGGTTTCATGCAACCCATTATTGTAATGAGGTTCATCTTATGGTCATCGTATTCTAAGTTTGAACATAGTTGGACTAGACTACTAGGCAATACAAACTATCAAAAGCTAGCTCAACCATAAGACAATATTTTTTCGTACAAAATAAGGTTTCTAATGTGATATACATATCACCATGTGTAAGGCTACTCCATTTCCAAGTGGGTTTCATTCAACCCATTATTGTAATGGATATTACCCCATGGATTTTGAATAATTGAGGATTCTAGGGATTCAAGCTCATTACCCCCTTATTTTATTTTGATTTCTTGGGATACTTGCTCATGCTTAGTGGTGAAAACCACTATTTTTTTTTTAGATCAAGGGGTTTTCTTAGTGATGAAAATCATTATTTTATTTTTGTTTTGTTTTGGAAATTTTCTCATTTTGTGGAAGAGCAAAGGGGTTTTTTGGGTAGGTGGTAGCTTGTCCTTTTTCCAATTCTTAGCATCCTAGACCATGCACCTAATAGGATGAACAAGGGAAACCTTTCACTTAAGGTGAAAAGGACTACTTTGTAGTTGTCATATTTCCTTGTTAAAACTTAGATTGTTAAAGTGTAAAATTATGTTAGGATTTTGAGATATGCAAGGTACTATCAAAGCGATACCTTACATTTTAAAAGCCAAGGTAGCTTTCTACAAAATTTGAAAAGAGAAATAGGGATGGATGAATGACCCAAAACCCTAGTGAACACCCTATATAAACTCATTAGTTGTGTTGAAAAATATAGTTACTCATAAAGAAAATGTGGATGATATGATGTGTAAAATGTGGGGGTTTTCCCTAAGATATATTGCAAACTAAAAGGTGTTTGTAAAATAGTTACTAGCCATCTAAATATCTTTATTAATATTCATCCCTATCTTATGAGGACCCTTAATAAGCAAAAGTCCATAAGGAAAATTGTAAATCAACGTGATGAGAAAGGTTGATTAAGAAATATGACAAGTATATAGGCATGGTGCTAGACTTTAGCATGCATGAACCAAACTAGTCCTAATGCAATGAAATAAAATGTCTAATGCAAGTAAGAAAAATACAACGACATGGAATTCTTGCTATTTTTAAATGCAAATGAAAATGTAATGTTGTTGTGTTTTTGATGTTTTCGATGTTTTGGTTGATTTTGTTGTTTTGTTAATGTTTTTTGTGATTTTTGTTTTCTTGATTTGTTTTGGAATTTTTGGTGATTTTGATTTTTTTTGTAAAGGGGAAAGGTGTGATACCTTAATAATCCCCAAAGTATATGATGATTAATGAATTTGGGGAAGGTGTGATACCTTTAGAATCCTCAAATTGTATAATTGGTTGTGACGTGGCTAATGAAAAAGGTGGGATACCTTGAGAACCCCTAGTATGCATTGCTTGATGTGATGTGATTGATATGACTGGTGATGAGTATCATTAATATCATCATTTAATCTCAATGATTTATCAATCTGGGTGGTGTTTGAGGCTATCTACGATAGAAGGTTAGGACAAAGTACAATTCAAGCATTCAAATTTCAAGCAATTATTGGGTGAAACAAATTTGGTTTAGCCTTTTGGTGTCACACTAAACCTAATATATAGAATGAAAACTTGCAATAAATAAAAACTAATTCTAAGTTCAAAAAATTAAATTTAACTACAATTGCATGAATTGAAATTACTGAATTGAAATATAATCTACTTTTGTAGAATTGAAATAACAAAATTGAAATTGCTAAATTGAAATGTTGCTGAAATGAAATCCTAAATTACACTTGCAAAATTGAAACCTAGTTTACTATTGTAGAATGGAGGTGATGCTTAGAAATGAAACACCTATTAATGCCCTACCATAAAATGTTGTCAAGCTTCTGCTATAGGAATTGACAACAAAATAAAATCTTCTAGAAATTGAAAGCTACTGAAACATAAAAATAATAGAACATGGAAAGCAAAGAAAACAAGAAATAAATTTTTAATCTAATTTGTTAGATGACACACACATAAATTTTATACACAAACATAATAGAAAAAATCAATCATATAATACAAAATAAAAACAATAAAATTAAATCTAGCAAGCAATTTTTTAATTTTGTTGCAGCAAAATTACAGATTAAAACCTGCCATAAAATCCCTCCTTCTAGATATGAAAGTGGGCCCATACTTCCTGATCTAGAAGAATGTGAAAAAAACTCCTTAACTAATTTAAAATCAGAACAAAATCTGACAAAAGAACTACAATTTATTACTCTGAAAATGGTGTTACAGTTCTGCTACTACAGACTGTTACAAAGCTGAAAACTGTCTATCTTTCTATTACTTATTCTCCTTAAGCTCAATCGACATGGGAGCTATAATTTTATAGATGCATAAGATTTATTTACAAACATAAAATATACTATTTATATCTTGCAGATCAATTCCTATTATGCTACAACATTTCTTGGTTTTATCCTAGAAGAGGATCAATTGATCTTTTCCCATGAATGGTGGCTTTTGGATGGCAAGGACGATAAAGACAACTGGGGGATATTTTCCCTTAACCTTCTTAACCTTATTTCAATTTTTCCACTATCAAAAAATAATTAAAAATTTAAAAAGTACCTTTTTCTATCAATCCGAAGATAATTGGCTCAATCTAAAGAAACTGCATTCTATCAATCCGAAGATGTTTGCTCAATCCGAAGATCTTCGAATTGACTAACTATGTGGTCTTCAAGTTATCTCAAATGATTTTCTCAGGTGGGTTATCTCTCAAGAACTGATTGAAATAGCTTTTATATTTCTCCATGTGTGAATTCCATGCCTTGCCATTCAATGTCAACTTGCTAGAATTTGTATGGAAAATCCTATTTTTCCAGCTATCAAAACATGCCCAACTACCCTTTTGGAGTGCTCATAAATTGTTCCTCATAACTCCAATGTATATCAAATTGTATCCACGTGTTCTTGGTTGTATTAACTACACTTGGTTCAATTTTCAGCTCTTAAATATTCAGGAGTTGCTTCCAGCATCACTGTCAAGTTGGCCTCTAACACAGATTTTCACCAAAATTTCCAGCTGTCAAAAAGTGTGAAACTGTCATTTTGTAGGCCCCATAACTTCCTTATTACTTGTCCATATGCATTAAAATTTGGGTCATGTGTTATTTGTACTATTAAGTACCATTTTTATGAATTTGGTATCTTAAATCACTTTGGATAATTCCAAACAATGTCACCATTAATGCAGATTTGTACCTGTTAACAACTCTAGAAAAGACTTAAGGCATGAACATGATGAAACCTTCATAACTTTTTATCTACAGCTCAGATTGACTTGTTTCAAAAAGAAAAGTTGTAGTTATTGATAAGAGAAATATATTCATGCTATCACAATGTAATTTTACTATAGTTTTTATTTGCTACTTAATCAACTGAAATAGTGCATAAAATGCTGAAAATAGTAAAAATAGGGGTATAATGTTCCAAACATAAAATCATGCAAACACTTAACAAATATATATTCTAATTAAATATTTGATATTTAACTTTGTCATGTTTAGTAATATGACAGTCAAACATAATGTAAAAATGAGGAATGTTCAGGCCTCATCATTCCCCCCAGCTTGAACTGATGCATGCCCTCATGCATCCTATAGGCCATAGTAATATGTTGGTTTTATCTTTGTGAAAAATATCCTTTGCCCTCTGCTACTTGATAAATTTATCCTTACTGCACTACACCAAGTATTTTGCAATTTAAGCACATGTATTTCATTTTTCTACAACCTTGCAATTTTTTTTTTCAATCAATTTTTTTCAATTTTTTTTATTCTGCTCTTTTTTTTCTTGCATTTTTTTCATTTGCAACTTGCAACTTTTTTACTTCTGCACTTTCATCCTTCAATATTGCAATTTTTGCAATTGCTGCAATTTTAACTCTTTTTTTGCCCTTCTACAAGTTTTAGTGCCGCAAGGTACCTCTTAAAGACTTGGTATCATATGACTCATCTTACAATAGCCTTATTATGGAACCATATTTAGCAGATGCACTACTGCTGGTGGAATTTTTTGTTCTTAACAATATTTCAGTTTGAATGTCTATTCTTATTGTTTGCACCTTTTGAACAAAATTGATAAAATTTTGATTTTGAAACTTTTTGGAGGGATGGACTACTTGTGGTGAGATGATTTTGAGCTTTAGGAACCTTAATATTTGATGTGCCCTAATATTTTTTCTATTCTACAACATTTTTAGTAATTTTGGTATAGTTTCTGCTCATTCCGAAGATATCCTTCTCATTCCGAAGATATCCTACTCATTTCGAAGATATCCTGCTTATTTCGAAGATGCATCAGAAAATGCAGAAATGACCTCATATGCAAAATTTAGCTACAGATTCTATTGAGGGCCCATATCTAGTGTGTATAAGCCTTCCATAACATCAAAAATCCCCTCTCTATCCTTTTGTTTAGATGTTATTCTTAATTTTGTATATTTCTATTATATTGTAGTAGTAGTAAAACTGAATCTTTAGGTGCATTTTCCAGATTTTCTTCCTTAAATTTTTGAGCCAATTGTGAGATAAACTTGCAGTCCTACTTCTAAAACATGCCCTACTAATTGAGATAGAATTTGTGTCATGTCTATCCCAAAATCAGGTTTTTGTACAGTTTTGAAATTCTCATGCAACTAAGGGCTAAAGGGGGTGTTTCTTAACATTTTGATCATGTTCCATTTTCAACTTACCAATATTGTATGAATAGTTTATGCCAAATACCTATTATCATACATTAAATTTTAAATGCTTACTATGACTTAAATGCAAGAAACACATACCTTACTGTCCTAAAAATTAATCATGCACCTTACAAGCTACTTCTGATGATTGTTAGAAAGCTATCTGAAAACATAAATATACACATGAGCAGTGTGATATTTGTACAATGGTGGAACAATGATGGGTGGATCAATAAGGCAGTACATGCCAAAAAACTGGTTTTCATGCAAGCCAACTCAGTAGTGCCTCAAGGAGGTTTTCACTACTGAATTATTCATTTTTTTTTTCATTTTTTTCATCTCTTTTTTTCATCAAAAGAGGTTGCCATTTCTGGTTTTCAACCAACTTCTATCATTTTTTTCTCTCTTTTTTCAAGTGCCTCAATAAAAGAGTATCTCTCATGAGGCTACAATGAGAGAGAATGTCTCACTCTTATTTGGATAAGAATAAATCCTTATTCTACAAAAACATGTTAATATTTGTATGAAAACACCATCTTTTTCTATTGAAATTTGTAACAATGATGCAACCTTCCTTTCTAGATGAGCAGTAAGAATCTACTTATGTCATCATTTAACTCCTTATTACTGGAAATGAAGTGCTGACTTCATTGTTCCTCCTCCATGCTGAAATTGATGCTTATCCTCATGTACCCCCATTTTGTGGGACATGCCTTCTGCTGATTTTTTTTCTGTGTTTTTCCTATTTTATTTTTTATTTTCTCTCTTTTTCAGATTTTCCTCTTGTCTTGCTTGTGCCCATGAAGGAAGTTCACAAGCAATATTATTCTTTTTATTTTTTGCTTTTCTTTTATTTCTCTTTTTTTTGTCAAACTTTTATCATCACTTTGAATCTGACATGGAAAATAAATTCTCCTCCATTCTGTGTACATCCAATTGTTCACCTCAAGAAATTATCCTTAGTTAATGGTGCATGGTATACTCGAAAGCAATATTTCACAAATTTTCATCAAAATTTCTAGTTGTCAAAAACTGTGAAACTATCATTTTGCAAGCCCCATAACTTCCTGATTACTTGTCCATATGCCCTCAAATTTGAGTAATGTGTTCTCTGTACTATGAAGTACCATTGGTATGAATTTGGTATCTTAACTAGCTTTTAATCATTCCTAGTAGATTTTCCAATGTCACCATTAATGCAGATTTGTACCTGTTAACAACTCTAGAAAAGAATAAGGCATGAACATGATGAAACCTTCATAAATTTTTATCTACAGCTCAAATTGAATTGCTTCAAAAAATAAATTTTTAGTTCTTGATAAGAGGAATCTGTTCATGCCATCACAATGTAATTTTACTATAGTTTTTATTTGCTACTTAATCAACTGAAATAGTGCATAAAATGCTGAAAATAGTCAAAATAGGGGTATAATGTTCCAAACATAAAATCATGCAAACACTTAACAAATATATATTCTAATCAACTATCTGCCATTTAAATTTGTCATTTTTAGTAATATGGTAGTCAAACATAGTGTAAAAATGAGGCATTTTCAGGCCTCATCAACTAGGAGTAGAGATAAAAATTGACCCCTCTATCATGGCAAGGAATTATGTGCAATGTTGATGTTCTAATGAGATGTGATGAGTGAAGATGAAATGTTGGACGAAGCCACAAGTTGCATAGATTGCTTTTGATATTCTTGGTCCTATATTACAACACTGACCATTCCCACAAACTCTTGGAGGGGTGGATTGATATGCACCTAATTTACCTTCTTAGGTTTCTCAACTTGATTGGTAGATGTTGTGTTTACTTCATTTGTGGGAAAAGGGTCTTTGAAGACTCCTATTGGTTGGTTTTTTGGAGCAATATGATTGCCAATATGAATCTCTTGCCTCTCAATCATATCCTATACTAAATTTCTAAAGGGGTAACATATTTGGATGTCATAACCTCTTTGTCAATGGCAAGCATAGTATAGGTTTTCCCTTTACCTCTTTGATTTATGCTTATTATGTTTCAATGGATTAATCTCAGGAATATTGATTGCTTATGCCTCATATAATAGATTGAATATCAATGCTAATGTCTCTAGAAATAAGTATATTATCATGGTGGATGGTGTTCTTGGTATATTATTTTATTCTATTGCGTATGCTTTTGAGCTAGTGGAGTATGAGCTTGGTATTTAGGCTACACTGATAATTGCAATGGTGCAACCTGGTTTGAAGATCCAGGGAAACTCAAAAAAACTTGATGGACTAGGGCTACCTTTTGTTGCATGTTTCCACCTTTAATATTTTTTATGGCAATTCCCTTTTACGGATTTGAATATCATCCTCCTAGGCCTTTATGTCATCAATAACTTTGGCATGTTCTAAGGCCTCCTTGAATGTTTGATACTATTGTAATTTTAAGAATATTGAGATTTGCTTCGAATAACTTCTAGAAAATATCCAGGTTAGTTTCATTATGGGTAGGGTGAAAGGTAATTTTGGCATTTGTTTCCATATTTTTAATGACTAGCTCATCATCAAATTGACGAAGGCTAGACAACTCAGTCAAGTTTATCATTTTATTAGCGCTAAAGGTAAAACATTCCAAAAATGTATAGGCTAATTGCTGAAAGGTATATATGCTATGGTGTGGTAGATGATTATACCATTCCAACACACCCCCAAATTGCTTCGAATAACTTCTATAAAATATTCAGGTTAGTTTCATTATGGGTAGGGTGAAAGGTAATTTTGACATTTGTTTCCATATTTTTAATGACTAGCTCATCATCAAATTGATGAAGGCTAGAAAACTCAGTCAAGTTTATCATTTTATTAGCGCTAAAGGTAAAACGTTCCAAAAACGTATAGGCTAATTGCTGAAAGGTATATATGCTATGGTGTGGTAGATGATTATACCATTCCAACACACCCCCAACTAATGTTATAAGGAATATTCTCAACATCAAGGGGTCATTTTCTTGAGTACGAAAGCACATATTGATGAAGCTTGTCACATGCTCTTGTGCATATTTATCACCTTTGAACTTTCCAAGTTTAGGCATCTTGAAATACGGTGGGTGTGGCAGTGATGGCATTGATGGATGCATAGGTTGATTGCTAAGATACTTTAATGTAGTTTTTTGGTAAACCAAACTTTCAGCTTATTTTTCTAATGAATTTAGTTGATCAGTTAGCACTTTGTATGCCCTAGAAAAATGATATGATATACCTCTTGTCACCCTTGATTAGGTAGAGATGACCAATTTTGATGTTGATGTGGGTGATAAGTAAGATCATTAGGTACCTCATCATAAATAGATTCAGGATAGGTATCTACTTATTCCTAATGTCCCTACTAGGGCTCTTCATATAATTCCTCCTCCTATTGATCTTGGTACTATTGAGGAGTATGAGTTTCTTGATGGTAACAAAGTAATGGCTTTTTTATGTTGAATGTAATTTTGGCATGGCCAAGGGGGAATATTTTGAGATTGTATTGGGTGCCTTACATGTTGTTGCATCCTATAGGTACTAGGTGTAAGTACCACTTCATGCAATACATTTTGCAATTGCTCTTGTTGTATCTTTCATTGATACAATATTTGTAGGTGTGCCCATTTTGGATCCATCCATTATTTATTTAATTGTTGTTGGTCCAACTAGAGTTGATATGTATGTTGTTTTTGGTTATGATTTGTCTAAGTTCCTGATGTGTATGATCCCATTGATTAATTGTATGGTGTCGATATACACTCATATTTGAAATATGGATGGGTTTGTCTTATCTTCCTTAGTAGGATTTATTACTTATTTTCCATAATCCATCAAGGTTGTATTGACCTGATATTTTGGTTTATGAATGGGCTTTGTATAGTCTAGTGATGCATATATGCAATGTGGTTGCACCAAGTACTCTTCATGAGAATTAGGAGGATGAATTGGATCCTATGAAGAACATAAGCTTATACTGAGATGGGGGTGAATAGTATAAGACCACTTTTTACTTTGCTTTCCCAATCAATATTATGTAATGTATCAATATCAATATCAATAGTAGTAATCAAAGAAATGCATAAATCACCACATATGATAGAGACACCAATTTAATGTGGTTCACCCAATGTGGGCTACTCCACAGAGAAAATATTTCACTAAAATTTTCTCAACAAATATCTTGGGAATACTTTCTCTATTATAATTTTTATGTACCTTTATCCAAAGGAGACACCAATCCTCTAATCATGTTCATGGATCTCTATACACAGTATAACTCCTTATCCTCTACTATGGTTGGTGATCTTATAGAATAATTATTTTCTCCACTGCACTGGCTTATGGATATATATCCACTAAAGACTCATACCCTCACTCAGAAGACCTATCTTCACTTCTCTGGCTTATGGATACCTATCCACTAGGTAATATTGTCCTCTATACTTTATCACCTCCAAATATTACTCTTAGATCTATCTCAAATCTACACTAAACACGATCCTTTGGTCTAGTACAAATATACTCAATATCTATCCTCAAATCTACACTAAACACAATCCTTCGATATAGCACAAATTTTCTCAATATTTGTCCTCAAATGTGTACTAAACATAGTCCTTCGGTCTAGCACAAATATGCTCAAAATATATCCTCAAATTTGCACTAAACATAGTCCTTTGATCTAGCACAAATCTGCTCAATATTTGTCCTCAAATATGCACTAAAAACAATCATTCAATCTAGCACAAATATTTTCAAACTGTATCCTCAATCCTTAACACAAATATTGACTCAATCACAAATTAAATCTACTAGATCTACCCCAAACCTTAATCCAATATTTGAACAAATCAATAAATCAACTCTACTCTCAAGTATTCTCAAAAAATTATTTGAAATTTGCATTGGAAGCTTCCACAAAATCTCACACTAATCTGTCCACAAGTCCTCACAAATACTTCCTTAAATATGCTCAACAAGTTCACACTAGAACTTGTCCAATCTGCTCAACAAGTCTTCATAAAGACTTACCTCAAATCTGCTCAACAAGTCTTCATAAAGACTTACCTCAAATCTGCTCAACAAGTCCTCACTAGAACTTGTTCAATCTCACAGAAACACATAGAGAATTGTTAGAGACTCAATATGCTTCTTACTCACAATAATTCTTGATCACTTTCAATCTCTATTTTTACCACAAAAATATATAGAGAATTGTTAGAGACTCAATATGATTCACACTCACAACAATGCTCAATCACTTTCAATATCTCTTTTTACCACAAAAACATATAGAGAATTTTTATAGACTCAATATGCTTCTTACTCACTAACATTCAATCACTTCCAAACTCTTTCCCAAATAAATTAAGAATATAGAACAATTTGTTTCATAGAACTTGAACTTCCACTCAGCCAAGATCAATCGAATTTTATCAACCAAAAACTCAATGAATGCTTATTCAATAATTCTTATCAAAAAAACCTCACATAATAATGATACTCATGATATTTCATAAACCCTAATCATGCACATGAAGGCTTACTCAATATTTTCAACAATGCTTATCTAACAAAGTTTCTATAATCAACCTTTATTCAATAAAAACCTTCATCTATCAATATTGGATATCTCAATACCACACTCAACAATGCTTATCAAACAATTCTTTTCACTTCAACTTAGCATTCACTACATTCAATCCAATAATATTTTTTTCACAAGGAATATTCACCCATACCTTTTATTTTGATGGAGATATGTCTTCAAAACCTGTCTTAACCACAATCAAATTTTTCTTTACCAATACGAGGGTTAGGTTACCACAACCTCTCTCAATATCCCCACAAAATAATTTTCTCAAATATTATTTTTCATACAAAATAATTAATCCTTTTGTACACCTTATAATCTCCAAACTCACAATATTCAACTTAATAATTTTACAATAATACTACACTTAACAACATGTATAGCAAAGTCCTTATACACCTTGTAATGTCCAAACTCACAATTTTAATTCAACAATTTCATCATAACACAACACTTAAAAATATGCATAGCAAAGTCCTTATACACCTTATAATATTCAATCACTCATAAATAAAAATAAAAATATTTAAATTTTTCTTTACCTTATAACTCCCCTAAGCTCTTAAAATCCACTATAATCTCAAAGTGCTCAAATTTCAACACCAAAAATTGAATGACATACCTCTTGTTTGTTCTGCCCATAAAAAAGAGCTTTAGTGGATTCGACCACATGAATTATGCTCTCTTAACACCTTAGCTTAGAGCTAGACCACCAAGTGGGCTGTGCACCCATGTGAAACTTAATGTGCATGCTATCCAACTTAATCATGCCACCTCATGAAATTCCAAGCAAAACAAATGATGGCTCTTCCTCCAAAATTTCGATCACGTGGATCGGACCGTGATCTACTCCATGCAATACTTAACACATTCCCAACTACCATCTATGCTACCACTATTAGTGGGAATTCAAACCACCATGTGAGATTTATTGTTTGGTTTTCCCTCCAAGCACTTTGAAATTCGAATTGTTTGAGAAAATAGACTCATTAGATTAATAATCATAAGAACTTACAATGCTTTTATAGCACTCCAATCAGTTTGAAATATCTACTATTATGGAGATATTACTTACTCCTACTATGTTTAGAAACACTCTAAACAATTCCCTATATTCTCTCACAACAAAACTGATTGTCTCTTAAATAGTAAAGTTGGTGCACCTATATTTAAGTGAATGCTAAATATTTATAACCTATATACTTTAGAGAAGATACTCTAAAGTATGCTCTAGGGTCTAAAATTCTCCCCCTTAAAGTTGAGATAACTGACTAGACAGTATCTCAGCTTTATATACTAAAATTTCACAACTCCTTTTGTGAAGATGTCCGCTATGTTGTCCAAAGTGCTGCAATGTCATAGCTCAATCACATGTTTCTCCACCATGTCTCGAATGAAGTGATACTTCATGTCAAATATATTTGATCTGCTATGGTGGATAGGATTATGTGCCAATTGTATGGCACTCATATTATCACAATACAATATAGTAGGACCTATTGGTCAAAATGACAACACCCAAGGAAATAAAGGTACTTTTCTCAAAATTTTCTAAGGAGAGTCATGATAAAGTGACATTTTGATGATCCAGGGCCAAGACATAAATAAGAGAAGCGATATCGTGATATTTTTCCTGGCTAGAGCCAAGCAAGGAAGAAGAGTCATGATAGTGCGACATTTTAGAGAGCCAAAAACCAACCAAGAGAAGAAGTCATGATAGCACAACATTTTGGAGAGCCAACAACCAACCAAGAGAAGTCATGATAGCACAAAATTTTGGAGAGCCAAAAATTAGCCAAGAGGAGAAGTCATGATAGCATGACATTTTGGAGAGCTAGTAGTTATCCAAGAGGAGAAGTCATGATAGCACAATATTTTAGAGAGCTAGTAGCAAGCCAAGAGGATAAGTTATGATAGTGTGACATTGTGGAGAGCCAACAGCCAACCAGAGGAAAAGTTGTGATAGCATGACATTTTGAAGAACCAAGCACAAACCAAGGAGAAAAGTTGTGATAGCATAACATGCTGAAGAACAAGAAAAGCATGATATCTAAAAATAAGTGGAGAAGATCTCTATAACAGGAATATCTTAACCTTTTTGGTTAGAAGCTTTGTGGCTAGAAGAATATATTTGTAATAGTAAAGATCTTGATATTTAACCACTCCTTTGCTAGAATAAGCCCATGGGCAGTTTGTTGTAACAAATTTTAGTTTTCTATTATATAAAACTCTATATATAGGATGAGCAACCTAATTTCCAGGTAGGCTCTTAGGTGTTTACAAGGCTATGTATTCAAACTTCTAAAATATTAATAGAGATCATTTGCCTTGGTTATGAGCTCATTTGGTGTGCAAGTATGTATGTGATTGTCTATTTATAATTTTAAATATATGTTGAATGTATTATACATTAATTCTTAAGATGAATTTCTATATTAAATGTTCTATTAGATTTGCAATTTATTTTATAGATAAATTGTTTCAGATTTAAATATACATTGAATTATCTTAGCTTCTATGTGTTGGATATTATTATGCTTTTATGCAAAATGATTGAATTAGCATTGTTTTGTTTCTTAATCTATACCATATTATCTCCTAGCATTGGCTAAATTTCCCTATATTTAAGCATCCCTTTCTCTCTACCATTTTCCTATAAAATCAAGGAACCAACCTTCTGTGGAGACTAAACTAGGAAAGCTCTGCTTGAGTCTGGTCTTTGAATATTAATGAAGTATTTGGTGTAAATCATAACCTAAGGTAGATTTTGTTCCAACAATTTTTGGCATACCCTATGGGACACAAATCCCATGCATTATATATATCAAAGCCTCGGTGAATCCTTTGCCCTGTTAAACTTTCTGTTATCACCTAGTGACTCTGCACCAGAAAGGAACCCTATAAAATCCTTACCCAGCTTTTGGTTATGAACCATATTTATGATAACCATATCTAAAGCTAAAAATTTAGAAGAACCCATAGATTTATTTGAACTACATCTTGGTATCCTTTGAGCTAACCTAGTTTTATTTGCTAGAACATTTTCAACTCAAGATAGCAATCCTAGACAAGTGCGTACTTCCCGTGCAGCCTTACTTAGCACTACTACTAACAGAACCTTGTATCTAGTTACCAACACAACTACAATGGTTGGAAACTTGCTAGTTTTGCCCTACCCTCTATGGAATTATATGGTCCTTTTGAATCTTGCAGTCCATCACCCAATACTAGTAGAGGCTTTGAAAGTGCTACCCTAGTATGATGGTACTAGAAATATAGTGTATGAACATTGCTTATATGTGGCCGCATTAGCACCAATATATGACATCACAGAGGAAGATGTGATGATTAGGTTGCTGATTATTTCCCTAAAAGGAAAAATGCTCTAGTGGTACAAATATCTTAACAACTAGGCTATCTCTACCTGGGCTCAACTTAATGGTAAATTAATGGAAGAATCTAATGAGCATGCAGATCCTTTTTTGTTCTTAAATTGGTTTAAGCCATTCAAAAACATCTTCAAGAGGAGATCGTAGATTTCAATATTAGGTTTAGTCAAACATGGTAGAGAGTCCCTGATGGTCCGAGAACAGTTCCAGAAGGAGCTATATACTACTACTTAAGAGATTTCAATTTATAAATAAGTATGGCTATTAGAAAATCTTGGATGACAAACTTTCCTGAGATCTATCAAGAAGCACAAAAAGTGGAAAATGACTTGATCACCATAGGAAGATTCCCTTCAAAGATGATTCCACCATTTTTTCTAAATTTTCCTCAAGTTTCAAGTACTACTTCCCCAATTCTCCCTGTAGATCCTAATGTTGGTCTTCCCAAGTGGAATGGATAGTCGAGCATCCTGCTTCTACCAGAACCTCCTACCATTTCGATGCTCCCTCCTATCCTTACACCCTCCCCAGTAGTAAACATGCCTACTCAAGACATCCAACTAGAAATATTACAAGATTTTCAAGCCTAATATAAGATTATGTCAAATAAATTCATATCTATGGAGTGGAGAGAAGCAGAAAAGAACTCTCATCCAAGACATTATCCTCAAGTGACCAGAGATTAAGCCTTCGCCAGTGGATGAAATTATTAAAAAACAAATACAATGTACTCTAATGAAGAAGGTGGATCCAATAATGCTTTGCCAAAATAATCCTTCTGGTGTTCCACTTGCAATGATCCTCATGGTGAAATGGCTTGCATTATTCATCAACATCAGGTCTAGAAGTTGGCTATAGAAAATGTAGAAAGGTCCCTCAAGAGTTAGGTAAACATAATCAGAGAAGATGATCAGAATTTTATAATGCCCTCCCTAGAATAAGTCTCAGTTCTGACTAGATCAGGAAATAAATATTTTTAGGTTGATCCTAAGGACCTTAATCCTTTAAAGGTACCTATGCCTACAAATTTTCCTATTGAGAAAATACCTCCACAAAATTCAGATCTAAAAGGAGTAGATATCTAGAAAGAATCACCTCCAGCTAAAGAGATAGAAACTTAAGAGCAAGCTAGAGAAAATTTGAGATACCATTCATTAACTAAATATCAAAGAGTCGATGCTACTCAGGGATACAATAATAGGTTTGATACAACAGTAAAAGAAAATATTATTTATTATCTTCCATTCAATATTGTTGAAGAAATGAAGAAGACTCCCTCGAAAGCCACTATGTATGAAGTACTACGAAACCCAGGACAAATAGACATACTATAAGAATTATTGAAGTCTATGAAAAATAAAGATACGAATCCAGTTAAGGTATATTCTACCCATGCAATTCTTACTTCCACCTCAAGAAATAATAGACCTCCCCCCTTCTATTTGTCTCTCCAAATGTAAGGATGGGGATGGAATATATAAGGAGTACTCTAGGAGTCTTGCAACTTGATGGAAATCCTGTAAAAATAGTAGGTGTGATCAAAGATATTCCTATTGTTCTTCATAGACTCCCTCGGCTTACACTTATACAATAAGTGGTAGTAGTTGATTTGGAACATTATTTTCACATGTGCATGTCTAGAGAATTTACTGCTAAAATAGGAGGATATCTATCTCTTGATTTTTCACACCTCAAAATTCCATTCAAAGGCAAAAGGGTGAAGATATTCAATTAGAAATCTTCCACCTTCCATGTCGATATGCTTGGAGAAGAGGAGAAAACATCTACTATTGTAAACATGATGACTAGAGAACTGATAGAATTGAGTCTAATGGAAGAAGCTCTTAATGAGTTATAGTAAGAAGACCAGTTTTCCCTCATAGATTTCAATGCCATGATAGAGATAGATCTGGGGAGTTACACCATCCAGAAGCCCGAGAAAAGCAAATCTACTTCTTCCTCACTACCTGATATATCTACTAATCAATTGTGGAAGATTTTATTTGATGGTGCTAGATGCACGAATGGATTAGGAGTAGGCATTTTTATAATCACTCCAATCAGTGAAAAGAAGGTTTTCTATTACAAGTTAACTTGGAGCTGCACCAATAACACAACAAAATACGAGGTACTCTGTTTGGATCTAAAAAAAGCAAAAATGATGGGCATTAAACAACTGTGGATTTTTGGTGATTCTGAGATAATATTAAATCAAGTGACAAGAAAATGCGTAATAAAATAGCATTATCTTAAGTCTTACAAAAATAAATTATGGGATCTGCTAGAATATTTTGAATCTCTAAACATGAAAGCAATCCCCAGAGAGAAAAATATGCATGTAGATTTGTTGGCTTCAGTAGGAGCAAAATGTTTTCCTATAATAAATGTTATTCAAAAATAAAAAACTATCATATTGATATATAGGCCTTCTATACCTGATAGAGATACCTTCTGGTAGATTTTTGAGAATGATAAAAATATAGTAGACTTCATAGTCCATGCGATGAATTGTTCCAACAATAGAGTAAATGAAGATGAAGAAGAGGTAAATATCATCCAGTTGAAAAATAATCACATTCCTAAAGGGATGGTCACACTTGAGTCTCTATTTGATAACAATGACAGGTCAACTGGCCATAAGATGAAAGTTGACAAACACAAATATAAAGAAGCTAAAATGGGACCCGATAAGGCCATCAAAGTAGGAGTAAAAACTACAAACAAGGAACTGGATGAAATTAAAGAATTATGTAAGGAATTTCTAGATACAATTTCTTGGACCTATGGTGATCTAAGGGTGTACTCAAAGGAAATAATCCAACATACAATTGAGCTTCAAGAAGGTGCTAAGCCTTTTTGTCAAAAGCAAAGGCCATTAAATTCGAAAATAGAAGCTTTGATGAAACAAGAGTTGTTGAAACTGCTAGAATCTAAGATTGTATATCCGATCAAGCACTCGATTTGGGTCACTAATCTGGTACCAGTAAGAAATAAAAATGGAGATATTCAACTACGTGTTGAATTTCACAATCTGAACAAAGCTTTGCTCAAGGATCATTACCCTCTCCCACAGATTGATCACATATTACACATAGTTGCAGGAGATGAAATGTTTTCTCTGTTAGACAGTTTCTGTAGGTATAATCAGGTTTGGGTCAAGTATGAAGACCAATTCAAAATGACGTTCACAACCAAACGAGGAACATTTGCTTACCAAAGGATGCCTTTTGGGTTATCAAATGCTAGATTGACTTTTCAAAGAGCCATGGATGTAGCCTTTGGGAAACTTGTAAATAAAATAATAGTGATATACCTGAATGATATGATTGTTTTCTCTCATAGGAAAGAAGACCATATAGCTCACCTCTGGAGAGTACTAGAAAAATATCAAGATTTTGGGATATCTATAAACCCCAATAAATCTATTTTTGTCATGGAATAGGGAATTTTAATTGGTCATGTGGTTTCAAAATTTTGTCTAGCCATAGACCCCAGTAGAGTGAGAGTATTATTGGAACTTCTCCTCCCCATAAACAAAAAGGGCTTGTAGTCATTTTTTGGTCAAATCAATTTCATGCGCAAATTCATAGCAGATTTTTTACAAATTGTTAAATCTATTACTAAATTGTTGAAGAAGGATGCAATTTTTAAATTGATAGATACAAGAAAATAAGATTTTCAATAGATCAAGGAGAAAATAGCTCAAACTCCTATCCTGTTAAACCCAAACTACTCTAAGGATTTTATCTTGTATGCCATAGGTGAACAGGGAAGCCATGTTGCAGTACTCATTCAGAAGGGAACTAACAAAGAAGAAAGGCCTATCACTTTTCTAAGTCAAAATATGCAAGAACATGAGGTGAAGTATAATTTCATTGAAAAAAATATTTATGCTATCATGAAATCCCTAAAAAAATTTAGGCACTTTTTATCACAGAGCAAAATTATAGTCTATACGATTCACCTTGATGTGCGAAGCTTCATTACACAAGGGTATATCAGTGATATAAGAGTTGGCTGGGTAACTAAAATACAAGAGTATTATGTAGAAATAGACCTAGTAAAATTAGTCAAAGGAAGAGCATTGTTCCAGGAACTTACAAAACAAGCATCGACAAATTATGTAGCCTGCCAGGCTCAAGAATCAATATTATATGAAGATTAA
Source organism: Wollemia nobilis (assembly GCA_028583015.1). Taxonomy (NCBI): domain Eukaryota; kingdom Viridiplantae; phylum Streptophyta; class Pinopsida; order Araucariales; family Araucariaceae; genus Wollemia; species Wollemia nobilis. The sequence goes on along the minus strand of JAQPPZ010003192.1, from coordinate 2,870,042 downwards.
TATTCAGAGCAACTTGATTGGTTGGATGAGTTACTTAGGTATTTTCATATTGGAATATGCCAAAAAAACTTGAACACTTCCCAAAGAAGAAGATACAAGATTCAAGCTCTGAAATACACTTTATTGCCTGAAGAGTTATACAGGAAAAACATGGATGGAGTACTGCTTCGATGTGTGTCAGAATAACAAAATAAGAAGGTTTTAAAAGAGTTTCATGGAGGTATATCAGGAGGACATTACTTCGGGAGAACAAACGCACTAAAGATCATCAAGAATGGGTGTTAGTGGTAAATTTTTTTTGTAGATTCTTTAAAAATCATAATAAACTATGAATAATTTCAGATATATATAGGAAGGAACAGGAATGCACCATTACCCCTGAAAAACATTCAGGTTGAAGAACCATTACAACAATGGGGCTTAGATTTCATAGGCATCATAGAGCTAAATTCATCAGCAGGTCATGAGTACATTCTCATAGCCACTGATTATTTCACAAAATGTTCTGAAGCTATACCCACAAAAAGAAATGACCAAGAAGTGGTGATTGAATTTGTAGAAAGCCTAATTACAAGATTTGGCATCCCATATGCCCTGGTTATAGATAATGAATCACACTTTTTTGGATCCAAGATAGTAGACTTCACAAGAAAATATGGGATATACTTGAAGACATCTTCAAACTATTATCCTCAGGGTAATGGATTAGTTTAATCCATGAATAAGAATCTACTCAAGATTTTGAAAACAACACTCAAAGATAATAAAAGAAGTTGGCATTTATTGATAAATCAGACACTTTGGGCTGATAGGATTGCAATAAAAAAATCTATTAACACATCCCATTATTATTTGGTGTATGTTAAAGAGGTTGTGCTCCCAATACACATAGATATACCAGCTCTAAAATTGTTGGATCTAGCTGGTACGAAAGAAGCAAGACCAATGGAAAATTCAATGATCCAACTCCTAAAGTTGGAATAACAGAAGGAACAATCCTATGATCACTATAAAAAACATGAAATTGCAATGAAGGGATGATTTTACAAGAAAAAAACTCTAAGGATCTTCAAAGTAAGAGATATGATCTTGAAATGGAACAAAAGTAAGTCAAAACTAGGAAATCATGATAATTTCGATACATTATGGGATGGTCCTTTCAAAATCATTGAAGAGACACAACAAAATTATTTCTAGCTAAAATATGAATAGGGCCAGACCCTACCCAGTCCTGTTAATGGTTTTCATCTAAAGCTATGTTACAAGTAACAGGTTCTAACCTATCCTTGTATATATTTTATTATTTCATGTATGTAAATAACCCTGTAAATATGTTACTTTTATAATATTTTCTATTTTTTTTGTCATGATTTCATGACTTTTGAACACAAGAGTGTCTCTCCAAGGTAAATTTTTGTGATAGCATGACTTTTGGGTATTCATGGTCTCCTTTCAGTCAAATGGTCATGATGACACAACTTTTGAACATAAGAGTGTCTCTCCAAGGCAAATTGTCATGGTGGCATGAATTTTGGATAGAAGAGTGGTGCATGTTCTAAAAAACACAATGCCACGTCAGATATGATTTTTGTACAGTTGCTATCCACGTCCGAATAATCAAAGGTTTTAAAGCACATGTCTCAGGAACATAAAAGGCACCATTCTTAAAAAATAAAAATCATATTTGATGATTGGATCCAAATATGATGTTGTCTTATTGGCTCAGTACCATGATAGAAGCTTTTCATTGGCCTAAATCATAAATGGAAACTTGAGGTAGTTGGTATCCTTAAAATTTGGCACACTAATCGAAGCTCCCACCAATATTTGAAATCTACTTTGAGACACGTACCACCAATCACAATTACTCCATGTCACATGGGAATTTTAATTGCATATATTTTGGTATGAGAATACACAGTGTGTTATATCAAGAAAATTTTCACCTTCCCCCTCTTTTCATCTTCTACTTCCTGCTATCTATGTTCTAGTAGCCTCCCAAAAAGTTTTGCAATTTTTAGACGACATCCCTATTTTTTGAATACCCTAATTTACAAGCAATAGCATCACAATGGCTACCCTAATTTATTTAGGTTCTACATGCGCACCTACAAAGATGAAAATGAGTTCGAGTATCAAAGTAAACAACTTTGTAGATCCAGACAACCACATTGCAGACACGAAGCTGACATGGAAGATTCCAAGACAATTCTAGGAGGACATAGCTACCAAGCTAGCATGGGAACAATTTATCTGAATGTAGAGCATTACAAAGAAAAATTCCTCAAAGTAGAACAGGCTAGACATCGGTTAGAAGAGGCCTTAAACCAATAGAAAATCATTGAGAAAGATCTCAAGAATGATGCTAAGAAATGGGAATAGAAGTTCAACGAGGCTACTTACTTCCAAGAAAGGGAAGCTAAGGCAAAGGAACAAGTTCAAGCACTGCAACAAAAAATAGAATACCTGAATAAGCAGTTTTTGGTAGCTTCAAAAAAGACTCAAGGCTTCTCAAAAGAAAAGGTGATTGTTGTACGAAAATAAAAGCTTGTGATAGTTAGCAAGCTAGTCCTCAAAGCTAGACCCACTCTGGCCTACCTCTCTAGGGTAAATAGTACATTAAGTCAGGTAGAAAAAGAGTTAGAAGTTTCAATTAAGCTCCTAATGCCAAGAGTATCTGCAACTAACAAAATCCAAGTCTTGGCGAACAGTACACAAGCAATAGCCGATTATAGAGCTCAGGATGAAAACTAGTATCGAGCCAAAGTAGTTGCCATAAATGGTTTCAAGCAGTATAAGTTGGTAATGACAGCTGTAAAGATTATGCAGGAATTGAAAGCAGAGGCAAAGTCAATTTCAAAGCATACTAGTATGGCTGAAGACTATGGTATGCCTAGCTATTAGGATTCTCATTTCAATCTCTTAGCAGAGTATCAGGTAAAATCTATTTGGAAAAATTTCTATGATGATGTATCAAAAATTAATAGTTGGGAAGAGCCTATGCATGAAGATTACATTTTTGGCATGGCTCAAAATATCACCCAAATGAATTCCAGTCTGAATGAGCTATACATGAAGTCTAAAAATCTATCTTATGATAAGGTAGAAGAACTAGATTAACTGTATGCTACTTTTAAAGAAAAGGCAGATATTGATGAAGAGACCTAGAAAAAGGCCTGTAATGCCTATAATGAGGGTGTTCAATCCAGGGAAAAAAAGGATAATTAAAATCAAGCTAAGGCTAAGAAGGCCACAGGAAGCATTACAACATCTTTATGGTAAGGGAAAACAAAAAATTATGAAGGAGAGTCCCTAGAGTAATGATCACTCCTAATATTGAATTTTGTTTTTTGTTTACACTTGGTATCATTCCCTTTATTTCCCCTCATTTTTATTTATTTTTTAATTCTCTTTTTTTGACTCTATTGCCCAATGGATAAAGGCTCTAAGTTCTAACATTCAGTTAATAGAATTACCCCAACAGGTGGCAAGAATTTTGGTCAAAATGACAACACCGAGGGAAATTAAGGTACTTTGCTCAAATTTTGCTAAGGAAGGAGAGTCACGATAACATGACATTTTTATGAGCTAATTCCAAGCAAGAAAGAAGAGTTGTGACAGCCCAATATTTTTTCCATCTAGAGCCAAGCAAGGAAGAAGAGTAATGATAGCACGAAACTTTGGAGAGCCAACAACCATCCAAGAGAATAAGTCATGATAGCATGACATTTTGGAGAGCCAACAACCATCCAAGAGAATAAGTCATGATAGTACGACATTTTAGAGAGCCAATAGTCAGCCAAGAGGATAAGTCATGATAGTGCAACATTTTGGAGAGCCAACAATCAACCAAGATAAGTCATGATAGCATGAAATTTTGGAGAGCCAACATCCAGCCAAGACGAGAAGTCATGATAGCACAACATTGTGGAGAGCCAGTAGCAACTAGAAGAAAAATCATGATAGCATGATATTTTGAAGAACCAGGCATGAGCCAAGGAGAAAAGTTGTGATAACACGACATTTTGAAGAACAAGCAAACCATGATCTCTAAAAAGAAGTGGAGAAGATCTCTGTAATAGGAATATCTTAACCTTTTTGGTTAGAAGCTTCGTGGCTAGAAGAATATTTCTGTAACAATAAATATCTTGATCTTTAACCACTCTTTTGCTAGAATAAGCCCACAGGTAGTTTGTTGTAACAACTTTTAGTTTTCTGTTATGTAAAACTCTATATATAGGATGAGTGACCTAATTTCTAGGTCGGCTCTTAGGTGTTTACAAGGCTATGTATTCAAACTTTTGAAAGATTAATAGAGATCATTCGCCCTGGTTCTAAGCTCATTTGGTGTGCAAGTATGTATGTGATTGTCTATTGCTAAGTTTAAATCTATGTTGAATGTATTATACATTAATTCTTAAGCTGAATTTCTATGTTAAATGTTATATTAGATCTACAATTTACTTCATATATAAGTTGCTTCAGAGTTAAATATACACTAAATGATATTATCTTATGTGTGTTGGGTCTTATTATCATTTTCTACAAAAGGATTGAATTAGCACTATGTTATTGCTTAATATTTACCATATTATCTCCTAGCATTGGTGAAATTTCCCTATCTTTAAGAATCCCTTTCTCTCTACCCTTTTCCTATAAAATCAAGGAACCAACATTCTCTGGAGACTGAACCAGGCAAGCTCTGATTGAGCTTGGTATTTCAATGTTAATGAAGTCTTTGGCACAAATCATAACCTAAGGAAGATTTCATTCCAACAGGACCACATTGTCTTTCTACTATTTCTTCAAGTACTTTTCTCAACCATAAAGCTTGGGTACTAGCATTTGTGATTGCTATGTATTCAGCTTTAGTAGATGATAATGCTACAACCGTTTTCTTTTTTGAACTCCAAGTAATTAGTCCTCATCCAAGACTAAAACAATTCCCTAAAGTAGATTTTTTGTCATTTATATTGCTGCCCCAATCAACTAATTTTACAGAATTACATTTGTGGTAATGGATCCCAAAATCCAATGTACCCTTTACATATCTCAAAATTCTTTTAGTTTCTTGTAGATGAAGTTCATATGGATCATCCATATACCTTGAAACAAGAGAAACTGCATATTGAATATTTGACCTTGTGTTGGTGAGGAAAATTAGACTCCCAACCATGCTCTTGTAAGTGGTCATGTCAACTTTTGGTGATCCATCTTATTTGCTCAATTGGATCCCATGACTCGTTGGAGTTGCAATAGACTTGCATTGCTCCTAGAAAATTTCTTTATCATATTTTGAGCATATTTGTGTTGACATATGAAGATCCCTTTACCTGTTTTATGTACCTCCATGCCTAGGAAGTAATGCATCAAGCCTAGATCTTTCATTTCAAATTATTTCATCATGGATTTTTTGAACTCCTTATTCATATTAGCACTACTACCCATGAATATTATATCATCCACATATAAGCATACAATGATAATATATTTACCTTATTTCATGTAATAGAGAGTAGGCTCACTTTTGCTCCTGGTGAAACCATACCTTTGAAAGTAGCCATCAATGCATGAGTACCATGACCTTGGTGCTTGCTTGAGGCCATACAATGCTTTCTTTAATTTGTAGACAATATGCTTCTTACCTTGTTCTTCAAATCCTTGATGTTGTTGCACAAAAACCTCTTCATTCAAGTACCCATTAAGAAATGCACTTTTAACATCCATGTGCTGAATTTTCCACCCTTTGTGAGCAGCTAAGGAAAGTACTAGTCTGATTGTCTCCTGTCTAGCAACAGGAGAAAAGTTATCCTCATAGTCAATCCCATACTTCTAAATAAACCCTTTTTCTACTAGCATTTCCTTGTGTCTTTCAATTCTCCCATCAACATTAAACTTGGTCTTGTAGACCCATTTACATCCAACACATTTTTTGCCTTTAGGAAGCTCCACTAGCTCCCAAGTATCATTATTTTTTATAGAGGTCATTTTCGCTTTCATGGCCTATTGCCATACATCATGAGTGCATGCTTTTTCATAACTAGATGGCTCTAGCACTATACTAGTCATTAAATCATACTTTACAACATCACCCTTAGGCTCTTGAGAGTCATCATCACCATACATGTGCAAATTTTCAAGTCTTTTCAAAACTGCATTCATCTCGCTAGCTTGGCTTCTAGTGTACATTTTTTTTTAAATTATTATCCAAAATTTGAAAATAAGGATGGTTCTGAAGTGTTCTCTTACCTATTTATGGAGAATCAATATCCATTGGTGAAGAAATTATTGATCTTTTTGGAGAAGGAATTGGAGTAGCATCAGTTGTACTTGAAGTAGTACTCATACTTGGGCTTGGAGGAGGACTTCCTTTGCTATTTTTGGGCTGCACTTGAGAGGAACTTGCATCATGAGATCCATAATCAACAAATGTTTTTGGTGACCCCATAATCCCCCTTCATCAAAAATCACATCTCTAGAAATTACAACTTTATGTGTTTTTGGATTGTAGAGCCTATATGCCTTTGAAGACTCACAATACCCAATGAAAATACATGCTTGGCTTTTGGGGTCAAGTTTATTTCTTGTTTCATCAAGAATGTGTGCATATGCAAGACAACCAAAAACTTTGAAGTGTTTTACATTTGGCTTTTTTTCATACCAACCCTCATAAGGAGTCATCCCATCTAAACTAGAAGTAGGACTCCTATTCAAAATGTAAACACTTGTTCTAACAACATCATCCCAATACATGTTACTAAGTTGCTTTATTTGAAGCATTGATCTAGCCATTTCTATAATAGTGTGGTTCTTTCTTTCAGCCACACCATTTTGTTGTAGGGTGTAAGCAGTAGTTAATTGCATTTTGATCCCACAATCTTTACAAAATTTGAGAAATGCATTTGAACAAAACTCCCTTCTTCTATCAGTCCTTAATATATTTACAACATAATAACTTTGATTCTCTACATTATTTTTGAAATATTTGAAACATTCAAAAGCTTCATATTTAGTTTTCAAAAAATAAATCCAACACATTCTAGAGAAATCATCAATGAAAGTGAGAAAGTAAGAATTGTTACCCAAGCTTTTGGTATTCATTGGACCAAAAATATCTGAATGTACCAATTGTAGTGTATGGCTTGCTCTACATGCTTGTCCTCTTGGAAACTTGGTTCTTGAGTGTTTTACCCAAATACATCCTTCACACACCTCCTTGTGCTCTTCAAATTTTGGTAATCCACATACCATAGCTTGTGAAGTCAACAACTTCAAGCTTGCCAAGTTAATATGACCCTATCTCAAGTGCCAAAGCACACATGGATTTTCTATGGCCACATTAGCAAGTTGGTAACCTCCTTGTTCCCAAAAATTAAGAGGAAACAACTTATTATTTATCATAGGCACTTGTGTAACAACTCTATTACAATTGTTTTTGTCAAAAATTACACATTTTCCATATTCAAAAACAAGCTTGTAGTTCTTTTCCATTATTTGTCCAACATTAAGAAAATTATGTTGGAGTTTGGGGGTGTAATAAATGTTCTTTACCTTCTTTGTACCTACTTTTGTTGGAACCTCCATGGATCCCATACCTTCAACTTGTAGTGCCTTGTCATCTCCAAAATTGATCTTTGACTTATAGATGGAATCCATTATAGAAAAAAACTCTTCTTTGTCACTTTATGATTTGAGCAACCAGTATCCAAAATCCAAGTTTCATTGAGATTTTGATCTGATTTGCCATAGGTGAGAAAAATATTTGAATAATTTCCTTCCTCTTCTCCATAGTTTCCATATTTATTACCTTGTCCTTCTTGAGAAGGTTTGGACCAACAATATCTAGCAAAGTGACCAACCTTGCCATAATTGTAACAAGATTTCTTTGATTTGTCACCTCCTATTACTCTTCCTTGTTTTCCACCTCTTGATCTACCTCTTCCTTTGCATATCTTTTGTATTCTACCTTTACCTCTTACTTTTCCTCTTCCTTCACCCTCCTTGGATGATAATGCTTTGTCATCACCTCCATAGCTTGTTGAAGTAGAACCCTATACTCGCTCTTCATGAGACATCAAAGAACCAATTAGAGCATAAAAAGTTAGAGTAGAAAATTCTTTAGACTCTTAAATAATGATAGAAATATGGCTTCATTTATGAAGAAGTGTTCTCAACACTTTCTTCACCGCTACTTTAGCTTTTATGTCTTCTCCAAGGGTTTGCATTTTGTTTACAATGGATTTCACTCTAACACAATAATTACTTACATTTTCATCATTTTGTATTTTTAGATTCTCAAAATACCTCTTCAAGGTTTTAAGCCTAACTTACTTCACTTGATTTTTGCCTTGATAGCTATCCTTAAAGGCACCCCAAGCATCTAGAGCTTATGTACATGAAGTAATCCTTGGAAAGATGTTTTTCTCCAAGGCTGCTTGGAGATGGTAGAGGGCAAATAAGTTTTTCTTTTGGGTATCCTTTTTATTGGTTCTATAAGATACACTCAAGGTGGTCCAATATGTAGGTTCATTGTAGCCTTCTTCTAAAATATCCCATAACCCATTGCCTATGAGTAAGGTCTTCATCTTGATAGACCAATACTCATAATCTAACCCATTAAATTTAGGAATGGGAAGATTATTATTGGCAACCATTGATGCTAATAAAAAACACTTTGGAGTAATATAGATAGCTTCTAATACAATATTTTTAAAACAAAAAGCAGCAGCATATCTTATTTTACTCAATTGACTCAACTTGTTAAGTCAATATCTCAGAATTAACCTTTGATTGCAAAAATACATGCTTCTTTTTTATTTACCAAAATCTAAAGCACCAAATTTATCATAAATCGACCAATACTGATTGAAACAAACTAAAATTTTTCTTGTAGAATTATGATATATGTATTTGAAAATCCACTAAATTTCAGAAGCAAATTCACATAAATGAGAAATATGTGATCAATTTACTTTTTCCCTTTCTAGATCTTATAGTATTTTTTGAGACAACCTCAATGTTTTTCACATAGATCAATCCATACAACTACAAAATTTCTGAAAATTATAATCTGTATTCCTGAGACAATAATATCCAAACCCTCTAAATTTTAGAAGAAAATTCACAAAGGTGAAAAGTATGTGATCATTTACTTTTTCCCTTTTATCACAATTTCAGATCTAGGATTTTTGACGAAAATCAATATTCACACAAATTGGTCAATACATATCCAAACGAGTTGAATTTTGTTTGAATGATTATTTTATCTAACTAATATTTATACCAAAATTTTAGAAGAAAATACCCTATCTTCCACATTATACAACCATTTTATTGCAAAACTCAAAATGCTAATAAAATAAGAAAATGAGCTCCAAATTACCTAAAATTTTGATGGTGTCCTCTTGATACAATTATATAATAACCCTAAAAATTTCATCATAAAATACCTCAGGATGCATGAGATATGAATAATTAACTCGAGATATTCCTTGCAACTCTACTGAGTGCTGCCCACTTGAGTTTCTCTAACAAAGTGCATGCTTCAGATTTCTTCACGCCACTCTCCACAGGTTTTGATCCATCTGAGAAAACCTGGATCTAATAGGAAAATGAGAAAATAGACTCATTAGATTAATAATAATAACTTACAACGCTTTTATAGCAATCCAATCAGTTTGAAATCTCTACTATTATGGAGATCTTACTTTCTCCTACTATGATTAGAAACACTATAAACAATTATCTATATGCTCTCACAAAAAAACTAATTTCCTCTTAAATAGTAAAGTTGGTGCAACTATATTTAAATGAATGCTAAATATTTAGAACCTATATACTTTAGGGAAGATACTCTAAAGTATGCTCTAGAGTCCAACTTTGTCATTTTCTCAAACGTAGTGCTCGATATTCACATTTGAAGGTGTGATGGGGGCCTTAGGAAATAGAAAATATTTCCTATATAAATACTTAATCACCTTTTGATTTCTCACATCGGCCCTTTTTTCGAATTTAAAAATTTGAATTTAATTTATTTAAATATTAAATTAAAACCTTTGCCTTCCTTATTAATTTAAATTAAAATTTTAATCAAAGATTAAAATATTTTAATTTAAATTAAACCTTTGAAAATTGCTCATGGGTCTTTTCAATTTGGACTTCATTTTTCTTCACCTTGTTATTTGGCCCGAAATATTATAATAATAAAATATTATTATTTAATTCAAGCTTGCTTCTCCTTTCTCGGGTTTTCAACCTTTGGGCCCTTTTTAGGCATATAATATTAAAAATAAATATTATATCCTATTCATTTCCAAGACCTTCTTGCTTTTGAAAAAACCACTTGATATCCTTAATGATGATGACATTAAACCAATATTCCTTTGGCATCAATGACAACAAAACTACTCAAAATTTCCAACAATCTCCCCCTTTGTCATTGATGGCAACCCCTTTATTTTTACCATTCCTTTTTTTTTTCAAAAGCTGCTTTCCTTGAGAAATTGCTCCCCCTAATTGAATGCTCTCCCCCTAACTCAAATCTCTCCCCCTTTGTCATCAATGGCAAAGGGTCACCTTTGGGGCTCGGGGCTAAGAATGAGACTCTTAGCTTAGCCCCTCCCCCACCTCCTCTTGAGGTGATTAATTATGGGGTGGGAGTATTTCTACTCCCAGCATACACTAATATTTACCTTTATCCACTTTCTTCCTCAACTGATTCTTCTGATTCCTTTGACTATTCTTGTTCTTGCTTGTCTCTGGAATTTTTGCTCTACACCACTTTGTTGTGTGCCCATAATTATTGCACTTATAACACTTAATTTTGTTATTCCTTAAAGGTGCAAATGTCTTGGGGTTTCTCTTGGTGAAGCCATATCCATTCCTATCATGAACCCTGCAATTTACTGCCTTGTGACCAAACTGATTACAAGAGTAGCAATACCCTTGAAAAAGTTGTCTATTTCTAAAATTTCCATATTCTTGTCTTTCATGTGTCCTGCACTGAGAAGCTTTGTGCCCAAACCTGTGACATGAGAAACATCTTCCATTGAACCTACCTTGCCTTGACCCCATTGGTCTCCTAGTTTCTTTTACCCTGTGTTGGTTCCTGTTCCATCTGTTCCTCATTTGTGCATTGTTTCTTTCCTTGTTGAACTTCCTGTTGTCCAACTCATCCTCAGAAGTCTCACTCTCTCTTACACTCTCTTCTTCTGAAGTTTCTTCTTCTTCAGAACTTGAGGTTGACTCCTCTCCTTGTTTCTTTTGTGCCTATTCAAAACCAAGACCTGTCTTGCTTGATGTAGGTTTTTGTGTCTTGATAATCTTATCCAAATTCTTTGAGCTTCTTCCAAACTTGTGTAACCTGTCCTTAGACTATTTTACTTCTTTCCTTAGTAGAGCCACCTCATGCTCTAACTTTTCACATTCTAAAACTTTTGCTTCTAACTTATCTTTGACTCTCCTTGTCTTAGCCATTGACTTATTCAGATCCTCTATAAGCTTTCCTTTCTCTTCATCACATTCTTGAAACTGAAGCTTAAGTTTGGAGTTTTGCTTTCTTACCTCCTTTAATGCATTAAGGGCAGAAATAAGTTCACCTTCAAGATCAACTTCTCCTATTTCTGATTCTTCCTCTATTTGTTTACCTTTGAAAACATCTTCATTATTTTTTGACTTGTCTTCTGTAGGATCACCTCCTTCTTCTAATGCCATAAGAAGATTCTCTTCTAGTCCTTCAAGTGTATCTTCATATTCATCATCACTGAAATTGAATCCATTCTTTGTACAACTATCTTCAATATGACCAAAATTTCCACATCTAAAACACTTGAGAATTATTGGTGACCTTTTCTTAACCATTTCTTTTTCTTTTTCCAGAAATAGAACTTCATCTTTATCATTATCTGAGGAACTATCATCACTATCACTTGAGTACTTACTTGCTTTGTCTGCATAGAAACTCTTCTTTTGCCTTTGGAAGAACTTCTTTCCTTGCTTGCCTTGTCCATCCCTACTTTTCTTTTGGTACCTATGTTTTCTTGTTTCCCTATTCTTATGATCCTGTTTTTCTTCATCATTGCTATTTCCAACCTCTTGACAATCAGATGCATAGTGACCATACTTTCCACAATTGAAACATCTAACAGATTTTGTACCTTTAAAATTTCTTGGATCCTTGTTCCTTCTGCCATAGTTTGCTTCTTCATCACTAGATGACTCATTTCTCGAATCTGACTTCTTACCCTTTGTCTTCTTAGTAACTTTGAAGGTTGCTTCCTTCTAGGGAATAGGTTCCTCTTTTGTTCTTATCTCAAATGTTGTGAGAATACCATGTAATTCATCCCTTGTCAAAATATCAATATCTTTCGACTCTTCTATTGCTGAAATATTTTCACTAAACCTTTTTGGAAGTGACCTTAGAATTTTATCACACACATCAGGTTCTATAACTTCAAGCCCAAGTCCTTGCATGGAGTTAACAACCTCATCCACATGAAGTAGATATCCCGCAATGTTTTCCTCATCCTTCATTTTTAGGTCTTCAAATGCTCTCTTGAAATTTTGCAATTTTACCCTTTTGACCTTTTTATCTCCTTCATATATGCCTTGCAACTTATCCCAAATTTCCTTTGCTGATTTGCAATGCATAATATTTATAAACTCTATTTCACGTAAGCCCTTTTGAATTGCATTCATTGCTCTTGAATTGTAATGATGTAGAAGCTTACCATATTTATCTGTAGGTGGAGTTTTCGGTGGTGTGTATCCATTTTCAACTACTTCCCATACTTCATTTCCAAGTGCCATTAGATGAAACTTCATCCTTGTGCTCCATAGTATATAATTGTTCCCATCGAACAATGGTGCTGAATTTCCTAAGGATCCACTCTAAGAATCCATCTGTGTTCTTGTAAGCTTTTCCTTCAAGTTGTTAAACTCTTCCGAAGGAACCCGCTCTAATACCAATTGAAGAACACAAGCTTATACTGAGAGGGGGTGAACAGTATAAGACCACTTTTTACTTTTCTTTCCCAATCAATATTATGCAATATATCAATAGAAATATCAACAATAGTAATCAAAGCAATGCATAAATCACCACACACAATAGAGACACCAATTTAACGTGGTTCACCCAATGTGGGCTACTCCACGGAGAAAATATTTCACTAAAATTTTCTCAACAAATCTCTTGGGAATCCTTTCCCTATTACAATGTTTATGGACCTCTATCCAAAGGAGACACCAATCCTTTAATTTTGGACTTATCCAAAGTACACCAATATCCTAATCAATTTCATGGATCTCTATCCATAGGAGAACTCCTTCTCCTCTGCTCTGGCTAGTGATCTTCTAGAAGAACTGCTACCTCCACTACATTGGCTTATGGATCTCTATCCACTGAAGACTCCTACCCTCACTCATAAGACCTATCTTCACTACCCTAGCTAATGGACCTCTATCCACTGGAGACTATCATCCTCTATACTCTGTCACCTCTAAAGCTTGCTCTCAGCTCTATCTCAAATCTACACTAAACATGGTCCTTCGGTCTAGCACAAATCTGCTCAATCTCTATCCTCAAATCTACACTAAACATAGTCCTTCGGTCTAGCACAAATCTACTCAATATCTATCCTCAAATCTACACTAAACACAATCCTTCAGTCTAGCACAAATATGCTCAATCTCTATCCTCAAATATACACTAAACATAGTCCTTCGATCTAGCACAAATCTGCTCAATCTCTGTCCTCAAATCTGCACTAAACATAGTCCTTTAGTCTAGCACAAATTCTCAAACTCTATCCTCAAGCCTTAACACAAAGCTTGACTCAATCACAAATCAACTTTGCTAGATCTACCCCAAACCTTAACCCAAGGTTTGAACAAATCAATCAATCAACTTTGCTCTCAAGTCTTCTCAAAGACTTGTCTCAAATCTGCATTGTAAGCTTCCACAAAAGCTCACACTAATCTATCCACAAGTCCTCACCAAGACTTACCTCAAATCTGCTCAACAAGTCCTCACTAGAACTTGTCCAATCTGCTCAACAAGTCTTCACCAAGACTTACCTCAAATATGCTCAACAAGTCCTCACTAGAACTTGTCCAATCTCACAGAAACACATAGATAATTGTTAGAGACTTAATATGCTTCTTACTCACAATAATGCTCAATCACTTTCAATCTCTTTTTACCACAAAAACATATAGAGAATTGTTAGAGACTCAATATGCTTCTCACTCACAATAATGCTCAATCACTTTCAATATCTCTTTTTACCACAAAAATATATAGATAATTGTTAGAGACTCAATATGCTTCTTACTCACAAACACTCAATCACTTCCAAACTCTTTCTCAAATCAATTCAGAATATAGAACAATTTGTTTCATAGAACTTGAACTTCCACTCAACCAAGCTCAATCAACTTCTCTCAACCAAACACTCAATGAATGCTTATTCAACAATGCTTATCAAAAAAACCTCACATAACAATGATACTCATGATCTTTCACAAACCCTAATCATGCACATGAAGGCTTACTCAATATTTCCAACAATGCTTATCAAACAAGGTTTCTATCATCAACCTTTATTCCAGAAAAAACCTTCATCAATCAATATTGGATATCTCAATACCAAACTCAACAATGCTTATCAAACAATCCTTTTCACTCCAACTTAGCATTCACTACATCCAATCCAATAATATTTTGCTCACAAGGAAGATGTACCCATACCTTTTATTTTGATGGAGATATGTCTTCAAAACCTGTCTTAACCACAATCAAATTTTTCTTTACCAATACTAGGGTTAGGTTACCACAACCTCTCTCAAGATCCCCACAAAATAATTTTCTCAAAGATTATTTTTCATACAAAATAATAAATCCTTTTGTACACCTTATAATCTCCAAACTCACAATATTCAACTTAATAATTTCACCATAACACTACACTTAACAACATGTATAGCAAAGTCCTTATACACCTTATAATCTCCAAACTCACAATTTTAATTCAACAATTTCATCATAACACAACACTTAACAACATGCATAGCAAAGTCCTTATACACCTTATAATATTCAATCACCCAAAAATCAAAATAAAAATATTTTAATTTTTCTTTACCTTATAACTCCCCTAAGCTCTTAACATCCACTATAATCTCAAAGCGCTCAAATTTCAACACCAAAAATTGAATGACATACCTCTTGTTTGTTCTTCCCACAAAAAGAGCTTTGGTAGATTCGACCATGTGACTTATGCTCTCCCAACGCCTTAGCTCCAAGCTAGGCCACCAAGTGGGCTGCGCACCCATGTGAAACTTAATGTGCACGCTATCCAACTTAATCCTTCGCCTCACAAAATGCCAAGAAAAATGAATGATGGCTCTTCCTCCAAAATGTTGATCGCGTGGATCGAACCACGATCTCCTCCATGCAAACCTTAATGCATTCCCAACTACCATTTGTGCTACCACCATTGATGGGAATTCAAACCACCATGCGAGCTTTGTTGTTTGGTTTTCCCTCCAAGCACTTTGAAATTCGAATTGTCCTCTTCTCAAATGTAGCGCTCGATATTCGCATTCGAAGGTGTGATGGGGGACTTAGGAAATAGAAAATATTTCCTATATAAATACTTAATCACCTTTTGATTTCTCACGTTGGCCCTTTTTCCGAATTTAAAAATTTGAATTTAATTTATTTAAATATTAAATTAAAACCTTTGCCTTCCTTATTAATTTAAATTAAAATTTTAATCAAAGATTAAAATATTTTAATTTAAATTAAACCTTTGAAAATTGCTCATGGGTCTTTTCAATTTGGACTTCATTTTTCTTCACCTTGTTATTTGGCCCGAAATATTATAATAATAAAATATTATTATTTAATTCAAGCTTGCTTCTCCTTTCTCGGGTTTTCAACCTTTGGGCCCTTTTTAGGCATATAATATTAAAAATAAATATTATATCCTATTCATTTCCAAGACCTTCTTGCTTTTGGAAAAACCACTTGATGTCCTTAATGATGACGACATTAAACCAATATTCCTTTGACATCAATGACAACAAAACTACTCAAAATTTCCAACATCCTCTTCCTCATCTATGAGGAATAAATGATATTTAGGCTTATATGTAAGATCTACATATTCGAGTTGCATAGAGACATAACATGCTTGTGCAAAGAACTCTATGTGAGGAGTAGAAGGGTGAATTACTCAATCAAATGGGGTGGCTTTGTCATCCAATATAGGCTATGGTGTATACCCATGTTCATGTTTCAATTGATGTATAGAGCAAGTTGGGATGTGAACCCGTGACATTGACCTACTAGGCCCCTCAGTGGATAGATTGTTTCTTCTATAAAATTCTATCAATGTATCCAAGTCATGAAGGTTTTCTAGAGGGCTTGTGGGTTCCTCTTTAAAAGGGATATCTCAAAGGTTTGACCCCCTATGGATGGTATTGGTGTTATGATAAAACTCAACATGCCATTTAGGGATGGTCATGTCCTCTAGGTTGATTTGGAGATATTCGTTGGTTGCGGAGCCTAATTATCTCTCTAATTTAGAGGTCTTATTTTCAACCACAATTTGTCCCACTCTACGAAGGAGGGGTGTAGGGGGGTAGTGCCCCCTTATGTCACCGTGGGGGGTCTCTCAGATATTTTTTTAAATTTTTACTTTAAAAAAATTGTAGGTGTTATATATCAAAATTATCAGTGTGATAAGATGATCACAATGGGTTAGGACTCAAAAATCATTTTTGAGATCAAAATTTGTATTTGTGGAATATTTGGTCAAAAAGGGTTGATGGGAAAATGGTAAATTTGAGGAATTTCAAGAAAATTAGGAGTTAGGACTCACAAAATCTGTGAAAGGTGCAGAAGGGGCTAACTAAGATAACAAAATAAATTTGAGGATTTTTGGGGTTGCTTAGGGGTTTTTATGACTTTTTAGTGCTATTTTACCTTATTTTTGGTATAAAAATTACTCAAAGTAGAGTAATGATAAAACCACTACAACTTCTTCATTATAGCTTCGATTTGCATGATTTTTTACTTTTTGAGTGATTTTTTTAAATCAGGTCCCAGATCGGATGGTAGGATTTTATGTTGATTACATAAATAGTAAAGAAACAAATAATGTATACAAAATTATTATCTTGTTTAAAAATTTCTTTGTGAGTCCTAAACTATTTTATGTGTTTTAATTTATTGATGTTATTGCTTTCTTGTTTGTGTTTTTGCTTTTGTTGATGAAATTATTAGTTTAAGGGATTTCACCTGTATCCTCTCACACACAGAACTAGTGATGAATTCCAAGTTATGAAACCCACCAAGATTTGGTGATGAAGACCAAATCCAGTGAGGGAGTCCAGGTCTTACCAATCCTCACCTAGTTCACCTCGGATAGAAATATACCCATCCAAAGAGAGATACTTGTTATATTTATTTTCTATGATGGTTATTTGACTTGGAAAAAATAGGATGTGAAATAACCACAAATAATTCAATGAAGTGGTTATGAAGGCCACCATCATTGGTATTGATCAATAATTGGGTGTGAATTCCAACTTGCTGATGTTTAATATGATACATGGTGTTTGTGGGTTCTTTTTATCTTATGTAAAAATAAAAATGCAAACATAGATTAATTGATGTTTTTTTCTAATGCATAAACTACATTTATTTTTTTATATTTCTAATTACGAACGTTTTAGTTTCAAAAATTTAACATTGCAAACCCTAATATAATGTTATCTTTTACACAAGAAACAAGCTTACAAATACCAACAATTAGTAAACAAAGGTCATATTTATGTAATATGGTCTATAGCAGAGGCTATCTAATAAATAAGTAGTCAGATATAGGGGTCGCTTGACCTAGTAATTACTAGTAATAGAGGCAACTGGACCCAAGAGCGGTTACAGGTAGAATTCTTAAAATTCAATAATTCTTCTATAGTTCCAATTACAACATGAAATTCTAACATTTTTATGAAAAGCTAGAAAATTAAGTATAGAAAACTCATAGGTGAAGCCTACATTCAATGATGATGTTGCTTCTTTGGTTTTGTAATTTTTCTCTAAGGCCATCATGGGGCAGAGAAATGGGGTTTGTTGGTCATCATAAGATAGGATGACAACTCCTATGATCTGTTCTAGCCCAGAGCGGTGGTACCTGCAATTAAAAAAAATAAGAAAATAGGTAATTAGAAATAAATTTGTGAAAATTTAGACAAGTTCCCACCATGATTGCTACTAGAGATATGCAAAAATCTAACACCTAAGTAATTATATGAAATCAAATTGAAAACATAATCATGTAACCATCATAAGACAAAGGAATAAAGAAATGGTGTCCTTCTCATTAATATTGAAATTATCCTTCACAAGGTGGTTACAAATATATCCCTCTTAGGGATAGGTACCAATATGATACAATTTACAATAAATAACCAATGGTAGATGTATTTCACAGGATCTTTGCACCCTCGACTTGGGAAGGAGTTTTTTGTGACCTCCGTAATGTGAGATAAAGATTGATCAATATTCATGTTGATATCTCCTGCTAAGATTTGAAACGTACACACAATAACACTCATAAGATGTTAATAGAAAATGGGAAACCTCTCATGATGAGGTCCATATTCATGATAAGCAAATGAAATAAATATGTTGAAAATGATAAAAATATGCATGAAAACTGAATAAAACTATGTTAGAAAATAAGGAAATGTTACCTAATATACTGTAACTAAGAAACAGAGTAAAATAAAAAGTTATTGAGAGGTAATTCTAGGGTAGAGTGATCAGGCCTACTAATCATCACAGGGTATGACAGCAGTGCCTACGGGCCGCTTCAGGGTGAATCCACCACTGAACATCAAACTATTTCTTTATGACCGATATAGGAAACACCTGGGTTAGTCTATCAAATTGATGTTCAAGGGTTGTGCTCTTAGAAGCATAGTTAAATCATAGAAATTGGCTCAAATTTTGGATTTTTTATGGTGAAAAAGTGTTGAATTTGGTCTTCGACCTACAAGAGACTCCATTGTTGCATTGATAAGATCCATGAGTATAATTTAGCAGTAGTTATTTTCTTATGAAAGGATGTTCTCTCTAGTAAAAAAAATGGTAGAATTTTTTCATGGAGAATTTAGGATATTTTCATGAAGGAAAGGCATCTACTTATATATTTCTAAAATATGAATCTTGTCTTGCAAGAGAAGCTAAAAACCAATAATTGGTTAGGCTCTAGAAAGACCAAACATTAAATATAAAACCTTCTCACACTTAACCGTTAAAGCTTAGTTATATTATAAATGATTTTGTTTTGGCTTGAGAGCCTAATTTTTTTACGAGCACAACCATCCCAAGGTAGAGCATTTGTGACCACTAGATGTCACAAGGTCCATTATCCTCTAGAGGTAGCTCCTGGGTATGATGATCTAGGATTTAAAAGATATGTTGCCCCTGTTTGAGTGGTAAAAACCACTGTTAAGCCTTGAGGATGCCCAAGGTGGGTCATATGGTTTGAAAAGGTATCCATATAGGTAGTCTCCTAAAAATGATATGTTTTAGGTGTCTACACTATTTAATCTTGGAGTCCCTAATTGTATTACTATTGTAGTTGTGTGCAAATTGTAGGGAAGAAGGTCAAAGCACAAGAGAACATACCTAAACGTTCTTCCATATTTTCAGGAAGCTATTGTAGGTATAAAAGGGTACCATGGGATAATCATATGTGCAAAAAATATCAGTAGAGGATTTACTTATAAATATATCTATGGAAATAAGAAGTTGCACAAAAGACACAAAGTAGTACCACACAATTCTGCAATCTAGAATAAATTTTACAAGTTATAGTTTGAAGCCTTTTGAGATTATCATCATATAATAAGATAAAATAATCTAGAGGTTTAATTATAATTTCAAGGTATATCAAGCATTGTGATATTTTTCAAAGATAAGATATTAAAAAAAATGCTCAATTTACCTTGTTGGAAAATATTATATCATGGAAGTCCAGGGTCATCTTATTTTAAAATGACCAAGAGAGAATATACCTAATAATTCTCAAAAGAAACTAGAGAAAAAACAAATAAAATATAATAGTTTGGTGCAATTGAGTTGTTATACGAATTAAACCATCATACAAGAGCTTAATAAATGGAATGATGATAAGGTTTTTTAATGATAATGCAATGAATCTTATAGTGGATAAGGAGAAAGAGAGAAAACAAAGGGTAAAGAGAGTGGATACATATGAACCTCACCAGGTCATTGATGGTTGTGACAAAGGGTGTATTACTAGATTTGATAGTGATAATGGTACTTTAAAGTGTGGTGAAGGATATTGTGATTAGAGTAGGGATAAAGAGTTTGTGTTCTTTGAAAGGTACACCAAGGGCATTGGTTTTAATTTGATGAGAAGAATGGGGTATAACATTAAAGGGTTAGGAAGATATGGGAAAGGGGTGAAAATACCCATAATACTAGAGATAAGACCAAGGGCATGCAATTATGATAGGAAGAAATAAGACTAAATTTGTGAGAGGAGAGAATAGTACAAGATATGAATGTTCAAGGATAAGATATTGTAGTTAGTGTAGAAGTGAGAGTTGTGGAGGATATGATCACTTAAAAATAAAGTTTTGGTATTGAGAGAAAGTAACCTACAAAGTGCATGTTGATTGTGGTTTAATGGATGTGACACAATGGAAAAAGGTGATATGAATGTTGAGTGCATTCTATAGAAGGAAATTTAGTTCTCAAAGGAATTCTAGACCAAGATGGAAATGTTAGCCTTATGAATATATACAATCTAGAATGGTGATATGTTGAAATAATAATTCATATTCATGAGATGGATTTCATGGAACATTATCCCTTACCTAGTGAGTATGATGCACGAGCATCCACCAAGTTAAAGTAATTGATCGATTAGGGTTGGAAAACCATCTAATTGCTATGGGATGAAGAATAAATGATATATGAAGTTCTAAAAAGGAAATAAAATGGACATAAAAACACTAGAAAATAATTTTGTAACCATCCAAATATTATATTAAAATGGATAAAAAGACAAATTAGAGAGGAGTGGAAGAGAGAGGAAACTAGAGAAGCCTAGGGAAATACAAGTCTAAGGAGAGAGAGAAGGGATTTTAAAAACTTTGGCTTGTATTCTCGATGAAGAATAAATAAATAATATTTTTTCTATTTAATATTGGAGTCCCCATTGTTTTTTAGATTTTAAGTATTCAATTTATATATCTATCGTATTGTTATTTTAGCTGTGCATAAATGGTAGGGAAGAAGGTCGAAGTACAAGAGAACATAGCTAAATGTTTTTCCATATTTTGAGAAATCTATTGCAGGCATAGAAGGGGTGCCATAGGATAATCGTATATGCAAAAAATATTGGCATAGAGGAGTGCCTTAGAAATATATCTATAGAAATAAGAAGTTGTACAAGCCAAGGGACAAAGTAGTACCACATAATTTTACAATCTAGAATAATTTTACAAGTTAGATGTTGAAGCCTTTTGAGCTTATCATCATATAATAGGATAAAATACTATAGAGGTTTAATTATTATTTCAAGGTAGATCAAGCATCGTGATATTGTTCAAAGAGAAGATATTGACAAAAAATTTCAATCTACCATGTTGAAAAATATCATATAATGGAATACCAAGGTCATCATAGTTTAAAATGAGCAAGAGAGAATCTATCTAATAATTCTCAAAAGAAACTAGAGAACAACCAAATAAAATATAATAGTTTGGTGCAATTGAGTTTGCATACAAATTAAACCATCATAAATGATCCTAATAATTGGAATGGTGATAAGGTTATCAAATGAAAATGTAGTGAATCCTCTAGTGGATAAGAAGAAATAAAGAGAAAAGGAAGGATAAAGAGATAGTAAAGAAATATGAACCTCACTAGGTCATTAATGGTTGTGGCAAAGGTTGTATTGCTAGAGTTTATAGTAACAATAGTACTTGAAAGTGTGGTGAAGAACATTATGATCATAGTAGGGATGAAGAGTTTGGGTGCTTTGAAAGGAACACCAAGGGCATTGTCTCCATGTTGATGAGAATAATGGGGTATAAATTTAGGGGGTTGGGAAGACATGGTCAAGGGGTGAAAATACCCATAATGCCAGAGATAAGGCTAAGGAAATGCAGATATTATAGGAAGAAACAAGACTAAATTTTTGAAAGGAGAGAATAGTACAAGAGATGAAGTCTCAAGGATAAGTTTTTGTATTCAATACAGAAATGAGATTTGACTAGGACATGATCACTTCAAAATAAAGTACTGGTATTGAAAGGAAGTCACCAAAAATGTGCATGTTGATTATGGTTGAATGGATGTGACACAATGGAACAAGGTGAGATCAATGTTGAGTGCATTCTATAGAAGGACATTTATTTCTCAAAGGAATGTTTGAACAAGATGGAAAATTTGACCTTGTGAATATAGCCAAGCTAAAATGGTGATATCTTGGAAGAATAATTCATGTTCATAAGATGGAGCTCATGGAAAATTACCCCTTACCTAGTGAGTATGATGCATGAGCATCACCAAGTTAAATTAATGTATTGATTAGGGTTGGAAATCCATATAACTACTAAGGGAGGAAGAAGAAATGATAGATGAAGTGTCAAAAAGGAAAGAAAATGGACATAAAAACACTAGCAAACCATTTTGTAACCATCCAAATATTATATTAAAATGGATACAAAGATAAATTAGAGAGGAGTGGGAGAGAGAATAAGACAAAGGATCCTAGGGAAATACAAGTCTAATGAGCGAGAAGGGGTTTTAAAAACTTTGACTTGTATTCTCGATGAAAAATAAATGAATAATACTTTTTTTATTTAATCTTTAAGTCTCCATTATTGTTTAACATTTAAGTATTAAATCTATCTATCTATTGTATTGTTATTTTATTTGTGCACAAATGGTATGGAAGAAGGTCAAAGCAGAAGAGAACATAGTTGAAAGTTCTCCCATATTTAGAGGAAGCTATTGTAGGAATACAAGGGTGCCATAGGTGAATCATATATGCAAAAAATGTTGGCACAAAGGAGTTACTTTGAAATATATCTATAGAAATAAGAAGTTGCACAAGCTAAGGCACAAAAGGCATAAATTATTACCACATAATTATGCAATCTAGAATAGATTTTACAAGCTAGAGGTTGAAGCCTTTTCAGCTTATCATTGTACAATATGATAAAATAATATAAATGTTTAATTATTATTTCAAGGTATATCAAGCATCATGGTATTATTCAAAGAGAATATATTGATAAAATTGTACAATATACCTTGTTGTAAAATATTATATGATGGAAGACCAGGGTCATCTCATTTTAAAATGAGCAAGAGAGAATCTACCTAATAATTATCAAACGAAACCATAGAACAAGCAAATAAAATATAATAGTTTAGTGCAATTGACTTGTCATACTAATTAAAACATCATACAAGAGCCCAAGAAATGGAATGGTGATAAGGTTATCAAATGATAAAAACCATAATAGAAATAATTTATTGGATATCTAATTATGTAATTCATTAATCATATGATTGGTGGGTCATACAATTTGAATTTCACAAAGAAAAACTTGGGTTGCATATTTATACAATAAGAAGAGGTCAATCATATGATAGGGAGAATCCACAATTGTATAAAACATATTTCATGACTGCCTATATCATTTTGGTATTAGAGCTATAAGATATCTAAGGAATGATATGTGCTACAAGAATGATGCCATAATGGGGAAGGAGAAGACTATAAATTCCTCAAGCTACAAATATAGCAAAGATAATGAGAGGATTCATCACTTGACTAGATGCACTTGAAATTGACTATATCAGGGGTATTCAAGTAGAATATGCAAATGATAGTGAAGAAAAGGAAGCAAACCAAGCAAAATTTTACAATGAAGGACAAAAATGAGATCTAGAATAGAGATTAATATAGTAAATTTCTAACATGGGAAAGAATCCAAAGTAAGAAACCCCATCATATAATTAAACCCTAATGAACTCATCAATTGGATTGTAGATATGGATAAATATTTTTATTTTAAATCAATATATGAGAAGGTGAAATTTTCCTATACAATGTCAAAAGGATATGCATCCTTATGGTGGGATCATGTTCAAACTAAAAGATAAAGAAAAATAAAGGAAAAAATTAACACATGGGAGAAATTAGTGTCAAGTTGAAGGTCAAATTCCTTCCATCATATTACCAATTGGATATTTTCAATAAATTACAAAACTTAAGATAAAATAATATGAGTGTGAAATACTACACTAAGGAATTCTATAGGCTCACTATTTAGGCCAATCATGTGGAAGATGATGAGGAGAAGGTTTTGAAGTATATCAATGGACTATGATTATACATACAAGATGAAGTTAGTATGATGAGAATGAGTATTGTAGAAGAAACCTACCAGTATGCTTTAAGGGTAGAAGAGAAGTTGTCATGAAGGAATAAAAATAAATAAAGAGGAAGAGGATGGTTCTTGTGAGGACAAGGATAAAAAAGTAGTGGAAGAGGACAATAAAAATAGAAAGGAGAATCTAGTACTTCTCATAATAAATTCATCTAGAATACCAAAGGAGTTGGAGATTTATCATGAGGAAGAGTTAGTTTTGATAGAGTAAGAGTAGAGTATTTCCTAGAAGTTGTAATAGATGTGGAGAATATGATCATTGAGGATTTAATTGTACAATAACAAAAAAAATTAGCAATAATGAAAAGGAGGATAGGAACCATATTGCACAAGTAGAAGAAGAAAGTATTTCTTCCTTGTAATACACAAAGAAGCCAAAACAAGGAGAACCTCTCATGATGGAGAGAGTGTTATTGAAACTAGCAAAGGAGGTGTATGAGCCTAAGTAGAGAAGGAGCCTATTCAAAATTTTTTGAAAACGAGGAGATAAATGTTACAAGTTTAATGGTGATAGTGGGAGTACAAATAACTTGATGTCTATAGATATGGTAGAAAAACATGATTTGAATAGGATGGAGCATCCAAAACCATACAAAATATCATGATTACAAAAAGGGCCTCAAAATTTGGTGAGTTAATAATGTATGGTGAAATTTAAAATTTGTTCTTACAAGTATGAGATACTATGTGATGTTATGCCTATGGATGCATGTCATGTCATGTTAGGTAGACCCTAATAGTTTGATAGGAAGGTAGTGCATAATGGTATATGAACACCAACCCTATTGAGAATTATTTCAAAGGTCACATATTGAGTCCATTTAAGGACAAAAGAAAATAAGTGGACCATAGTCCTATAGTGTGCTTGGGTCCAAAAAAATCATCCTTGAAGAGAATGAATAAGGAAGCATGTTTTAATTTCATAATTTAAAACACATAAAAAGGTATAATGGACAAGATGAATAAAACCCTATGTGAAGTGAAGGATTCATTGGAAGAATATACAAAGATTATTTTAAGATATAGGTTACCACCCATAAGGAGCATTGGTCATCACATAGATATTATTCCTAGATTGAAATTTTGTAATAATCTAATTTATAGGATGACACCAATGGAGAATGAGGAGAAAAATTTGGACACATGCAAGAAAATAAGCATGGGGAATATGGAGATAGCCTAGGTCACCATTACTAGTGATGGTGAAGACAATTATGTAGTGGCTTCTATAGTAGATAAGGAGAAAGATAATGAGAAAAGAAAGGGTAAATAGATAGTGAAGGGAGATTAACCTTATCATATCATTTATGGTTATGATGAAGGATGTATTTATAAAGTTTATAGTAACAATGTACTTAAAAATATGATGGACATTGTGACCAGAGTGAGGATGAATATTTTGAGTGGTTTGAAAGGTACACCAGAGGAATTAGCTCCAAGTTGATAATAATAATGGGGTATACTGGTAAGATATTGGGAAGACATGGGCAAGGTGTGAAAATTTTTATAATTCCAAAGATAAGGCCAAGGAATGAAGGCCTTAGGTATGTAGACTTGATATGAAGCAACAAGACTAAATTGGTGAGATGAGAGAATAGTAAAAGGAGATGAATGCTTTAGGATGATATATTGTAGTCAATGTATAAGTGAGAGTTGTGGAGGACATGATCACTCCAAAATAAAGTGTTGGCACCAAGAGGAAATCATTAACAAAGTGTATGGTAATTACGTTTAGATAGATGTGACACAATGGAACAAGGTGAAATGAATGTTGAATACATTCTATAGAATGAGATTTAGTTCTTAGAGTAAGGCCAAAAAAATATGGAAACGTTGACCTTATGAAGAAAACCAAGTTAAAATGGTGATATCTTGGAAGAACAATTCATTTACATGAGTTGGAGCTCATGGAAAATTTTATCTTACCTAGTGAGTATGATGTAGGAGCATCCACCAAGTTAGAGTAATGGACTCATGATTGTTGGTGAACCATCTAACTGCTATGGGAGGGAAGAGGAAATGACATATGAAGTGTCAAAAAGGAAAGGAAATAGACGATTAAAAAACTAGAAAATCATTTTGTAACCATTCAAATCTTATATTAAAATGGAAGTAGAGACAACTTAGAGAGAAGTGGTAGAGATGAAACTAAATGACCCTAGGGAAAGAGAAGCCTAGGGAGAGAGATAAGGGGTTTCAAAAACTTTACCTTGTATTCTTGAGAAAGAATAAATAAATAACACTTTTGCTATTTAATATTGGATTCCTCATTGTTGTCGAGCATTTAAATATTCGATTTAGCTATCCATTGTGTTGTTATTTTAGTTGTGTATATATGACAAGGATAAATATTGAAGCACATAAGAATACAACTAAAAAATTTTATTGTCTTTGGAGGAAGCTATTATGGGCACAAAATGGTGCCATATGAGAATGGTATATGCAAAATATGTAGGCACAAAAGACTGCCTTAGAAATTTGTTGATATAAATAAGAAGTTGCATAAGCCAAGGTATGAAAGGCACAAAGTAGTGTCGCATAATTGTGCCATCTAAAATGAGGATTTCTACGAGTCAAATATCAAATCCATTTCAGCTTATCATCATATAATAGGATAAAATATTTAGGAGATTTAATTATTATTTCAATGCATATCATGTGTCATGATATAGTTTTAAGAAAAGATATTAAAAAATTATTTAGTTTTTCTTGCTAGGAAATATTATATCATGGAAGATCTAGGTCATTTAAATTTAAAACATGTGGAAGAGAATCTACATCATAATTATCAAAATAACTAGTTTATCACACAATTAATTAATTATATGGTTGAAGGGTGTAGACATTAAAATTGACCCACTTTTCATCATTTCACCCTCATGCATCGACCCTCTAACCAATGAAGCCAAATCCATATTTTAAAGACCTAAAATTGAGCATATATTGCTTCAAAAATTAGAGTTATATTTGAGCCACATTTTCCTGATCAAATATTTTCCATTCTTCTCAAAACCACTACCATTAGATCAAACTCATTTTTTTTTCTGATGATATAATTTTTTTTCCCATTCTAATGTAATTTGGTCCCAAAATGCAAAAATACTACACATGGATCTAACTTTCTTACCCAAGTTTTTGGGTAACCTCTGTGACATTGGTCCATACACAAGATTAAGTTTTGTTTACCCTCCTTTTTTCCACTCCAAATATATTATAAATAAAGGGATTAGACTTCCTTTTTCTACAATTCTAATACAAGTTCCAATGCTATCTTGATTTATCTTTTGCAAAAAGTGCTCTTGATGAACCTTTTGTTTTGGACTCTTCTATTGCTGACATTTTGTTTTGTGATTTTTTTCTCTTGGTGGAAAAGTGTTGGAGCCTTGAGGAAGACTCTACCATTTTGGTGGAGGCCTTCATCCTTTGGTTGTTATTTCACTACCACCAAGTTTCTTCTAGCATTTTTAATCTTCTTAGATCATTAATTTTTCATCTTGCATTGTGTTATGAGTTTAATAGCTCAATTTAAAGTCTCTTCTAGAAATTCATGTGCTATCCATACAAGGCACAAATTCAATAGAACTAAATTCATAGTCACCCCTTACAAGGCATGAATTTGATTCTCTAGGGCTTTGGGACAATATTTCACTCCCAAAACCCTAGATTTTTCTTGCATGCTACATTTATGTCTTAATATCTCTATTTACACTATATTTTTCACAATAATTCATGTTATTACATTTTTTATTGTTTACTTCCAAGGGTCAAAAATTACTTTTTTTATAATTAATTAGCTAAAAGGACTAAGGGGGATTGAATATTGTGCCTCCAAGTTCATTCACATAGCAACATAATAAAGCCACAAAATATTGATAAATTTTTCTAAGGTTTTTGGAGCAATTGGATATTCAGGATTAAAGTTAAAATCTAGGATCAACCACCAGATCAAGTAAGTGCTCTAAATAGACTTTTTAGGTTGTTTGTTGTTTATTTATTGCTCATTTATGTTCCAAATTTAGATCATAAATAAATAGAAAAATATTTGATTTTATTTCTAGGCATTTGAAAGAGAAAAAGCATATAGTTTGCACCTTAGGTTATTTTTGTTTGTGCATTCTCTTGAAATCTTGCTAAAAAGAAAAAAAATAATTTATTTGCAAAACTAGAGTTTTAGTTATCATCAAAACATAAATTATTCTAAGGATAGATCTTTGTTTTATTGCATTATTATTTACCTCATTGTTCTGTAATTTATTATAGCTTAGATTTTAGAAAGACCAAACATATGCGCTTGTTCAAATAAACACATCAAACTGTTACAAAACTTATTCTCAAAAACCCTTAACATAGGGAAACACCAATAATATTCCTTAAGGAAGGAAATACTACATAAGATCTCCCAAGATGAGAGTGCCACTTAATGAAGGCAAAGTCCTATAAGCCACTTTAATGGCACAAACAATTGCATATAATTTCTCTTAAATGATGATTACAATGACAAATATCTCTTCTTCATATATCTATCTTCTAATTCTACTTTGGGGAGACAACTACTAATATAATACAATATTATAATATAGTAATTGTTGGTTTATTTGTGTACCATGACAACCCTTAGTGTAGAGGATATTACACACCCCCATGGTCACCTTAGATCTTAATAGATCCAACTAAGAATTGTATGTGATAGGGTAGTTTTCCATCTTCTACATATTTGGTGAACCCAACATGAAGTACATTCTTTGGTGAACCCTCTTCCTTTTGTCCCTTTTGTTTTTATTTTTAAACTATAAGCAAGACCATTAAATATATTTGCATAGAGTTAGAACATGAAAACACTTTAAAAAATGTATTTTATGTGTCTTTCGTTAGTTTTAGATCTTCTTTTCTCCTTTGTCCTTTCTCTTAATATAATTTCTCCATATCTTAGGAATAAACAAAAGCTTTTAGAATATTATGAGGATCCTCAAAATGATGATCATATTTATAGGGAGAATCCTAATATAGAAGGAAAAGAGTACATAGATACTGGTGATGACATTGATCCTATTGAAGGACCTCATGGTTAGGTCACCTTCAAATTACATAATCAGCTCATGAATTTCATTAGGTAACACAAGGAAATTATAAGTGAAGCCTTAGATAGAGAAACCTCCTTTTATGAAGTTGGAGTGTATCATAATAAAAAAAAAATTCCTCAAAATATTCATATCAATCTTTTTTTTGAATATTCTCATAATGTTAATCCATATCATAAATCTATGTATGCTACTACAACCACCAATGTTGGAGCAATTCTACAAGTTCATCTTACTAGTAATGCATCTCAAAAACATGTTCAATATCCTCATAAATATATTCCTCCTTATAATATTTATTTTGTTCCACCAAATGTGAGTTATCCTCCACAACAATATACCATGCAAATCATCCCATAGCATAACAATGTTAATGTTTCTAACATTAACCTAACCCTTTTTTTAACAATCTAACTATAACCCTCTAGGGAATCTAGGGGTATTGCACAAAAACCACCTTGATATACAAAGTTTAACAAGTGTAGTGAAACAATTGGCATTAATAATGGATACACTTCAAGCTCCAAGTTTCACTTATAACTACAACAAAATGTACAATCAACCCTTAGACCCTATGCTTACCGCTAGGTCCTATCCCAAGAATTTTTCAATGTTGATTTTACCTATTTATAAGGGAATAGAGGACCCAATAGAACATTTAAGGATGTTTAGAAAAACATGCCATGATATTATATATGATGATATGTTGTTTCTAAAAACATTACCAAAGATCCTTGGTGGTATGATACTAGAATGGTATTATAAACTACCTCATTACTATTTAAGGAACTTTGAAGAAACAATCAAGTTGTTTGTTCAAAAATTTGGAGATTATGTGGATAAAGGAGTAACCATCCAATATTTATACCTTTTGAAGTAAGGTAAAGATGGAATTTTCTTATATTTTCTATCTTGATGGAGAATTTTAGTCGAATGATTAAGATACACCTTACCTCTTCAAGATATGCTAGAGATATTTATTGTAAAATTGCAAGAGAAAATATCATATGATTTGGAAACAAAAACTATTACCTCTTTTGAACAAGTAATAGATTTGGCAAGAAGAGTAGAGAAGGCTCTAATTCAAAGAGGTCAAATAAAGCTAAGGAAATAAGAGTATAGAACCACAAAAACTCAATATAATAACAAGCATGTAGTTTGTGATGGGGTAACAATAGATTAGCCAATAATGTTAATGCTACTAGTACCTTATAGAAGTTGGTACTTAGAAAATATTAAAAACCTCCATCAAGAAACTTCACAAGACTCAACCAACCCATTTTGTTGGTCCTTAAGGAACTTTTAAAGACTAAGATGATTGAGTTGCCTAAAATAAGATAAACTAATACCATAGTATCTTGGTATAATCATGATCAACATTGTGAGTATCAGAGGATGGAAGGGCACATGATATAAATTCATGAAAGAGGTTGAAATATATGGTTCATGACTTGATATATGAGGTTCATATTGTTAGAGAGGACTCCCAATCTACTCCTGACCACAAACCTCCAACTAGTCAACCTCCTAATCAAAAAACACCTACCACTAATCAAGATATGTGGATCTTCCAAAAGACCCTACCCAATCATCAAAAATGGAAAACCAATTAGGTGTCTTATCATAATTTGCCACCACCCTACAACAAAATGATTGGTATGACAATTGCTACTACAAGGCAATAAGATTAATATCAACTGATTCAACAATATTAGCAATAGATAAGTTCTACATCCAACCAACCCTCTAGGCCACCTTTAGTTCTGAAGAGCACCCAAAAAAGGAGAACAAGTGTAGAAACCCCACCCTTAGTATAGAAGCCATAACCAAAAGTCTCCTTAAATATATAACAATAGTTAGCTAGTATCCTAACCAAGATATCCCTCTTAGAAATTTTAGAAACTTCTATTCATAGGGAATCCTTGTTGAAGAATCTAAGTCAACAATCTATCCTGCAAGATCTCCCCCTAATAACGTAGCCACTGTCATTGGTTCTTCTAAGATAAATCATATATCATTTTATGATGATGATCTTCCTTTATAAAATTTGCAAGGGATTCACCCATTTATATCATTGGATATATTGGGGAAACATTTATCAAGAGAATCTTGGTAGAAAATGGTTCCTCCATCAATATATGCACTTATAAATTTTTACAAAACTTTGGGTTAAATGAGGAAAACTTAACAAAATATGATATCATCATTAAATATTTATACAACGACTCCCAAGAAGCATGAGATATTTTATCCCTTCCACTTAAGGTAGGACCCAAGATCAAAGATACCTTATTTTATCTGGTATCTTGCCCAACATTTTATAATATTATTCTTGGATTCCCTTAGATTCATACAATGAGGGATATTCCTTCTACTCTTCATCAATGTTTAAAGCTTGAATAAAAAAATCAGCTTATTACCATCCAAGGCAACTATAAAAATCCCAAATGCTAACCAACCTAAGAGAGATTTTTTTTTAACTTAAAAAGGTTCACAAGAGTATCCATGCAATACATATATTGACTAGACATACCCACATTTTGAGTCTAATATGCTATAAACATCACCTAAGTGGATAGGAGAGGCCAAGCTCTCATAGGTAATTAGGGTTTACCTTGTTTACCTTTGTGGTATAGATGATACTTTTAAAAGGTCTCCCTATTTTTTTGGCATTCTCCATGAATGGAAACCACTTAACCTTAGCATTAGGATTATCACTTATTAGTATTTAGAGAGGGGGATTCCAATCCTATCTTCCAACCATAAATCAGTCTATGTTGGGTCCAGTAGACATAATGCCATAGTCTAGTTTAATTGCACCTCTATAGTGATCCCTTAAACTTCATGCCTATCTCCCCCATATATGTGATGAGCCTCTAAGAAATAATAACTCCACATGATTATCTTCTCATGGACATAGGAAGTAAGTGTTGCTACCCCACAATAAATCAAGTTAAAAATGAGAGCTTTAGACAAGGTTACCTTTAGATCCCTTCTCAAATAAACCTCTAAGCCCATAATATGTCTCTCTACAAGCATTAAAACAAAACCATATTCTAGGATGGAAGCAAAACTATTCATCTTAAGCTTATAGAATAAATATAATAAACATTTAAATCAACATTAGTGTAGACACCAAAATCCAACCACTTGTAAGTCATCTATACCTTCCTGTCAGCCACGTGTCAGTCATCCATCCTTCCCACCATTATTTGGCCCAAATCCACACTTTCCCACCATTATTTGGCCCAATTTCACCTTTCCCGCCATTTTTCATCCCCAAATTTATTTAAATTAATATTTATATATATATATTTTAATATTTTAATATATTTTAATATATATATAAATATAGTTTAAGTGATTTAATCTGAGCAATCCATCCTTCATTTAATCTCATCCATCCATCCATCTTAATCCGTTTCACAACCTAGATTTATTCTCTACCCTTGGATCCACTTTAATCTTAGCCACATGTTCAAAGTGTCGTTAAAACCCTAAAGTGTGCCCTAAGAGTAGATTATAAATTGAGTCACCTTGATGGCTCAAACCCTATCTCTTCGGCTAAACCTACTTATCTTCCCTATCTAAGTTTGGAGTTTGCTATTGCTGTTAATCCTGAGTCTTCTGAGTCTTCTACGGCCCTAAGTCTGAACTAAACCCTTTCACCGCATCCATCGCCGTCCCTTTTTGCCGCATCCATCATCGCATCCGTCGCCAACTTCATCGCCATACCTTCTGCATTCGGGTGTTTACTCGCAGCCGCAGATGCAAACCGACGTCTGCAACCCCAATCTAGAAGCACGTGGGCGCTCAGCGGATTCCTCGAGATCGCACCAGGGTGCCTTCTACAGCCGATATGATAGTCACATCACTTCCAGGTGCCGCCTGGTCTCATCGCGTTAACAGGAAAAGGTATAGATTCATCTAAAGTAAGTAATATTTCTTTATGTAGTAATCTGCTATTGAATTCTACATTCTGTTTATTTTTATTTCATAAATCTAGGGTTTTAGACTATTTCTGAGGGCTCACATAGTGGAGCCTTCTTATTAGTTTCTAACTCTTTGATAATTTTAATGTGTGTAGGATTCTAGTGGTAGATTTGATTTGTTGATAGCAGCTGCTTAAGCTGGAGTGGTCCGAGCCAAAGGATACAACGAAGCCCACTCATTCTGTTGAGGTTAAGGATACATTCTTTGAAGACGCCACCACATTGTGCCAGCTAGGGTTTCGGAGAACCCTAGCACAAATTGTAACTTTGTATCACGAAAAGGGTTACAGGCCCTATTGTACTTAAAAGGAGTTTCTAAACTCCATTGATTAATAAAAATCATTCATTTTGTACAACTGTTCTGCATTCCTTTATTGTGATTTCTTTATTTCTGTTTGGCGTTGTATCTTTAATCTACAATTAGTATGAATAAGAATCATATAACCATTCAACAAAATGACACCATATATTCATCCAAATAAATGTCTAGATTAAAAACGAATAGTCTTTGCTTCTATTACAATTAATCCTCTTTCACCAAGAGTGATTTTCAATAGTATAATAATAATTGAAGTATTAATCTAGCATGATCTGACATCTTCTTCCCTTGGCCTCCATGGTAGTTTGATAGGAAGGTGGGGATCATAACAACTCATATGCAGGTATGAATGCATTCTATATGATTTAATGCATAACAATCATAAGTGAAAGAAGCCCATACTTCTTTCCCAAAATATTTCCACAAATATTTAAATCCAAAGCCTTGCATTCCTATGCAATCCAATTCAATATAGCAACACTCAAGAAAAATAAACCCATACTTCTTTCCAAAATATTTTTCATAAATATTTAAATCCAAACACATCAATTACATAAGCAAAATAAACCCATACTTATTTCCATACCTAATTTATCAATCCATAATTATCAAGTCTTGTTATTATTTTGCAAGACTATAGATTAATCTATCATTTGATTAAATATCAATATAATCTATCCTTTGATTAATTGCCAAATTAATCTATCATTTGATTAATTGCTAAATTAACCTATCATTTGAGTAATTCCCATACTAATCTATCATTAGGTTATAATATCTTTAGTTAATAAATCCAATTGATTAAACTTAATATTATAATATTAATTAATCAATACATTTGATTAATCTAACATTAGGAAATAATATAACATTAATCAATCATTTTGATTAATATAACAACTAACATTAGATAAATCAATCATTAATAAATCTATTGATTAATATAACAACTAACATTAGATAAAATAATCATTAATCAATATATTGATTAATATAACAACTAACATTAGATAAATCAATCATTAATCAATCTATTGATTAATATAACAACTAACATTAGATAAAACAATCATTAATCAATCTATTGATTAATATAACAACTAACATTAGATAAAGCATACCCTTATAATCCCTTTGATTAAAATTCCCAAATCATTCCTAAAATGCATTCAAATATTAAATATATTCCATTTACAAGGAATCAAATGAAAACACACAAATGGTATTGAGTTTTTGAGATTTCAATCGAGATTTTTTGGAGGGATGTTTTTCGCAGGACTGCACAAAATATCTAAATTGTTTCAGCCATATTTCACTCATCTGGTCTCGTATTGAGCTAAAATGTTGAGGTTAGATGTCTGAAAAAACCCTAGAACACCTCCACAAATTTTTAGATCATTTTGAGCAACATAGAGCCTAGCACATCTCTATGTGTGAACAAGATTTTTGGAAAGAGATTGTGCGAGGGTTTCATCTGGGTTGAGTGCAAGCAGATCCAGAGGTTGGTTTTCAGGGCCTTTAGACCCTAGTAACCAATAATTTTGTGGTTTATACTCAATAGTTTAGCAGGATATGTTGCAAGGGATCCAAGATGGGTTAGAAATCTGTCTTTCAATAGATCATGCTATGAACTTGAGTGAAAACGACTTCCAATTTGTTACACAAGATAAAAGTGAAACATACCTTTCAATGGTGTATAGGGCAAGTATTAAAGAGATCATGAAACAAGTTTCAAGTATATGATCAAAAAATAGCTTAAATATCAAGTGAATCCAGTGCTAAGGTGCACCCAAAAAATAAATCCTCTCTGCAAACCCCTATCAAGGGTAAGAATTTTGAAGACTCAGCCCAAAAAATAAATTTTAGGGATGCCATCCATGGTGTAAAGCCTCAACCCAATGTTAATATTAATATTAGGGCTTCCCATAAACCTCTAAGAATTCCCAAGATTGATCCCAAGAAAACAGAGGCAGGATGTCTTAAAGCAGCTGATGGAACTCCTATTGTTAATCTTGATATGGGTAACATTCAGATTGGCATTGAAGATTTGGAAAAAAGAGGACTAATTTATTGATTTGTAGGTTTTCATATGAGCCCACCTAATTTCAAAGTCTGGGCTGTAAAAAGCTGAAAAACTAAAGGTGAGTTACAAATCTCTATTTATCCAAATGGTTATTTTTTTGTTTTATTTACAAATAATGAAGATAGAGAGAAAACTTTTCAAGGGGGTCCCTAGTTTTTTGGAAGGGTAAGGATTTTCATGAAGCCCTGGCATACTAAATTTAAAGCCGAAGAAGAGATTCCTTCTATAGTTCCCATGTGCATTAAAATCTTTGGCCTCCCTATTGAATTTTGGAATCCTACTATTTTTTCTTCAATTGAAAACTCTTTAGGGAATTTTTATGATGACTACTGATTGTACTAAAAAATTTTAACATATTATTTATGCTTGAATTTGTGCTTTAATGGATTTTAACAAACCCCTACCTAAAAATATCACATTACAATTTGGGGAAGACACTTGGGAGCAAGTAGTGGACTATGAGAACATTCCTTTTCATTGTATAATTTGCCATGAATATGGTCATTTGGCTAGTGCTTGCCCAAATAAAATTCCTAATAAAAAGAAAGAAGATATAAAATCAGTAGGTTTCCAACTGCCTAAGAAGAAGAACACTAAAAAAAAACCAGTTATGAAGGATCAATCAAAGTCATGTGCTAATATGTTTGAAATCCTTTCCACAAATGATGTCCCAAGTGAGGAAGGGAAAATAGTGGAAACAAAAATATTAGAAACACAATATAAATATGAAGGGAAGAACTCAATAATAAGCCAACAAATCAAATGTTATCAATAGAAAAAAAGGGAAAAAATTTAGACAAGAAATCAATCTTTTAAATGCCAAAAATTCAAATAATACAAGTCCCAATATAGACATTGTTTAAACCTCTAGTAAAATTTTGGCTATGTACAAGCATTCTTCAAGGTTAGAAGCCATCTCAGATTCAATTTGAGTAAGTCAAGAAATAGGAAAAAAACTGAAGATGTATTCTAATAAAAAGGCAGGTCGTAAGACCAATCAATATCATATGGTAAAAGAAGGTGAAAATATTGTAGACGAAGGTAAGATTAATGCCCTTCCAAAATTTTTTAGCACTGGTATTAATGAATATCATCATCACTTGGAATATTAGAGGACTCAAAGGGAGTCTTTAAGAAAAAATGAAATTAGAAGAATGATTTAGATAAATCATCCACATCTTGTTTTCCTTCAAGAAACGAAGATGTCAATGGAGGATATGGACTCAATTTCTAGTAAAATATGGCCAGCTGGAAAAGTGGTTTCCCTCAGTTCCCACGGGACTTATGGTGGCATTTCTTGTCTTTGGGACCCAAAAGAGGTAGTTATTCACCATATGATTGGTAGTTGGGGTATTTTAGCTATAGCTATTCAAAGTAGACTTTCCAACCAAATTATGCTATGCATTATTATTTATACTCCAATTGCTTTGGAGGAAAAAAGAAGATAATGGAAGAATATAACTAATATTATCTCTCATTTTCCTGAAGCTTGGATCTTGATTGGAGGAAATTTCAATACCATCCTCTCTCTAGATGAGAAAGTGGGAGGAAATAGAAATTTGGACAAAAGCACTGACCTCATGAGTGAATAGATTTCAAAAATTCATCTTGTGGACATCCAACTAGATAATGGTCTTATGACTTGGTCTAACAGAAGGTAAGTCTTAGCATGTATAATGGAGAGATTGGATAGATTTTTGCTCTCTTAATCCATGATCACATTCCTAAAGTGAACTTAACAATGCTGGTTCGGATCATTGGCCAGTCATGGTGGAAATGTGGAAAACCAATGCGATTTTCTCTCCTTTTCATTTTTAATTAATGTGTCTTAGAGATAGTTCCTTTAGACCTCATGTGCAAAAATTGTGGTAGGAAGATAAGCCTAGGTATGGGATTAAGATTTTTTTTTTTCCAAAATACTGCAATACATTAAATCCAAAATCAAGACTTGGAACTAGAAGGAGTTTGAGGATGTTCATAAAAAAACATGAAGTTATTGCTCAAATTGAAAATTTGAATAATAAAATCTGTTTAGATGGCCTCATAGAGAATAGAAGTGCAGATGAAATTAAACTCATAACTTAGTTATAAGAATGGGAAAAAATAGAACTCTTATGAAAGGAAAAATCTAGAATTCAATGGCTCAAAGAAAGAGATCAAAACACAAATTACTTCCACAAACCTCTTCTTCCTCATAGATCTCACAAATTTATTTCTTCGTTAAAATCAAATTTTGGAGATGTTGTCTATACTTAGGGTGGCATGACCTCTATTGTTGTCGATTACTTTTCCATTTTTTTTGTTGCTACTCCTCTTGACTCAGCTTCTCAACAAAATGTTCTTCAAGCAATCCCTTATCTTATTACTTCTGATGAGGACTCTATTTTTACTTCTCTTGTTACTATCAATGAGCTTCAACATGTAGTTTTTAAAATGCAAAAAAGAAAAACCCCAGGTCCTAATGGTTTTCCAATTGAGTTCTACCAAGAGTTCTGGGATATCATTCATGTTGATTTATTAGAGGTGGTGGAAGAAGCTAGGACATACAAAGAAATTTTTAAGGTTATCAATAAAACTTATATTACTCTTGTTCCAAAATCTCAAGAGGTTTATCACATCTCAGATTTTAGACCTATTTATTTATGTAATGTTCTCCTCAATAAAGGTTGAATCCATCCAGAAAGGTTGAAGCCTATTTTGCATAATATTATTTCCCATGAGCAAGGGGGTTATGTGGAAGGGCATAAAATAGTATATGATATAGTTCTTGCTTAGGAAGCCATCCATTCCATGGATATGTAAAAATATCCTTCCATGTTCATTAGGTTAGACTTATCCAAAGCTTATGACAGAGTGGATTGGCACTTCCTTATCAAAGTTTTGAGGCAATTTGGTTTCTCTAAGGATTAGATGGATTGGATTATAGGATGCATCTCTTTATTTTCCTACTTAGTTCTTATCAATGACAGATCTTCTCAGTTGTTCCCAAATTTCAAAGGTATTAGGCAAGGTGACCCGCTTTCTCCTTATTTATTCATCATTCTTGTTGAATTCTTGGGTAGGACTATAACCAAAAATAAGGAAAAAAAAACCCTTGAGGGATCTACCATTGCTCATAGATCTAGACCTATCTCTCATCTTCAATTTTTTGATGACTCTACTCTTTTAGGTAAAGCTATAGTTAAGGAAGCTTCTAATATTAAGCAAATCATTAGCTATTTTTCTAATGTTATTGGGCAGTTTATCAATGAAGACAAATCTAAAGTTATTTTATTTCATTGCTCTGCTAGAAAGGAATCCATGATCTTGGATAAATTAAGATATAATAAGTCATCACTTCCGATCACTTATTTAGGTATTCCCATTAATTTTTAAAGGCAGAAAAAAAATATTGGAATTGGTTGTTGGATAAAGTCAAGAAGAAAATTGGAAAGTGGGCCAACAAGTGGATTTCTCCTAGGGGTAGAATCATCTTGGTAAAATCAATCCTTCAAGCCATTCCTATTTATGTTTCTTCTTTTTTGAATATCCCAAAGGCTATTCTTCAATAACTAGATCAAATTAGTCATCGATTTCTATGGAGTGGTACTAAGGAGAAAAGAAAATGGGCCTTGGTTAAATAGGACACTTTATGTCTTCCTAAGAATGAAGGGGGGTTAGGATTCCGGTATTCTATTAATAACAATAAATATTTAGCTGCTAAATTATATTGGAGGATGTTGCATAACCCCAATGCTCTTTGGGCCAATAATATTTGTGCTAAATATGTTGAGAACAAAATTCTTGAAGACCTTGTTCGCTATCATATTCCTACCAAAGGTTCTTCCATTTTAGCAGTTCTTAAGACTAGTGAGGATTTGATAAAGAAAAATTTATTTTGGATCATTCATAATGGTTAGCATGTAAATTTTTGGACATATTCTTGGGATGGTCACAAGCCTTTGATAACTCAATTTCCCGATTAGAGGCCTTGGATGGAGGGGCTTCACCAAGGTACCTGGATAAAGGTGGCTAATTACTATTGGTACCATACTGGTAATTCTAAGGTTGGTAGATATTGGATCCCTATTGAGTACTATCCTATTCAAATCCCAAAAAGGTAAAGACAAGATATCCAAGGTATCCTTTATATGACGTCTCTCTCTTGGTCACATGAAAAAAGATTGTTTTGGATGGAAAAAAACTACTAAGGGTGAGAATTCAGTTACTCAAGGTTATTTGACCCTATGCCATAATAATTCCAACCAATATTTCGACATCATTTCTCAATTGTGGGATCAAAAGCTCTGGCCTAAGGTGAGGTTCTTTATTTGGATTTTATTGCATCGTAGGGTGCTTACTGGTGAGAAAATTATGAAGCATC
The DNA here is from genome assembly GCA_028583015.1 of Wollemia nobilis. Classification (NCBI taxonomy): domain Eukaryota; kingdom Viridiplantae; phylum Streptophyta; class Pinopsida; order Araucariales; family Araucariaceae; genus Wollemia; species Wollemia nobilis. The sequence goes on along the minus strand of JAQPPZ010003192.1, from coordinate 2,829,691 downwards.
GTTTTCATGGCCCTTTTAGATGTGAAATGTGTGGAGAGAATATTGAAACTCTCAATCATCTTATTATTGAGTGTACTTTAGCCTTTGAGCTATGGAGGAGAATGGCCACTTTACATGGCTTATAGTGGTCCAATTTTTAAATGTTTGAAAAACTTTGGAGGGATTAGCCTAAAAAGGAGGGTGTTGATCATTTTATTAGGCAATTAGTTTGGATGGGTTCTACCATTCTTCTTTGAAATATCTCTAATGAAAGGAAAAATCAAAATTTTAATCAATATAGGAAGGATATTCACTATATTTGGCAAAATACAATAGCCAACTTAGTTGAATCAGTACATCATCTCCTTAATAACCCCCAAAAATTCCACCAAAGATGGGATCAAGTGATGTAAATATTGAAGATTAAATCTTCTAAGGGCAACCATATTAAAGGGAATGTAAGTATTTGTAATATGGATAAGACTAGAAATTTGCAACCTCCTCCTAAGGATTTTGGTAAATTCAATACTGATGGAGCCTCTATAGGGAACCCTGGAAAAGCTAGTGCGAGAGGAATTGGTAGACTTTCAGATGGCTCCCTAGTTTTTAGTTTTATTGAGAATTTGGGTATTCTTTCCAATAACCTTGTTGAGGGGTATGTTATCCTCAAAGGCATTCAAGAGGCTACTAAGTTTGGATGGGAAAAGGTGTTAGTTGAGTCTAAATATCAACTCATGATTAATATTTTGAAGAATCATTCTAAGAATCATAAGGTTGATTGGAGAATAAAAATAATTATTGAGAAGATTCAATCAATATAGATGGGATTTTTGAAAGTTGATTACAATCATGTGGTCAAATATCAAAACAATAGTGTAGATGCTTTAGCTAATTAGAATTTAGACAAATGTGATCTTACTTGTTATGGCCACCCTCCTAGATGGTGGGCTTCATAAATAAGAGAAGCTCTTCTTTCTATCATTTCTTTGGATGGCTTAAATTCTGAAGGTTCCTAGTTTCTTCTTGCTTTATTTTTGCTTCTCTTTGGTTAGGTTAGGGCATTTTAGTTCCCTAGCTCAAAATATTCTTTATTTTATTTGCTCTGTTGATTCTTGCCTTAAAAGTCTTTTGGTCTAGAAAGGTCATTGTTATGTTCATTTTTTTTTTGTTTATTTTTTTGTGGTGTGTATGTTTTTTTTTTTTGTGTTCTTTATGTTGTTTTTTGTTGTTCTTATGTTTTTGTTTTTTTTTGTGTTTTTTTTTTATTGTTCTTGTGTTTTTGTTGTTCTTGTTCTTGTGTTTATGTATGTTTGTGTTAATTTGTGTTTTTGTGTGTGAGTGTTTTCTATGTTTTTTTTTTTTTTACTATCTATTTTTGGTTTTTTTTTTTAATTTTAATTTTATTTTTATTTGTTAATTTTTAGGTTTTGGTTGTTTGTGTTTTTCATATGTTTGTTATGTCTTTGTAGTGTTGTATTGTTTGTTTCATGTTTGTGTTTTGTTATGTTGTTCTTGTGTTTTTCTATGTGGTTTGTGTTGTGGTTTTTTATCTTATTATGCATGCACTTGATTGTGATTTTTATTTTTGACACACTCAAGGAGCATGTTTTTTATTTTATTTTAATTATTTATATTTTTATTTATTTATTTATTTTTTAAATCTTATTGTGTCTTTGTTTGCTCCTTGAGTATGTAAAATATGGTAGGCCAGGATCATACCTTAGGCGATTTTGATGGATTGGATACCCCTACCTCCTTGGGTCTTACCTAAAGTGGCATCCCTTTTGAGATGTTTTCCACAAATAAAAAAAAATGAAAAACACACACCAAAGGATATTAATAAGGTAAGGTTTAAATTTAGAAAAAGGAGAAAATTCGCTCTTGATATTTATGTAACAAAAATCTCTTAGGAGCACCTTCTTCGTAGTGAACCCTAGCAACACAAATATCACCATGAATATCAAGTGAAAGCCCTCAAAACAGGTAGGAGCATGTGCCAACTTTAAATCCTAAGAAAAAATATAGGGGTTCCATCCTCACAGAGAATACAATGACACCCAAAATCATAGAAAATAATATATAGCATGCTAGCAAGGTAAAAAATAGAGCAACACGAAGGTCAAAATGAAATAAAGGATTCATCTTGTGAAAGTTATCTACATGTTGCACTGCCACATAGTGTTCTTATATCATGCAAGGGAAATAGGTCCCGAGCTGGTAGAAGGAAACACAAGAAAACCAAGCACTACAAAACTAGGATTCTCAAGATATTGGTGTCTCCTTTGGATAGATGTCCATAAACATTTGTAGTAGGTAAAGGATTCTCAAGATATTTGTTGAAAATTTTTTAGTGAAATATTTTCTCCGTGGAGTAGCCCACATTGGGTGATCCACATTAAATTGGTATCTCTATTGTGTATGGTGATTGGTGCATTGCTTTGATTACTACTGTTGATATTGTTATCGATACATTGTATAATATTGGGAAAGAAAAGTAAAAAGTGGTATTATATTGTTCATCCCCCCTCTCAGTATAATATTGTGTTCTTAAATTGGTATCGGAGGGGGTTCCTTTGGAAGGGTTTTAAAACTTGAAGAAAAATATTACAAGAACATAGATGGATTCTTAGAGTGGATCCTCAGGAAATTCAGTACCAATTTTTGATGGGAACAATTATATACTATGGAGCACAAGGATGAATTTTCATCTAATGGAACTTGGAAATGAAGTATGGGAAGCAGTTGAAAATGGATACACATCACCAGAAAATCCACCTACAGTTAAATATGGTAAGCTTCTACATAATTACAATTTAAGATAAATGAATGCAATTCAAAAGGTCTTACATGAAATAGAGTTTATAAATATTATGCATTGGAAATCAGCAAAGGAAATTTGGGATAAGTTGCAAGGCATTTATGAAAGAGATAAAAAGGTCGAGAAAATTGCAAAATTTTAAGAGAGCATTTGAATACCTAAAAATGAAGGATGAAAAAAACATTACGAGATATCTACTTCATGTGGATAAGGTTTTTAACTCCATGCAAAGACTTGGGCTTGAAGTTATAGAACCTGATGTGTGATAAAATTCTAAGGTCAATTACAAAAAGGTTTAGTGAAAATATATCAACAATAGAAGAGTCGAAAGATATTGATATTTTGACAAGGGATGAATTACATGGCATTCTCACAACATTTGACTTAAGAACAAAAGAGGAACCTATTTCCTAGAAGGAAGCAACCTTTAAAGTTACTAAGAAGACAAAGGGTAAGAAGTCAGATTCGAGCAATGAGTCATCCAGTGATGAAGAACCAAACTACGGTAGAAGGAACAAGGATCCAAGAAATTTTAAAGGTATGGAATCTATAAGATGTTTCAATTGTGGAAAGTATGGTCACTATGCATATGAGTGTCAAGAGGTTGGAAATAGCAATGATGAAGAAAAATAGGATCATAAATATAGAGAAACAAGAAAACATAAGTACCAAAAGAAAAGCAAGGATGGACAAGGCAAGCAAGGAAAGAAGTTCTTCCAAAGGCAAAATAAGAGTTTATATGCAAACAAAGCAAGTAATCAAGTGATAATGATGATAGTTCCTAATATAATGATAAATATGAAGTTCTATTCTTGGTAAAAGAAAAAGAAATTGTTAAGAAAAGGTCACCAATAATTATCAAGTGTTTTAGATGTGGAAATTTTAGTCATATTGAAGATAGTTGTACAAAGAATGAATTTAATTTTAGTGATGATGAATATGAAGACTGACTTGAAGGACTAGAAGAGAATATTCTTATGGCATTAGAAGAAGAAGGAGATGATCCTACAAAAGATAAGTAAAAAAAAATGAAGTTGTTTTTAAAGGTAAAAAAATAGAGGAGGAATCATAAATAGGAGAAGTTGATCTTAAAGGTGAACTTATTTCTTTCCTTAATGCATTAAATGAGGTAAGAAAGCAAAACTCCAAACTTAAGATTTAGTTTCAAGAATGTGATGAAGAGAAAGTAAATATTATAGAGGATCTGAATAAGTCAATGGATAAGCCATGGAGAGTCAAATAAAAGTTAGAATAAAAAGTTTTAGAATGTGAAAAGTTAGAGCATGAGGTGGCTCTACTAAGGAAAGAAGGAAAAGAGTCGAAGGAAAAGTTGCACAAGTTTGGAAGAAGCTCAAAGAATTTGGATAAGATTATCAAGACACAAAAATCTACATCAAGCAAGACAGGTCTTGGTTTTGAACAAGCACAAAAGAAATAAGGACAGGATTCAACATAAAGTTTTGAAGAAGAAGAAAATTCAGAAGAAGAGGGAGTAAGAGAGAGTGAAACATCTGAGGATGAGTTGGACAATAGGAATTTCAGCAAGGAAAGAAACAATGCACAAATGAGGAATAGATGGAACATGAACCAACACAGGGTAAAAGAAACTAGGAGACCAATGGGGTCAAGGAAAAGTAGGTTCAATGGAAGATGTTTCTCATGTCATAGGTTTGGGCACAAATCTTCTCAAGGCAGGACACATGAAAGACATGAATATGGAAATTTTAGAAACAGATAAAATTTTCAAGGGTATTTCTACTCTTGTAATCAATTTGGTCACAAGGCAGTAAATTATAGGGTTCATGATGGGAATGGATATGGATTCACCAAGGGAATCCTCAAGACATTTGCACCTTTAAATAATAACAACATTAAGTGTTATAAGTGCAAATAATTATGGGCACATAGCAAAGTGGTGTAGAGCAAAAATTCCAGAGACAAACACGAACAAGAATAGTCAGAGGAATCAGAATGATCAGTTGAGAAAGAAAGTGGATAAAGGTAAATATTAGTGTATGCTGGGAGTAGAAATACTTCCACCCCATAATTAATCACCTCAAGAGGAGGTGGGGGAGGGGCTAAGCTAAGAGTCTCATTCTTAGCCCCGAGCCCCAAAGGTGACCCTTTTCCATTGATGACAAAGGGGGAGAGATTTAAGTTAGGGGGAGAGCATTTAGTTAGGGGGAGCAATTTCTCAAGGAAAGCAGCTTTTGAAAAAAATGAATGATAAAAATAAAAGGGTTGCCATCAATAACAAAGGAGGAGATTGTTGGAAATTTTGAGTAGTTTTGTTGCCATTGATGCCAAAGGAATATTAGTTTAATGTCATCATCATTAAAGATATCAAGTGGTTTTTCCAAAATCAAGGTGGTCTTGGAAATGAATATGATATAATATTTATTTTTAATATTATATGCCTAAAAAGGGTCCAAAGGTTGAAAACCCAAGAAAGGAGAAGCAAAATTGATTTAAATAATAATATTTTATTTTTATAATATTTTTGGCCAAATAAAAAGGTGAAAAAAATGAAGTCCAAATTGAAAAGACCCATGAGCAATTTTCAAAGGTTTAATTTAAATAAAATATTTTAATCTTTGATTAAATTTTTAATTTAAATTAATAAGGAAGGCAAAGGTTTTAATTTAATATTTAAATAAATTAAATTCAAATTTTTAAATTTGAAAAAAGGGCCAATGTGTGTAATCAAAAGGTAATTAAGTATTTATATAGGAAATTTTTTCTATTTCCTAAGTCCCCCATCACACCTTCGAATGCGAATATCAAGCGCTACGATTGAGAAGAGGACAATGTAGGACTATAGAGCATACTTTAGAGTATCTTCCCTAAAGTATATAGGTTCTAAATATTTAGCATTCATTTAAATATAGTTGCACCAACTTTACCATTTAAGAGGAAATAAATTTTGTTGTGAGAGCATATAGAGAATTGTTTAGAGTGTTTCTAAACATAGTAGGAGCAAGTAAGATCTCCATAATAGTAGAAGTTTCAAACTGATTGGAGTGCTATAAAAGCATTGTAAGTTCTTATTATTATTAATATAATGAGTCTATTTTATCATTTTCGTATCAAATCCAGGTTTTCTCAGATGGATCAAAACCTATGGAGAGTGGCGTGAAGAGATCTAAAACACGCACTTTGTTAGAGAAACTCAAGTGGCCAGCACTCATCAAAGTTGCAAGGAAGAGTTTGAGTAAATTATTCATATGTCATGCATCCTGAGGTATTTTATAATGTAATTTTGAGGGTTTTTATATAATTGTATCAAGAGGACTTCATAAAAATTCCACGTAATTTGGAGCTCATTTGCTTATTTTATTAACATTTTGAGTTTTTAAATAAAATGGTTGTATAAGGTCGAAGACAGGGTATTTGCTTCTAAAATTTTGGGATAAATATTAGTTATATAAAATAATCATTCAAAAAAAATTTCAGGTCGTTTGGATCTGTATTGATCGATTTATGTAAATATTGATTAGTTCTTCAAAAATCCTAGATCTGGAATTGTGATAAAAAGGGAAAAAGTAAATGATCACATATTTTTCACTTTTGTGAATTTTCCTCTAAAATTTAGAGGGTTTTAATATTATTATATCATGAATACATATTTTAATTTTTATAAATTTTGGAGTTGTATGGATTGATTTATGTTAAAAACATTGAGGTTGTCTCAAGAAACACTCTAAGATCTAGAAAGGGCAAAAGTAAATTAATCACATATTTCTCATTTGTGTGAATTTGCTTCTGAAATTTAGTGGATTTTAAGATACATATAACATTAGATAAAACTCAATTTTTTTTCGATAATATAATTTTTTTCTCATTCTGACACATTTTGGTCCCCAAAAATGCAAAAATACTACACATGGATCTAACTTTCTTACCCAAGTTTCTGGGTAACCTCTGTGACATTGGTCCATACCCAAGATTAAGTTTTATTTACCCTCATTTTTCCCACTCCAAATAAATTATAAATAGAGGGATTAGAATTCCTTTTTCTACAATTCTAATCCAAGTTCCAATGCTATATTGATTTATCTTTTACAAAAAGTGCTCTTGATGAACCTTTTTCTTTGGACTCTTCTATTGCTGACATTTTTTTTGTGATTTTTTGCTCTTGGTGGAAAATTTTTGGAGCCTTGAGGAAAATTGTACCATTTGGGTGGAGGCCTTCATACTTTGGTTGTTCTTTCACTACCACCAAGTTTCTTCTAGCAATTTTTATCTTATTAGATAGTTAATTTTTCATATTGCATTGTGTTCTAAGTTTAATAGCTCAATTTAAAGTCTCTTCTAGAAATTTATGCGCTATCCATATAGGGCATAAATTCAATAGAACTAAATTCATAGTCACCCTTTACAAGGCATGAATTTGATTCTCTAGGGATTTGGGGCAAGATTTCACAACCAAAACCCTAGATTTCTCTTGCATGCTACATTTATGTCTTAATATATCTATTTACACTCTATTTTTCACAATATTTCATGTTATTATATTTTTTATTGTTTACTTCCAAGGGTCAACAATGATTTTTTTTTATAATTAGTTAACTAAAAGGACCAAGGAGGCTTGACTATTGTGCCTCCAAGTTCATTCACATAGCAACCTAAGAAATCCGCAAAACATTGATAATTTTTTCTAAGGGTTTTGGAGCTATTGGATATTTAGGATGAAAGTTAAAATCTAGGATCAACCACCAGATCAAGTAAGTGCTCTAAATAGATTTTTTAGGTTTTTTATTGTTTGTTTACTGCTCATTTATGTTCCAAATTTATATCATAATGAATAGAAAAATATTTGACTTTATTTCTAGGAATTTGAAAGAGAAAAACCATATAGGTTGCACCTTATGTTATTTTTGTTTGTGCATTCTCTTGAAATCTTGCTAAAAAGAAAAAAATCATTTATTTGCAAAACTAGAGTTTTAGTTCTCATCAAAACATAAATTATTCTAAGGATATATCTTTGTTTTATTGCATAATTACTTGCCTCATTGTTCTTTAATTTATTATAGCTTAGCTTTTAGAAAGACCAAACATAGGCGCTTGTTCAAATAAACACATCGAACTGTTACAAAACTTATTTTCAAAAACCCTTAACATAGGGAAACACCAATAATATTCCTTAAAGAAGGAAATACTCCACAATATCTCCCAAGATGAGAGTGCCACTTAATGAAGGCAAAGTCCTATAAGCCACTTCATCTGCACAAACAATTGCATATGATTTCTCTTAAATGATGATTACAAGGAAAAATATCTCTTCTTAATATATCTATCTTCTAATTCTACTTTGGGGAGCCAACTACTAATATAATATAATATTATAATATAGTCAATGTTGGTTTATGTGTGGACCATGACAACCCTTATAAAATATAATAATATATATCCAAATATCTATTCCAATGTACCCTAACATGCCACCCTCCTTACAAATATTTCATCCTTGAAACATATGAAGAAACAAGATAATATAATTTTCTAAGCAATGTTAGCAACTAGTACCAATATTGATAATCCATCCATCCTAGTGAAACATTGATTGGTGGTGGTCATTGTTGATGTTGGTATGCCATTTTGCTACTTGAGTAACCAAATCTACTTTGTTGGTTCCATGCTTCTACTAATTTATTTTTATAATTTGAATGATGGGTTCACTTTTTCCTTGATGTTGATGAATCGCACTAAAAACTAGGATCACTATGCTTTCTCTACCAAACATTTCCATACTTGGTGTACTTTTGATTCCATGTAAAACCATAATATTTCTGCCTTGATCCATACCTCCAAGATTATTTTCACTCATGGTGGTATGGATGGTGATATGGTGAAACCTTAACTTGATGTTATACCTTTTTTGACTCCTTAACATTTGGCTCCACTATTTTAAATCTTCTACACATTGTTCTTTCATGTTCTCTTTGTTTGGTGTGTCCTTGTGCTCTTCTATCAAAGCTTCCTTGGACTTTGCTATTGTTATTTCCATGGACTCAGTTGTTGTTGCTTCTTCCATGGACTCTATTGTTGCTACTACCTTCTTGAATTTTGTTTTAGGTTCTTTTATTTGTTCTTCAAGTTGTTCTTCTACAACCACTTCTTGTTTTTCCTTGGATCCTTGCTCCTTAAGATGAGAAATATCCTGTAATGTTATCTTTTTTTTCTTGTACCATAAATTCATAAACTTTTACACATTAATGTTAAAAGTACCCAAAGAATATAACCAAGGATAACCAATAACAATTTATTTATTGTCCATATCAATAGCATAAAAATCTAAATGTAACACATATTTATCCATGGTGATCTTCAAATCTTCAAAATTTTAAATATTTCTCACCCTCGAGCTATATGTCTTTAATTTTTGATGCTTGAACCTACAACTTCTTAGCCAAAGCAATATTTATAAAATTGTATTTGCTACTAGGGTTAATGGAAATAATAACCTTTTCCTTTTGAATGCTTCCAAGAACCTATAAAATAATATTTCTAGATTCAAACAAATCCCTTTGTCCATTTTTTATTTATCTGCTACCAAAGGTATGGTTTATTCTATCTTCACACTGACATCTTATTTATCTTCCACCACTTATTTGAAATTTTCTAGCTCTCTTTTTATTTCATTTTATTCTTTTTGAAGCAAATTTATTTATTCTTCAGATCCCCTAATAGTGACCTTAAAATTAACTATATTTCTATATGGGTCCCATTGACTCAAGAATGCTTGCTCCATTGTTTCCCAAGTTAGTTTATACTTAGGGGTGAATCTAGACAACCAAGAAAGAGCTTCTCCTCCAAGAAAGAGATTTGATACCACTTGTTCTAAAACTTATTCTCAAAAACACTTAAGATAGGGAGGCACCAATAATATTCCTTAAGGAAGGAACTACTCCACAAGATATCCCAAGATGAGAGTGCCACTTAAGAAGGGCAAAGTCCTATAAGCTACTTTGTGGGCACAACTGATTACATATGATTTCTCTTCAATGACGATTACAATGAAAAATATCTCTTGTTTATATATTTATCTTATAATTCTACTTTGGGGATCTGACTACTAATATTATAATATAATATGATAGTATAATATAATAAACCTCAGGTTATGTGTGGACCATACCAACTCTTATATAATATAATAATATATACCAAAATATGTATTCCTAGGTACCCTAACACAAAAACTCTATCAAAGACTTGGAGTGAGTCCTTAAACTAATCTTGGTGAACCCTTTGATCCCCCAAACCCCTGAGTGTAGAGGATATTACACACCCCCATGGTCACCTTAGATCTTAATAGATCCAACTAAGAATTGTATGTGATAGGGCAGTTTTCCATCCTCTACATATTTGGTGAACCCAACATGAAGTACATTCTTTGGTGAACCCTCTTCCTTTTGTCCCTTTTGTTTTTCTTTTTAAACTATAAGAAAGGCCATTAAATATATTTGTATAGAGTTGGAACATGAAAACACTTTAAAAAATGTATTTTATGTGTCTTTCGTTAGTTTTAGATATTCTTTTCTCCCTTGTCCTTTCTCTTAATCTAATTTCTCTAAATATTAGTAGTAAATAAAAGCTTTTAGAATCTGATGAGGATCCTCAAAAGGACGATCAAATTTATAGGGATAATCCTAATATAGAAGGAAAAGAGTATATAGATACTGGTGATGACATTTATCCTATTGAAGGACCTCATGGTTAGGTCACCTTCAAATTACATAATCAACTCATGAATTTCATTAGGTAACATAAGGAAATTCTAAGTGAAGCCTTAGATAGAGACACCTCCTTTTATGAAGTTGGAGTGTATCATAATCAAAAAATTTCTCCTCAAAATATTCATATCAATATTTTTTTTTAATCTTCTCATAATGTTAATCCATCTCATAAATCTATGTATGCTACTACAACCACCAATGTTGGAGAAATTCTACAAGTTCCTCTAACTAGTAGTGCATCTCAAAAACATGTTCAATATCCTCCTCAATATATTCCTCATAATATTTATTTCGTTCCACCAAATATGAGTTATCCTCCACAACAAGATCCCATGCAAATCATTCCATAGCATAACAATATTAATGTTTCTAACATTAACCTAACCCTTTTTTAACAATCTAACTAACCCTCTAGGGAATCTAGGGGTATTGCACAAAAACCACCTTGATATACAAATTTTAACAAGTGTAGTGAAACAATTGGCATTAATAATGGATACACTTCAAGCTCCAAGTTTCTATAACTACAACAAAATGTACAATCAACCCTTAGACCCTATGGTTACTGCTAGGTCCTATCCCAAGAATTTTTTAATGTTGATTTTACCTATTTATAAGGGAATAGAGGACCCAATAGAACATTTAAGGATGTTTAGAACAACATGCCATGATATTATATATGATGACATGTTGTTTCTAAAAAAATTCCCTAAGATCCTTGGTGGTATGATACTAGAATGGTATTATAAACTACCTCATTATTATTTAAGGAACTTTGAAGAAATAATCAAGTTGTTTGTTCAAAAATTTGGAGATCATGTGGATAAAGGAGTAACCCTCCAAGATTTATACCTTTTGAAGCAAGGTAAAGATGAAAGTTTCTTATATTTCCTATCTCGATGGAGAAGTTTAGTCAAATGATTAAGATACACCTTACATCCTCAAGATATGCTAGAGATATTTATTGGAAAATTGCAAGAGCAGATCTCATATTATTTGGAAACAAAAAACATTACCTATTTTGAACAAGTAATAGATTTGGCAAGAATATTAGAGAAGGATCTCATTAAAAAAGGTCAAATAAATATAAGGAAATAAGAGGATAGGGCCATAAAAACTCAATATAATAACAAGCATGTAGTTTGTAATGGGGTAACAATAGATTAGCAAATAATGTTAATGCTACTAGTACCTTATAGAAGTTGGTACTTAGCAAATCTTAAAAAACCTCCACCAAGAAACTTCACAACACTCAACCAACCCATTTTGTTGGTCCTTAAGAAAATTTTGAAGGCTAAGATGATTGAGTTGCCTAACATAAGGTAAAATGATACCATAGTAGCTTGGTATAAGTCTGATCAACATTGTGAGTATCAAAGGATGAAAGGGCACATGACACACATTCATGAAAGAGGTTGAAACATATGGTTCATGACTTTATAGACGAGGTTCATCTTGTTATAGAGGACTCCTAACCTACTCGTGACCACAAACCTCCAACTAGTCAACCTCCTACTCAAAAAACACCTACTACTAATCAAGATATGTGGATCTTCCAAAATACCCTACCCAATCATCAAAAATGGAAAACCAATTAGGTGTCTTATAATAATTTGCCACCACCCTACAACAACATGATTGGTATGACAATAGCTAGTACAATGAAATAAGCTCAATATGAACCGACTCAACAATATTAGCAAGAGATAAGTTCTACATCCAACCAACCCTCTAGGCCACCTTTAGTTCTGAAGAGCACCCAAAAAAGGAGAACAAGTGTATAAAAACCACCCTTAGTATATAAGCCATAACCAAAATTCTCCCTAAACATCCAACAATAGTTAGCTAGTATCCTAACCAAGATATCCCTCTTAGAACATTCACAAAATTCTATTCATAGGGAAGCCTTGTTGAAGACTCTAAGTCAACAATCTATACTGCAAGATCTCTCCCTAATAACGTAGCCAATGTCATTGGTTATTCTGAGATAAATCACACATCATTTTATGATGATGATATTCCTTTCTCAAATTTGTAAGGGGATTCACCCCTTTATATCATTGGATATATTGGGAAAACATTTATCAAGAGAATATTGGTAGAAAATTGTTCCTCCATCAATATATGCACTTATAATTTTTTACAAAACTTTGGGTTAAATGAGGAAAACTTAACCAAATATGATATCATCATTAAATATTTCTACAACGACTCCTAAGAAGCATGAGATATTTTATCCCTTCCCTTTAAGGTAGGACCCAAGATCATATATACCTTATTTTATGTGGTATCTTGCCCAACATATTATAATATTCTTCTTGGATTCCATTATATTCATACAATGAGGATGTTCCTTCTACTCTTCATCAATGTTTAAAGTATGAGTACAAAAATCAGCTTATCACCATCAAAGGCAACTATAAAAACCCCAAATACTAACCAACTTGAGAGAGATTTTTTTGAACTTAAGAAGGTTCACAAGAGTATTCATGAAATACATATATTGACTAGACATATCCACATTTTGAGTCTAAGATGCTACAAATATCACCTGAGTGGATAGTAGAGGCCAAGATCTCATAGGTAATTAGGTTTTACCTTGTTTACCTTTGTGGTATAGATGATAATTTTAAAAGGTCTCCCCATTTTTTGGCATTCTCCATGAATGCAAACCACTTAACCTTAGCATTAGGATTATCCCTTATAAGTATTTAGAGAGGGAGATTCCAATTCTATCTTCCAACCATAAATCAGTCTATGTTGGGTCCATTAGGCATAATGCCATAGTCTAGTTTAATTGCATCTCCATGGTGATCCCTTAAAATTCATGTTTGTCTTACCCATCTCTGTGATGAGCCTCTAAGCAATAATCACTTTGAATGATTATCTTCTCATGGACATAGGAAGTAATTGTTGCTAACCCACAATAAACCACGTTAAAAATGAGAGCTTTAGAAAAGGTTACCTTTGAAGCCCTTCTCAAAGAAACCTCTAAGCCCATAATATGTCTCTCTACAAGCATTAAAACAAAAGCATATTCTAGGATGGAAGCAAAACTATTCATCTTAAGCTTATAGAATAAATCTAACAAACCTTTAAATCAACATTAGCATGGATAAGAATCATAGAACCATTCAACAACATGACACCATATATTCATCCAAATAAAGGTCTAGATTAAAAAAGAATAATCTTTGCTTCTATTACAATTAATCCTCTTTCACCAAGAGTGATTTTCAATAGTACAAGAATAATTGAAGTATTAATCTATCATGATCTGACATCTTCTTCCCTTGGCCTCCATGGTAGTTTCATAGGAAGGTGGGGTTCAGAACATGTCATATGCAGATATGAATGCATGCTATATTATTTAATGCATAACAATCATAATTGAAAGAAATCAATACTTCTTTCCAAAAATATTTCCACAAATATTTAAATCCAAAGCCTTGCATTGCTATGCAATCCAATTCAATATAGCAACACTTAAGAAAAATAAACCCATACTTCTTTCCAAAATATTTTTCATAAATATTTAAATCCAAATACATCAATTCCATAAGCAAAATAAGCCCATACTTCTTTCCATACCTAATTTATCAATCCATAATTATCAAGTCTTGTTATTATTTTACAAGACTATAGATTAATCTATCATTTGATTAAATATCAATCTAATCTATCCTTTGATTAATTTCCAAACTAATCTATCATTTGATTAATTGCTAAATTAACCTATCATTTGAGTAATTCCCATACTAATCTATCATTAGGTTATAATATCTTTAGTTAATAAATCCAATTGATTAAACTTAATATTATAATATTAATTTATCAATACATTTGACTAATCTAACATTAGGAAATAATATATAATTAATCAATCATTTTGATTAATATAACAACTAACATTAGATAAATCAATCATTAATAAATATATTTATTAATATAACAACTAAAATTAGATAAAATAATCATTAATAAATATATTGATTAATATAACAAATAACATTAGATAAATCAATCATTAATCAATCTATTGATTAATATAACAACTAACATTAGATAAAACAGGGAATATTTAGAATACCAAGAGGGTCTATGGGCAGGAAGGATTCTGCGAGGGAGCTCGGGAGTGGCTATGGTTCGATCCTTGGGCGTAGCGGAGCAGACGGAGGGTACTAGGAGCACGGGGGTTCGGAGGTGTCTGGGCCCATTGCTGAAGATCAGGCTGGCGGCGGTGTCAGTCAGGTTAAGGACCCACCAGAAAAAGGGGATGGTGGGGCACACAAGTCTTATGCTCAAGCAGTGGCCTCAAAAACCCTAAATGAGTTTTCTACCAAAGAGTTGTTTTTGGTTGGGGATGAGCTGGAAATCCTAGCGGAAGTCCTTTCAAGCTTCCTGTCTAGATGAATGTCCTCTCATGGAATGTGAGAGGACTGTATAGGGAGATGTCGATGGGCAGGAAGGCCTCTGCGAGGGATTAGCTGTTCCTGGTGTCTTGAATGTTTTGCTTCTATTTTCCTTGTGTCAGTTCTTCAGCCTTTACTTGTTGTTCTCTCGGGTTTATTCTGTTTCATTTTTTTCTTTGGTTTTCCAGGCCTAAATGCCCTTTTTGCAGTCTCCAAGTCTTTAGTCTTAGGACGGCTTTACTTGCAATTAGGCTTATTGTTACAGCTAAGAGGCATGATACATCATTAGAAATTTGGCTAATTTTGTACATAAGGTTTTGGGATCCTCTATAAAAACCCATTGTTAATACATTAAAATAATTACCAAAAAAAAACATTAGATAAAACAATCATTAATCAATCTATTGATTGATATAATAACTACCATTAGATACTTCCCAAATCATTCCTAATTTTCATCCAAAGTTTAAATATATTCAATTAAAAAGGAATAAAATGAAAAACACACAGATGGTATTGAGTTTTTGATATTTCAATCGAGCTTTTTTGGAGGGACGTTTTTCGTAGGACTGCCCAAACTATCATACTTGTTTTGGTCATATTTCACTCATATAGACTTGGATTGAGCTAAAAGTTTGAGGGTAGATGCCTGAAAAACCCTAGAACATCTCCACAAATTTTAATGTCATTTGGAGCAACATAGATCCTAGCACATCCCTATGTGTGAACAAGATTTTTGGCAAGCGGTTGTGCGAAGGTTTCATCTGGGTTGAGTGCAAGCATATATAGAGGTTGGTTTTTAGGGCCTTAGGACCCTAGAGGCCAATATTTTTGTGGTTTATACTAAATATTTTATTAGGATATGTTGCAAGGGATTAACTATCTGTTAGAAATCTATCTTTTAATAGATCATGCTGTGAGCTTGAGTGACAAAGACTTCTAATTTGTTACACAAAATAAAAGTGAAAAACATACCTTTCCACGACGTATAGGGCAAGGATTAAAGATATCATGAAAAAATTTTCAAGCAGATGATAAAAAAATGGCTCAGATGTCAAGTGAATCTGGTGCTAACGTGCACCTAACAAATAAATCTATTCTGCAAACCCTTGTCAATGGTAAGAATTTTGAATATTCAGCCCCAAAAATGAATTTTAGGGATGTCCTCCATGGTGGACAACCTCATCCCAATGCTAATATTAATATTAGGGCCTCCCATAAAACTCTAATAATGCCCAAGATTGATCCCAGGAAAATAGAGTCAAGATGTCTTAAAGCAGTTGATGGAACTCTTATTGTTAAGCTTGATATGGGTAACATTCAGATTGAGATTGAAGATCTAGAAAAAAGAGGACTAATTTGTTGGTTTGTGGATTTTCATATGATCCTACCTAATTTCAAAGCCTGGGCTACAAAAATTTGGAAAGCTAAAGGTGAGTTACAAATATCTATCTATCCAAATGGTTATTTTCTTGTTTTATTTGCAAATAATGAAGATAGAGAGAAAAATTTTCAAGGGGGTCCCTAGTTTTTTGGAAGGGTAGGGCTTTTCATGAAGCCCTGACATAATGAATTTAAAGCCAAAGAAGATATTCCTTCTATAGCTCTCGTGTGGGTTAAAATCTTTGGCCTCTTTGTTGAATTTTGGAATCTTATTATTTTTTCTTCAATTGGAAACTCTTTAGGAACTTTTATGATGACTACTAATTGTACTCAAAATTTTGAACATATTATTTATGCTCAGATTTGTGTTTTAATGGATTTTAACAAACCCCTACCTAAAAATATCACATTACAATTTGGGGAAGACACTTGGGAGCAAGTAGTGGACTATGAGAACATTCATTTTCATTGTAGAATTTGCCATGAATATGGTCATTTGGCTAGTGCTTGCCCAAATAAAATTCCTAATAAAAATAAAGAAGATATAAACTCAACAGGTTTCCAACTGCCTAAGAAGAACACTAAAAAAAAACCAGTTATGAAGGATCAATCAAAGTCATGTGCTAATATGTTTGAAATCCTTTCCACAAATGATGTCCCAAGTGAGGAAGGAGAAATAGTGGAAACAAAAATCTTAGAAACACAATATAAAGATGAACGGAAGAAATCAAAGATAAACCAACAAATCAAATGTTTTCAATAGAAAAAAAGGAGAAAATTTACACAAGAAAAACAATCTTTTAAATGTCAAAAATTCAAATAATACAGGTCCCAATATAGACACCGTTTAACCCTCTAGTACAATTTTGGCTATGTACGAGCATTATTCAAGGTTAGAAGCCATCTTAGATTAAATAGGAGTAAGTCAAGAAATAGGAAAAAAAACTGAAGATGGATTCTAATAAAAAGGGAGGTCGTAAGACCAATCAATATCATATGGTAAAAGAAGGTGAACAACTTGTAGAGGAAGGTAATTAATGCCCTTCCCAAAATTTTTAGCACTGGTATTAATGAAGATCATCACTTGGAATATTAGAGGAATCAAAGGGAGTCTTTCAAAACAAAATTAAATTAGAAGAATGATTCAGATAAATCATCCACATATTGTTTTCTTTCAAGAAACTAAGATGTCAATGGAGGATATGGACTCAATTTCTAGTAAAATATGGCCAACTAGAAAAGTGGTTTCCCTTAGTTCCCAGGGGACTTCTGGTGGCATTTTTTATCTTTGGGACCCCAAAGAGGTAGTTATTCACCATATGATTTGTAGTTGGGATATTTTAGCTTTAGCTATTCAAAGTAGACATTCCAATAAAATTATGGTATGCACTACTATTTATGATCCAACTACTTTGGAGGAAAAAAAAAAGACAATGGAAGAATATAACTCATATTATCTCTTATTTTTTTGAATCTTGGATCTTGATTGGAGGAGATTTCAATACCATAATCTCTAGATGAGAAAGTGGGAGGAAATATAAATTTGGAAAAAAACACTGACCTCATGAGCGAATATATTTCAAACCTCCATCTTGTGGACATCTAACTAGATAATGGTCTTATGACTTGGTCTAACCGAAGGAAAGGCCTAGTGTGTATAATGGAGAGATTGGATAGGTTTTTTCTCTCTAAAAATTTCTTAATCTATGGTCACATTCCTAAAGTGAAGACTCTTAACAATGTTGGTTCGGATCACTGTCCAGTCATGGTGGAAATATGGAAAACCAATGTGAGTTTCTCTCCTTTTCATTTTCAATTAATGTGGCTTAGAGATAGTTCCTTTAGACCTCATGTGCAACAATGGTGGAAGGAAGGTAAGCCTAGGTATGGGACTAAGATGTTTGTTTTTGCAAAAATACTACAATACATTAAATCCAAAATCAAGACTTGGAATTGGAAGGAGTTTGAGTATGTTCATAAAAAAAACATGAAGTTATTGCTCAAATTGAAAATTTGAATAATAAAATCCATTTAGATGGCCTCATAGAGAATATAAGTGTAGATGAAATTAAAATCACAACTCAGTTAGAGGAATGGGAAAAAGCAAACTCTTATGGAAGAAAAAATCTAGAAATCAATGGCTCAAAGAAGGAGATCGTAACACACATTTCTTCCACAAATATCTTCTTGCTTGTAGATCTCACAACTTTATTTCTTCCCTAAAATTAGATTTTGGAGATGTTGTCTATACTTGGTATGGCATGACCTCTATTGTTGTCGATTACTTTTCCAATATTTTTGCTGCTACTCCTCTTGACTCAGCTTCTCAACAAAATGTTCTTCAAGAAATCCCTTCTCTTATCACTTATGAAGAGGAATCTATTTTTATAGCTTATGTTACTATCAATGAGCTTCAAAATGCAATTTTTAAAATGCAAAAAGGGAAAATCCCAGGTCCTGATGGTTTTCTCATTGAGTTCTACCAAGAGTTCTGGGATATCCTTCATGCCGATTTATTAGAGGTGGTGGAAGAAGCCAGGAAAACCAAAGAAATTTTGAAGGTTATCAATAAAAATTATATTACTCTTATTCCAAAATCTCAAGAGGTTGATCACATCTCATATTTTAGACCTATTTCTTTATGTAATGTTCTCCTCAAAATCATCATATAGATCATGGCAGAAAGGTTGAAGCCTATTTTACATAAGATTATTTTTCTTGAGCAATGGGGTTATGTGGAAGGGCATCAAATAGTAGATGAGATAGTTCTTGATCAGGAAGCCATCCATTCCATGGATATGCAAAAATATCCTTCCATGTTCATTTGGTTAGACTTATCCAAATATTATGACAGAGTGGATTGGCACTTCCTTATCAAATTTTTGAGGCAATTTGGTTTCTCTAAGGATTAGATGGATTGGATTATGGTATGCATCTCTTCAGTTTCCTACATAGTTCTTATCAATGGCAGACCTTCTCAGTCATTCCTAGCTTCCAGAGGTATTAAGCAATGTGACCCACTTTCCCCTTATTTATTCATCATTATTGTTGAATGCTTGGGTAGGAATATAACCAAAAAGAGGGAAAACAAAACCCTTGAGGGAGTTACCATTGCTCATGGAGCTAGACCTATCTCTCATCTTCAATTTTTTTATGACTCTACTATTTTAGGTAAAGTTATAGTTAAGGAAGCTTCTAAAATTAATCAAATCATTGGATATTTTTCTAAGGCTACTGGGCAGTTTATCAATGAAGACAAATCTGAAGTTATTTTCTTTCACTGCTCTACCAGAAAAGAATCCATGATCTTGGATAAATTAAGATATAAGAAAAAAAGGCAAAAACAAATATTGGAATTGGTTGTTGCACAAAGTCAAGAAGAAAATTGGAAAGTGGACCAAAAATTGGCTTTCTTCTGGGGGTAGAACCACCTTGGTAAAATCAGTCCTTCAAGATATTCCTATTTATGTTTCTTTCGTGTTGAATATCCCAAAGGTTGTTCTTCAAGAACTAGATCAAATCAGTCATCGATTCCTATGAAGTGGTACTAAGGAGAAAATAAAATGGGCCTTGGTGAAATGGGACACTTTATGTCTTCCTAAGAATGAAGGGGGTTAGGATTCTAGTCTTCTATTAATAACAATAAAGCTTTAGCTACTATATTATATTATAGGATGTTGCATAACCCCAACACTCTTTGGACCTATAATCTTTGTGCTAAATATGTTGAGAACAAAAGTCTTGAAGACCTTGTTCGCTATCATATTCCTACCAAAGGTTCTTTGATTTTAGAAGTTCCTAAGACTGGTGAGAATTTGATTAAGAAAAATTTATTTTGGATCATTCATAATGGTCAGTAGGCAAATTTTTGGATAGATTCTTGGGATGTTCACAAGCCTTTGATAACTCAGTTTCCCAATTGGAGGCCTTGGATGGAAGAGCTTCACTGAGCTAACTGGATAAAGGTGGCTAATTAATGTCGATACCATACTGGTAATTCTAAGGTTGGTTGATATTGTATCCCTATTGAGGACTGGCCTATTCAAATCCTAGAAAGTCAAAGACAAGATATCCAAGGTATCCTTCATATGAGGTCTCTCTCTTGGTCCCATGAAAAATATTTTTTTGGATTGAGCAACACTACTAAGGGTGAGTATTCATTTTCTCAAGATTATTTGACCTTATACCATAAAAATACAAACCAATATTCTGACATATTTTCTTAGTTGTGGGATCAAAATCTCTATCCTAAGGTGAGGTTCTTTATTTGGATTTTATTGCATCGTAGGGTGCTTATTGGTGAGTAACTTATGAAGAGTGGTTTTCATGTCCATTTTAGATGTGAAATATGTGGAGAGAATGTAGAAACTCTCAGTCATATTTTTATTTAGTGTACTTTAGCCTTTGAGCTATGGAGGAGAATGACCACTTTTTTTTTTGGTAAATAAGGTACAATTTCATTACAACCGGGTTTTACAGGTTGACCCAAAAACTATTACAAAATCAACACAAAGATTAAGCGGAACAAGACCTCAATAGGGATAGTCTATCCTTAGCCTCCTACTGGGGCCACATAGCCAACAAAGAGCAACACACTTACAAAGGATTACACACACCTTAGAACACAGGTAGTTGAAAATTTCACCTCCTAACACTTTCTTTTCTCTTTTGGTCATGAAATTGCGACATGTCGCGATATCGTGACACTTTTCCTTCCTTTTATTTATTTTCTCTTTTGGTCGTGAAAAAGCGACGTCACAATATTGTGACACTTTTCCTTCCCGCTCTTTCTCTTCTCTTTTGGTCGTGAAAATATGACATGTCACGAAATCGTGACATTTTTTCCCTCTTGCTTATTCTCTTCACTTTTTGTCATGAAAAAGTGACATGTCATGATATCGCTACACCCTTTCTTTCATTTTGAACATGTCGCGAAATCGCAACACTTTTTCTTCCTCCTCTTTCTTTTCTCTTTTGTTCATGAAATCGTGATACTTTTCCTTCCCACTCTTTCTCTTCTCTTTTGGTCACGAAAATTCGACACGTCGCGATATTGTGACACTTTTCCCTCTTGCTTATTCTCTTCACTTTTGATCATGAAAAATCGACATGTCGCGATATCGCTACACCCTTTATTTCAATCTGAACATGTCATGAAATCATGAAACTTTTTCTTTCCTCCTCTTTCTCTTCTCTTTTGGTCGCAAGAATGCAACATGTAGTGATATCGCAACACTTTTCCATCTCGCTCTTTCTCTTCTCTTTTGGTTGCAAAAAGATGACATGTCATGAAATCATGACACTTTTTCCATCTTGCTATTTCTCTTCTCTTTTGGTCGTGATAAACCGACATGTCATGATATCACGACACTTTTCCTTCTTGCTCTTTCTCTTCTCTTTTGGATGTGAAAATTTGACATGTCATGAAATCACGAACCTTTTTTATTCAATCTCAACACATCGCCAGAAAGTGACACTAAATTCTTCTTGCTCACCATGTTGCGATATTGTAACACTCTTTATTTCCTACTTAACATGTCGTGATATCGTGAAACTTTTCCTTTCTTGCTATTTCTCTTTTCTTTTGGTCATGAAAATGCGACATGTCGCGATATTGGGACACTTTTTCCATGTCACGAAATCGTGACACTTTTTCCATGTCACGATATCGTGACACTCTTTCTTTCATGCTCAACATGTCATGACATCGCGACACTTTTTCCTTCCTCCTCTTTCACTTCTTTTTGGTCGTGAAAATGTGACGTGTCACGATATCGTGCCACTTTTCCTTCTTGCTCTTAGTATTCTCTTTTGGTCACGAAAATACGACATGTCACGAAATCGTGACACTTTTTCTTTCTTGCTTTTTCTCTTCTCTTTTAGTCGCAAAACAACATGTCACGATATCGTGACACTTTTTACCACTTGCTCTTTCTCTTCTTTTTGGTCATGAAAATGCGACATGTCGTGATATCGCCAAAAAGTGACACATTTTCCTTTTTGCTCAACATGTCGCGATATCATGAAACTTCTTCCTTCATGCTCAAAAAGTGACACTTCTTTCTTCATGCTCAACATATTGCCAAAAAGTGACACATTTTCCTTCTTGCTCAACATGTCGCAATATCGTGAAACTCTTTCATTCTTGCTCATCATGTCACGATATCACGACACTTTTTCCCTCTTTATTTTTCTCTTCTCTTTTGATCGTGACAACACGACATGTCGAGATATCGCGACACTTTTTCCTGCTTGCTCTTTCTCTTCTATTTTAGTCATGAAAAAATGACATGTCGCGATATTGTGACACATCTTCCCACTTGCTATTTCTATTCTTTTTTGATCATGAAAATGCGACATGTCATGATATCACGACACTTCTTCCTTCATGCTCAACATATAGCCAAAAAGCGGCACTTTTTCCTTCTTGCTCAACATGGATCGACATCGCGGCACTCTTTCATTCATGTCACAATATTGCGACACTTTTTCCCTCTTGATTTTTCTCTTCTCTTTTGATCGCGATAACGCAACATGTCACAAAATCATGACACTTTTTCCTTCTTGCTCAGCATGTCACGATATCACGACACTCTTTCTAGAATGTCGTGGCATCGCGACAATTTTCCTTTCTTTCTCTACATGTCATGAAATCGTGACACTCTTCCTTTCTTGCTCAACATGTCGCGATATCGTGACCCTTTTTCCTTCTTTCTCAACATGTCACGATATCGTGACACTTTTTCTTTCTTGCTCAACCTGTCGCAAAATCGCTACACTTTTCCTTTCTTGATGAAAATTGCTTTTCTTGAAACTCGAACAATTTGTGAAATCGATATTTGGCCTCAGCCATTACCCCTGACCCCATAACATGAAGCCACCAAGCCACCTGGATCCTTCTCCTATTGCAAAGAAAGCTAAAGCCATCACAATAAGTACCGAAGCAATCCTGACAAAACCACATTGAAAATGCTCTCCCTTTTTCCGATCCCCACAACTTCATCATCATTGGTGATCATTTTGAATTATTTTATCCACTTCACTTGGGACCCCATGTTCCCAAGTGATGAACCCAATGGCTTCCACCCCTAAATTGGCCAATATATCAACTATTTTATTTTCTTCCCTAAACATGTGCTGGGTGTTTCGATCGTTCCTAGCATGGTAAAGGATCCTAGCCTCTTTGATGACCATCTTAATCCACCATGGAGGATTTTTCCCATTGCTGAGAAGGTTTATGACCTGCATCGAATTTCCTTCGATAATTAGTTTACCTTCAATTTCCTGAGCCAACTGAAGACCCCTCCATAACGCTCTTGCTTCTGCCTCATTGTTAGTCCTAGTTCCCAGCTATTCAGAGAAGGCCATCACCAACTTGCCTTGATGATCTCTCACTACTCCTCCAGCGCTTGCATTGCCAGGGTTACCTTTAGAGGCCCCATCGAAGTTGAGATTGAACCAACCTACCGGGGGCAGTTTCCACTTGACATCTAATCTAGGATTGACCTTGATTACAAATTTCTCACCCAGAGTAATATTTAAGGATTGAGCAATCCACCTCTCCCAGGGAAAAGGATTTCGATCCTCATAAGGTATAAGGCTGATGTTTTCATGGGCGAAGGTAAGAATCTTATTGGTAATGGAGGTGACATCATGGCTCAACTCATGGAAAGCTCTAAGGTTTCTTTCAAGCCACACCTGCCAAAGAAAATGATGGAGACAAATATTCCAAAAAAACCTCATCCTAAGGCTAACAAAGGGATTTGGCCATTGGTGGAAGAGGTCAAATATGGTAGTTGGTCTAACCCAGCAAATTCTAAATGATTGAAACAACCAATTGAGGACACTCAGAGAGATCAGACATTCAAGAAAAATATGGTGGGTGGACTCCCAATTACCCCTACACAAAGAACATCGGTTAGCAATTATCATGCCTTTCCTTAACAAGTTGTCAATCGTCAGAATCCTGCCTTGGATCACCAACCATGAGAACATAGCAACTTTAGGAATAAGGTTTTTGACCCACACCAACTGAGTCTGAAGTGTGGGTTCCTCGGTATCTAAAATTAGTATATATGCATATTTGACTGAGAACTACCCATTTTCAGTAGCTATCCATATTACATGATCCTGCTTATGACTCATGGAAATGAATTTTTGATGCAGGATGCTTTGGAGTTCTTCTGATTCAACTTAAAATACTTGAATCCTTATCTGTTTCTAAATAAGCCTACCTCTATCTTGTATTATGAAATCAACCACTTTCCTTCCAATGAGATCCTCTATGATTCTTTTGATCCTTGCTAGGGTAGGAAAATAAGATAAAGCTTCATCCTTGGCCCACCTGTCATCCCATAACTTGATATTCTACCCGTTACCAAGAACCCATCTTAGGCCTTTCTTTAAGACCTCTCTACTTATTAAGATTGCTTTCCAGAAAGTTGACCCTCCATTGTGCATCGAATCATTTAGGAAATTGGTATCTTGAAGATATTTTCTTTTAATTATGGCATTCCACTCATTCTCCTCATTGTTGATAAGACACCATGCTTGTTTGGCAAGCAAGGCAGTGTTTAGGTGAGCAACTCTTCTTAGTCCTAGCCCCCCATTTTCTTTCAACCTGTAAACCTTGCCCCAGCCCACAAGGTGGAACCTCTTTTTTTCCTCTGACCTAGACCAAAGAAAATTCTTTTGGAGTTGTTCAATGTTTTGGTAAACTATGGTTGGGGCATTAAACATAGAAAGAAAATAAATCGAGATGCTCTGTAAGAATGCCTTAGTGAGAGTAAGATTCCTGGCCTGAGATAAGAGATGACCTTTCCAACCAGCCAGTTTCTTTTGAATTCTTTCAACCACTCTATCCCACATCAACTCTCTCAGAGAACCATAGAAAAGGGGAAGGCCTAAATAAGATGTAGGAAAATTCACTATCGAACATCCCAAAATCGTAGCTATTCTGGCTTGTCTCTAGATTGGGGTGTTGAGGAAGTAAAGATTACTCTTGTTGAAATTTACCTTCTAACCCGTCGCATCCTCGTAGAGTTGGAGTATGCACTTAATTATCTTGACTTCAACCACTGACGAGTGAGTCAACAACAAAGTA
This sequence comes from Wollemia nobilis, assembly GCA_028583015.1. NCBI lineage: Eukaryota > Viridiplantae > Streptophyta > Pinopsida > Araucariales > Araucariaceae > Wollemia > Wollemia nobilis. Next base: position 2,804,257 of record JAQPPZ010003192.1, on the reverse strand, counting down.
TCATCAACAAATTGTTGGTGAGAAATTGGGTTGGTGAGAGATGTGGCTTTAATCCCCGAGATTAATCTAGAAATACAAGAAGATTTTATGGTTCTACCTAATGCCTCTGCTACTAAAATGAACAACATTGGGCTAATTGGATCTCCTTGTCTAAGCCCCCTAATCAGAGAATGACCACTTTACTTGGCTTATAGTGGTCCAATTTTTTAACTTTTGAACAAATTTGGAGATATTGGCCTAAACAAGAGGGTGTTGATCATTTTATTAGGCAATTAGTTTGGATGGGTTCTACCATTCTTTTTTGTAATATATGGAATGAAAGGAACAATTGAATTTTTAATCAATATAGGAAGGATATTCACTATATTTGGCAAAATACCATAGCAAACTTAGTTGAATCAGTCCATCATATTCTTAATAACCCCCAAAAATTCCACCAAATATGGGATCAAGTGATGCAAATATTGAAGATTAAATATTCTAAGGGCAATCATCTTAAAGGGAATGTAAGTATTTGTAATATGGATAAGACTAGAAATTGGAAACCTCCTTTTAAGTATTTTTGTAAAGTCAATACTGATGGATCCTCTAGAGGGAACCCTAGAAAATCTAGTGCGAGAGGAATTGGTAGACGTTCAGATGGCTCCCTGGTTTTTACTTTTATTGAGAATTTGGGTATTCTTTCCAATAACCTTACCAAAGGGTATGGTATCCTTAGAGGCCTTCAAGATGCTACTAAGTTTGGATGGGAAAATGTGTTAGTTGAGTCTGACTCTCAACTCATGATTAATATTTTTAAGAATCATTCTAAGAATCATAAGGTTGATTGGAAGATAAAAAAAATTATTGATAAGATTCAATTAATCTAGATGGGATTTTTGAAAGTTTATTACAATCATGTGGTCAAAAATCAAAACAAGAGTGCTGATTCTTTAGCTAATTGGGCTTTGGACAAAGGTGATATTACTTGTTATGGACACCCTCCTATATTGTGGGCTTCACAAATAAGGGAAGCTCTTCTTTCTATCATTTTTTTGGATGGCTCCAATTTTGAAGGTTCCTAGTTTCTTCTTACTTTATTTTTGCTTCTCTTTGGTTCATTCAAGGTATTTTAGTTCCCTAGCTCAAACTATTCTTTATTTTTTTTACTCTGTTGATTCATGCCTTAAAAGTATTTTGGTCTAGAAAGGTCATTGTTATGATCAATTTTTTCTTTTGTTAATTTGTTTGTGGTGTGTATGTTTTTTTGTTTGTTTTATTTTTGTGTTCTTTATGTTGTTTTTTGTTTTTCTTATATTTTTGTTGTTTTGTGTTTTTTGTTATTGTTCTTGTGTTTTTGTTGTTTTTGTTCTTGTGTTTATGTATGTTTGTGTTAATTTGTGTTTTTTGTGTGAGTGTTTTCTATATTTTTTGTTTTTTTTATTGCCTATTGTTGGTTGTTTTTTTATGTTATTTTTATTTTTATTTGTTAATTTTTAGGTTTTGGTTGTTTGTGTTTTTCATGTTTTTTTTGGTTATGTCTTTGTAGTCTTATGTTGGTTTTGTCATGTTTGTGTTTTGTTATGTTGTTCTTGTATTTTTCTATGTGGTTCACATTGTGGTTTTTTATCTTATTGTGTGTGTGCTTGATTGTCCTTTTTATTTTTGACACAATCAAGGAGAATGTTTTTTATTTTATTTTATTATTATTATTTTTTATTTTTATTTATTTATTTATTTATTTAAACCTTATTGTGTGTTTGTTTGCTCCTTGAGTATGTCAAAGGTGGTAGGCTAGGATCGTACCCTGGGTAGTTTTTATGGATTGGATACCCCTATCTCCTTGGGTCTTACCCAAAAGTGGCATCCCTTTTGGGGTGTTTTCCACAAATAAAAAAAAAATGAAAAACACACACCAAATGATATTAATAAGGTAAGGTTTAACTCTAGGAAAAAGGAGACAATTCGCTCTTGATCTTTATGTAACAAAAAGCTCTTAGGGGTACCTTCTTCGCAGTGAACCCTAGAAACACAAATATCACCATGAATATCGAGTGAGAGCCCTCAAAATAGGTAGGAGCATGTGCAAATTTAAATCCTAAGGAAAAATACATAGGGGTTTCATCCTCATAGAGGATCCAATGACACCCAAAATCATAGAAAATAATCTATAGCATGCTAGCAAGGTAAAAAATAGAGCAACATGAAGGTCAACATGAAATAAAGGATTCATATTGTGAAAACTAACTACATGTTGCACTGCCACATAATGTTCTTCTATCATGAAATGGAAATAGGTCCCGATCTGGTAGAAGGAAACACAAGGAAACCAAGCACTACAAAACCAGGATTAAAATCATGCCAATGCTAAAAGCTTAAGAAGTGCATGGGTAATAGGTAGTTCAAAAAAAGTCATAAGCAAACATCAGACATCAACAAAACCAAGGAGAAAAGTATAGAATAAAATAGTAAGTAGAGTACACAACACAACAAGCCTTTGATGCATACCTAAAATAGAGTGTGACATGTTCCTTTTGAGGCTTTAGCCCTTGCTAATTTTTGTGCTTCACTATGCAACACTCTACTCTTTCCTTAGCTCATATTTACTTTATTTCCCACATCCTTACCAAGATAACGCTTACCTAATATATAGATGAGATAAGCCTAGGCACCACCATGTAGGGCTCATGGTGTAACTCTCAAGAGTGTTTCTTTAATGCTTAGCTCTTAAACTATAGACCACTCAAAGCATCATGGGAAAAAAGAAAAGCATATAATAAAATAAAAGGTGACTCCCCAATGCATAATAAAAGGCATTCAAATACCATCATGAATGGTTAAAGTTGGCATCAGTATTCAACCTCATAAAAGCATAAAGCAAACATTTGAACTACAAACTCAAAGCTTTCCCTTAATGGATTAATTTTACCAACCTTAGGCAAATGAAGATTATTATCAACCAAATAATTATTTCAAGGATGCACAAGGATATAATCAAAACCAACAAGCCATATGCAAAAACAAATGCATCCTCTCTATGTTTCATATCATCATTTTATCCCTAAATGAGTGGATCCTTATTTAATATAGACATAAGCTATGATTGGATCATGTTAAAGACTCATTGTAAGCAACTTTCCTAGTACAATGGTATGAACATGAGCATAAGTAAACCATAATGCAACCTACATGAAAGGGTATTCATTCACATTACCTTGAGTTGTTTGATAAATGAGTCATAATAATAATTTCCCTTCAATATACTCTCTTATTCCTTATGGCCAAATATCTTGTCCATCCATGAGAGTACCTGATACTACAACCAAGAAAAACATCAATAATACCATATTATTATACAAAATGGATACAATATTAGAAGCATATATCCATCAAATCAATAAAGCTAATAATTAAAAATCATTCTCTGATACATAGTCCAACTAAGTAGCTAGTACTACCAAGGTGGTCTATAATAGCAACCCTCATCCAATCTAATATTGTTCGATGTTTGAGCAAGCTCAATCTAGTCTCAAATTTTATCCATATATTTATCTTCACAAAATTTCTTATTATAACATAATTAAGGAGTTTGAAAATTTTAAAATCAATGAGGAACCACCAACCATAATTTCATCACGGGATCAAATCAATTTGTTCAATGAAAGTCCTCTTCTAGATGTAGAAAATCCTAAACTATGGGTTTACCCCATAAAAAGGGTGAAGTAGTGCACATTAAAATATGTACCTTTGTCTATGCAAGTACATCCCACAAAAAAATATCCATAGTAGCAACCCCTTTCCAGGAGATCAAACCTTTTTCCATTGTTATCTATCCAATTATTATCCACTTCCTGAATAGATCCTTTCTGGTATGGGATATGTAGGTAAGGGTTTGATTCAACAAAAAAATGGTATTCAAGATCCTTTGGAAGTTGATATTTGACCTAGGATATGTGGTATAGATTACATCCCCAAAAAAAACCAATTCTTACCAATAGATGATGATAAATTTGTTACTTTTGTTGAATTCATAGATCATCATGGCTTGGAGTGGAGTGATGAGGATGAGGGACCTCCTTATCCCTCCAACATATTATTTTGCAATGAGATAAATTTGGTGCACCCTGAGTTAGTTGCAACCCCAGGGGAGTATGTTGAAGGAGATAATCTTTATGATATGAAACATGAATATGTTTTTCAAAATAATTTTTTCTTTGATGGGTCAGTCCCTTGTGTCACTCATGTCAAGTCTTCTAGTTCTCAAGAGGATTTTGTTCCTCTCTCCTGAAGACCTTGAGAAATTATGAGTCATTGTTATTTTTGATAATAAGGAAGGCACATTTAGGGTATGTGTTGACTTTCATTTAGAAACTCCTAGAGAATGTTCTAAAGGGAACTCTCTTTATGATATGGATCATGAAGATTTTCTTTGTAATAGCATTTTATTTGAGGAGTTAGTTCCTTGTGTCATTGTTTCGATATATAAAAAATATGGTACCAAAAGAGAGCATGTTGAATTTAATTTAGAGAATTTAAATGAATTTAAGTAGTTGGATGAGAAACACATTCATGCCTTAGAGCATATTCAAGCCTATCAAAATAGGGTCAAGTGATCTTACTCCAAGAAATTTTGCACTTGTTCTTTTGATATTGGGGACCTTGTTTTCAAAGAAAACCAAAAGAACACTAATGTCCAGATAGATTTGAAAGATAAATTTTAAACCAATTGGCTATGCCCATTTGTCATAATAACCAAGTTTGGCTTGGGATCCTATTTTTTAGAATTTTTAGATGGTAAAGAACTTAAAGAACCAATGAGCATATTGTACCTAAAAATATATTATGCATCACTCTACATCTTCATTCTTCATCCTACATTTAGTTTTCTTGATAATACTAAATGACTGCCTATCATATCTTACATGAATTTCCTGAAATTCTATCTCATTTGCATATTTTATTGACATATAGTTGCATTATTGCTTGATCATACTTGCATGAATGCTTGATCATATAGATTCTTGAGGACTTTGTGATGAGGCAAGTGATGAAACCTAGTTAGGTTCTATCTCACATGCATTGCACTCATACTAGGTCATTGATGCTTAGCGAATACCCAACCTAGGGCACATATTCATGCATTTTTCATCATTGCATTTGCTCATTCCTTCTCTTCTTTTATCTTCTCATATATTCCTTGACCTTGAAAGTTTTAATAATTTTTAATTTTTCCAAGTCAAGGGATATACTTCTTCATCTCTTTTATGTCCTCTACACCCTAGGTTGGGGAATACATGCATAAAATTTATGTATGAGCAATCATTTTTCACACCATTTTCTCTACATTAGATTTTAAAGCATCCAAAAGCTACCCACCATCAAAATTGGTGCAAAAACTATTTTTATGCATTCATTGCATAATGAATACATAAAAAGGGGAAAGATATAGACATTACAAATTGACCCATTTTCATAAATTCACCCTCATGCATTGAACTTCTAACCAACCAAGCCAAATCCACATTTTAAAGACCTAAAATTGAGCATTTAGTGCTTCAAAAATTAAGGTAATATTTGAGCCAACTTTTCCCCCATCAAATTTTTTCCATTCTTCTCAAAACCACTACCATTGGATCGATATTGAAAAGAGCTTTTCAATGGTATAAGTTTTATCCCATTTTGACATTTTTTGGTCCTCTAAAATGTAGAAACACTACCTATATTGCCCAAGTTTTTGACCAACATCTGTGATGTCAACCCTTACCCAATGTTAAGTTTTATTTTCCTACCTTTTTCCCACTCCAAACCTCTTATAAGTAGAGGGAGTGGATTATTTTTCTACACTTGTGATATAAGTTCTAATATTATCTTGATCTACATTTTACAAAATGTGCTCTTGATAAACCTTTTGCTTTGGACTCTTCTATTGCTACCTTTTATTTTATGATTTATTGCTCTTGGTGGACAAGTGTTGGAGCCTTGAGTAGGGGTCTACCATTTTAATGGAGGTCTTCATCCTTTGGTTTTTATTTCACTACCACCAAGTTTATTCTAGCATTTTTAATCTTCTTAGATCATTATTATTTTTATATTGCATTGTGTTAAGAGTTTAGTAGCCAATTTAAAGTTTCTTCTATGAATTCATGACCTATTTGTATAGGTCACAAATTCTACAAAACCAAATTTATGGCCACCTATTACAAGGCATGATTTCAGTTCTCTAGGGATGGGGGTAAGATTTCACTCCTCAAACCCTAGATTTCTCTTACATGATATATTTAGGTCTTAATATCTCTATTTACATTCTATTTTTCATACTATTTCATGTTATTGCATTTTGTCTTGTTCACTTCCAAAGGTTAAAAATTGTATTTATTTACAAAAGGTTATCTAGAAGTGCCATGGGGACTTGATTGTTGTACCTCCAAGATCAATCACATAGTAGCCTAAGTAGGACCACAAATGCTAATAAATTTTTTCAAGGGTTTTGAAATTTCTTTGTACATTTTGAAGTTGTTGGATATTGGGGATGAAAGTTAAAATCTAGGATCAACCATTGGATCAAGTAAGTGTTGTAAATAGACTTCAGGTTGTTTTTTGTTTTCTTTCTACTCATTTATATTCTATATTTAGATCATAAATAATAATAAAATTATTTGAATTTATTTCTAAAGAGAAAAAAACATATAGTTTGTACCTTAGGTTAAATTTGTTTGTGCATTCTCTTGAACTCTTGTTGAAAAATTGATTTATTTGTAAAACTAGGGTTTTAGTTCTCATAAAAACAAAAATTATTCTAATGATAGCTCCTTTTTTATTTTATTTCATCATTTTTTTCCCTGCATTGTTCTTTAATTTCTTATGGCTTAGCTTTTAGAAAGACCAAATATATGTGTTTATTCAAATAAACACTTCAAACACTTCATCCTAGACTTGGAGTGAGTCCTTAGACCATTCTTGGTGAACCCTTTGAGCCCCTCAGCCTTTGATTGTAGAGTATATAACAAAATTCTATGGTCACCTTGGCTCCCAATGAATATAACCAATAATCATACATGACAAGGCAGTTTTCCCCCCTCTATAAGGGATTATACAATTAAACATCATACACGAAGAAAATGGGTCATATATTTGTACAATAAGAAGAGGATGATTATATGAATATTATAATCATACATTTATATAAAAATAAGAGGATTATTATATGAATATTGTAATCATATGAAGCATATTCTTTTATTGCCTACAATATATTGGTATCAAAGCTATATCTTTGATTATTGATACATTCTAGAGGAATGATGACACAATGGGGAAGAAAAATATTATGAGTCCCTTGATCCATAAATATAGTGGAGATGAGGAACGGATTCATAACTTGACTAGATGCACATGAAACTTCCTAGAGGAGAGGTATTCAAATAGAAGATGTAAATTATAATGAAGAGGAACCAAACCAACCAAAATTTTAAAATGAAGGAGAAGAAAGAGATCCAAAAGAGAGATTAATGTAGGTAATTTATAATATGTTTAGGAATCCAAAGTTATAAATCCCATCATATAGTGGAATTTTAAAACCTAAAGAACTCATCGATTGGATTACAAATATGGAGAAATATTTTGATTTTGAATTAGCAGACAACCCTAAGAAGGTGAAATTTGATTGTAAAAAGTTAAAAGGGCATGTATCCTTATGGTGGTACCATGTTAAAACTAAAATATAAAGAAAAGGAAAATATTAAGACATAGGAGAAAATAGTTGCTAAGTTGAAAGTCAAATTCCTTCCATCAGATTACCAATTGGGTACTTTTAGAAAACTGTAAAACTTAAGATAAAAGGATGAGTTTGAAAGACTACATTAAAAAATTCTATAGGCTGACCATTTAGTCCAGTCATATGGAAGATGATGAGGATAATATTTTGAAGTATATCAATGGAATACAATTGTCCATACAAGATGAAATTAATATGATGATAATGAGTATGGTAGAATAAGCCTACCATTATACCTTAAAGGAAGAGGAGAATTTGTCATGAAGGTAGTAAAATAATCAAAGAGGAAGAGGATGGTTCTTGTGAGGATGAGAAAAAAATTAGTGGAAGAGGACAATAAAACTAAGAAGAAGAAGCTAGTACTTCTGACAATGACTTCAACCATAACACTAAAGGAGGTAGATAATTCTCATGAGGAAGAGATAATTTTGGTAGAGGATTCCTCAAAAGGTGTTATAGATGTGGAGAATATGGTCATCGAGTATTTGAGTGTACAAAAATACAAAAAAGTAGCAATGAGGGAAAAGATATTAGGAACCATATTGCACAAGTAGAAGAAGAAAGTGTTTCTTCTCCAAAACACATAGAGGAACCAAAACAAGGATAATTTCTCATGATGTCAAGAGTGATATTGAAACCAACAAAGGAGGTGTATGAGTAGAGAAGGAAACTATTCAAAATATTGTGTAAATCAAGAGATAAATATTATAGAATGATTGATAGAATGATTGTGGATATCAAGATCATGGATAACTATTAGATTTTGATGCCACATACAATGGGAGATAACAATTACAAGATGTAGAATAATAACAAATAAAGTAGATTTATGAGATGAGTAAAATATGTTACAAATAAAAATGACAAAAAATATTACAATAGTAGCTATGGAGGAAATGGATACTCCATGATATAAGCTACTGCTCCATGAATGAGCTCTGATATTATAGCTCTCACACACTACACTACTACCTATCTACCATACACTGACTTCAACACACTAACTTTGATACTATGACTTCCATATCTATCTTCTACATCTATGGTATTTATATAGGAATATAAGTTCCTTGGCCAACACTCTACCTAGTTGTACAAGTGGATATCTTGCACATTACAACTTGCACATTGACACTTGTACATTTATTACATTGCATGAAGTAACTAAATAAATTCCCCCTAAAGTAACATAATGTCCTAACTATGTACCAAGGAAGATACATTTACATGACCCAAATAATATAAAATACTCTATTTCTAACACCTCCTCATATTACAATATTTGGGTATTGAAGACTTTAGTCTTTAATGTGGATCTTCTTCCATATGATGGATTTGAATTGGATCTTCTTCTTCAGATACTTCATGGATTCTGATCTTTTCAAGTTCTTCATTCCTTGATGTCAGGCATTTTTGATGAAAAATTGTTCTCATGATTTTGTATGTCATGAGTGGATTTGAATAGGTTTTTCTTCTTTATTTTGTACCTATGTAACACATGTTTCTCTGTTCTTCATAAGTATCAACCTTGAGCTCAAAGTTAGTAGACCCATATGAAATAAATTCTTATAGATAATAATTTATTTTTTGTAGTAATATTCTTTCATGACCCTTATAGTACCTGTGTTTGAAATAACAAAAAATGATGAATGACTTATCCCATCACAATATTTTCAAGGATGGAAACTCCAACAATTAGTCTTTTCATGACCATATTGATTGCTATATATGCACAATAGAGATGATTTGATGGATTTGAAGTCTAATTTAGGAATATCATGTTTTTGTATCTCTTTAATAAGCTCTTATAACCATATGTGCACAACTGAAGCTATTCCATATTTTCCTTTTTCTATAATATCTTTTTGATCCCTTTTTTCCTATTTTGGGTCTCTCTCGATATTAGATTCATTGGATGAATATCCCTTTATATGGCTGTCATTTTTAGAACTTATTTCACATTGTATTGGTTATTTATTTTATTTTCTATTTTCATCATTGTAATACATCATGTTTTTACTCCATATTGGTATCTTTCTTATTCCACTTCTAAGAGTGTTGCTTAGCATGCTAGTAGTCTTTGGTATTGCTTGAACTCTTTGGGATAGAGTACTTTTATCTTATGTCTCCCTACTAGAATATTTGATCCCTAATAGAAGTATATAAGCTTGATTTGATAAAATCTATATTAATCCTTGATTTGTGTAGGCTTCCTTATGTCTCCCTAGTAATGAGAATAAATACTCTTAAGGATTTTTAGATTTCGTAGATAGATTATATATTGCTAATGGATTTGCAACTGGATAAACAATAGATTCTGATATTAACAAGTTTTTTAGAATGTCTTATGACTCCATAGTATGTTTTGGATAAGATATAAGGTGCTTTTGTAATTTATAGTTCAATCTTAGTTGATTTGGTAAAGTTTTGTAAATGCAAAAATCAACTTCTATTATCCTTATTGCTCCTATTGAATTAAGCACTTTTCCTAGATTTAAAGAGGTTTTTTTTTTTTTTTGTGGAAAACATCCCAAAAGGGATGCCACTTTTGGGTAAGACCCAAGGAGGCAGGGGTATCCATTCCACAAAAAATGCCCAGGACTCGGACCTGGCCTACCACCTTTGACATACTCAAGGAGCAAACAAACACACAAAACCAATTTAAAAATAAGTAAATAACAACAAAAATAATAAAATAAAATAAAAAACATGCTCCTTGAGTGTGTCAAAAACAAAAGCACAACCAAACACGCACAATAAGATAAAAGAAACCACAACACAAACCACATAGAAAAACACAAGAACCACATAACAAAACACAAACAAGACAAAAACAACAGAACACTACAAAGACATAACCCAAAAAAAACATGAAAAATAAACACAACCAAAACCTAAAAAATTAAAAAAAATAAAATAAAAATAAAAATAAAAAACAACCAACAACAGACAATAAACAAAAACAAAAAACATAGAAAACACTCACACATAAAAACATGAAATAACACAAACAAAGAGAAACCCAAGAACAAGAATGAAAAAAACACAAGAACAATAACAAAAAACATAAAAAAAAAACAAAACAAAAACACAAGAACAACAAAAAACAACACAAAGAACACAAAAACAAAACAAAACAAAAGAACCCACCCACCTTAAAAAACTAAACAAAAAAAACAAAAAAGAAAAAAAAAATTGAACAAAACAATGACCTATCTAGACCAGAAGACTATTAAGGCAAGAATCAACAGAGGAAACAAAATAAAGAATAGAATGAGCTAGGGAACTAAAAAAAAATGAATGAACCAAAGAGAAGCAAAAAAAAAAAAACAAGAAGAAACTAGGTACCTTCAGAACTGGAGCCATCCAAAGAAATGATAGAAAGAAGAGCTTCCCTAATTTGAGAAGCCCACCATATAGGAGGGTGGCCATAACAAGTAAGATCACCTTTGTCCAAAGCCCAATTAGCTAAAGCATCAACACTCTTGTTTTGATCTCTGACCACATGATTGTAATCAACTTTCAAAAATCCCATCTGGATTAACTGAATCTTCTCAATAATTCTTTTTATTCTCCAATCCACCTTATGATTCTTAGAAGGAGTCTTCAAGAGATTAATCATAAGTTGAGAGTCGGACTCAACTAACACCTTTTCCCATCCAACCTTAGTAGCCTCCTGAAGGCCTCTCGAGGATACCATACCCCTCAGCAAGGTTATTGGAAAGAATACCCAAATTCTCAGCAAAAGTAAAAACCAGGGAGCCATCTGAAAGTCTACCAATTCCTCCCACACTGGCTTTTCCAGGGTTCCCTCTAGAGGCTCCATCAGTATTGACTTTTCCAAAATCCTTAGGAGGAGGTTGCCAATTTCTAGTCCTATCCATCTTACTAATACTCACATTCCCTTTAAGTTGGTTGCCCTTAGAAGATTTAATCTTCAATATTTGCATCACTTGATCCCATATTTGGTGGGAGTTTTGGGGGTGATTAAGGAGTTGATGGACTGATTCAACTAAGTTGGCTATGGTATTTTGCCAAATATAGTGAATATCCTTCCTATCTTGATTAAAAATTTGGTTGTTCCTTTCATTCCAAATATTCCAAAGAAGAATGGTAGAACCCATCCAAACTAACTACCTAATAAAATGATCAACACCCTCTTGATTAGGCCAATCCCTCCAAAGTTGTTCAAAAGTAAAAAAATTGGACCACTATAAGCCAAGTAAAGTGGCCATTCTCCTCCATAGCTCGGAGGCTAAAGTACACTCAATAAAAATATGGTTGATATTTTCTACATTCTCTTCACACATTTCACATCTAAAAGGGCCATGAAAACCACGCTTCATAAGTTGCTCACCAAGTAAGCACCCTACGATGCAATAAAATCCAATTAAAGAACCTCACCTTAGGCCAGATATTTTGAGCCCACAATCGAGAAAATATGTCAGAAGAATGGTTGGGATTATTATGGCATAAGGTCAAATAACCTTGAGCAACCGAATACTCACCCTTAGTAGTGTTGTTCCATCCAAAACAATCTTTTTCATGGGACCAAGAGAGGGATCTCATATGAAGGATGCCTTGGATATCTTGTCTTTGCCTTTCTGGGATTTGAATAGGCCAGTCCTCAATAGGGATCCAATATCTACCAACCTTTGAATTACCAGTATGGTACCGACAATAATTAGCCACCTTTATCCAATTAGCTCGGTGAAGCTCCTCCATCCAAGGCCTCCAATCGGGAAACTGAGTTATCAAAGGCTTGTGACCATCCCAAGAATCTGTCCAAAAATTTGCATGTTGACCATTATGAATGATCCAAAATAATTTTTTCTTTATCAAATCCTCACTAGTCTTAAGAACTTCTAAAATGGGAGAACCTTTGGTAGGAAGTTGATAGCGAACAAGGTCTTCAGGACTTTTGTTCTAAGCATATTTAGCATGAAGATTATTGGCCCAAAGAGCATTGGGGTTATGCAACATCCTCCAATATAATTTAGCAGCTAAAGCTTTGTTGTTATTAATTGAAGACCAGAATCCTAACCCCCCTTCACTCTTAGGAAGACATAAAGTATCCCATTTCACCAAGGCCCATTTTCTTTTCTCCTTAGTACCACTCCAAAGGAAACGATGACTGATTTGATCCAATTCTCGAAGAACAACCTTTGGGATATTCAAAATGGAAGAAACATAAATAGGAATAGCTTGAAGGACTGATTTTACCAAGGTGATTCTACCCCCAGAAGAAAGCCACTTGTTGGTCCACTTTCCAATTTTCTTCTTGACTTTGTCCAACAACCAATTCCAATATTTATTTTTTTGCCTTTGAATATTTATGGGAATACCTAAATAAGTGATTGGAAGAGAGGTCTTCTTATATCTTAATTTATCCAAGACCATGGATTCCTGTCTAGCAGAGCAGTGAAAGAAAATAACTTTAGATTTGTCTTCATTGATCAACTGCCCAAGTAGCCTTAGAAAAATAGCTAATGATTTGCTTAATATTAGAAGCTTCCTTAACTGTAGCTTTACCTAAAAGAGTAGAGTCATCCACAAATTGAAGATGAGAGATAGGTCTAGCTCCATGAGCAATGGTAACTCCCTCAAGGGTTTTGTTTTCCCTCTTTTTGGTTATAGTCCTACCCAAGCATTCAACAAGAATGATGAATAAATAAGGGGATAGCGGGTCACCTTGCCTAATACCTCTGGAAGCTGGGAAAGACTGAGAAGGCCTACCATTGATAAGAACTAAGTAGGAAACTGAAGAGATACATCCCATAATCCAATCCATCCAATCCTTAGAGAAACCAAATTGCCTCAAAACTTTGATAAGGAAGTGCCAATCCACTCTGTCATAAGCTTTGGATAAGTCTAACCGAATGAACATGGAAGGAGAATTTTGCATATCCATGGAATGGATGGCTTCCTGAGCAAGAACTATCTCATCTACTATTTGACGTCCTTCCACATAACCCCCTTGCTCTAGGGAAATAATCTTATGCAAAAGAGGCTTCAACCTTTCTGCCATGATTTTAGTAATGATTTTGAGAAGAACATTACATAAAGCAATAGGTCTAAAAGCTGAGATATGATCAACCTCTTGAGCTTTTGGAACAAGAGTAATATAAGTTTTATTGATAACCTTCAAAATTTCTTTGGCTTTCCTGGCTTCTTCCACCACCTCTAATAAATCAACATGAAGGATATCCCAGAACTCTTGGTAGAACTCAATGGGAAAACCATCAGGACCTAGGGTTTTCCCTTTTTGCATTTTAAAAACTACTTGTTGAAGCTCATTGATAGTAACAGGAGCAGTCAAAATAGAGTTCTCCTCAAAAGTGATAAGAGAAGGGATTGCTTGAAGAACATTTTGTTGTGAAGCTGATTCAAGAGGAGTAGCAGCAAAAATATTGGAAAAGTAATCAACAACAATAGAGTTCATGCCATCCCAAGTATAAACAACATCTCCAGAATCTGATTTTAAGGAAGAAATAAAGTTGTGAGATCTTCGAGCTAGAAGAGATTTGTGGAAGAAATTTGTGTTTCGATCTCCTTCTTTGAGCCATTGAATTCTAGATTTTTGCTTCCATAAGATTTCTTCTCTTTTTTCCCATTCCTCTAACTGAGTTGTGAGTTTAATTTCATCTGCACTTCTCTTCTCTATGAGGCCATCTAAATGGATTTTCTTATTCAAATTTTCAAGATGAGCAATAACTTCATGTTTTTTTTATGAACATCCCCAAACTCTTTCCAGTTCCAAGTCTTGATTTTGGATTTAATGTATTGCAGTATTTTGGCAAAACAGAACATCTTAGTCCCATGCCTAGGTTTACCTTCCTTCCACCATTGTTGCACACGAGGTCTGAAGGAAATGTCTCTAAGCCACATTAATTGAAAATGAAAAGGAGAGAAACTCACATTGGTTTTCCACATTTCCACCATGACTGGCCAATGATCCGAACCAACATTATTAAGAGTCTTCACTTTAGGAATGTGACCATGGATTAAGAAATTTTCAGAGAGCAAAAACCTATCCAATCTCTCCATTATACAAGCTAAGCCTTGCCTTCTATTAGACCAAGTCATAAGGCCATTATCTGGTTGGATATCCACAAGATGGAGGTTTGCAATATATTCGCTCATGAGGTCGGTGCTTTTGTCCAAATTTCTATTTCCCCCCATTTTCTCATCCAGAGAGAGGATGGTATTGAAATCTCCTCCGATCAAGATCCAAGATTTAGGAAAATGAGAGATAATATGAGTAATATCCTTCCACTGTCTTCTTTTTTCCTCCAAAGAAGTCGGAGCATAAATAGTAATGCAGAGCATAATCTAGTTGGAATGTCTACTTTGAATAGCTATAGCCAACAAACCCCAACTGCCAACCATATGGTGAATAACTACCTCTTTTGGGTCCCAAAGACAAGCAATGCCACCCGAAGTCCCTTGGGAACTGAGGGAAACCACTTTTCTAGTCTGGCCAAATTTTACCGGCAATTAAGTCCATATCCTCCATTGACATCTTTGTTTCTTGAAGGAAAACAAGATGTGGATGATTTATCTGAATCATTCTTCTAATTTCATTTTGTTTTGAAAGACTCCCTTTGAGTCCTCTAATATTCCAAGTGATGATCTTCATTAATACCAGGGCTAAAAAATTTGGGAAGGGCATTAATCTTACCTTCCTCTACAAGCTTTTCACCTTCTTTTACCATATGATATTGATTGGTCTTGCGACCTACTTTTTGATTAGAATCCATCTTCAATTTTTTTTCCCTGTTTCTTGACTTATTCCAATTGAATCTGAGATGGCTTCTAACCTTGAAGAATGCTCGTACACAGGCAAAATTTTACTAGATGGTTCAACGGAGTCTATATTGGGACCTGCATTATTTGAAGTTTTGACATTTGAAATATTGTTTTTCTTGTGTAAATTTTCTCCCTTTTTTTCTATTGAAAACCTTTGATTTGTTGGTTTGTCTCTGAGTTCTTCCCTTCATATTTAAATTGTGTTTCTAAGATTTCAGTTTCCATTATTTCCTCTTCCTCACTTGGGACATCATTTGTGGAAAGGATTTCAAACATATTAGCAGATGACTTTGATTGATCCTTCATAACTGGTTTTTTTTTAGTGTTCTTCTTCTTAGGTATTTGGAAACCTGTCGAGTTTATATCTTCTTTCTTTTGATCGAGAATTTTATTTGGGCAAGCACTGGCCAAATGACCATATTCATGGCAAATTCTACAACGAAAAGGAATGTTCTCATAGTCCACTACTTGCTCCCAAGTGTCTTCCCCAAATTGTAATGTGATATTTTTAGGTAGGGGTTTGTCAAAATCCATTAAAACACAAATCCGAGCATAAATAATATGTTCAAAATTTTGAGTACAATCAACGAGTCATCATAAAAGTTCCTAAAGAGTTTCCAATTGAAGAAAAAATAGTAGGATTCCAAAATTCAATAGGGAGGCCAAAGAGTCTAACCCACACGGGAGCTATAGAAGGCATCTCTTCTTCGGATTTAAATTTAGTATGCCAGGGCTTCATGAAAAGCCCCGCCCTTCCAAAAAACCAAGGACCCCCTTGAAAAGTTTTCTCTCTATCTTCATTATTAGCAAATAAAACAAGAAAATAACCATTTGGATAAATAGAGATTTGTAACTCACCTTTAGTTTTCCAGCTTTTTGCAGCCCAGACTTTGAAAGTAGATAGACTCGGACGAAAACCCATGAACCGACAAATTAGTCCTCTTTTTTCCAAATCTTCAATGCCAATCTGAATGTTACCCATATCAAGCTTAACAATAGGAGTTCCATCAGCTGCTTTAAGACATCCCGACTCCATTTTCCTGGGA
Organism: Wollemia nobilis; assembly: GCA_028583015.1. Classification (NCBI taxonomy): domain Eukaryota; kingdom Viridiplantae; phylum Streptophyta; class Pinopsida; order Araucariales; family Araucariaceae; genus Wollemia; species Wollemia nobilis. Next base: position 2,787,649 of record JAQPPZ010003192.1, on the reverse strand, counting down.
TCAATCTTAGGCATTCTTAGAGGTTTATGGGAAGCCCTAATATTGATATTAGCATTGGGCTGAGGCTGTCCACCATGAAGGGCATCCCTAAAATTCATTTTTGGGACCGAGTCTTCGAAATTCTTACCCTTGACAGGGGTTTTCATAGTAGAATTATTTTGTGGGTGCACCTTAGCACCAGATTCACTTGAGATATGAGCCATTTTTTGATCAACTACTTGAAACTTGTTTCGTGATCTCTTTAATCCTTGCCCTAGATGTCATGGAAAGGTATGGTTTTCACTTTTCTTTTGTGCAGCAAATTGGAAGCCGTTGTCACTCAAGTTCATAGTATGATCTGTTGAAAGACAAATTTCTAACCCATATTGTATCCCCTGCAACATTTCTTTCTAAAATATTGAGCATAAACCACAAAAATATTGGTCGCTAGGGCCCGAAGGCCCTAAAAACCAACCTCTGGAGCTGCTTGCACTCAACCCAGATGAAACCCTCGCATAGCCGCTTGCCAAATATCTCGTTCACACATAGGGATGCGCTAGGATCTGTGTTGCTCCAAATGATATGAAAATTGGTGGAGACGTTCTAGGGTTTTTCAGGCATCTACCCTCAAAATTTCAGCTCAATCCGAGTCCGGATGAGTGAGATATGGCCAAAACAAGTTCGGCAGTTTGGGCAGTCCTACGAAAAATGTCTAATCAATTTCGACTAATTTTTTCCCATCGAGTGTGAAGCATATTTATTCTCCTTGAAAAATATTGATTTCAAGAGGTTTTAATGTTGAATATTTTGTCTTGATTTGAGAACATTTGAGACAAGTAAATATTATAATTTTCAACCTTTAAATGTTTTTGATAAACCTCTTAAAATGGCCCTTTGAGATTTAATTTTATATTTATAATTTCTAATAAATCAATCTGTAGTAGTAGACCTTATGACTCAAAAATTTGGAAAATTAGAAAATATAATAATATTTAAAAAGTATTAAGTAGTTCCATCTAAGTAGAAGGCCTTATATCTCATAGGTTGACTTGCAAATAGTATTTTGATTTTTGGTAAGTTATCTCCTATGTCTTTTGATTTCTCAACCTTGAATTTTATCCTTGAAATTATAACCTTATATCTCCTATGTTTGAAAGCAATATTAATGAGATAGTTCTCTTACCTTAGACCCTTGACTTCACACTTGAATGGCGCTAGTTTTGACTAAAATATAAGTCCTTTTACATATCCTTTTTGTGATGCTTAACTTGATGAATCTGAATGGCCAAGTGTGGTATGGCTAAGAGATAAAATAGTTGGGCTTGATCTTCGATGCTTGGACAGTAAATACTGACCTTATTATATGGATTCTTAAATACTCCTTGCTCTCCTTCCATGCTACGCTTAGGACCAGATTGACTACGCTATTCCTTCTATACTTTGACTACACTTTGCTCTCCACTTCACTTAGTAGACTTCAGATGTAAATTTTATCCTTTCACTCTCTCTTCACTACATTTAATGGTAGTCAATGATGGACAAGTGGTACCTAAGTGTATTGAGAGTGCTGCCACTTCTAATATTTTTTATCGACCGTTACTCCTTTGTAACGTATTTAAACTTACTTTGAGCACTTGTAACTCCTCAGCGTTCATCTCTTGAGCATTAGAAATATGATAGTCATTAGGGAATATTATTCCAAGTGGTATTTAGTCCTCTTGCATGGGAATTTTTATGTAACTCCTCTAAGAAGGATATTATAACTCCTTCAATTATTTTCCTCCTTAGCTTACTTTGATTTATTGAACAGTAAACAATGTATTCTCTTTTGTAGGTAATTTGTGAGCCACCTTGGAGCTTCGAATGAGGATGAGATAGCTCTTTTGATTTCCTCTATTGATGTTATTCCTAATGTAGCATCTATTCTTCTCTTTGTTCTTAAACCTTTTTTGTGCTCCTTGTTCACATTGATAGAGGTGAAGATTGATGCATCTAAACGTTGGATGTGCTCTATCTTATTTTTTTATGAAAATAAATTCTTATCATCACTATGGTTTACATAAATAATTTTATAGAATTCATTTGGCTTACATAAATTTCCTTTGTGGGCTTGTTTTTATTTACATAGAATCTTTCTTTATCTTGCAGACCTATTCCTGGAGAGAATGCCATTTCATTGTTGGAGAACGCTTGATACTTTGGCCCTTATTTTGGCTATATTTTTTGTACCTATTGTGCATATTGTGGCACCTTTAAATTTGCTTCTTTCCCTATTTTTGATGTATTGTAGAAGTGCAATACCATGTAACATTTACATGTATATAGAACCATTTTACCTCACCTTTTATTGCACTCTTTTATATATTTGAGATTATGATTTTTGTAGCAGATTATTGAGTGCAAAATGAGGGTTTTGAGGATGTCTATTTGGTTAGAATACTTACCCTTTTTTATTGGATAATTTATGGTAAATACAAGCCTTGTAAATGTTATAGAACATAAGATTTATTTTAGTTTAATTAACCCTAAGTGCTTTGGATTTGAGACTCACCAAGTCTCAATATTTGAAGCTTATTTTTTGTTAGCTTTTCTTTGCTTTTACTAACCAATTTTGGTGGCTTCTATTGGTCACTATGATTTGCAAGTTTCTATGCTTTAAGAGTGTCTTTACACACTTAATTCAAACTAGATTTTGTAGCCTTTATTTCAAATCATAAAACTATTTTTTTTTTAGAGTAATAATAGTGCAAATAAATCTAATGAATTCTACTTTTAATGCACTAACAAATTACACCTTATCACTCCAATCAACTCTCAAGAAAATGCACTTAATCAATTCACTGCAACTAATCAAGAATAATATAAAATGAATATTAAAGAATTATTTTGTAAATTTCTTATAAGCAAGATATTAGGAGATATTATTTTTTCTTTTCAAATAACATAATAGGCTAGTTGATAGATTATTGAAATTCAAAAATTTAATCAAATCCTAATGTGCAAATAAATCTTTAAAAAAAACTTTCTTTTTGAACACTTGAAGACTGTAATACAAATATCCTTTTTACAACTTTAATCATGATTAAGGTGCTTTAATAAATCTAATAAGTAATCCAATATATGAATCTAATTGTACTGATAGTTGCTTACATTTTTCTAAATGCTTTTGTAGATCCTTTTTTGCTTCTTAGAGGATGTAGATCTTGGTGCCTAATATCACCAAGTTGTTTCCTTGAGTAGGATTTTGCAGCTCTTTGTAGACTATTTTGAACAATTCCTTCACCAAATTGATGGTCTCGAACTTTCTTTCATGAGCCTAGGATTTGGTGACTTTGATCTCCTCTTGTAATCTCCTCCTTATGTTGTATATTTGGAGAAGTCTGTAACTCTGAAGTAGTGACCTCTTGCTATAAGAGGTAATCTTCAAATCTCTAATATTTGATAAGATTCTTCTACCTTCAAGTCTTCTTGTCAAATTTTAACTTCAAGAAGGATCTTCTTCTCAATATTCTAAATATATTGAGGTCTTCACTGGATTCTCCTTCTACTCAAATTTGGTACTCGCCAAATTATCTTCCTCTTGGGATTGTTGTTGAATGGTGATAATTGTCCCAAGTCCTTCACTATCAGGGGCTTCTCCTTGGTAGTGGATTTTTGCAGTGAGTTCTCCTTTGATGATTTCTTTAGCAAGGCTCTCTTAGCCTTTTACTAGATGCTTATTGAGACCTTGTCAAGGTATTTGACCTTTCATCTTCTTCTAGTCTTTCATCTTCTTCTAGTCTTCCTTGAGATCTTATCTTCAACATTTTTCTTTTGGAAGTGTTGGCATTGAGATCTTCTCCTGGATATCTGATTCTATAGCTTTTAGATTCGATTAGGACTCTCCTAATATAGAATTTCTTCAATAAGATCTCCTCCTGATCTCTTTTGCTTTCAGTGTTGGATTTATTCTAAAGAAGCTTTTCTTCCTAACTTTCTTATAGGAATCTTTCTTGACTTACTAGATCTCCTTTACCTACAACAAAAATATTAGTACTAATATTTGTTTATGAATTATATACTATTTTCTTGAGTCTTCTTGAGTATAAAGGTATATGTGGTCTATTTCATTATCAAGTCTTCTATGGTATGTTCTTCATTATCAAGGATCCTATGGCCTTTTCTTCTAGATCAAGGCTTCTATGGAATTTTATTCTGTATTAATGATTCTATGGCCATTTTCTTCTTGTGAAGTTATTCAATTTATCAATGGATATCTCTTGTCTCTAGAATTCACCATGATTCTTTTTCAATTTTTTTTTCTAAAGTATTATCCTTTCTACAATAACTAATATTTGCACTATGAAGGCACTCTGACCTTCGGGAAACGAAGTTGAGGTCTCCTAGATTTCTATTGTAGGAGGTATCTTAATCATCTAAATATTAATTCTCTATAATAAAAAAACTTTTAGGTAAGTATTTAAAAATCTCTGAGCTTCACTAGTTGATTCATCAACCTAGTGGATCAAATGCTGAGTCCTAGTCTTCATGATTTTTTCTTCAAATCTGTGGAAATACTCTAGCCCTATGCAATCTCAATATTTTTGGAACTGAGATTTCAATCCTCACTTGTAACTCTCCCTAATTCTACTACCTAAACTCTTTTGAGAAATTTTGACAATGACTAGTCTAGTGGCACATCAGGTTCTAAAAAAACTCAAGATTAATGATAATGGTGGTTTCTCTATAGACTTATTATGGCTTGATATAGCATAGATCTGATACCACTATTATATTTTGATACCACATACAATGGGAGAAAAATTAGAAGATGTAGAATAATAAGAAATAAAGTAAATTTGTGAGATGACTAAAATATGCTATAAATAGAAATAATAAAAAGATTACAATAGTAGCTATGGAAGAAATGGACACTCCATTATATAAGCTACTACTCCATGAATGAGATATAAGCTTATAGCTCACACACACTACACTATTGCCTATCTACCACACACTAACTTCAATACACTAAATTTGATACTTTGAATTGCATACTCTGACTTCCATATCTATATTCTACATCTATGTCCTTTATATAGGAAGATAAGTTCCTTGGCTAAACCTCTACCTAGTTGTACAAATGGACACCTTGCACATTACAACTTGCACATTGACACTTGTGCATTTATTATATTACATGAAGTAGCTAGATAACTCCCCCCTAGAGTAACCTAAGTACCTAAGTATGTACTAAGGAAGTTTTATTTACATAACACAAATAATATAATATACTCTATTTCTAACAATAACTTAGTGTCTACAAAGATGGTAGAAAAAATTGGATGGAGGATGGAGCATCTCAACATATAAAAAATATTATGGTTGTAAAAGTGGCATCAAATTTTGGTTAATGAACAATGTATGGTGAAATTTCAAATTGGTTCTTACAAGGATGAGATATTATGTGATGTTATGCCTATGGATTATTGTCATGTCTTATTGGGTAGACCATGGTAATTTGATAGAAAGGTAGTGCATGATGGTAGGATGAACACCTATGCTATTAAGAATAATTTCAAAGGGTACATATTAATTCTATTGAAGGACAAAGGAAAATAAATAGACCATAGTCCTACAATGTGCTTGGGTAGAGAGAAAATCCTTGAAGAGAATGAAAAAGAAGGAATTATGTTTTAATTTCATTTTTGAAATCACAAAAAAGGGATAGTCAACAATATGAATGAAACCCCACATGAAGTGAAGTATTTATTAGAATAATATGCAAGGATTTTTTCAATATATGGGTTGTCACCCATAAGGAGCATTGGCCATATCATATATTTTAGTCCTAGAATGAGTTTACGTAATAATCTAGCATATAATATGACACCTATAGAGAATGAGGAGGAAAATGTGAACACATGCAATATCATAAGTATGGTGAAGAAGCATATATCATAGGTCACCAGTAGTAGTGACAGTGAATACAATGGTGCAACAACTCTTACAATGAATATTTATAAAGAAAATGAGAAAATAAAAGGGCAAAGAGATAGTGGAGGAATATGAACCTCATCAAGTTATTGATGACTATGACAAAGACTATTAATAACAATAGAAGTTCAAAGTATGGTGAAGGACATTATGATTAGAGTGGAGATGAAGAGTTTGGCTACTTTGAAAAGTACACCAAAGGTATTGACTTCAAGTTGATGAGAAGAATGGGGTGCAATGGTAAGAGATTGGGAAGACATAGGTAAGATGTGAAAATACCCAAAAATACAAGAGATGAAGGCTTGAGGATGAGTTATTGTAGCTAGTGTAAAAGTGAAAGTTTTGGAGGAGATGATAAGTCTAAAAGAAAGTGATGGTACGGAGAGGAAGTCACCAAAAACGTACATGTTGATTGTGTTTAGATGGATGTGACACAATGGAAAAATATGAGATGAATGTTGAGTGCATTCTATAGAATTATATTTAGTTCTCAAATAAATACCAATACAATATGATAAATTTGACCTTGAGAAGATAGCCAAGCTAAAATGGTGATATCTTGGAAGAATAATTTATGTTCATGAGTTGGATCTCATGGAAAATTCTCTTACCTAGTGAGTATGATGCAGGAGCATCCACGAAGTCAAAGTAATGGATTGATGATAGTTGCTAAACTATAAAACTGCTATGGGAGGAAGAAGAAATGAGAGATGAAGTACTAAAAAGAAAATGAAACAAACATAAAAACACTAGCAAACCATTTTGTAACCATCTAAATTTTATATTAAAATGAAAGTAGAGATGGCTTAGTGTTGAAGTAAACGAACAATATTTCATTGATTAGAACCAGTATAAATAATACATTGTAGAGCCCAGATTAGCTCGTAATCCTAGGATCTAATCAACAGCTTAGGTCTAAAATAAAATATTAAAAATAGACCAAATATTATATACGCTAACAATAGCGTAACTAACCTAGGTAGTTAACTAACTACCCTATAAATAAAGTAATAATTAAGAATTACTATAGTAAATCTAACATCCCCCCTTATTACATTATTTATGTAATTTAAAAACTACTAACATCCCCCCTGATTACATCATTTGGTAATACAAAGAGAGCTGCGAAACAATTCAAATTTGACACGTGCAAGTGCCTTAGTGAAAATGTCTGCAACTTGAGCATTGGTGGGAATGTACTGAAGCTGAATTCGGTGCCTTGGAACTTTGTCTCGAATGAAGTGACATTGTGTGTCAATGTGCTTGGTTCTTTCATGATGTACTGGATTCTTGACAAGATTCAAAACACCCATGTTGTCGCAGAACAAGTGTATTGGAGATTTTGATGGAAGACCCATACTTGTTAGGATGCGACGCAACCATATCACTTCGCACACAGCTTCACGTGCGGTGCGATATTCTACCTCTATTGATGAAATAGCAACCACCTGTTGCTTCTTGCTGTGCCAAGAGACAGGACCAGATCCAAGATGAAACAAATATCCTGAAGTTGATTTACGATCATCATATGATCCGGCATAGTCGGAGTCCATGTATCCCTATAAGAAGAATTTGTTGTTCCTCTTATATTCTAGGCCATATTCCATTGTGCCACGGACATAGTGAAGAACGCGCTTTGCTGCTTTCCAGTGTGTAGTCTTAGGCTCCTGCATGAACCTCGAAAGATAGTTGACAACAAATACGATATCTGGCCTAGTGTTGGTCAGATATATGAGACTCCCAATCAACTGTCGATAGAGAGTACCATCTACCTGAGGTGAATCATCATATCACGATAACTGAATTCTTGTTTCCATCGGAGTTGACATTGGCTTGCAATCAGTCATGCGATATTTTTCCAATAGGGTCTTGGCATATTTTTTTTGAGACACTTTGATGTAGTGCTCCTTCTGGCTGACTTCCAGACCAAGACAATAATGGAGAAGTCTGAGATCTGACATCTCAAAATATTGACACAAGTCTCTTTTGACAGTAGAAATCATAGTTTTTGAACTCCCTGTAATGAGCAGATCATCAACATAGAGTACAAGCAACACTATTTCAGAACCTTGTTTCTTAAAATAGAGGTTTGCATCTGATGGACATCTCTTAAAACCATGCTGCAGAAGGTGATGATCCATTTTTATATACCAAGCCCGAGGGGCTTGTTTCAAACCATATAAGGATTTTACCAATTTGCAAACTTTCTGCTGTTGGCCTTCCACTTCAAATCCTTTCGGTTGAGTCATGTAGACTTCTTCTTGGAGATCACCATTTAGAAAAGCACTCTTGACATCCATTTGGTGTACTTTCCACCCATATTGTGCTGCCATAGCACAAAGAACTCGAATGGTTGTCATCCGAGCAGAGTAGGTGCAAAAGTTTCCTCGTAGTCAATGCCTTCTCTTTGAGCATAGCCCTTTGCAACAAGTCGGGCCTTATGCTTATCTATTGTACCATCTGCCTTATACTTAACTTTATACACCCATTTGTAGCCTATGGGCTTCTTTTCGTATGGCAGATCGACAAGCTTCCAAGTTTTGTTTTTCATCAAAGACTTATACTCTGCATCCATAGCGGCCTTCCACTGAGGCTCACCAAGAGCATCTTGCACTGATGCGGGTTCAAGATCATCTATGGAAGACATAAACACCCTATCATTATCAATATCCATATCTTCTGTATCTCTCTCTGGATCTACAGAAAGTTCCTCAAAATATTGACACGGATCATCAACCCCAGTATTCTCTGTTGCAGCTTTCTCCTATCGAGCCATGCTGCGAGTACGAGGCCTATCCAATGTCAAATCTGGTGGAGTGGATAGCTTAGAGTCTTTGATTGTATTTGTATACCACTTTGGATTCTTCTTCTGAGGTGTTGAAGAAGATGAAGACGGACCTCCAACCTTTGATGAAGGAGATTTATCAACCTTAGTTTCCACAAGGTCTAGGTATACATCTGATGTGTTTTTCGATGTGAAAGCCTCATCAAAAACTACATCTCTACTAATGTGTATCTTCTTGGTCAAGGGATCAATCAAATGATAACCCTTAGAGTGCTCATCATACCCAAGAAGAATACACTTCAATGTCTTCTCATCTAGCTTCTTCCTTTTCTCTTTTGGTATGTGCATGAAAGCTTTACATCCAAAAATGCGTAGATGAGAAATGGAGGGTTTCCTACCACTCCATGCTTCCTGTGGAGTCATTCCTTGTAGAGCCTTTGTGGGTGCCCTATTCAACAGATATACTGTTGTGGTGATAGCTTCTACCCAATATAGTTGCTCAAGACTAGCTCCTATGAGCATGCAACGAACCATTTCCATGATGGAACGATTCCTCCTTTCAGCAACTCCATTTTGCTGAGGAGTATAAGCAGTAGTTAACTATCGTGTGATCCCATTTTCTTTCAAGAACTCAGAGAATTCTTTAGAGGTGAACTCCCCCCTCGATCTGAGCGGAGGGTCTTTATAGAAGTCCCTGACTCCTTTTCAACAGATTTCTTGAATTGTTGAAAGAAGCCAAATGCTTCAGATTTTAGTTGAAGAAAGAATACCCACATATTTCATGAGTAATCATCCATGAATAACTAAAAATACCTCTTACCCCCACAACTTTTGGGAGTTAAGGGACCGCACAGATCGGTGTGAATCAACTCTAGAGGTTTCTTTGCTCTTGTAGAGCTCCTTTCAAAAGGCACTCTATGTTGCTTTCCTGCCAAGCGATCAGAGCAAACTGGTAAAGTGGTAGAAAGGGAAGGAAGACCTTTTACCATTTCATACTTACTTAACTCAAGTAAGTAACCAGAACTCAAATGTCCATATCTCTTGTGCCATAGGGAAGTTGCCTCCTTTGTAGAGACTGTCATGGCTACATGTGGAGTAGAGATAGCATCTAAGGCAAATAAGCCATGCTTATATGAAGTAGTTGCAATGTTCTTACCCCTCCTGGTAATAGAACAACACTTCTTGCCTCCCTCAACACTAAAGTTCACAACCATATCTTTGTCCAAAATTTGTGTGATTGACAACAAATTGTTTGCCAATCCTGGAACATAGAGAACTTTGTCAATCTGACACTTGCCATCAGGAAGAGTGACTAAAATAGTACCTTCTCCCTGAACCTTGTAGGTTTTATCATCAACAATAGTGACAGGTTTGCCCTCTTTGGCCTCAAAAGACTCAAACCATGATTTGTCACCAGTCATGTGCTTACTGGCTCCAGAATCAACATACCAGATAGGATCCGTCTGCTTGGACACTGTGGTAGTCATGAGAACTTTGTGGGCTCTCTCGGAATCCATGTCAGATTCTTCAACAACAACATTCACTTGTTGTTTGTTCTTTTGTGGTTTGTTCCGACCTTTCTATTTTGATTGTTTATTCTTATGCCAACATCTGTTTGTATCATGACCTTCTTTGTCATAGATCTTGCAATATCGCTTTTTCTATTGAGGTTGTTGAGTTTGTTTCCCTTTTGAATCCTTTTGTGAATTCCCTCCCTTCTAAAAATTACCCTTCTTCTGGTTTTGCCCTTTCTTGTTGATGTAGAGGGCAGTGTTAGAAGAATCATCTCATTGTAGTTGGCGTGCCTCCTCCTCTTGAAGCATATTAACCAATTCTACAAAAGTAACTTTCCGTTGCGATACCTAAAGGGAAGTGATCAACACCCGATAAGAATCAGGTAAATCTCTCAATACAATTGAGGTAAGGAGCTTGTCATCAACTGGTTCTCCTAAAGAATTCAACTTTGCTTTCAATTCAGACACTCTGCAAAGAAAAAATTCAACTGTCTCCCCCTGCTTCATGCTTAGACTATGTAATTGAGATTGAAGAAATAGAATAGTGGAATCATTCTTTCCCTCATATATAGTATTAAGGGCATCCCATGCCTCTTTACTATGTTCACAGTCAGCAATATGGGGTTGAACTTCATCAGACACAACAAGCAAAATGAGCACCTTTGCTTTGTTGTCTTGCTTGTCAAAGTCTTTTTGAGCAGTAGATGGAGCCGTAGCACCAGCAGCAGATGAAGGTCTTGTTGTTGCTCCAGATACAACATCCCATAAGTCATCCATGACTAGGATAGCCTTCATCTTGTTTTTCCATGGTGTGTAATTAGGACCTTTCAACAACTGATGAGAATCAATCATTAATTTTGCGAGACATGGTGAAGGTTCCTTATAACACCAATTGGTCCCCCTTTCGATATACCTTTTGCTAGGCCGTTATACCATACAAAATACCCGCCCTTACGTGAGGGAAACTATAGGTATTTAGAAAGATAAAAAAAAATCACCCGCCCTTACGTGAGGGAAACTATAGGTAATTTTTAGAGATCATACGATACGTGGTACTTAAGAAGTATTGAAAGGGAATAGTCTTGTTGATGGCACCTACCATAGAAAGTCTGCAATCCTCATGCGTGGGGCGTAACTTCCCCTAAACACTTTGGATTTCAGAACTTTCGTCAGGATTTACGCCTAAACACAAGAACTATTAGGGTAATGGATGGAGTAAAAAAATGCAAAATGGCAAACTTATCTCTCCCCGACGATTTATAGAGAACAAGCTCAGACGTCATTTTGGCAGCTATATTAGGCGACGGATACAGTAGCGCAATCACGACAACTTTACCCGTAAGTGTTGGCCAGAGGTATCACAAATACCGAACGCTGCAGTGCAATAAATTGCACGGATGGGTTTTAATTATTTCGGGGACTTAGGGAGTGAATTTGATTTTTTTAAACTTTTAATGAAGTAGTGCAAAATAGAAAAAAAATGCACCCTACAACATAAAAGTGCCCACAGGAATGACCCACTAGGTGTCGGGCGCAGCCGAAAATGCACCTTTACAATAATGCCAAATTTGCTTTTCAAAAAATTACTCACTTTCCCCCTTTGATTTTTGAAAAAAAATACCCCCTTTTAAAAAAAAAACTCTCAACAAAGGATTTTGATAATTATTTTATAGCTTTAAAGTTAAAAAAAATATTAATTTTAATTTATATAGTTAAAAAACCATTAAAAAATAAATTAAAAATTTAATTTTAATTTATATAGTTTAAAACTATGTAAAATAAATTAAAATCAATAATTAAATTTAACTAAAGAAAAATAATTAAAAAAAAACTTTGAATTTTTTTTTTTTTACCTTTTCTTTCCAAGGGGGGGTCGGCGGGATTGGAACCCGCGACCTGCAGGCTCCCTGAGCCTTACCGCACAGTCCACCACTAGGTGGACTAGCGGGCTGATCCGAAAGGATCAGGGACCCCCTCGTATTTGAGGAGGGTCCCGGGAGCCTGCTCCTATCGCGGTCGCCTGGCCGCAGCTCCCTCCGTGGCTGGCGATGGCCACAACTTCTGCTGCCTTCGCTGCTGGTAGCGGTGGAGTGGCGCCTGTCGCTGCCTCCACTGCTAGCAGCAGCTGGGGTGGCCATGACTGCTGGGGTGGCCATGTGCTACTGTAGCGGCGATAGGGAGGGGTCGCCTGCGTTGCGCATCGTGCACGACATCGAGAGGGGGGGCGCCTGCATCGCACGTCGCGCACGACGTCGAGAGGGGGAGGGGGCCGCCTACGTCGTGCGTCGTGCATGACGTCGGGGGGTCCAGGAAAAAAAATGTAGCGCGGGATCTAGGAAAAAAAACGCAGAGCGAGGTCCAGGGAAAAAAAATGCAACACGGGGGGGGGTCCAGGAAAAAAAAATGCAGCTTGGGGGGGGTGGGGTGGGGTGGGAGTGCGTGCACAGGAAAACGCACAACAAAACACTATGCGTGCATAGGAAAATGCACAACAAACACTGTGCGTGGGAGTGCGTGCACAGACGCAATTTTTTTTTTTAATTTCTAAGGTTCGGAACCTTAGAATAAAAAAATTGCTCTGCTTTCGCTTCCAGCCGTGTTTCTGCTTCCTCCAAAAACGCTTCCGCTTTCTCCAGGCAAGCTTCCGCTGCCTTTTTTTTTTTTTTTAGACCAGCTCTGTAAAAAATATTGTCGCCCCCTATTATCAAACTGGCTCTGATGCCATGTTGAAGTAAACGAACAATATTTCATTGATTAGAACCAGTATAAATAATACATTGTAGAGCCCAGATTAGCTCGTAATCCTAGGATCTAATCAACAACTTAGGTCTAAAATAAAATATTAAAAATAGACCAAATATTATATACGCTAACAATAGCGTAACTAACCTAGGTAGTTAACTAACTACCCTATAAATAAAGTAATAATTAAGAATTACTATAGTAAATCTAACACTTAGAGAGGAACGAGAGAGAGAGAAAACCAGAGGAGCCTAGCGAAAGTGAAGACCTTGGAGAGAAGGGGCATCAAAAACTTTACCTTGTATTCTCAATGAAGAAAAAATAACTAACTTTTTGTTATTTAATCTTGAAGTCCCTATTGTTTTTGAGCATTTAAATATTCAATTTAGCTATCCATTGTGTTAATGTCTTAGTTTTGTGTATATGATAGGGAAGAAGGTCAAAGCATATGAGAACGTAGTTGAAAATTTTGTTGCCTTTGGAGGAGGCTATTGTAGGGACAAAAAGGTGACATAGGATAATTGTATACGTAGAAGATGTAGGCACAAATGAGTGCCTTAGAAATATGTTGATAGAAATAAGAAGTTACACAAACCAAGGTATGAAAGGCATAGAGTAGTGCCACACAATTCTACCATTCAAATTGAGGAGTTCTACAAGCTAAAGGTTGAAGCCATTTGAGCTTATCATCATACAATGCGATAAAATTGTCCAAAGGTTTAATTATTGTTTCAAGGTATATCATGCATCCTGATATTGTTTGAAGAGAAAATATTGAAAAAAATTATCCAATATTCCTTTTTGGTAAATATTATATCATGGAAGACCAAGGTTATTCTAATTTAAAACGTGTGGGAGGGAATCTGCCTAATAACTCTCAAAAGAACCCTTTTGAAGAGCAAATAAAATATAACAATTTGGTGTAATTGAGTTGTTATATGAATTAAACCATCATACAAGAGCCTAAGAAATTGAATGAAGATAAGGTCATCAAATGATAAAAACCATCATACAAATAATTTATTTTAGAACTGGTTTATCATGCAATTTATTACTCATATGATTGATGGGTCATACAATGCAAAAATCATACAAGAAGAACTTGGGTTGTATACTTGTACAATAAGAAGAGGTCTATCATACAAAGATCATAATCATATGATAAGGAGAATCCAAAATCGTACAAAGTATCTTCTATTGTTGTCTACATCATATAAATCAAATCAAAATACAACAAGAGATGCTTCATTACAAATGCACTTAGAATGTCAATTTTATATCTATGTTTTATTGCTCAATCATTAAAAAAAAAAAATTAAACCAAAAAACCATAATTTGGTTGTAAATTAGTATATAATATTCAAATTAAATGATTTAAAAAAATCTTAAACAAGATTCAAATTAATATATACTTTTCAAGTAAAGACACATTAATTGTGTGAAAAAATAATTTAAACATATTTTTTATATAAATTATCATTACTTTTCTAAAATGAAATTTAATATACTAAAAAATAATAATTAAATTTCATTATTTTCATACAAAACAAAACCATACTTAAACATATTTCTAAAAATAAAATAAAACTTTCAAAATAAGGCATGCTTAAACATATTTCTAAAAAGTAAAATAAAGCTTTCAAAATAAAATGTGAGAGGCTCAACATATTCTCTAGAATTTACCTCTATAATATTAATACGTCCTTCCTTTAAAATGGAACTTTAATCATCTATTTTTATAATATAACCAGTAACTTTATATTGTTTTTTAATTTTTTTATAATTTTATATTATATAAAAAAATATTTATATATTAATAATATATTATAAACATTTTAATTTAATATTTATAACTTCATGTACAAATATAAAGGTATTTCAAATATAATCACAACAACAAGACTCTAAAGAGTCCAATAGAAGTTATCTAACAAATTAAAATGAAACAAAGAACAAATTATGTCACCATTAATACATTATTATATAATCTATCAATGTGCACGAATATAAAACTATTGTTATCTAAACTTATAATTTATTAGAAGACAAATAATAGCGAAATCATTATGCTTCAATCATGGCTGGTGTTCTAAGAGGAAAATTTTGAAGACATTACAGCGAACTATCTGACAGTTTTGGATTATCTGAGAGTTGTCTGAGCACGTAAAACAAGAGAGTTATCTCACAGTTTTGTATTATAGATATTATATGAACACATAGAACAAGCTATTAAAATCGACTGTAAATTTTAACCTCCTGCAGAACAGCAATCGAGTCAAAGAAGAGTAATCCTGATAAGTTTACTAAAGTGTCATAGAAATACATATTCAGAAATGTCTTCTTACCAAAAGAAAGAAAAGGGAAAAAAAAAAAATTATTGTAGTGACAGCTCAACAAGATGAGCCCTATTGTAAAAGGTTCTCTCTATCCCTCAGTTTTCCAAATGGAGCTATGTTCAGGGCATTTCTCCTTTTCAGATTTCTTAAACTCCATTTGCGGTCGTCTGACCATTGCTTGTTGCAGATGCTTCTTCTTTCAGACAATCTTCAGCCTGTAAATTAAGCAATACATGATTTGTCATATTTGTTAATAGCTAAACTGCATAACAGTTCAGTTCAAAAAGTTGGATGCAGAAGATTACCTGAATAGGGTTAGCTTGCTTCTTGTTGTCCGTCATCATCAAACCCAAGTATGCCCACTGAAAAAAAAATATATATATATTAATAATAATAATAACAAGGAAAACCCAAGTATGCTACAGAAATAGAATAAGGATATGATGTGACAAATACATTTTTGGCAGCAGTCCCAAATGCTTCCCTGTGACTGATATCCGGATTGACAGATTTGATCCTTTGGATCTCCTCCCTGCACATACGCAAAAGATTCCATCCTAATATAGCATTCTCCAATCCCATTCACGAAAACCTAAAAAATCCTCCATGTTTATGGAAATACAAGTGCTTTGTACCTTATGAAACGATTATAGGCTGACGGAACTCGCTGTCTTTTTTCAGGAACTGTAAAATTTGGAGCCCAACGTCAAGGAATCAAATAAGCTGTAATTGTATGAAATTTCTTTTCCTGTGAAGAATTATTGGAGAGAGCAGAGATTTAGGGGATACCTAGGGGCACTGATTTCTTTGCTTCTGGCCCCATTGCTTCATAAGGGATAACTGATTCCCCTCTAGATTTTGAGGACGAGGACGAATCTTTCTTAGATTCAAAAGTAGAGCTGATGTCCTGCTGTTTCCGATTCAGAAATCAATCACAAACAAATGAGTAACACCTCGGTAATTGAAAAAAAATGACTCTAAACATTCACCCATAATTAGATTTTGTGATGTTTTGATCTCAACTACTACAAGAATGGGATGTTACTCAGTATCATATATAGCTAAATATTCTAGGACGTGTTATGTACCATTTTAGTTCTTTAATCCATGTTTTCAGCCATCTGTGTTTGAATTATAAATATAAACGAAGGAATCCTATAGATATTCAATGGCGAAAAATATATTCTGGTTGGAAACAAAGTAATTTATATAACTATATTCAGTTTTAGATGTTCTTTCCTGCTTGCCAAAGCTTTATGCATGAGCTTGTCTGATTATTTCTGTCGTTCATCATTCTCAGTCTATGCTTTGTGTTAAGGATGGCCTGATGTATCTATGGATGGCTCTAGAGAATGAGATTTATCTTTCTTTTACAGACAAATGAAGACATTATATTTATTCAAATTTCGAATTCAAATCTTATTCAATCATATATATATATATATATGATAACTAAAATTCCGTTTCAATTTCATATACACACTTCTCCTTCCATAACTCAAAAGATAATGGCCAGTCTGAAGACATGAAAATCCCTACTGTAGGACACAATGAAATTAGTATTTTTTTGGTCTCGTAAAGGGAGGAAGAATGAATAAGTACCCTAACATTTCAAGAAATAAAACATACATCGATATTCAAGCCATGGTGCGGAACCGCCTGAGGTAATCCGGTGAGGTTGACAGACAAGAGGCTAGTGCAATGGCCGCATCGCACTGGTACAATCTCGAATAAACTTCCCCGGGGAACGTTCACCTGCTATTCAAAATCACCGTCACTCAGATTCAAACAGTTCAAAAATAATAAATAATAAAACAAAGTCACTGCTAGTCAGTCTAATTAGGAGGAGCTCGCAGGATATCACATGACATTTCCATCCACATGAAAAAAGCCGAGCCAAATCAAAAGGGTTCAACCACATCCACGTTTGTTACGGAGGTTCTCATTGATAAACATACCCAAATGCTTTAATGTAAGAATTTTGACCAAATTCACATACCCACATATAAAATTTCTGAACTATGTACCAAAAAGATTTATTAGAAAAGTTGGTTCAAATTTTTAAACGTGTCCAACATGATCTGGACAAATTTAAATAGGACAACTGCAAACTATATACAAGCACAGTGGAATCTCCAATTTTCAATGCCTATGGACTTAGTGCTAACAGCAAAAAATGTATGAAATGCATGAAATCCAAGATTTATTTTCCCTACCGCTAAAATAGTGGTGCAATACTTGCACTGAACATAGCACAGATGCTCAGCGCCGACAACATCAAGTTCAATAGAGCTTGACATGACTGGTTGAATGATGGATGGATAGATATATGTCTAGACTTGTGTTCGTGCAGTCCCCTTCAAATTAGCTTAGAACTATCACTTTTGAGCCTGATATCTCTGCAACTATTACACCAAACTACACATGCAGCATTTGGGCATTTATAGAGAGGGAGAAGCAAGCAAAGATTGTTCAATTCATTATGAATGATTCCAACTACGTTACGTTTCCGATATTCTGAACTGGGGTGGAGTCAGAACAGACATGGCAGAGGTGTGTTGAGAAATGGAAATTCTAGTATGACCATGAAAAAAGAAGATTACGGCTGTGACTTTGTGCAGGGTTTCACCATTCATACGTAACTTTCATGCACGCTATTCAGAGTACTTAAGTAATTTTTATCACCACTTTAATCTGCGTGCTTGCTAAAAGTGGGTACGTTATGCTTTAGGGTTCGCCGTCCCTGTCAGGCAAGTGTCCTTTCCTTGCACATCCACCATGTCTTAGATTTCTCGATTCTTGATTTAGCAAAAAAACCCATGTCTCATATGAATACATTTCAATTTCTTTCTGTATTGCAGGCTCCTTGATGTTTCTAATTTTGTGCAAACATGCGATTTTTTAATGGCTATTGAATGGATGCCACATCCAGTAGAAGAAACGAGGTTGACAAGGATACTTCACCAGTCCATGATGCATCTTTGTAATTTGATGGAGTGTGTTAGGGGTTGTTGTTAAGTCCATGATGGTGAGTATGATTCGAAAAATGCAGGCTTTGACACTGTAATTATGTAATGCTCCGTACCTAAGGCACATTGTTTAAGGTTTGTCATGCATTCTGAGAATTTGTTGGGAGTGTTCTACCACATTGTAAAGGCTTAACAAATGACTTAACTATATATGGAACGTTTTTTATCAAGGAAGCTTCATAGGTTATAGGTATATTAAACAATGTGCAATGTTATATTTTGAAATAGCAGCAACCTTAATATAGTCATGGGTCTTAACAATTTTATTTATAATATAATTTTCTTATTATATATACCGCTATTATAATAATTAATGTATCTATTTCTTAGTAAGATTATAATTTTGGTCTCTCCATTAAATAAGTCAAGTTTATGTTATTTTTTTTAAGAGGTTGAAAAGCAGGGTTATATGAGGGGTCATCATTCCTCTCAATTAAACTTGGGTTTTTGTTAAGAGAGCTTTTTAAATTTTTTTATTCTGGTTTTCTTGTGGAGACTCAAGTTCATGCTATTTGATATAATTATTTTAAATAAAATTAATATAAAGATTAAGCAATTTTTCAAAAAAAAAGAAAATGAAATATTTAAAATTTTATAATTTCTTTGTAATTATTTGAAAGTGTACAACTTTTATTTTAGAATTTTATGTTATTAATTTTAATTAAAAAAAATTACTTAAAATAATTCTATTAGAAGTTTTAAACAATTTAAAAATTGATCATATAATAAAAACTATTTAATTTTTAAATATAGTAATGCAAACAATCATAAGTAGATAGTAAAAAAAATGTTTTTATTCAAAACTAATAGTAGTAACATATAGTGACTAATTTATTGAGAAATTGTATTAGTTACTCCTAAAAAATTACATAGATTGTATCAAGTAAAACTTCTAGAACTAAAATAATGAAGAACATAAACAATCACTAAATGATAAGATATAGATGAAAGTTTTGAAAGTTAAATATTTGTAGACAAAAAAATGTTTTAGTAGACATGAACTCAAATTAGGCATAAGGATAAACCTAAAAGTAAAAATTAGGTGAGAAAGACATAATAATAGAGAATAGAAAAAAGTTCATTTAGTTCAAGGATTGAGATTTTGTATATCTTATAAAACCTCTATAAAATTTTCTCCAAAATATTTGTTGTAAAAAAAGGTTTAGATTTTTCTAGAAAAATGTTATTGTAGTCAATTATTTTTGAATGATAGGAAACATAATACAAACACCAATTTCAATTTTATTTTTTATATGAATATTAATTTTTAGAATCATATTTGGCTGTTTTTTATTGCTAGGTTCCTTGGGGGTCTTTGATTATTCTGCATACTAGTAGGATTAGAACCCACAAGGGTGAGGGATGAGCCTACAAATCCCAAGGTTTTGGTTCCTTTACAAAACCTTGCTCCATAGTCCCTGTTTTTGTTTTGAGATGGAGGTTTGGTATGAGTTGTTCTCTAGAGTTTAGAGGATGGTTGGAATCCAATAGGATCTAAGGGGTTTTAGTCTTCACAGATTTTTGATGTGGAGGGTTTTACTGTCGCTAGGGCAATATGTTGCATATCTCTATTTTCAGTGGCTGGTTTCTATTGAGCTGGTCCAAATTTCAAATCCTTTTTATATGCTCAGGTCCTAGTGTTCTCAAGGTAGAACATTTTTCATTTCTATGGAAGTGTAAGGACCCCAAGTTTTTTATACCTCGAAGATGAATCATTGATGCCTAAAGTCCTAGTTGTAAGGGTTTGATGGTACTATTGGTCGGTTGGTTGGTCCCTCGCTAGGCGGGATGAGGATAATTTTGATTTTAATTTTGTGTTCAAATTGTTGTGTTACCATTGGATGGGAATGTAAGTTTGATTATTTTTTCTTCCAACAACTTTTTTGTTGAGCCTACCTTTGTGCTAGATTGAAGATTATAAGTTTTGGTGATTGGTTGACTCCTTTTGGAGCTCTATGTACAAGGTTATCAGATCCTTTCAAAACCATCACATTTTACCTACCAAAAAAAGAATAATATCCCATATTTTTTTAATTAATATTTATAAATGCATAAGGATTAAAAATACATTTTAATAAAGGTCGATATGTAGACCAATTGGTTCATCCAAACCCCATAAGGGAGGCGAAGGTCCAAGGTTAAAATCTCGGGCCTCACCGGATTGAACGCTTGTCCCTTTCCTGGTGCTTTCAACGGCGTAAAAGGTTTAAAATGATTATGGCATGGTGGTTATAGGGACGGAATGCGTGAAGATCTGTGTGGTATCTTCTGGGGCAGACATCGCAAAATACTATGGTGGCCATAAAAGCTCGACAACCTACCTGGATTCATGGCGGCTATCGATTCCACCATGTAAATTCAAAAAAAACAAAAAAAAAACAATACATTTTAATATGGTCAATGTAAGCTATTATAAGAGGCAATGACTAAGATATTTTGAATGTTCACCTAAAGTATTTCAACAAAGTAATAATAAAAATATAATAGATGCACAAATAAGAAAACTTTGTTATCACCATTCAATCCAACCTTAGTAATATTGGTCACCATGGATTTTTAAGAATTGTCTAAGAGTTATGGTCTTTTGTTACAAAAAATATAAGACACCTAGGAAAAAACCATGTTGCCTGCTAGGTTTAATGAAAAATCCATAGAGAAGAGAAAGACATCAATAACTTCAAAAATTTGTGATACAATTTGGATTTGATAAACAATATGAAGAAGTAAATGATTCTCAACTAATATATGTTAAATACAATAATATTTACTGAAAAATTAATTTTTTTTGTTGGCTACTTTGGTTTTACTTGCATAAAAAAGGTTTTGTCAATGTGATAAATACCACATTCCCTATGAATATCCATCCAACTCACTTGATTAAAATAATCATGAGTTTCCAAGGGATGGGGAAAAAATCGGTGTTGCATGGTCGGGCCTTACTTGTGGCATGAGCCTTCAATGGTGGCAAGAGTGGTTTAGAAAAGGGGTTGTTCATAGCAAGTCGTCGACTACTATGATTGTAAAATATCTTAGGTTTCCATTCATTATGGTTGTGCATGGGATGAGGTGGTCATTCGACATGTGAGAAGTGCAATACACCAATTGTAACACTATGAGAGCATACAAAAAGTCCTTTCTTTGATCCATGGAAATAACCATAATTTTTTTAGAGTTGGGTGTTAGGGTTCTAGAATGGTTAGTCATTTTTTGAGGTTGTGCTGAACAATGGGAGTATAATTCTAGTATTTTTTCTAGGGTGCAAGTCCTAAAGTGATAATTGAAAGCACTGTGGGTTATTGGTGGTTGGATGGGTTGACATCGATTTCTTAAACCAATCTAACTTTTTGCTTGAAATTGATTTTTTTTTACTTACTTTGCTTCTCGATATTTCTCATGGGATTTTGAGGTTGTAGGTTGTCAGAAAAACTTGAAATTTATGGGAATATCATAAGTTTAGGTTCCATGTAATTTTAGTCTATATTCAAGAAAGCATTGGTCTATCTCGTGTTCATAGGACTTCATTGGATATCGCTTGGTGTATAAATATGCTTTGGTGGCTCCTATGTAGAATTTATTTGGAAGAATGACAACATTGGTTTTGGAACCAAGCACTCTGGTCATCGATGAGGATATAATAAAAATCCTAAAAATGACAATATCCTCTAGTGATTGATGAAATTTAATGGCCACAACAATGAAATGACCAAGCATATGGCCTATTCATGGCACAATGGTATGGTTAGAGTGGGAGCCCTTGAGTTTGAGGTCTCTATTAATTTTTGAAGTTATGGGTCTACCAATGGATGAATTTTTGCACAACAGAGAGAAATACTCCCTAGTGAGAGAATCCCAATAATTTTTGGAAGAAGATGAGAAGTTGGTAAAATTCCAAAATAGGTTTAAGAGAGCTTCTCTGAAGGTACCTTGGGATAGAGTTGCATTGGTGATAATGCAATACTTTACGTTGGAAAAAAACTAGGACATCCTTAGGATTTTTCATTTTATGTTCTTGAATCATCTGCATCACAAGAGGCTCATGAATATCCCTTCATTCTTATTTCAATCAATGGCAAAGTTGATGAGAAGGGTTCAGAAAGGAAATACGTTAGATACAATCCACTAGGGCTTAGCAAAGCTAATTTTTGATCACGTTGTTGAAGCTAGAGGTCTTTCAAGGAGGAGATATTAAACTCTCTAGCTAAGGTAACACCTCTAATTGTTGAATATCTATATTCCTCTCACTTTAAGTAGAATGATTCTCTAAGTTGGAAGGTCATCAACACAATCCATACTTTGAATTTCGAGGCCAAGGTGGAAGGGTCCCCATTGAAATTTGTTGGAGGTATCAAGGAAAGAACTAGGTGTTCCAAGCGTCTGGTGGTAAGGTTAGCTAAAACTAGTAAAACTCCTCTATGTATGGACAAATCTAATTATGATAACTCTACTCATCCTATGAATAAATTTAAGCTTATATTCAGGTCATCCAACATGAAAAAATATATTATTTCTTGACCCTATGATACCCTTAGTAAGCCCAAATCCTTCAAAAGGATGCTTTTGAATCTGCAAAAATCCCTTATCAATTCCATGTAAATGACCATCTCATGCTCATAATAAATCATGGTATTAATAGGCTAAGAGTAGTGGGACATGAATGAGAAGGATGCAGATAAGAAAGAAACTAGGTCTAACGACCTAAATAATTGAGGTGTGGGATCTTTAGATGTATTTTTCCTTTTTGGTGTTGGACCGTCTCATCGATTGGTTCCTCCCCTACATGGGAGGTTGGTCTTCTTTATGTTAGTCACTGATACTATTTTTTGGTTTGTTGTTTATGGGCCATAAGTGGGATCTACTTGGTTCCCTAGTGGCATATTTATTGGTTTATATTATTTTATTCCTACATTCTATGGGTATCCTAGGAGGGTAGTTTGGTTCATTTTGTAAAAGGTTTTGAGATCCTTTCAAAATCCCTTCTTCCACCTAATAAAAAAAACAATCATGAGTTTTTATTTTTATAGAATAAGTTGTTTTCAATATAATGTAGTCAATTATATAACATTCAATATATATTAATTAGTTTTTATTACTTGAGGGATGTTTAGTAATGTGATACATAATAGATAAAATATTGTACTCCAATAGTAACATTTGTATGATTTATTATTTATATGTGTACATGATTGGTTTTCCTTCATAGAAACCACAATGATTAAATTTTTAAATAATAAATAGATAAATCATGCCAATTTCGTAATACAAACCTCAAGTGTATGAGGGTATGTCAAACTACCCTTATGAAGTAAGATGACAAAAACTTGTATTCTACATAACTACACATATGGTGCAAGGTGCAATTTATATACAATCTAGAGATACATGTTTAATTGATTAATGTGTTTTCTATATATATATATATATATATATATATATATATATATATATATATATATATATATTATTTACTATCATGCAAAGGGACCATTGATCTAATTACCCTTAGATGGTAATTATTATTGGTGAAGAACGTTTTTCAAAATCTATTTTCCTAGATATACACAAAACATGCAATTTAGTTCTATGTGTGGTCTAATTTTCATTTATTTAGAGATGTGTTCAAAGGGAAAATAAAATCACTTTTCATAGAGATACTCAAAACATGCAATTTATTTATAAGTGTAGTCTATTTTTCATTTATTTAGAGATGTGTTCAACACTATACTTATGAAACACGTCCTCCACTTGTCATGGTATCCCTCTTATGTTCAAGATTACTTAGAGTATTTTTAATTGAATACAGAGAAAATTTCTTCTCATTTTAGTTCATTAATTTTTTGATCTTATATATAAGGAATTCTAGCATAAGTTATCTCAAAGTGATACATTATTCATTAATTTGTTGTATTGTTTATAACATTTTATTGCAAAGAAAATTAATTACAACATATTTAAAGAACAAATGAAAAAATAATATTATCCTCATCATTTCTAGTACACCATTACCAACATTACTACTTTCATCATATATAGTATATAAATCAAATGCAAAAACCAAGGGCTAGGTGGATTGATAATTGTCTATCTATCGATACATTTACCTAGAAGAGACCTAGGTTCAAACCTTTGGGGTATACCTGTTTGCAAAGGTAATAGTTTAATCCGAATTCTCTGAGTACATGCTAGACCAACAATGATGGTACAAATCCTCTTCTGAGTGCACGCTAGACCAACAATGATGATACAAATCCTCCTCTGAGTGCATGCTAGACCAACGATGATGGTACAAATAACAAGGTGATATAGGCTTGTTTGGGATAACTCATGTAGTTGAACCATGCCTTTGACAATTACTAAAATTAATGTGAATGTAACCAACTCCCTATATTAAAAATGTAAATAATTTATTTCTTTAATGTAAATATAATTAATTTCCTATATAATAATAAAAAAAAATTAAATAAATTTATTTTCTTATAAAGTATTCACCCATATCTTAAATAATTTTCTTCAAAGTAGTGTTAATCCACCTTTCCATAAAATAAAGTAAAAGGTTAATTTTCTCCTCTTCTTTTTTAGTTCATCACATGAAATACTATTCCATGCCAAGCACAAAATCCTAATTTTATTTTTCTCCATGTGCACTTATAATGAAAAAGAAAAAAAACATTTAATTACTTTGATTAAATAACATACACCATTGGAAAGAAATAAATAATCAATTTAAAATGAGCATACAAAACACATAAGTTAACCATGTATGTTATGTCTCTCTAGGACACATGATACATAAAGCAACCATGTATGTTATGTCTCTCTAGGACTCATTGAATATTTTTTTTGAATTTAGTAAAAAATACTTACGGCCGCGTCAAAATCATCCACGAGTGCACCAGTATAATCAATTCAATTTTAACATATGTTTTAGTTAAAATAATAAATAAAAATTTAAAAACGGCCCCATGCTCAAATTTTTCCCTTCCTTATTGACCTCATTTGTACATATTATTAAAAATATTATTATAAGTATGACCACTTAGGTGGAGGAATAATGTATAGGAGTGATATTTGTGGTTGATTTTGGAGAATAGTTGAAGTCTCCATGGATACGTATCTTTCCTTGCCATATTTACTTATACAAATAGTATAAATCAAGAAAAAAATTAGCTAATCCATAAAAGGGCATATGGGTTTACACTGAAGGCTTAATGCACACCAAATAATGTATAAAGAAGTCTAAAAAAGTTTGGGAACCACTTAAAACATATATTATTTTATTTAATAACAAGTGATTTCTTAACTACATTATTCTTTTCATATGAGCTTAAATAGTAGATGCATCATAGATCTAGTTAGTTTAGAATATATTGTTGGAAATGAGATGAATGTCTATGCAATAACAAAAATATTAAAGCCATTATATTGAATAAAAATAGAATTCAATAAAACCAATAATAAATAAAATAAAACATGAGAAAAGGGACACCTCAATCTAATATATAGATAAAAAGTTACAATCCACTAAATATGACACACCTATTTTCAAAGAGATATTATTAGATTAACAATGTAGAACTATTAATGTTAAAATATAGATATAAACAACAAATTATATAACATGATTTAGCATACTTTGTTAATGTGAATAAGATTTTTAAAAATATATATTCAAACATAATAAGACCAAACTACACAACATGTGATATTTAGTATGAGAACTTAGAGCTTAGAAACTTAAGGAAAATTAAAAATTAAATTTAGCACAATATCCAATTTCACATGAAATTGTATCCCTAATTCTTTACAAATTTGAATTTTGTCTTTAATACCAAATTTAATGCCCATTTGCACATTATCCCTACAACTTGAGTGAGCTTAATGCTAAGACTTGGGATATTTTAATAGAAGGTTCAAGGTTCAAATCTAATGGGGGTAGAGTTAGACACCATATCTTGGTAACCAATTTTGGTTGGATAAAAATATATTGGGTAAATAGCATCCTTTATAAGGGTCATATCATATGGCCTATGGTCTTATGGACATTAAAAATTACCTTACCTTTTACATTTTACCTTCTACTCACAATAATTAGAAATTAGAACTAGGACACATATTTTTAAAACATAAAATAAATTATATTTCATAGTCTAAATTTGAAACTATATATACAAAGATAATAAAAGAATATTATTCTACATTATATAATGTGTAATGGATTGTAAAATTTGGTGGTCTTGACACTACTAGTCACTAAGTCATAGCCTAATGCTTCCCAAATCTCCTTGTATGAGGTTTCCTAACACAATTTATCCAACATTTCTTTAAACTAAGTGTACAAAAGGGCTTTCACTTTTCAACTAAGAAGTTGAATCCTTTCTGAATATACACATTTATTAAAACATAAAACAAATGAAATTTTGAGTCCTCCCACTAGAAATCTAGGTAGGTTCTTGACTATGAACCTAAGAGTAAAGTTATCACTTCCAAAGTCAAATTGGAGACTTAGAGATGCTCTGTTCGTATCAAATCCTAATAAGGGAAAAGAAAGAAATCTTCAGTTCATGTTGAACCTACCATGACTATGATGAAGCAATAAATTCTCTCCCTTTAACTCAAAAATCTAAGCATAGTAGAACTTTTGGGTAGACTACTTCCTACAAGATAATCCCTCAAAGCATTTCTCCCAAGCTACCAAAATTTTCTCTTCACAATTCATATATCCCATTCATAAGCAAGAAAGATAACTTGCAAGGGACTAAAGATTTATTGAGAACCCTATCCAGAGCAGTCAATATGAGCACTTCTCTCATCCAATAGACAACCACTCTTCTTGACGAATTCAAGAAAAAGTATAGAGAAAATATCCTTGAAAAGTTTCTAGATTCCTCTACTCTAGCAGATGTTGAGTAACCATGATTGCTATATTTTTTTTTGTTTAATTGTCCCCTATTTTCCTAATATTATGTTGTTTTCCTTATTTTCTAGCTCTAAGGATATCCCTGTTTTGGCTCTCTTCTAGGACATCCTCTTTTAGGTCTATTTTTTGCTTCTCTCCCTTTTGCTCTTAGGAGATAGCCTTGTAGGTCCCTCTTTGGAGGCCTTCTATTTTGTAAAAGCTTTGAGGACCCTTTCAAAACCACTTCCATAAATCAATAAATCAAAAAATAAATAAATGAAATGTTATACTATAAAGTTAAAACTATATATAAAAAATCTAGAACTTGTTCCATATCATATAATGTGTAGTGGACTCTAAAAGTGGGTGACCTTTGTTGGAAATATGTTAAATATTTTCCATGTTATTCTAACGAGTTTAACTCTAAAAGGTACTGGATATTCTCCACATATCCTTGTCTAGGTTCAAGGCCATGTTAGGCCCCGTGTAGGGGTTCGAGGGTGGTAGCCCCCAACGAAATTTTTAGGGTTTCTTAAGCTATTTTTAGACCCATATAGGCTACTTAGGGTTAAATATTTGAACCCATGGTTTTTTGTCCATATTATTGTAAAATTTGTTCTTGTGTTGTTATTTAATTGTACTTGCATCAAGGTTTGATGAGTGATGAGAGATGAACATTAGTGTATTGGAGATGGTTAAGTTTATACAATAAGAAGATATTAATGTGTTGGGTTTTTCTCTGTAAGGGTTTTCCAAGTGAATATTGAGTTATGTGTGTATCTATTATCTTTATCTTTTTTATTTGATTTTGTATTTACTTTTTTCTAGATTTAGTTTATTAGGGTCTTTTGCTCTTCATTTGGTATCAGAGCTAGGTTTTTTAGTTTTGTTCAAGGAGTAAGGCTTTCAATCCTATGATAAATTAATTCTTGAGTGGGATTCGTATGTGAAATAATCTGGGTGAAGGAAAATAATGGGAAGCACACGAGTAGATATTGAAAACTTTAATGGATAAAATTTTAAGTTATGGAAACTCAAGATGGAGGATCTATTGGTTGATAGAGATCAATGGGTTGTGATCTCAAGAATAAAATCAACATCAATGATAGATGAGGATTGGTTTATGATCAATAGGAAGGCAAGGAGTTCTATCAGATTGTGCTTATATTATTTGGTATTTTTGAATGTATCGACAAAGACCATGATAAAATTGTTATGGAATAAGCTGAGAATTTTGTATCAAATAAAGTCATTGGTAAATAAACTATTTTTTTGAAAGAAGTTGTATTCACTTCAGATGAATGATGGTGACTTTATGGCTGAACATCTAAATGCTTTTAAAATGGTGGTAAGTCAATTAAAATCTATTGAAGTAAAAATGAATGAAGAGGAAAAATGTATTACTTTACTTTATTCATTACCTAATTCATCGGATAAGCTGGTTATGGCTATCATCAATACTACTATATTGAAAGTAGAGGATATAGTAGGAACATTGCTATATGAGGAAATGAGACAAAAATATTATGAGGATTATCATCAGAAGGATGCCTTGGTTGTGAGAGGTCGTTCTCAAGGAAGAAGCAAAAAAACCAAGAGAAATAAAATTAAGATATAGGGGTAAATCTATAGCTCTAAAAAAGAGGAAATGTTGGAAGTGTGGTAAAATAGGGCATTATAAAAGAGACAACAAATCTAAAAATATCGATAATAGTCAATCATATAATGAAGGGAATTCTGTAGAAATGAAGATTTAGGTGACTTATTCTTAATTATAGCATGCTCAAGTGAATGCCATAACTCATGGTTAATTAACTCAAGTGCTACCTTCCATATGATTCCTTATAGGAGGGGTTCTATGAATATGAAAATATAAATAGAGGTGTGAAGTCTTTTTGGAAGACAATTCAACATATAAAATAATAGGTCAAAGAAGAGCCAAGTTGAGGTTAAAATATGGAAGAATTAAAACCCTTCCTAGTGTGTTGCATATTCCAGGTTTTGCAAGGAATTTGATATCTGTAATATGAATAATCCAGTTGTTACTGTGGTATTCAATAAGGATAAATGCAAGATGTTTCATGGAGTCTTGAGGTTGGCAAGGAAAGTTCGTATATGAACACAATTCAGACTTGAGGCTAGCATTCTAAGTATTGATTGCAATAACTCTTCAATTATTGAGGAGAATAATATGAAATAAGCGACTCCAAGTATTTATATAGCAAATACAATGTTGTGGCATCAACGCATGGGACATATTGGTGAGAAAGGCCTTCGAACCTTAAAAATAAAAGGTATGGCTAAAGGAATTTTTGATTGCCCATTAAATTTTGATTTTTGTGAGCACTGTATTTTTGGAAAGCAAACCTGAGTCAAGTTTCCTAGTGGTGCTACAAGATCTAAAGGAATTTTCCTTCTAGTTCATAGCGATGTGTGTGGACCTGCAAAAGCACCATCATTAGGTAAATCTGTCTATTTTGTTACATTTATAGATGATTTTTCAAGAAAGACTTGGGTATATTTTTTAAGAAACAAATATGATGTTTTCAATTAATTTTAGAGAGTTTAATGCTCTTGTAGAAAATCAAATAGAAAAAAATATAAAGGTTTTGAGAAGTGATAATGGTGGCAAGTATTACTTTGAGCAGTTTTGCAAGGACTATGGAATAGAAAGGTAAAAAACGATGTATACTCTACAATAGAAAGGAGTTGCAAAATAGATGAATAAAACATTGATGGATAAGGCCAAAAGAATGCTAAGTGGTGTAGGGTTAGAAATGAAATTCTAGGTAGAAGCCATGTTAATTGCTTGTTGCCTCATCAATAGATTTCCTACCTCGGATTTGGTGAACAAGACTCCATAAGAAGTGTGGACTAGTAAGAAACCCTCTCTCAATCATATAAGAGTTTTTGGTTGCAATGCTTATATGTATGTACCAAAAGAGAAAAGGACTAAGCTAGAATATAAATCTAAAAAATGCATATTTGGGGGTTATAGTATTGGTGTTAAAGGATATAAGTTATGAAACCCAAAAACATAGAAGATTGTTTATAGTTGTAATGTGATCTTTAGAGAAACAAAATAGGTTTCAAAACAAGAAATGCAACCAAGCAAAGAACCTGAAATAGTTCAAGTAAAATTGGAACGAGATGAAGAACTTATGGTAGAACCTGGTGCTACAAAAGAAGATGAACTACAAAGAGAGTCTAAAGAGAAAATTTCAGAGGAAGAAGGTGAGGAGGAAGCTGAAGATGCAGAACCTATAACTCCAAGTTTGAGGAGATTAGATTGAGTGAGAAGATTTCCAAAAAGGTATGGTCCTTCAAATATTTGTTTTACATTTAATATATCAATTACTGATGAAGAACCCAATATTGTAAAGTAGGCACTTCAATCAAGTGAGAATAAGTATTGGAAAAGGGCTATGAAGGAATAAATGTAGTCCCTGGATAAAAATAAGATGTGGGACTTGGTGAAATTATCCCTTGTAAGAAAATTGGTTGGTTGTAAGTAGGTATTTAAGAAGAAGTACAATGTAGAAGGAAAGTTGAATAAGTACAAGGCTCGCCTGGTAGCAAAAGGATTTTCTAAAGTTGAGAGAATTGACTTTGGTGAGATTTTTTCTCTTGTGGCTAAACTAACTTCAATTAGATATGTGTTGTATATTTTTTCTTCTTTTGATCTTGATATAGAACAAATGGATATGAAGATAACATTTCTACATGGTTAACTTAATGAAGACATATATGTCACAACCATAATGCTTTAGGAAAAAAGGTAAGGAGGATTTGGTATGCAAGTTGAAAAAGTTTGTTTACGACTTGAAGTAATCTCCAAGAATGTGGAACCAAAAATTTGATAGGTTTGTTTGACACTTGGGCTTGGAAAAAGTAAAGTAGATCCATGTGTGTATTTTAAACAAGAAGGCAAAAATTTTGTTATCATTGTTTTGTATGTGGATGACATGTTGTTAATTGGTAACAATAAGGAGATGATAAAGTTATTAAAATTTTAGTTATATTTTGAAGTTGACATGAAGGATTTGGGTACTACAAAATTTATTTTGGATATGAAAATAATAAGGGATCATGTAAACAAAAAGTTGTGATTAAATCAAAGAAAATATGTTGATTTGATACTACAGAGTTTTAATATGCATGATTGTAAACTAGTATGTACTCCATATCCTATTGGTCAAAAGTTATCTATTGAACAATTTCCTAAAATAGATGAGGTAATTGAAGAAATATATCATGTTCCTTATACTATCATTGTTGGTAGTTTGATGTATGCAATGGTCTATAATAAACCTGATATTAAAAATGTAGTGGGATTAATTAGCAGATAGATGTTCAATCCAATAGAGGAACGTCAAAATATTGTGAAGAGGATATTTAGATACTTGCGTAGAACTTTAGACTATGCTATCTATTACCAATAAAAATCTAGAAATAGCAATATTAGAAATCTACAATATTTTATGGATGTTGATTGGGCTAGATATTTGGACAAGAGAAGATCCATGAGTGCTTATGTATTCAGACTATTTAGAAGGGTAGTAATCTAGATGAGTAAAAACAATCAGTGATTGCTTTTTTCACAATAGAGGTACATAATATTGTAGTAACTCATATATATGAAGAAGCAATGTGGCTACAAAGGTTGTGTTTAATATATGGTATTAAGTATAAGTTTGAGAGAATTTATAGTGATAGACAGAGTGCAATATTTTTGAACAACAATCCTAGTTTTCATGATCGATCAAACCATATTATATCAAGTACCATTTTGTAAGAGAGATAGTTGATAGGAATGAAAAAAGTTGATATAGAGAATAATGATGTTGATTCATTAACAAAGGTTGTACCTACTCAAAAAATTTCTTGGTGTAGAATATCTATGATCATGGTTGCCCTTGATAGTTGAGAATAGCAATTTTTGATCCGTATGGAAAGCATTCAACAATGGAAAAATGTTGGAAATATGTTGAATATTTTCCATGTTATTATGGCAAGGTTAACTCTAAAAGGTACTAGACACTCTCTGTGTATCCTCGTTGAGGTTTGGGGATGGCAGCCCTTGGAAAATATTTTAGGGTTTCGTAAGCTATTTTTAGACCCATATGGGTTGTTTAGGGTTAAATATTTGAACCCATGGTTTTTTACCCATGGTATTGTAAAATTCATTCGTGTTGCTGTTATTTAATTGCACTTGCATTAGGTTTTGAAGTGAGATAAGCGATAAACATTATTGTATTGGAGACAATTAATTTTATACAATAAGGAAATATTACTTTGCTGGGTTTTTTCCCATAAGAATTTTCTAGGTTAAATACTATGTTATGTGTGTATTTTTTATCTTCTTCTTCTCTTTTTTATTTGATTATGTATTTACGATTTTTTTAGATTTAGCTTATTGGGGCTCTTTTGCTCTTATAGTATAAAGTTAAAACTATATATAAAAAATTCTAGAAAATTGTTCCATATCATATAATTTGTAGTGGACTCTAAAAGTAGGTGACCTTAACACTACTAGTAACTAATCCATAGACTAATGCATACTCAATATCCATGTATGAGGTTACCAAACCCAATTTATCCAATATATATTTCTTAAACTTAATGTAGAAAAGGGTCTTCACTTTTCAACTAAGAAATTGAATCCATTCTGAATATAACAATTTGTTGGTCAATGGTGTTAGATAAGATAATGTAAATGTATCCACAATAGCATATGCCATATAATATGACTGTAATAGAGGATGTTATTTAACTAATATATGTTTATCCAACCAAACTCCTATTACCAAAGTATGGTGTACAACTCTACCTTCCATTGGATTAAAACCTTGAACCTCTTATTAAGAGTTTCAAATCCTTACAGTTAGGACCATTCAATTTGTACTACAATATCATATTTCTAAGTTATGTTGGACTAGTTTTTGTGGTAAGGTACTACCTATATCTACCCTCATATGCCCTAATGGATAAATATAAATAAATTTATAAAAATTTAAGCCTTGGAAATAGATCCAACTCTTTATTCTAAATATATATTCCATCATGTTATAGGTATACTCCCTTCTCTATGATTATCTAGACCATATAAATTGTGTTTTCCTTCACCAAAAAGAAAAATCTGATGGCAAGCCGAGATTCACACAACAAAACTTCAAATTAAATTCTGCAAATTGCTTAACACAGTCTTACAATACCGTTTCCAGGCATAGTTCTTCCCCACTCGATCTCAAACTCGCCATCCTTTCCCTTACAATTTTTCAAGTTTTTATCGAGGTCTCGGCCCTCTAGGCAATTAATGCCCCACCTGAGAGAATTCCTGAAACAAAGAAAATTTGCTTCCTCTACCAAGTTTTCAAATTTTCTTCCATTAATGGGCCACCGCCCCGATCCGCTATGAAGCTCGCATTAAATACCCCCTTGCCCTGCAACCGCCACTTTGGTCAGACCATTCTTTTGAACCGCCGTCTCACCCATACTGTCCATGTCCTGCAACTGTCGCCTTGTCAAAATATTTCCTTGTGATGGTTATTCCTGTTTGAATACACGCGGTCGTCATCTCCATTTTAATATACGTGGCCTTCATCTTTGTTTAATACACGTGGCTGCCCGCGTGTCTAATTCGGCCTATCTTCTTCTTGGCCGTGATATCTTAATCCACGTGGCAGTCTTCAACTGGTCGTGATATCGCGACATGTCATGATATCGTGACATGTCGCGGTATCGTGACCCCCGCGCCCTTGTGCCTTAGCAGCCTTCAACTGGCCGCGATATCACGACATGTCACGATATCACGACCCCCATGCCCTTGTGCCTTAGTAGCCTTCAACTGGCCGCGATATCGTGACATGTCGCGGTATCGTGACCCCCGTGCCCTTGTGCCTTAGCAGCCTTCAACTGGCCGCGATATCGCGATATGCCTTTGGAGTCGCGATTTCGTGACTCCCCAACTTGCTTTACAAAACTTCAGCCTTGGGAAAAAAAAAGAAAATAAATCAAAATACAAAGTACTTAGAAAACTTAGAAAATTTTGGAGGATGCAAGATTGCTCTACTGTCGCTGGATGCTCCTGCATCAGACACCCGAGGTAAATTAAAAAGTGATCCTCACTTCTATTTTGTTAGGGGAAGACCCAGGCGGTCAACCTCCGTCTTTGACAACCAAGTTGCATCTTCAATAGGTCTGCCCTTCCACTTTATCAAATATTCAGAATACTATTTGTTTCTGGTGCTTCTGCCTTCACGAGCGTCTAATATTTCCTCGACCTCGTCTATGGTTGGAGTAGATGCTAGAATTTGCCATAATTTTGTACTTGGTACCTCTGTATTTTCTCCCTCATGATATTCCACTAAATTTGAAATGTTAAAAATAGGTGAAATGTCAAGCCAACTTGGCAATTCCACTTCATATGCATTGCCTGACTCCCGTTTTTCCAATATTCTACATGGCCCAAACTTCTTCATCTTTAATTTGTTATAATTTTTGGCTGGAAACCTTTCCTTCCTGAGATGGACCATGACTTCATCTCCTACTTCGAACTCTTTGAACCGCCGCTTCTGGTCTACTCTTGTCTTATATTGAGTATTCATTTTTATAATTTGTTTCCTTACTTCTTCATGCAGACTTTTCATATGTTTCACAAATTCTTCTGCCTCGGCACTGCACTTTTCTCTCTTATCCAACTTTCTCAGTTCAGACACATTTCTCGAGTTGTTTCCATATATTATCCGGAATGGAGATTTATTTGTGCTCTTATTGACTGAATTGTTATATGCAAATTCTATCTGTGGTAAAACTAAATCCCATCCCTTGGGTTGATCTGCTATCAAGCATCTCAATAAATTACCCAGGCTTCTATTTACCACCTCTGTCTATCCATCAGTCTGTGGGTGGTATGCAGAACTGAATTTCAGATCTGTCTTCAACTTCTTCCACAAAGTTCTCCAAAAATACCCAACAAATTTTGTATCTCTATCAGAAACAATGCTCTTTGGTAGACCGTGAAGTCGTACCACTTCCTTGAAAAATAACCCTACAATGTGAACCGCATCACTTGTTTTTTGGCATGGAATAAAGTGTGCCATATTGGAAAATCTGTCAACTACTACAAATACAGAGTCATTTCCCCTCTGTGTTCTTGGCAATCCGAGGACGAAGTCCATGCTGACGTCCTCCCATGGCTACTCAGGTACTGGTAACGACTGATACAATCCCATGTTCTGTCTTCTTCCCTTTGCCATCTGGCATATTCTACAACTCTATACAAACTTTTTCACATCTTGCTGTAGTTGCAACCAATAGTAATTTTTGCTCACCAGGGCAATTGTCTTATCTTGGCCAAAATTTCCGGCCAGTCCTCCGCTGTGTTTCTCCTTGACTAAGTTTTCCCGCATGGAACTCCTTGGAATGCATAATTTACTTCCTCTGAACAACATTCCGTCTTGGATTAGAAAATCCAACCATTTTGTCCTATCCATAGTAACGAGTGTCAAGCAAGCCGTCCGGGCTTCTGCAAAATCTGGATCTTCGGGGTACAAACCCTTCAGCTTCTTCAAATCCCACTACTTCCACTGTCATTTTAATCAGTAAATTCCGCCTTCTACTTAAGGCATCTGCAACTCTGTTTGATTTCCCGCTTCTGTGCTTCAGCACAAAGGTATAGCTTTGGAGGAACTCAACCCACTTCAAGTGCCTTTGATTCAGTTTTGTTTGGCTGTTAATGTACTGTAATGCCTGATGATCAGTGAATAGAACAAACTCTTTTGGCAACAAATAATGCCTCCACTTCTTTAGAGCTTGAACTATAGCATAAAATTCCTGGTCATAAATTGAATACTTTTTTCGAGCATCATTTAGCTTCTCACTAAAATAGGCAACAGGCCTGCCTTCCTGACTCAGTACAACCCCTATTGCACTACCACTGGCATCACAGTCTACCGAAATACTTTGTTAAAGTCCGGAAGTGCCAAAATAGGCTGTTCTGTGACCTTTTTATTTAATGCATCAAAGCTCCTTTCAGCCCCTAAGGTCCACTTGAATTCTTTCTTATCCCCTCTCATTGTTTCTATGAGGGGTGCACAAATGCTGCTGAAATTTTTAATGAATTTTTTGTAAAAGTTGGCTAGACCATGAAATGATCTTACCTCTGTTGTGCTTCTCGGAGTAGGCCATTCCATGATGGCTCTCACCTTCTCTGGGTCCATTTTTAGACCTTCTACTGAGATTACAAATCCCAGGTACACTAACTCCTTCTTTACAAAATTACACTTTTTTAGATTTATTAATAACTGCTCCTCCCGCAGCTTCTAAAAAACCCTTTTGATATGCATCAGGTGTTCCTCCAAGGTTCTACTAAATATTAATATGTCATCTAAATAGACTATGACAAATTTTCCTAAAAACTCTTTCAGTACCTCATTCATCAGCCGCATGAAGGTACTCGATGCATTGGATAGCCCAAAGGGCATGACCAACCACTCATACAAGCCCTCTCTGGTCTTGAAGGCTATCTTCCACTCATCTCCCTCTCTGATACGGATCTGATGGTAACCACTTTTGAGATCAACCTTGGTGAAGTACTTGGCTCCACTTAAACAATCCATTATGTCATCCATTCTTGGCAATGGAAATCTGTATTTTATTGTGATCTTGTTGATGGCCCATGAATCTGTACACATTCTCCATTCTCCATCCTTCTTTGGCACCAGCACTGCAGGTACTATGCATGGGCTCAAACTTTCCTGAATCAATCCCTTCTCCAGTAACTCCTGGACCTACCTGTTTAACTCCTCAGTCTCTACAGGCGTCATTCTGTGTGCAGCTTTATTTGGCAAGCTCGATCCTGGCACCAAATCTATATGGTGGCTGATTTTCCTTACTAGGGGTAAACCCTCAGGCACATTATTAGACACAATATCTGGAAATTCCTCCAACAGATCTAGGACTTCTGCTAGGGTATCTTGGCATTCTTTCTCCCTAACTCTAGGAATTATTGCATAACATAAATTTTCATGCTTCAAACCGTCCAAAAATTTTCTCCCTTCAACTAAACAGATTTTGGAGCTATTACACATCTTTTCATCCGCCTCCTTCACGGGCTTCAGCTTATGGCGCACGCCATTCTTCTTCAATGAGTAGGTGTTGGCACGATCGTCATGCACTGCACTCTGGTCAAACTGCCAGGGCCTTCCCAGCAACATATGGCAAGCATCCATAGGCAGGATGTCGCACAGGACCTCATCACAATAATTCCCAATATTAAATTTAATGGAGCACTACTCACTGACCAAAGCCCTATGGTCCTTCTGTAACCATGCGACCCGATATGGATGCGGGTGCTTCTTCCTCTCTAACTATAACTTGGTAACCATTTCTTCTGAAACCAGGTTATCCATGCTACCATTATCAATAATAATATTGCAAATATTGCCCGCGCATTTACACCTTGTGCGGAATAAACTTCTTCTCTGATCTGTGTCCTTCTCCTCATTCAATAGGACTCTCCTTATGATCATTGCTTCCCCTCTCTCCGCTTCTTCAGAATGTTCAGATCTAGCATCTTCCTCTGCCACAACAGCTCTAGCTGGGCCCTCAGGCCTCTTTTTCATCCTTTCTTGATGTTGTGGACACTCGAATGCTCGATGTCCTTCTTCACCACAGTGGAAACATGTCCCACGAAATACTCCTCTTCCAAACCCTCGTCCAGATCCACCCCGTCCTCTTGGGTAGCTGTTCTGATCACGGGGCTGATAAACATCCTCCTCCCTTTGATCCTGGTTACTACTAGCTTCACCAGTCTTCTTCAGATCTTTATATTTTTCTCCATTGGTTCTCCCACCAGTTCTTCCACCATGGCCCCTTCCTCTTTGCTTGCCTTCAAACCGCCTATTCAGTTTTTCTTCCACCTTTAAGGCAAACTGGTAAGCATCCTCAATGGTGCTTACCCGAACTAGGCTCAACTCTTCCTAGATACCGAGTCTCAACCCATTTATATAATGGGCTACCTTCTCTTTGTTTGCCTCTAAATGTCCAGTTCTAATAGAGATCTTGTAAAACTCCTCGGTGTATTCTTGGACAGTTTTGTTTGTCTGTCTCAAACTCTGCATTTTCCTTAGCAGATCCAACTCGTAATTTGTCAAAATAAACTGTCTTTTCAGATTTTCCACCATTCTATCCCATATTTTTATTCTCTCCTTCCCTCTTCTATTCCTTTCCAGCTGTATTCCCCTCCACCAAATGCTGGCATGACCCTTCAACTTGGTCTTAGCAAATCTGACCCGATTAGGGTCTTCAATCTCCTCATATTCAAAATATTCTTCTAAGTCATTTATCCAGTCAATCACCTCTTCTAGATTTAGGTTTCCCGAATATGTAGAAACCTCCATTTTTGGTTGCTTTCCAATCTGAGAGATGGCTTTGTACAACCTGGCTTGTGTAGGATCCACAGCCTCTTCTTCTTCCTCAGACTGGTCTTCTTCTTCATCAACTTCGTCTTCACTTCCCTCATCCCTTCCGAGCTCGTGCCTTCTGCGTAGCTCTTCTTGCAGGGCTTGAACTTGCCTCTGCAAGGCTCGAAAGTCTTTGGTCGGCACCACATTTCTTTCTCCACCATGGTTTCTTCATGGGGGCATTTTTCTTTCTTCCCTTACAAATCCTTCCACAGATCCTGGTGTAACTGCCTCTCTTTCGGTGATCTGTTACATGCTCAGGAGCTCCCGCTCTGATACCACTTGATGGCAAGCCGAGATTCACACAACAAAACTTCAAATTAAATTCTGCAAATTTCTTAACACAGTCTTACAATACCGTTTCCAGGCATAGTTCTTCCCCACTCGATCTCAAACTTGCCATCCTTTCCCTTACAATTTTCTCGAGTTTTTATCGAGGTCTCGGCCCTCTAGGCAATTAATGCCCCACCTGAGAGAATTCTCGAAACAAAGAAAATTTGCTTCCTCTGCCAAGTTTTTGAATTTTCTTCCATTAATGGGCCACCGCCCCGATCCGCTATGAAGCTCGCATTAAAGACCCCCTTGCCCTGCAACCGCCACTTTGGTCAGACCGTTCTTTTGAACCGCCGTCTCACCCATACTGTCCATGGCCTGCAACTGTCGCCTTGTCAGAATATTTCCTTGTGATGGTTATTCCTATTTGAATACACGCGGCCGTCATCTCCATTTTAATATACGTGGCCTTCATCTTTGTTTAATACACGTGGCTACTCGCGTGTCTAATTTGGCCTGTCTTCTTCTTGGCCGTGATATCTTAATCCACGTGGCAGCCTTCAACTGGTCGTGATATCATGACATGTCACGATATCGTGACATGTCATGGTATCATGACCCCCCACGCCCTTGTGCCTTATCAGCCTTCAACTGGCTGCGATATCATGACATGTCACGATATCGTGACCCCCGTGCCCTTGTGCCTTAGCAGCCTTCAACTGGCCGCGATATCGTGACATGTCACGATATCACGACATGTCGTGGTATCGTGACCCCCGTGCCCTTGTGCCTTAGCAGCCTTCAACTGGCCGCGATATCGCGACATGTCATGATATCGCGACATGTCACGGTATCGCGACCCCCGCGCCCTTGTGCCTTAGCTTTTCAATTTTTGTCGTGATATCGCGACGTCGCGATATCGCGACCATTTCTGCCTTTGCCTTCTGCCTTGCCTTTGGAGTCACGATTTTGTGACATGTTACGAAATCGCGACATGTCGTGATTTCGCGACTCCCCAACTTGCTTTACAAAACTTCAGCCTTGGGAAAAAAAACTGAAATAAATCAAAATACAAAGTACTTAGAAAACTTAGAAAAATTTGGAGGATGCAAGATTGCTCTACTGTCGTCGGATGCTCCTGCATCAAAATCCTAGCAAGGAATCTATACATTTATGCCAAAGATATATTTTTACATGTTAAATGTGGATAATTTTCTATTTAGACTTAACAAGGACCATCTATAATAAATAAACAATGGATTCCCCTATCACAATAGAAAAAACTTGATGAGGTTTCCACTCAATATTTTCAAATGTTTAGAGATAGTTCCTCCCCTAGAATTACCTATTTACATCCATGGAAAAAATATTGCCTTTCCTTCTTACAACAAAAAATACCTATTTATGTTCTTTTCTCTTAACTATCATTTAACCATAGAAATTAATATATGAATAAAGTATATTTTTTTTAGGAACCTAACTTCAACTACCCCAATAATAGTAGGCTTTGTATCCATATAATACAATATATTTTCTTTTCTCCATGCTATTTACCTCTTCTTTCCCCAAAATGGTAAAGAAAGAACTATTCCTATTTCCTTTTTAACTCTTATATATATTTGTCATAAGTATAGGAGTGCACTTAAAGAGGTATCAACATGTGTTCCTTTTAATGTCTTTTTAAAATTGATATAGATGGATCTCACTCATTAATAAGACCCTATTCTTAATAAATCTAAAATTTCTAGCTTATGTAAATTTCCTAAGTGACACTATTAATAACTATTGGATGGTCATAATTAATGAATTTCATAAACTAGGTATACATCTCATTGCAAATATCAAGTGAAAAAATATTTTATCACAACCATAATATTGTGCTTGTAATTAGTTATAATACTCCACATGGTATAAGTATATACAAATTATATATTATGTTATTTTAAATAAGGATATCACATATTCCAAATAAAATAATCAAACATTAATATCCATAATATAAAGTAAGTTTGCATATTATAATATCCATATAATGTTTAAAGGAATAAAATGTAAATACCCATGTAAAAAATATAATCAAGGTACATGAAGTATCTAAATCCATATTTAAATGGGTACATCCACAATACAAAAGTGACAAAATAAGACATGAAAAAAATACCTAAAGAACTCATTAGTTTTCATAATAATATATGTTTGGTCATAAATTTGCCAATACATTTATAATTTTTTATGTATGTATTACATTAAAAGGATTTTATTATATACATCATGTTTGTATAAGATATCCATTATGGAAACACATAAAATTATGAATTATATATAAATTAGAAGGGATATATACATACACACGAATGACACACTCAAACACACCTTACTTTGGTTTGAACTTGGGTGTTTCAGTGAGATCCAAAAGCAAAAGTCATACCACTACGATGTCCCACATATACATATCTTTTAAATTTTTAAGCATGAAAGGATTATTCTTCCTAATAATCCTTATGTATTTTATATGGTTAAATAAAATTAATTTAGCTATTTTTTTTTTGGTAAGTAAGAGAATATTATAATTAACACCAGGTTTTAACTGGTTGACCCAAAACCATTTTACAAAATAGGGTCCACTGACCAACTGGACAAAGGCCAAGCCCTAAAATTTTAAACTGACAACAAAAAGGGCCAAGACCTACTCTTCCAATAGAATACAGCCAAACTAAACTATGGAAGCCTAATATTATGGCCATCAGAAAAGAAAGACACAAAATAGAACTAACAAAGACAAAAACTAATCATGCAAGCACCATGCAGAGTAGCTTGTGCCCATATAAAAATAATAGAATATGGTCAAAAAAACATCCCATAGAATGGACAGCCAAGAGGCCAAGCAGTCTTCCTTGTAGTCCTCATCTAACTTCTTATCATCCTCCTTGCCAACATCTTTAGATTTTGCCTTCGACTCCTTGTGCCCTCGGAACTGCTGGCTATTAAATAGAAGATTTAGAGAATCACACAAATCAACAGCTGCACTGATGAGGCCAGACAAACTCTTCAACTGGTTGATACTGTTGGAGGCTGATGAAATTGTCATCTTCTCCAAGACTATTATGGTGGGGTCTGGTACCTCATTGTCAAGGATCTCCAACACTTTGTTATTTCTTGCTAGGGCATTTTTGCGACATCGAATCCAAACACACCTTGGGAAATACTTGAGGCCAAAGCGGATGTTTCCCATGCATGAATTTTTAGATAAAAAACCTATATCAATGCCCCACCAGCTGCAAAAAACACTAGTCACATGAACAAAAAAAACAAATATGACAAAAGCCATTATAAGGTTCAAAAAAATATTTTTAAAAATGCTCCCATTTTCTGTCATTGATCCACTTTGAGCCTTCCAATCTAAAATTTTTCATTATCTATCACCATTGAGACTGCATGAGGAATATTTTCAGTCCACGTGATCAAATTTGCTACTACAATGCCTTCATTTGCCAGCCTATCAGCTGCCATGTTTGCTTCCTTGAAGGTATGCAAAATTATGGCCTCAGGTCGATCATGAATTAGAGCCCTTGCTTCTGGGATGTAGTCATAAAATCTCCAAGGAGCTCTCTTAGTGTTCTTTAGAAGATTTATAATAATAAGAGAATCACCTTCCACCAACAGCTTTCCCTGGATAATTCTCTCGCCACCTTGAGGCTCCTCCAAACTGCCTTTGCTTCAGCCACATTGTTAGTTTGAGCTCCAAGATGTTCAGAAAAAGCTACAAGCACCTCACCCTTGTGGTATCTAAGTTAGCCACCAGCCCCAGCTTCACCTGGGTTGCCCCTCGATGCCCCATCAAAATTTAACTTAATCCACCCTAAGGGGGGTGGGGTCCATGTGATCATGGTTCTAGGACAGACTTGAGGATGATTGAGGCCATCAGTGAGAGGTAATTTTAATGATTGGCCTAATGAAGCTTCAAAAGGATTTGGAGGTCTAGATGCTGCAGGCACTAAACAAGCATTCTCATTAGCATATACTAAAATTTTTGACAGGACAGAGGATGACTGAGAAACCTTATCCAAGAAGGCCCGACAATTCCTTTCCAACCATATCTTCCACAAGTAGTGATGAAGGCAGATCTTCCACATATACCTAAGACGCCTATTCAAAAAGGGAGAAGGCCACTGGACAAATAAGTCAAAAATGGACTGAGGATGGACCCAATAAATATGAAACACTTGTAATAGACCTAACAAGATTGAGACAGAAAAATTACAATACAGAAACAAATGATCAATAGACTCCCATTGAGACATACAAAGATAACACCTATTAACAACAATCACACATATTTTTATTAAGTTATCCATGGTGAGGATCTTATTTTGGATGGCCAGCCATGCAAAAAACCCAACCTTCGGAACAATGCTTTTGGGCCAAACTTCCAAGTGAGGGAAAGTAGGTTCATCATTATCAATAAGCATCAGATAAGCAGTCTTGACAGAAAATTCTCCATTGTCTGAAGCTTCCCAGATAATCTGGTCCTCAAGAATGCCAAAAGGGAGTAAATACTGTCTTAATTCATTCTCTAGTATTATTGATGCCCCTGGTAGATCATTGTTCATTATTGGCTTCCAAACCCTTCTATTTTTTGACAAAGTAATAAAATCTGAAACTTTGGTACCAAAAACTTCAATTGTCCAAGCTCTAAGGGTTGAAATGATGGGGTCTGCAGAGAGGGGATAGTCCTTTAACCATTTGTGGTCCCATAAATCAATGTTTCTTCCATTTCCCAGTTTCCAACATAGCCCTTTGCTTAGCAAGTTTTTAGTTTGAAGGATTGATTTCCAAAAAATTGATCCCCTAGGAGGAAAGGAATAACTTAAGAATTTAGTTTCTTGCAAATACTTTCTTCTGATTATAGTAATCCATTCTGCATTTGCATTTGTCAGAAGACGCCATGCTTGTTTGGCCAAGAGGGCCATGTTTAAATGTTGTATTCTCCTTAGCCCAATACCTCCAAACTCCCTTGGTTTGCAAACACTATCCCAGGACACCAAGTGAAAGCGTTGCTTAGATTCAGAACCAGTCCATAGGAACCTCTTCTGGATCTGTTCAATTTTAGTGTAGACACTTGTAGGAGCTTTAAAAACAGAGAGAAAGTAGATAGGGATGCTTTGAATGGAAAACCTGGTGAGAACTGCCTTGCCAGCTTGAGATAACAAATTCCCTTTCCATCCAGCCAGCTTCCTCTGAATTATTTCAATTACATTAGTCCACATGGAATCAGTAGCTCTTCCTGTAAATAAAGGAAGGCCTAAGTATGTGGATGGAAGAGTAGACACTGAGCATCCAAGAATCCTAGCAATCTTAATCTGCCTCTGAATGGGAGTGTTAAAGAAATAAATTTTACTCTTTGAAAAATTTACCTTTTGCCCCACAGCATCCTCATATAGCTCTAGAATATGTTTTATGACCTTATCCTCAAAAACTGATGCAAGAGTTAACAACAAAGTATCATCCACAAACTGTTCATGTGTAACTGCCTGTGTTTGTGATGATGCTTTAATTCCTGAAATAATACCAATATTACAGGCAG
This sequence comes from Wollemia nobilis, assembly GCA_028583015.1. NCBI lineage: Eukaryota > Viridiplantae > Streptophyta > Pinopsida > Araucariales > Araucariaceae > Wollemia > Wollemia nobilis. The sequence goes on along the minus strand of JAQPPZ010003192.1, from coordinate 2,743,073 downwards.
CTTTGATTATCCTCCCAAGGGCTTCAGCCACAATGATAAACAACATGGGAGAGATAGGGTCTCCTTGCCTTAGGCCCCTTTTACTTTGAAAGTATCCAAAAGGAGCACCATTAACAAGGACTGAAAACCAAGGTTTCATAAAACATCCTTCCAAAAGCTTGATCCATTCATGATGAAAACCAAATTTCTGAAGAATGGCAGAGACAAAACTCCAGTTTATGTGGTCATAAGCCTTTTTCATATCCAGCTTGAGAGCAAAAGCAGGTTTTTTAGTCTGGACTACCGAATGGAGGGCTTCATTTAGCTATTAACAATGCAATGCACTACACATTAACCTTGTTGTCAAGTGAATTTCAAAATAATTATTTAAGTATTAAATTTTTCTTCTATATAATTATTAACTTTATTTTTTACATATTATATCTATAAATATTACATTTTATATATTTCAATCATCACATATCATTTATTATTATATTAATTTAAAAATATTTTCTTATATTACTCAATGCCCATGTTTTGTAGTTAGCTAATTCTAATAGAAAGATCCATATATTTTGGTTTATATTATGTTTTCAACTATACAAAGTTAAAACTTTATTATTCAAATTTATGGATTAATAATTGATATTTTATCCAAATATATATATATATATATATATATATATATATATATATATATATATATATATATATATATATATATATATATATATATATATATATATATACACATAGCCTCTTTTAATATAGACTTCAAATCATCATTTCTAACTTCTTTATGATTAATGGTGTTTTTCCTTTTTCAGGTCATCAATATTTTTAAAAGATAAGACTTATTGTCATGTTTTACTATCTCATTAACACATTTTCAATTGTTATAAAAAAAATTGAAAATAATGAATGTCATTCATTACAAATTTTCTTGTTTAAATATTGTTATCAAATAAAAATGATACTTATACTATATGTGTATACCTACAAATATTGATAACAAGCTTGATGTCTAGTGTATTTCACTACTAATGGCTAAATTAATTTTATTTAACTATATTAAATGCATAAAACTTATTAGAAAAAAATAGTTCTTCCATGCCTAAAATTATAAAAGATCAATCATTTCCCTATCATATATTTATGTATTTCCATTATAAATATCTTATACAAATAGAATGTATATAATAAATTCCTTTTAGTGTAATACATATTTAAAGTATTAGAAATGTATTGGTAAGTTTATGAACAAACATATATTACTACGAAATATGATGAGTTCTTTAGGAAATTTTATGATGCATTATTTTATCACCTTTGGGTTGTTAGATACTCATAATACCTTATTTATATTTTTAAATGAGTAATTTAATTTCTCTCCTTTAAACATTATATGAACATTATAATATGTGAATTTACATTACATTACGTATATGAAATATTTATTATGTTATTTGTGATATGTGATAACCTTCTTTAAAAAATTAAAGAATATATAATTTATGTAGACTTATATTATGGGGAATTATATATATATATATATAGAAAAAGAAAATGTCTAACATAAGTAATCATGCTTTCTAACTTTTACTATATAAGTAAATGTAACAAGAAAAATGTCCACTAATTATATAAAAATAGTAAATGATATATTTTAACTATAATAATAAATGGAATATTTATGATATATTTTATTTAGAGCGGCAACGAGCATGAGCATGAGTCGATAATCAATGTAACTGCAAATACGAACGTGAATAGGGAGTTAGTGCAGCCGTGAGTGTGAGCACAAACCAGGAGTAAGTGTAGTAGCGAGTGTGACTATGAGTTAGGAGTAAGTGTAGTAGTGAGTTGGAGCATGATCTGATAGTAAGTGCAATAGCAAGTATGAGTAAGTGCAATGTAAGTGCAAGCTAGTGTAGTCAAAAGTGAGTGCAAGGGTAAGCTAGGAGTAAGTAGCAGTGAGTAAAAGTATGAGTTGGAAGTGATGTGCAAGTTGAGAGTGAATAACATCAGAGAGGGAGTGTGAAACAATATGGAGTGAGATATTAGATTCAATCATGGCAAAAGAGCGACAAGTTCATCCGGATTGCATCAATGCTTCAAATCCTTACCATGAATGTGTGAAACATTATTTCCAAAAATTTTGAAGTCAAGAAACACCGAGAAAAAGAAGAGATAAGGGAAATTGTGAGTCAAGAGGGAGTGCAAATTGGGAGTGAGTGATAGGCAGGAGAGAGTGCAAGGTAGGAGAGAGTGCAAATGAACAGCGAGTGCAAGTTCAGATTCAATCATAGAAAAGGAGTGACTGGTTCATCCAAAGTGTATTAATGCTTCAAACCCTTATCACGTATGTGTAGAACATTATTTCCAAAAAATTATTGAAGTGAAGGAATGCCAAGAAAAATAAGAGACATAGGCAATTATGATCCAGGAGTTAGTGCAATCTTGGAGTAAGTATGAGATAATAGAGAGTGCAATCTGGAAGCAAGATCGAGTGCAAGTAGAAAGGGAGTGCAAACCAAGAGGGAGTGCAAGCCAAGAGAAATATCCATTAGCTATTGTGTAAGTAAAGTCATTTTTGAAAGCCCTAATAGGAATTCATGATGCCCTAGCTAAAAATAAAAATACCCTCCTTGGAATTATGAAGGTCCAAGTTGGAGATAAGTGAAAGAGAGAATACATCGTAAGTTCGATCTAGGTAGCAGATGGTACACCAAAAGTAAGTATCAAGGATGAGATGATTGAGAATGATATAATGGTTCTTAAAATTAGAGGGCTAATATTTAAGTTCCATAGACCATGGCCAGGGTTTTTGGAGCTTTAAAATTAGATCAAGTGCAAGTGGGGATTGAATTCAAATTATTCGTGACTTTTCTTCCTAAAGGTTTTTTCCTCGTCATCTTTTCCAGTTAATAAATTAGGGATAAAATAATGGTTGGTGGCCCATGGTTTAGGGGAAGAGATGCACTTTATTTGATAACATGGAATGAAATTTTTTATGTTGATACATAAACTATTAAGAAGATTCCAATATGGGTTAGGCTTTTTGGACTTCCATATCAGCTTATAAATAAGGATGTTTTAAAAAATATTGAAAATAACCTAGGGAAATTCATCAAGGAAGGACAAAAACTAAGGATCCAAATAATGCTATATATAATTGAATATGTGTTGCTATGGATATTTCAAAACCTTTGCCATAATCTATTAAGATTAAATCTGAATCAAGAGAATTAGATCAACAAATATATTATGAAAATATTGCATTTTGTTGCCACAATTATTTTGATATTGGACACATGGAAAGAGTTTGCAAATTAAAAACTATGAAGAAATAGAAAAAAAATTATCCATGAGATAAATTTCAAGATGAAGCAAGGAAATCATACATTAATAGAAGCTAGATTAGATCAAGGATATTCCACTCCAAAATAAGAGGTAAATAAATCCTATAGACAATATCAATTGGTAAGTTTAGAAGGAATTAAAGGTGCAAAAGAATATTTGGAGATAAAACCCAAAATAAAGACAACAAAAAAGGTCAAGTTTATTCTATGTAAATCATCTTCATTTTCCTCTAGTAGTATAGAATCCTTTTCAGGTAATAAAAGTGAAAGTAGTGAAGATGTTATCCCTTGCAATTTAAGGTTTCAAGAGTAGAATAATATAGAAAATAGGTAGGAGGAAACCCATAATAATTTAAGATTTTAAGGGGAAAATAAGAAGGTAATTTCTATAGAAGAGCATCCTTGCACTTTAGGGTCTCCACGAAAATATTAAGAAGATTATGCTTTTGGGGTTATTCTTTGCACTTCAGATCCTTCAGAACAAGGTAAACCTAAAGATGATAAGTCTTATTTTGAGCAGTGTGAGAAGATTGAAGAGATTGATGAAGATGAAAGAATTATTGGGAATGAAAAAAGTGAGGAAGACCCAAGAAAAATAAATAAATACAAAAATAAACACAAAGGGATATTGATATGGGAAACAAAAGCAAATATCACAAGTGTTAACAATAAGTGGGGCTAAACCCTCAAATAAAATAAAAAAATAACAATGAAAATAATATCTTGGAATATTAAGGGAATGAATAACCCTAAAAAAAGGTATTAAGAAATTGTGAGGTGGTTATAGACAATATATTTTTGGATATAGAAGTTGGGCAACAAATATTTTAGCCATTCGTAGTGTTGAATTTTATCTTGAATTTATTTTTATTTTTGAAGGTATTTTATATAGAAGGAGTTGGTTGTGGATACTTAGCAGTTTGAGGAATATGAAGAATATATTTGATAGAAGGGTAAACAAAGAATATCTATGATAGAAAGACAAAGTTGGATATGATTTAATTAACTTGTTAGAAATGTAATGAGAGCAATGTAATGTTTTATTTTTGTAATGGGAGTGGCCCCCAATAGAAGCCATGCTTCACTTTTTATTAAAAAAAATAAGAAATGGAATATTTGCTAAAATAAATAAAACCATAATAAAATTACAACATAAAGTCCTATATCTATTTCTAAAGCAACTATAATAGTATCTCTTGATCAAAGGAAATTAGAGTTAAATTGTTCCAAAAATAAGAAGCTATATCTATTTCTAAAGCAACTATAGGCTAACTAGAAATAATACATATATTTTGGTCTTGCCCTTTGATTCAATAAAATGTAAGAACCAAAAAGCTAAAGCTATCAAAGAAGTGCTATCAATATAAGAGCTATTATTTCACAAGATTAAAGAGCACTATCAAGAGAATATTTGACAACTATTTGTGTGTTGCTCTAAGCACCATCATTAGAGGAGAAGATTGGACAAATACTAGAGTACTGTTCTAAGATATTAAGCACTATCCTTAGGAACTGAGACAAACATTTAAGAAAATTCTAAGTATATAAGCACAAAATAAGTGGCCCAAGTGGCCAACATAAGAAGGTGAAGTCTATGTATCCAAGTAAATAGGAAGAGGCCCATGTGGCCAACATAGAGTAAGCAAGTAGAACATTAATCTACGTAGCTTACACAGGTAAAATAAACAAAAAGTGCTAGTAGAGGAGAAGCCATTACATATAATAGAGCGCTATCAATAGATAAGGTAATCACCATCTACAACTAATTTGAGAACTATTCAAGAGTGTACTTCTAAATACAATTTCCATTTGAGAATCCATTCAAATGTCAAATTAGGCTACAAGCTTGGCTCATCTATAAACTAGGAGAGAGATATCCAGACAAGCATATTCATAGAATATGAAGAGTAATTACAAGAATCCATTCAAATATCAATATAAGTGATATGCTAGGCTCATTAAGAGAATATCTTCATAGAATGTAAAAGTAGTTACAGGCTCATAGTAGTCATAGGCTCATAAAAGAAATTAGAATAGTAAAAGAAGTAGTGAGAGGAACCAAGAGGAGCAATGAATTAGAAAAATGAATTGAGAGGAGCGACATCCTCACAAAAATGAACGAAAAGGAGGAACATTATCACAACAACAAACTAAGAAGAGTAATATCCTCATAGAAAGAGATAAAACTAGGAATGCACCGGATATGTAGTGTTTGCCTCATAGAGATTTTGAAAGTATTTGAGAAGAATTTTTTCCAAGATATATTGGATACTAAAGGGTTATAGAAACATATATTTTAGAGAATATTGAATTTCAAAGTAGCCAATGCTAATGCTTCATAGATAAGCTACTAGCAAGAATCCAAATGTTTCATTGCTAACATTCAATGACTACCATGCAAATTAACGCATTGAAGATGAACAAGGCGCATATTTAAAGGCTATTTAGAACATCAATCAGAATACTAATATAATAGACTACACAAAATATTATCATAGTGGAATATATGAGTGTGTAAGGGAGATTAAATATGTGGGTCAATAAGGTAAGCTTTATTAGCTTGGTGAAAAATAAAAGCCCTAAATTTGGATATTTTTAATTAGAGTAATAAGAAGTGATTTAATTAGCAGTGATTTTATATAAATTAGGAGTTATAAGGATATTATAAGTTTAATTATTTGGAGTTAATTTATAAAAGTAAGATCTAGATGGAGTTATAAGGTTTTTGGGAGATATAAGTTTTTATAAATTATTTGAGTTGTTCTATATATTAAAGCATTTTGTTATGAAGTTTTATAATTTAATAGGAGTTAAGGCTATTTGATTTATTTTGAAGTTATTAAATATTCTCTTAAAGTTATTTTTTGAGAAAATTTGAAATTAAAAGAAGTTCTTGAAATTTTACAAATTCAACAGGGAGATAAAAGGCTTTCTACATCAAATTAAAAGAAGTTCTTGAAATTTTTAAATTTGTAAATTTCCTATTTGTGTTATTTTGGGAGTTTTTAGGTTTACTTTTTCAAATGAATTGATTTGCAAAATTTGATCATTTTGAAAATGAATATGGAGTCCATAATAAGAAAGAAAATATTAGAAGTTATTAAATCTGGCATTGGTAAATTGATTAAAAAATCTAAAGGAAAACTAGATATGGCAATACAATTTATCTATAGAGAAGCCATGGATGAAAGTTTTGAGACATTTGAATACTATTTACATTCAAAACTTGTTGAAGTAATTGATAATTCAAAGGATGATATTATGATACCTCTTGATATAGGTAGCATAATGTATATGACATTACTCTCACTTGAACTTCATAAATATGAAAATATAAAACAAAAAGAGTTGATTGAAACTCTAAAAATAAAAGTAGAGACTAATACAAGTGAATCAAGTGAATCATCCCTAAAAACAATGTTTCATTCTTCATGCAATGTTAACATTCCAATTTCATCCAATTCAAGAATTTATAATGATTCTCTAAGTGAATGTTCAAAATTTACAAGACAATATCAAGATTATAAGAAAGCTATATCAAATTATGAACATGACCTAGAGATCAAATATGAAGTTCAAGTCATTCAAGAATCACATGTACTTGAATAAAATACCAAATTCAAAGAAGAAGTTTAAATAGTTTGTGAACTAGATAATGAAGATAAAAATACTAAATATTCAAATAATGAAGATAAAGGATAACTCAAATCAAAACTCAAGCATGAAGCTGAAGATGAATCTCAAGTAGAGGTTCAAGAATTATTCAAGGTCACATGAATATTGAAGATTGAATATTGAAGACCAATATTGAAGAATAAAGTATTCAATAACTAAATAATGTAATATAGGGGGGTGTTGACGAATATTATATTATTTAATACTTGATAATGCACCCCATGGTGCCTACATGGTACACATTAAAATAAGTAATAGATTAGGGTTGAGTCTATAGTTTAGTTGAATGATTTCCTTTTCCCCTTTCGTGTAATTTTTAATGTGCAGTAAACGTACAAGTGTCATTTAAGAGAGTAATGTGCAGTAAATGCACAAGTTTCATGTAATTTAGTGTGCAAGAATGTATTAATAGAATGTGTATAAGTGTCATGTAAGTTAAATTTCAAGAGTGTATTGAGAGAATATTCACAAGTTTCATATAAGTTATATTTCAAGAGTGTATTGAGAGAATGTGCACAAGTGTAAGTGTGCAAATATATAAAGAGAGGATGTGTATAAGCGTCTTGTATTAGAAGTGCATTTAAAAGAGTAATATTCATGTCAAAGTGTGCAAGTATCATAGAGTCAAGTGTGCATATAACAAGATAGTGAAGGTTCTAGAATTAAAGTGATAAGATTATAAGCCAAAGGTCATGAGAGTTTTCATATGGAAAAAATAGTCAAGTACATGAAGATTCATGTTCTATGTCTATATTATGGAGATAAAGCTCCATGAAAATTAATACAATAGAAATTTGATTATCCAATTGTAAATAGGAAGATACTATTAGCTTTTGATGTTATATACTTAATTAAAAATAACCACAAGGTCTAAAACGACCACTCTATATTAAATATAATATAATGGCAATATACTGAGCATGTAAAACTCATAAGAAACTTTTGTAACTACTCATAAAATTACCATTAATGAAAGCTCACGAAAATAGTATCTTCATACAAAAATTGGAGATCTCAAACTCTCCATATTTCATACATGCTCTACATTGTATCTACCTTGCTCTATACTACTCTACTATTCTCTATATCTATTTCTATATCTATATCTATGTATCAAAGGCCTATATATAATGGGATGTGACTCTTGGCCTTTCACCTTCCCATGACTCTTCATCTTCCTATTCTATAGACTCATGTACACATGGACAACATGCACATTTACATCATTGCATGTTATAATAATAGTTGTACATTTATTACATTGCATAAAGTAAATACTCAAATCCTAATCTAAGACACACTCCTAATCTAAATATGTACCCAATATGGTACATTAGCATATACCAAATAATATAATATAATGTCTTCAATAACCAAATAATATAATATATTCCAACACCCCCTGTATTACATTATTTGATTATTGAAGACTTTAGTCTTCAATATGGATCTTTGTCTTTCAAATCACTTCTCAATGCATTCCTCCTTGATCAGGTTCTTTCTTCTTTTTATTATCTTCATCATTGATATTTTTATTTATGCTTTCAAGAGGTATCAATTTATAATTAGATTTTTGTAAAAACATTTTCTCTTTTCCTTTCTCCTTCATATTACAAGTCTTATTTAGCATGGAATATTATGAGTATTTACTTATAGCATAAGGGTAAGATTCTAAATTATGTACTTGAAGCATCAATATTACAGGAATAATGGAATACTTTTTTTAAAAATGATTCATCCACTTTTTATTTCTTTTTGATAGATTCAATCAACTCCTTCTATTTCAATTTCTTCTCTTTGAAATGTTTAAGTGTAAGTAATACCATATATATTATACTAGTAACATTCAAAGGAATCATAACACTATATTTATTATTGTCAATTGCTTCATACATTCTAGCATGTTTTTTTTTATTTGTGGAAAACATCCCAAAAGGGATGCCACTTTCGGGTAAGACCCAAGGAGGAAGGGGTATCCATTCCGCCAAAAATGCCCAGGACTCGGACCTGGCCTACCACCTTTGACATACTCAAGGAGCAAACAAACACACAAAACCAATTTAAAAATAAGTAAATAACAACAAAAATAATAAAATAAAATAAAAAACATGCTCCTTGAGTGTGTCAAAAACAAAAGCACAACCAAACACGCACAATAAGATAAAAGAAACCACAACACAAACCACATAGAAAAACACAAGAACCACATAACAAAACACAAACAAGACAAAAACAACAGAACACTACAAAGACATAACCCAAAAAAAACATGAAAAATAAACCAAACAAAAAAAAAAAAAATAAAAAAAAAATAAAAAAAATAAAAATAAAAAACAACCAACAACAGACAATAAACAAAAACAAAAAACATAGAAAACACTCACACATAAAAACACGAAATAACACAAACAAAGAGAAACCCAAGAACAAGAACGAAAAAAACACAAGAACAATAACAAAAAACATAAAAAAAAAAAAAACAAAACAAAACAACAAAAACACAAGAACAACAAAAAACAACACAAAAACAAAACAAAACAAAAGAACCCACCCACCTTAAAAAACTAAACAAAAAAAAAATTGAACAAAACAATGACCTATCTAGACCAGAAGACTATTAAGGCAAGAATCAACAGAGGAAACAAAATAAAGAATAGAATGAGCTAGGGAACTAAAAAAAACTGAATGAACCAAAGAGAAGAAAAAAAAAAACAAGAAGAAACTAGGTACCTTCGAACTGGAGCCATCCAAAGAAATGATAGAAAGAAGAGCTTCCCTAATTTGAGAAGCCCACCATATAGGAGGGTGGCCATAACAAGTAAGATCACCTTTGTCCAAAGCCCAATTAGCTAAAGCATCAGCACTCTTGTTTTGATCTCTGACCACATGATTGTAATCAACTTTCAAAAATCCCATCTGGATTAACTTGAATCTTCTCAATAATTCTTTTTATTCTCCAATCCACCTTATGATTCTTAGAAGGAGTCTTCAAGAGATTAATCATAAGTTGAGAGTCGAGACTCAACTAACACCTTTTCCCATCCAACCTTAGTAGCCTCTTGAAGGCCTCTGAGGATACCATACCCCTCAGCAAGGTTACTAGAAAGAATACCCAAATTCTCGGCAAAAGTAAAAACCAGGGAGCCATCCGAAAGTCTACCAATTCCTCCCACACTGGCTTTTCCAGGGTTCCCTCTAGAGGCTCCATCGGTATTGACTTTTCCAAAATCCTTAGGAGGAGGTTGCCAATTTCTAGTCCTATCCATCTTACTAATACTCACATTCCCTTTAAGTTGGTTGCCCTTAGAAGATTTAATCTTCAATATTTGCATCACTTGATCCCATCTTTGGTGGGAGTTTTGGGGGTGATTAAGGAGTTGATGGACTGATTCAACTAAGTTGGCTATGGTCTTTTGCCAAATATAGTGAATATCCTTCCTATCTTGATTAAAAATTTGGTTGTTCCTTTCATTCCAAATATTCCAAAGAAGAATGGTAGAACCCATCCAAACTAAGCTGCCTAATAAAATGATCAACACCCTCTTGATTAGGCCAATCCCTCCAAAGCTGTTCAAAAGTAAAAAAATTGGACCACTGTAAGCCAAGTAAAGTGGCCATTCTCCTCCATAGCTCGGAGGCTAAAGTACACTCAATAAAAATATGGTTGATATTTTCTACATTCTCTTCACACATTTCACATCTAAAAGGGCCATGAAAACCATGCTTCATAAGTTGCTCACCGGTAAGCACCCTACGATGCAATAAAAGCCAATTAAAGAACCTCACCTTAGGCCAGAGCTTTTGAGCCCACAATCGAGAAAATATGTCGGAAGAATGGTTGGGATTATTATGGCATAAGGTCAAATAACCTTGAGCAACTGAATACTCACCCTTAGTAGTGTTGTTCCATCCAAAACAATATTTTTCATGGGACCAAGAGAGGGATCTCATATGAAGGATGCCTTGGATATCTTGTCTTTGCCTTTCTGGGATTTGAATAGGCCGAGTCCTCAATAGGGATCCAATATCTACCAACCTTTGAATTACCGGTATGGTACCGACGAGTAATTAGCCACCTTTATCCAATTAGCTCGGTGAAGCTCCTCCATCCAAGGCCTCCAATCGGGAAACCGAGTTATCAAAGGCTTGTGACCATCCCAAGAATCTATCCAAAAATTTACATGTTGACCATTATGAATGATCCAAAATAATTTTTCTTTATCAAATCCTCACCAGTCTTAAGAACTGCTAAAATGGGAGAACCTTTGGTAGGAAGTTGATAGCGAACAAGGTCTTCGGGACTTTTGTTCTCGGCATATTTAGCACGGAGATTATTGGCCCAAAGAGCATTGGGGTTATGCAACATCCTCCAATATAATTTAGCAGCTAAAGCTTTGTTGTTATTAATTGAAGACCGGAATCCTAACCCCCCTTCACTCTTAGGAAGACATAAAGTATCCCATTTCACCAAGGCCCATTTTCTTTTCTCCTTAGTACCACTCCAAAGGAAACGATGACTGATTTGATCCAATTCTCGAAGAACAGCCTTTGGGATATTCAAAATGGAAGAAACATAAATAGGAATAGCTTGAAGGACTGATTTTACCAAGGTGATTCTACCCCCAGAAGAAAGCCACTTGTTGGTCCACTTTCCAATTTTCTTCTTGACTTTGTCCAACAACCAATTCCAATATTTATTTTTTTGCCTTTGAATATTTATGGGAATACCTAAATAAGTGATTGGAAGAGAGGTCTTCTTATATCTTAATTTATCCAAGACCATGGATTCTGTCTAGAAAAGCAGTGAAAGAAAATAACTTTAGATTTGTCTTCATTGATCAAGCTGCCCAGTAGCCTTAGAAAAATAGCTAATGATTTGCTTAATATTAGAAGCTTCCTTAACTGTAGCTTTACCTAAAAGAGTAGAGTCATCCACAAATTGAAGATGAGAGATAGGTCTAGCTCCATGAGCAATGGTAACTCCCTCAAGGGTTTTGTTTTCCCTCTTTTTGGTTATAGTCCTACCCAAGCATTCAACAAGAATGATGAATAAATAAGGGGATAGCGGGTCACCTTGCCTAATACCTCTGGAAGGTGGGAAAGACTGAGAAGGCCTACCATTGATAAGAACTAAGTAGGAAACTGAAGAGATACATCCCATAATCCAATCCATCCAATCCTTAGAGAAACCAAATTGCCTCAAAACTTTGATAAGGAAGTGCCAATCCACTCTGTCATAAGCTTTGGATAAGTCTAACCGAATGAACATGGAAGGAGAATTTTGCATATCCATGGAATGGATGGCTTCTGAGCAAGAACTATCTCATCTACTATTTGACGTCCTTCCACATAACCCCCTTGCTCTGGGGAAATAATCTTATGCAAAAGAGGCTTCAACCTTTCTGCCATGATTTTAGTAATGATTTTGAGAAGAACATTACATAAAGCAATAGGTCTAAAAGCTGAGATATGATCAACCTCTTGAGCTTTTGGAACAAGAGTAATATAAGTTTTATTGATAACCTTCAAAATTTCTTTGGCTTTCCTGGCTTCTTCCACCACCTCTAATAAATCAACATGAAGGATATCCCAGAACTCTTGGTAGAACTCAATGGGAAAACCATCGGGACCTGGGGTTTTCCCTTTTTGCATTTTAAAAACTACTTGTTGAAGCTCATTGATAGTAACAGGAGCAGTCAAAATAGAGTTCTCCCTAGAAGTGATAAGAGAAGGGATTGCTTGAAGAACATTTTGTTGTGAAGCTGAGTCAAGAGGAGTAGCAACAAAAATATTGGAAAAGTAATCAACAACAATAGAGTTCATGCCATCCCAAGTATAAACAACATCTCCAGAATCTGATTTTAAGGAAGAAATAAAGTTGTGAGATCTTCGAGCTAGAAGATATTTGTGGAAGAAATTTGTGTTTCGATCTCCTTCTTTGAGCCATTGAATTCTAGATTTTTGCTTCCATAAGATTTCTTCTCTTTTTTCCCATTCCTCAAGCTGAGTTGTGAGTTTAATTTCATCTGCACTTCTCTTCTCTGTGAGGCCATCTAAACGGATTTTCTTATTCAAATTTTCAAGATGAGCAATAACTTCATGTTTTTTTATGAACATCCCCAAACTCTTTCCAGTTCCAAGTCTTGATTTTGGATTTAATGTATTGCGGTCTTTTGGCAAAACAGAACATCTTAGTCCCATGCCTAGGTTTACCTTCCTTCCACCATTGTTGCACACGAGGTCTGAAGGAAATGTCTCTAAGCCACATTAATTGAAAACGAAAAGGAGAGAAACTCACATTGGTTTTCCACATTTCCACCATGGTGGCCAATGATCCGAACCAACATTATTAAGAGTCTTCACTTTAGGAATGTGACCATGGATTAAGAAATTTTTAGAGAGCAAAAACCTATCCAATCTCTCCATTATACAAGCTAAGCCTTGCCTTCTATTAGACCAAGTCATAAGGCCATTATCTGGTTGGATATCCACAAGATGGAGGTTTGCAATATATTCGCTCATGAGGTCGGTGCTTTTGTCCAAATTTCTATTTCCCCCCCTTTTCTCATCCAGAGAGAGGATGGTATTGAAATCTCCTCCGATCAAGATCCAAGCTTTAGGAAAATGAGAGATAATATGAGTAATATCCTTCCACTGTCTTCTTTTTTCCTCCAAAGAAGTCGGAGCATAAACAGTAATGTAGAGCATAATCTGGTTGGAATGTCTACTTTGAATAGCTATAGCCAACAAACCCCAACTGCCAACCATATGGTGAATAACTACCTCTTTTGGGTCCCAAAGACAAGCAATGCCACCCGAAGTCCCTTGGGAGCGAGGGAAACCACTTTTCAGCTGGCCAAATTTTACTGGCAATTAAGTCCATATCCTCCATTGACATCTTTGTTTCTTGAAGGAAAACAAGATGTGGATGATTTATCTGAATCATTCTTCTAATTTCATTTTGTTTTGAAAGACTCCCTTTGAGTCCTCTAATATTCCAAGTGATGATCTTCATTAATACCAGGGCTAAAAAATTTGGGAAGGGCATTAATCTTACCTTCCTCTACAAGCTTTTCACCTTCTTTTACCATATGATATTGATTGGTCTTGCGACCTACTTTTTGATTAGAATCCATCTTCAATTTTTTTCCCCTGTTTCTTGACTTATTCCAATTGAATCTGAGATGGCTTCTAACCTTGAAGAATGCTCGTACACAACCAAAATTTTACTAGATGGTTCAACGGAGTCTATATTGGGACCTGCATTATTTGAAGTTTTGACATTTGAAATATTGTTTTTCTTGTGTAAATTTTCTCCTTTTTTTTTGTTGAAAACCTTTGATTTGTTGGTTTGTCTCTGAGTTCTTCCCTTCATATTTAAATTGTGTTTCTAAGATTTCAGTTTCCATTATTTCCTCTTCCTCACTTGGGACATCATTTGTGGAAAGGATTTCAAACATATTAGCAGATGACTTTGATTGATCCTTCATAACTGGTTTTTCTTAGTGTTCTTCTTCTTAGGTATTTGGAAACCTGTTGAGTTTATATCTTCTTTCTTTTGATCGGGAATTTTATTTGGGCAAGCACTGGCCAAATGACCATATTCATGGCAAATTCTACAACGAAAAGGAATGTTCTCATAGTCCACTACTTGCTCCCAAGTGTCTTCCCCAAATTGTAATGTGATCTTTTTAGGTAGGGGTTTGTCAAAATCCATTAAAACACAAATCCGAGCATAAATAATATGTTCAAAATTTTGAGTACAATCAGCGAGTCATCATAAAAGTTCCTAAAGAGTTTCCAATTGAAGAAAAAATAGTAGGATTCCAAAATTCAATAGGGAGGCCAAAGAGTCTAACCCACACGGGAGCTATAGAAGGCATCTCTTCTTCGGCTTTAAATTTAGTATGCCGGGGCTTCATGAAAAGCCCTGCCCTTCCAAAAAACCAAGGACCCCCTTGAAAAGTTTTCTCTCTATCTTCATTATTAGCAAATAAAACAAGAAAATAACCATTTGGATAAATAGAGATTTGTAACTCACCTTTAGTTTTCCAGATTTTTGCAGCCCAGACTTTGAAAGCAGATAGACTCGGACGAAAACCCACGAACCGACAAATTAGTCCTCTTTTTTCCAAATCTTCAATGCCAGTCTGAATGTTACCCATATCAAGCTTAACAATAGGAGTTCCATCAGTTGCTTTAAGACATCCTGACTCCGTTTTCCTGGGATCAATCTTAGGCATTCTTAGAGGTTTATGGGAAGCCCTAATATTGATATTAGCATTGGGCTGAGGTTGTCCACCATGAAGGGCATCCCTAAAATTCATTTTTGGGACTGAGTCTTCGAAATTCTTACCCTTGACAGGGGTTTTCATAGTAGAATTATTTTGTGGGTGCACCTTAGCACCAGATTCACTTGAGATATGAGCCATTTTTTGATCAACTGCTTGAAACTTGTTTCGTGATCTCTTTAATCCTTGCCCTAGACGTCGTGGAAAGGTATGGTTTTCACTTTTCTTTTGTGCAGCAAATTGGAAGCCGTTGTCACTCAAGTTCATAGTATGATCTGTTGAAAGATAAATTTCTAACCCATATTGTATCCCCTACAACATTTCCTGCTAAAATATTGAGCATAAACCACAAAAATATTGGCCGCTAGGGCCCGAAGGCCCTAAAAACCAACCTCTGGAGCTGCTTGCACTCAACCCAGATGAAACCCTCGCATAGTCGCTTGCCAAATATCTCGTTCACACATAGGGATGCGCTAGGATATGTGTTGCTCCAAATGATATGAAAATTGGTGGAGACGTTCTAGGGGTTTTTAGGCATCTACCCTCAAAATTTCAGCTCAATCCGAGTCCGGATGAGTGAGATATGGCCGAAACAAGTTTGGTAGTTTGGGCAGTCCTGCGAAAAATGTCTAATCAATTTCCATTCTAGCATGTAGATAGTATTCTAATGTTTCAAATTTTTCTTCTAAAGCTTACTTATAGATGAAACTTGAAACTAACTCTAACTTTCCTTTAAACTTTTCAATCCAATCTTTGATTTCATATTTTATAACTTTTATTCTTTCTTTTCTAATTTCATTATTCAATGAACTATTTGGAGTAGACATAATTTTTTCTTATTAGTATTAGATATCAAAAATGGTTTTTGATAGAATATTTTAACTTTTAAAAGCATTGAAATTGACTACATTATGACTCCCTAGTTTTACGTATATGACCAAATTTGATAATATTTTTTCAATTCTCAAATTTTGTAGAATACCTTGCATCTCCCTAGTGTTGATTATAATATGGCTTTGATAAAATATTTAGCTTTCTAATTTACCTTTGAGTTGAATCCATTTTGACTCCCTATTTATGAATGGAAAGCTAGAGATAATTTTGATGCAATTTCAATTTTGATAAGATCCTCTATTTTCAAGAACTATAAGTTGGATTCCTTATGTCTCGTTAATTTGAGCATGAGACTAATACCAATGTAATTTTCCAACTTTTCAAAAACTCTATGTTGTGTTTCAATTTTCAATAATATGGTTTCTAAATTTCAAGAACTTTAAATTGGTGTTGAATTCCTTATAACTCCCTAATTGGAAATTTAGAAAACAATGTATTTGCAAATTTAATATTTTGATGTAGAAATCCTTATTCCTCCAAGTTAAACTATTTGCAAATATTTCTATGCAATATGAATTTCAAAATTGAATAAAGTAATTTCAAAATATTTCAAAATTCTTCTTACTTCAAATATCTTCTAAGGCATTCAATAATTCTTCTAAGGTTATAATTCATCACCTTATTTCTCCTATTATTCAAATAACCTTAAGTATAATTAATTAATCTTGACTTCAATAATATTATGCCTTATACCTCCTTAATGTTTGCAAAGGTTTTAAATCAATTTAAATATTTCATACCTCCTTGAATATGGTGTGTAAAAATTTGACTTGATTCTCTCCAACTCTACAACCTATTATCTTCAAGGTAATATTCCTTCATTTCAATGTACTTAATGCTCCTTGATGCTTATAAGAATAAATATTCAATAGTTTGATTTTCCTCGATGTCATATCTATATTCTCTAACCAATAATGGGCTTAATATACATTCAGGAAATGTTTGAGCTTCTCCAAGATTGCTAATGTTCCTCTTCTCACATGCCACATGGCACTCAATATATTTACACAGTGATTAATGATTTATATTCTTTAGGTCCTCTTAATCTTCTTTCTACATTATTCACTATAATGGGTACATTATCGATGGTGGTTAATCTCCTCAATATTTATTCCTCCTCATAAAACTCATTCAAACATTCTATCTCTTCTTGGATGTTATAATTTTTGTATTGCTCCATTAATACAAGTAAGAAGATGTTTCACCTTGCTTGCATGATGGTTGGAACTCCTTCTACGATGACATGTGGCACACATATTAATCACATGCTTATAAATGGTGGTCCTTCCTCTTGTACATTGTGGTTTTTGATTCTCTTCACCTAGAAAATGATCTCTTGCTAATGCTCCAATGATGGCACTCCTTCAAGGATATTTCAAGCCTTAGACAAACAATATTGTATTGGAGATAATTAAGTTTATACAATAAGGAAATATTACTTTGGTGGGTTTTTTCCCATAAGGATTTTCTAGGTGAAATACTATGTTATGTGTGTATTTTTTATCTTCTTCTTCTTCTCTTTTTTCTTTGATTATGTATTTACTATTTTTCTAGATTTAGTTTATTGGGGACCTTTTGCTCTTATAGTATAAAGTTAAAACTATATATACAAAATTCTAGAACATTATTCCATATCATATAATTTGTAGTGGACTCTAAAATTGGGCGACCTTAACACTACTAGTAACTAATCCATAGAATAATGCATCCTCAATCTCCATGTATGAGGCTACCAAACCTAACTTATCCAACATATCTTTCTTAAAATTAATGTGCAAAAGGGTCTTCACTTTTCAACTAAGAAGTTGAATCCATTCTTAATAGAACATATTGTTGGTCAATGGTGTTAGATAATATAATATAAATGTAAATTTAAAATATTAAGTCATTTTTAACATCCACAAGAGCATATGCCATATGATATTATTGTTATAAAGGATGTTATTTACCTAATATATGTTTATCCAAAAAAACTCCTATTACCAAATTATGGTGTACAACTCTACCTCCCATTGGATTAAAACATTGAACCTCTTATTAATAGTTATGAATCATTATAGTTAGGACCATTCAAGTTGTACTACAATATCATCCTTCTAAGCTATGTTGGACTAGTTGTTGTGATAAGGTACTACCAATATCTTCCCTCATATGTCCTAATGGAGAAATATAAAGAAAGTTATAATAATTTAAGCCTTGGAAATAGTTCCAAATATATATTCTAAATATATATTCCATCATGTTATAGGTACACTCCCTTATCTATGATTATATAGACCATAGAAATGGCTTTTTCCTTCATCAAAAATAAAAATCCTAGCAAAGAATCTATACATTTATGCCAAAGATATATTTTGACATGTTAAATGTGGATAATTTTCTCCATTAGACTTAACCAAGACCATCTATAATAAACAAACAATGGATTTCCCTATCACAATAGAAAAAATTGATGAGGTTTCCACCCAATATTTTCAATTTTTTAGAGATAGTTCCTCCCCTAGAATTACCTATGTACATCCATGGAAAAAATATGGACTTTCCATCTTACAACAAAAATTACCTATTTAATATTTTTTTTTTTAGCAATCATTTACCATAAAAATTAATATATAAATTATATATTTTTAAGAACCTACCTTCAACTACCCCAATAATAGTAGGATTTGTATCCATCTAATCAATATATTTTCTTTTTTCCATGATATTTACCTCTTCTTTCCCCAAAGTGGTAAAGAATGAACTATTCCAATTTTCTTTTTAACTCTTATATATATTTATCATAAGTATAAGAGTGTACTTAAAGAGGGTATCAACATGTGTTCCTTTTAATATCTCTTTAAAATAGAGATAGATGGATCTCACTCATTAATAAGACCCTATTCTTAATAAATCTAAAATTGATAGTTTATGTAAATTTCCTAAGTGACACTACTAATAAATATGCGATGGTCACAATTAATGAATTTCATCAACTAAGTATACATCTCATTGCAAATTTCAAGTGAAAAAATATTTTATAACAACCAAAATATGGTGCTTGTAATTAGTTATAATACCCCACATGATATAAGTATATACAAATTTTATATTTTATTCTTTTAAAGAAGGATATCACATATCCCAAATAAAATAATCAAACATTAATAACCATAATGTAAAGTAAGTTTACATATTATAATATCGATATAATATATTAAGGAATAAAATGTAAATACCCATGTAAAAAATATAATCAAGGTACACTAAGTACCTAAATCCATATTTAAATAGGTACATACACAATCCAAAGGTGATAAAATAAGACATGAAAAAAATCCCTAAAGAACTCATCATATGTCATAATAATATATGTTTGCTCATAAACTTGCCAACACATTTATAATTCTTTAAGTATGTATTGAATTAAAAGGATTTTATTATATACATCATGTTTTTATAAGATCTCCATAATGGAAACACATAAAATCATGAATTATATATAAATTACAAGGGAATTAAATGATATTTTTCTCTCTATATATATATATATATGAATGACACACACCCTTTTGGTTTGAACTTGGGTGTTTCAAGTGAGAACTCAAATCCAAAGTCATACCACTACGATGTCCCACAAATACATATATTTTAAAATTTTAAGCATGGAAGGATTATTCTTCCTACTAATCCTTATGTATTTTATATGGTTAAATAAAATTAATTTAACTATTAATAATGTAATGCACTAGACATTAACCTTGTTGTCAAGTGAATTTCAAAATAATTATTTAAGTATTAAATTTTTCTTCTATATAATTATTAACTTTATTATTTACATAATATATCTATAAATATTACATTTTCTATATTTCAATCATCACATATCATTTATTATTCTATTAGTTTAAGAATAGTTTTTTATATAACTCAATGCACATGTTTTGTAGTTAGCTAATTCTAATAGAAAGATCCATATATTTTGGTTTAAATTGTGTTTTCAACTATACAAAGTTAAAACTTTATTATTCAAATTTATCAATTAATAATTGATATTTTATCAAAAAAATCTGTATTTATCACATAGCCTGTTTTAGTATAGACTTCAAAACATCATTTCTAACTTCTTTTTGATTAATGCCATTTTTCCTTTTATAGGTCATCAATATTTTTGAAATATAAGATTTATTATCATGTTCTACTATCTTATTAACATATTTTCAATTGTTCTAAATAAAAATGAAAATAATGAATGTTATTTATTACAAATTTTCTTGTTTAAATATTGTTATCAAATAAAAATGATAATTATACTATATTTGTATGCCTATAAACATTGAAAACAAGCTTGATTTCTAGTGTATTACACTACTAATGGCTATATTAATTTTATTCAACTATATTAAATGCATACATATTATTAGAAAAAAATATTTCTTCCATGCCTAAATTCCTAAAATATCAATCAATTCCCTATCACGTATTTATGTATTTACATTATAAATATATTATACAAATAGAATGTATATAATAAATTCCTTTTAGTGTTATACATATTTAAAGTATTATTAATGTATTGGTAAGTTTATGAACAAACATATATTACTATGAAATATTACTATGAAATATGATGAGTTCTTTAGGAAATTTTGTGATGCATTATTTTATCACCTTTGGGTTGTTATATACTCATAATACCTTGTTTATATTTTTAAATGAGTAATTGAATTTCTTTCCTTTGAACATTATATGAATATTATAATATGTGAATTTACTTTACATTATGTATATGAAAGTTTGATTATGTTATTTGTGATATGATAACCTTCTTTAAAAAATAAATAATATATAATTTATATATACTTATATTATTGGGAATTATAAATAAATAAATATATATGTGTGTATGTAGCAAAAACAAAAGGTCTAACATAAGTATTCATGCTTTCTAACTTTTACTATAGAAGTAAATGTAACAAGAAAAATGTCCACTAATTATATAAAAATATTAAATGAATTATTTTAACTATAATAATAAATGGAATATTTACCATATATTTTAATTAGTGCAGCAACGAGCGCGAGCGTAAGCCAGGATTTAGTGCAGCTGCAAGTGTGAATGTGAACTGGGAGTCAGTGCAGCTATGAGTGTGAGCACAAGCCAGGAGTAAGTGTAACAACAAGTGTGAGAATGAGATGGGAATAGTGCAATAGCAAGTTGGAGCATGATCTAAAAGTAAGTGTAGCAGTAGGTATGAGTACGTGCAACGCTAGTGTAAGCTAGTGCAACTAAAAGTGAGTGCAAGGGTAAGCTAGGAGTAAGTAGCAGTGAGTACAAGTATGAGTTGGGAGTGATGTGCAAGCCAAGATCAAATGAGATCAGAGAGATAGTGTGAACCAAGAGGGAGTGAGAGCTCAAATTTAATCATGGTAGAAGAGCAATAAGTTCATCCGGAGTGCATCAATGCTTAAAATCCTTACCATGAATGTGTGTAATATTATTTCAAAAAATATTGAAGCCAAGGAACACCTAGAAAAAGAAGAGGCAAGGGTAATTGTGAGCCAAGAGGGATTGAAATATAGGAATGAGTGAGAGGCAGAAGAGAGTGCAATGCAGGAGAGGGTGCAAACCAACAAGTAGTATAAACTAAGAGGGAGTGCAAATCGGAATTCAATCATGGTAAAAGAGTGACAGGTTCATCCAAAGTGTATCAATGTTTCAAATCCTTACCAGCAATGTGTGGAAAATTATTTCCAAAAAAATGTTGAAGTGAAGGAATACCAATAAAAATAAGAGATACTATTAATTTTGAGCTAGGAGGGAGTGTAATATTGGAGCAAGTGTGAGGTAATAGAGAGTGCAGATTGGAATCAAGAGTGAGTGCAAGTATAAAGGGAGTGTGAACCAAGAGGGAGTGCAATCCAAGAGCAATCCTCATTAGCTATTGTGGAAGTAATTTTTGAAAGCCCTAATGGGAATTCAGGATGCCCTAGCTAAAAATTAAAATACCCTACTTGGAAGTATGAAGGTCCAAGTTGGAGATAGGCGAAAGAGAGAATACATGGTAAGTTTGATCTAAGTAGCATATGGTACACTAAAATTAAGTATTAAGGATGAGATGATTGAGAATGATATAAGGGAAATTATGAGTCAAGAGGGAGTGCAAGTTGGGATTGAGTGATAGCCAGGAGAGAGTGCAAGGTAGGAGAGAGTGCAAATGAATAGCGAGTGTAATTTGGGATTCAATCATAGCAAAAGAGTGACCGGTTCATCCAAAGTGTATTAATGCTTCAAATCCTTATCATGTATGTGTGTAACATTATTTCCAAAAAAATATTGAAGTGAAGGAATGCCAAGAAAAATAAGATACATAGGCAATTGTGATCCAGGGGTGAGTGCAATCTTGGAGTAAGTATTTGACAAGAGATAGTGCAATCTGGAAGCAAGATCGAGTGCAAAAATAAAGGGAGTACAAACCAAGAGTGAGTGCAAGCCAAGAGAAATCCCCATTAGTTATTGTGGAAGTAAAGTCATTTTTGAAATCCCTAATAGGAATTCATGATGCCCTACCTAAAAATAAAAATATCATACTTGGAATTATGAAGGTCCAAATTGAAGATAAGCGAAAGAGCAAATTTATGGTAAGTTCGATCCAAGTAGCATATGGTACACCAAAAGTAAGTATCAAGGATGAGATGATTGAGAATGATATAATGGTTCTTAAACTTAGAGGACTAATATGTAATTTCCATAGATCATGGTCATGATTTCGGATATTAAAAATTGGATCAACTGGAAGTGGGGATTGAATTCAAATTATTCTATGACTTATCTTCCTAAAGGTTTTTTCCTCATCATATTTTCCAGTTCAAAAATTAGGGATAAAATAATGGTTCGTGTTCCATGGTTTAGGGGAAGAGATGCACATTATTTGAGACCATGGAATGAAATTTTTTCTATTGAGAAATAAACTATTAAGAAACTTCTAATGTGGGTTAGGCTTTTTGGACTTCCATATCAGCTTATAAATAAGGATGTTTTAAAAAAATATTGGAAATACCCTAGGGGAATTCAGCAAGAAAGGACCAAAAAATAAGGATCAAAAGCATTCTATATATACTTGAATATGTGTTTCTATGGATATTTCAAAACCTTTACCACAATCTATTAATATTAAATCTGAATCAAGAGAATGGGATCAAAAAAGAGATTATGAAAATATTGCATTTTGTTGCCACAATTATTTTGAGATTGAACACATGGCAAGAGTTTGCAAATTAAAAACTATGAAGAAAGATAAAAATTCTAGCCATGATATAAAATTCAAGATGAAGCAAGGAAATCATATGTTAATAGAAGCTAGATCAGATCAAGGATATTCCACTCCAAAATAAGAGGTAAATAAATCCTATCGACAATATCAATTGGCAAGTTTAGAAGGAATTAAGGGTGCAAATAAGATGTGGAGATAAAACCCAAAATAAAGATAATAAAATAGGTCAAGTTTATTCCAGGTAAATCATATTCATTTTCCTCTAGTAGTATAGAATCCTCTTCAGGTAATAAAAGTAAAAATAGTGAAGATGTTATCCCTTGCACTTTAAGGTTTCAAGAGCAAAATAATATAGAAATGAGGTTGGAGGAAACCCATAATAATTTAGGATTTTTATGGAAAAATAAGAAGGTAATTGCTATATAATAGCATCCTTCACTTTAGGGTCTCCACAAAAATATAAATAATATTGTGCTTTTGATTTTATTCCTTGCACTTCAGATCCTTCAGAACAAGGTAAACCTAAAGATGATAAGTCTTACTATGAGCAATGTGAGAAGATTGAAGAGATTGATGAAGATGAAAGTATTGTTGGGAATAAAAAAAGAGGAAGACCCAAGAAGCAAAAAAAAAAAGAAAAATAAACACAAAGGGATATTGATATGGGAAAACAAAAGCAAATATCACAAGTGTTAACAAGAAGTGGGGCTAAACCCTCAAATAAAATCAAAAAATAACAATGAAAATAATATCTTGGAATATTAGGGGAATGAATAACCCTAAAAAAAGGTATTAATAAATTGTGAGGTGGTTATAGATAATATATTTTTTGATCTAGAATATGGACAACAAATATTTTATCCATTCGTGGTGTTGAATTTTATCTTGAAAATTTTTAGATTTTTGAAGGCATTTGATATAGGAGGAGTTGATTGTGGATAGTTAGCAATTTGAGGAATATGAAGAATATATTTGATATAAGGGTAAACAAATAATATATGTGATAGAAATAAAAAGTTGTAAATGATTTAATTATTTTTTTAGAAATGTAATGAGAGCAATGGAATATTTTGTTTTTGTAATGGGAGTGGCCCCCAATAGAAGCCACACATAGCTTTGTATTAAAAAAATAATAAATGGAATATTTTCTAAAATAAATAAAACCATAATAAAATCACAACATATAGTCCTTTATCTAGAAACAATATAAATCAAGAGATAAACTCTTTAATGTGAGAAGTGAGAAAAATATGATAAGAAGGTGAAAGTTATAGATGCCTTGACAATAAAGGTTTGAGGTATTTTATAATTTTGGGAAAGTGAATGTTGAGAAATATTACATTATTTGGTACATGCTAATATACCCACATGGTACCCAAATGGTATAAATGTAAATATGTAATATATTATGGTTGAGTATATAGTTTAGGTGAGCAATTTGTATTTCCTCTTTCATATAAGTATCAACGTGCAGGAAATGCACAAATGTCATGTAAGTTAGAGTGCAAGAGTGTATTAAGATAATGTGCACAAGTGTCATGTATGTAAGTGGTAAAATATGTAAAGAGATGATGTGCACAAGTGTCTTGCATTAGGAGTGCATTTAGGTAGTAAGAATCATGTAGAAGTGTGCAAGTGTCATAGATTCAAGTGTGCATGTAAGAGGATAGTGAAGGGTCTAGTATGAAAGTGGCAAGATGATAAGTAAAAGGTCATGGGATTTTTCATATGGAGATAAATAGTAAAGTACATGAAGATTCATCTTCTATAGGTATAATATGGATATAAAGCTCCATAATAGTAATCCGATAGAAAATTGATTATCCAATTATAAAGAGGAAGATATAGAAAAGTGAATAAAGCTTGTATATAGATTTTGAGTGATTAATATTGTAAGTTTTCTTCATGCATGCTCATGAATTATTTTGGCCATTTACATTCATATTTTATTCTATAAGTGTGATATTTCATTATTATATTGGCCTTGGTATACAGATTATATTGCTCATATACATTATTCTACTTTTCATTATTGATATTTTGACCCTTAATATTATGGCTTATATATTGAGGGACCTATGATATTTTATGGTAGTAAGGCTTAAAATCCAATCGTGAAACTTTGATAAACTCTCCTCTTTCAACAATTGTTAGATTTAACCAATTTTGAAGTCCATACAAAGGTGACTATTGACTAAAATAATTCATCCTTTTAACCCCACACATTAAATGCACAATTTTTTTGGAAAAGTTGCCTAGAATCCCAGATGAGATGGATGAGAGAAAATACCACATAAAATAGGGATAATGTTATTCGTTGATATTTTTACCAATGTAAGATATGACATGTGTCATTTTTAACATGTTTGCATCCATGTTAAAAATTGAAGTATTAATGGATTGTAGACACATAAAATAGAAACAAAAAAGTGGCATTGGCATGATATAAAAGGGGAAAAGTTTAAATAAAATTTGAAATAATATGGGATAGTTTATTTGTCATCATCTTATCTAAGGACATAATGTTGTCCTATCCTTATAATATAAGGATGACAAAAATTTCCACCATATATAAGGTAGTCATTAATTTTTCCTTTTTAAACTACATATTACCCCTTATCCAGGAACACATGCAACATCATACAAGATATCAAAGCATAAGTTACTTGGAAATAAAAGAAAAAAAAGCATCATGTAATAGCTAAAGTAACATAAATTATACAAAAAAGTTTATTTTTCATTAAATAGTATTATAAATAGAAACATTATGAAAAAAATTAGAATATATGTACTCGATACTTACATTGTTTGTATTTCTAAATTTCTAATAGATGAAAGTTTTAACGTAATTCGCATGTGGATCAATATAATTTTTACATATAAAATATAAAAAATGACAAAAGAATTTCTTTGAAATAGTATAAGTAAAAATACAGTATAAAAATGAGCCCAAAGAATATGAAAACCCCTAGAAGCATTGTCCCTATGTTATTCCTTGCAAAAACTAGCAAATATTATACAAAAACAAAGTGATAATATTTTGTACCATAAATATTCTCATCATACAATTTGGATGAGTGTGATGACCCACACTAGTGGAAGAATGGTATGCAAATAATTTTATGTTATAGCTATGGAATAAGCATAATACTTCATGATAGTGAAAGCACAACATGTGAATCAATTCACATAATAGACATGAAATAAGAATTATGAATCGACTAAGATTTGATTAAGGTCAAACTTAGAAGAAAGTTGGAAATTGATAGAGGAAGCCAACTTAGGAGATAGTTGGACATGATGGGACATTCAAAGTCACCTTGATAATATTTTGGATTCTCTAGAGGAAAGAGGAGAATCACTATTGAAGATTGAGAGAGCCAACTCAAAAGAAAAGTTGGTCATTTAGGTACATTTATAGTCACACTAACATTGATATTGGGTTCTCTAGAAAGAGGAGATTCATATCTTGGTTCTTAGTTGTGACCTAAGACATTGAAGATAGTTTTTATAGATATTGGAGTTAGATTCCAACATAGATTTGGAAGCATAAAAGCTTACTATAGATATAGAGAAGCCTTTTATTTTCTTGAGTACAAAATTTGAGAAGTGGTGTATAGAGAAGGATAGTACTAATTATAAGTATAGAGAAGAAGCCTCCAAATAAAGGCATAGAGAAAGAATTTTGGTTAAAACAAGGTTGACTAGAAATAATACATATATTTTAGTCTTGGCCTTTGATTCAGTAAAATATAAGAACCAAAAAGATAAAGCTATCAAAAAAATGTGTTGGGGCAAAAACACTGGTTAAATATAATCATATTTCTATCACATCCCACTCATTTAATTTTTTAGACCAGGGAACTCATAAACTTTTGAAGTACCATACTGAAGGTTAATTATAACACCATTCCTAAGATGAGTCCACTAAACATATGGTTGGGAGGTGTTCGTAAAATATCATTGATTCATCCACACCAATTAAACTATGCATAAATGGAAATATAGGAAAGTAAATCACACCCCACCATACTTCAAAAATAAAGGAAAGCAGTAAATCACACTTGCATAAATAAGAGATACAACACACTGAAATAAATAAGCTAATCTATAAATAATAAAGAGTAGGGGAGGAATACTAGCTTGGATTGGATCCAGGATCTAGTAGTTTCCACCTATCTGATTATGAAGATAAAACACTAATGAAATAACTCTCAAGCTTTATTAATATTGCAATGTAATGTTTACATATGCCGAAAATCTTAGAAAAAAACTACTACCCTTTTTAGAGAAGTCTTTGTGTTCTATAACACACAAAAAAATTTATGTTACAGTGTTATTACAACAAAAGGCTTGGTTATAGTCTAAACTGGGATAGTTTAGTTATATAATAGGCACATGATCAAAATAGTCTAAACCACTTTTCATATTTTCTTGAAAATAGAATATTTTCAGGTCTAATATTTGTGTTTTTCATGTTCTGTTTCATTGAGTGGTTACACCTTTATTTCAATACGATTGGGATAGCTCATACGTTCAGTGGTTTCCCAAGGATAGCATGTGTGACATGGAGTTGAAGGTTTATTTTGGTCAATGGGATCCTCTTCAACCGCCTGATCAATGCGCTTAAGATTGATTAAGGTACCTTATTGAATAGTAAGGTGTCTCCTCGAGTAAGGTGCCTTATTGAAGAGTAAGGTGTCTCCTCAAGTAAGGTGCCTTATTGAAGAGTAAGGCATCTTCTTGAGTAAGGTGTCTTCCTAAGGAGTAAGATGCTTGCTTGAGTAATGCATCTTACTAAAGAGTAAGGTGCCTACTCTAAGTAAGGTGCCTACCTGAAGAGTAAGGTGCCTACTTGAGTATGACACCTACCTGAAGAGTAAGGCACCTACTTGAGTAAGGCACCTACCTGAATAGTAAGGTACCTACTCTAGGTAAGGTGCCTACTCATAAAGTAAGGCACCTTCTTGAAGAGTAAGATGCCTACTCATAGAGTAAGGCACCTTCTTGAAGATCAAGGCACCTTCCCAATATACCTTAGACTCATGAAGCAGAAGTGTGCCAAGTCCACGTAGGACCTCGACTGATCAAAAGATGATAAAATCATAAAATATATACACAAAATACACTTCACACATAAATTAGATAATGCACATAATTTTATTAAATAGACACATAATAATTCATAGAAATATGCAACTCTTATTATACTTCCATGCAAAAACCATTAGAACTCATAGAAAAATATGAGCATTTCTGATGCTCATCAAAGTTTTATTAGTCTAAGATCTATTATTTCACAAGGTTAGAGAGCACTATCAAGGGAATACTGGACAATTATTTGTGTTTTGTCCTAAGCACCATCATTAGAGGAGAATATTGGACAAATACTAGAGCAATGTTCTAAGATATTAAGCACTATCCTTAGAAACTAAGATAAATATTTAAGGAAAGTCTAAGTAGCTAAGCACAAAAGAAGTGGCCCAAGTGGCCAACATAATAAGGTGAAGTCTATGTATCCATGTAAATAGGAAGAGGCCCATGTAGCTGAATAACACAAGCTTATACTGAGAGGGGGGGGTGAACAGTATAAGACCTCTTTTTACTTTTTCTTTTATACTTCAAAATAGTAAAGCAATATACCCAAAGCAATATCAAAACAATGCACAATATCATCCACAAAGTGACACCAATTTTAATGTGGTTCACCCAGAATGGCTGGGCTATGTCCATAAAACTTTTCTCTAAAATTTATCTCAAAGTTCTTTGGGAATCGTTCCCAATTAAAATTTTTATGAGCCTCATCCCAAAGGAGATACCTTCCCCCAATCAGAATTTATGAGCCTCTGCTCAAAGGAGATACCTTCCCCTCTGCTCTGGAAATGATCCCTCAGAAGATAAACTACCTCTACCTCTTGCTAGCACGTGGAACTCCTTTCCACCGAATACCTCCTATCCTCAATGCTTAGCCTAAGAGACCTCCGCCTTCTATGATCACGTCCACAGTAGCTCAGCAACCTGTACCAAACACAGTCAGTCGGTCTAGTACAAGTCTTCCTCTGTCTATCATATTTGTCCAACACTTGAACAAATCAATCCTCTGCACACAAGCCTTCTCAAAGACTTGTCAAATTTGTCCTTAGGTTCTTATCAAAGAACCAGTGCACCTCTGTCCTCATACAGTAGCACTCCGCATTCGTCTTTGCCCTTTGTGCTCTCTATGCCCTCTGCTCTCTTTGCGCAATCATAGCTGCACTTGGTCGAACTTCAACCTTTGCACTCTTTGCGCAATCACAGCAGCACTTAGAACAATTCACCATGACTCTTCGCTCACTCTACACACTTCGATAAAATTTTGCACTCTACTCTCGATGATCAAACTTCTCACTCTGCGCTCTATCTACAAACATCGCAACTAACAACACAACGAACTCTACAAAATAGCCTACCTTTTATAATAACTCTTTCAAGATCAAAACCTTAATCTTAGTCGGTTGTAACCCTAATATTTAGTCGGTTGCACAACCCTAAACTTTGTCGGTTGCAAACCCTAATATTTGTCGGCTCACATTTAACTTTGTCGGCTTCAACTACCTCTGTAACTCTTCTGTAGATTTTTTTGTGAAACTACATGTCGCGATATCGCGACACCTTTGCAACCGTACACTTTCTTTTGGATTTTTTCACGATATCGCAACACTTCTGCCTCTATCGACTTCAACTAAGCTCTTGTCGTGATATCATGACACTTCTATCTTTGTCAGCATCAACTTTTCTTTTATCGTGATACCGTGACACTTCTCCCTTCGTCGACCTCATTTTTGCTTTTGTCATAAAATCGTGACACTTCTGCCTCTGCAGACTTCGTCTTCACTTCTATCACGATATCGTGACACTTCTGTCTTCATAGCCTTCCTCTTTGCTTTTGTTGTGAAATCATGACACTTCTCCTATAGAAGACCTGCTTTCAATTTTTGTCATGAAATCGTGACACTTCTGCTTTCGTCTACTTTATTTTTTGCCTATCATGAAATCGTGACACTTTTTGCATCCGTACGCATTCTTTGCAACCCGTCACAAAATCATGACGCTTTTAGCTTTCGTACGCTTTCCTTGTAACCTGTCATGAAATCGCGACATGTCGCGATATCGTGACACTTTTCTAACTTGTTTTCTCTCTCCTGCTTAAGTTGCGAAAATGCGACATGTCGCGATATCGTGACACTTTTCCTCCTTAGCTATTTTATGTTCTTCGGGTCATGAAAACCCGACATGTCACAATATCGTGACACTTTTTCTTTGTGAGCTCTTTCTCTCAAACCTATCGCAAAATCACGACACTTTTTCGTCCGTAAAAACCCTCTTGCAAATTGTCGTGAAATTGCGATACTTTTCTTTGCGAGCTCTTTCTCTCGAACTTGTCAGATTGGGGTTTGCAAAAGACCTTTGAAACTGTCATACTGTAACCTTCATCAAAACAAATTATTTGACATCAAATCAAATTCTTTCAAAATCTTCTTGACATCAATGACAACTTATATACTTAAGCAAAGGCAATGTACCCAAAGTACCCAAAATTACCAACAGTGGCCAACATAGAGTAAGCAAGTAGAACATCAATCTGCGTAGCTTACATAGGTAAAATGAACAAAAAGTGCTAGTAGAGGAGAGGTCATTACAGAAAATAGAGAACTATCAATAGATAAGGTAATCACCATCTACAATTAATTTGAGCACTATTCAAGAGTGTACTTCTAAATACAAGTTCCATTTGAGAATCCATTCAAATGTCAACTTAGGCTACAAGCTTGGCTCATCCATAAACTAGGAGAGTGACATCCATACAAGCATATTCATAGAATATGAAGATTAATTACAAGAATCCATTCAAATATCAATGTAAGTGATTGGCTAGGTTCATTAAGATAATATCTTCATAGAATGTGAAAAGTAGTTATAGGCTCATAGCAGTCATAGGCTCATCAAAGAAATTAGAATAGTAAAAGGAGCAGTGAGAGCAACCAAGAGGATCAATGAACTAGAAAAATTAATTGAGAGGAGCAACATCCTCACAAAAATGAACCAAAATGAGGAACATTATCACATCAATAAACCAAAAGGAGTAATAACCTCATAGAAAGAGATAAAGCTAGGAATGCACCAGAGATGTAGTGTTTACCTCATAGATATTTTGAAAGTCTTTGAGAATATTTTTTCCAATATATATTGGATACTAAAGGGTTAGAGAAGCCTATTTTTTAGATAATATTATATTTAAAAGAATCCAATGCTAATGCTTCATAGAGAAGCTACTAGAAAAATCCAAATGTTTCATTGCTAACATTAAATGACTACCATGCAAATTAACACATTGAAGATGAACAAGGTAAATATTTGAAGGCTATTTAGAACATCAATAAGAATACTAAGATAATAGACTATGCATAATGTTATCATAGTGGAATAGATGAGTGTGCAAGGGAGATTAATATGTGGTTCAATAAGGTAAGCTTTATTACCTTGGTGAAAACTAAAATCCCTAAATTTGGATATCTTTAATTGGAGTAATAAGAAGTGATTTAATTAGGAGTGATTTTATATAAAGTAGGAGTTATAAGGAGATTATAAGTTTAATTAGTTGGATTTAATTATAAAATTAAAATCTAGAGGGATTTATAAGTTTATTAGGAGATATAAGTTTTTATAAATAATTTGAGTTTTTTTATATTAAAGCATTTTGTGATGAATTTTTCTACTTTAATAGGATTTAATGTTATTTGATTTATTTTGAAGTTATTAAATATTTTCTTAAAGTTATTTTTTGAGAAAATTTGAAATTAAAAGAAGTTTTTGAAATTTTACAATTTCAATAGGGAGATAAAAGGCTTACTACATCAAAGGTTTACAAAAATTTAAAATTTGTAAATTTCTTATTTGTGTTATTTTTTGAGTTTTTAGGTTTACTTTTTCAAAGGAATTGATTTGCAAAATTTGATCATTATGAAAATAAATATGGAGTCCATAATTAGAAAGAAATGATTATAAGTTATTAAATATGAAGAACACAAGCTTATACTGAGAGGGGGGTGAACAGTATAAGACCTCTTTTTACTTTTTCCTTTATACTTCAAAACAGTAAAGCAATATACCCAAAGCAATATCAAAGCAATGCACAATATCATCCATAAAGTGACACCAATTTTAACGTGGTTCACCCAAAATGGCTGGGCTACGTCCACAAACTTTTCTCTAAAAGTTATCTCAAAGTTCTTTGGGAATCCTTCCCAATTACAATGTTTATGAGCCTCGGCACAAAGGAGATACCTTCCCCTAATCATAATTTATGAGCCTCTGCTCAAAGGAGATACCTTCCCCTCTGCTCTAGAAATGATCCCTCATAATATCAACTACCTCTACCTCTTGCCAGCACGTGGAACTCCTTTCCACCGAAGACCTCCTGTCCTCAATGCTTAGCCTAAGAGACCTCTGCCTTCTATGATCACGTCCACGGCAGCTCAACAACCTGTACCAAACATAGTCATTCGGTCTAGTACAAGTATTCCTCTATCTGTCAGATATGTCCAATGCTTAAGCTTGAACAAATCAATCCTCTGCACACAAACCTTCTCAAAGACTTGCCAAATCTGTCCTTAGGTTCTTCTCAAAGAACCAGTGCACCTTTGTCCTCAAGTTCTCTGATAGAACTATCAAAATCAGCTCACATGTCCTCTACTAGGACCTGTCCAAATATTCTCATAAGTCCCCACCGAAACCTGTCCAAAACTACTCACAAGTCCCCACCGAAACCTGTCCAAGACTTCTCACAAGTCCCCACCGAAACCTGTCCAAAAACTTAGCAAGCTCACCAAGAAAAAAAACTTTCTTAGTAGAAAATCACAAGGTGAATTGTTAGAGACCCAATGTGATTTTTCAAAATCATAGAAGCATAAAGAGAATTGTTAGAGACTCAATATGTTCTATACTCAACTCCCAATCTCAAAACTCAACTCAAATCAACTCAGCTCAAACTCAATCTCAAATCTGAAAACTCAACTCAATATCTGAAATGGATAGGATAGAATGCTTTCTTTCAAGAACATGAAACCCCAACAATTGCCAACTATGCAAAGAATCACATAACAATGATACTCATGTTATTTTCACCATCAATTAGGGCTTCAAAAACAATGCTCATCAAACAAGGTTCAATCAACACCATTCAACTCAAAACACAACCTTGAAGCATTTCACAATCAACATCAGAAAAGGAAACAAGTAGAACTCCTTTTCTCTCCAATATTGTTTGAACAAAAGGCATCCACCAACTCAAATCACAATAGCACAAAACAACTTTTCAAATCATCAACAAAGGAATAAGCCCAACACTTTAACCAAGTAAAGAATAGCTTGATTATTACCAATTTAATGAAAGCAAATGTCAATCTCAAAGATGCCCACTTAAGGTTTCACAACTTCACACAAGAAGCAATTTTAACCGTAAAACATCATGCTTTCATTTCCATAATCAACCAAAAGCACTCTCAACATTACAAGAAAAATTTATCCCTTATACACCTTATTTCTCCCTTATAGTCTTATCAAAAATAAAATTTATCTCTCATAAGAATGCAATAAGATATTTCAAACAATACCTTCAAAAGAATCTTTTATCAAAATAAAACAAGCTTTAAACTCCTTATAACTCCTAAGTTGTTTTTCCCTCTAATAAACTTCCTCCATCCGCAAAATACACTTAACAAAAATTAATTTCGAAAATACCTTGGCCAACATCAAAAATCACGCTATGGATAAATTGCGCACAAATTCTAACACCACCCACTACGTCCACTTCACGATGAAAAACCTTGTCGCATTATTCGAATGTGGAACCTCCTGTTCGGGTAGCGTGCCAATAGCCTAGCCGCTACCGATGCGCAAAAGGTTCCCGATGAGGTTTAAACCTCATGTTGTTAGCCTTGTTCCTTCTGCACCAGGGATTAAATAAAAAAATAGTGCCTCTCTTTCTTCTGATGCGAACACGAAGATGAAAACCTTACGACAAATTTACGACAAACGGCGAGGACACAATCAGAGAAGAAATCAAAATAGTGGATCACGAAATCACAGCGAGCAACTCTTTTCAAAATACGGATGGGATAATTATTGATTTTCATCGAGGGATATTTATATGCATTTTTACCATAAGCTCTTGACGTCGGCGAGGATTTTAACATGTCGGTGGAGGTCTTGGCTAGCGCCCAAAATCTTAAAACATAGCGCCCACATAGTTAAGACATTTGCGCCATGGGTTAGGAGAACCCATTGCAAACAATAATTTAATATTTATTTAAAAATAATTAAAGGGAACCTTAACAAGGTTTTTAATTATTTAAATAAATACTTCCTCTTGGACCCAAATGCATTAAACTAATGCATCCACCTGTAATATTTAAACCTACCAACTTGGGGTTTACAAAAGACCATTGAAACTGTCATGCCGTAACCTTCATCAAAACAAATTATTTGACATCAAATCAAATTCCTTCAAGAGCTTCTTGACATCAATGACAACTTATACACTTGAGCAAAGGCAATGTACCCAAAGTACCCAAAATTGCCAACAATCTCCCCCTTTTTCATTGATGGCAAACCTTTACTGAAAACATTTCTCAAGAGCCAAAACTAAAGCCAACTATGCTAATAATTGACCAACTATGCCCACAACTGAGAATATTCCTTTGAAGTTTTGATCCCCCTGACTTGAAGCTCTCCTCTTCAATTTTAAGCTCTCCCCCTTACTCATATCTCTCCCCCTTTGTCATCAATGGCAAAGGGTCACCTTTGGGGCTCGGGACTAAGAATGAGCCTCTTATCTTAGTCCCTCCCCCACCTCCTGATGAGGTGATTAATTCTGGGGTGGGAGTAAAACTCCCATTAGGAACTGATCATCATCGGTGTCTATAACTTCCTTGTCGGGCCTTCTCTTGAACTCTTTGTTCATATTCTTGTTCTTGTCACTTGTTCTTGTTCTTGTTCTCATCCCTGTTCTTGTCCATGCCTTGATCCTTGGACCTGATCATGCCACTTGTTCTTGTTCCTATATTCTAGAATTTTAGCTCTACACTGTTTGATTATGTGACCTTCATTGTTGCACTTGAAACACTTGATGATGTTGTTTCTCTAAGGTAAACCTGATCTTTGAATCCACCAGTTCTGACCAAACTTGTCTTGACCAAACCTGTTCTGACCAAACCTATTCTGACCAAACCTATTTTGATCAAACCTGTTCTAATCAAACCTGTTCCTGTTATTTGCCTTGCAATAAACTGCCTTGTGCCCAAACTGTTGACAAGAGTAGCAATACCCTTGAAAGAAACTAGCACTTCTGAAATTGTCATTTACATTCTTCACTTGAGCCATGCAATGTGAAGCCATGTGACCAAACCTGTGACAAGCAAAACATTTGCCTTGAAACTTTCCTTTATTTGACCTCTTAGGTTCTGAAAACTTATTCTTCTCATTCTGAATTTTGTTTTATATTTCTATGCATCTATCATTCAAGGACTCATTTTTTGAAGTACTTTTCTCATCAGAACTCTCTTCCTTTTGGAGTCTCTTACTAGACTCTCCAACTTGTTCCTTGTGTGGCTTAACAAAACCAAGGCCTGTTTTATCTGTTGTCTTTCTTTGACCTTTGATGAGTGACTTAACCTTTTTGG
Source organism: Wollemia nobilis (assembly GCA_028583015.1). Lineage (NCBI taxonomy): Eukaryota > Viridiplantae > Streptophyta > Pinopsida > Araucariales > Araucariaceae > Wollemia > Wollemia nobilis. The sequence continues at coordinate 2,706,897 of JAQPPZ010003192.1, read as the reverse complement.
AGCTATCTTGAAACCTATAAAGCTTATCCTTATACTCTTTAGTTTCCTCTTTCAAATAAGCCATTTTATGTTCTAACTCACTATGCTCAAGAACCTTAGACTCTAACTAATCCTTGAGTTCTTGTGTCTTAGCTATAGAGAAGTCAAGACTTTCTATAAGATCATATCTCTCCATACAACATTCATCTAACTTATCCTTGAGTCTAGCATTCTTCTTTTTTTCCTTTTTAAAAGCACTAAGAGCACTAATAAGTTCACCTTCAAGATCTACTTCACCTTCTTCTATATCTTCCTTTATTTGTTTGTTTTTTGAATCATCAAAGCCTTTTTCAGATTTCTTATCACTAGAGGTGCTACCCTTTTCAAAAATCATACATGCATCTTCCTTATAGTTTTCTGAAGCATCCTCATACATACTAGAAACCAAATAATTATTTGTGCAATCATCCTCAAGGTGACCAAAGTTTCCACATCTAAGACATTTCATGATAACGAATCTATGTTTCGGTTCTTCCTCTTTTTTTGATATGAACAACATCTCATTTTCATCATCACTTGAAGAAATTTCACTATCACTACTAGAACACTTACTTGCTTTGTCTAGGTAGAAAATATTCTTGTGCTTGTGAGAATACCTCTTTCCTTGATTGTTATGCTCATCTTTGTTCTTCCTGTGATGCTTGTGCTTTTTAGAATCCTTGCTCTTAGAATCCTATTTATCTTCATCACTTTCATTCTTGGGAACAGTACAGTCGGTAGCATAATGACCAAACTTTCCACAATTGAAACATCTTATATTTTTCATACTTTTGTGCTTTCTAGAGAACTTGCCTTTCTTGTTGTAATATGCCTCTTCATTACTAGAAGACTCATCACTATCTTGAAGTTGTTTACCCTTGGATTTCTTGGCAGCCTTGAAAGCTGCCTCTTTCTTGACATTAACCTTCACTTGAGTTCTCAACTCAAATGCTGCAAGTATACTATGGAGCTCATCCTTTTTCAACTTATCCAAATATTTATCTTCCTCAATAGCAAAAATATTTTCACTAAATCTATTAGGAAGATATCTTAAAATCTTATCACAAACATCATTTTCAGCAAGCTCAAGACCTAAGTCTTTCATGGAGTTAACAACCTCATCCATACGAAGCATGTAGTCACTAATATTTTCATCATCATTCATCTTGATTTGTTCAAACATACCTTTGAAGTGTCTCAACTTGGCCTTTCTAACATTTGTATCACCTGTATGAACCACCTTCAACTGTTTCCACATTTCACTAGTTGTCTTGTAGTGAATCACTTTGGTGAGATTCGCTTTCTGTAAGCCTTTCAGGATTGCATTCATTGCTTTTGAATTGTTGTGATGTAGGAGCCTTTCTTCATTAGTATTAGGACCATGTTCAGGAATAGTGTACTCATCTTCAATCACTTCCCAAAAGTCATTCCCAAGTGCCATTAGATGAACCTTCATCCTTGCACTCCAAAGACCAAAATATGACCCATCAAGAATAGGTGTTGCATTGCCACTTGAATGATCCATTGTGTTCTTTACTAGATTTTCCTTCAAGTTGTTAAACTTTTCGAAGGCACCTACTCTGATACAAATTGAATAACACAAGCTTATACTGAGAGGGGGGTGAACAGTATAAGACCTCTTTTTACTTTTTCCTTTATACTTAAAAATAGTAAAGCAATATACCCAAAGCAATATCAAAGCAATGCACAATATCATCCACAAAGTGACACAAATTTTAACCTGGTTCACACAAAATGGTTGGGCTACATCCTCAAAACTTTTCTCTAAAAGTTATCTCAAAGTTCTTTGGGAATCCTTCCCAATTACAATGTTTATGAGCCTCGACCCAAAGGAGATACCTTCCTCCAATCAAAATTTATGAGCCTCTGCTCAAAGGATATACCTTCCCCTCTACTCTGGAAATGATCCCTTAGAAGATCAACTACCTCTACCTCTTGCCAGCACGTGGAACTCCTTTCCATCGAAGACCTCTTGTCCTCAATGCTTAGCCTAAGAGACCTCTACCTTCTATGATCACATCCACAGCAGCTTAGCACCCTGTACCAAACACAGTCAGTCGGTCTAGTACAAGTATTTCTTTGTCTGTCAGATCTGTCCAATGCTTAATCTTGAACAAATCAATCCTCTGCACATAAGCCTTCTCAAAGACTTACAAAATCTGTCCTCAGGTTCTTCTCAAAGAACTAGTGCACCTCTATCCTCAAGTTCTCTGATAGAACTATCAAACTCAGCTCACAAGTCCTCTGCTAGGACCTGAACAAATATGCTCACAAGTCCCCACCGAAACCTATCCAAAACTGCTCACAAGTCCCCACCGGAACCTGTCCAAGACTGCTCACAAGTCCCCACCAGAACTTGTCCAAAAACTTAGCAAGCTCACCAAGAAAAAAAACTTTCTTAGTAGGAAATCACAAGGTGAATTTTTAAAGACCCAATGTGATTTTTCAAACTCATAGAAGCATAAAGAGAATTGTTAGAGACTCAATATTTTCTATACTCAACTCCCAATCTCAAAACTCAACTCAAATCAACTCAGCTCAAACTCAATCTCAAATCTAAAAACTCAACTCAATATCTGAAATGGATAGGATAGAATGATTTCTTTCAAGAACATGAAACCCCAACAATTGCCAACTATGTAAAGAATCACATAACAATGATACTCATGTTCTTTTCACCATCAATTAGGGCTTCAACAAAAATGCTCATCAAACAAGGTTCAATCAACACCATTCAACTCAAAACACAACCTTGAAGCATTTCACAATCAACATCAGAAAAGGAAACAAGTAGAACTCCTTTTCTCTCCAATATTGTTTGAACAAAAAGCATCCACCAACTCAAATCACAATAGCACAAAACAACTTTTCAAATCATCAACAAAGGAGTAAGCCCAAAACTTTAACCAAGTAAAGAATAGCTTTATTATTACCAATTTAATGAAAGCAAATGTCAATCTCAAAGTTTCCCACTTAAGGTTTCACAACTTCACACAAGAAGCAATTTTAACCTTAAAACATCATGCTTTCATTTCCATAATCAACCAAAAGCACTCTCAACATTACAAGAAAAATGTATCCCTTATACACCTTATTTCTCCCTTATAGTCTTATCAAAAATAAAATTTATCTCTCATAAGAATGCAATAAGATATTTCAAACAACACCTTCAAAAGAATATTATATCAAAATAAAACAAGCTTTAAACTCCTTATAACTCCTAAGTTGTTTTTCCCTCTAATAAACTTCCTCCATCCGCAAAATACACTTAGCAAAAATTAATTTCGAAAATACCTTGGCCAACATCAAAAATCGTGCTATGGAGAAATTGCGCACAAATTCTAACACCACCCACTGCGTCCACTTCATGATGAAAAACCCTTTCACGTTATTCGAATGCGAAACCTCCCGTTCGGGTAGTGCGCCAACAACCTAGCCGCTATCGGTGCGCCAAATGCGCCCGATGAGGTTTAAACATCACACTGTTAGCCTTGTTCCTTCTACGACAGGGATTAAATAAAACAACAGTGCCTCCCTTTCTTCTGATGTGAACACAAAGACAAAAACCTTATGGTGGATTAACGAAAAACGATGAGGACATAATCGGAGAAGAAATCCGAACAGCAGATCACGAAATCACAGCAAGCAACTCTTTTCAAAATACAGATGGGATAATTCTTTATTTTCATCGAGGTAGATTTATATGCATTTTTACCATAAGCTCTTGACTTCGACGAGGAGTTTAACACGTCAACGGAGGTCTTGGCTAGCACCCACAATATTAAAACATAGCGCCCACATAGTTAAGACATTTGCGCCATGGGTTAGAACCCATTGTAAACAATAATTTAATATTTATTTAAAAATAATTAAATGGAACCTTAACAAGGTTTTTAATTATTTAAATAAATACTTCCTCCTGGACCCAAATGCATTAAACTAATGCATCCACATATAATCTTTAAACCTGCCAACTTGGGGTTTACAAAAGACCATTGAAATTGTCATGTCGTAACCTTCATAAAAACAAATTATTTGACATCAAATCAAATTCCTTCAAGAGCTTCTTGACATCAATGACAACTTATACACTTGAGCAAAGGCAATGTACCCAAAGTACCCAAAATTGCCAACAAAATATGGTATTGGTATATTGATTAAAAAATCTAAAGGAAAACTAGATATGGCAATACAATTTTGTTGTAATCACAGTGACACTGAGAGGGGGGTGAATCAGTGTGATCTTTAAAACTTCTAAAATATATATATTTAAATCCAGCAACTATTTAAAACTGATAAATGAAATATCAAAAGCAGCAAGAAAGCATGACGCACAACAAAGCAAATTAACGAGGTTCACCAATGTGGCTACTCCTCAAAACGATTGCTTGGACTACCATCCAAATCCAGTCAAATGCAAAGCTACAACTTTACAAAATCTTTTACCAGCATCAACTGGAAGGAGCACCAACCCCTTTGCTTTATCTGATTCAAACAGAATGGAGCACCAACTCCTAATTTACCAGCACCTACTAGAAAGAGGCACCAACCCCTTATACCAAGCTGCAACTTGGAAGTCAATAAAGATAATAAAAATGATAGAATAAAACTTTCACGTTGTTCCTTACAGTCTGTTATTTTTTTGCATTCTACTGCTTCTGCGCAAAACACTTCGCACTGTTCGATCACTTCTATGTACTTCTTCGCACTCTCTGTTGCAATCGGATGATCGATCACTTCTATTGTCTACGCGCTATCACTTTGAACTTGGATCTCCACCTCTACACATTTCGCACTTCTAACACGCAATCACGATATGCAGACTCGAACTACTACTCCGCACTCTGCTCCGACATGAACTTCACTTGTGCAATCACTCTACTCGCCTTCGCACTCTATCTTCACACCTTACTTTTCAAACTCGAGGAAGCCCTGCTTTTATAGAAGAAAAATCAAGATCAATTCTCAAATCATAGTCGGCAGTAACCCTAAGGACGTCGGCTGCAAACCCTAAGAAAGTTTGCTGCAAACCCTAAGAACCTCCGCTGTAAAACCCTAGAAGATGTTGGCTGCAAACCCTAAGAATATCCACTGTAAAACCCTAGAAGATGTCGGCTGCAAACCCTAAGAACATCCGCTGTAAAACCCTAGAAGATGTCGGCTGCAAAACCCTAAAATCCGTCGGCCCCAATTCAACTTTGTCGGCCTCAACCGCTGCTACCACCTTTGTCACCTTTTTGTAACTGTTGCCACGAAATAATAACATGTCGCGATATCGCGACACCTTTTGTAGTCGTACGCCTTCTTGTCCTTGCTGTCATGAAATCGTGACCCTTTTGGCCGTTGAAAGCTTTGCCACCGTTCTTGTCACGAAATCGTGACACTTTGAACTTTTGCTGACGTCATCCTCATCCTTGTCGTGAAATCGTGATGCTTTCGGCTTCCAGAGGCTTTTCCTGCAACCTGTCATGAAATCGTGACACTTTCAGCTTTTGCTGACGTCATCCTCAGCTTTGTCACGAAATCGTGACGCTTTTGGCTTCCAGAGGCTTTTCTTGCAACCTGTCACGAAATCGTGACACTTTCAGCTTTTGCTGATGTCATCCTCATCTTTGTCACGAAATCGCGACGCTTTCGGCTTCCGTACATTCCTTGTTTCATGCAGTAGCGAAATCGCTACAACTTAGTGCCTTGTGCTTCCAACTTTGCTTCTACCCGTGAAATATTGACTCGTAGCGAAATCGCTACACTCTTGTGCCTTACACTTTTGACTTGAAACATAATCGCTGCACCTTTGAGTTCTACACTTTTAGACCCATAGCGAAATCGCTACACCTTCGTGTTATGCTTTTTCAACTCGTAGCGAAATCGCTACATCTTTGTGTTGTGCTTTTTCAACTCGTAGCGAAATCGCTACACCTTTGATTTGTGCAATTTTGACACGTAGCGAAATCGCTACACCTTTGCTTTGTGCACTTTTGATTCATAGCGAAATCGCTATAGCTTTTCACTTAACACTTTCTCCCTGCTTCGGCCAGCGAAAATTCAACATGTAGCGAAATCGCTACAACTTTTCAACTTAACGCTTTCTCCTTGCGTTGGCCAGCGAAATTTCAACATGTAGCGAAATCGCTACAGTTTCTCGACTTAGCTCCTTGGCCTCCAGCATGTCGCGAAATCGCGACAGTTTGCCTTGCGTCCTTTCTTTCCTCCGACTTGTCGCGAAATCGTGACATTTTTGACTGCGCCTTCTCTCTCCTCACTTTCGTCGTGAAATCGTGACATTTTCGGCTGTGCTTTCTCTCTCCTCACTTTCGTCATGAAATCGTGACATTTTTAGCTACGCTTTCTCTCTCCTCCGACCTGTCGTGAAATCGCGACAGAAAACATGTCGCGATATCGCGACAGTTTTCTAACTTGTCTTTTTCTTCGAATTTTTGAAACTGGGTCACTCTTGTTTTCTTGGAATTGCACTTTACATAATCTGACTATCCTTTGAATTTATGTTCTCTGCATCTGAATGGCTCCTGAACTGTCTATCCACTGCATCATTGGATCTAACTGCTTGTGTTGACAACAATGACAAACTTCTTGCAACACCTTGCTCAACAATCTCCCCCTTTGGAATTGTTGGCAACACCTGTATACATTCCTGTAACTCTTCTCCCCCTTTGTCAATAATACCAAAGGGCTGCTGAGACTCCCCCTGAGTCCATCCTCACACTTCTCGGGCACAATTTGTTGCATCTGGCACAAATTATGATCATGAGCAAAAGAATAGTCAAATACTCAAATGCTCCCCCTGAGAAAGTGATCCCTGTAGCTAGTCACTTCTTAGGAAGTGTGACTACTCCTAATTTGCTGCGAAGGTACTCAAATACTTCCTTGGGCAAAGGTTTTGTAAAAATATCTGCTACTTGTTCTGTAGTTGGGACATAGTCCAATTTAACTTCTCCTTCTGCAACTTTCTCCTTCAAGAAATGATACCTTATAGCAATGTGCTTTGTCCGTGAGTGCATTCTTGGATTCTTAGAGATGTTGATTGCACTTGGTGTTATCACACTTTCTTGATATTGGTTCACTAAAATTAATACCTAGATCTTTCAAAGTTTGTTTCATCCACAAGACTTGTGTGCAACATGTTTCTGCTACAATATATTCTGCCTCAACTGTAGATAAATAAACTGACTCTTGCTTCTTACTGTGCCATGCAACCAATCTGTCCCCCAAATAGAAGGCTCCTCCACTGGTACTCTTTCTGTCATCAACACATCCAGCCCAATCTGCATCTGAATATGATATAAGAGTGAAGTCTTTGCCTTTTGGGTACCACAACCCATACTCCATGGTGCCCTTGAGATACCGAAATATCCTTTTAACTGCTGTCACATGAGTCTCTTTGGGACTGGCCTAAAATCTAGCTACCATGCAAACTGCCTACAGAATATCAGGTCTAGTGGCTGTTAAATATAGTAGACTTCCAATCATAGATCTATACATGGTTTGATCTACAGGTGGAGATTTGTCTTCTTTACTCAATTTGCAGCCTATTGTCATGGGAGTTTTGACTGGCTTACAGTCCTCCATAGTGAACCTTTTTAGCATTTCTTTCACATATTTGATTTGGGAAATGAATATGCCTTTCTCATTTTGATTAACTTGCAGCCCAAGAAAGTAAGGCAGTTCACCAATCATAGACATTTCAAATTCATTATGCATCTTATTTGCTAAGTCTTTACAAGATTCATCTTTGTTCTTTGCCAAATATTATATCATCTACATAGACAACTAGAACAATGAGATGCCCACCTTCTATTTTTACATACAGATTACTATCCACTAAACCTTTCTTTAATCCTTGTTGAGAGAGATAACTATCTAGCCTTGCATACCATGCCCGTGGTGCTTGTTTTAATCCATACAGTGCTTTCTTTAATTTGTAGACAAGGTTAGGATCTTCACTGATTTGAAAGCCATCTGGTTGTTCAATATAGACCTCTTCTTCAAGTTTCCCATTTAGGAAGGCAGATTTTACATCCATCTGATAAACTCTGAAGTTCTTGTGAATTGCTAGTGCCAAAAACATTCTAATAGCTTCTAGTCTGGCCACTGGTGCGAAAGTCTCTTCAAAATCAATGCCTTCGACCTGTGCATAGCCTTTGCAAACCAGTCTTGCTTTGTTTCTAATGACCTGACCGTCTTCATTTAATTTGTTTCGAAATATCCATTTGGTGCCGATTACATTCTTATTTGCAGGTCTAGGTACCGGTTCCCAAGTTCTGTTCTTTTCAATCTGATCTAACTCTTCATTTATTGCTTTCATCCAGCTATCGTCTTTGCTGGCTTCATCTATGTTTTTGGGCTCAATGCTTGATAAAAGAGAGTAATTACTTATTACTTTCCTTCTTGTTTGAACACCGGCTGTGGGATCTCCAATTATTTGATCTGTTGGATGATTTTTCTGCCAGCTACCAGTTTTAAATTTCTTATTTTCTTGTGCTTCTGAGTCATCGATTAAGTCAATTGAATCAATTGTAGGTTTGTTTCCTTCTTCATTTACCTCATCTCCTTCAAAAACATCTTCATAGATTGGGTAGTTTTCCTCAAAGTCAGTTAACCGTGTTCTACCTTCATCAAATTTAACATCTGCACTATCCACAATTTTCTTGAGTCTCTTGTTGTAGCATTTGTAAGCTTTACTTTTTGGAGAATACCCAACAAAGACACCTTCATCTGCTCTATCTTCAAATTTCTCGAGATTGTCATCAGTATTTCTGATATAACACTTACGACCAAATACTTTGAGATGTTTCTGCTGTTGCTTTTCTACCAAACCACAACTCATAAGGAGTTTTGCTTTCATGAGTCCTTAACATATATCTGTTTTGGAGGTATACTTCGTTGTGTGAACTGCTTCTTTCCAGAATCTGTCTACTATTTTATTTTCTGCCAGCATAGTGCGTGCCATTTCCTGAATAGTTATGTTCTTTCTTTCTACTACACCATTCTGCTGGGGAGTTCTAGTTGTTGAATATTGTCTCCTGATGCCATGATTTTCACAGTATTCTAAAAATTCATTTGAAATGAATTCTCCTCCTCTATCTGATCGTAAACATTTAATCCTTTTTCCTGTTTCATTCTCAACTAGATGTTTGAAGGATTTGAACATTTGAAAAGCTTCTGTTTTGTCTTTTAAGAAAAATATCCAGGTCATTCTGGAATAATCATCGATACATAACATAAAATATTTGTCTCCATTTATGCTTTGTGTTCTCATGGGTCCACATAAGTCTGTATGTATAAGTTCCAGAGGCTTGCTAGTGTGGTACTCTTTTGTTTTGAATGAAACTATGGTTTGCTTTCCCTTCGACATGAGGCACGAGACAATATTTGAAGGTTTTCTAATGGTTGGAATATCTCTCACTGCTTGTTTTGAGCTGATTTTCACTAAGTTGTCAAAACTTATGTGTCCAAGCCTCTTGTGCCACAGCCAGTTCTCTTCTTCTTGTCCAATGAAGCACATACCTTCTGAAGATTCTGAGAGTGTGTACAGGTTGCCAGACGTCCTTGAGCCGGTTGCTATTAATTTCTCGTTGTTTATTTTTCTAACTTCACAACCCTGCTTCTTGAAAACTACTTCATGTCCTTTATCACAGATTTGACTCACACTTAACAGATTGTGTTTCAGACCATCCACAAATAGAACTTCTTCGACTTAATTTTCCCATCACTAATTTTGACAGACCCCTTTCCGATTATCTTGGCTCCATCATTGTTTTCGAACTTTACAGAGCCACCCTCATATTTTTGTAGTTTTTCAAACTTTTGTTTATCACCTGTCATATGACTTGAGCAACCACTGTCAAGAATCCATGGAACACATTTATTTTGAGCCTTGAAAGTTGTCTGTACTATTAGAGATTCCTTTTCTTCTCTGAGTTGTTCTTTCTGTTTCCATTCTGTTTTGATCGTGGTATTGGATTCCAGCTTGGATTTCCCCTTTTTAGACTCTTGCACATATCTTTCAGAATGATTTCTACTTTGTTTTGCCCTATATGGTTGAACTCTTCTTTTCTGAATTTGATTTGAAACAGAGGTACTATGACAGTTTCTAGCAATATGACCAAAGTTGTGACAATTGAAGCATTCTACTGCATAACTTCTTAAAGGAGCAAAAGCATTTCTACTAGTGAAACTTCTTGGTCCTACATTATACTTGCAGTCAGCAATTTTATGTCCATAAGCATTACATTTAAAACAGAAACCATAAAAGTAATGATTGAACCTGAAAGATGGTCTTTGCCAGTTTGTTGCAGGAGTCATAGATTTTCTTTTCTTTTGATGTGTGACCTTGGTAAAACCATCATTGTCAGTCCTCTTTTCAGGCTCGGCATCATTTCTTTCTTTTGCCTGATTAGTTGTTCTTTCCACAGCCTGTTTCTTGTCTTCACTTCTTTCAACATTTCTGGCTGATGATTCTCCTTCAACAAAGCCCAGACCAAATTTGATACCTGCGGGTCTTTGATCGCTTAAAATTTTGTCCAGCTTCATCGAACTTTCTTCACGTTTGTAATAGCAGCTAATTTTTTGATCCAGCTCTTGTATCTGTATTCGAAGACCAACATTTTCTTCTTCCAGTTTATAGCGACAATCTATCTTCATGGTCACCTGAACTTCAAGATCTTCGGACATTTTCTTGTACTCTTCTAAATGTATTTTCAAACTTGTTATAATGTCATTTGCATCCTCAAGTTTCCTTGACAGTTTTTTATTTTTTCTCTTCTCAGATTTCCATTCTATAAGAGCAGAAACTAGTTCACCTTCTAAATCTACTTCAGCCTCAGTTTTTCAACGATCGAGTATAGAGTTCATACCTTCTTCCTTCTCTCGAGATTTCTGCCTTTTCAAAATTTTTGACTTCAAATGCCATGAATAGAGCTTCGCTTGTTCCTTCATCAGAATCCTCACTAGAGCTGTCTTCTGAGGAATATGCATTCCTGGATATAAAGCTTTTCTTTTTGAAATTGCCTTTTCTGAAGTTAGATTTCTTTCTCCATTCACCTTTTTCTTGATGTGAAGTTTCCTCACCTTTGTCCTTCTCATTGAGAGGACATTTGGTTGCAAAGTGTCCAATTCCCCCACAGTTGAAACATTTAAAAGGTAGTTTTCCTTTGTACTTTCCTTTGCCCTTTCTCAACTTTTTGACAAAATTTGCTTCCATTTCATCTGAGATTTCTTCTTCTTTAGATTCTTGCTTTGTGTCTTTACCCTTTTGGGCTTTAAATGCTGCTTCTCTATCTGTAGGATTAGACTTTCCTATTCTCATTTCGTAAGCCGTCAAGGAACCATGCATCTCATCCATACTGAAATGATTTAAGTCTTTAGCCTCTTCTATGGCAGAGACTTTAGAATCAAACCTGTGAGGAAGCGACCTTAAAACCTTTTTCACAATAGTAGCATCATCCAACTTTTCACCGAGACCTCTCATTGAATTAGTGATTCCATTTACCCTTTGCATGAAGGCTTCTATGTTCTCATCGTTGGTCATTTTTAGTGATTCGAATTGAGCTCGATGAGTTTGCAGCTTAGCTTCCTTGATCTTGTCATCTCCCTCATGAATATTCTCCAGTTTGTCCCACACATCTTTTGCTGAAACACAGTTTATGATTTTGACCAACTCACTATCCACTAATCCACACATGATGGCATTTTTAGCTTTAGAATCATTTTCAAACTCCTTTTTACCGGTGTTGTCGGTTGGAGCAGTAGCAGGAGCTGTGTAACCATTGACTACTGCATTCCGGATGTCAAATCCCAAAGCTTGGAGATATGTTTGCATTCTGATCTTCCAGAAAGCATAATTTGTTTCGTCAAATAGTGGTGCCTTGTTTGAGGAGAAACCTTCACCACCAGCCATAATGTCACTTACTGGGATCACCCTAGCTGATTAAGCCTGTTAAGGTACCTTGATCTGATACCAATTGTTGTAATCACAGTGACACTGAGAGGGGGGTGAATCAGTGTGATCTTTAAAACTTCTAAAATATATATATTTAAATCCAGCAACTATTTAAAACTGATAAACGAAATATCAAAAGTAGCAAGAAAGCATGACGCACAACACAACAAATTAACGAGGTTCACCAATGTGGCTACTCCTCAAAATGACTGCTTGGACTACCATCCAAATCTAGTCAAATGCAAAGCTACAACTTTACAAAATCTTTTACCAGCATCAACTGGAAGGAGCACCAACCCCTTTGCTTTATCTGATTCAAACAGAATGGAGCACCAACTCCTAATTTACCAGCACCTACTGGAAAGAGGCACCAACCCCTTATACCAAGCTGCAACTTGGAAGTCAATAAAGATAATAAAAATGATAGAATAAAACTTTCACGTTGTTCCTTACAGTCTGCTATTTTTTTGCATTCTGTTGCTTCTGCGCAAAACACTTCGCACTGTCCGATCGCTTCTGTGTACTTCTTCGCACTCTCTGTTGCAATCGGATGATCGATCACTTCTGCTATCTACATGCTATCACTTTGAACTTGGATCTCCACCTCTACACATTTTGCACTTCTAACACGCAATCACGATATGCAGACTCGAACTACTACTCCGCACTCTACTCCGACATGAACTTCACTTGCGCAATCACTCTACTCGCCTTCGCACTCTATCTTCACACCTTACTTTTCAAACTCGAGGAAGCCCTACTTTTATAGAAGAAAAATCAAGATCAATTCTCAAATCATAGTCGGCAGTAACCCTAAGGACGTCGGCTGCAAACCCTAAGAAAGTTTGCTACAAACCCTAAGAACCTCTGCTGTAAAACCCTAGAAGATGTCGACTGCAAACCCTAAGAATATCCGCTGTAAAACCCTAGAAGATGTCGGCTGCAAACCCTAAGAACATCCGCTGTAAAACCCTAGAAGATGTCGACTGCAAAACCCTAAAATCCGTCGGCCCCGATTCAACTTTGTCGGCCTCAACCGCTACTGCCACCTTTGTCACCTTTTTGTAACTGTTGCCACGAAATAATAACATGTCACGATATCGCGACACCTTTTGTAGTCATATGCCTTCTTGTCCTTGTTGTCACGAAATCGTGACCCTTTTGGCCGTTGAAAGCTTTGCCACCGTTCTTGTCATGAAATCGTGACACTTTGAACTTTTGCTGATGTCATCCTCATCCTTGTCGTGAAATCGCGATGCTTTCGGCTTCCAGAGGCTTTTCCTGCAACCTGTCGTGAAATCGTGACACTTTCAGCTTTTGCTGACGTCATCCTTAGCTTTGTCACGAAATCATGATGCTTTTGGCTTCCAGAGGCTTTTCTTGCAACCTGTCGTGAAATCGTGACACTTTCAGCTTTTGTTGACGTCATCCTCATCTTTGTCATGAAATCGCGACGCTTTCGGCTTTCGTACATTCCTTGTTTCATGCAGTAGCGAAATCGCTACAACTTAGTGCCTTGTGCTTCCAACTTTGCTTCTACCCGTGAAATATTGACTCGTAGCGAAATCGCTACACTCTTGTGCCTTACACTTTCGACTTGAAACATAATCGCTGCACCTTTGAGTTCTGCACTTTTAGACCTGTAGCGAAATCGCTACACCTTCGTGTTATGCTTTTTCAACTCGTAGCGAAATCGCTACATCTTTGTGTTGTGCTTTTTCAACTCGTAGCGAAATCGCTACACCTTTGATTTGTGCAATTTTGACACGTAGCGAAATCGCTACACCTTTGCTTTGTGCACTTTTGATTCGTAGCGAAATCGCTACAGCTTTTCACTTAACACTTTCTCCCTACTTTGGCCAGCGAAAATTCAACATGTAGCGAAATCGCTACAACTTTTCAACTTAACGCTTTCTCCTTGCGTTGGCCAGCGAAATTTCAACATGTAGCGAAATCGCTACAGTTTCTCGACTTAGCTCCTTGGCCTCCAGCATGTCACGAAATCGTGACAGTTTGCCTTGCGTCCTTTCTTTCCTCCGACTTGTCGCGAAATCGTGACATTTTTGACTGCGCCTTCTCTCTCCTCACTTTCGTCATGAAATCGTGACATTTTCGGCTGTGCTTTCTCTCTCCTCACTTTCGTCGCGAAATCATGACATTTTCGGCTATGCTTTCTCTCTCCTCCGACCTGTCGCGAAATCGCGACAGAAAACATGTCGCGATATCGCGACAGTTTTCTAACTTGTCTTTTTCTTCGAATTTTTGAAACTGGGTCACTCTTGTTTTCCTGGAATTGCACTTTACATAATCTGACTATCCTTTGAATTTTTGTTCTCTGCATCTGAATGGCTCCTGAACTGTCTATCCACTGCATCATTGGATCTAACTGCTTGTGTTGAAAACAATGACAAACTTCTTGCAACACCTTGCTCAACAAATTTATCTATAGAGAAGCCCATGATAAAAATTTTGAGACATTTGAATACTATTTACATTCAAAACTTGTTGAAGTAATTGATAATTCAAAGGATGATATTATGATACCTCTTGATATAGGTAGCATAATGTATATGGCATTACTCTCACTTGAACTTCATAAATATGAAAATATAAAACAAAAAGAGTTGATTGAAACTCTAAAAAGAAAAGTAGAGATTGATACAAGTGAATCATCTCTAAAAACAATATTTCATTCTTCATTCAATATTAACATTCCAAGTTTAGCTAATTCAAAAAATTATAATGATTCTCTAAATGAATGTTCAAAAGTTACAGGACAATATCAATATTATAAGAAAATATCAAATTAAGAACATGACCTAGATATAAAATATGAAGTTTAATCCATTAAATAATCACATGTACTTGAATCAAATACCAAATTCGAAGAAGTTTAATAGTGTGTGAACCAGATAATGAAGATACAAATACTAAAGATTCAAAGAATGAAGATAAAGGAGAAATCAGAGCAAATGTCAAGCATGAAGCTGAATATGAATTTCAAGCAGAGGTTCATGAACAATTCAAGGTCACATGAAGATTAATTATTGAAAATTGAAAACCAATACTAAAGACTAAAGTATTCAATAACTAAATAATGTAATATAGAGGGGTGTTGATGAATATTATATTATTTGGTACTTGATAATGTACCCCATGGTACCTACATGGTACAAATTAAAATATGTACTAGATTAGGGTTTAGTCTATAGTTTAGGTGAATGATTTATATTTCCCCTTTCATGTAACTGTCAATGTGTAGTATATGTACAAGTGTCATGTAAGAGTGTAATGTGCAATAAATGTGTAAGTATAATGTAATTTAGAGTGCAAGAATGTATTAAGATAATGTGTACAAGTTTCATGTAAGTTAGATTTCAAGAGTGTATTGAGATAATATGCACAAGTGTAAGTGTGCAAATATATAAAGAGAGGATGTGCATAAGTTTCTTGTATTATGAGTGCATGTAGGATATTAAGAGTCATGTAGAAGCGTAAAGTGTCATATAGTCAAGTGTGCATATAAGAAGATGGTGAAGGTTCTAGTATGAAAGTGACAAGATGATAAGCCAAAGTTCATGAGACTTTTCATATGGAAATAAATAGTCAAGTACATGAATATTCATCTTCTATGTCTATATTATGGAGATAAAGCTCCATGAAGAGTAATCCAATAGAAATTTGATTATCCAATTGTAAATAGGAAGATATTATTAGCTTTTGATGTTATATACTTAATGAAAAACAACCACAAGGTCTAAAATGAGCATGCAATATTAAATATAAGATAATGGCAATATACTAAGCATGTAAAACTCATAAGAAAATTTTGTAACTACTCATAAAATTACCATTAATGAAATCTCATGAAAATAGTATCTTCATACAAAAATTGGAGATCTCAAACTCTCCATATTTCATACATGCTCTACATTGTATCTACCTTGCTCTATACTACTCCTCTACTATTCTCTATATCTATTTCTATATCTATATCTATGTATCAAAGGCCTATATATAATGGGATGTGACTCTTGGCCTTTCACCTTCCCATGAATCTTCATCTTCCTATTCTATAGACTCACGTACACATGGAGAACATGCACATTTACAACATTGCATGTTCTAACAATAGTTGTACATTTATTACATTGCATAAAGTAAATACTCAAACCCTAATCTAAGAAACACTCCTAATCTAACTATGTACCCAAGATGTTACATTAGCATGTACCAAATAATATAATATAATTTCTTCAATAACCAAATAATATAATATATTCCAACATCCCCCTGTATTACATTATTTGGTTATTCAATACTTTAGTATTCAATATGGATCTTTGTCTTTCAACTCATTTTGCAATGTATTCCTCCTTGATCAGGTTCTTTCTTATTTTTATTATCTTCATAATTGATATTTGTCTTTATTATTTCAATAGGTATCAAGTTGTCATTAGATTCCTGTAAAAACAATTTCTCTTTTCGTTTGTCCTTAATATTATAAGTCTTCTTCAGTATGGAACCTTTTGAGTATTCACATATAGCATCAAGGTAATATTATAAATTAGATGTACTTGAAGCATCAATATTACAGGAAGAATGGAATTATTTTTTTTTTAAGTATTCATCCACTTTTTATTTCTTCTTGAGAGATTCAATCAACTCCTATTTCAAGTTCTTCTCTTTGAAATGTTTAAGTGTAAGTAATGTCATATATATTATACTAGTAATATTCAAAGGAACCATAACACTATATTTATTATTATCAATTGCTTCATACATTCTACCATGTAGATAGTATTCTACTGTTTCAAAATTTTCTTCTAAATCTTCCTTATAGATGAAACTTGAAACTAATTCTAACTTTCCTTTAGACTTTTCAATCCAATCTTTGATTTCATATTTTATAACTTTTATTCTTTATTTTCTAATTTCATTATTCAATGAAATCTTCAGAGTAGACACCCTTTTTTCTTCTTAGTAGTAGATATCGAAAATAGTTTTTGATAGAATATTTTAACTTTCAAAAGTGTTGAGGTTGACTACCTTATGACCCCCTAGTTTTAAGTATATGATCAAAATTGATAATATCTTTTCAATTCTCAAATTTTATAGAATACCTTGTATCTCCCTAGTGTTGATTATAATATGGCTTTGATAGAATATTTAGAATTCTAATTTACCTTTGAGTTGAATCCCTTTTGACTCCCTATTTATGAATGGAAAGCTAGAGATAATTTTGATGCAATTTCAATTTTTATAAGATCCTCTATTTTCAAGAACTATAAGTTGGATTCCTTATGTCTCGTTAATTTGAGCATGAGACTAATACCAATATAATTTTCCAAATTTTCAACAACTCTATGTTGTGTTTCAATTTTCAATAATATGTTTTCTAAATTTCAAGAACTTTAAATTGGTTTTGAATTCCTTATAACTCCCTAATTGGAAATTTAGAAAACAATGTATTTGTAAATTTAATATTTCGATGTAGAAATATTTATTCCTCCAAGTTAAACTATTTGAAAATATTTCTATCAATATGAATTTCAAAATTGAATGAATTAATTTCAAAATCTTTCAAAATTCTTATTTCTTCAAATATCTTCTAAGGAATTCAATAATTCTTCTAAGGTTATAATTCCTCACCTTATTTCTCCTGTAATTCAACTAACCTTAAGTATAATTAATTAATCTTGACTTCAAAAATATTATGCCTTATACCTCCTTAATAGTTGCAAAGGTTTTAAATCAATTTAAATATTTCATACCTCCTTGAATATGGTACATAAAACTTTGACTTGCTTCTCTTTGACTCTAAAACTTATGCTCTTAAAGGTAATATTCCTTCACTACAACATATTTAATACTTCTTGATGCTTATAAGACTCAATATTCAATATTTTGATTGTTTTTTATGTCATCTCTATCTTCTCTAACCAACAATGGGCTTAATACACATTCAAGAAATGTTTGAGCTCCTCCAAGATTGCTAATGTTCCTCTTCTCACGTGCCACATGGCACTCAATATATTTACATAGTGCTTAATGATTCATATTCTTTAGGTATTCTTAATATTATTTCTACATTACTCACTATAATGGGCATGTTATCAGTGGTGGTTAATCTCCTCCTCAATATTTGTTCCTCCTTGTAACACTCATTCAAACATTCTATAACTTCTTGGATGTTCTAAGTTTGGTCTTACTCCATTAATACATGTAAGAAGATGTTTCACCTTGCTTGCATGATGGTTGGCACTCCTTCTATGATGACATGTGGCACACATATTCTTCACATGCTTCTAAATGGTGGTCCTTCCTCCTGGGCATTGTGGTTTTTGATTCTATTCACCTAGAAAATTATCTCTTGCTAATGCTCCAATGATGGCACTCCTTCTAGGATGTTTCAAGCCTTTCACTTGTCCTAGTGATTATTGGTTGTAGATGCTATGTTACTCTATTCTATTTATCTTCCCTTAAACAAATCTTCAACAACTGAAGGTAACCTTAGCTCTTCAACTCTTGCACCACTTCACTTTCAAATGGATATTCAATGACTTGTCCTTGTTTTTTTGTGCTACTTGTTGGCTATATCTAACTTACGATACTTTATTGGCTATTGTTCATATATCTAAGGAGACACTAGCACATGGATTTTGAATGCTTACCCCCCTATACTCAGTTCTACCCAAACTATACTTTCACTCTTTCTTAAATAACTATTCTTGCTTCCTTGAAATGGTGGATTTCTTAGCAACGCACTCCTTCAAATATTATCTTGAGCTTTATATTCTACAATATTATTACTTGTAATATTTTAACTCTATATTGTTTGATGTATTTTGCAGGTTTTGAAATGATCAAAATACCTTTTGAAGACTTATATTTCAAAATTATGTATTGAGCACAATATTTTGAGTGCTCCTCTTTGTATTTGAAGCTCCTTAGATTTATAATGCTTGCTTACTTAATAGCATACAAATATTAAAATAAATCAACTAATTTTCAAGTTTCTAAACCTCCTTATTTAACTAGGAGATAATAAACTTAGAGTTCTTCCTTCTCCTGATTTGAACTCTCTAATATATAGTGCCAAATAAACTTAAATTAAATCAACCTTTTATAAAACTAAAGCACCTAATTCCAAAACTCTTTGGATATATTTTGTAGCTCATCTCCTCTCCTTTCTTGCTACTTGAACTTGTTGTTCTTTACCTTCAAATTTGCAGCCTTAGCTTGCTGCCCAAAATCAGCTTGTATGCTAACCAAGAATGCTTTCAAATATACCCTTACTTTTCTCAATTTTCTAGCTTAAGTTGTTGCCTATTTCTCCTAAAATTGTGTTGTCCAAGACTGTATAATTTTGTAGCTTTAGCTCTATCTAATATGTTGCCTTTAAATTCTGAGATTTGTGGCACCTTTATTTGACTAGATATTATCCAAATCTCTTAAATTGCGACCTTGAAATCCTGACTTCTCCTCCTTTATATTGTTGTTCAAAAATATAATTCAATTCCTCTAGATTGATGTTTTATTTTTCTGTCAAGCCTTTTTTAATTGGCTATTCAAAGGAACTTTAAAATCTACCCAATTTTTATTTAATTTTGTAGCACTATGTCACCTTCAACTTGCTGAGATATGACTCTTTAACTTCTGCTGCGATAATAAATAATCTTATTCTCCACAATGGTGGTATTCAAATTTCTCAAGTCGATGGTATATTTTACCTTATTTCTCCTCCTTAGCTCTTGTTGTATTTGAATTAGGGAAAAATAGAGCACCTAATGATGATGAAAAATATATTTATCTATCTCCTATTTCTTAAGAGCATCATATGGAACCATGCAAGTAAATGGAAGAGATGTCAAATAGCAATAAATGAAGCAAAAGAGAGTTTATTTCTTATTAATATGGTAGATCAAATACAAGGTTACATAGATATCCCCTTGAGTGCTCAAATATGATACAATTGTTACAAATCGGGTGCCCAAGGATCAAAATCCTTCAAGTAACTCAGGTGCACATCCAGTGTCTTTCCTCGTACCCAAAATTGAGGTGGGTGAACCTATGATGCTACTGCTTGTACATTTCATCTTGAGGTCTTGTTCTCCTTCCTAATGTGTTGTAGAAACTGTTGACAATTTTGTCACATTGCACAAGGGGTAGATAAAAATAAAAAAATTCTCTTTGTAGAGTGTTTTGTTTGTTGCTTCAAAAGTATTTGTAAGTGTTGCAACAATTTTGGCTTTCAATGCCACCCCCTTGCACATGGAATGAAGAAGAAGAACTCCACTGCCGAACAAGCCAAAGAAGATAGCTCCACCAAAATAAAGAAAAGGTGTCACGATATCGCGACATGTCACGTTTTTGTGGCTCAAGGCAACAAGGTCGAGCAAGCAAGAAAAGTGTCACGATATCACGACATGTCGCAATATCGTGACCGAAAGCAAGAGGAAGAGTCAGAATGAAAAAGTGTCACGATATCACGACATGTCGCATTCTTGTGGCTTAAGGCAAGGAGAAGACGAAAGCAATAAAAGCGTCACGATATCACGACATGTCATGTTTTCGTGGCCGAAAGCGAGGAGAAATCCAAAAGAGGAAAAGTGTCGTGATATCACGACATGTCGCATTTTCATGGCTCAAAGCAACAAGAAGGCGCAAGCAAGAAAAGTGTCGCGATATCGCGACATGTCGCATTTTCATGGCTCAAAGCGACAAGAAGGCCAGAGCGAAAAAGTGTCGCGATATCATGACATGTTGCATTTTCACAGCTTAAGGCAAGGAGAAGGCACAAGCAAGAAAAGTGTCACGATATCACGACATGTCATGTTTTCGTGGCTGAAAGCGAGGAGAAAGCCAAAAGAAGAAAAGTGTCATGATATCGTGACATGTCACATTTTCACAGCTCAAAGTGAGAAGACAGAGCAAGAAGGAAAAATGTCGTGATATCGTGACATGTTGCATTTTCACGGTCGAAAGCAAAGAAAAAGCACAAGCAAGAAAAGTGTCGCGATATAGCGACATGTCACGTTTTTGCGGCTCAAGGCAAGGAGAAGGCGCAAGGAAGGAAAAGTGTCGTGATATCATGACATGTCGTATTTTCATGATGCAAGAAGGAGAACCAAGTTGAAGACTTAGAAATGTTGCGATATCGTGACATGTTGTTTTTTCATGATGGGCACGTGCTTCAAGCCAGGTATTTTCCTGAGACAATCAAGTGCCTCGTAAATGCATTCTTTCTTGCCCAATAAGCTCATTGTTCTTTTTGGCAATTGGAAGCGAAGTGTCAGTCCCTAAAGGAGAGTCCGACAAGCATGGCGGCCACTTGAGCATTGCACCAAGGATACTCAGGCGGTTCATCAATGCATATTTCTATGGTTGACCCGGTCATAGTTGCCTATTTTGGTAATGGATTAGAAAGCTCAGTCTCGAGGGCCGTGAGAATCTGACTTCTCAGATCTCAAGAATATACTTCACCATTTTGTGTAATAATTATTCAGATGGTCGGGTCCTCTATAAAAACCCAGGCATTGTAATGTAAAATGGGGGGAACTATCTGCTAGAGAGCTGTTATAACTTGATGTCCTACGATTAATACTAAAGATATTTGGGCTCAATTTCTCTCTTTTATGCTACCTTCTTTGCTTGATTCTTTTGTCTGTCTTCGTTCGCATACTGAGAAAGCTGAACCTTGCGTCTAGCGTGCGATCGGGGACTGTACCCTGAAACTCATTTTGAAGGATACATAGGAGTGGAAAAGCTTAATATCAATTTTATTTTATTCTACCTTCTATGCTTGATTCTTTTGTCTCTCTTCGTTCGCATACTAAGAAATTTGAACCTTGTGTCCGGTGTGTGATTGGGGATTGTACCCTAAAACTTGCTTGGAGGATACATAGGAAGATTGATGTTACGTTTACTTCATTTATTCTTGGTATTCTTTGCTTCCATTCGAGTTACTGGTTAGTGATCGTGCTTCCTGTTCTCTCCCACCTGAAATCATCAATCTCTCTTCCCTTACTCCTTTTATTTTATTTCTCTAACCCTAACTCATTTTATTTCTTTCCTGCACCATTATCTCCAAACCCCAAAGTAGTTTAGCATAGGAGTCGGCCTTTCTCCGAAGATTGGCATGAAGGGCATCCCTTCCCTTCGGCCTTTCAATGTTGGTCCAGGTCTAGGGTGCATACATTTACAAAATCCTTTCCTAGGCAGATTTGATGACCAACAGTTTTTGGCACGCCCAATGGGACCGACTGTATTTGTCTTAGAAATATCCATAACCATTCACGGTCCCATATTTTAACACAAAACCCATCTTCACTGGGGAAAATAGTTCTAATCATTTCCCGATGTGACCCGGTCAGTCTCACCTTTCGAGTGGTAGTGAAAATCGATGCTCTCATTACCAAAATACTCGTAGCATCTGGCGACTCTATTCAACCCAAAAATCTCTAAGTCATAAAGACCAGTACCTAAAACCTGTGCCTTCATGGCAAAAGTCCCCATGTTTTAAGGAAGTCCAAGTTGGTGAATCTCTGGCTTGCCTTCATCTGGTAAAATCACCTGGTGACTCTAACTAAACTGAAGATCTAGATTTCTTGATCATAGGCATTTTTTTTTTAAAAAGGCTGAAAGAAGACATCCCGAAGGAATCAAGGTTCGATGAGCAGCCTTGACCTCACAAGAGGAGAAAAGTATGTTCACCTAGTGACTCTGACTTAGTGGCAAGGACCGCGATCTCTGTAGGCCATTGTTATAATGGAAAGGGTATATCCTAGCTGGGATGATCGTGGCCCTCTGAATCTTCAAAGTTACCATGAAATTCCTGAAGGTGCCTTGAAGACAGTGATAAAATACAATGGCACTAAGGGAATGGACCGAGAGCACCTTGAAGATTTTGTAGCTCTAGCGCCCCTCTATGACATAATCCATGAAGATGTCATGATCAAACTTTTGGTCCTGTCTCTGGAAGGAAGAGCATTGCAGTGGTACAGACTGCTCAGGCATAAAAGCATCTACTCATGGGATGACTTGGTCGGAGCACTATTCGAAGCATTTGATGGCTCTCAGGACCCCTTCCAGCTTTTGACATACCTCTCCACCATCAGGAGAGCACCTCTAGAGGGCATCACAGACTTCAATGTCCAATTCTGCAGAAGTTGGAAGAGAATTCCAGGGGAGATCCAATTGACACCCGCCCAAGCCCACCTCTTCTATGTTCGGGCTCTTAACCCATACATGGGCCTCATCTTACTCCAATCAGGTGAACGAATATTTCCTCAAATATTTGAGGAAGCAGTATGAGCAGAGAAACTTCTACTCCTATCTGGAAAGTAGCAATGGGGGGAAATTCCACCACTTTCTCCAATAATTATGACTCCTATCTCTCCTACACAATATTCATCATGGCAGAGTCCTCATACTAAGTAGAGGCCTGAGATGCAGTCGTTTAGAGCTCAAGAGGCAAGTTTCATCCAAGGCCAACCAACATTTGCTGCTCCTGTCTCTCCTGCACAGTATTCATCATGGCAGACTCCTCATACTGAGCAGAGGCCTGAGATGCAGTCGTTTGGAGCTCGAGAGGTGGGTTTCATTCGAGGCCAACGATGGGAATATGCAAGCTTTGCCCCACCAATGAACAATATGGTTGCTTGCAGTCTCCATCAGGAGATGGGCCAAGGAAAGGAGCAGTCTTAAGTGGTGGAACCTCAGAACAAAGAGGGAAAATTTTTGGACCCTTTTTGTATCCCAGAGGATGGCATGCAAGCATTCGTCCAAATTCCATTAATCATGCCGAAGGAGCCCTGTTACTCCATCAAGAAGATGGAAGAACCTGTACCCAGCCTGCATTTAGTAGATTCTTTAGTATGCTGGTATTGGTTCCAGTCCCCGCCACAACCAGTACCCCAAGAGGCCCCTCATGCTACGAACTTCTTCGCCACATATTTCATCGATAACATGGGTACTGGTAGGAGCGACAACTCACTGCGTTGCTCCCTGTTCACAGCATGGACAACTTTGGGGAGAAGTCAGTCGAACTTCAAGGATCAACTGAAGTTCAATCAGATCTGATCTGGACATTGCAGGTTCATCGGATAAGCACCCGAAGCTGGATTTATGGTAGTGGCATGCCAATCATGTCGCAAATTTTGTGTTAATCCTATAAATGGCCTAACTAGTAAATAAGTGCCGAAAGCACTAAGTGTTGCTTAAGAGCTTAGGCACAAACAAAAAAAAAAAATTGTTGTCAGTGAATGGTCAGAGGAGAAGATAATGTGAATGACTCTATTGCCCAATGGATAAAGGTCTAGGATCTCTTCATTCAGACTATGTAAATGCCCCGCGAGCCGCTAAGAATGTTGACAATTTTGTCACATTGCACAAGGGGTAGATAAAAATCAAAAAATTCTCTTTGTAGAGTGTTTTTTTTGTTGCTTCGAAAGTATTTGTAAGTGTTGCAACAATTTTGGCTTTCAATGCCACCCCCTTGCACATGGAATGAAGAAGAAGAGCTCCACTGCCAAACAAGCCAAAGAATATATCTCCACCAAAAGAAAGAAAAGGTGTCACGATATCGCGACATGTCACATTTTTGCGGCTCAAGGCAACAAGGTAGAGCAAGCGAGAAAAGTGTCACGATATCGCGACATGTCGTAATATCATGGCCGAAAGCAAGAGGAAGAGCCAAAATGAAAAAGTGTCACGATATCGCGACATGTCGCATTTTTGTGGCTCAAGGCAAGGAGAAGGCACAAGCAAGAAAAGTGTCATGATATCGTAACATGTCATGTTTTCATGGCAAAAATCGAGGAGAAAGCTAAAAGAGGAAAAGTGTCGCGATAACGTGACATGTCGAATTTTCGTGGCTCAAAGAGACAAGAAGGTGCAAGCAAGAAAAGTGTCGCGATATCATGACATGTTGCATTTTCGCAGCTCAAAGCGACAAGAAAGCCAGAGCGAAAAAGTGTCGCGATATCGTGACATGTTGCGTTTTCGTGGCTCAAGGCAAGGAGAAGGTGCAAGCAAGAAAAGTGTCGTGATATTGTGACATGTCGTGTTTTCATAGCCGAAAGTGAGGAGAAAGCAAAAAGAAGAAAAGTGTCGCGATATCGTGACATGTCGCATTTTTGTGGCTCAAAGCGAGAAGACAGAGCAAGAAGGAAAAATGTTGTGATATCGTGACATGTTGCATTTTCACGGCCGAAAGCAAAGAAAAAGCACAAGCAAGAAAAGTGTCGCGATATCGTGACATGTCGCGTTTTCACGGCTCAAGGCAAGGAGAAGGCATAAGCAAGGAAAAGTGTCGTGATATCGTGACATGTCGTATTTTCATGATGCAAGAAGGAGAACCAAGTTGAAGACTTAGAAATGTCATGATATCACGACATGTTGCTTTTTCGCGATGGGCACGTGCTTCAAGCCGGGTATTTTCTTGAGACAATCAAGTGCCTCGTAAATGCATTCTTTCTTTCCCAATAAGCTCGTTGTTCTTTTTTGGAAATTGGAAGCGAAGTGTTAGTCCCTAAAGGAGAGTTCGACGAGCATGGCGGCCACTCGAGCATTGCACCAAGGATACTCAGGCGGTTCATCAATGCATATTTTTGTGGTTGACCCGATCACAGTTGCCTATTTTGGTAATGGATTAGAAAGCTCAGTCTCGAGGGCCGCGAGAAGCCGACTTCTCAGATCTCAAGAATATACTTCACCATTCTATGTAATAATGATTCAGAGGGTTGGGTCCTCTATAAAAACCCAGGCATTGTAATGTAAAATGGGGGGAACTATCTGCTAGAAAGCTGTTGTAACTTGATGTCCTGCGATTAATACTAAAGATCTTTGGGCTCAATTTCTCTCTTTTATGTTGTCTTCTTTGCTTGATTCTTTTGTCTGTCTTCGTTCGCATACTGAGAAAGCTAAACCTTGCATCCAGTGTGCGATCGATGACTATACCCTAAAACTCATTTTGAATGATACATAGGAGTGGAAAAGCTTAATACCAGTTTTCTTTTATACTGCCTTCTGTGCTTGATTCTTTTGTCTCTCTTTGTTCGCATACTGAGAAATCTAAACCTTGCATCCAGTGTGTTATCGAGGATTGTACCCTAAAACTCACCTGGAGGATACATAGGAAGATTTATGTTATGTTTCATTTGTTTATTCTTGGTATTCTTTGCTTCCATTCGAGTTACCGATTAGTGATCGTGCTTCCTGTTCTCTCCCACCTGAAATCATCAATCTCTCTTCCCTTACTCCTTTTATTTTATTTCTCTAACCCTAACTCCTTTTATCTCTTTCCTACACCCTTATCTCCAAACCCCAAAGTAGTTTAACATAGGATTCGGCCTTTCTCCGGAGATTGGCACGAGGGGCATCCCTTCCCTTCGGCCTTTCAATGTTGGTCCAGGTCTAGGGCACATACATTTACAAAATCTTTTCCTAGGAAGATTTGATGACCAACAGAAACCTCACCTACGTAGATTTGATGACCAACAGAAACCTCACCTACACACAAGGAAACCAAAAATTTCAAATAGCAAGTATCAATGATGAAAAACATGCAATCCCCATAGACATCAAAAGACTAGTAATGAGAATATGCATGGATATTATACCAAATAAACTCCAAATGACTTGAAATTGTAAAGGGATGTAAAATGGATAGTTTTGGGAGGATCTCACCAAAAATGGAACCAAAATTATGTCTAATGGCATGTCATATTCATAGTGCCTGTCTCCAACTTGCAAAACCCAAAGAAAGCAATTTCCAAACCGAAAAATTATCCAAATCAAATTAAACTTGGATAGTATGCATAAAATATTATTTTAAGGGAACCCATATGGTCATATTTGCAAAATCAATAATAGTTTTATGTGCTTCTCTATATGACCTCCATAGACCTACATAAGACCCTACAAAACACTAAAAATGTGATATCTCACTCAATATAGCTCCAAAATGCATGCAATTTGTACAGTAGCATCATATGATAATATGGAATCTAACTAAAAAATAATAGTACAGAAATCATGTGCAGATAAGCCACCATCCTAGGGTGGTACAGTTGGGACTGTCACAAACTAGGGACCATCCTCGGGTGGGATGGCCACTAGTTCTACACGTATTTTTTCATCAATACCTCTATGAATTGGTTAGGGACCTCCTAAATAGTTTTATAATAAAATTTGGTGGTAAAACTCACTCGTATGGTTCAATTTTAGAATCAAATCACACCTCCTAGTTCATTCGCAAACCTTCTTCACTAAGTAGAGATTTTGAGGGAAAAGGAGCATAAAATGGTGAGTGGAAATCTTGGCAACACTCCATTGTTATGTCTCAAAACTCCTCTCTATATCTTGTGTGGAAAAAATAATCCACTATATAGCCAAAGGAGACCTTTGGGAAAAAAGGCATGTGAGGGCATGCAGGGCAAGAGGTATCATTTGGTTGACAAGGTGGCATGCATTGGAGGGAGAAGATAAATCCCTATTTGGCCTCTTATATGTAGCATGTCATAAGTATGATGCATTCTATAACTTGAATGGTCAAAAAGGTAGGGCAAATGGTAATTTTTAGGTGCTATTTGTCCATATTTGACTTTTTAAGAGTAAAATCCTATGGTCGTCCCACCCTAGGATGGCCAGGTTATGGCCATCCCACCCTAAGATGACTAGTTTGTGGCTGTCCTAGGGTGGGATAGTCACAAACTGTGATCATCTCGGGGTGGGATGGTCATGGCTATATGGCTAAAAAACTTCCAAAAATGGGGTAGGGAATCCCAAGAGGGGTTATGACCACTATTAAACCTCTGAGGATTAACCAATGGGGGCCATATGCTATCAATTAACCAATGATTATGATTTTCTAATTAGATTGACCAAACTTTAGTGTCTACATATGCCCCTTTTTGAGATGTTTTGTGTTCATCAGAGAAATGAGAAAAAATATATGACTAAAATGCTAAATTATTAGGATTATTCAATAAACTAACCAAATTTAGATGCCTCAATCATGGAAAGAGCATGCATTCTTGAATCCTTACTTTTGATGAGCTAAGGAACTTACTTCAAGTGCAACATTTTGAGTAAGGTTGGATTGATCTTGGATATTGTTTAATCATGAAGGTGTAAGGCATATAACCCTTCATGCTCCTATAATACCAAACATTTGTTTAATTTATGCTTATTTTCTGCCCCAAGCAGGAGTGTGATTGTCTTTGTCAATGATTCGTTGAACGAACGCAATTCGCACAATTGAGTGTGTGATTGTTGATTGTGATTATGAATGTGCTTAATATGAATACCCCCTCAATAAATGAGTCAATGAGGAGTGACCAATGATAAAATTTATGAGTCACTTGACACATATGAATTTGTTAGGGTTTCCTCTAGTTTTACTCATTTGAAAAATATAGCATGTTTGAGAGGAATTTGGTGATTTTGTCGATGTTGTATGGAATAAAGGAGCTGAAAACTTCATTTTAGTGGGGTGGTATGACCATAATGGACTTATTATGATTTTAATTAAAGAATTTTCCACTTATCCATGAGAAATTTAGATTCATTTTGATCCAATGTGAAATTTGACCAAATTTGAGCTGTTTTTGGTGGGTTTTGGACCCTTTTTGGTGCATTTTAAGTTGTTTTTGTGCAATTTTTTTATGTCCATACTAGGGTGTGATGGTGGCTTATTCCATAACCATACCAGGGTGGAATAGCTAGCCAATAAGCCACCTGGATCACCCCAATATGGTCGAGGGGCCCTAGGAGGGTTATTTAAGCCAAAAATGGGTCATTTGGATTCATTTGTGCATTTGCAACTTTGTAGCTTGAGAAGTGAGGAGGAGGAGAAATATTATGAGCATTGGAGCACTACAAAAATAATCCTATAGTCACCATGATCCAGCATGCATACTCATACAATGACAGAGCCAGTGTGAGACGAGTAAGAATTTTGATTGCTTACTACACTATGCTTGAATTTGAAATTGAAATTATGGCTTATTTTGTTTTTTGATAGAGCACACTAAATTCTCAATAATTAAACCTTATTAGGGATACCTTGTAATTTTTTATGATTTTTTTGTGTTTTATGTGATTTTATTGCTTTTTAGGGCTTTATTTTGTTGTTATTTCCTTGTTTTTGACGGCCTAGAAGACCCAATTTTGTCTAGTTTGGGGGTCGTCCTGGGGTGGGACAGCTGGCCTGAGTTGTTTAGGGGCCATCCCAGGGTGGGATGGTCACAAATTTTGTGGCTGTTCTAGGGTGGGACAACCACAAACTAGCCTAAAAAAGGGCCCTTTTTTGTCTTTTTTGAGTGTTTTTTTGGGTATTTTGAAGCCTATTGGGAGCCTATTTGTGATCGACTTGTCTTTGCTAGGTGGTGAAGAGTCAGTGTCATGTTTTGACCCTCTTTGATACCATGAGATACTTATTGAATACCACATACTAGGAGCGTATTTATGCCATTGGCCTCAAGCAAGTGATGTGGTTAGAGCCTGTGTTCGACGACTGCACTTACTTGATAGCGCTTATTGACCTATGGGATCCATGCACCAACACCTTCCATTTACTAGTAGGGGAGATGATGGTGACACTGGAGGATGTCTACTAGATATTATGCATTCTGATAGAGGGACAGTCGATTGAGTCTACTCACTAAGATCAGGGAGACACAATTATGGAGTGGTACTTTGGTAGGGCTATGGAAGAGGCAATAGTTGGCTCTTCTAGTAGAGGTATACTTGTGATGCATTGGTATGAGACTAGGGTACTAGGTTTGAGGCACATTTTATTGATGAGATTGATCTCTAATATGCTTATACCAGACTCATTTGGTGCCATGTTTCCCTGGAACCTTCTGGATTTAGTGTTTACTCTGGTACGATGCATTATGGAGTGGACACCAGTGATGGCATGGGGGATGGAACTACTGGCACAACTATATGATGAGCTATACAAGTCTACTATCTAGGGTGGAAGATCTTGGGATGAAAATTTTTATTACATGTTTGGGGATGGCAGCATATAGTAATGGATAGGCTGCAAGGGCTACCATGGATGACATGGGCAGAGCTAGAGGACTGAGAGATTGACTATAGGATCCTATGGTAAGGGACCTAGGAGGTAGGATAGATTCAATATTGAGTAGGTGATGTGGGTCATTATACCTAGTATTTTGTAGGACTTAGAGCAGCTTATGTTTTTTGGATGTCCTACAGGGATTTCCCAACATTGGTTGAGGCTGAGGTGCAACTTCACCTATTGAGGCGAGGGAGATGGTTGGTTGGCTGACATTAGATAGAGTGGGAGTTCATTCTATATGCTTGGTTTATGTGATATTTCAAGCTATTATAGGGGTTGCCCAGTGAGCCAGTGACTTACCATCACTGTAGGGATGAGATAAAATTGAGGTGGCCGATGGTGGAGGTTCTTAGTAGGGATGCGAATCCTATATTAGATGTTATAAAAATGGATGATGCTAGGACTATAGACGAGTATGACTCCTAGTGGGTGACACACCAGTGTTAAGGAGAGGGCCTACTAGGGGGTTGTAGCAGGGGTAGTAGGGGAGGCTTATTAGGAGGCTCTTGATGAGGACCAGGTTGAGACAGGTGAGAGGCATGGGCACGGGTGCACGGAAGATGAGCAGGTAGACCTCATGGACTTAGGATATCAGGGTGACTATGGGGATAATGATACTAGGTATCATGGGGTGCAATAATATTAGGTGGAACAAGGTGATACAAATATTGAGCTATGGGATGAGCTAATAAATGTTAAGCAGGAGAGAGATCTCCTTCAAATATAGGTATAATATGCTCATTCCAAGATAGTTGCACTATGGGTATAGTTGTGATATCAAATCCCTAGGCAGGATGGATCCAATAGTGAGGATGTGGCTAGGCTAAATGTGAAGGTGACACAACTCTATTTCATAGTGGGGACCTACCAAGTGTGGTATCGATGTGGGAAGACCTACATAAATGAGCTGGAGAATGATGTGGTGCACCTTGGAGGGCACCTACCAGATGATTCAACTATGAGTAGATCACACCAGAGTCAGTAGAGTGGGATTGAGAAGTCATCCGCTAGGATGGAGGTGCTTGGATCTAGGCAATGATCTAATTGGATAGGTGGTATCAGGTATGGGAGTTCACAACAGACTCCAACTGCAAGTGGGAGTGTGAGTGGTAATATCGGTTCTATGTGACCATGGTCATTGAGACTTTGATGGCTCTTTTTGGATTTTTGGATATTTTAGCATGGTGAAGTCTAAGGACTCACTTTATTATAGCCTACGAGTAATATGATGTATCTTTTTTGCCCAATACATATACATATATATATATATATATATGAGCTTTTTTATTTTATCATCATGTTTTTATTGCTTTATGAGATGTATGCAATGTGTTTATTTGCTTTATGATAGGATTATGGATGTCTATCATGTATGCAGATGTTGTGATTTGATGTTATGCATGGATGCATATTGATATGAATGATGTATAGATCTAGATGATGAAATGTAAATACTATATGCCATACTATGTTAGCACCATAGACTATATAAAATTCATCAATTCATGTGTAATGTTGTCATGAGACTATGTGATGGATTTATGAAAATGTAAACTGACATAAATTTGATAAAATTGAATGAATAAGAGTATGTTATAGGATTTCTTTGAGGTTTTCAGGAGACTCAAACACTCTAGTCAACTGTTCAAAATTATATACTAACCATGCTAGACTTTTTGATGAGGTATGAATCTGCTAGGATGACCAAAATACTCAATATCTCTATGTGTGCAAGTGAGTTCATTTTGTGATAAGCATAAGATTACCCCAGTACCAAACAGGATCACGCAGCCCATCTATACTAAATATCACCCCATGAGTAGCACGATCCTAGGTTTTGTACTTAGTTGGATTAGACCACTAGATGGTATAGGCTACCAAAATCTAGCTCATCCACATGTAAACATTGGTCTACACACACACAAAAGCTAATGTGATAGACATATCGTCGTCCGTAAGGATACCACCATTGCCAAGTAGGTTGTCCACCAAATATATAATGAGGATCACCTAATGGTTTTTCAAATGCTGAGAATTCTAGGGATTCAAGTTCAATTTATTTTATTTGAACTCAAGGGTATTTGCTCATGTGTAGAGATGATAATCACTATTTATTTTGTATTTTTTTTCTTTGAGAAATAGATTTGGGGAGTAGTGATAACCACTGTTTATTTTCTATTTTGATTTTTTTTTTTTGGATTTTGATTTTGGGATTTTGACTTTGCGATTGTGACTTTGGGATTTTTTTTTTGGGATTTCACTTTTGGTATTTTGACTTTTGGATTTTTCTTTGTTAATAGTGGTGAGAACCACTGTTGTCTTTGGGGAATTGGATAAGGAGGAGCTTATCCTTTTGCCAATTCTCAGTATTCTTGAACCATCCACACAGGGGTATGAGTAGGATAAACTTTTCACTTAAGCTAACCTAGACCACTTCGTAGGTTTCATATTTACTTGTGCAAAACTTAGATTTATTAGTGTGAAAATGTGTTGGGATTTTGATGTATACAAGGTACAATCTAAGCAAGACTCTATCTCCTAAAAATCATGATAGCTTTCTACAAAATCTAAAAAGAAAACTAGAGATGGCTGAGTTATTGAAAACCCTAATGAAATCTAGAACCAATGGCTAGGTGAAGGGAATGGACACATATACAAAGTGGGAAATTTATACAGGATATGAAATGATGTAAATGATGACTTGAACAACATAGATTTTGAATGATGACTAGTGTACAGTCTCAGTTCTAGACATGTAAGAGCAACTCTAAAATGCAAAATTCCATGATGAGTATGCCTAATGCAATTGATTTTCTAATGCAATGGTATGCAATGTAATGAAATGCAATATTTTTTTATTTTTGATGTTTTGATAATGTTTTTAGATTTTTGATATTTTGATGATTTTTTTGGATTTTTGACTAATATATATGTATGTACATGTGACCAACGAGCTTGGTAGATGCCATTGGGGCTTTTTAGGTGACCAAAGGTCTTATGGATGCCTTTGGGGATTTTTGAGTTGACCAAGCAGGTTGTAGACACCCTTGGAGCATTTTGGGATGACCTAGACGGTCATAGACCACCTAGGATCATTTTGGGTTGACCAAGTGGGTTGCAGACACCCTCGGAGAATTTTGGGGTGACCTAGATGTTCATAGACTACCTAGGAGAATTTTGAGTTGACCAAGAGGGTTATAGAAACCCTTGTAGCATTTTGGGGTGACCTATATGGTCATAGACCACCTAGGGTCATTTTGGGTTGACCAAGCGTGTTGAAAACACCTTAAAGCATTTTTGGGTGACCTAGACGGTCATAGACTACCTAGGAGCATTTTGGGTTGACCAAGTGGGTTGTAGATACCCTTAGAGTATTTTAGGATGACCTAGAGGGTCATAGACCACCTAGGATCATTTTGGGTTGACCAAGTGGGTTTTATACACCCCTGGAGCATTTTACGGTGACCTAGATGGTCATAGACCGCCTAGGAGCATTTTGGGTTGACCAAGTGGGTTGTAGATACCCTTGGAGCATTTTGTGGTGACCTAGATATTTGTAGACCGCCTAGGATTATTTTGAGTTGACCAATAAGGTTGTAGACACCCTTGGAGTATTTTAGGGTGACCTAGATGGTCATAGACTGGTTAGGAGCATTTTGGGTTGACCAAGCGGGTTGCAAACACCCTTGGAGTATTTTGGGGTGACCTAGATGGTCATAGACCACCTAGGAGCATTTTGGGTTGACCAAGTGGGTTGTAGACACCCTTGAAGAATTTTGGGGTGACCTAGATGATCATAGACTACCTAGGAGCATTTTAGGGTGACCTAGCGAGTTGTAGACACCCTTGGATAATTTTTAGGTGACCTAGATGGTTGTAGATCTCCTAGGAGCATTTTGGATCAACCAAGCGGGTTGTAGACACCCTTGGAGCATTTTGGGGTGGGCCACAAAAATCTAGGCATGGAAAGGCCATAAATGAAGGATTTTAAAGGGTTCAAGATCCTTGATTCCCTCAAGGGAGGCTAGGCAATAAATTCTAGGTTTGATCTAACTAGTGATGACAAAGGGACCTAACCAGTTTACCGTAAACTTATCCCATAGATGGGGTGGAAAATTAGAATTTTGCTGGTTCTCTTTCAGAACGATTTCACCAACCTAAAATTATTTAGGATGAACTTTCATATTGTAGGATCTCTTAAGTCACTCTTGATAAACAAGTAGGTTCTCAAGAGTATTAACACGATGTTCATCATGTAGCGTAAGCTGATCTAGGTAAGTCTGTCGTTTGGTGTTATCATCGATGAAATCCTACATGGATATGCGTAGTGATGGAATTTCTAGCTCTAGAGGCATGACTACCTCAGTGCCATACACTAGTTAAAATGGGGTTGCCCCAGTGGGTGTTCAAATTCTAGTGAGGTAGGCCCATAGACGAAGGGGTATTTTCATGTTCCAATCAGTTTAATTCTCTTTAACTATTTTCTTTAGGATGGCAATCAACATTTTTTTTTATGCCTCTGCTTGCCCATTTTCTTGAGGATAATAGGGCATTGAAAAATTGTGCTAGATATTATACTTTGATGTCAAAGCATGCACATATTTATTTTTGAACGATGTCCTATTATTAGAAATGATCTTTGATGGAATACCAAAATGATAAATGATATTGTGCAATATAAACTCTGTTATGCAGGGTCCTATCATAGTGGTAAGGGAAATTGATTCCACCCACTTTGTAAAATACTCGACAACCATAATGATAAATGTGTAATGACCCAAAGAGACAGGTGAGATTTTCTTGATTAAATCCAACCCCATTGTGAGAATGACCAAGCCAATTAGATTGGTTGTAAGGCCTAAGAAGGTACGTGTGTCAGGTTAGCATGGTGTTGAAACTTCACACACTTCTTAATATATGCGTAACAATCTCACTCTAAAGTTGGCCATTAATAGCCCATTCAAAAATGTGCTTTGTGATGTCCATACCACTAAAATAGCCACCATAAGTACCATCGTGTTGTTAGATTTACTATAGTAATTATTTATTATTACTTTATTTATGTTGATAGGGTAGTTAGTTAACTACCTAGGTTAGTTACGCTATTGTTAGCGTATATAATATTTGGTCTATTTTTATTATTTTATTTTAGACCTAAGTTGTTAATTAGATCCTATGGTTACGAGCTAATCTGGGCTCTCAAATGTATTATTTATATGGGTTCTAATTAATGGAATGTTGTTCATTTACTTCAACATGGCATCAGAGCCAGAAGTCTGAGAGAGAGAGGAGGCGACAATAATATTTGCAGAGCTGGTCTGAGGAAAATATTTCGCAGCGGAAGATTGCTGGAAAACGAAGTGAAGAAAAAAAATTCTTTATTTTTTTTCCAGCGCCGCAGCACTAAGGCCGCAGCACTTTAAAAAAATTTATTTTAAATTTTTTTTCTATGCACGCACTCCCATGCACATTGTTTGTTGTGCATTTTTTCCTATGCACACACTTCCATAGATCCCCGACACGCCCTCCCATGCACATGTTTTTTTGCATGTGACTCCCACCCCCCTGTGTTGCGCAACTCCCTGGACCACTACCCCCCCCACGAAATCACGTGTGACCCAGGCGACGTGCCATGAATTCCATCGCATGACGTAGGAAACACCCTGTCGCCACCTGCAACCGTGGCCACCTGTAGCAGACGCCACCACGGCCACCTGCAGTAGTGGAAGCCATGACCCACTATCGCCGCCAGCCACGGAGGAAGCCGCGGCCAGGCGGCCATGCAGGGGACGGGCTTCCGAGACCCTCCTCAAATAGAAGGGGGTCCCTGATCCTTTCGGATCAGCTCGCTAGTCCACCTGGTGGTGAACTGTGCGGTAAGGCTCAGGGAGACCTCAAGTCATGGGTTCCAATCCCACAGACCCCCCCGCTTGAAAAAAAAGGTATAAATATAAAGTTTTTTTTTAATTATTATTTTTTTTTAGTTAAATTAAAAAAATTTAATTTTAATTTATTTTACATAGTTTTTAAACTATATAAATTAAAATTTTATTTTAATTTATTTTTTAATAGTTTTTAAACTATATAAATTAAAATTAATTTTTTTTTTAACTTTAAAACTATATAATAATTATAAAAATGCTTTGTTAAGAGATTTTTTTTAAGGGGGGTATTTTTTTTTCAAAAATCAAAGGGGGAAAGTGAGTAATTTTTTGAAAAGCAAATTTGGCATTATTGTAAAGGTGTATTTTCGGCTGCGCCCAACACCTAGTGGGTCATTCCTGTGGGCATTTTTTATGTTGTAGGTTGCATATTTTTTTGTTTTGAACTACTTCATTAAAAGTTTCAAAAAAAAATCAAATTCACTCCCAAAGTACCTAGAATAATTAAAACCCATCCGTGTAATTTATTACACTGCAGCATTCGGTATTTGTGATACCTTTGGCCAAAACTTACAGGTAAAGTTTTCATGATTGCGCTACTATATCTGCCGCCTAATATAGTTGCCAAAATGACGTCTGAGCTTGTTCTCTATGAATTGTTGGGGAGAGATAAGTTTGCCATTTTGCATTTTTTTACTCCATCCTTTACCCTAATAGTTCTTGTGTCTAGGCGTAAATCCTGACAAAAGTTCTGAAATCCAAAGTGTTTAGGGGAAGTTACGCCCCACGCATGAGGATTGCAGAATTTCTATGGTAGGTGCCATCAACAAGACTATGCCCTTTCAGTACTACTTAAGTACCACGTATCGTATGATATCTAAAAATTACCTATAGTTTCCCTCACGTAAGGGCGGGTATTTTGTACGGTATAATGGCCTAGCAAAAGGTATATCGAAAGGGGGACCAATTGGTGTTATAAGGAAACTTCACCATGTCTGCAAAATTAATGACTAATTCTCATCAATTGTTGATAGGTCCTAATTACACACCATGTAAAAACAAGATGAAGGCAATCCTAGTCATGGATGACTTATGGGATGTTGTATCTGGAGCAACAACAAGACCTTCATCTGTTGCTGGTGCTACAGCTGCATCTACTACTCAAAAAGACATTGACAAGATAGACAACAAAGCAAAAGTGCTCATTTTTCTTGCTATGTCTGATGAAGTTCAACCCTATATTGTTGACTGTGAACATAGTAAAGAGGCATGGGATGCCCTTAATACTATATATGAGGCAAATAATGATTCCACTATTCTATTTCTTCAATCTCAATTACACAGTCTAAGCATGAAGCAGGGGGAGACGATTGAATTTTTTCTTTGCAAAGTGTCTGAATTGAAAGTAAAGTTGAATTCTTTAGGAGAACTAGTTGATGACAAGCTCCTTACCTCAATTGTATTAAGAGATTTACCTGATTCTTATCGGGTGTTGATCACTTCCCTTCAAGTATCGTAACGAAAAGTTACTTTTGTATAATTGGTTAATATTCTTCAAGAGGAGGAGGCATGCCAACTACAACGAGATGATTATTTTAACACTGTCCTCTACATCAACAGGAAAGGGTATAACTAGAAGAAGGGTAATTTTCATAAGGGAGGGAATTTGCAAAAGGATTCAAAAGAGAAACAAACTCAACAACCTCAACAGAAAAAGTGATATTGCAAGATCTGTGACAAATAAGGTCATGATACAAACAGATGTTGTCATAAGAATAAACAATCAAAATAGAAAAGCCGAAACAAACCACAAAAGAACAAACAACAAGTGAATGTTGCTATTGAAGAATATGACATGGATTCTGAGAGAGCCCACAAAGTTCTCATGACTACCACAGTGTCCAAGCAGACGGATCCTATCTGGTATGTTGATTCTAGAGCCAGTAAGCACATGACTAGTGACAAATCATGGTTTGAGTCTTTTGAGGCAAAATAGGGCAAACCTATTACTATTGTTGATGATAAAACCTCCAAGGTTCAGGGAGAAGGTACTGCTTTAGTCACTCTTCCTGATGGCAAGTGTCAGATTGACAAAGTTCTCTATATTCCAAGATTTGCAAACAATTTTTTGTTAGTCACACAAATTATAGACAAAGATATTGTTGTGAACTTTAGTGTTGATGGAGGCAAGAAGTGTTGTTCTATTACCAGGAGGGGTAAGAAAATTGCAACTACTTCATATAAGCATGGATTATTTGCCTTAGATGCTATCTCTACTCCACATGTAGCCATGACAGTCTCTACAAAGGAGGCAACTTCCCTATGGCACAAGAGATATGGACATTTGAGTTTTGGTTACTTACTTGAGTTAAGTAAGTAAGAAATGGTAAAAGGTCTTCCTTCCCTTTCTACCACTTTACCAGTTTGCTCTGACTACTTGGTAGGAAAGCAGCATAGAGTGTCTTTTGAAAGGAGCTCTACAAGAGCAAAGAAACCTCTGGAGTTGATTCACACCGATCTATGCGGTCCCTTAACTCCCAATAGTTGTGGTGGTAAGAGATATTTTTAGTTATTTGTGGATGATTACTCATGAAATATGTGGGTATTCCTTCTTCAACTGAAATCTGAAGCATTTGGCTTCTTTCAACAATTCAAGAAATCTATTGAAAAGGAGTCAGGGACTTCTATAAAGACCCTCCGCTCAGATCGAGGGAGAGAGTTCACCTCTAAATAATCCTCTAAGTTCTTGAAAGAAAATGGGATCACATGATAGCTAACTACTGCTTATACTCCTCAGTAAAATGGAGTTGCTAAAATGAGGAATCATTCCATCATGGAAATGGTTTGTTGCATGCTCATAGGAGCTAGTATTGAGCAACTATATTGGGCAGAAGTTGTCACCATAGTAGTATATCTGTTGAATAGGGCACCCACAAAGTCTCTACAAGGAATGACTCCACAGGAAGCATGGAGTGGTAGGAAACCCTCCATTTCTCATCTACGCATTTTTTGATGTAAAGCTTTCATGCACATACCAAAAGAGAAAAGGAAGAAGCTAGATGAGAAGACATTGAAGTGTATTCTTCTTGGGTATGATGAGCACTCTAAGGTTTATCATTTGATTTATCCCTTGACCAAGAATATACAAATTAGTAGATATGTAGTTTTTGATGAGGCTTTCACATCAGAAAACACATCAGATGTATACCTAGACCTTGTGGAAACTAAGGTTGATAAATATCCTTCATCAAAGGTTGGAGGTCCATCTTCATATTCTTCAACACCTCAAAAAAAGAATCCAAAGTGATATACAAATACAATCAAAGACTCTAAGCTATCCACTCCACCATATTTGACATTGTATAGGCCTCGTACTCACAACATGGCTCGACTGCAACAGAGAATACTGGGGTTGATGATCTGTGTCAATATTTTGAGGAACTTTTTGTAGATCCAGATAGAGATACAGAAGATATGGATATTTATAATGATAAGGTGTTTATTTCTTCCATAGAAGATCTTGAACCCACATCAGTGCAATATGCTCTTGGTGAGCCTCAGTGGAAGGCCGCTATGGATGCAGAGTATAAGTCTTTGATGAAAAACAAAACTTGGAAGCTTGTCGATATGCCATATGGAAAGAAGCACATAGGCTGAAAATGGGTGTATAAAGTTAAGTATAAGGCATATGGGACAATAGATAATCATAAGGTATGACTTGTTGCAAAGGGCTATGCTCAAAGAGAAAGCATTGACTATGAGGAAACTTTTGCACCTACTGCTCGGATGACAACCATTCGTGTTCTTTGTGCTATGGCAGCATAATATGGGTGGAAAGTACACCAAATGGATGTCAAGAGTGCTTTTTTAAATGGTGATCTCCAAGAAGAAGTCTACATGACTCAACCAAAAGGATTTGAAGTGGAAGGCCAATAGCAAAAAGTTTGCAAATTGGTAAAATCCTTATATGGTTTGAAACAGACCCCTTGGGCTTGGTATATAAAAATGGATAATCACCTTCTGCAGCATGGATTTAAGAGATGTCCGTCAGATGCAAACCTCTATTTTAAGAAAAAAGGTTCTGAAATAGTGTTTCTTGTACTCTATGTTGATGTTCTGCTCATTACAGGGAGTTCAAAAACTATGATTTCTACTGTCAAAAGAGACTTGTGTCAATATTTTGAGATGTCAGATCTCGAAATTCTCCATTATTGTCTTGGTCTGGAAGTCAGCCAAAAGGAGGACTACATAAAAGTGTCTTAGAAAAAATATGTCAAGACCCTATTGGAAAAATATCTCATGACTGATTGCAAGCCAATGTCAACTCCGATGGAAATAGGAATTCAATTATCATGATATGATGATTCACCTCAGGTAGATGGTACTCTCTATCAAAAGTTGATTGGGAGTCTCATATATCTGACCAACACTAGGCCAGATATCATATTTGCTATCAACTATATTTCGAGTTTCATGCAGGAGCCTAAGACTAAAAACTAGAAAGTAACAAAGTGCATTCTTCACTATGTCCGTGGCACAATGGAATATGGCCTAGAATATAAGAGGAACAACAAATTCTTCTTACAGGGATACACGGACTCCGACTATGCTGAATCAAATGATGATCGTAAATCAACTTTAGGATATTTGTTTCATCTTGGATCTGGTCCTATCTCTTGGCACATCAAGAAGCAACAGGTGGTTGCTATTTCATCAACAGAGGTAGAATATCGTGCCGCACGTGAATCTGTGTGCGAAGTGATATGGTTGCATTGCATCCTAACAAGTATGGGTCTTCCATAAAAATCTCCAATACACTTGTTCTACGACAACATAGGTGTTTTGAATCTTGTCAAGAATATAGTACATCATGAAAGAACCAAGCACATTGATACACAATGTCACTTCATTCGAGATGAAGTTCCAAGGCACCGAATTCAGCTTCAGTACATTCCCACCAATGCTCAAGTTGCAAACATTTTCACTAAGGCACTTGCACGTGTCAAATTTGAATTGTTTCGCAACTCTCTTTGTATTACCAAATGATGTAATCAGGGGGGATGTTAGTAGTTCTTAAATTACATAAATAATGTAATAAGGGGGGATGTTATATTTACTATAGTAATTCTTTATTATTACTTTATTTATGTTGATAGGGTAGTTAGTTAACTACCTAGGTTAGTTACACTATTGTTAGCGTATATAATATTTGGTCTATTTTTATTATTTTATTTTAGACCTAAGCTGTTAATTAGATCCTATGGTTATGAGCTAATCTGGGCTCTCAAATGTATTATTTATATGGGTTCTAATTAATGGAATGTTGTTCGTTTACTTCAACATGTGTTCCTGGTGTCCAAACTGACTCTTGATGCTCTAAGAAGCGAAGGAGGATACCTTCATAGCCTCGATAATACAAAATGTCTTTGAGTAAGACATATTATATCACCTTCCATTTAAATGTCCTTTTGGTGGTGTGCAAAAATATAGGAGGGAGGTTACCAAGATTTAGATACTCCCTAATTTGTGTGGACCAGTCCTATTGTGAGGAAGCCTCAATTGCATGAATTGTCTATCCCTATTGAAGTTCCTCCTGAGCGAATGCTGATTGGGAAAGAACCTATAAGAATAGTGTTGAACTTCTATCAAAAGGGGTTTGAGGGAACAAATTCCCCCAAGCGGCATGATTCAAGCGCTTATGAATGTGCGATAATATCTCTTGATGAGGTTCAATTTGAGTCAAGTGGACCTCTGGCATGGCTTGATTGCTCTCACACTCAACTATAGATTGCAATAGCATTTTGACCTAAATGGTTGTCATCTCATCAATAGGGGTCTATAGGATTAAGGACCCAAGGGAGGCCATAGTATCCTCAAAATTACTAGATGATCAAGGGAGTGCCTCAATGTCATACCATTCAAACTTTACTAGGATTTTATCTACAAGGGCTTTATAGGCTTGTAGAACTAGACATTTGCACTAAAAAATCCCTTTGAACTAGTTGAAAATGAGCAAGGAATCATCAAAAATGTTGAGCTTGGCTATTCTCATGGTGATAGTCATTTTAAGACCTATGAGCAAGGTTCATACTTGGAATTTTTGTTGGTGCACATGAAATAAATTTTAAATGACAGGGGTATGGGATCCTTGTGTGGTGTTAAAAACAGGATTCATGTGCCACACCCCTGCTTGCACTTAGAGCTATTGAATAACAAAGTCATATCAGCCTATGACTCAGGCTCATTAGAATCAGGTGATTTTGATATTTGGAAGACTCTATCATCAGGAAGCTCCATGCTAAGAGATTGATCATCTTGGAGAGGAGACTATATGAGTTTATTGATGATAACCTAACCCTTGATTGATTTTTATTCGATAAATTCTAGGTCAAATTCCATCAACAACATGTTCAATTTCACCATGTGACTATTGTGATAAGTACGACTCATCATGTATTGCAATGGATTCTCTTTGGATATAACATACATGGTATGACTAAGCATGTAATGGTACAGCTTCTTGGTGGTAAAGACCACCACTAGGCATAACTTTGCAATGTATATGTACTTGATTTCATAGCTAACCAGGGTGTGACTAAGGTAATAAGTAGCATGTTCCTTATGCAATTCATTGTTCTAGGTTAACATGACACCCAATGCAATATCAATGGTTGAGATGTATAAGCAGAACAACACTCCTAGTCTAGGTGGGGCTAACACTGGCAGTGAAGCTAGGTATTGTCTGATTGCATCAAAGACATCTTGGCACTCATCATCCTAATGTAATATGACTCCAATGTGCAATACTTTGTTCATGGGTCAACACTTTTTTGACAATTGAGATATGAAGTGTTTGATGGACATGATCTTACCCAACAGGCTTTGGAGCTACTTAATTGTAGCTAGGGGAGGCATCTCAAGGATTGCCCTAACCTTGTTTTGATGCCTCATTTAGAAACTATTAATCCCAAGATTTTTCTAGATGTGATGCCAAAGACACGCTTCTTGGGGTTCAATCTCATGTTATGCTCAATAAGGCAAATAAGAAAAATAATATGAATGTATATACTTAATTAGGTTTCTAGATGTAGTATAGTGGTATTACCATAGTACAACTATATAAAAATATGTACAAATATATATAGTTTGACATAAGGGGACTTTAGGTATTCTCAATGACATTGTCTATAATACAAGTTATGTTATTGAAGAGACAAAAATGCAACACCAAATGATATGAAATAATTTAAACTCAAAGAACATATAATTGCACAATGAATGATTTTATATTAATGTGGGGAGCCTAAAAAATCTATTTTTACAATGAGGATCCTTGAATCCTTTGATACAAATTTTACAATGGCTAGGGTTATCCGAAACCCTAGAAAACAACGTTGGTGGTGTCTTCAAATGCATCCTTGCTCCCAACAGAAGTGAGTGGGCTTTTAGTTATCTAATGTTAGGCCACTCCAGCTTAAGTAGCTATCCAATGCTAATGTCACACTTCCAAATCTACACACATTAAAAAAACAAATGAGTTAGTAGCAATTAGGAGGGCTCCACAATGTGAGGCCCTCTATGATCAATACCAAAACCCTAACTATTTGTTGTAAATAACATGAATAGAACTAAAAATATATGTAATAAAATAATAAACAATATATTTACCTTACGTATTTTTTGTCTTTTGATATGATGAATTTTGTTGTAGTGAATCAGTACAACAATACCCTAGCATCACCCAAAGGCTAGTAGGACCTCATAACTCTTACATAAAATACTCGTGGGCACTTGATAACTATAAGAAATTCTCATGGATGCTTAAGAATAGTGGGAGGACACCCAGATATGCTTAGCGATAGAGGGAAAGCACCTAGAGGCACTCGATGGTAACAAAAAGCACCTAAAGAAATTCGGTGGCTGAGGGGAGAGTCTATGAAAGTATATCTAGTGAGGCGAGATGAATGGCAATGATGTAGGGATTATGGTGAGCGAAGATGGAGGTAGAAGTAATCAAATACTCCAAGGAACTCAGGTTGAACACTTGAGGAATTCGGGGACTTAGATTGCTTTACGATTCAAGGTTTGAGCCATCAAAATGGTTTCCATTCATAATCCAACCTAGAGCATGTTAGGGTTTCAATGACACTAATCATGTGATTGAGATAAAAGCACATCAAAGGGTGGATATTAAATTTAGGGTATGGCATGGATTGATGTGGATGAATGGATAGGATTAAGTGAAATCAGATGGTTGGGATTAATTCACATATATAAATATATATTCATTAAATATATATAAAATATAATATTTAAATATACCCAGGTGTTGTAGGTGAGTTGGAGAGGAGAGGGCAATCCTCCAAGGGAGGTCCCAGGTTCGAATCTCCACCCTACCAAAAAGCTGAATTGGGTACCCAAAATCCAATTGATAATGTTGGTGGGGGCAGGGCTGGGTGCGACTCCCGGGTGACTTTGACGATATAGAACTCCTTGTTCGTGGTCTCTCAGACTAAGGCAGCCCCACAAGGGGTTTTTCGCTATATATATATATATATATATATAATATTTAAATATATATGAATAGTGGGTAAAAATGGTGGGAAAGCATAGATGGAGGACAAGTGGCTAGGTTTTAGTGTCTACAAATACCCCTTTTTGTATTATGTTGCATGAAACACAATGTACTGCAAAAACACGAGATATCTATTTTGGCTAGTAGTAGAAGCAACTTTCT
This sequence comes from Wollemia nobilis, assembly GCA_028583015.1. NCBI lineage: Eukaryota > Viridiplantae > Streptophyta > Pinopsida > Araucariales > Araucariaceae > Wollemia > Wollemia nobilis. The sequence continues at coordinate 2,662,186 of JAQPPZ010003192.1, read as the reverse complement.
CTTAGGATGTGAGACATGAGCTTGGAGATAAAATAATGAAATAATTTGAATTTTGCATAGCTTACACCATCAATTTGTGAATGAGTTTATGGATAAATCTCATGAGCCAATTCAAAAATTTATGCAAATAAATGATGCAAATTTGATACCATTTTTTCCCTAATGGTATGAAGGGGATTAGTGAAAAATATGAAATGATGAGTCTATTTTTGTCCCAATAGATGAAGGATTTTTGATAGATGTGATGCAAAATATGTCTCTTTTTGCCCCAATAGAGGGATTTTTGAAACATGTGATGAAATATGCATCTACTTTTGATCCAATAGATGAAGGGATTTGCCAAGTGCAAATGCCATGATCATGTAAGATGTATCCCATTGTGGGAAAATTCAAAACCAGATGTGGTTGCACAAAATTTGGGATGATTTGATGCTTTTGAAGAATATACCTTCTAACATCATTGATATGCAATGATGAATATGCAAATTAAAAATAAAAGGAGTCGACTTTAGAGGGCCCACTAGTGACTGTCAGAAAATTCCTATGATCGAAACCAATCACCCTAGTTAAGTCCAGTTACCATGATGACTATCAAGGAAATATGTAATGATGCCATTTGGTTTTCTCCATGTTTTAAGCCCCATGAACTAGGTCATCAATGATAGCTTTTGTGCAAATTATTCTTGGCAAGGTTTCACACAAAATGTGAAGTACCAAATATGATTGTGGTTTTGAACAACGAGATATGGAATGATGAAAATGACCAAGTATCCTTATGATAGGTTCTTCATCTTACAAAATTGCATGGATGCAAATTGTTGTAATCACCAAGTATATAGAATAACCCACTAGATACAAGGTTCACTTGAATTTTGTTTGAACTTGGAAAATATGCAAATGATGATGTGGAATGATGTTATTATGATGTATGAATTATGAGAATGGTGATTGACATTGTTTTGTGCATATTTTAACCATTTTGGGGTGCTTTTGCAACTTGTTAGGTGAATTTGCAACATGTGGTCGTAAATGAAAATTATGCATCCGAATAATTTATAATCTTCACAAAAGTTGATAAAATGATGGAATAGATGCATGGATACAATTTGGAGTGATTTTGTGGGGATAAGCCACTATTTTGTGAAATTTATCTTTTGTCAAATTTAATGCCAAATGCTCTTTGGCACTTTTGTCCTGTAGAAATACCCATCAGTAATTGGATGCTTTGCAAACACCCTGGTGCACTTCAATGTTCTAGGAAACACTAATGGGTGTCTCAAGGTGCTTTAAGCAGCTATAAATAGCTACTAGGATGAGAAACCAAGGTCATTTGTACATTTGAGAGTTTGAGAAGCTGCATTTGTGAGGGTGGACTAAAGTGAGGTGAAGTGAATTAGGCGCAGAAGCTATGGTAATGGAGGGAGTGGATGTAGAGATCAGGGTTGATGTTGGAGTACGAGCTATTGAGGTAATTCCCTTATTTGTACATTGTGCAAATTTTTTGTGTTTTTATGATTTTTTTAAATATAAAAAATGACAAGTGTTTTGTGTTGTGTTGTAGATTAGTATTTTGGAGGCTCAACACTAGTTCTCGCCTATCATTATTGGAATGAGGAAGATAGTTTTAGATGAGGAGTGGGAGTCGCTGGAGGATTTGGGGCTAGTGGAGGTAGTTTGGGTTGATGTGGTGAGGGCCGATGAGGGATACCTCTCTACCTTGGTAGAGATATGGGATGCAGATAGGGGAAATTTTTAGCTCCCTACAAAAGAGGTGAGTGTCACCTTGGAGGATGTATATTTCATCCTCAAGGTTCTAGTGGAGGGTATTCAAGTTGAGGTTGGGCATGTTTGAAAGATAGAGATGATGAAATTGTTTTGCGATGGTTGGAAGGGTGTGAGGGTGAAGAGTGGAGGTATACCTTACTTGTCGATGTACATGGATAAGGAGTTGGATGCCCTATGTTCCTTGGTAATGTTTTTATTTGCCAACATCATGGCCTCAAACAAAATTAGGTGTAGGTTCCCTTGGAACCTGATAGGAGTAGTGAGCAATATACTCACTAGGTAACAGGTGTATACATGGTCTCCTACCTTATTGGTGCAAGCATACTGGGAGCTTTATGATGTGATGAGACAGGGAAGGAAAGGATTGGGATGCAACCTACTACTACAATATTGGGTATGGGAGCACTTTAATGTGGCTTGATCAGAGGGCTTACCAATAGTAGGCTTGGGTAGGTAGTAGCCCTATGCTAGGAAATGTATGGTGGCCAAGGAGGTACAACCAAGTTAGCCTATGCAAATGAGCCAATGGTATTGAGATTTGTGAGTTAGATTGACATCCATACAAGTGATATGGAGACTATGGTGGACTTGTAGGTGTACTAGGGATGGAGATAACTTGCAATGAGTGTAGTAGGCTAGGTGGATGGTTGAGCGATATCAGAGTGAGGCTGAGTACTTTAGTTCTTGTGAGTACTTTGATAGTTTAGCTTGAGGAAGGAGGTCATAAATGAACCAGTGTGATATATGAGCCATCATAAGGATATAGGGCTACCATGTGTAGATTCATGGAGGGTGGCCTATGAGGATGATGAGGAGGTAGATCTCCTAGATGTAGATGATGTAGGGATGACTATGGAGTATGAGGTATGGTTTGTTTTACAACCACCATGGGCATTTCCTTAAGTAATGAATAATGGATATGGTGAGGAGGCTAGGTATGAGGGGATCAAGGAGGCTCCTAAGAGACAATGGCACCTTCGATCAAATAGTTGAAGGAGAAGGACTAAGGGTGCAACTAGGTAGGCTCTCGAGAGTGGAGGATATGATGAATATGGAGATGAGGTAGAAGATTTTTTGGATGGGTATCCAACTTAGAACAAGGAGGATTGGGTGAGGATAGAGCAGTAGGTGGTGGAGCATGACACAAGGATCATGAGGCTCCAAGTAGAGCTAGTAGAGAGGAAGCACCAGCATAACATTGACATAGCATGTCTTTGTTATGAGTATAAATATATCAAGGCATTGGAGGATAGGTTGATGGAACATCATATTCCACTTTTGGATCCTCCCACCTCATATATATTTGAGGGTGCTAGGCATAGCCAGTCTAAGTATAGCTCTAAGTATAGGGCTCTAACTTAGGTCATAGGGGTCCTCTTGGAGGGCATAGATTAGTGCTTAAATGCATTTTTTGTATGTGATCCGTGGTGCTTCATTGTATGTAGCATTTTGGCACTTATTTTACATGCAATATTTATACATATATATATACATGGCTTTTAAATTTTATATTATGTGTGTTTGTGTGAATGTTTTTTGTGGACTAATTTTGTGGAATGCATGTTTTATATGGATGATGAATGCATATGATATGTTATGGATGATTAATGCAAGTGGGAATGTATGTATGATTAATGAAACATGGAATGCTAATGATAATTTATATTTTAGATCTTGCTTGGCCATTTTCTAGCATTGTTGTTTAATCAAGGGCACCAAACTTGGTGGCATATGGGATGAATGGCTCATGAAGTGACATGGATGTTTACACGGAAGAAGATATGGATGTTGATATGGAAGAAGATATGGATATTGATATGGAAGAAGATATGGATTTTTATATGGAAGAATTACTATTTTCAAAGACTCGAACATACTAGTAGCATCAAATAAACTCACCAACACTGCCTAGTTATTCTAGGACCACATGTGTGTGCAGTGAATTCATTTATCAAATCAAGAGTATGGTAATGACTCAATGAAATCAAGAACCAATGTTTGTACAAGTGATTTCATTAACTCATATTTAGTAAATTGGGTAAACATGTTATGGATGAAACAAAAAATCTAGCTTGTCCTTATGTGCGGTCAGATTTCTCTTTAAAAGATACATGTCACCATGAATGAGTGTACCCCACTACAAGTCAAGTGTCTATAGATTCGATGGAGGCTGACTCCATAGTCCATGATTTTGTGTTTTTGATATCTTAAATTTTGGGTATGACTACTTAACTATCTAATTGGAAATGTAGTATAACCTTGCAACCCAATGATCAGTGGTGTCTAATGTAAAAGATTTAGAGTTTTTGTTAGGGATTTTTCCCTACTCTTGTTAGTCTTACAATGACACTGAGAGGGGGGGTGAATCAGTGTAGCTCTTTAAACTTGAATTTACAGCTTTTAATACCGTAGTAATTAAAACTTATTACTAGATACAACAAGTATAACAAAAGAGCATCACACAACACAAGATTTAATGAGGTTCACCAATTTGGCTACTCCTCAAAAATTGATTTCTTGGACTACCATCCAAATCCAGCCTTTGCAAAGCAACAACTTTATAATCAATTTACCAGCACACACTGTAAGGAGCAACAACCCCTTATTTATTTGCACTAACATAAAGGAGCACCAACCCCTGATTTACGAGCACCAACCGGAAGGAACACCAACCCATGATTTATCTGCACCAATATAAAGGAGCACCAACCCCTGATTTACCAGAACCAACTGGAAGGAGAACCAACCCTTATTTATCTGCAACAATAGAAAGGAGCACCAACCCCTAATGCCAAGATGCAACCTGGACTTCAATTTGAATCTATAAGTTTGATAGTAAGATACCTTTGCTTTTGCAATACCCTGGCTGGTCTTCTTCACCTTTGCGTTCTCTATGCACTCTGCTCTCTCTGCGCAATCACTTCACACACTATGCTTCATTACAATCAAACTTCATGATTGTATTATCCCTTTTGCGCACTCTGATCCGTTACATTCAAACTTCATGATCGTCTTCTCACTTTTGCGCACTCTGCTCCGTTACAGTCGAACTTCACGATCGTATTCTCCCTTTTGTGCACTCTGCTCTCTTTGCAAATTTTGCACTTAGCATGATTCGACATGACTTACTCTTCATGCACAATGACTGTATTTCACACACATTTGACCATCTTATCAATTCTCCAAAAAGCCCTCCTTTTATAACAATATTTTTTATGATGAAAACCCTAATCTTAGTCGGTTGTAAATCCTAATCTTAGTCGGCTTTCATAACAACTATAAACCCTAATTTTAGTTGACTTTCATTAGTCTTCATGGGCTTCAACTCAAGAAGATGTCTAGTTTATCTATCGCTTGATGATTTCATTCTGGCAATACCCTGTAACTACCATACTGACTTTTGATCACTCTTCATATTTCAGCAATATGAAATCACTCTATAACTGCCCCTATAAATTCCTTAGTGATGTCGGTCCACTGTCATACTTCTCATTTTAGTCGGGTTCTCCTTCTTGACTTGCGCATTTATGACCTATCATGAAATCATGACATTTTTGCCTCTATAGCTTCTTTTGTTGTTGTTGCCACGAAAATACATGTCCCGATATCGTGACACTTTCGCCTTCATACACTTTCTATATTCTTTTGTTGCGATATCACAACATTTCTACCTCCGCAAACTTCATCTTTTATTTTATCATGATATTGCGACATTTCTGCTTCCATAGACTTTTAATTTTCTTTTGTTGTGATATCGTGACACTTCTACCTCCGTAGTCTTCAACTTAGATTTTGTCACGAAATCATGACACTTCTACTTTCGTACTTAGCTTCTTTGCTTTTGTCACAAAATCGTGACACTTCTACCTTCGAAGTCTTCTTCTCTACTTTTAACACAAAATCGTGACACTTCTGCTTTTGTACTTTACTTCTTTACTTTTGTTACAAAATCGTGACACTTCTACCTTCGAAGTCTTCTTCTCTACTTTTGTCATGAAATCGTGACACTTTTGCTTTTGTACTTTACTTCTTTGCTTTTGTCATGAAATCATGACACTTCTGCTTTTGAAGTCTTGCTTTCTACTTTTTTTGTGAAATCGTGATAGTTCTGCTTCCGTACACTTCCTCTCTTTCTTTTGTCATGAAAATGCGACATGTCGCAATATCGCGACACTTTTCAAACTTACTTTCTCTCTCCTATTTTAGTCGCAAAAATGTGACATGTCGCGAAATCGTGACACTTTTCAAACTTACTTTCTCTCTTCCAACATGTCGTGAAATCGCGATAGTTTTTCCTACTTTTTCTCTCTTCCAACATGTCGCAAAATCGTGACAGTTTTTCCTATTTTTTCTCTCTCTTCCAACATGTCACGAAATCGTGATAGTTTTTCTTGCCTGTTGTATATGTCATGATATCGCGACACTTTTCTTACTTGTCTTTTTTCTTTGATATTTTGCATATGGGCCACTTCGGTCTTCTTGGAAAATCACTGTACATACTCTGAATAACATTTGAACTCCTATCTTCTGCATCTGAATAGCTTTTGAACTTCCTGTCCACTACATCAATAGATCTATCTGACTGTGTTGACAAAAATGACAATATTGTTGCTACACCTTGCTCAACAATCTCCCCCTTTGGAATTTTTGGCAACACATGTGCAATTTCCTGTAACTCTTCTCCCCCTTTGACAATAATACCAAAGGGCTACTGCAGACTCCCCCTGAGTCCATGCACAACATTCTTAGGAAAAATTTATTACACTTAGCAAAAATCATGAACATGAGCAAAAAGATAATCAAATACTTAAATTCTCCCCCTGAGAATGTGATCCCTGTAGCTAGTCAATTCTTGGGAAGTGTGACCACTCCCAATTTATTGTGAATGTACACAAGAAATTCCTTGGGCAATGGTTTTGTGAAGATATCTGCTACTTGCTCTGTAGTTGGAACAAAATCCAACTTAACCTCACCTTTCACAACTTTCTCCTTCAAAAAGTGATACCTGATAGTAATGTGTTTTGTGCGTGAATGCATAACCAAATTCTTGGAGATGTTAATGGCATTGGTGTTATCACACTTAACTAATATTGGCTCACTAAAGCTAATACCAATATATTTTAGGGTTTGTTTCATCCACAATACCTGCATACAATATTTTGTCGTTGTAATATATTTTGCCTCTGCTGTCGATAAAGAAATTGAATCTTGTTTCTTACTATGCCACGCAACCAATTTGTCTCCAAGATAGAATGCACCTCCACTGGTACTCTTTCTATCATCGACACCTCCTGCCCAATCTACATCTGAATATGAAATAAGGGTGAAGTCTTTACCTTTAGGATACCATAACCCATACTCCATAGTACCCTTGAGGTACCAAAGAATCCTGTTCACTACTGTCACATGAGTCTTCTTGGGATTAGCCTAAAATCATGCTACCATGCATACCGCCTGCAAAATATCCGGTCTGGTAGTCTGTCAGTACGAGTAAGCTCCCAATCATAGATCTGTACATGGTTTGATCAATAGGTGGAGATTTGTCATCCTTGCTCAACTTGCAACCCGTCATCATGGGAGTGCTAACTGGCTTACAATCTTCCATTGTGAACTTTTTTAACATCTCTTTCACATATTTAACTTGAGAAATAAATATGCCCTTCTTATTTTGATTAACTTGCAACCCGAGGAAATACGAAAGTTCACTAATCATTGACATTTCAAATTCTTTCTGTATCTTATTTGCTAAATCTTTACATGACTCATCTTTGTTGTTGCCAAATATGATATCATCTACGTATACAACAAGAAAAATAAGATGCCCATTTTCTATTTTGACATACAAATTACTATCCACCATACCTTTCTTAAACCCTTGTTGAGTGAGATAGTTGTCTAGCCTTGCATACCATGCTCGGGGTGCCTATTTTAAGCCATATAATGCTTTCTTCAACTTGCAAACCAATTTGGGATCATCACCAAGTTGAAAACCATATGGTTGCTCAATATAAACCTCTTCTTCAAGTTTCCCATTCAAAAACGCTAATTTCACATCCATTTGATAAACTTTGAAATTCTTGTAGACTGCTAAAGCTAGAAACATTCTAATTGTCTCTAGTCTAGCTACTAGTGCAAAAGTTTCCTCAAAGTCAATGCCTTCAACTTGTGCATAACCCTTACATACAAATATTGCGTTATTTCTGACTACCTGTCCGTATTCATTCAATTTATTTCAAAAAATCCATTTAGTCTCGATTATATTTTTATTTGTAGGTCTAGGTACTAACTCCCAAGTTTCGTTTTTCTCGATCTGATCTAATTTTTCATTTATTGCCTTCATCCAACTTTCATCTTTGCTTGCATAAGCAACATTTTTGGGCTCAATGTTGGATAATAGAGAGTAGTTACTTACTACTCTTCTTCTTGTCTGAACACCAACTTTGGGGTCTCAAATTATTTTGTCTCTAGGATGATTTTTCTACTAGCTACCTATTTTGAATTTTTTATTTTCTTCCACTTCTGAATCACAACTTAAATCATCTGAGTCAATTTTTTGTATCTTTTCCATTTCATTTTCCTCATCTCCTTCAATAACCTCTTCATAAATTGGGTAGTTCTTTTCATAGCTAATTACTTGTTCTCTACCTTCATCAAATTTAACATCGGCACTATCCACAATTTTCTTTAGCCTCTTGTTGTAGCATTTGTAAGCTTTGATTTTTGATGAATAACCAACAAAAATACCTTCATCCGCTCTATCTTCAAACTTACCAAGATTATCTTCAGTTCTTTTGATGTAGCACTTGCTACCAAAAACTTTGAGGTATTTTGTTGTTGCCCTTTTACCAAACCACAACTCATAAGGAGTTTTGCTTTCATGTGTTCTCAGCATGTACCTATTTTGGATATACACCGTAGTATGGACTGCTTCTTTCCAAAATCTATCTGCTACTCTGCTTTCAGCCAACATAGTCCGTGTCATTTCCTGCACTGTCCTATTCTTTCTTTCTACCACTCCATTCTATTGAGGTGTCCTGGCTGCTGAAAACTGTCTCCTAATATCATATTTTTTATAGTACTCTGTAAACTCCTTTGAAATGAATTCTCCTCCTCTATCTGATCTTAAACATTTGATCCTCTTTCCTATTTCATTCTCAACATGGTTTTTGAAAATCTTGAACATTTCAAAAGCTTCTAATTTATGCTTCAAGAAAAATATCCATGTCATTCGGAATAGTCATCAATGCACAACATAAAATATTTATCACCATTTATGCTTTGTGTTCTCATGGGTCCGCATAAATCAGTGTGTATTAGTTCCAAAGGTTTGCTTGTGTGGTACTCTTTTGTTTTGAATGTGACTCTATTTTGCTTCCCCTTTTGGCATGAAGCACAAATGTTGTTTGCAGGTTTCCTGATGGTGGGAATATCTCTCACTACCCTTTGTGAGTTGATTTTTACTAGATTATCAAAATTGTTTTGAAGCCTCTAAGAGCATGTACAGGTTGCTAGATGTCCTTGATCCAGTTGCTATCAATTTTCCACTATTTGTTTTTCTAACTTCACAACCCTATTTCATAAAAACTACTTCATGACCTTTATCACAAATCTGACTTACGCTCAACAAGTTATGTTTCAAACCATCCACAAACAAGACTTCTTCTGACTTAATTTTTCTATCACTAATTTTAACTAAACCTTTGCCAACTATCTTAGCTCCATCATTATTTCCAAACTTTACTGAACTACCTTCATATTTCTGTAACTTCTCAAATTTATGTTTGTCACCTGTCATATGACTGGAGCATCCACTATCAAGTATCCATGGTACATATTTATTCTATGCTTTAAATATTTTTTGTATGATTAAGGATTCCTTTTCTTCCTTAAGTCACTCTTTTTCTTTCCACTCCATTTTGATAGTAGTTTTGGGCTCTTATTTTACCTTTCCCTTATCAATAGCTTGTGCATGTTTTCGAGAAGTTTTCTATTTTGTCTCATCCTATTTGGTTGAAATTTTCTTCCCTGAAACTGATTTGATGCAAATGTACTTCTATAGTTTCTTGCAATGTGCCCAAAATTATGACAGTTATAACATTCTACTGTATAATTCATCAAAGGAGAAAAAGCATTTCTACTTGGTGAAATTCCTTGGTCTTACATTATATTTGCAGTCTGAGATTTTATGTCCATAGCCATTGCATTTAAAACAGAAACCAAAAAAAGGATAATTGAACCTGGGTGATGATCTTTGCCATGTTGTCGTAGGAGCCATAGGTCTTCTTCTTCTTTGATGTGTGACATTGGTGAATCCATCATTGTCAATTCTCCTTTCGTGCCTGACATTATTGCTTTCTTTTGCATGAGATGTTTTTCCTTGATCAACCTGTTTCTTATCTTCATTTTTTATGGATTCTACATTTTTGGCCTTTGATCCATTTGATGATTCTCCTTCGACGAAACCCAGACTAAATTTGATGTCTGCAGGCCTTTGGTCATTTATAATTTTATCCAGCTTCATAGAACTTTCTTCGCATTTGTGATAGCAACTAATTTTGTGATTCATCTCTTCTATCTACGTCTGTAAACCAGCATTCTCTTATTCTAGTTTGCAGCAATAATCTATTTACATGGTAATTTGTACTTTGATATCTTTAGATATTTTCTTGTATTCTTTTGTCTGTAATTTCAGACTGGTTATGATTTCATTTGCATCCTTAAGCCTTTTTAAAATTTTCTTATTCTTTTTTCTTTCTATCTTCAATTCATCCAAAGCTGTAATTAGTTCCTCTTCCAAATTTACTTCTGCATCAATTTCTTCTTCATCACATTCCTATTCTTTTTCTATATTTTATTCTTTGAGTGCCATGAAAAGAGCTTCACCACCTTCCATTGTGTTACTTCCAAGATCACCCTAGCCGGTTAAGCTTGTACAGGAACTTAGCTCTAATACCAATTGTTAGTCTTACAATGACACTAAGAGGGGGGGTGAATCAATGTAGCTCTTTAAACTTGAATTTATAGCTCTTAATACCATAGCAATTAAAACTTATTACTAGATACAACAAGTATAACAAAATAGCATCACACAACACAATATTTAAAGAGGTTCACCAATGTGGCTACTATTCAAAAATTGACTCCTTGGACTACCATCCAAATCCAACCTTTGCAAAGAAACAACTTTACAATCAATTTACTAGCACACACTGTAAGGAGCACCAACCCCTTATTTATCTACACTAATAGAAAGAAGCACCAACCCCTGATTTACCAAAACCAACTGGAAGGAGCACCAACCCCTTATTTATTTGCACCAACAGAAAGGAGCACCAACCCCTGATGCCAAGATGCAACCTGGACTTCAATTTGAATATATAAGTTTGATAGCAAGATACCTTTGCTTTTGCAAGACCCTGATTGGTCTTCTTCACATTTGCATTCTCTGTGCACTCTGCTCTCTCTGCATAATCACTTCGCACACTCTGCTTCATTACAGTAAAAATTCATGATCATCTTCTCCCTTTTGTGCACTCTACTCCGTTACAGTCAAACTTCATGATCATCTTCTCCACTTTGTGCACTCTACTCCGTTACAGTCGAACTTCATGATCGTCTTCTCCCTTTTGTGCACTCTACTCTCTTTGCAAATTTTTCACTTAGCATGATTCGACACGACTTGCTCTCTGCTTACAATGACCGTATTTCACACACATTTGACCATCTTATCAATTCAACAGCCCTCCTTTTATAACAATATTTTTTATGATGAAAACACTAATCTTAGTTGACTGTAAATCCTAATATTAGTCATCTTTCATAACAATTGTAAACCCTAATTTTAGTCAGCTGTCATCGATATTCGTTGGCTTCAACTCAAGAAGATGTTTGGTTTATCTATCGCTTGATGATTTCATTTTAGACAGACCTTGTAACTACCATACTAACTTTTGATCACTTTTCGTATTTTAGCAATATGAAATCACTCTATAACTACCACTGTAAATACCGTAGTGATGTCGGTCCACTGTCATACTTCTCATTTTAGTCGGGTTCTCCTTCTTGACTTGTGCATTTACGACCTATCATGAAATCGCAACATTTTTGCCTCTGTAGCTTCTTTTGTTGCTATTGCCGCAAAAATACATGTCACGATATTGTGACACTTTCACCTCTGTATGCTTTCTCTATTCTTTTGTCATGATATCGTGACATTTTTGCCTTCGTAGACTTCGTCTTTTCTTTTATCATGATATCATGACATTTTCGCTTCCATAGACTTTGACTTTGCTTTTGTCGTGATATCGTGACACTTCTGTCTCTGTAGTCTTCAACTTAGCTTTTTTTGTGAAATCGTGACACTTCTGCTTCTGTACTTAGCTTCTTTACTTTTGTCGTGAAATCGTGACACTTCTGCCTTCGAAGTCTTCTTCTCTACTTTTTTCATGAAATTGTGACACTTCTACTTTCGTACTTTACTTCTTTGCTTTTGTTGTAAAATCATGACACTTCTGCCTTTGAAGTCTTCTTCTCTATTTTTGTCATGAAATCGTGACACTTCTGCTTCGTACTTTACTTCTTTGCTTTTGTCATGAAATTACGACACTTCTGCTTCCGAAGTCTTGCTTTCTGCTTTTGTCATGAAATCGTGATAGTTATAATTTCGTACACTTCCTCTCTTTCTTTTGTCATGAAAATGCAACATGTCGCAATATCGCGACACTTTTCAAACTTACTTTCTCTCTCCTATTTTAGTCACAAAAATGCAACATGTCACGAAATCGTGACACTTTTCAAACTTACTTTCTCTCTCCTATTTTAGTCGCAAAAATGTGACATGTCACGAAATCGCAACACTTTTCTTACTTGTTCTCTTTCTTCGAACTTGTCACAAAATCGTGACACTTTTTCCTACTTTCTCTTTCTCTTCCAACATGTCATGAAATCGCAACAGTTTTTCCACTTGCCTTTTTCTCTTCCAACATGTCACAAAATCATGATAGTTTTTCTTGCTTTTTCTCTCTCTTCCAACATGTCGTGAAATCGTGACAGTTTTTCTTGCTTTTTCTCTCTTCCAACATGTGAAATTGTGACAATTTTTCCTACTTTTTCTCTCTCTTCCAACATGTCATGAAATCATGACAGTTTTTCTTGCCTGTGTATATGTCGCGATATCGTGACACTTTTCTTACTTGTCTTTTTTCTTTGATCTTTTGCATATGGGCCACTTCGGTCTTCTTGGAAAATCACTATACATACTCTGAATAACCTTTGAACACCTGTCTTCTACATCTGAATAGCTTTTGAACTTCCTGTGCACTGCATCAACAGATTTATCTAACTATGTTGACAAAAATGACAATACTGTTGCTGCACCTTGCTCAACAACTCTTTATTTTATTTTTGGAATTATGATAGTGGTGAGAACCACTATTTTTATGGACTATGTTTCATGATGGGACTAGCAAGGATGACCCTTTTCACTTTGAGGTTTATACCAAGTATGGTGTTATCTCTCTTTGATACAAGATATTTTTAAGTTGTGAAATTGTGTTTGGTTCAAGAATGTTTTGGATTCAATTCCCATAGCTCAAATTTTTCTTAGTGAAGATGTGTAATGGTCCTAAAAAGAACTCAAAATGTATTTTAGAGTTTTCTTAAAACACTAGGAGTGGCCGAGTTATCGAAAATACCTAGGAATTTAATGAGAATGTGGTTTGTGTGCATGGCAATTTGTCTTGGTAGACTTGTGTGGATGACATTGTGAAGGTCCCCCTAATTAAGGTAACATGACTTTTGTTGGACAAATTAAAACATTGAATTTAATAAATAATCCCTAATATGACATGTGAAATGTTTACAAAATGTATGAAATGCAAAATGAAATGTGTTCTAATGCATTTTTTTTGAAATAAAGTGTATATGCAAATGAAATGCAATGTTGTGAATGAAATGTATGTCAATGTTTTTGTGCATTAGCCATGTATATATATACATATATAAATAATGCATAGAATGCTATCAAATGTATGAAATTAAGTGGTTAGGTTCGTCCTCTCCCTCTAGATTGGCAAGCCTATAGGTACCATTACCCACTCTTTACATAATAATGTATGGACCTAACCAATTAGCCATAAATTTATCACAAATATGTAGTAATGCATTGGTATTTTGTTGGTTCTATTTAAGGACAATATCTCCTAATTGGAATTCACGTAGATGAACTTTGGTATCGTAATCACGTTTGAAGTGGTCTTAATAAACTCATAAATGCTCTAAAGAATTGACCCATATCTCATCAAGGAGTGTGAGTTGGTCAAAACGTGCTTGTAAAGCAGTATCATCATCTATGAATTCTTGTAAATAAATTCACAAAGAGGGGATATTGAACTCAAGAGGCATGATTGCTTCAACTCCATAGACCAATGAAAATTGTGTTACCCCTGTAGGCATGTGGATTTTTTTTCGATAAGCCCATAATGCCAAGGTTATTTGTGTATGCCAATCTCTATGATTTTATTTGACAAGTTTCTTGAGAATAACAATTAAGGTCTTGTTGGAAGCTTTAGCTTGTCCATTTGCTTGTGGGTAATAAGAAGTCAAGAAACTATATTGAATGTTATACTTCTCATAAAGTGCTTTAATATCCTTGTTATTGAAATACTTTCCATTATCTGAAATGATTTTCGAGGAAATACCAAAATGAAAAATGATATGATAAACTCCAAAATTCTAGGTCCTATCGTACTGGTTAGAGGAATTGCCTCAACCTATTTTGTGAAGTATTTAGTGACTGTGATGATGAATCTATGTTGTCTCGAGGAAGGAGGTGAAATTTTACCAATTAGATCTAGGCCCCATTATGAAAAGGGCCAAAGTATTTTAATAGGTTGTAGAGCTTGTGATGGTACATGAGTTAAATTAGCATGCTCTTAACACTTTTTGCAATTTTTAACATATGTGCAGCAATCACATTCCATTGTGGCCCAATAATAACCCATGCATAAAATACACTTTGCAATGGCCATTCCACTAAAATTACCACCACAAGTACCATCATGGGCTTCAGTTATAGCTCTTTGTGTCTCACTAGACTTGAGACAATGAAGGAAGACTCCATCATAACCATGTTTGTACAACATGTCCCCCAAGAGAACAAAACGAGCTACCTTTTGCTTGAAAGTGCATTTGGTAGTTCGAGACATGTCATATGGGAGTGTTAAAAATTTGATAAATGCTACTATTTGGCTTGACCAAGGCTCATATGGATCTGATTGGATAAAGCTAACATCCTTTTTGTCTTTAGATTCAACATAGATAATTTTAGATTTAGAGACTATTGAAAATATAAGGGGTTTTACCTCTTTAAATGAGTCTTTTAGAATCAATTATCCAAGGGAGGCTATCACATATGCAAATCTATTAGTCAAAAATGGAAAACTATATATTTCATACCAATCAAAATTAGAGAGCAATTTCATTGCTACTTCATGATAAAGCTTAATGGTATGTTCTTTGCATTGGTATTCTCCATTGATTTATTTCATGACAAGTTGAGAATCACCAAATATCCTAATACGCTTAATTCTCATAGCTATATATAATTGAAGACCTAGAATTAAAGCTTCATACTCTGTAGTGTTATTTGTGTATTGGAAGTCAAGTTTGAATGATAAGGAAATAGGTACCCCCTAGGGTGTATGAAACTTGATTCCAACATATTGATCTTTTGCACACTTAGAGCCATCAAAGAATAGTGTGATATCAATGTCTTCCTCTAGAATAACATCTTCTTCTTTCTCAGTGATAGAAAATACTGAATCATATTGGAGCTCAATAATCAAATAATGATCACTAGGTAGTGGAGCTTATGCAAGTTGATTAGCTATTACCTGATATTTAATGGATTTTTGGCTAATGAATTCCAAATCAAATTTAGTAAAGAGAATTATCCATTTATTGGTATGAGTGTTTTTTTAAGTGTGAGACATCATGTAAAGAAGAGAAATTTCTCTAGATATGACATAATTTGTGTGACTACGCATGTAGTGTCAAAGTTTCTTAGTGGTAAAAACCACTTCTAAGCATAGTTTTTCTACATAAGCGTATTTGGTTTCATATCTTACCAATTTTCGACTAATGTAGTAGACAACTTGATCTCGATTTTCCTCCTTTTGTGCAACCATTGTCCCTAATGCAAAGTTTATTACTAAGATATAAACATAGAATGGGATCCCCATATGAGGAGGAGATAAGATTACCAGAGAAGCTAGGTATTGCTTAATGTCATCTAAGGTATTTTTACATTCATCTATCCAAGAGAATGGCACCCCATTTTGTAGTAGGTGATTGAATGACCTACATTTATCAAAAATTTGTTTAATAAAACAATGAATTTATTGGATCTTTCCTTTTAAACTATGTAATTCATGTACATTAGTTGGGTGAAGCATCTCCATGATGGTCTTGATCTTGTTAGGGTCCACATAAATACCTCTTTTGGAGACAATTAATCCTAGAAGTTTGCTCGAGGTAACACCAAGGACACATTTATTGGGGTTCAACCTTACATTGTTCTCTAGAAGTTGGTCAAAAACTTTCTCCAATACACTAATGTGTTCTTGTCGAGTTTTGGATTTAGACAAGAGATCATCCACATAATATTTGATAATATTATGGATGTAATCATAGAAAATATATTTCATGGCACGTTGATAAGTATCACCTGCATTTTTGAGGTAAAAGGGTATCACCTTGTAACAAAAAGTTCCCCAAGGTGTGGTTAATACTATTTTGTGTTGGTCATCAGGATTTATTCGAATTTGGTTGTATCCTGAAAACCATCCATGAGTGAAAGCATTTCATGGCCAACACAAGTATCAACAAGAGTATCGATGTTTGGGAGAGGAAATTCATCCTTAACATACGCTTTGTGAAGATCTCAAAAGTTAATGCAAATGCATATCATCCCATTAGGTTTTCGAATTGATACCATGTTTGAAATCCACTTAGGATAGTCGATAGGAACTATGAAGTTCATGTCTAAGATTTTTTGAAGCTCTGTTTTTACCAAGAGGGCCACAGTAGGATGCATTCTCCTAAGTTTTTTTTAACTAGCTTAACATCAGGTTGTAATGTGAGATTACGGACAACCAAAATAGGTTCAATACCAGGTATGTCCTTATAGGACCATGCAAATATACCCTTTTTCCTTTTGAGGAGAGAAAATAATTGCTCTTCTTATTCGAGTTATAAGTTATTTCTAAGCTTGATAATTTGGTGATTGTCTATGTCTTAACTAAGGTCTACATTGATAGTATCTTCAATGGATATGTGGGAACCTTACTCAATCTAATAGGGTGTAGGGATCAGATGAATGTCATCTAATATGTCATAAAACTATTTTGGCTTATCCTCATCTATTTCTTCCTATAAAACCTCAGGATTCGAAGGTGAAGGTGAAGGCAGAGGGGATGGAGTAATGTAGTTTGTGGAAGACCTTAATAATTCCTCGAGCAATATGAATTCAAAAAATTATTAAGGTGAGGAAATATGGTCCATATAAATAAGACTTATATCAATTGGAATTGATTTAGCCAGATCATATGGATTACAAAGTGGGTGAATACATCAACAAGATTCATGTTGACTTATGGGCAAGGTGGAAAAGGTTGGATGAAATGGATGGGACCTAGGAATTGGTGCTAGGAGCTTGGTTAACCTAAACAACAACAAGCAACACAAATAAATGCATTAATATAAATGCTATATACATGCAATGCAAAGAAATAAAATGTGTTTTTTGTTGATTTGTTTATTTTTATTTTTATTTTATTTTTTGGGTAGTGGTGAAAACCATTGTTTTTATGTTATGTACATATATTACAACTTGGCTTATAAAATGGCTTAATGGAATGGAAGTGGTGGTTCACAAGTAGGGAAGGCTCACTCTTGTGGAAGAAGCAAGTGAAAGATAGGCTCATGGATGGGGAACATGTTGAGATTAAACTCATATTGTTCAATATGAGGAATAATGGGCTTTGATTCTTCTTCAGATTCATCCAAAATTATCGACATAAGTTCAAATTCTTCATATATTTCATCATTAGAATTATCAATATGGAGGGTTTATTCTCATGAATTCATATTAAGCCTTTGGAAGGATTGTTCAAGATAAGAGGTGGTGGAAATTGGGTGGTAGCCTAGGCCTGAACGGTCGTCCACCTCTTGATATGGAACATAAATAGGTTGATGCCTTTTTCATGCAATCCTAAGCCATGACATTGCTAATTGACTATGTGAAAATAGCAATATGGAAATACCAATATGTTTAGAATTTTTGCAAGTGATGGTTCTTTGGGTTATTCTATGGGTGATGGAGTTTATGAAGAATCAATTCCTTCATGCACAAAATTTATGCTATTTGGGGTTGAACCCATGTTATATACTGCTCCTATGGCTAAAGGTGGGTCACGTGGTCAACCAAAATCCTTAGCATTAGGAATGATGAGGGGTGTGACAGTGATGTCTTGGACCACGTATTCACAAATACTGGGATTAGTGATGTGGACCTCAAATTGGGAGGATATGGGAGGTCCATAGTTGGATGGTGATGTATTGGTTTGAGAATATTGTTGAATGAATGATGATGATGAAGTGGATGGAAATAATGTTCATGATGTGGATTGACTGTGACCACATGTGCATGTAGTTAATGATGAAGGTGATGTGATCATGGAGGCTTGTTGGGGATTGGTGATAAGGAGGTCCTCAAGAATAGGAGATTTTGATGAAGGAATTGGTGAAGTAGTAGATGGATTGGCTATTGGTAAAATGAAAAGGTGAATGGAATGAAGCATGGACTCATAAGGATTTGAAATGAAATTGCAATACTTAAATGACTCGAAGTCCACTTGTATAAAATGTACTTGTACCTCATGAACATATTTCAAGAATTGATGTAAAATGAAAGGGACACATCTCATTTTCCTCCTCCAAAGTCATCCAAGGAGTACATTGCATGCCATGTATCCTTCCAAGATGTGAAACATGGTGTGCAACATTTTGATCCCTACTTTAATGGGCAAAATAAGAGTGCCAAGTGTGGAACACAAAGTATCATTGAATGCTTTTAAGGTTAATGATGACTTGGTGATATGATATGGAGGAAGGTTCACATGGTGTAGGGCAGATGTGGTGATGATATTTATGGAGGAACCATTATCAATTAGAACTCTTTTAAAATACTTCTTCTCAATTAGAGCCATGATATGCAATGGAGGATCTACTGAGTCTAATGATATTGACTTAATATCAAAGTCATAGAATGTGATGGAAGGCTCCATACATGTTTGGATGCTCCCTAAAAAATTATTTAAGGCATTAGAATCTTGATATTGTAGTTCAATGGATTTCAGAATATTCATTAATGCCTTACGATGTGGGAGAGATTGTTGAATTAACCCATAAATTGATAATTTGGTGAAAGCCATTTTTATGCTTGTGGTTAACCAGCAACTCAATGAGATGATTGGTCATGGTGGATGATTGATGGGTCTATTTTGAAGAAATGGTTGGCTAGGGATATGAATGGGTGATGAAGGATTGGGATAAATTTGAATAGGTGGTGATGTGGGAGGTTGTGACACACTTGCTTGAGGTGGTTACCTTACATTTTGTTGATTGTTTCTTTGACCTCTAGTGACCACATGGATGGCCCCTACAAACCCTTGGTATTTTTGGATTTGATTGACTTGATTAGGAGGAGTTTTGGTATTATCCCATCCTATGTTTGGTTGTACCTCCTCATGATGAGGAAGTGGTATTTGAAAAATACCATGGTTTTAATTTTTTTGAGCAAGGGGATTGTCAAGATTGATTTCCCCCAAGTCAATAAGATCTTGAATGATATCTTTGAATGTATATAAAATGTTAATGTCATACCCATTTTGCCTATGATAAGGAAAAAATAGATGTTCTTGATAGTGTTTACTACGTTTGTTAGGATCATCAGGTTTGATTTTGGACAAAAAAAGTTTATTTGTGTCATACAACCTTCAAGAAAGGGAAGCATATGACTCGTATAAGGGGGTGTATTGGCAATATTGTTAGACATACTATCACCAGGGATGACTTTATATAGTTGGAACTATGTTTTGCATGGCTTGGTTGTCAAGGGTACCACATGATAAGCAATTTTTTGTGGTGATTGTTACACTAATTTTTGTTAAGCCATTACCGACTGGCTCATGACCACTTGATTAACATGATTGGGATAATTGGATAGGATAGCCTGTGTTGATTTTGGTTAGCTAGAATAGTTTATTTTATATTGGCCCTTATTTTTTTATTCCTTATTTTTAGGCTTAAGTATGCCTTCTTGGATTTTAATTTTCTCGATGACACTAGCCTGAGCTAAATCATCTTCAAATGAATGATAAATTTGTAGTTGAAGCATCCAAGAGATAGTTTTTAAACAACTCTTGGTGAATAATTTGATTAGCTCATCCATTGGTAGAGTGAATGGCAACTTGGTAATGACAACCATCCAATGGTTTACAAAATTGTAGATAGACTTATCATCATGTTGTCTTAAAGAATAGACATCAAACAATGAGATCTTCTTTTTAACATTTAAGATGAAGCGCTTAAATAATTGGTCAATAAATTGATCAAAAGTATAAATATTATGGTTGGATAATTTATTATAACATTCTATTGCATCTACTCCTAATGTTTGAGGAAAAGTTTGAAGCATGAGAGCACTATCATTTTGAATTCTAAAGAAGGTGTGTACAAACATGCTCGCATGTTCTTTGGTATCCTTAGTTCCCTTAAAATTTTCAAACTTAGGCATCGTAAAATCTATCAAATATGGTGGTGATGGTACCAAACAATGAATGGTTTGATTGATCAAATAGTGTAAGGTTCGTTTCTAGTTTATCAAACTAAGAGTATGTTGTATCAATTGATCTATCTATTTTTGTATGGCCTTAATTTGAGGGTCTTATTAAAGAATGTGGAAGCTTTGAATTACCTGATGATTTTGAGGTGGAGTAGAAAAATATTATGGAGTGACTAAATGATGATGAGATTGGTAATTATGGCTAGGTGAATTTGATGGAAATTTATAAATAAGAGACTAATGGTGAAAATATGGGAAATTATGGAATGAGGTTGATGTATGTAGGTTTTGCCTAGGTTGGAAAATGGGAATAGGATGGGTGGTGGTATGAATTTGTGGAGGAAAATGGATAGAAACCATAGAATATTGTGGTGCCCATGATGGACCATGGTTAATAAAGATAGTCTAAGTAAAGTTTGGTAAAGGCTTAGGGTTCACTTGAAATTGTTGTTGAGCATTTGACACTACCTAAGAAATTTGTTCAAGTGTTCCCATGCCTCATTAATATATCTATTAGAATATGAGGGTATGGAAGTAGATGGTATGGAAGATATGGCTTGGGGATAAGTTATACTAGGTATGGTAACTTGTGAGGCTAAAACTTGTGAAGTAGCATTTACATGTACTTCATACAAGTGGTTGGTGTATGTGTATGGGTATGAAGTGCTAGGAGAACATGAGGGTTGAATAATGGACATATGGAAGTAAGGTGCAACTGATGCTTCAAAAAGAGGGTTGGTGTACACTTGGGTAAAACTGGATGGTGGCTGGGAATAAATAGGCTCTTGTTGTAAAGTAGCATCCTATCTAGGTGATTTGGGGACTAACTATAAGTCATAGTTAGAAGACTTCATGAGAGATTCTACTCATGCCATGTCTATGTGGGTAATATGATGATAAATGGTTGGTGAGGTTGACTCTTCTTGGGGCATAGCCACATGAAATGCTATGGATGACAAGTAATGTGAGGAACCTATAAAAAAATCTACCTGTGTGACATTTAGGTATTCTACCATAGAAGTGGTGGGGAAGGTGGATAAAGGTTCCATTAGATTATCTTTATTTAATGCTTTATTTTATTTTATTGTTAAGACCATAAAGCAAATAAAAAAAATACATATTATGCAGTAAAATGAAACACCAAATTTAACTTTCACAATAAAAATAAACAACCAATGCTAAGTTTGTTTAATGCATGTGTCTTACCTCATTCATTGGTTATCACATTTTAATGTGAGTTTATTTTCTTAGGTTTTGATCTTGTGTTTTTCAAATGCACTAATCTGAATTAATCCAAAGAAAGGTAAAAACTATGGCTAAGCTGGGACAACGAGATTCCTACTAGTGATGAAACCTATCAAGTTTTCTCAGGGTGACCTATGGTTTCTAAGGGTATATATTGGTGGATGGAGATGATAGCCATTATCACCAAATCTAGAGTAATGGTTGATGATGAAATACAGCCACTACTATTAAATGCAAATTGTGTAATGTGTGGTTATTTTTAAAATTTATGATTTTCTATTGTGTTCATACAATGTTAGAAAGATAACCACTTTCGATGGTCTAAATTAAAAGCCACTATTCACAATACCAATTTTCCAAAGGATGTAGAGTACACCACTTAAGACCTGCTCTAAACAGTTGGGGGGTTCATCTACTCCTCTATATATAATCACCCAAGTATGGGTATACTCTTGGTATATGAAAAATATTCCTACTTAGACCTAAAAAAATAGGAATCCCTAACCCTATAATGCAAACTAATTATGCAATTTCAATTCACATGAAATCAAAATGCAATATTTTTTTCACACAGTAGAAAATCAGAAACTTCAAATAGAAGATGTGGATGGATGTAAATGAGTAATTTGAAACCTAATATGCAAGCTAATATGAATTTTTTTTCCATATTTAATTAATGATGTTCTTTTTATCTTAAAAACCTAAAAAAATGTAAAATTACCCAAAATACATAAATAGAAAAACTAGGGTTTTGATAGTGGACTTACAAAGTAGCCTACATTTCTACTCCAAATCTCTGTAAAACACCCCTAGGCGTTTATAAAATGCACCTAGGTGTTTTTGAATAGCCCTCGAATTCCATCGGGTGTTTGTGCACCTTTTGGAACTTCCTGCAAGTCTTCAAAAACCCTAACCAGTGAAAAATGCTTGATTCACACCTCTAAAAATCCTACAAAATAAGACAAAAAAAAACAAATAAATTACAAAGGTAAATCATAAATAGAAACCCTTAGGGGATCCCACCGTGATCACCATTTGAAGAGACAATAATGCAACACCAAATGATATGAAATAATTTAAACTCAAAAAATACAGGATTGCATAATGAATGATTTTATATTAATGGGGGAGCCTAAAAACTCCATTGTTATAATGAGGATCCTTGAATCCTTTGATACATATTTTACAATGGCTAGGGTTCTCCAAAACCCTAGAAAACAACATTGGTGGTGTCTTCAAATGTGTCCTTTATCCCAATAGAAGTGAGTGGGCTTTTAGTTATCTGATGTCAGGCCACTCCAACTTAAGAAGTTGTCCAATATTGATATCATAATTTTTGATCTACGTACACTACAACTATGCAACCCTGAGAAGCGTGCACCACAACTTACCCTACTTGCAATATTATTATTATATCAAATGCAGAAATAAACACAAGCACATATAACATAAAAGTAAAAGAGTAAATAAATATTCTTTTATTAGTATTTCTAGATCTTGGTTACATGTACGTCCCTTTGAGGGATACTCATTTTGATACAATCCATTACAGGTGGGGCAACAGTGAATGTATACCCTTGTAAGGGGTGGTGCACTTCTGTAGGCTTCTCGATCTTGCACGTAAACTTATCTGAGGGCTCACATATGCCTCCTTCTCCTTCTCTCATCCAGGAGGGATCTCATGCTCTGAATGTCTTTACTTAGTCTTATAAACCTGTAAATAAATTATGCTTAATAGTTTGGGATACCTCCTCGGATGAGGTTTTTAGTATTAAATATGATAATAGATAAGTATAATATGACTAAATACAATAATACTAATGAAAAGTGTAGGTATATCTTAGAGAACAATAATGTAAATGCATACAGTAAAGCAGATCTCTGCTAGAAATAAATGCTAAAATAGAAAGCAATCAAACCTAATGCTAGAATGAAGAAACTAATGTCAAAACCCTAGTTTATGACTGCAGGCCACTATCCAGGATAACAACCATAAAATAAACCTTTCTCCTCATGATACAAGGGTTGTAGCACTAGGTTCTCTACTCCAATTTATGTTCAAGGGTCATCAGATGTATCAGGTACATGGAATGGCAGTGAATAATAATGAATGTGAATAGCATATGTGTAGTCTCTTCTCAAATAGATAGAACTTCCTTGATCCTCAAGAGTGCATAGAATCACTCTCCAATTTGATAGGGCTTCACTACATAAACTATAAAAATAATGGATCTTTTGCTCTTTGTGGGAGAGTCCATATTAGACTTTCCTCTCTTCCATATTTGGACCTTGGATTCCTGGAGAAGCTTCAATCCAAATTTCATGTGACTAATCATCTCGAGTGGAAATAATCAGTCCCAAAATGGCATTTAAGGGATAGTTATGAGGAAATCAGGCAGTTCCTTGCCAAAATCCACCCATAAACAATGCAAGGTGTAGTCATATTGTGTGATTTGGGCCCTTATTCATGGCCAAAATTTAAGAACACAAGCTTATATTGAGAGGGTGGGTGAACAATATAAGACCACTTTTTAATTTTATTTTAAATTCAATATTATGTAGTGTATAGATAGCAGTATCAATAGCAATCATCAAAGCAATACACAAAACATCATCCACAAAAGTGACACAACAATTTACATGGTTCACCCAATGCAGGCTACTCCATGGAGAAAATATTTTGCTAAAAATTTCTCAATCAATATCTTGGGAATCCTTCCCAATTACAATTGTAGACACCAAATTATAGCCACTAATCCTCCATCCTAACCATTCCACCACCCACTTGTCCACCATACACCTTTCCCGCAAATTATTTGGCCCATTTCCACATTTCTCACCATTTCCTAATCTAATTGAGATTATTTTAATATTATTTTATATTATTTTGTATTATAATATATTTATTATAAAATATATATTTATAAACTCAATTAACCACAGTCGTCCGATCCATCGTCCATCTTCATTAATCCATGCCACATCTAAAAAGTAATCTCAACCTTAGGATCTAATTTAATATTGCCACACGATCAAAAATACAAGGCTAAAACCCTAAGAAAACCCTAGGTTGGATTATAAATAGGGGCATTTGCAAATGCCCAAACCCTAGAACATTGAGATTAGAAATTACACCTTGGAGGAGTCATTGTTGAAGCCCTAGCGAAGCAGAGAGAGATAGAGTTTGAAGATCTAAAGCCCTAGCTAAGCCAACACTAATTCTATTGTTCTAGACATCCCTCATTCATCCTCCATCGATGTCATAGCCCTCATACATCCACTGCATTCATCACCACCTCCTAGATCTACTTTTGTAGATTTTTCCCTAACTCGTAGGTGCACTCTAGAGCTTGCGAGGCTCGCTATAGAGCCTATGAAGTGCTCAACAGAGCTTGATATATTCTATAGGTGCTCTCTAGATCTTGTTGTATCCCATAGGTGCACACTAGAGCCTACGAAGCTCACATTAGAGCCTCCCAAGTGCATGTACGATCCTATTGCAACCATAGAACGTGAATCAGAGCCTGATGTATCACGCCATCTGCTGTCAAGACTACAAAAATAAAATGAGACATCATCACAAGCAAGATATACAAATTCTACATATTGTTGAATTACTATTAAAGTTGGAATGGTCCGACATCAGATACCTGAAGCCCACTCACCCCATTGGAAGCAAGGAAACACTAGTTAAAGACACTTCATTATTGTGGCTAGGGTTTTGGAGAACCCTAGCGTATTGTAAATCATTGTATCAAATACTCTCATTGAGTACATATTGTATCAAAATGAGTTTATTGGCTCCCCCCTGTTCTATTGAATACATCCATTTGTACAATCTTGTGTTTCATTGTTTTATTTGATTTACCTTGTTTTATTGAAGTGTTGTGTCCTTGTCTTCACAAATGGTGATCATGGTGGGGCCCCACAAGGGTTTCATTATTTAAATTGATCTACCTTGCTAACTTAATTTTATTTCTATTTGTTATAGGAATTTTTAGAAGCATAGACGTCACTGATTTCATCACTAGAGTTTTTGAAGCAGTCTGTAGCATTTTTAGAGATTACACAGGCATTCGACAGCATCTGCAAAGTGTTTGACAGCATCTATAGACAACTGCAGGTGCACTAATGCACCTACATAGGTGCTCTAATGTGCCTACATAGATGCTCGACTATGCATGATAGTGATTTGGAGTATAGCTAAGGCTTCCAAGTAAGTTTCATAATCCTAGGTTGCCATTTAGAGATTTACGTATTCTGCATTCTGCTGCTATTTTTCATTGTTTCTAGGTTTAACATTAAGCAGTTTGGGAAAGAATCGATAGCAAGTTACATCTAGGGTTTGTGTGTGTTTCATTATATCAAATTTATTTCTTGTCCTAAAATTTGTAGATCTAGGTGATTGTTTGCATTTTTGAGTGCATATGAAACATAAATGCATTATAGAATTTTAATTTTAGGGTTAAATATCACTTTAATTTTGCATATCTAAATAGGAACAACATCTTGATGCATAAAGTAATCCTACCCTAGGTTGGCCCCTTTGGTAGAGAGGTGGACGAACCCTCCGGTTGCTCTTGTGATTTTAATCACTTGTAGGCAAGGGATTTTAAGGGTGTAATCTACACTCTTTAGGTGAAATTTTCATATTTGTGTTGGCTTCTGATTTAGATTAGTGAAGTTAGTAATATTTAATATTGTTTACACACCAATATAATAAAATAAATCACACACACTTGCATGATTCACATTTTTAACAGTAGTGGCTAGATTTCATCACCAGCCATTGCTTGAGATTTGGTGACGGTGGCCATGATTTCCATCCACCAATCTCTACCCTAGAAACTATAGGACTACCCCTGAGCAAACTCGTTGGAGGTCATTACCAACAAGAATCTCATTGCCCTAGCCAACCTTAGTTTTTACCTTTGTTTTTCATTAAACAATATTAAGTTACATAAAAATACACAAGCCAACATTTCTAAAAGGAACTTCACATTAATGAAAGAAAATAATTAATGAACAAGGTAAGTCACACATGGTGAAACCTAGGACTGATTGTTTTCTTTGCTTCAAATTTTGGAAAATTTGTTAGTTTGTGTGATCTATATAAGCTTTGAATCTTTGGTTTAACTAATTTATGGTGCTAACATGACAACAAAATAAAATAATAAACCAAAGTAGTTTAATGGAAAACAGTTCCCATGAGCCCGCTACTTCGGTAGCCCCATGCAATATGGTTCAGACTACTTTGGTTGGATCATCCCATCCACCCCACTCTCAAGTAGAGACACATTCAGATAATGTGGATACAACCACCACCTACATAGACATGTATAGAGTGCAGGCCATTTACAAGGCTTCTAACTATATCTTAGAGCCCCTTAGCCAAGAAGGTTTTAAAGAATCTAAATTGGCTACCACCTACCTTGCCCAAGGATATCCTAATTTGAATTATGAATATGGTATGCCTTCCTCCATGAGCCAACCACCACAAAGCCCAAGTGTTCTAAACACTTATATCACATCCACCTATACCAACCCCTTGTATGAGGAGTATGCCAATGTTGCCTCACAAATCCCTATCCTCCAAGTTGTAACATAAAATGCAACTTGCACCATACCCATGTCCTCTCATCCATCATCATCCACACCTCTATAATCTCACTTAGCCAACATGGCTTTGTCATCCACATCTCCATCATATCATCTAATCAACACGACTGTGTCTAATCATCCATCATCATCAACACATCCATCATCTCATCCAACCACAACCCCATCATTCAACACATGGTTAAATCAGGAACTTATGGATAAATTAGGGCTCATCAATAGACTACTTTCACAATGAACAAAAGGAAAAAAATTAGCTTACACAGACCCTATGACCCAAGGAGTTCCAAATCAACCTCCACTTACCAATAAAAATTCAGCATGGGTCCCTCAATCTTCCATAGTGTTCATCCCCAATCCACCACCACTCCACACATCCACCATACCAATCAAAATTACCACTAACCAATAACACTGTCCATTTATCCATCATCATCTTCATAAATCATCCCCATCTCTCAACCATAAATATTCTCCACATACCCAAAACAATCCATTCCACAACACCTTGGTCACACCCCAACATATACCATCCATCCCATCAACCAACCATCACATAATTCAAGGTCCTCATATTCTAGAAGAAGATATTAGATTCCAGTCAATGCAAAAGAAAATTGATTAGTTGTTGCAAAAATCACTAGGGATAACAAGACAAAATCTTACATGAAGCCAACTGATTCATCAACAAATCCACCTTTCGATACCATCATCACCATATCCGACAGATTTTACGATACCAAAATTTGACAAGTTCGAGGGAACTAAGGATCCTAAGGAGCATGTGAGTTCATTTATCCACATATATTTTTGGATTAGCGATGATAATGCTCTTATGCTCAAAATTTTTCCTCAAACATTAGGGGGAGATGCCATTGAATGGTACAATAAATTGCCTACACAGTATTTATACTTTTGATCAATTGATAGATCTATTCTTGGAACTCTTTGCCCTTAATATTAAAAAGAAGGTGTCCTTATCAGATATATATTATTTGAAACAATGGGATGAGGAACCTATATATGATTTTGGAAACCATGGAAGTTAGTCATAACCAAGTTGCCATTCTCCTTCCCAATGGAAGAAATTATCAAAAATTTTACCAAGAGTTGCTTAAAACCCATCTCTTGGATGCTACAGCTCAATACTTATAGAACATTTGAGGAGGCTTTAGCACAGGCTAGTGTCATTGAGGAGATAAAAATCCAAGAGGGTTTCATTAAGCCTAAGAAGAAAGAATGGAAAAATAGGGGCCAATACCAAAATAATCAATCTAGCCAAACCAAATCCACACAAGCCTCAATGGCTAACATAGCTAATCAAGTCAATCAAGTGGTCATGAGCCAACCTGTAATGGCTCAAAAACTAGTGCAACAACAAATTTCCTATCATGCGGTCCCATAAGTAACCCAAGCACCAACAATATAAAACACAACACCAACTATGGTTATGCATAGTGGTGAATATTCATCAATTGGGTGAATATTAGGATTTTCAAAATTGGAAATTGGTGAATATGAGGACCCTCGACGTCGGCCCATTCACCTAAAATTTTTAGGTTCAATTTGTTATTAGGGTCAATTCACCATAATATATATCCAAACATAGGTATATTTGTACTCGTTGGAAAGATATTTTCAAGCCTGATCTAATGGTGGTATTTTTATGAAGTTATAATATGATTTAATAGGTCAAAAGTGGCTCCAAATATGACCTTACATTTTAGGGCTTCAAATACCCCAAAATTTGGTATGAGATGCTCGATTTGATTTTCTTAGGATTCTCCATTATTCACATTTATTTTTATTAGGATTCACCATTTTTTTACAAGTACATTTTGAGTCCAACCCCTTATGCATAACCCTAGAACCAATTGTGGAACAACCTACCCATCACCAATTCAATCGACCCCCATGTCAATACACTCCCTTAGAGAAATCATATTCATACATATTTCAAAGGTTGTATGAGACCAAAAAATTAGCCTTTCTAGAAATTAGGCCCGATGATCCCACCAAAAGACCTAAAAGTTATAGATAGCACTTGTTTTTGCCATACCATTGGTAAAATGGGCATGATATCAATTCCTGCCATGTATTCAAAAACATAGTGCAAGACCTCATAGACTTAGGAGCCATTAATGTGGATAACCCCTTAGCTCCACAAAATCAAAATTTGGGCATATATCAGACACCTCTACCTAACCATGGGGAGGTCCAACATAATATAGGAGGTAACAATCAAAAACCACCTCCTAATCAAGTAAATCATGTCCAAAAATACCAAAAATTTGTAGGAGCAGTCCATGTAGTCACTAGAGGGCAAAGGCAAAATCAAAACAATGCTCAACAACTTTCGAACCCACCTACCATCCAAACATCACCAAATACATCTTCACCAATCAATCTATCCAACCCATCCAATCCTCCCATCCTTCATCCAATAAGTCTAGTGGTAACCTTAACCAGTCGATTAACCACTAAATTAAAAATAGCATCAGCAAAACTTTCTGTGAATGAGCTTATCCAAAAATCCCCTAGGCATAGAGAGGCTTTAATGGAAATACTCAAGTCAATTGAGTTAGAATCCCAAGATTATAATTCCTATAAAAAAAAATTAGGGAGTGTTAGAACATGTATGGAACCATCAATTACCTTCTATGACTTTGAGATAAAATCAATGAGTTCAAAATGTTTGGCAATTTTGGGCACTTTGGGTACATTGCCTTTGCTCAAATGTATAAGTTGTCATTGATGTCAAAAGGCATTTTTGTTGATATCAAAAGAGTGTGATGTCAAGAATATCTTGAGAAGCTTCTTTATGTTAAAGGGTTTTTATTAAAACCATGGTGACAAGGCTAAAGGTTTTTCTTAAAACCATTTGGACTCATTAAGGGTTTTTATTAAAACCAAGCTTAACTTAATGCAAAGGTCCATGTTTATTATTAATAATTAAATTAACTCAAACCTTTGTCAAAGGTCCAAGTTTAATTTATTATTAATAAAATAATAATAATTATTTTAATTATTATTAAAGGGTCTTTCAACCCTTAAGCGACGGAAGAAAAAAAGAATTCTTTCGCCGATATGTTGCCATCGTTGGAGGAGCGCCGACGTCAAACAGTTAAGGAAGAATGGCTATATAAGTGGGGATGATTTTCTAAAGTGAGCACCTCCGATTATTATTGATATCTATGATTTGTGGTTACTCTGTATTTTTTGATTTGCGCTTGGCATCTACGATTTGCACTTGCTCTATTTCGTTTGATTTGCGCTTGGCGTCTGCGATTTCTCTGTTTCGTTCGATTTACGCTTGGCATCTGCAATTTGCACTTGCTCTATTTTTTTTGATTTGCGCTTGGCGTCTGCGATTTGCATTTGCTCCTTACCTTTCGAATAGCACTTGGTGTCTTCGAGTTGAGCTTGCTCTGTGTCTTCGAATCTCCGATTGACGTCTTTGAAACCGTGCTTGGCATACTCGAATTTGAGCTTGGGCTGCATCCTTACTTTTTGTGTGACGGCAATGGATTGGCAATTGCTCCTGAACTACATTTTTTAGACTGTGTTGTGAGATGACTAATGCAAGCATTCAGTGACTTACGTCTTGGACAGCGCTCACCAGTTTGCATGTGGTTTGTGGAAGACGTTTACGTTTTCCAGATTCTTGGCGTCAAAGGAAGATAAAAGAGAGGGCAGCATTGTAGTATTTCGTTGGGCACTTGTGACCCAACGGCGGTGGCGTTTAAGCGAAAGCGCTAGAAGGCAGAGGTGCCGAGTTCGATTCTCTTCGTTGGATTTTTTCTTTTGGTCGCGGTGTGCAAAGGATAGTGGCTATGAATGCGTGGGAGGTATAAGGTTAAGGTATCATATTTGTTTTGACATTGTTTTATTGATGTTTAATGTTTATGTGGAGTAATAAGGTGTAAAGAGGTTTTACTTTGTATATATATTGTACTTTGGTGGTTTTTACTAAGTTGGAGAAATAAGGTGTTATTTTGGATCTTTATTATTGTGTATTATTGTATAGTTGCTAACTCTAATTAGTGGCAAATTGAGAGTTAGTGTTGTGACAAATTTTGAGTTCTCCTTCTTCATCAAAGTAAAGGTATGGGCAACATCTTCCATGTATGTTGTTTATGGTATATTTTCTGAAATTGAGTTTGGAGTGAAAAGGTTGTCTACTAGGTATTCTTTGGTGTGAATCTTATTTTCTGGATATTGAAGATTGTTTATGCATTAAAGTTATTGTTGAATTTTTGGGTGAATGCATAATTCTGGTTGAGGAAGAGGAAGCATTTTTGCAATAGGGTTTATGTTAGTAAGTCTTGCTACTTGCTTTGAGATGATGAAACCCTAGTTGTTGGTGAAAAGAATATAAGTATCATTGTTATATGAGATATTGCATGGTTGGCAATTGTTGGGTTGTGTTTCATATTCTTGAGAAAAGCATACTACATCTATCTTATTCTTTTGAGTTTGAGATTGAGTTGAGATTGAGATTGGGAGTTAAGTATAGAACATATTGGGTCTCTAACAATTCTCTTTATGTTTCTATGAGATTTGAGATTGAGATTGGGAGTTAAGTATAGAACATATTGGGTCTCTAACAATTCTCTTTATGTTTCTATGAGATTTGAGATTGAGATTGGGAGTTAAGTATAGAACATATTGAGTCTCTAACAATTCTCTTTATGCTTCTATGAGATTTATGAATCACATTGGGTCTCTAAAAATTCTCTTTGTGGGTTCATGCTAAGCAAGTTTTTCTTGGTGAGCTTGCTGAGGTTTTGGACAGGTTTCGGTGGGGACTTGTGAGCAGATTTGGACAGGTCCTAGCAGAGGACTTGTGAGCTGAGTTTTTGAGAGTTCTATCAGAGAACTTGAGGACAAAGGTGCATTGGTTCTTTGAGAAGAACCTGAGGACAGATTTGGCAAGTCTTTGAGAAGGCTTGTGTGCAGAGGATTGATTTGTTCAAAGAGTTGGATAGATCTGATAGACAGAGGAAGACTTGTACTAGACCGACTGACTGTGTTTGGTACATGTAGCTGAGCTGCTGTGGATGTGATCATAGAAGGCAGAGGTCTCTTAGGCTAAGCATTGAGGACAGGAGGTCTTCGGTGGAAAGGAGTTCCACGTGCTTGGCAAGAGGTAGAGGCAGTTGATCTTCTGAGGGATCATTTCCAGAGCAGAGGGGAAGGTATCTCCTTTGAGCAGAGGCTCATAAATTCAGATTGGGGGAAGGTGTCTCCTTTGAGCCGAGGCTCATAAACATTGTAATTGGGAAGGTTTCCCAAAGAAATTTGAGATAACTTTTAGAGAAAAGTTTTGTGGATGTAGCCCAGGCATTCTGGGTGAACCACGTTAAAATTGGTGTCACTTTGTGGATGATATTGTGCATTGTTTTGATATTGCTTTGGGTATATTGCTTTACTATTTTGAAGTATAAAGGAATAAGTAAAAAGAGGTCTTATACTGTTCACCCCCCCCTCTCAGTATAAGCTTGTGTTCTTCAATTGGTATCAGAGCGGGTGCCTTCGAAAAGTTTAACAACTTGAAGGAAGATCTTACAAGAACACAAATGGCAAGGAAAGGCAAAAGCAAAACCATGAGACACAAGAAGAAGAAAACACACATGGTCATGAAAGAAAATGAAGATGAACTCAATGTTGCTATTTTGGGAGGAAGAATGGAAATAGATTCAAGAGATGAATCAAACAGTGGAGAACAGTCCAGATTAATAAAGTTTTGCACCAGATGTGGGAAGACCGGTCACTTTGTAGCTGATTGCTCACAAGGTAGAGAATGTTTTGTTTGTGGTCAACTCGGTCATAATGAACGTCATTGCCATGGGTTTAGTAGCAGTGAATATGAAGATGATCCATTCAAAATTGGTGAAGAAACAGATTCAGAATAGGAATGTGATGAAGAAGGAAGTGATGCAGAAGCAAATTGGAAACAGAAACTAATTTTAGCTCTAAGTAAAAAGGTTGAGGATGCAGAAGATATAATCACCAGTTTGAAAGTACAAACAAAAGAATACAAGAAAATTTTTGAAGATCTCGAAATGCAATTAACCAAGAAAACAGAGTATTGTAGTAAGCTAGAAAAAGAAATTGACGGTTTAAGAATGCAGACAGAAGAAATGAGTAATAAAGTTGATATATGCAGCAAACATGAAGAGGAATCCAACAAAGTTGTTAGCAATCTGAAGCTACAAATAGAAGAGTCCAAAAGGAGTGAAGAAACTCTTAGGTCTCGGATCAATGAGAAAGAGACTGTTTGTTGCAAACAAGAAGAAGAGATTGTTTCATTGAAGAAACAACTAGAAGAGGCCAATACAAATCTTAAAATCAAAGATGAGCACAACAATCAAGGAAAGAGGTATTCTCACAAGCACAAGAAGAGTTTCTACCTAGACAAAGCAAGTAAGTGTTCTAGTAGTGATAGTGAAAGTTCTTCAAGTGATAATGAAAATGAGATGTTGTTCATATCAGAAAAAGAGGAAGAACCAAAACATAGATTCATTATCATGAAATGTCTTAGATGTGGAAATTTTGGTCACCTTGAGGATGATTGCACAAATAATGATTTGGTTTCTAGTATGTATGAGGATGCTTCAAAAAACTATAAGGAAGATGCATGTATGGTTTTTGAAAAGGGTAGCACCTCTAGTGATAAGAAATCTGAAAAAGGCTTTGATGATTCTAATAGCAAACATATAGAGGAAGGTGAAGTAGATCTTAAAGGTGAACTTATTAGTGCTCTTAGTGCTTTGAAAAAGGAAAGAAAGAAGAATGCTAGACTCAAGGATAAGTTGGATGAATGTTGTATGGAGAGAGATGATCTTATAGAAAGTCTTGACTTCTCTATAGCTAAGACACAAGAACTCAAGGATGAGTTAGAGTCTAAGGTTCTTGAGTATAGTGAGTTAGAATAGAAAATGGCTTCTTTGAAAGAGGAAACTAAAGGGTACAAGGATAAGCTTCACAGGTTTCAAGATAGCTCCAAAAAGGTTAAGTCTCTCATCAAAGGTCAAAGAAAGACAACGAGATAAAATAGGCCTTGGTTTTGTTAAGCATCACAAGGAACAAGTTGGAGAGTCTAGTAAAAGACTCCAAAAGGAAGAGAGTTCTGATGAGGAAAGTATTTCAGATCATGAGTCCTTGAATGATAGATGCACAGAAATAGAAACCAGAATTCAGAATGAGAAGAAGAAGTTTTTAGAACCTAAGAGGTCAAATAAAGGAAAGTTTCAAGGCAAATGTTTTGCTTGTCACAGGTTTGGTCACATAGCTTCACATTGCATGGCTCAAGTGAAAAAGGTAAATGACAGTTTCAGAGGTGGTAATTTCTTTCAAGGGTATTGCTACTCTTGTCAATAGTTTGGGCACAAGGCAGTTTATTGCAAGGCAAATATCAGGAACAGGTTTGATCAGAACAGGTTTGGTCAGAACAGGTTTGATCAAAATAGGTTTGGTCAAAACAGGTTTGGTCAGAACAGGTTTGGTCAGAACAGGTTTGGTCAAAACTGGTGGATTCAAAGAACAGGTATGCCTAAAATAAATAACATTGTTACTTGTTATAAGTGCAACAATGAAGGTCACACAGTCAGACAGTGTAGAGCTGAAATTCTAGAATACAAGAACAAGAACAGTGGCATGATCAGGTCCAAGGATCAAGGCATGGATAAAAACAGGGATGAGAACAAGAACAAGAACGAGTGATAAGAACAGGAATATGGACAAAGAATTCAAGAGAAGGCCCGACAAGGAAGTTATAGACGCTGATGATGATCAGTGCCTAATGGGAGTTTTACTCCCACCCCAAAATTAATCACCTCATCGGGAGGTGGGGGAGGGACTAAGCTAAGAGGCTAATTCTTAGTCCCGAGCCCCAAAGGTGGCCCTTTGCCATTGATGACAAAGGGGGAGAGATATGAGTAAGGGGGAGAGCTTCAAAGTGAAGAGGAAAGCTTCAAGTCGGGGGGAGCAAAACTTCAAAGGAAGATTCTCGGTTGTTAGCACAGTTGGTTTCGGTTGGTTTCGGTTTTGGCTCTTGAGAAGTGTTTTCAGTGAAGGTTTGCCATCAATGACAAAGGGGGAGATTGTTGGCAATTTTGGGCACTTTGGGTACATTGCCTTTGCTCAAATGTATAAGTTGTCATTGATGTCAAAAGGCATTTTTGTTGATATCAAAAGAGTGTGATGTCAAGAATATCTTGAGAAGCTTCTTTATGTTAAAGGGTTTTTATTAAAACCAAGCTTAACTTAATGCAAAGGTCCATGTTTATTATTAATAATTAAATTAACTCAAACCTTTGTCAAAGGTCCAAGTTTAATTTATTATTAATAAAATAATAATTATTATTTTAATTATTATTAAAGGGTCTTTCAACCCTTAAGCGACGGAAGAAAAAAGAATTCTTTCGCCGATATGTTGCCATCGTTGGAGGAGCACCGACGTCAAACAGTTAAGGAAGAATGGCTATATAAGTGGGGATGATTTTCTAAAGTGAGCACCTTCGATTATTATTGATATCTACGATTTGTGGTTACTCTGTATTTTTTGATTTGCGCTTGGCATCTACGATTTGCACTTGCTCTATTTCGTTTGATTTGCGCTTGGCGTCTGCGATTTGCACTTGCTCTATTTCGTTCGATTTGCGCTTGGCATCTACAATTTGCACTTGCTCTGTTTCGTTCGATTTGCGCTTGGCATCTATGATTTGCATTTGCTCCTTACCTTTCGAATAGCGCTTGGTGTCTTCGAGTTGAGCTTGCTCTGTGTCTTCGAATCTCCGATTGACGTCTTTGAAACCGTGCTTGGCATACTCGGATTTGAGCTTGGGCTGCATCCTTACTTTTTGTGTGATGGCAGTGGATTGGCAATTGCTCCTGAACTGCATTTTTTAGACTGTGTTGTGAGATGACTAATGCAAGCATTCAATGACTT
This sequence comes from Wollemia nobilis, assembly GCA_028583015.1. NCBI lineage: Eukaryota > Viridiplantae > Streptophyta > Pinopsida > Araucariales > Araucariaceae > Wollemia > Wollemia nobilis. Next base: position 2,625,680 of record JAQPPZ010003192.1, on the reverse strand, counting down.
ACGTCTTGGACAGCGCTCACCAGTTTGCATGTGGTTTGTGGAAGACGTTTATGTTTTCCAGATTCTTGGCGTCAAAGGAAGATAAAAGAGAGGGCAGCGCTGTAGTATTTCGTTGGGCACTTGTGACCCAATGACGGTGGCGTTTAAGCGAAAGCGCTAGAAGGCAGAGGTGCCGAGTTCGATTCTCTTCGTTGGATTTTTTCTTTTGGTCGCGGTGTGCAAAGGATAGTGGCTGTGAATGCGCGGGAGGTATAAGGTTAAGGTATCATATTTGTTTTGATATTGTTTTATTGATGTTTAATGTTTATGTGGAGTAATAAGGTGTAAAGAGGTTTTACTTTGTATATATATTGTACTTTGGTGGTTTTTACTAAGTTGGAGAAATAAGGTGTTATTTTGGATCTTTATTATTGTGTATTATTGTATAGTTGCTAACTCTAATTAGTGGCAAATTGAGAGTTAGTGTTGTGACAGATTTTGAGTTCTCCTTCTTCATCAAAGTAAAGGTATGGGCAACATCTTCCATGTATGTTGTTTATGGTATATTTTCTGAAATTGAGTTTGGAGTGAAAAGGTTGTCTACTAGGTATTCTTTGGTGTGAATCTTATTTTTTGGATATTGAAGATTGTTTATGCATTAAAGTTATTGTTGAATTTTTGGGTGAATGCATAATTCTGGTTGAGGAAGAGGAAGCATTTTTGCAATAGGGTTTATGTTAGTAAGTCTTGCTACTTGCTTTGAGATGATGAAACCCTAGTTGTTGGTGAAAAGAATATAAGTATCATTGTTATATGAGATATTGCATGGTTGGCAATTGTTGGGTTGTGTTTCATATTCTTGAGAAAAGCATACTACATCTATCTTATTCTTTTGAGTTTGAGATTGAGTTGAGATTGAGATTGGGAGTTAAGTATAGAACATATTGGGTCTCTAAAAATTCTCTTTATGTTTCTATGAGATTTGAGATTGAGATTGGGAGTTAAGTATAGAACATATTGGGTCTCTAACAATTCTCTTTATGTTTCTATGAGATTTGAGATTGAGATTGGGAGTTAAGTATAGAACATATTGAGTCTCTAACAATTCTCTTTATGCTTCTATGAGATTTATGAATCACATTGGGTCTCTAAAAATTCTCTTTGTGGGTTCATGCTAAGCAAGTTTTTCTTGGTGAGCTTGCTGAGGTTTTGGACAAGTTCCGGTGGGGACTTGTGAGCAGATTTGGACAGGTCCTAGCAGAGGACTTGTGAGCTGAGTTTTGAGAGTTCTATCAGAGAACTTGAGGATAGAGGTGCATTGGTTCTTTGAGAAGAACCTGAGGATAGATTTGGCAAGTCTTTGAGAAGGCTTGTGGGCAGAGGATTGATTTGTTCAAAGAGTTGGACAGATCTGACAGACAAAGGAAGACTTGTACTAGACCGACTGACTATGTTTGGTACAGGTAGCTGAGTTGCTATGGACGTGATCATAGAAGGTAGAGGTCTCTTAGGCTAAGCATTGAGGACAGGAGGTCTTCGGTGGAAAGGAGTTCCACGTGCTTGGCAAGAGGTAGAGGCGAGTTGATCTTCTGAGGGATCATTTCCGGAGCAGAGGGGAAGGTATCTCCTTTGAGCAGAGGCTCATAAATTCAGATTGGGGGAAGGTGTCTCCTTTGAGCCGAGGCTCATAAACATTGTAATTGGGAAGGTTTCCCAAAGAACTTTGAGATAACTTTTAGAGAAAAGTTTTGTGGACGTAGCCCAGGCATTCTGGGTGAACCACGTTAAAATTGGTGTCACTTTGTGGATGATATTGTGCATTGTTTTGATATTGCTTTGGGTATATTGCTTTACTATTTTGAAGTATAAAGGAATAAGTAAAAAGAGGTCTTATACTATTCACCCCCCCTCTCAGTATAAGCTTGTGTTCTTCAAAAAATTGGTGGACCCTCCATTGCACATAATGGCATTAATAGACATAAATCCATTCAAAAGATTATTAATTGATATTAGCTCGTCAATCAATATCATTACTACCGCTGCCCTTATCCACATCAAATTTTCCTCCATCCCACATTTCCAAATCATAATTCACCCTCAAAGCATTTAATGATGCTTTGTGTACCATAGTTGGCACTGTTGTTTTACCTATAGAAGTGGGGCCAGAATGTTGCACACAATTTTTCACATCTTGTAAGGAGCCATGGTGTATAATATACTCCTTGGTAGACATTGGATGAGGGAAATAAAATGTGTTCCTTCAACTCTGCACCAATGCTTGAAATATGTTCATGATGGAAAAGTCCATTGCATCCCCGTGGATGTCGAACCTTTTAAGTATTATAATTTCATTTCAAATCCTTATGAATCCATGTTACCTTCCACCCATGTATTCTTTGTGCCATCATCAACTACACCCACATAATATTTTAATCCATATTCTTCTAATCCATCTCCATATTTTAAGGCTCCCATCATAGAGGAACTTCCCATCACATCACCTCCTCAAAAATCCATTTCTTCTTGTACATGTGGTCACACATCGTACATCACATCTACCCCTTCTTCTACAACCACTTATTCTATTTCATCATTATCCCATCCTCCATCTTCTAATTCCACACCACCATCCAATCCCACTCCATCAGTCGATGTATCACAAGTCAAACTTTCATATTGTGACATATTTAACTCGCCACCATCCACAACCAATCCAAAGCCACCTGAGACTTCACCATCCACCTCATCAACCCAGGTCATAGTCCATATCATTAATCTGAGCATTGGTAAGTATGTGGTCTAAGACATCACCATTACACCCCTAGAAATTCCCAAATCTAAGGATTTTGGATGTCCTCGAGATCGTTATTTATCCATAGGCATTGTTTACGACATGAGTGCCGCTCCAAATAGCATTAAATTTGTTTATGGAGGGATGGATTGCTCAACTAGGGCAAACCCACATAAATAACCACATGAGCCTACGTGTACCAACATACCTAACATAGAGGAGTTTCCAACTCAATAATTTAATATGTTCCATTAGCAAGGTCAAGGTATAGGTTCTCATGAGCAAGGAATGCATGATATATTAGAGGTCCCATATAGATGCGCCCATGATCATTTTGGTTTAGGCTATACCTCGTTGTCTTCCATCGCTTCTCTTGAGCAAGAAATTAAAAAGCTTACACTCAATGATGAAGATCACCCCATCCACCCATTACCCTCAACATCTTCTCTTGAACAATTTCTTTAAGAACTTTGCATGGATGAAGTAAATAAATATGATCCCATAAACTTCACCTATCCTATATTTGATTCTAATGATGAAAGTTATGAATAATTTTAGGTCATGTCAAATGCTTTTGATGATTCTGAAGAGGAGTCACAACCCATTATCCCCATCACCCAACAAGAAGAGTTTTACCTCTGAATGTTCCCCATCCATCATCCCATATTCTGATTAATTCTTCCACAATAACAAGATGATCCACCTGGTAATATGCCTTGAGCCACCCACATAAGCCAAGAATTGTAACATATGTACATATTTAAAAAAAAATCAAAATGAACAAAACATTTCAAAAAAAAATGTTGCTCTGATGTTTTCACTATTACAGGGATACCACACCTCCACATTGGTTCCAATTCAATTATTCCATCTTCCCATTCGACAAAGCCATCCTACATTTCACTAGATCAATATGAATCCTATTGAATTATTTACCCCACTCTGTAATCCATACAATTTGGCTAGGCCAATTCCAATTGACATTACCCTTATTGACTTGAACCGGATTTCCTCCACACCCTCCTCTTCGGATTTCATCCTATTCGAGGAATTTCTAAAGGCTTTGACACACTACATTCCTCCATCACCTTCCACTAGAGGTCCTAAGGTTTTTTAGGTAGATTTAGGCAATGATAAGCAAAAATAATTAGATGACAGCCTAGACTATCCCGACTAGCTCTGAGGCTTAGTACCCATTTGCAATCTTAATGGAGCAACACACATTTGTATTGATTTTTGACATCGGTATTAGTGCTTCCTTGTCTGGGGGTACTTGTCTAGGCATTCTATTGTTAAAGGTAACACTTTATATGTACATATACATGGCTTCTAAAAAAAATCATCATCCACATAGGCATATCTACATTGCATACATTCCATTTACATTTAGGCATTTAACATACATCTTCACTTTTTGCATTCACGCATGGTTTCATTAAATCATACATATTCCATTACATTAGTAATATACATTTGTATTCATCCCATCCCATGTTCAATGATATGGTAAAGTAATTATTATATGACCATAAAACAAAGAGTCAAGTTATAACGATTGGGGGTACCTAGTTTGAAACATTTATGAAAATTTAACAAAATTCATATGTCAACCACATCACGTGTCACAAAAACATAGATTTTTAGTCACTCAACCAATACTAGGGTAGCATACAACCTCCAAATGAATGTTCGATTTTCTTTAGGACCAAAACATACTTTTTACACTAAGAAAATTTGGAGCATTGCCGATTGATCCCAAATACAATGTTGGACCAATCACATTCCATCCCATTTTAAAAAAATTATGAGACAAAGAGGGTTAGTACAATACTTGGGTAGTACCTCGAAGCAAAAAGGGATAATTATTGCTTGTCCCATCATGCAACATGGTCCAAAGCACAAATAGTGGTTTTCACAACTACCACAATTGTTCTCCAAACATAAACATAAAAGCATAGAGTAGTAAGGATAGGGTCAACATTCTCATCACACTTTGGTTTAAAATATAATTCCCCAAAGCTCTATACCAACTTAACAAATTAAATCCAAAACACCCCTAATCCCTAAAGTTGTAAGGATTGTACTACACATTCTTGAGAAGGATGGGTAGTCATACCCAATACCTAAAAGATCAATCTCATTGGACTGTGGAGTGAATATACACCGAGGCTATGGACGCCTGACTGGCAGTGGAGTAAGCTCATGCGGGGTGACATGTCAACTTGGAAAATAGGGAGACCTCTGACCGCACATAAGGACAGACTAGCTTCAGGGTCATCTCCATAATAGGTCATGCCCAATTTACTCATAATGGATTAATGAACTTAACATGCACACACATTGGTACTTGATTGGATAGGATCATTGTATGGCTCAAGACTTGGTAATTGAACATCACTTGCACACACATTGGTCCTTAAGAAATTTAGACAACCCAAGTGAGTTTGCTTGATAATACTAGTACGATTGAGTCTTTGAAAATTTTGCAATACTCATTCCATATCAACATCCATATCTTCTTCCATATCAACATCCATATCTTCTTCCATATAAATAATCATGTCCTCATAGTGAGTCAAGTTGAAGAAAACCACCAAATTCAGTACCCACGATTTCCAAACAATGGACAACAAAAATGGTCAATAAAATTTCTGAACTATAAAAGATCATTTGAACAACATGCATTCCTCCCATATAGTTTATATTTGTTTACTTGCATTAATCATCCATAACACATCATCATTAATAACACATCACATAGCTTGCATACATCATCCATATAAACATTAGCCATATACATCATTATTAGCTTACATTAAACATGAATAATATTCAAACATTATTCATAAACATGCATCAAACATTAATAAAATAAACATTGCATTCACAGAAAATATAAACACAAAAATAAAAGCCATGTATATATATAAGTATCGAATATACAATAAATTCCAAAAAGGCTACAAAAGGGAGCACCAAGGCTCACATATATAAAATAGTGCATCTAAACACTAAGCCTAACATCCATGAGAGGACTCCTAAGACCTAGTAGGAGCCCTAGGCCTACTACTCTACCTAGACTCTATATTCCTAGATGACTCAACCATAGAAGAAGAGGGAGGATCTGGCAATGTAATATTGTGTTGCATACACACATCCTCCAAAGAATGCATGTATGCCTCACTAACCTGCAAAAGCCATAAGTCCATATGATGTCAACACTCCTTTGTCAACATCTCTTCATAAAGCCTCATGATCATCGCCTGATCACCAGCCACAGCTGCTGCCTGCTCCACCTCTAACCATGCTATAGTGGTCCTTGAATCCCTCTAAGTCTCAAGCATAGTATCACACTTCTCATGAAGCTGCTCCAAATCAGCCTGCAACCTCACCAACTTGGATATCTCATCCATCTCCTCATCATCCCCCCTTCTCTCATCCACCAACCCCATATCTAGAGTTGGCTCAACCGACCCCCTTGACCATATCGGACTAGCCGCTCACTAAGGCATAGTCCTCTTTAGGGTAGCCCTTGACCCCACAACTACCTCATCCACACCCATAACCTTTGGTACCCATACTGGTTGGGCACCAAACCACTCCACATACTCTGGAGTCACCCCAACATCATCCACATTAGGTACCTCCAACTATTAATCATCCTCTAGATACACCCACCATGGCTCTGTACAAGGAAGCATCCCCTCATATCGTCAACACTGATATAGCACTGGCTCATCTGGCACACCTTGAGGCAGTCCAAACTACCTCAGCACCTGTGAGTACTGGAAGTACTACATCTCCTCATCCCTCCATCCAACCACCTATCGAGCCTACCTCAACCAATGCAACTACCTCCTATCACCATCCCACCTAGCTCCTCACCATAGCCTCCATATAACATCCACTTGAGTCAATACTGACCACATATCATGGTACCACTGACCAGTATGCACCTCTCAACTCATTTGAACCTCCTTAGCCAGTGCCCAATGCCTAGCATAAGGCTCCCCCATTTGCCATGACTCACATGGCAACCCCTCGGGATGAACTACCACAAAATGCTCCCACACCCAACACTAAAGGAGTAAGTTTCACCCAATCCCCTTCTCTCCCTTTGAATCACCTCATACAAATATTAGTACAACTATGCCAATAAGGTAGGTACCCAGGCATACTTCCAAGGGTCTGTCAACAGATCCCTCATCAACCCCAATAGGTTCCATTGGAACCTACAACTAGTGCTATTTGGTAGCACTATATTTGCTAACATGAACATGATCAAGGCTAGGAATGCATCCAAATACTTTGCCTTATACATGCTCAGGTAGCATATACCCCATCACCCAACTATGCCTCCCCCCATCAATCCCTGAACATCCTCTCCATCTCGACCTTCTTATCCTAACCAACCACCACCTTATCCCCTTCTATCGACACCTTGAGAATGTGATACACATCCTCAAGCATAATGATAGCCTCCCTAGTCTACAGCTAGAATGTCCCCCTATATGGGTCCCATCTCTCTTCAAGGTCGAGAGATACCCCTCATTCACCCTCACCACATCCAGTCTCACCACACCCTCCATACCCACCCTACCCAAAAACTCTCACTTATCCATCGTCAGATTCTTCCTCATTCTCAGAACAAGAGGAGAGAAGTGATGTCGAGGATCAATATCCCTCAACTACAACAATAATAACATTTATTTTAGTATTCATCCTATATTCCAAAAAAAAAAACAAACAAAACAAAAAAAAAATTACACAAAGGAAAAAAACTATGTAACCAGGACAAAGGGTGCCTCCACTCCACTGATAGCACCAAGGTCCTCCATTGCCATAGCCTCTAAACACAAAAAACTCACTAGCCTCACAAAGCTCACAAATCCACTCCACTCCTCAGATGCAGCTCCTCAAAGTCAAAAATGCATGAATGAGCCTAAAGATTCACTCAGAAAGCTCTTTATAGCTTTCCTTAGCACATTTAGGCACAAACCTATGCCTGCAAATATTAGGTGTGTCTATGCACCTACAAGCACACTCAAGCACTTGCAAGCACCTACAGAATACTCCAGGCATAGCCGCGTGCCTGGAAACAAAAAACATGAAGACAAAAGCCCTCAAAACAATAGCTCCCCTAATCGAATTTGTACAAAATTTTATCCACATATCATACACATCATAAAGTTTGATTTTATAAAAACACAAATAGTTTTGCATGCATATTTTACAAGAACAGGCCAAATTATTCAAAAACACATATCACATTACAAAACATGACAATTAAGGTTTAATTTTCACAAAATAAACATTCCACAATTCTTCATCATATACTTCATCATCCCATCCAATTTTGTGCATGTTGGAGTTGATTTAACTGCTAAATCACTCATTACAACCAAAAAGTGTAACAAATACGAACAAAATGCTAAAGAACAAATCAATCAACTCCACAATATTGTGTTTCATTGCATGACTTTATCACACATTCTTCCATCATCATATTTCATATAACACTCATCATATAGCATATTTTTTCTTGTTAAGTCAATAATAAGTGAACCTTGTACCTAGTGGGTTATCCTATCAACTTGGCGATTGTAGAGATAGTAATCCATGCAATTCAGTAAGATGAATAACCTACCATAAGGACACTTCAACATGATCATCATAATTATCTCACTGTCATAGATCATAATCACATTGGATACCTCATATTTTAGGGAAAACCTTGCCAAGAACAATTTTCTCACAAGAAGTCATTGATGTCCTTTTTCGTGGGGCATGAAAACATGGATATTAAAATCTACTAACACTCATTCATTTGACAAAAATAAAAATACAATACATACTGGTAGACTGACTAGTTCCATCATGGAATTGGTGAAGAAATTTCCACAGTCACTACCCCACCCCTACATTGACTTAGTCAGCATGCATCTTCATATTTTGCATACTCAATGATGCCATTGTGACAAATTTTTCAACAACATCAAATCATCCCAAATTTTGGGGCAACCACATTACATTATGATTCTCCCATAATGGGATAACATATTACATGATCATGACAATCTAAACTTGGTAAAAAACCCCTTTCCACCATTGGGACAAAAATGGTATCACACATTACATCATTCATAATCAACCATAATCACATTGCATTTCACACAATTCATTCATTAATTGCACAAATTCACTGCATCATTAATTATTTGCAAAAAAAAATTCAATTGGCTTGTGAGACACATTCGTAACTCATTAACCAATTGAGGGGGTAAGCTACGTAAAATTCTGAAAATTCTTTATTATTTTGTCTTCAACATCGATGCTCAAATCCAACTATAGAGAGGAGTTGCTTCTATGCCCATAGCCCAAGTAGGTGTCTCATGTTTTTGCACCATATTGTGTTTCACACAACATGGTACAAAAATGGGCATCTGTAGACACCAAATTATAACCACTAATCCTCCATCCTAACCATTCCACCATCCACTTGTCCACCATACACATTTCCTACCAATTATTTGGCCCAATTCCACCTTTCCCACCATTTCCTAACCCAATTGATATTATTTTAATATTATTTAATATTATTTTGTATTATAATTATTTATTATAAAATATATATTTATAAACTCAATTAACCACAACTTTTCGATCCAATCTAATTCCCACCATCCATCTTCATTAATCCATGCCACATCTAAAAAGTAATCTCAACCTTAGGATATAATTTAGTCTTAGCCACATGATCAAAAGTGTAAGGCTAAAACCCTAAGAAAACCCTAGGTTGGATTATAAATAGGGAAATTCGCAAATGCCCAAACCCTGGAACCTTAAGATTAGAAATTACACCTTGGATGAGTCACTATTGAAGCCCTAGCAAAGCATAGAGAGATAGATTTTGAATATCTAAAGCCCTAGCTAAGCCAAAAATACTTATGCTATTCCAGTTGTCCCCCATTCATCCTCCATCGTCATTATAGCCCCCTTCCATCCACTACATTTGTCACCACCCCATAGATCTGCTTCTATAGATTTTGCCCTAACCCACTAGCACACTCCAAAGATTATGAGGCTCACTACAAAGCCTGCAAAGCACTCACCAAATCCTATTGTATTCTATAGGTGCTCTCAAGAGCCTGATGTATCCTATAGGTGCACACCAGAGCCTACGAAGCTCATGTTAGAGCCTGCCAAGTGCACGTCTGAGATTGCTACAACCACAAAACATGAATCAAAGCCTGTTGCATCATGTCATCTACTATAAATACTACAACAACAAAACAAGGCATCATCACAAGCAATATCTACAAATTCTATATATTTTTGAATGGCTATTGAAGCTAGAGTGGTCTGGCATCAGATATTTGAATCCCACTTACCCCATTGGAAGCAAGGACACACTAGTTGAAGACACTTCATTATTGTGGCTAGGGTTTTGGAGAACCCTAGAGTATTGTAAATAATTGTATTAAATAATCTCATTGAGGATATATTGTATCAAAAGGAGTTTATTGCCTCCCCCCATTCTATTTAATACATGCATTTGTGCAATATTATGTTTCATTGTGTTATTTTATTTACCTTATTTTATTTAAGTATCGTGTCCTTGTATTCACAACAATGTTTATGGACCTATGTCCAAATGAGATGCTGATCCCCTAAATCTCAAGTTCATGGATCTCTTCCATAGGAGAACTATTTCCCCTTCTGCTCTGGCTAGTGATCTTCTAGAAGACTATATCTCTCTACTACACTGACTTGTGGATCTCTCTCCACTTGAAGAATCCTCACTCAGATCTATATTCAATTGTCCTAGCTACTGGATATCTATCCACTGAGACTTTGTCCTCTTTACTCTATCACCTCCAAAGCTCTATCAATACGCTCACTCAGAACCTTCTCAAATCTACTCAATAGGTCCACTTAGAACCTGCTCAATAGGTTTGCTCAGAACCTGCTCAAATCTTCTCAATAGGCTCACTTAGAACCTACTCAAATATGCTCAAAAATCTCACTTAGAACTTTTCCAAATCTTCTCAACAAGCTCACTCAGAACTTGTCCAAATATACTCAACAAGCTCACTCAGAACTTGCTCAAATCTGCTCAACAAGCTCACTCAGAACTTGTCCAAATATGCTCAACAAGCTCACTTAGAAATTGTCCAAATTTTCTCAACAAGCTCACTTAGAACTTGTCCAAATCTGATCAATAAGTCCTCTCTAGGACTTGCTCAAATTTGCATAGAAATATTTCACAAAAGCTTACTCAAAATTAGTCGACATGCCTTCTTAAAGACTTACCTCAAATTAGCTCAACAAAATATCAACTCAATATCATAGAAGCATACAAAGAATTGTTAGAGACTCAATATGTTCTATACTCAAATACCAATCTCAACTCAAATAAATCTCAACTCAGTAATCTCATAGAAGCATAAAGATAATTATTAGAGACTCAATATATTCTATACTCAAATCCTAATATCAACTCAAATCAATCTCAACTCAGCAATCTCATAGAAGCATAAAGAGAATTTTTAGAGACTCAATATGTTCTATACTCAAATCCCAATATCAACTCAACTCAAATAATAATATAGAATAGTTTGTTTTATGGAACTTGAAAAACCACTTCACACAATCACTTGACTAGGCTCAAATAACTCTACTCAACCAATCACCACAAGGAGAAACTCTTTCTCAAAAATCCTAGTCGAAACATGAATCAACCAACTCAAAATGTTTCCAATAATGTTCAAATCTCACATAACAATTATACTCGTGTTCTTCTCTAACTCAAGTTCAATTTATTTTCACAACCAATGGGCTTCAACAATAATTCTTATAGAAAATTCTTCACATAAAAATGATACTCACGTTCTTCTCAAACCCTAACTCAGGGTTTTTACACAACTAAAGGCTTCAAAAAAATGCTTATAAAACATCCTTCACATAACAATGATACTCATTTTCTTCTCAAACCCTAACTCATGTTTTTCACACAACTAATGGCTTCAACAACAATGCTTATAAAACAAGGTTTTAACCATAAATCTCAAACCAAAAATCCTTGAAGCATTCAACCAACAACTCTCAAAAGGAAACCACAATCAATCCTTTTAACTCCAATGATATTTTCAGAAATCAACCACCCAATCAAATTAATGGAGAATATTGCCCATACCTTTTTGATGCCAAGAAGTTGTCCACAAAATCTGCCACACTCAACACACTTTATTTTTCCAATATCAACAAGGGTTAGTGGACTTCAAATAATAATCACAAGATAAAGTATAACTCAATTTACACCTTTTTACTCCAACTCAATAATCACATCCACCAAAGTCCATCTATAGAAAAATCCTCTAAAATAATAATCAATAAGTCACTATTATAATCCTCAAATTTAAAACCCTTATTTCTCCTAAAACTATGCTCTCAAAAATTCAAATCAATACCATAAGGCTCAAATAATCATCTATGGTTTTCACCAACAAAATAATTATTTAACCTTTTAAACACAACAAAGTTTTTACATAATAAAATATTTTCTACCCCTTATCACTCCAAAATTTAGAGCATTCAAACAAATTTTAATTAAAAAATTGCATACCTCCCTCAAGGTGTTCTTACCCCTTGATCTGCCTCACCGTAGGCACCTTAGCCATGGCTAAGGTAGCCAAATGAGCTACCTGTATGTTTGTATTGCAAAAGAGAACCGATGTCCCTTTATTTTTTGTAGGCCCACGTGCCTCAAAAACTTTGCTCGCCCTAGGTGCTTCCACCACAAAGCACAACGAATGAACCTTGCCAAAAATCGAATGAATGACCTCGTGATACCAAATGCCTATGCACTGCTCGAGTTGCCAATAGGCCACACTGCCCAAGGTGACTTGGTTTTTGCACGTTGTCTGATTTATTCGTTGCTTCCACCACTAAAACCATTTTCGCATGAGCTCTATTCACTTTTCGACAATTACATTAACAACAAGAGCAAGGATGATTTAAATTGAATAATTTAATGGCATAAATATGTCTTCCTTCCACTTGGAAACATCAGCACTTCCTCATGATGTTGATGGATAAACTTTTACATTTAATTTTAAAATTTTAATTTTAATTTTAAATAATTTAAAATTTAAACTAGATATTTAAAATTAAATATCTCCATCACTTGGGCATATTTTTTGATGAAATGAAAAGCCAACTTTGGTTTTAAGAAAAACCCATTTCAAATATGTTGTCCATGGTTTTAAATAAAAACCCTTTGATAAGCTTTCCTTGAAGCTCCTTTTTGGAACCAAATGCCATGCATCCTTTTGATCAAAACCTTTGCTTCTCATGAAGCTATTTGTGAGAAAATCATAGTGCTTACTTGCATAGGTCCTTTTGACATCAATGATAACTTTTTAGCTTAGGGACTCAAAATGTCCAACAATCTCCCCCTTTGTCATTGATGGAAACCCATATTCATTTACCGAAATTTGACCTTCTTTTATGCTCCCCCTGGGACTTTGCTTCCACTGGCTCAATGCTCTCTCAAGTATCAAATATCTCCCCATATCAAAAACTCTCCCCAATATACAAATCTCCCCCCCTTTGTCATCAATGGCAAATGATCACCTTTGTGACTTGGGACTAAGAATGAGCCTCTTAGATTAGCCCCTCCCCCACCTCCACATGAGGTGGTTAATTCTGGGGTGGGATTATTTCTACTCCCCAAAAGAATAGATCTATTCTTTTATGTTTCTTTCTTCTTTTGTTAGTTTTTTGAATCCTCTCATAGTTTCTTTTCAAGATATCATCCCTGTTCCTGTCATCATTTCTATTTTTATTTGTGCTCTTGTTTTCATCCATGTTCCTATTCTTGTTATTTTATGAGTCTCTATTATTTTTTGAGTCTCTATTCTTGTTCATGTTCCTATTCCTATTCATGTTCATGTATCTGTTCTTGTTCATGTTCCTATTCATGTCCATGTTCCTATTCCTCTTCCTATTCTTGTTCCTATTCTCATCCATGTTCCTATTCCTATTCATGTTCATGTATTTGTTCCTGTTCATATCCATGTTCTTGTTCCTATTCTCATCCATTTTCCTATTCCCATTCCTGTTCTTATTCCTATTCTCATCCATGTTCCTGTTCCTATTCATACTTGCTTCTAGAATGTTTGATCTACATCATCTTGATGTGTTTCCATCATTATTTCACTTATAACACTTAATGTTATTATTCCTTGGAGGTGCAAATGTCTTAGGATACCTTCTAGTGAAGCCATATCCTCTTCTACCATGAACCCTACAATTCATTGCTTTTTGACCATGCTCATTGCATGAGTAGCAATACCCATGGAAAGCCTATCCTTTCCCATATTCCTGTCTTTCATATGACCTGCACTGTGAAGCCATGTGCCCAAACCTATGACATGAGAATTATCTCCCATTGAATATTCTTTGCCTAGACCTCATTGGTCTCCTATTCTAATTGTTATTCCATATGTATCTTCTTTATGCATTGTTCCTGGTAAGACCCCAAGGTCTTACTATAAAATTATTAACAAATTAATGTAAATGTAATCATAGGCCACTCAAAGGGGGCTCCCTTGTAATATCTTTACCACTATAGGGGGCTTCCTCCTTGGAATCTATGATTCTTATTCTTATTATTCATGGATGATTTGATATGGATGGCCAACCTAATATATATATCTACCCTAAAGCTACGTTGGTGAAGAGACATGATGTTTCACGTATGAAGAGACGTGATGGTTCATGTTATGAAGGGTTGTGATGGTTCACTTTATAAGTTAATAATATAATAATTAAATGATTAATAATACTAACTAATACTAACTAATAATGTTAGGATTGAGGATACTAACATGCCACCCTCCTTAAAAAGAGCTTTGTCCTCAAAGCTCAAAGTGATAAGCTTTGTCCTTTGTTTTCCAATAAGTATTTGTGTAAGTTCTTGGACTCTTTTAATGGCATCATTTCGTAGGCAGGGATATCAAGAAGGATGAAACATTAGCGGGGGGTTGCCAAGAACAATAGTAGAATATTCCTTAGGAAAATCATGATGATGATGGGAGGGCAACCCTTGGGGTTCCTCAAATACTTTAGAATCATGCATCAAAAGCGATGGTAATGATTTCATATCCTTTTTTGGTTCCTTGGTAGAGACTATGGAGAAGGAGTGTGTAGTTACTCTGTGTTGGTTCCGAATAGGTTTGGTCATATGGCAAGAACTCACTATTGGTGAGGAAGGCATGTGTAGGTCTTGTAGAGTGCATGTTTGGCTAGCATTGATCACTTTGGGTATGTCTACCTCATCCTTGCTTGGTACATCAATAACTTCTTGCACATCGACCTCATTTTCTTCATTGTGGTGAGTAGGTGCACTGGTCGCTTCGGACACAAATACCTCATATGCTTGCTCTATGGAGAGATATGGATCAACTTCCTTCAATAAATACAATGTTAGTGTAGCACATTTATGGTGGGGTCCAAATTGTTCATCACAATTATCATAGAGTCCTTTTGCTCGTCATTCCTTCATCTCCTCAAATCTAAGATGTTTAATTTGTAAATTTTGATTAGATTTGGGGGTTGTGTAAGTGCTTTGTGCCCTTCCATTATGCATAGGTTTGGGAGTGATGTAAGTGGTCGATGATTTTTCCATAAGTGGTTTCCCTAATCGTTGTTGTGCATTGATTTTATCTTCAGCTAA
This sequence comes from Wollemia nobilis, assembly GCA_028583015.1. NCBI lineage: Eukaryota > Viridiplantae > Streptophyta > Pinopsida > Araucariales > Araucariaceae > Wollemia > Wollemia nobilis. The sequence continues at coordinate 2,610,171 of JAQPPZ010003192.1, read as the reverse complement.
TTTTGCCAATCCATAGGTCTGCATCATGGTATAGGGATTGAACCTTGTCACCTCCATTCTAATTTCCTCTTTTAATCCCCTAATAAAGCCATTAATGAGAATTGATTCATCCAATATTGTGTTGTGTTTGGTGATATCCTCAAATCGAGTTTGATACTCATGCACATAAGTGATTTGATGAAGATATTTGAGCAATTCCCACATGATTGGGTCCCACATGGCTCTGATACCAAATGGTAAGACCCCAAGGTATTACTATAAAATTATTAACAAATTAATGTAAATGTAATCGCAGGCCACTCAAAGGGGGCTCCCTTGTAATCGCTTTGCCACTATAGGGGGCTCCCTCCTTGGAATATATGATTCTTATTCTTATTATTCATGGATGATTTGATATGGAAGGTCAACCTAATATATATATCTACCCTAAAGCTACATTGGTGAAGAAACATGATGGTTCACGTATAAAGAGACATGACGGTTCATGTTATGAAGGGTTGTTATGGTTCACTTTATAAGTTAATAATATAATAATTAAATTATTAATAATACTAACTAATACTAACTAATAATGTTAGGATTGAGGATCCTAACAGTTCCTCTCTTTTTTGAACTCTTTGTTGTCCAAATCAGTCTTTGATGTCCCACTTTTACTTAAACTATCTTCTTCTGATGTATCTTCTTCTGAAGTTTCTTCTTCATCAAGACTTGAAGTAGATTCTTTTTCATGTTTCTTTTGAACCTTTCTAAAGTAAAAACCTATTAAACATGATGTTTGTTGTTGTCCATATATGAACTTATCCAAGTTCTTAGAGCTATTTTTGAAAATCTTCATCTTGATATTGGAGTCCTTTAAGTTTTCTTTTAGATTAGCCACTTCTTGTGCTAACTTCTCACATTCCAAAATCTTTGCTTCTAACTTATCCTTGAACTTGCTTGCTTTAGCATTTGACTTCTCTAAATCCTCTATGACCATTAACCTTTCTTCATCATATTCTTAAAACTAACTTTCAAGCTTAGAGTGTTTTTTTCTTACCTTCTTTACTGTGTCAAGGGCATAGATAAGTTCTCCCTTGAGATCATAACCATTATCTATTGAGTAATTCTTTATTTGTTTGCCTTTGTCCTTATAATTACTTCCTTTTGGCTTGTCTTCTATGGGATCACTTACTTCATCTTCTAGATCCATCAGAAGATTCTCATCTGGTATTTTAAGTGCATCTTCAAAACCATCATCACTGAAACTATAGCCATCCCTAGTGCAATCATCTTCAAGATGTCCAAATTTACCACATCTAAAAAAATTGATAATAACTGAAGTCCTTTTCTCTCTAACCATAAATAGGACTTCATCTCTATTATTTTCTAAAAAACTAGCATCACTATCAATTTAGTACTTACTTGCATTATCTACATAGTATCTTTTCTTTTTTCCTTTGGAAGAACTTCTTTCCTTGTCTATTTTATCCATCCTTGCCTTTCTTTTAGTACCTATCTCTTTCTGATTCCCTGTATCTGTGATCCTATTTTTCTTCATCACTACTGTACTTTGGATCTTTGCACTTTGTTGCATAGTGTCCATACTTTTCAAAATTGAAACACTTAATAGATATTATATCTATGGATATTTTGGAACCTTTATCTCTTCTACCATAGTTAGCTTCTTCATCACTAGATGACTCACTGCTTGATTATGTATTTTTACCCTTTGTGTTTTTGTCCACTTTGAAAGCAACTTATTTTAGAGGAATAGGATATTTTGTTCTTATCTCAAAAGTAATAAGCATGCCAAGAAAAGAATTCCTTGTCAAATAATCACTTCAATTGATGTTTCTATAGAAGAAACCTTTTCACTATACCTTTTTGGAAGAGTTCTCAAGATCTTATCACAAGCATCATATTCATCAACCTTCATTCCAAGACCTCTCATATCATGTACAAGATCATAAATATTACTAAGATAATCATGAATATTTTCATCATCTCTCATTATTAAGTTCTCAAATTCTCCTTTGAGATTTTTGATCTTAGCTTTCCTAACACCTTTATCACCCTCATATATGTCATGCAATAGATCCCACATATCTTTTGTTATTTTACAATCCATAACCTTCATAAATTCTAATCTACCCAATCCTTTTATAATTTCATTCATAGCTCTTGAATTTGCATGCATTAGAAGCTTACCTTATTTATATGTAGGAGGATTGACTGTTGAATTATATCCAAGTTCCACTATATCCCAAACTTCATTTCCAAATGCCATCAGGAAAAATCTCATCAGCATACACCAATACAAGAAGTCACTTCCATCTAATACTAGTACTACATTATTTAATGATCCATATTTTTGATCTTTATGACCCATTATGTTCTTAGACCAATTTTCCTTTAAGCTATAAAACTCTTCTGAAGGAACCCGCTCTGATACCAATTGAAGAACACAAGCTTATATTGAGAGGGGGGTGAATAGTATAAGACCACTTTTTACTTTTCTTTTCAATTCAATATTATGTAGTGTATAGATAGCAGTATCAATAGCAATAATCAAAGCAATACACAAAACATCATCCACAAAAGTGACACAATAATTTATGTGGTTCACCCAATGCGGGCTACTCCATAGAGAAAATATTTTGCTAAAACTTTCTCAATCAATATCTTGGGAATCATTCCACATTAAAATATTTATGGACCTTTGTCGAAAGGAGATGTTGATCCCCTAAATCTCAAGTTTGTGGATCTCTTCCATAGGATAACTCTTTCCCCTTCTGCTCTAGTTAGTGATCTTCTAGAAGACTCTATCTCTCTGTTGCACTGACTTGTGGATCTCTCTCCACTTGAAGACTCATCACTCAGATCTATATTCAATTGTCCTGGCTATTGGATATCTATCCACTGAGACTCTGTCCTCTATACTCTATCACCTCCAAATATTTGTTAATAGGCTCACTCAGAACCTTCTCAAATCTGATCAATAGGTCCACTCAAAACCTACTCAAATCTTCTCAATAGGCTCACTCAGAACCTTCTCAAATCTTCTCAATAGGCTCACTTAGAACCTGATCAAATATGCTCAACAAGCTCACTCAAAACTTTTCCAAATATACTCAATAAGATCACTCAGAACTTGTCCAAATATACTCAACAAGATCACTCAAAACTTGCTCAAATCTACTCAACAAGCTCACTCAAAACTTGTCCAAATATACTCAACAAGCTCACTCAGAACTTGTCCAAATATGTTCAACAAGCTCACTCAGAACTTGTCCAAGTCTACTCAATAAGTCCTCTCTAGGACTTGCTCAAATCTTCATAGCAAGCTTTCACAAAAGCTTACTCAAAATCAGTCCACAAGCCTTCTCAAAGACTTGCCTCAAATCAGCTCAACAAAATCTCAACTGAAGCATAAATAGAATTTTTAGAGACTCAATATGTTCTATACTCAAATCCCAATCTCAACTCAAATAAATCTCAACTCAGTAATCTCATAGAAGCATAAAGAGAATTGTTAGAGACTCAATATGTTCTATACTCAAATCCCAATCTCAACTCAACTCAAATCAGAATATAGAATAGTTTGTTTTATGGAACTTAAACAACCACTTCACACAATCACTTGACTAGGCTCAAACAACTCTACTCAACCAATCACCACAAGGAGCAACTCTTTCTCACAAACCCTAGTCGAAACATGAATCAACCAACTCAAAATGTTTCCAACAATTTTCAACAAAAAATCTCACATAACAATGATACTCATGTTCTTCTCTAAATCAAGTTCAAGTTCTTTCCACAACCAATGGGCTTCAATAATAATGCTTATAAAACATTCTTCACATAACAATGATACTCATGTTCTTCTCAAATCCTAACTTAGGTTTTTCACACAACTAATTGCTTCAACAACAATGCTTATAAAACATCCTTCACATAATAATTATACTCATTTTCCTCTCAAACCCTAACTCACATTTTTCACACAACTAATGGCTTCAAAAACAATGCTTATAAAACAAGGTTTTAACCATAAATCTCAAACCAGAAATCCTTGAAGCATTCAACCAATAACTCTCAAAAGGAAACCACAATCAATCCTTTTCACTCCAATGATATTTTCAAAAATCAACCACCCAATAAAATTAATGGAGAATATTACCCATACCTTTTTGATGCCAAGAAGTTGTCCACAAAATCTACCACACTCAACATACTTTCTTTTTCCAATCTCAACAAGGGTTAGTGAACTTCACATAATAATCACAAGATAAAGTATAACTCAATTTACACCTTTTTACTCCAACTCAATAATCACATCCACCAAAGTCCATCTATAGAAAAACCCTCTAAAATAATAATCATTAAGTCACTATTATAATCCTCAAATTCAAAACCCTTATTTCCCCTAAAATTATGCTCTCAAAAATTTAAATCAATACCATAAGGCTCAATAAATCATCTATGGTTTTCACCAAGAAAATAATTATTTAACCTTTTAAACACAACAAAGGTTTTACAAAATAAAATATTTTCTAACCCTTATCATTCCAAACTTTAGAGCATTCAAACAAATTTTAAATAAAATTGCATACCTCCCTCAAGGTGTTTTGACCCCTTGAACTGCCTCACCATAGGTGCCTTAGCCATGGCTAAGGTAGCCAAATGAGCTACCCGCTCGTTCATATTGCAAAATGGAATCGATGTCCCTTTATTTGTTGCAGGCCCACATGCCTCAAAAACTTTGTGTGCCCTAGGCACTTCCAAAAAAAAGCACAATGAATGAAACTTGCCAAAAATCGAACACACAACCTCATGTTACCAAATGCCTCTACGTTTCTTGAGTTGCCAACAGGCCACACTGCCCAAGGTAACTTGGGTTTCGCACACCGTTCGATTTATTCGTTGCTTCCACCACTAAAACCTTTTTCGCATGAGCTCTATTTGCTTTTCGACAATTGCATTAACAAAAAGAGCAAGGATGATTTAAATTGAAGAATTTAATGGCATATATATATATATATATATGCCTTCCCTCTGCTTAGAAATGTCAGCACTTCCTCATGATGTTGGTAGATAAAATTTTACATTTAATTTTAAAATTTAAATTTAAATTTTAAATAATTTAAAATTAAATATCTCCATCATCGGGGCACATTTTTCAATGAAATAAAAAGACAACTTGGGTTTTAAGAAAAACCCATTTCAAATCTGTTGTCCATGGTTTTAAATAAAAACCCTTTGCTAAGATTCCCTTGAATATCCTTTTTGGAACCAAATTCCATGCATCCTTTTGATCAAAACATTTGCTTCTCATGAAGCTCTTTGTAGAGAAAATCATAGTGCTTACTTGCATAGGTCCTTTTGACATCAATGACAAATTCTTAGCTTAGGGACTCAAAATGTCCAACAAAACTATGCATGGTTCTAGCTGCTACTAGTTTTAGTGGCTAGGTGTGGTTGTTGTAGTCTTCAGTGGCCAGATGTGGTAGTCACTCTACTTGACAGAGGCCAAGCTTGGATGGGCTAGAACTACCCTTATTGAGTGGTTAGAACCACTGATTGCTCTTGGATATATCAAATAGGATTCATATAGTCTATGAATATTTCCATATGGGTAGTCTCCTAAACATGACACATTTTAGGTGTCTACAGATGCTCCTTTTTGGGATATACTACAGGAAAACATAGCACAAAGCAAAAATAGACCACCTATGATCACATTGTAGGTTGTGTGATTATCATTGATCTTATCAATATTGGATACCCCAAGTCATGGGAAAGGAATTGCATCCTAGAATCATTACTTCCAACAAGGTGGAAGGCTTAAATTTGTGGAATTTTGCACTCATTCATCAGGTGATCAGGTAGCTTTAGTACTACTATAGTTCTGAAATGAGGAGAGCTACAACTTAATAGTCATGTTGGTTTTTTTCCCTAAAAAATGGTAAGCTTATGATAGTTTTTGGAAATGATTCATAAGATGAATAAAATTTGACATGATCGAGTGATATTTTGTTGACTTTGATTATGATTGTTTGAAAATTTTGACTATCCCCTAAAGTGATGAGTCTATGAGGAAAGCATTTAATAAAGTGACAAGTCACTTGACCAATATGAATGATTAGGACCTCTTTAGAGGATTTCTTTGTTGTTATAGAGCAATTTCCATCTAGGTGTGAACTTAACTATTACTAGTAATTGTATATCCCTATCTCGTAGAGTAGTCTAGTCGCAATAGCCTTCTTAAGGAATCAAGATGATAGAAATCACATTTAATCTTGTGTTGAATCACTATTCTCATTGATATGGTTAATGTTAGATATCCTAATCATGAAAAGAGCATACACAATTGAATCATTGCATTCTATGTGTTGAAGAAATTAATTTTTGGTAAGCTTAAGTCAAACTCCTAGCCTTGAAAACAATTAGGAGATAAGCTTAAGTCTAATACTAGCCTTGATGGCAATTAGGAGATAAGATTAAGTCTAATCCTAGACTTGGTGGAAATTAGGATATAAGCTTAATTATAATCCTAGCCTTGTCAAAAATTAGGAGATAAGATTAAGTCTAATCCTAACCTTGGTGGCAATTAGAAGATAAGATTAAGTCAAATCCTAGCCTTATCAAAAATTAGGAGATAATTTTAAGTCTAATCCTAACCATGGTGGAAATTAGGAGATAATATTAAGTCTAATTCTAGGCTTAGCAATAATTATGAGATAAGCTTAAGTCTAATCCTAGCCTTGTCAAAAATTAGGAGACACACTTAAGTCTAATCCTAGCCTTGGCAGCAATTAGGAGATAATCTTAAGTCAAATACTAGCCTTTGTGGCAATTAGGATACAAGTTTAAGTCTAATCCTAGCCTTGGTGGAAATTAGGAGATAAGCTTAAGTCTAATCCTAGCCTTGGAAGCAATTAGGAGATACTCTTAAGTCTAATCCTAGCCTTGGTAGAAATTAGGATACAAGCTTAAGTCTAATCCTAGCTTTGGCAGCAATTAGAAGATAATTTTAAGTCCAATCCTAGCCTTGGTGGCAATTAGGAGATAAGATTAAGTCTAATCCTAGCCTTGGAAGCTATTAGGAGATAAGATTATGTATAATCCTAGCCTTTATGGAAATTAGGAGACTAGCTACCTGGTTTGCTTTAATTTTCTTGTTAGGATCCTCCTTCCTAACATTATTAGTTAGTATTATTAATTATTTACTTATTATATTATTAAATCATAAATTGAACCATCACATCTCTTCATAACATGAACCATCATGTCTCTTCCTAATGTGAACCATAACGTCTCTTCACCAATGTATCTTTAGTTTAGATATATATATTAGGTTGGCCATTCACACAAATCATCCATGAAGAATATATAATTGTTTATTGAATGCATTGGAGGGAACTTCCTACCAGTGAAACAGTTAGTCTTTATAAAAGTGATTCTTTTAATTTAGATGCTATTTTAATTATTTCTTTATTAAAATTGTGCTAGAACCTTCAGGGTTCTACCATTTGGTATCAGATCCATGTGGGACCCAACCATGTGGTATTTGCTCAAGGACCTTCATAAAAACACTTGGGACCTTTGTCAAAACACTTCCGTGTGTGAGTATGAAATTCGATTTAAGGATATCACCAAAAAATACATAGGGTTGTATGAAAAAAAATCATATATTATTTCATCAGTGGATTAAAGGAAGAGATTCGACTAGAGGTATAAATTTTCAATCCTAGTACCATGATGTAGACTATTGGATTAGCTAAATTAGTTGAAAATAAAATCAATGCACAATTTTGATTAGGGAAACCACCTATGGGGAAATCTCAAACCACTTACATTACCCCAAAACCTATGCATAATGGAAAGGCACAAAGCACTTACACAACCCCCAAAATTAACCCAACCCTACCAATTAAACATCTCAATTTTGAAGAAATGAAAGAATGACAAGCAAAAGGCCTCTGCTATCATTGTGATGAGAAATTTATTTGCAATCATCAATGTATTACACCTGCACTATATATTTCAGATGCAACTATTCCTTGTAGTTCTCCCAATGACAAAAATATGATTGAGGTAGATATAGTGACATATACACCTAAATATAGCACTAAATATGGAAATGATGAGGAAGGTAAGGAATATGAGGAAGCCACGAAAGATAAAAAAGAGGAGGAAGATGTGGAAAACAAGGACAATGAGAAAGAAATATCCCAAACACCTTATCACAATGATAAAGGCAATACGGTTGATATGCTAGAAGTGATCAATGCATCAATTAAGGATGAGGTAGACATTCCTGAAATGACCCATTATGGAAAAACTTACACTCTACAAGAACTACACTCAAATTTCCCCCCAATTATGAGTTCTTGCCATTCAACCAAACCTATTTGAAAATAACACAGAAATGTGATTACACACTCATTCACTATTGGCTCTCCTAGGGAACAACAAAAGGATATGGAAGAGTTACCACCACTTTTGATGCATCCTTCTAAATTTTTTGAGGAACCCCAAGGGTTTCCCTCCCATCATCATCATGATTCTCCTAAGGAATATTCTACTATTGTTCTTGGAAACCCCCCACTAACACTTCGACCTTCAAGATATCCCTGCCTTCGAAAAAGTGATATTAAAATAGTACAAGAACTTGCAAAAAAATTTCTTGGAAAAAAAAATATAAAACTCCTCACTTTGATCTTGTGGACAAATCTCTTTTTAAGGAGGGTTGCATGTTAGGATCCTCCATCCGAACATTATTAGTTAGTATTATTAATTATTTAATTATTATATTATTAACTCATAAAGTGAACCATCACATCTCTTCATAACGTGAACCATCACGTCTCTTCCTAACATGAACCATCATGTCTCTTCACCAACATAGCTTTAGGTTAGATATATATTAGGTTGGCCATTCACACAAATCATCCATGAAGAAGAATATATAATTGTTTATTGAATGCATTGGAGGGACCTTCCTACCAGTGAAACAATGATTCTTTATAAAAGTTATTCTTTTAATTTAGATGTTGTTTTAATTATTTCTTTATTAAAATTGTGCTAGAACCTTTGGGATTCTACAATTTATTGTGATATTTTATATATTTACCCCAAGAAATGGAGTGCATGATTGTCTTTGGCAATGATTCTTGAACAAATGCACTTAGCTATGATTAAGCATTTAATTGTTGATTTGGATTATACATGTTGTTATTATGACCAATGGGGTTAGCAGATGCCATTGGAACATTTTGGGTGACCAAAGAGTTTATGGATACCTTTGGGGATTTTTGGTTGACCAAAGGGTTTATGGATACCTTTGGGGCTTTCTTGGGTGACCAAAGGGTTTATGGATACATTTGGGGCCTTTTGGGTGACCAAAGAGTTTATGGATACCTTTGGGGCTTTTTTGGTGACCAAAGGGTTTATGGATACCTTTGGGACCTTTTGGTTGACCAAAGGGTTTATGGATACCTTTGGTTTTGGGTGACCAAAGGGTTTATGGATACATTTGGGACCATTTGGTTGACCAAAGGGTTTGTATATATCTTTGGTTTTGGGTGACCAAAGGGTTTATGGATACCTTTGGGACCTTTTGGTTGACTAAAGGATTTGTGGATACCTTTGGTTTTAGGTGACCAAAGGGTTTATGGATACCTTTGGGACATTTTGATTGACCAAAGGGTTTATGGATACCTTTGGTTTTGGGTGACCAAACAGTTTATGGATACCTTTGGGACCTTTTGGGTGACCAAAGGGTTTATGAATACCTTGGTTTTGGGTGACCAAAGTATTTATGGATACCTTTGGGACATTTTAGTTGACCAAAGGGTTTTTGGATACCTTTGGAGCCTTTTGAGTTGACCAAAGGATTTATGGATACCTTTGGAGCATTTTGGATTGAATAAAGGGTTTATGAATACCTTTGGGGCTTTTTGGGTTGACCAAAGGGTTTATGGATACCTTTGAAGCATTTTGGGTTTACCAAAGGGTTTATGGACACCTTTGGGGCTTTTTGGGTGACCAAAGGGTTTTGGAAAGTTAGAAACATAAGGTAAGAGCAAAAATGATTATTAAAAAAATCATTCATTAGATTATAGCATAAGATATCTATATGCTTAAATAGATTACAAAATAGGAATTTAACAATACATCCTACATCCAAGCTAACCAACGCTCTATTGAGGATAGGGCGATAGACTAGGAATACTAAACCTAGGATATTTAAGAAGTTACCATTAGATATTTAATATAGTAAATATCTACATGGTAAAATATAGAAAAGTAAATGTAATAATCTACCTATGTAGTATAATGCAATATACTACCTATTTTACCCTAACATCCCTCCTTTATTACATTACTTTGATATACAAAGTGTACTTTGGAACAACTCAAATTTGACATGTCCAAGTGCCTTTGTGAAGATGTCTACAACCTGTTCATCAGTGGGAATGTGTTGGAGCTTGATTTTGTGTTTAGGAACTTCATCATGAATGAAATGACAATCTGTGTCAATATGCTTTGTACGTTCATGGTGAACTGGATTCTTCACTAAGTTCAAAACACCCTGGTTGTCGCAAAATAGATGAATCAAAAGTTTCTTTGGTAGACCCATAGTTGCCAAGATGTGACTTAACCATATCACTTTACACATAGCTCCACGTGCAGCACGATATTCTGCCTCTGTTGAAGATAAAGCAACCACCTGTTGCTTTTTGCTATGCCAAGAGACAGGTCCAGATCCTAGATGAAAGATATATCCAAAAGTTGACTTTCGGTCATCTATAGATCCAGCATAGTCAGAGTCTGTGAAACCCTGTAAGAAGAATGAGTCATTCTTCTTGTACTCTAAACCATACTCTACACTACCATGGATGTAGTGGAGAACACGCTTTGCTGCTTTCCAGTGAGTAAATTTTGGTTCTTGCATGAACCGAGAAAGATAGTTTACAACAAAAGTGATGTCTGGTCTAGTATTGGTCAGATAAATGAGGCTTCCAATCATTTGTCGATATAGCGTGCCATCTACCTATGGTGAGTCATCATACCATGATAACTGAAGCCCTAATTCCATAGGTGTTGCTTTGGGCTTGCAATCAGTCATACAATATTTTTCTACTAAAGTCTTGGTGTACTTCTTTTGAGTCACCCTAAGATGATTCTTCTTCTGTTCTATCTCAAGGCCAAGACAGTAGTGGAGAAGTCCCAAATCTATCATATCAAATGACTCTTTCAAGTCATCCTTCACGACGCTAATAAATTTCTCTGAATTATCGGTTATGATCAGATCATCTACATATAATACAAGAATCACTATTTCAGAACCTGTGTTCTTAATATAGAGATTTGCATCTGACGGACTTCTCCTGAAACCGTGCTGCTTTAGGTGATTGTCCATTTTGATGTACCATGCTCTTGGGGCTTGTTTCAGCCCGTATAATGATTTGACCAGTTTGCAAACTTGTTGCTCATGGCCTTCCTCAGTAAATCCTTGAGGTTGAGACATGTATACCTCTTCTTTTAAATCACCATTTAGAAAGGCACTTTTTACATCCATTTGATGTAATTTCCATCCGAATTGTGTTGCCATAGCACAAAGAACACGAATGGTGGTCATCCTTGTAGTGGGTGCAAAGGTTTCCTCATAATCAATGCCCTCCTTTTGAGCATAGCCCTTTGCCACAAGATGGGCCTTATGCTTATCAATGGTACCATCTGCCTTATATTTGACTTTGTAAACCCATTTGCAGCCAATGGGCTTCTTTCCTTTAGGCAAATCGACCAGCTTCCATGTTTTGTTTTTGATGAGGGATTTATGTTCAGCATCCATAGCTGCCTTCCATTGGGGCTGACTAAGTGCTTCATCAACTGTAGAGGGTTCATTTTCATCATATGAAGACATATAAAGCCTCTCCTCATCAACTTCCATATCTTCTCCACTTTCTATCTCTCTATCAACAGAAAGCTCTTGAAAATATTTGCAAAGGTCATCAACCGAAGTGGATGCTTCTGCATTTTTTTGTCGAGACATGCTGCGAGTGCGAGGACGATTGAGAGTGAGATATAGAGGTGAGGTGAGTTTGGAGTCTCTCACCATACTAGTATACCATTTTGGAGGCTTTTTTTGTTGTAGAGGAGTCTATTTCTATGGCTCCTCATCTTCCAGGTATACTGATGTAGTGTTAGGTGTGAAAGCCTCATCGAACACCACATCTCTACTGATGTGTATTTTCTTGGTGAATGGATCTATCAATCGATAGCCTTTTGAAAAGTCATCATATCCAAGAAAAATGCACTGCAGGGTCTTCTCATCTAATTTCTTTCTTTTCTCCTTAGGTATATGCATGAATGCCTTACACCCAAAAACACGTAGATGAGATATGGAGGGTTTCCTTCCACTCCATGCTTCCTGAGGAGTCATACCTTTAAGAGCCCTTGTGGGTGCCCTATTTAAAATATATACTGTAGTTGTCACAACTTCAGCCCAATACTTTTGCTCAAGGTTTGCTCCCTTAAGCATACATCGTACCATTTCCATAATGGAACGATTTCTTCTCTCAGCAACTCCATTTGACTGAGGATAATAGGCTGTTGTTAACTACCTTTTTATCCCATGTGTCTTTAGAAATGAAGAAAATTTGTTTGATGTGTATTCCCCCCTCGATCTGAATGGAGGGTCTTGATAAAGCATCCTGATTCTTTCTCAACAAGTTTCTTGAATTGCTAAAAATAGTCAAATGCTTCAGACTTCAACTGCAAGAAGAAGACCCACATTTTTCATGAGTGATCATCAACAAACAATTGAAAATACCATTTTCCTCCACAACTGTTAGGCATAGGACCACACAAATCTATGTGCACTAACTCCAAAGGTGCCTTAGCTCTAGAAGAGCTAGGTTCAAAAGGTACTCTGTGTTGCTTTCCTGCTAAGAAATCTGAGCACACTGGCAATGTAGATGAAAGGGTGGGAAGTCCTTTCACCATTTGATATTTACTGAGCTCTAGTAAATATCTTGAACTTAGATGCCCAAATATCTTATGCCATAGAGAAGTGGCCTCTTTTGTGGTTACCGCCATTGCAACATGCGGTGAGGAAACTGCATCTAAAGTGAACAAGCCATGCTTGTAAGAACCCATTGCTATGTGTTTGCTTCTCTGGGTGATATAACAATGTTTCTTTCCTTGCTCAATTCTGAAGTTGACAGTCATGTTTTTGTCCAGAATTTGTGGAACTGACAAAATATTGTTTGCCAATCCTAGTACATAAAGAACATTTTGAATCTAACATTTTCCATCTAGAAGGGAAACAGAAACACTACCTTCTCCCTGGACACGATAGGTCTTATCATCAGCAATGGTTACTGGTTTGCCTTCTCTTGCCTCAAATATCTCAAACCAAGACTTATCGCCAGTCATATGCTTGCTAGCGCCTGAATCTATGTACCACACTGTATCCTTTTGAGGGGAAGTTGTATGAGTCATGAGCACCTTGTGTGCTCATTCAGAGTCTGAACCAGAATCTTCTTCAGTAGCAATATTTCCTTGTTGTTGCTTGTTCTTGTTCTGTGGTTTGCCTTTGCCCTTCTTCTGACCTTGATCATTGGGTTGTTTGTTCTTAAACCAACATCTCTTGGTTTCATGAGTGTCCTTATCACAAATTTTGCAATAATGCTTCTTCTTTTGAGTCTCTTTGCCTTTGCCTTTAGAATATGAAGACCCCTTCTATTGATTCCCCTTTTTCTTTCCACCTTGTCTGTTTGAGAAGAGTGCATTGTTAGATGCATCGTCTCTTTGGATCTGATTTGCTTCCTCAGTTTGAAGCATGTTTACCAACTCTACAAAGGTCACTGTCCTGCCAGAGACTTGAAGGGAAGTGATCAACATTCTATAGGAGTCTGGAAGAGCCCTCAATATGACCGAAGTCAAGACTTTGTCTTCCACCTTTTCTCCTAAGGCTTGCATTTTTGTTTTTATTTTTGCCACTCTGTAGAGGAATAGCTCTACTATTTCTCCTGACTTCATTTGAAGAGTATGAAGTTGAGTTTGAAGGTTAAGAATCGTTGATTGATTCTTTCCTTCAAAAATGGTAGATAAGGCATCCCATGCCTCTTTACCATTTTTAGCTTCACTTATGTGAGGTTGGATGTCATCAGTAATAGCTAACAAGATCAACAAGGAAAGTCTTCTATCCTTTTTATCCCATGTTGTTTGATCTGCTCCTGGGGATGTGGGTCTTGAATCAGTGCCTTCCACTATACCCCACATTTCCTCTATAGTTAAAATAGCTTTCATCTTGGTTTTCCAGGAAGAATAGTTTGAACCTTTAAGCAATTGATTATCATTTAGATATTTGTTTATCAGTGCCATTGTGAAGATTCAAAAAAGAATTTTTACCAAGATGACTTATCTTGCAATATACTCTCAAAAGAGTATTTGTAAGATTTTAATTTACTCTTATTGATATTTAATGGCGCCTGCCTAAAAACCCTTGAATAAGGATGATTAGTTTGAGGAGTTTTAAGCCAAAAAAATAGAGTAAATTAGGGTGATTTATGGGTGAATATCAAAAATAAATAACTGGCTATGTAACCTGTGCAAGGCTTTAGCACAAATTTTAGTGAAATTTGGGTTTTGGAGTGCTCTTTGATGTTATGACTTGTAATTGCAAAAAATAATGAAATGTAGTGCAATAATCAATCAAAAGAGTGACCCAAATTTTTATCACTATAGGTGTCGGATGCAACCGAAAATGCACCTAAGTTTTAACCAATTTTACAAAAAGTGTCGAATGCAATCGAGAATGCACTTTTTGTTTACAATAATTTTTGCAAGAAAAATATGTTTTGCAAAAAAATTTGATATTCAATTTTGCCCCCTTGTAGTTTTATTTTGCAAAAAGAAGAAACACAAATGGTGCTATTTATCCCCCCCTTGATTTTGCAAAAGAAACAAGGAAAATCCCCCCTTTGTTTCAGGAACTAGTCGACACACGACTTGGTGTTCAAAGTGTCCTTTAGCATTCAATATTCAAAGATGGGAGGTGCTTCTGGATCAAATGGTTCTCTGATCTGCATAGGACCGTAGCTACGGTCCAATCCCTTCCAAGGATCTATGTAGAAATTGAATCTGGGTAAACTCTTTCGATGTCATCTAAGCATCCACCAAAAATTGGATCTTGTGGTTTGTCGACGGAGTTCGTTTCTTCTTCGAATGACTCTTAGATGATGAAGAGCTTTCTTGATCTAGGGCCTATTCTTCATGAGATGTTTCAACTATTGCTCTCCAATCAAATGAGTAGAAGAAAAAATGGGAGCAAAGTTTTGACAATAAAACTCTAAAAAAAAATGCAACAGTTTAGTGTCTTATTTTCCTGTCTATTTATCCCCTTTTTCAAGAAGAAAACTAGGAAAAACACCAAATTTTTAGCTACTTTAAAGAATAGCCCTCCTTAAATTTTCTATTTTTAATGCAAAATTTTCATAGTTTTAATCAAATTTTTATAATAGAATATAGTTAGATAAAAAAATAAGTTTTAAATATTTAAAACTAAATTTTTATCATAAAAATATTAAATTATAAAGTAAAAATATTAAAAAAATAAAAAAATTTCAAAAGAAAAAATGTACCTTTTAAAGGTTTTCAAAGCAAAAATAATTGCTTTGATCGACCCTGTAGGGGGTCGAACCTGCGACCTCATGGGAGTCCTCCCTTGTTGGCGGACTGTAGCCAGTCAGGCTACCTAGAAGATCTAAGAGCTAGAGTAGCCTGGCGGATACTAAAAAATTTTGTGCCTGTGCACGAAGAAAAAAATGAAGCCTTTTGGGCTTCTTTTATCCCACATCACCCATGTGGGGCGATTGGAAAGGATTTATAAATGAAAAATCCCCCTTTGAGCTTTGATTACCTATAGGTAATTGAGAAGATTCTTGATCCTTTCTGATGGCAAGCCGAGATTCAATCAACAGAACTTCAGATTAATTTTTTTGCAAATAGCTTAATACAGTCTTACATTACAGTTTCCAGGCATATTTCTCTTTCCCCTCAATCCCGAACTCACCATCCCCATCCCTTACAATTCTCGAGTTTTTATCGAGGCCTCGACCCTCTAGGCAATTAATGCCCCCGCCTAACCAAAATTTCAAGTTCGTTTTCCCCCCAGGCCGAGTTTTCAAATTTTTTGCCATAAATGGGCAACTGCCCGATCCACCATGAAGCTCGTATTAATGACCTCCCTTGACCTGCAACCGCCGTCTCGGTCAGATTGTTCTTCTACACCGTGGTCTCCTCCATAATGTCCATCGCCTGTATCTGTTCCATCGCCTGTACCTGTTACTTTGCCAACAATAAAAAAATATGCGTGGCCGTGGCCCTCATCTTGTTTTAATACACGTAGCTGTCCACGTGTTTAATTCGACCTTCCCTGGCTGTCCGCGTGCATACTTGGCTATGCCTTCTTCTTGTCGCAATATTTTTAAAACACGTGCCCCTCACAACTGTCTTGATACACGTGGCTGTCCACGTGTCAAATTTGGCCTTGCCTGGCCGTCCGCTGGTTCTCTTTTGGCTGTGCCTTCACCTGGCCGCGATATCGCGACAGGTCATGAAATCATGACATGTCACGATATCGTGACCAAAAGTGCCTTCCTTTTGTCGTAGCCCTTTGGGGTCACGATTTCGCGACATGTCACGAAATCATGACATGTCATGATTTCGTGACCCCCACTTCACTTTGCTCTCCGCCTTGCCTTAGTAACTCTGCCACGTGGCAGCTTCCCACTGGTCACGATATCGTGACAGGTCATGATATCGCGACCTGTCGCGATATCGCGACGGGACTTCCCCTCTCGCCTTTGCTCCGAAATATCGTCGCGATATCACGACGTCGTGATATCGCGACGAAACTGGCCCAAGTCTTGCCAAAGCCTTTTGAGGTCACGATTTTGTGACATGTCACGATTTTGTGACCCCTCCCCATGCTTTACGAAACTTCCCCCCATTGCTCTACAAAACTTCCCCCTGGAAAAAATCGAATAAATCAAATCATCTGAAATTTAAATTTTAATCAAATTCTCTTTCACGATTTCGTGACCCCTCCCCATGCTTTACGAAACTTCCCCCCTTGCTCTACAAAACTTCCCCCTTGGAAAATAACTGAAAATAAATCAAATGCAAAGTACTTAGAAAATTTAGAAAATTTTTGGAAGATGCAAGATTGCTCTACTGTCGCCGGATGCTCCTGCATCAGACACCCGGGGTAAATAAAAAGTGATCCTCACTTCTGTTCTATTAGGGGAAGACCCAGGAGGTCAACCTCCGTCTTCGACAACCAAGTTGCATCTTCAACAGGTCTGCCCTTCCACTTTATCAAATATTCAGAATACTGTTTGTTTCTGGTGCTTCTGCCTTCACGAGCGTCTAATATTTCCTCGACCTCGTCTGTGGTTGGAGTAGATGCTGGAATTTGCCATAATTCCGTACTTGGTACCTCTGTACTTTCTCCCTCATGATATTCCACTAAATCTAAAATATTAAAAATGGGTGAAATGTCAAGCCAACTTGGCAATTCCACTTCATATGCATTTCCTGACTCCCGTTTTTCCAGTATTCTGCATGGCCCAAACTTCTTCATCTTCAATTTGTTATAAGTTTTGGCAGGAAACCTTTCCTTCCTGAGATGGACCATGACTTCATCTCCTACTTTGAACTCTTTGAACCGCCGCTTCTGGTCTGCTCTTGTCTTATATTGAGTATTCATTTTCAGAATTTGTTTCCTTACTTCTTCATGCAAACTTTTTATATGTTCCGCAAATTCTTCTGCCTCGGCACTGCTCTTTTCTCTCTTATCCAACTTTCTCAGTTCAGACACATTTCTCGGGCTGTTTCCATATATTATCTGGAACGGAGATTTATTCGTGCTCTTATTGACTGAATTGTTATACGCAAATTTCGCCTACGGTAAAACTAAATCCCATCCCTTGGGTTGATCTGCTATCAAGCATCTCAATAAATTACCCAAGCTTCTATTTACCACCTCTATCTGTCCATCGATCATGGGTGGTATGCGGAACCGAACTTCAGATCTGTCTTCAACTTCTTCCACAAAGTTCTCCGAAATAACCAACAATTTTTTTATCTCTGTTAGAAACAATGCTCTTCGGTAGACCGTGAAGTCGTACCACTTCCTTGAAAAATAACCCTGCAATGTGAACTGCATCACTTGTTTTTCGGCATGGGATAAAGTGTGCCATCTTGGAGAATCTGTCAACTACTACAAATACAGAGTCATTTTCCCTCTGTGTTCTTGGCAATCCGAGGACGAAGTCCATGCTGACGTCCTCCCATGGCCGCTCAGGTATCGGTAACGGCTGATACAATCCCGTGTTCTATCTTCTGCCCTTTGCCATCTGGCATATTCTACAACTCTGTACAAACTTTTTCACATCTTGCTGTAGTTGCGGCCAATAATAATTTTCACTCACCAGGGCAATTGTCTTATCCCGGCCAAAATGTCCGGCCAGTCCTCCGCTGTGTTTCTCCTTGACTAAGTTTTCCCGCATGGAACTTCTTGGAATGCATAATTTACTTCCTCTGAACAACATTCCATCTTGGATTAGAAAATCCAACCATTTTGTCCTGTCCACAGTAACAGGTGTCAAGCAAGTCGTCCAGGCTTCTGCAAAATCTGGATCTTCAGGGTACAAACCCTTCAGTTCTTCAAATCCCACTACTTCCACTGTCATTTTAATCAGTAAATTCTGCCTTCTACTTAAGGCATCTGCAACTCTATTTGATTTCCCACTTCTGTGCTTCAGCACAAAGGTATAGCTTTGGAGGAACTCCACCCACTTCATGTGCCTTTGATTCAGTTTTGTTTGACTGTTAATGTACTGTAAAGCCTGATGATCAGTAAATAGAACAAACTCCTTTGGCAATAAATAGTGTCTCCACTTCTTCAGAGCCTGAACTATAGCATAAAATTCTTGGTCATAAACTGAATACTTTTTTCGAGCATCATTTAGCTTCTCACTCGAAATAAGCAACGAGTCTGCCTCCTTGACTCAGTACAGCCCCTATTGCACCGCCACTGGCATCACAGTCCACCTGAAATACCTTGTTAAAGTCTGGGAGTGCCAAAATAGGCTGTTCTGTGACCTTTTTCTTTAATGCATCAAAGCTCCTTTCAGCCCCTAATGTCCACTTGAACTCTTTTTTATCCCCTCTCATTGTTTCTGTGAGAGGTGCACAAATGCTGCTGAAGTTCTTTATGAACTTCCTGTAAAAGTTGGCTAGACCATGAAATGATCTTACTTCTGTTGTGCTTCTTGGGGTAGGCCATTCGATGATGGCTCTCACCTTCTCTGGGTCCATTTTTAGACCTTCTGCTGAGATTACAAACCCCAGGTATACTAACTCTTTCTTGACAAAATTACACTTTTTTAGATTTATTAATAACTGCTCCTCCCGCAGCTTTTCAAAAACCCTCCTGATATGCATCGGTGTTCCTCCAGGGTTCTTGCTGAATATCAATATATCATCTAAATAAACAATGACAAACTTTCCCAGAAACTCTTTCAGTACTTCATTCATCAGCCGCATGAAGGTACTTGGTGCATTGGACAGCCCAAATGGCATGACCAACCACTCATACAAGCCCTCTCTTGTCTTGAAGGTTGTCTTCCACTCATCTCCTTCTCGGATACGGATCTGATGATAACCACTTTTTAGGTCAATCTTCATGAAGTACTCAGCTCCACTTAAACAGTCCATGATATCATCCATCCTTGGCAATGGGAATCTATATTTGATAGTGATTTTGTTGATTTCCCGAGAGTCTGTGCACATTCTCCACTCTCCATCCTTCTTGGGTGCTAGTACTGTAGGCACTACACATGGGCTAAGACTCTCCCTAATCAATCCTTTCTCCAGCAACTCCTGGACCTGTCTGTTTAACTCCTCAGTTTCTACAGGTGTCATTCTATGTGCAGCTTTATTTGGCAAGCTTGATCCTGGCACCAAATCTATATGGTGGCTGATCTTCCTTACTGGGGGTAAACCCTCAGGCACATTATCTGATACAATATCTGGAAATTCCTCCAACAGATCTAGGACTTCTGTCGGGGTATCTTTGCATTCCTCCTCCCTAACTCTAGGAATTATTGCATAACACAAATGTTCATGCTTCAAACCGTCCAAAAATTTTCTCCCTTCAACTAGACAGATTTTGGAGCTGTTACACACCTTTTCATCCGCCTCCTTCACGGGTTTCAGCTTATGGCGTACACCATTCTTTGTCAATGAGTAGGTGTTGGCACGGCCGTCATGCACTGCACTCCGGTCGAACTGCCAGGGCCTTCCCAGCAACATATGGCAAGCATCCATAGGCAGGATGTCGCACAGGACCTCATCACAATAATTTCCAATATTAAATTTAACGGAGCACTGCTCATTGACCAAAGCCCTATGGTCCTTCTATAACCATGCGACCCGATATGGATGCGGGTGCTTCTTCCTCTCTAATTGTAACTTGGTAACCATTTCTTCTGAAACCAGGTTATCCATGCTACCATTATCAATAATAATATTGCAAACCTTGCCCGCGCATTTACACCTTGTGCGGAATAAACTTCTTCTCTGATCTGTGTCCTTCTCCTCATTCAATAGGACTCTTCTTACGATCATTGCTTCCCCTCTCTCTGCTTCTTCTGAATGTTTAGACTCAGCATCTTCCTCTGCCACAGCAGCCCTGGCTGGACCCTCAGGCCTCTTGTTCGTCCTTTCTCGGTGTTGTGGACACTCAAATGCCCGATGTCCTTCTTCACCATAGTGGAAACATGTCCCACGAAATACTCCTCTTCCAAATCCTCGTCCAGATCCACCCCGTCCTCTTGGGTAGTTGTTTTGATCACGGGGCTGATAAACATCCTCTTCCCTTTGATCCTGGTTGCTACTGGCTTCACCAGTCTTCTTCAGATCTTTATATTTTTCTCCACTGGTTCTCCCACCAGTTCTTCCACCACGGCCCCTTCCTCTTTGCTTGCCTTCAAACCGCCTATTCAGTTTTTCTTCCACCTTTAAGGCAAACTGGTAAGCATCCTCAATGGTGCTTACCCGAACTAGGCTCAGCTCTTCCTGGATACCGAGTCTCAACCCATTGATATAACGGGCTACCTTTTCTTTGTTTGCCTCTAAATGTCCAGTTCTAATAGAGATCTTGTAAAACTCCTCAGTGTATTCTTGGACAGTTTTGTTTGTCTGTCTCAAACTCTGCATTTTCCTTAGCAGATCCAACTCGTAATCTGCCGGAATAAACTATCTTTTCAGCTTTTCCACCATTCTATCCCATCTGGTTATTCTCTCCTTCCCTCTTCTGTTCCTCTCCACCAAATGCTGGCATGACCCTTCAACTTGGTCTTAGCAAATCTGACCCGATTAGGGTCTTCAACCTCCTCATATTCGAAATATTCTTCTAAATCATTTATCCAGATCAATCACCTCTTCCGGATTTAGGTTTCTCGAGTATGTAGAAACCTCCATTTTTGGTTGCTTTCCAATCCGAGAGATGGCCTTGTACAACCTGGCTTGTGTAGGGTCCACAACCTCTTCTTCTTCTTCATACTGGTCTTCTTCTTCATCAACTTCGTCTTCACTTCCCTCATCCCTTTCGGGCTCGTGCCTTCTGCGTAGCTCTTCTTGCAGGGCCTGAACTTGTCCTTGCAAGGCTCGAAAGTCTTCGACCGACACCACATTTCCTACTCCACCATGGTTTCTTCATGGAGGCATTTTTCTTTCTTCCCTTACAAATCCTTCCACAGATCCTGGTGTAACTGCCTCTCTTTCGACGATCTGTTACACGCTCAGGAGCTCCCGCTCTGATACCACTTGATGGCAAGCCGAGATTCAATCAACAGAACTTCAGATTAATTTTTTTGCAAATAGCTTAATACAGTCTTACATTACAATTTCCAGGCATATTTCTCTTCCCCCTCAATCCCGAACTCACCATCCCCATCCCTTACAATTCTCGAGTTTTTATCGAGGCCTCGACCCTCTAGGCAATTAATGCCCCCGCCTAACCAAAATTTCAAGTTCGTTTTCCCCCCAGGCCGAGTTTTCAAATTTTTTGCCATAAATGGGCAATTGCCCGATCCACCATGAAGCTCGTATTAATGACCTCCCTTGACCTGCAACCGCCGTCTCGGTCAGATTGTTCTTCTGCACCGTGGTCTCCTCCATAATGTCCATCGCCTGTATCTGTTCCATCGCCTGTACCTGTTACTTTGCCAACAATAAAAAAATATGCGCGGCCATGGCCCTCATCTTGTTTTAATACACGTAGTTGTCCACGTGTTTAATTCGACCTTCCCTGGCTGTCCGCGTGCATACTTGGCTATGCCTTCTTCTTGTCGCAATATTTTTAATACACGTGCCCCTCACAACTGTCTTGATACACGTGGCTGTCCACGTGTCAAATTTGGCCTTGCCTGGCCGTCCGCTGGTTCTCTTTTGGCTGTGCCTTCACCTGGCCGCGATATCGCGACAGGTCGCGAAATCGTGACATGTCGCGATATCGCGACCAAAAGTGCCTTCCTTTTGTCGCAGCCCTTTGGGGTCACGATTTCACGACATGTCACGAAATCACGACATGTCACGATTTCGTGACCCCCACTGCTTCTGCCTTGCCTTAGTAACTCTGCCACGTGGCAGCTTCCCACTGGTAGCGATATCGCAACAGTCGCGATATCGTGACTGTCGCGATATCGCGACGGGACTTCCCCTCTCGCCTTTGCTCCGAAATATCGTCGCGATATCACAACGTTGCAATATCGCGATGTCGCGATATCACGACGAAACTGGCCCAAGTCTTGCCAAAGCCTTTTGAGGTCGCAATTTCGTGACATGTCGTGATTTCGTGACCCCTCCCCATGCTTTACGAAACTTCCCCCCCTTGCTCTACAAAACTTCCCCCTTGGAAAATAACTGAAAATAAATCAAATGCAAAGTACTTAGAAAATTTAGAAAAATTTTGGAAGATGCAAGATTGCTCTACTGTCGTCGGATGCTCCTGCATCACTTTCACTATGGAAGATTGCAAATGAGATTCTGCCATATTAGATCATCACTGAGTCAGATCGATGAATGAATTTTTACCACATTAGCTTATCGCCTGGTTAGATCGACGAATGAAATGCCACCACATTAGCTTATCGCCTAGTCATATCAATGAATTAAATACCACCACATCAGCACCTCAGGTCGTTGTCCAAATCCACATAAGTACCTCAGGCTATGGGCCAGATCCACGTCATCCAACACCTCGAGTTTTGTGCCAAGCCCTATGGATCGCCATGTCATCATCTATGAGCTGCCACATTAATACATGTAGGTTGCCTCAGGATGTGTGTACGGTCCAGTTACCACTTTAGTAGGGTCCAGTTAGCTTTTCATCAAAATGCATGTAGGGTCTAGTTAGCTCTATCTTGGGATGTGTGCAGGATCCAATCAGCTCTGCCTCAAGATGCGTGCAGGGTCCAACAACAACTTTACCTTGGGATGCATGCTCAACCTGCATTGATGCCAATGTTAGAAACATAATGTAAGAGAAAAAATGGTTATTAACAAAATCATTCATTAGATTATAACATAAGATAGCTATATGCTTAAATAGGTTACAAAATAGGAATTTAACAATACATCCTACTTCCAAGCTAACCAACGCGCTATTGAGGATAGGGCGATAGACTAGGAATACTAACCCTAGGATATTTAACATAATTACCATTAGATATTTAATACAGTAAATATCTACATGGTAAGAGATAGAAAAGTAAAAGTAATAATCTACCTATGTAGTATAATGCAATATACTACCTATTTTACCCTAACATACCTTTGGAGCCTTTTGGGTTGACCAAAGGATTTATGGAACCCTTCGAGCCTTTTGGGTGAGAAAAGGGTTTTAGATACCTTTGGAGCCTTTTGGGTTGACGAAAGGGTTTATGAAACCTTTGGAGCCTTTTGGGTTGACCAAAGGGTTTTGGAACCTTTGGAGTCTTTTGGGTGACCAAAGGGTTTATGGATACTTTTGGGGTTTTTTTGGGTTGACAAAAAGGTTTATGAATACCTTTGGAGCCTTTTTTTAGTTTACCAAAGGGGGTTATGATGCCTTTGGAGCCTTTTGGGTTGACCAAAGAGTTTATGGATACCTTTGGGGCTTTCTACTTAATTGTTTGATTGCTTATTAGGGGCGGTATGATACCAATAATGCCCTAATTGATGTTTAGAAAATATTTTTATTTTGATTTTATGTTATGGATGCAATGCCTAGATAATGATTTTATTATGATATATGTGTATAATATACTAGTGACATGCACTATCTAGATGAAGTATTCATGCTTAGATACTATGGTCTATATATATGAGTGCATTATGATGATGGATGCATATATTAATGCAATGCTTATATGATTTGATTTTTGCTATGGGTTGTAATGTATTGATGACATGCACTATCTAGCTGATGAATGTATGATTAGATAATGTGATCTAGATGTGTGTATGGATTATGATGTATGTGTATATGGATGCAATGATTGGTGTTTAAATGTATGTTTTTTTTATTTAATTGTATGCATCTAATCTATGTGTTGTTATGATATGGTAAATGCAATGTGTGCAATGCATTATTTACATGATGGTGATCTAATGTAAATGAACCTATATGATTTAATGGATGAATGTGATATGAGTTTAACAATCTAATGGGTGACACCACAAAATATATAATGAGAGGAAGCCAAAGGCAAATATGTCATGATTTCATGACCCGAAGGCAGGATGAAGAGCGGAAGAGGAAGATGTCACGATTTCGTGACATGTCACAGTTTCATGACCCATAGAAGAGAGAGATGGCGTAGAGGAGATGTCACGATTTTGTGACATGTCACAGTTTCGTGACCCACCAAGGAAAGAAGAAGCGAGGAAGAAGAAGTGTCATGATTTCACGACAGGTCGCAGTTTCGCGACCAGAAGGCAAAGAAAGAGCCAAGGGAGAAAAATGTCGCGATATCGCGACATGTCACGATATTGCGATCGAAAGAGAGAAGGATGAGCAGGAGAGCAAAAATGTCGCGATATCGTGACATGTCGGGTTTTCGTGACCCAAAGAGGAGAGAGAAGGCGATGGAGCAGAAATGTCACGAAATCATGACATGTCAGGTTTTCATGACCCGAAGAGGAAAGAGAAGGCGATGGAGCAGAAATGTCGCGATATCGCGACATGTCGCGATATCGCGACCAGAAGAGAAGAGGAAGAGGTAGAGGAAGAAGATGTCATGAAATCACGACAGGCTACATTTTTGGAGGTCGTTACAGAGTAACAGGTGGCATTCTCAGAGGCCGTTACAGAGTGATAGGTGGCAACTTCTGAGGCTATTACAGAACGACAGCGCAACAACAAACAAAAGTCGTAACGATAGTTGCAGAGCCATTACAGGAGAAAGTGGCAGTGAACAGGAGTGGACGACAGTTACAGAGGTCATTGCAGAATGCAGTTATGGAACCAAACAGTCATGGCAAAGATGAATCGAAGGGCCACCAGTTGGAACATAGAGAGTCACACCACAGTTATAAAAGGATGAAGTCGAGCCATGCAGAAGGGTTGGAAAACCTGTAGTTGTACTTGCACAGTCAAGTTGCAAAATCAAGGGCTGAAATCCATTCTGAACTGGCTTGGGTGCGTATTCCAATCAGAGTTGCTATAAATTTTTCCTGGGAGCGTAGGCAGATTGCCGAACGTGAGGTAGCCTGCATCAGGGAGAATAACTACGCCTATGGGCTAGTGTTGTGGTTGGTTAGCTTTGACCAAGTGAAAGAACTATGCCTATGCGCAAGTTGTGGTAAAGCCTATGGGCTATTACTGTTATTGTAACCTTTGCAAGTTAGTAAATAGAACATTGGATTTTCTGTTTCGAGCAAAGTGTTTTTCAAATTTTTGTGTAAAATTTGGATCTGTGAATGGTTGAAATTTTTGTACCCCATCAAGTGGTATCAGAGCCAGAAGATTTTGAGCGTGTAAGCAGAGCGCTTGCACCAGGATCTATGATAGGGTTCTAAGAGAGAAGAGAGAGTTTGGGATCTGAGGGAAATATGATGACAATGAAAGACTTCAAATATTTACAGAGGCAAGTGCAAGCCCTACAAGAGGAGTGGCTCAGAATAAAATTGCAGAGGCAAGAGGAGCGGTGCAGAAAGCACAAGGATAAATCAAGAAGTAGAGGCCAAGAAACAGAGTTGAAGCAGGCTGCAGAGGCAGGCAAATGTCTAAAGTTATTACAGAAGGCGATGACCAGATAGCGCAGAAGTGAAGATCACTTCTCCACCAACCTCGGGTGTCTGATGCAGGAGCATCCAGTAGCACCTGATGCAGAAGCATCTAGTGGTAGGAGGGCCACTTCTGAAAAGTTGCCTAAGGAGGAAAAATGTCGTGATTTCATGACGTGTCATAAAATCGTGACAGAAAAAGGCAAAGAGGGCAAGGAGAAAAACCTGTCATGATATCGTGACAGAAAAAGTGTCACGATATCGTGACACGAAGAGGAGAGAGGAGCATACGGAGAAAGCTGTCGCAATATCACGATATAAAATGTGTCGCGATATCGCGACAAAAATGCAGAACAGAGCCAGTAGGAAGAAGATGTCATGATTTTGTGGCATGTCGTGATTTCGTGACCCAAGCAGGAAGGAGAAGGCTACATGCAAAGATGTCATGATTTCATGACATGTCATGATTTTGTGACCCAGGAGCAGAAGGAGAGTATGGAAGGAGCAGATGTCGCGATTTCGTGACCCGAAGGCAGGATGAAGAGTGGAAGAGGAAGATGTCACGATTTTGTGACATGTCACAGTTTTGTGACCCACAGAAGATAGAGATGGCACAGAGGAGAAGATGTTGCGATTTCATGACATGTTGCAGTTTCGCGACCTGCCAAGGAAAGAGGAAGCGAGGAAGAAGAAGTGTCATGATTTCGCGACAGGTCACAGTTTCGCGACCAGAAGGCGAAGAAGGAACCAAGGAAGAAAAATGTCGTGATATCATGACATGTCATGATATCGCAACCGAAAGAGAGAAGGACGAGCAGGAGAGCAAAAATGTCACAATATCATGACATGTCGGGTTTTCGTGACCCAAAGAGGAGAGAGAAGGCGATGGAGCAAAAATGTCACAAAATCATGACATGTCGGGTTTTCGCGACCCAAAGAGGAAAGAGAAGGCGATGGAGCAAAAATGTCGTGATATCGTGACATGTTGCGATATCACGACCAGAAGATAAGAGGAAGAGGTAGAGGAAGAAGATGTCGCAAAATCGTGACAGGCTGCATTTTTAGATACCGTTACAAAGTAACAGGTGGCATTCTCGGAGGCCGTTACAGAGTGACAGGTGGCAACTTTCGAGGCTGTTACAGAACGATAGCGCGACAACAAACAAAATTCATAATGGCAGTTGCAGATCCATTACAGGAGAAAGCGGTAGTGAACGGGAGTGGACGACAGTTATAGAGGCCGTTGCAGAATGTAGTTATGGAACCGAATAGTCGTGGTGAAGATGAATCGAAGGGCCACAAGTTGGAACATAGAGAGTCACATCACAGTTATAAAAGGATGAAACCAAGCCATGCAGAAGGGTTGGAAAACCTGCAGTTGTAGCTGCATGGTTGAGTTGCAAAATCGAGGGCCGAGAGCCATTATGAACTGGCTTGGGTGCGTATTCCAATCAAAGTTGCTGTAAATTTTTCTTGGGAGCGCAGGCAGATCGCCGAACATGAGGTAGCCTACATCAGGGAGAATAACTACGCCTACGAGCTAGTGTTGTGGTTGGTCAGCTTTGACCAAGTGAAAGAACTGTGCCTGTGCACCAGTTGTGGTAAAGCCTGCGGGCTGTTACTGTTATTGTAACCTTTGCAAGTTAGTACCAAGAACTTTGGATTTTCTATTTCGAGCAAAGTGTTTTCCAAATTTTTGTTTAAAATTTGGATCTGTGAATGGTTGAAACTTTCGTACTCCATAATATAACAATCATGAATAAATAATAACTCTTATATTAAGAATTAATCATTTAAACATCCAAATGTGATATGATATGATGTGATATGTATGTACTTTCTTTATAAGCTTCTGTAAATTAAAAGATATGCACAAAATAGTCAGTGGCCATCTAAATGTCATTGCTAACATTCATCTGGTATCTATCGTATTTCATGAATACCCTTTAATGAAAAAAACCTCATAAACAAAGTTGATTATTTGAATGATGGAATGATTTGTTGCTATGATGGGATTTTTGAGGTTTTCCATGAGACTAAAACACCTTAGTAACTCGATCAAAAGTTGTATACTAACCATACAAAGTTTTTGAAGGATAAATTTCTTGTTATGAAGACATAGAGACTCATTATCCCTATGTGTGCAAATGAATATATTAGATAAAACATAAGCATATCCTAGTGTCAGATGGGATTCATGCAGCCCATTACTATGTTTGGGATCCTCAAATGTTCATCTTGATCCTAAGTTGGACTCATTTGGATTAGACCACTAGGCAATACAGGAAACCTTAAGCTAGCCCTTCCACATGCAAACATTGGTCTATACAAAAGTAGGATGCTAATGTAAAAGATATATCATCATACGTAAGGATACCACCATTTTCAAGAAAGCTTGATGCCACCAAACGTATAATGAGGATCACCTCGTGGTTCATCAATGCTGATAACTCTAGGGATTCAAGTTTAATACTCCCTTATTTTCTTCAATTTATTTGGGATGCTTGCTCAAGCTTAGTGATGAAAATAACTATTTGTTTTAAATTTTTGTTTTTTATTTTGAGCAAGGGATATATGTAGTGATGATAATCACTGTTTATTTTGTTTTTGAATTTTTGCTTTGTTCGGAATTTTTTCTTATTTTGATCAAAGCAAGGTATTTCTTTGGGTAGGAGGAAGTTGTCCTTTTGCCAATTCTCGACATTTTTGAACCGGTCACATAGGGGGATGAGCAAAATACATTTTTCATCTTAAGATACCTAGTATATCTTTATAGCATTCATCTCTCCCTTGTTCCAACTAGGATCTTAGAGTTTTGATTAGTGATGGGATTCTGAAATATACCAAGTGCTATCAAAACCAAACCTCATCTATTAAAAGCTAAGAAAACTTTCTATAAAGTTTGATAAAACCACTAGGTATGGCTGAGTGACTGGAAAACCCTAGTATATTCCTCATAGCAACAAGAGGGGTTGTGTTGAAAAACACAGTTACTCACATGGGTTATGGATGATGATGGATTTTGAAGATGCATGATTGAGGTACAAAAATGGTGTCGTTTGTAATATTTCAAACACAAATGTATCTAATGAAAATGTAATGGATGCAATGCCTATATGCAATGCAACTACATGAATGTAAATTTGGAATGCAAATACAAATGTTTTTGTATTTTTGATGCTTTCAATTGTTTTTGAGTTTTGATTATTCTGAATGTTTTTGAACTTTTTGACTTTACACTATTTTTGTGGCTTTTATGTTTTTTTTTTACCAAAGGTCTTATGGTGACTTTAGGGCTTTTTGTGATTTGACCAAAGGTCCTATGCTGCCTTTGGATCCTTTTGTGATTTGACCAAAGGGATTTAAGATGCCCTTGGAGCCTTTTGTTTTTATGATTTTATATTATTTTTGTGATTTTGAAATTTATGAATATTTTTGATATTTTGTTGGTTTTACATGGGGAAGGTATGATACCTTAGGTACCCCCAGTGTGTATGTTTCCTACTATAATGTAGTCATATTACTTAGGAAGATTTATAGAAATTAGCTCTCCCAATTGGGACATGGACCTCTATAGGGTGCCCTTGTCTTGGTGGGGAGAAACGAGTGAAACATCTTCACAAAGCTCATTTTGTTCTAATAGGTCTTAGACCACCTTCTGGAATGAATGACAGCTATGGATGTCATGCCCCTATATACAATGATACATACAAAAGAGGATTTCATTAGTGGACCCATGTTTAGGCTGTCTTTGCTTGACCTTGAGCAACACAAATGCATTTGCCTCGTACAACTTTTGAAATAAAGTTATAGTAGTTATTTTAAATGTGATCACTCACTACTACAACTGAGCTTGGAGTCTCAACTGGGATGATGTAGCCTCTATTTTGGTAGGCTAGGATTCTGTGGATGAACCATTTATGGGAAAATCCCCATTATCTATGATATATTGAATCACATTCTTAAATTCATGACAATTAAGAATTCCATGGCCCTCTATTCGATGATAGAGATAGTAATGGTCCTCCCTATAACCCTTAGGTTTAGTTCTATTTAGATCTAGAATTTTTATATCAAGTAATATTAAGACCTTAGCTTCTTGCAGATTCTAGAAGATGATAGACATAGGCTCATTTAAAGGAGTCTAGATGTGCTACAGATGCTTTGAGCGTGCAACATGCACTAGCCTAGTTTGAGGACCAAGTTGAGCCCTAGGTATGTCACTTGCTTACTTAGGGGGCTCCCATTGCATTTTGAATGCAAGAGATGGATTGTAGCTTAAGACCATCTATTGGTTGATAACCTGAAGCTGCTTCTTTTCAAGCATGTTATATACTATGGCTCGAAATATTTGACATGATTGAATATCATGATAATTTTATCTATGATATAGACAATGTGATTATTCCTCATACCCTTTTGGTCTTGGATGATTCATATTCAACTAGCCCACCTTAGGTAAGGTGATGATGTTCACAGAATAAAATCTATTGAATTCCAATTTCATAGGCTCAGGCAATGAGGGATGCTTGCCATATTGCTGAGGTGGCTGAGTTGGTACTTGCTCTGGTTGAGGTTTTTCCTATGGCTTCATAGGGGATAGTTTAAGCTCATATGAGGGTTTATTCTATAATTCCATATTCTCAATATGGTTCATGATAAGTTGCAACACCTCATTTTTTTGCTTTATTTATGCCTCTATATTATAGAGGTAATTTTGAATATGCTCCATAACTGATAAGGATCTCATGTGTATTTCTAGTGATTGGTTCAAAATATCATTTTATACTAAAGGAGGTGAAAGAGTGGGTGCTAAATATCCAAGTAACTGTAAATCACCCATTTCCTTCATTTGATTCGATGTGGGGGCTTCATGATGATCCACTTGTGGTATCCACATGCTTATGTTTATGACTCAGTTCATGTTTCTGTTTCACTTTGTGGTGTTGAATTGTGTCAACTTTGGTACCGCTAGTCTAATGTTTGGGAAACACCTATTCTTATGCTTGAGGAGGCATCATGAAAAGTGAGTCAGGGATGAGTAATTCTAATGGTTTTGTCCCCTTAAATGTGGCAACAACATCTAATTGCACCATATCTTGTTTTATCTGCCATAGAGTCACTTGGTCTTCTCACTTAATGTTAACCATTACCACAAAATTTTGAGAAGGCACTTTAGCTTTTGGACCAATTGAAGACACTTTAGTCATGTTAACTGATATTTTCTTCTCCTCATAGGTAATATGATACCATGATTTTTTGTGATGGTAAAAGGTAATGAATTCTTGATGCTAGCCTCAACCGAATATTTTGTGATTTTATCTAACTAAATTTTTGGAGGCT
The DNA here is from genome assembly GCA_028583015.1 of Wollemia nobilis. Taxonomy (NCBI): domain Eukaryota; kingdom Viridiplantae; phylum Streptophyta; class Pinopsida; order Araucariales; family Araucariaceae; genus Wollemia; species Wollemia nobilis. The sequence continues at coordinate 2,578,497 of JAQPPZ010003192.1, read as the reverse complement.
TGCATTCCATCAGAGTTTCTTGTGGCTCATCTAAATCCTTGTAATACTTGAATGAATTAGGATCATGGGGGACCACATACACTTATCCTTGGTGTATGAATTTTAGATTTTGGTGCACTATGGAAGGCACACATTCCATATCCCTCATCCATGGTCTACTTAGCAATATGTTATACTACACATCATCCCATAGGATATGGCACAATATAGGTATTATATTTATCCCAACCTATATAGGTAGGATTACGATGCCAATTTTTGGGGAAGTGGCATAATTGAAGGCTCTCAATGTCAACATTGAGTCTTTAATGCATGAAGGCAATAAATTTAAATGTTTCAAATCTACAACCATGATTTTTTTGGTAGATGAACTAGTGTCAATCAAGAATCTCTTGTAAAAAAATTGATCGATATTTTCTATGATGTGTAGTGGAGGATCAGGTTCATCTGTAGAGATTGGCTTAATATCCTATATACAAAAGGTAATCATAGGGTTCTTTTGTGAGTGAATTGAATTCATTATTGGTGTGGATCATAATAGATTATTATCTTTAGTTGAATTTTTTTGTATGTTGGGTTTATCAAGGTATCTTTTGCTTTCTGTTATAGTATTGATCACACCAATAAAAACCTTATTAGGTGAGGCTATGTGCACCTCATTGACATGCTCAAATTGATTTTTGGGTGCTATATTTGCTTCGTGTGTAGGCAAGGGGTCTTGGAAGATTCCTATATGAAGCTCTTGCATCTCGATCATATCCTACACTAAATATCTAAAGAGATGACATGTTTGAATGTCATGAAACCTTTGTCGATGGTACACACAATATAGATTTTCTCTATATGCCTTTGATCTACACTTGTTAAGCTTCCATGGATGGATATATGAAATATTGATTCTTATTACCTCATAAAATTGATCAAAGAGTGATGCTAATATCTCTAGAAAATCAATATATTGTCATTGTGGTTGATATTGTTGGCCCTATATCTAATTTTATTGCATATTATTTTGGGCCATAGGAGGTTGGTCTTGGTAATTCTGTCGCACTGGTAGGGGTGGTGCAACGTTATTTGAGGATTCAGGGATACTCAAAACAACTTGATTTACTGGGGCCACCTTGTATTGCCACTTATAATATTATTGCTTGGCCATTCCTTTTTGTGGACTTGAATATCACCCTCTTGTATCTTGATTACCTCAATGAACTCAACATGTTCTAAGGCCTCCTTAAATATTTGATACTAATGCAATTGTAAGAGAAGTAAGATTTATTTTGAACAACTTCTTGTAAACATTCGAATGAGCTCTATTGTGGGTAGGGTGAAAGGTAGTTTTGACATCACCTTCCTCCACTTATTTCCATACTCAATGATAAGCTCATCGTCAAGTTGTCGAAGGCTAGCCAAGTCAGTCAAGTTTATCGTTTTATTAGCACTATAGGTAAAACATTGTAGGAATGCATCGGCTAACTGCCCAAAGGTGTATATTTTATGGTGTGGTAGGTGATTATACCATTCTAAAGCATCTATAGCTAGTGTTGTAAGAAATATTCTCAACATCAATGGGTCATTATCTTGAAAATAGAATCACATATTGATGAATATTGTTACATGCTCTTGTGCATCTTTGTCATATTTGATTTTTTCAATATGAGGAATCTTGAAATTTGATGGGTATGTTGGTGATGACACTGATGGATGCAAAGGTTGATTACTAAGTTGATTTAGTGTAGGTTTTTGATAAACCAACCTTTGGTTTTATTTTTCAAATGAATTTGTCCGATCAACTAGCACTTTGTATGGCCTTGATGACATTATATGATCTTCCTTTTGTTGCCTTTGATTAGGTATAGGGGGCCACTTTTTATGTTGAGGTTGATGATAAGTGTAATCATTAGGTACCTCATCATAAATGGATTCAGGGTAAACATCCACTTCTTCCTAATGTTCCCATTGGGATTCTTCATATGATTCCTCATCGTATTGATATTGGTAATATTGAGGAGTATGAGGTTTTTTATGATAACCAGATAATTGCCTTTGATTTTGAATGTGATTTTGGTGTGGCCAAGGGGAGAGCCCTCGATATTGCATTGGATGCCTTACATGTTGTTACATCTCTTGGGTTCTAGGTGTAAGAACCACTTTATGTAACACATTTTACACTTGCTCTTGTTGCATCCTTATTTTTCTTGTATATTTTATTGATAAAATCTTTGTAGGTGTGCTCATTACGAGTCCACCCCTTGTTGATTTAATTTTTGGTTGATCCAACTCGATTTGATCCATATGTTATTATTAATTAATTTGTGACCTCAGACCTGATGTGTATGATCTCATTGTTCAGTTGTATGGGGGATATGTACCCTTGTATTGGAAACATGAATGGGTTTGTCATATATTTTCCCCCTAGTAGGATCTATCACTTTTTTTCTACACTTCTTAAATATTGCATTGACCTGATACTCTGGTTTATGAGTAGGATCTATATAGCCTGACAATGCAGATATGCAACATGGTTGCCCCACGTACTCTTCATGAGGAGTAGGAGGATGACTTGGGTTCTCTTCCTCATATATGAGGAATGATGCATATTCAGTATTAGATATAATATTTGTATATTTAGACTACATATAATGGCAATGTGGATATGTAAAATGCTCTCTGTGAGGAGTAGGGGGATGACTTGCCCGATCATACAAGGTGGTTTGTTCGTCTAGGCTAGGACATGGTGTTCTTTAATTTTTATATTCCAATTGATGTATAGATCAAGCTGGCATGTGAGTTTGTGACATTGACCTACTAGACCCATTAGAGGGTGGATTTTTCCTCATATAGAATTCTATCAAGGTGTACCAATCATGAAGGTTTCCTAGAGGATTTTTCGGTGCCTCCCTAATAGGGATATATCAAATGTTTGACTTCTTATGAATGGTATTGATGTTATGATAATACATGTGATGCCATTCAGGGATGGCCATGTTCCATGGACTTATTTAGATATGTTCAGTGGTCATGGAACCTGATTCCCCTTCTAGATTGGAGGTCTTGCTCATCATGGGAGGTCTCCTGGCTATAATGTTTGTTATAAAAAAAATTGACTTCTAAAAAAATGTTGTGGGTGTTATACATAAAAATGATCAGCATGATGATCACAATGGGCTATGACTCTAAAAAGTGACTTTCGAGTCAAAAATTTGTATTTTTGAAATATTTGGCCAATCGGGGCTTGTGGGGAATGCCCACTTCTAGGAATTTTTAGTAATTTTTGAGGCATGAAATTTTAGGACTTAAAATTTCTATGAGAGGTGCACAAGGGGCTAAATAAGACCAAAAAATAAATTTGACAATTTTTGGAGTTGTCTAGCCCATTTTATGACTATTTTAGTGTAGTTTTTCCCTATTTTCGGCTTCAAAAATAGGGTAATCATAAAATAAAAATAAATTTTTCATTATAGCTTCAATTTTTATGATTCTCAGTACATTGGATGTAGAATCAAAAAGTAGTTTTTTTTCAATAAATTTCTTTTAAAAATTAGGGTTAGGGTTTGGTCCTAGATCAAGGATCTTAGGGTGATTACCCAAACAATAAAGAAACACACCAAGCAGACAATATGATTATCTCTTTTAAAGATTCATGTGTATTCCCTAAGATATTTTGTGTTTATATTTATTGTTGCTTTTGCTTTCTTGTTCATTTTTTGGACTTAGAATGAGAGAAATCAAACAAAGTGGTGACTAGGAAATCTAGTGCCAAACATGATTTCTCAAAAGAGTCTAGGGTACACCACTTAAAACCTAGTGGATGGTTCACCTAGTTCTTCCACTCTAAATAAAAAAATACTCCAATAGTGGGAGATAGTTTGAACACAAGTTACCTACACCAACTTAAAGGAGTTCCCTATTGTGTCTAAGGATATCAGGTGCAAGCCGATGGAAGGAGGTGAATTCCAACATCACAGATCTAAATTAGGGGTTGGTGATGAAATCCAACCTTACCAATGTTATTGTGATACGTGCAAGTGTGTGGGGTTATTTTTAGATTTTTGAAATATAAAGCAATGCATAAACTAACATTCATGAATACTTTCCTACATGCCTAAAAATAATGTTTAAATTCAAAAAATGCATTTCTAACTTAATCTAAATGATTTTTATGTAATGCACCTTCTACTTTGTGAAAAGGCGACCTCTAGCTGGGCCACATGCAAGCAAGCTTTAAACACACACAATGTCTAACATGTTGGATACTAGGGTAGAGCTTGAAGACAGAGGCCCACTTCCTATCATCACCTAGAGGAAAGCTAAAAAAAATCTAGGAAACTTGAAATGCACTTTCATTCTATTTTCCTTAAATTTTTGTTAATAACATGCAATACAATGATTTCACTTATTTTTTTTGAAAAGTAAAGTTGCAGACAAATAAAATATGAAATCAAAGGATGGTACCAACCTCAAATCCTTACTTGATAATGAACATTCTAACCTCTATTGTACTTTTTTTCTAGCCACTATTGACCAGAGCAGTCGTTGTTGGTCACTTATTGTAGGAATGACTAAGATATGTTGGCTACTATTGACTAGAGTGTCCAAACCTGCTAGTTGCTATCGACTAGAGTGGCTAAACCTATGCACAAAAAACATATGAATATCAATAAATCAATAGAAAATAAAAACTTGGTGGGGGTCCCACTGTGATCACCATCTATGTAACCTTGAGAAGTGCACACCATAACATTTCCTACTTGCAATATTATTATTATATCAAATACAAAAATAAAGACAAACACATATAACACAAAAGTAAAAGAGCAAAGAAATATTATTTTATTAATGCTTCCAGATCTTGGTTACATGTATGTCCCTATGAGGGATACTCATTTTGATACAATCTATTACAGGTGGGACAATGGTGAATGTATCCCCTCACAAAGGGGTGGTGCACTTCCGTAGGCTTCTAGATCCCACACACAAACTTTTCTGAGGGCTCACATATGCCTCCTTATCCTTCTCTCATCTAGGAGAGATCTCATGCTCTGAATGTCTTGACTTGGTCCTGTAACCCTATAGATCTACATACACAAAAACAAAAAAGTACGCTTAATAGTCTGGGCTACATCCTCAAATGAGGCTATTAGTATTAAATTGGATAAGCAAGATAAATAAGCATAATATGATTAAATGCAATAATACTAATGAAAAATACGGGTATATCTTAGAGAAAAATAATGTAAATGCATACAATAAATCAGATCTATGCTAGAAATAAATGCTGAAATAGAAAGCAATAAAACCTAATGCTAGAACAAAGAAACTAATGTCAAAACCCTAGGTTATACCTATAGGCCACTATCCAAGACAATGACCACAAAATAAACCTTTCTCCTCACGATCCAAGGGTTGTAGCACTTGGTTCTCTACTCCAATTGATGTTCAAGAGTTTCTAGATGTGTCAGGTACATAGAATGGTGGTGAATAATAACGAATGTGAATAGCAGATGCATCTTCTCTTCTCAATTGGATGGCACTTTATTGCTCCTCAAGGGTGCGTAGATTCACTCTCCAATATGATAGGGCTTTGTTGCATAAAATTTTAAAATTATGAATCTTTTGCTCTTTGTGGGAGAGTCCATATGTAGACTTTCCTCTCTTATAGATCTGGACCTTGGCTTCCTAGATAAGCTTCAATCCAAATCTCATGTGACTGACCATCCCATTTAGAAATAATTAGTCCCAAACTGGCATTGAAGGGGTAGTTAAGAGGAAATCAGATAGTTCCTCATAAAAATCCACCCATAAACAATGCAAGGTACAATCAGACTACATGATTTGGGCTCGTATTCATGGCCAAATTGTGCATGGTGCTAGTCACTATCAGGTTCAATGACTAGGTGTGGCCACTATAGTCTTTAGAAGACAGATGTGGTGGTCACTCTGCTTGAGAGCGACCAAGCCTGAATGGAATAGAACTATCCTTTTTGAATGATTATGACCACTACTTACTCTTTGAGAGATCCAAGAGGATTCATATGGTCTGTGAATATGTCCATATGGGTAGTATTATAAAAATGATGCATTATAGGTGTCTACAAGAACAAAAAATGAGTTAGTAGCAATTGGGAGGGCTCCACAATGTGAGATCCTTTATGATAAATACCAAAACCCTAACTATTTTATGTAAATAACATGAATAGAACTAAAAATACATGTACTAAATTAATAAACAATATATTTACCTTACGTATTTGTTGCCTTCTGATATGATGAATTTTTCTATAGTGAATCGATGCGGTGATACCCTAGTATCACCTAAAGGCTAGTAGGACCTCAGGAAATTTTATATAAAATACCCACAAGTTCTCGGTGGCTACAGGAAACACCCGTGGATGCTTGAGAATAGTGGTAGGGCACCCAAATGTGCTTAGCAATGGAGGTAAAGCACTCAAATGTGCTCAGTGGTAATAGAAAGCACCCAAAGTCATTTGGTGATTGAGGGGAGAGTCTGCATAAGCAGATATATTGAAGTGATATGAACGACAATGTATGCAGGGGTTATGGTGAGGGAAGATGAAGGTAAAAGTACTTAGATACTCCATGGAACTCAGGATGAACACTTAAGAAATTTAGGGACTTAGACTACTTCGAGATTTAGGGGTTGATACATTAGAATGGATTCTATTTATAATCCAACCTAGGGCATGCTAGGGTTTCAATTACACTAATCATGTGGCTGAGATAAAAGCACTTCAGAGGGTGGATACTAAATTTAAGGTGTGGTATGGATTGACGTGGATGAACAAATAGGATTAAGTGAAATTGGATGGCTAGGATTAATTCACTTATATAAATATATATTATTTAAATATATATAAAATATAATATATAAATATTAATATTTAAATATATAAAATAATTATATATAAATAGTGGGTTGAAATGGCAGGAAAGCATAGATGGAGGACAAGTGGCTAGGTTTTGGTTTCTATAGTTATAATATTGAATATGCTTAGGGTGACTATAGATATGCCAGTGATATTACTATAATACAAGACATGATACAAAATTGTATGTGCCTAGGGGGAATTTAGATATGCCAAATAGAATTACCATGGTATAATATATGATACCCAATTGGATCTGCATAGGGGAACTTCAAATGCATTAAATGATATTGTTATTATATAAAATATGATACAAGATACTATACATCATAATATAAGGTATTTTAAACCCAGTGCAAACATCTTAGAGGCTTTTTGTTTATATTAAAACCTTGATAGGTTTACCTTAAAATAAATGTTCTTGAGGGCTTGTATGTTCAAAATGGTGATACACTTACCTCAAGATAAATACCTTATAGTAATTTTAGATGTGTCAAATTTCAATTCCTCAAGATAGATGACTATTGAGGACTTATAGATGTGTCAAATGGAAATAGATATATCCCTAAGACATATGTCTTGTAGGACATCTAGGCATGCCAAATAGAAATAGATGTACCCATAAAATAAATGACTTGTAAGGATTTGGGTATGTTCAATGGAAATAGTTTTTTTTTATACAAATGTCTAGTAGGAGTTGTGGACATGTGAAATAGTGATGGATTTTCTCCAAGATAAATGTCATTGCATGATATTGTTTGTGATGTGGTAGAAGATATTTTACTAGAAGGATATGTGTAGCTAATTTGAATAGGATAATGGATTTCCACCAATTGATAAATAGCAATGGAAATTTTTAATAAATAATTCATATTTGCATCCATGTCTATATATTTTGGAAGTTTTGATGAGCCTAATTAGGTAGTTAAACATGGGCATAAAATTAAATTGGTTTTAGGATTATGAATTACTTATAGGAGTTTAGTATGATTTGAAGATATGATTATGGTGATTATAGCCCCTAGAGTACCAAGAATCATGTCACTAGAATTGTTTGAAATATGAGCAAGTTTTGTTGTCATTGATGTCAAGGAAGATAAGGACCAAGTTTATTGTCATCCAGGTTTTTATGTCCGAGGTTTGATAAGCAAGGTTGATGTTCGAGTTTCATTAATATCCTTCGGTGGTTTTTCCAAAAAGGCAAAGAAGAAGGTTTAATATTATAATATTTAATATTATAATATTTAAGAATCTAGGGTTGGTTTATGAAAAATAAATGCAAGGAGTTGTTGCATTATAAAGCATCTAAAAACCCCATATGGAAGATTGAGTGGTTAAAGGTTTAATTATTTAATTTTAAATAATTTAACCTTAAGGTTAAAATTTAAAATTAAATAATAATGATTTAAAGGCCCTAAGTTTTTAAATTATAAATTCAAATTTTAAAAATTTGAATGTCCTCGTCGACGTTGGAGAAAAAACATTGAAATGCATATAAATAATGCCAAAAATATTTGGCATTAATCATCCTTGTGAATCGACATTTATGAAAAGAGTTCATGTGCCATAAGAAAGGATTCACATGTGTTATAATTTTTTGGGTGTAGAAGAAATGACAAGCACTAGTGGAGCACAAAAATTATTTTGAAGTAGCTTGTAGCTCAGTTGGCAGCTAGGGGTTGTGGTAAGGCATTCAAGGAACGCGAGGCCAGAGTTCAAATAATGGGTGCATCATTTTTCTAAAGAGGAAGGTGTTTTTTTTTATACATTGTGGAAGGGAATAGACTAAAGGTGTTGGGGTGCACCTTTTAGCTCACGTGAGGGAATGTATCCCAAGCGGCAAAAGCTTAAGCACTAAGGTTCTTAGTGGAGGAAAGGTGGGAGTTCAAAACCTGCCGAGGACATTTTGCTAAGCAAAAAGGTATGCAAATTGGTTTATAATTTTTATTAAGGCTTTTTCTAGGCAGAATTTGTAGAACGTGTGCTAGGGGATTATATTTAGTTCTAATGTGGTTGGCAAAGAAATAAATATGGAAATATAAGGTTTTGGTTAAGTTAAAAATTAAATTATCCTTTTAGAAGGAGTAATAAGGGGATAAGAGGAGTTATATTTTATTTTAAATGTAAAGGTGTTAAATAATTAAAAGGAGTAAAAAGGTGATTAATAAAATTTATTGTTGAAGTGATTTATTTGGTTTTTTCTAATCTTTTAAAGTGTGGATTTTATAAGGTGTAATTGAGATCTTATGCTATGTATGGTGAAATATTTTTAGGAATCATTTAAGTGAATTTTTGAGTGAATATTTTATTACCTAACCTTTGAGATTGACAAAGAGTTGATTGTGATTGAGATAGGTGTTTAAGGTCAAATATTCTTCAAATAAAAGGTAAGGGTATATTATCCTTGAGAGTGATTGTTGGATGTTGTGAATGCTAAGTTGGAGTGAAAATGCTCTTGTTTGATAAGCATTGTTGGAAATAATTGAATGTATTTTCACATGCATGATTGGTGAGTGTTTGTGAAGACAATTGAGTGTGATATTGAGGAATATCTTGAACTAGGGTTTGTGCAAGATCATTGTTATGTGAATATGGAAACATCTTGAGTTAAGATTGAGTTCCATTGTGTGAGTTGTTGAGAGCATTGGATGAAACATTTGCTTAGGGTTTACAAGCAAGTTTTGTTTCATTGGTTGAGTTGATTGAGCATAGTTGATTGAAGAGTGTTGAAGTGATAGTTCAAGTTCTGTGAAACAAATTATTCTATATTCTGAATTTATTTGAGAAAGATATTGAAAGAGGTTTTCTATAAAAAATTAAGTTGAGTTTATATGCAAGTTTTGTAATTGATTTGAGAAATATTTTGTGAGAGCTTGTGGGTAGAGTTGAGTAAGTCCTAAGAGGGACTTAAGGAAATAATTGTGTGAGTTTTTGTGGAATCTTATAAACATATTTGAGGCAAGTCTTAGAGAAGACTTGTTGATAATATTAGACAAGTTCTTGAGAAGACTTGTGGATAGATTTGAGACACATCTTTGGAAGACTTGTGAGCAAAGTTGATTTGTTATTGGTTAAGATTTGTGGTAAAGCTTGAAGACATATCGAGGATAGATTTTTATGTAGATTTGAGGATAAATTTATACCAGAATAGAGATAGATATTGAGCAAATTTGTGCTAGATCGAAGGACTATGTTTAGTGTAGATTTGAGATAGAGATTGAGTAGAGCTTTGGAGGTGACAGAGTAGAGGATAGTAGTCTTTAGTGGATAGAGATCCATTAGCCAGGGCAATGAGGATAGATATATTTTGAGTGAGGATAGAGTCTTCAGTGGAGATATATCCACAAGCTAGTGTAGCGGAGGTAGTAGTCTTCTAGGGGATCACTAACAAAATTAGAGGAGAAAGGAGTTCTCCTATGGATAGAGATACATGAATTAGCTGAGGGGGTTTGTGTCTCCTATGGATAGAGATCCATGAAATTGATTAGGGTATTGGTATCTCCTTTGGGCATAGGTCCATAAAAATTGTAATAGGGAAAGGTTTTCCCAAGATATTTGTTGAGAACTTTTTATTAAAATATTTTCTCTATGGAGTTGCCCACATTGGCTGAACCACGTTAAATTATGTCTCTCATGTTCTGATACTTTGTGTAATGAGTGCTACTTTATTACTATTTATGTTATCATATGGATTGAGAAGTAAAATTTTTTATATTACACTATTCACCCCCCTCTTAGTATAAGCACATGTTCTTCAAGAATGTTTAGATGCTCTAATAGATATATAAGATAACCCTTTCATTTTTGTACATTTGATAAGGCATATAAAAATTCTAGCATCATAGTTCTTGTAACCCCCATGAAATGAAAGTGATATAATAAGGTTACAATAAAAATGGATAAGATTTATAATATGCATTATAGTTGTATTATTCCATTAGTTTGTTAATAATATTGTCACTTGAATTTCAATATGCAATATCACATATAGAAGATAACCCATTCATATTTTTATGTTTAATAGGTCTTATATAAAATCTAGCATTAATATTCTTATAGCTTCAATGGGTAGAGATAATCTAGGATGAATATGATTTTATATAATTAAGTTGTATGTAAATTTTGAAAGGATTAAATCACTAGAATTTCTATATGCTCTATTAGATGTTAAGGATAATTATTTTGCATCTTTATGTGCTTGATAGGGTGTTTAGAAACTCTAGTTTTCTTGTAAAATTTTGTGAATTAAATAGACTATGTAAGGGGAATTATTTGCCATGAGCACCTACAAATATTGTAGTATTCATCAAGTGGAATTATTATGAATGTTTACGTAATATGACTATAATAAGTTGGAGGAGATAAAATACATTCATGACCTATCAAACTCAGGGAATTATACTTAATAGGAGATACATATAATTGATATCTTTGTTTACATATAAATCTATGAGATTGAAATATCATGAGAAGTGTCATTGATATTTTGACCTTTAATATTGTGGTTGTTTTATATTGGGACATATGATAATTTGTGGTAGTAAGGCTTAAAACTCCAACAAGGACATCAAAGCTACCACCTGACTCTATCCAATTTTGATAGAATTCATTAAGCCACCATTATTAATCAACTTTTTCCACTTTTAATAAAATTTATTTAGATTCTATCCACTTTGAAGGTAGTGAATACTTGAACTCTATTTTTAAAGGTCTTATTTAGTAGAAGATTGAGGGGACAAGTACTAGTCACCCTGGGTTGGAATCTAGGGTATTTCCATTTGGTTGAAGGAAAATTAGTGAAGACTAGGACTCAACTATATTGATAGAAAGGGCTATCTTAGGAGAAAATTTGGATAGTTGATAAAGGAAGCCAACTCTAAATACCATTGGACATTTGATAAAAGAAACCAACAGAAATAAAGTTGGATATTGATTTATTGAAAACCAACTCAAAATATTGTTGGAGATGTGGGGACATACAAAATCACCTTGAAAATATTTTGGATTCTCTAGAGTAAAGAGGAGAATCTTTATTAAATATTGGAAAGAACCAACTAAGAAAAAAAATTGATCATTTGGGGATATTCATAGTCACCTTGACATTAATATTGGGTTATCTAGAAAAGAGGAGAACTATATTTTGTTCTTAGGTGCAATATAAGATATTGAAGAAAGTTTTTCAGAGGTTGAGAAGATTCCTACATAGATATACAGGAATTCTAACTTGTAAGTATATATAATGGACCATATTGGAAGGACTACCCTTGTTGTTTGATTTATGTATGAATATGTTGATATTTTATGCATAAACCTTTTGTGTTCTATCCATATGAGTTGATAATTATGATTTTTAAATTTGGATTATGATATTTTTATAATATGGTATTATTTATTAATTTTGTGTTTATAGGACAAAGTACTCTCATGGTTGGAATGGTGTGGGACAACCACCGAAGTCGATAGAAAAGAGAAATGATGGATGAATTGTATTTGACAACCATAAGGGTAAAACCCTCATGTAGATGCATTTGTATATGTTTGATTAAAATGCATTATAGGTCAAGGAGGTTGCTATAAAAGTAAAGAGCTCTTACCTTGTGCATAGGGGATCCTTCATAGGTAGGTGATAACATTGTAGTTATCGTAAAACCTCATGCTTAAGGAAAAATATTGTTTGTGCAAATTTTATATTTGCATCTTAGTCCAAGCAAGGACAAATTTTAGCAAGAGCCCTTGTGTTGTTGCATGTGTTTTGAAGTGTGGAATTTGTTTGGTTAAGGATTTATCAAACAAAGTATTAATAATAATGTTAGTATTATTAATACTTAAAATATTAAATATCGATGTTAATAGTTAATATTAACATTCAGTATTAATTAAATTAATTCTATGAAGTAAATAATTAATTTAATTATTATTATCCTAATGTTAGTAATTAACACTAGCATTAGAAAGCAAAAAATATATTAATTAATGAGATGAGTGAATTATTTAATTATTAATACTTTTCCTTATGAGTATTAATAGGTTATTATTAACTTAAATATGTCAAACTCTATAAATGGGGAACCTAATTAATTATTATTAAAATAAATTTATTTTTTTAAATGTTGGAAAGTTGGAAACGTTGGAAAGTTGGCAATGTTGGAAATCTTTTGTAACATAAAATTGAGACGTTAACCTAATTGTGGAATGGTTTGGTGAAGGAGGATGGATGGATGGATGGTAGGCATGCATTTTAAGCCACTTACAACCCTTGATCTTCTTTTTCTTTTGAGAATTATTTGATCTCCTAGGCTACCAAGTTTTTGGGGGATTGCTAGCCAAAAGGAAGAGCAAGAAGTGGAAATATTGGAGGAGAAAAGAGTATCTTGGATTTTTTGTGGAGGTATTCTCCTTTTGATTGTATTATTATTTTCCATATTTTGATCTTTATTGAATTTAAATTTCTGCAAGCCAACATATCCTATTGTCCCTATTTAATTATTGGATTTTAAAGTTCTATTTTACATTTGAATAGTGGAACAATGGGATTTTGTGAGGATTTTAATTATTTTCTAATTGAGAAATCTAGTTGTATAAGTATGTATGCTTTCCTTTTTGTTATGTCCACCTCAAACCCTAGGAAAGATTTAAAAATGAAATAGATAAACCAAGCTTCACTGGGAAGAAGATTGAGATTGCTTATGAATAGTTATAGAGTAGATATGCATTTTCCTCTACTACAGTTATTATTAATAATTTGGTATGTAAAGAAAAAAAAAGATGAAATATTTGGTGGTTGTCATGATATTCCTAAAGGCCATAAAATATTTAAGTTTAGGCAAACATGAAATCCTATAACCCAATGGACGTGATATTCATTTCGTGTCCCCTAATGTAAAATAATATAAAAGGGTAAATTATATATTAAGAACAACAAGGCAAGAACCATTTAATTAATTGTAACCTCCATATTTTTTTGTAACCAATAAATGTTTAGTGGTAGCCTCTACTTTCTATGAAGAAGCTTGGCATTGAGATTTGTGCACCACCTAAAGGATTGTACCCTTTTTTAGTTTTAGAAGTTTTTTTTTATTAATATATAAGGGAAATCCTACTGGTTGTTCATGAAAGTGTGTATGTGTTATGTTTAGGTAATCCATGGACACTAGCAATAGTAGTCTACAAAGTATTATATTTTCTATTTTAAATTATACAAATAACTCCACCTTTCCTAAGAGATTTATTATACAATTTTGAATAGAATTGGGGCCAAGTGAGGTTATGAACTAGGAATAATGGTTTGGCATAAGTACTTGTTCATCTATTCTTTTCAAGCATGCAAAAATTAACATATGGACTTCACCATAAAAATTAAAGTAAATCCTTAGGATTAAAAAGGAGATTAGAATTGGTGACTTTTTGATATTAAAATAGCAACTATTAAATAATGTTGAAGACTATCGTTTATTAATATTGATGAAATAATGTGTTGGTTTATTTATCAATATTAATTTATTAATTACGCAATTAATTAATAGTTTTTCATAGGGATGAAACTATTAATTAATATTGGATATTGTTGCCTTATTAGTATTAATTAAATAATATGTTTATTTATTTATCAATATTAATAAATTATGTAATTACTTAGTAGTTTTGTTAAGTCATAGGGATGGAAAATATGAAAGGATTTTTTCTTATTAATATTGACTGAATAAGTGAGAGACCTCTCGCTCTAGGTGGGATGTCACCATTTCAATTTCATGCTCCCTCCCTTGCTCCCATTCTATGGATTTCTAGGCAAATATCTTGGTTGGATAGGCCTACAGGGCCTTTATCTTCTTTCCTAGTTCCTTGGGAGACCTTCTCTGGGTCTTCTTGGAGTTTCCTATGAAGTTTCTCTCTTTTGGTGTTGGCTAGGCTATTTAATGCGATCCTTTTAATATGTGGATATTTTACACCTATGTTGTGGTCATTTTTTCCCCTGTTGGTCTGATGCTCGAGGTGGTCTAGTGGACCCTTTATCCATGGTTTTAGGTCATATTTAGAGAGACCAGGTACTTTCATCACATGGAGAAAGGTTTTCTTGGATGGCCTCTTGGTATAATAGTGGTGGAGTCAATTGTGTGGCCCAGTGTAGTTTTTTTGAGAGGTGTTTTGTCAGACCCTTCCCTCTATGGATCCTTTTATGGTCTTGGAGGGAGACCACTTGCTTCATCATTGGTCATGGAGGAGGGGTTCCAAAGGTCATAACTTTACGACACAACCTTGGCACTTTGTATGTTGGGGGAATTTTTATGAGCCTTTCTTTGTGGTATTTTTTGGTCTTGTCATGGGAGATACCTTGTGCTTTCTTGATGATCATAGTAGAGAGGTTTTAGTGATGGCTCCCTAGGTAATCTCTAGGGGGGTTGGGGGTCTCTATTTTTATCTGATGAGGAATGTGTTCCATTAAAACTTGTTTATCTTGTTTGAAATTTTGAGTCAAAGTTGTCATTGATGTCAAGGAATGAAGTTGTCATTGATGTCAAGGAATAAGCTACCGTTGATGTAAAAATGTCAAAAGGAACAATGCAAAGGTTAATGGCAAAAGAGCTTCATAATATTTTTAATATTATGTGGAAGCATAAGTAGGAGGGTTTTTATTAAAACCATGGGTGAGCAAAAATAAAATGTTTTTCATAAAAGCCCAAGGAAGTTTTAATATTTATTTTATAAAATATTTAAATTCAAATTGAATTTAAATTTTATAAATAAATATTATTTATACAAAGTGGTAAAATCAAAGAAGGCTTTAATAAAGCCAAAAGGATTTAAAAGTTAATTTATAATATTTAAATTCTAAAGAATTTAAATAATTTATAAATTAATTATTCAAATTTTGAAGGCGTCCAACGTTCAAGTTTAAAGGAGGTAATTGGTATATAAACTATATGCCTTAGTGGCATTTAAATCATCCTTCGTTCGAACAAATAAAAGAGGCAAGTGTTGTGTTGTGAGAATTTGTGCAAAGAAGAAGACAAGTTTCTTGTCTTAAGCACCAACGAAAAAGGGATAAAGTTGTCGAGGGCCAAAATTCAATAACCAACTAGGCAACATGGCCTAGTGGCAAGTGGTCACGAGTTAAGGTGCTTGGGTGCAGAGTGGTCCACGTTCGATTCACGACAAGAGCATTTTGGCAGTGTTAAGGTTGAAGCATCAAGGAAGGATGCATGTTTTTATTTTTGATTGGGTGCCAACGAAGAGGATATAGAGCACGTGGTGCTCTTTGGTTTTCAAATGAGCGCCTAGCGCTCGCGACAGTCGAGGCCGCGACTAGGATGCACGAGGAGGCAGCGTCGAGGGTTCGAGTCTCACCTAGGCAAAGGTAATAAATTTTACATTAATTTTAATTGCCTAAGGTGTAAACATAAGGTTTAGGGAGCTATAAGGGGTTATGAAAAGGTGCTTATTTTAATTATTAATTTTTGACTAAATGAAGGTATAAGGTGTTAAAATTTATTTTAAATAAAGTTATTGTGACATTTTTTATTTATCAAAAGGTGAATTGAAGAGTGATTAAATTTGAGAGGACTTCTTATTTGAAGGTGACATTGTTGACATTATTTTTAGTGGTAAATATTATTTTTAATTGGGAGATCATAAGGTGTAAATGGTCAATTGATTTTTGTATATGTTGATGGATGCCTTCTTCAAGATGGAGTAATAAGGTGTATGTATGTTTTGATATTTGCATTGTAATCTTGAGAGAGAGTTTTATCATCTTCTAACCTTCCTTTGAGCTTGGCAAAGAAGTGTTTGTGGTTGTGGCAGATGTTTGAGGTTCCTTCATCAACAAGAAAAAGGTATGAGCACATTCTTCCATAGTTGAGTTGATTGGTTGGTTTTCTGGAAAATAAGTTTGGAGTGAAAAGGACTTGATTAGGGTTTCCTTATTGAGTGTGTTGAGTTAATGCTTCAAGGTTTTTTGGAATAAAGAGTTGTTAAAACCTTGTTTTATAAGCATTGTTGTTGAAGCCATTGGTTGAGTGAAGAACTTGAACTAGGGTTTGAAAAGAACATGAGTATCATTGTTATGTGAGATTGGTTGATAAGCATTGTTGGAAATATTTTGAGTGAAGGATCATATTCTTGGACTAGGGTTTGTAAGCAAGGATTGTTTCATTGAGTGATTGGTTGAGTAGAGTTGGTTGAGCCTAGTCAAGTGGATGTGTGAAGTGATTGTTCAAGTTCCATAAAATAAACTATTCTATATTCTGAATTGATTTGAGAAAGTGATTGAGTATTGAGTTGAATTTGAAGCATATTGAGTCTCTAACAATTCTCTGTATGTTTCTGAAAGGGTGATTGGAAGTGATTGAGTATTGAGGTGAATGTGAAGCATATTGAGTCTCTAACAATTCTTTGTATGTTTCTAAAAGAGTGATTAAGCATTATGATGAGTATAGAGCATATTGAGTCTCTAACAATTCTCTTTATGTTTCTATGAGATTGGACAAGTTCTAGTGTGGACTTGTTGAGCATATTTGAGGTAAGTCTTTGAGAAGACTTGTGGATAGATTTGGGTAAGCTTTTATGGAATCTTACAATACATATTGAGAGCAGATTTGGATAAGTTCTTGTGAGAACTTATTGAGCAGATTGGACAAGTTCTAGAGAGGACTTGAGGATAGATTGGTGTGAGATTTTGTGGAAGCTTACAAAGCATATTTGAGATAAGTCTTTGAGAAGACTTGAGAGCAGAGTTGATTGATTGATTTGTTCAAACCTTGAGTTAAGGTTTGGGATAGATCCAGTAGAGTTGATTTGAGATTGATTCAAGCTTTGAGTTAAGGCTTGAGGACAGATATTGAGGATAGATTTGTGCTAGACCGAAGGACTATGTTTAGTATAGATTCGAGGATAGAGTTTGGTGCAGATTTGAGGATAGGTTTGTGCCAGACCTGAGATAGAGATTGAGGATAGATTTGTGCTAGACCGAAGGACTATGTTTAGTATAGATTTGAGATAGAGCTTTGGAGGTGATAGAGTTGAGGATAGAGATATCTATCTAGATCATGGAGGACAGGTGTCTTCTATGGATAGAGTTCCATTTGCTAAGGGCAGTGGAGGAAGAGGTCTTCTAGAGGATCACCAACCAGAGCAGAGATAGGATATTGGTGTCTCCTATGGATAGAGATCCACTAACTTGATTAGGGGATTGGTGTCTCCTTTGGATAGAGGTCCATAAACATTGTAATAGGGAAAGGATTCCCAAGAGATTGATTGAGAAAGTTTTAGTAAAATATTTTCTCCGTGGAGTAGCCCACATTGGGTGAACCACGTAAATTTGGTGTCTCTATTGTGTGTGGTGATTTATGCATTGCTTTGATTATTGCTATTGATATTGCTATCTTTACATTGCATAATATTGATTGGGAAAGAAAAGTAAAAAGTGGTCTTATACTGTTCACCCCCCCTCTTAGTATAAGCTTGTGTTCTTCAATTGGTATCAGAGTCGGTTCCTTCGGAAGAGTTTAACTTGAAGGAAAATATTACAAGAACACAATGGATTCTAAGAATGGATCATCGGATAATTCAGCACCAGTATTTGATGGAAGTGATTATATATATTGGAGTATGAGAATGTATTCATTCTCTTATGGCACTTGGCAATGAAATTTGGGAAGCAGTTGAAAATGGATATGTACCACCAGTTGATCCACCTACAGATAAGGAAGGTAAGCTTCTACAACATTACAATTCAAAAGCAATGAATGCAATTTTGAGAGGTTTGCATAGAACAAAGTCCATAAAAGTTATGCATTGTCAAGATGCAAAAGGAATGTGGGATAAGTTGCAAAATATATATGAAGGAGATAAAGGTGTCAAGAAAGCAAAGATATGAAACCTCAAAGGACAATTTGAAGAGTTAAGAATGAAGGATGAGGAAAACATTAGTACTTATCTACTTTGAATCGATGAGGTTGTTAATGCTATGCAAGGACTTGGACTTAAGGTTGAAGAATCAGATGTTTGTGATAAGGTCTTAAGATCTCTTCCCAAAATATTTAGTGAAAATATTTCTACTATAGAAGAATCAAAGGATGGTGATTCTTTGACAAGAGATATGTTGCTTGGTATTCTTACAACTTTTGAGTTGAGAACAAAAGAACCTAATCCCTAGAAGGAAGCAACCTTCAAAGCAATCAAGAAGACAAAGGGTAAGAAGTCATAATCAAGCAATGAGTCATCCAGTGATGAAGAAGCTAATTATGGCAAAAGGAATAAGGATTCAAGAAGATCTAGAGATGCAAAATCGGTTAGATGTTTCAATTGTGGAAAGTATGGTCATTATGCAACTGATTGTCAAGAAGCTAAGAATAACAATGATGAAGAAAAATAGGATCACAGAAATAGGGAATCAAAAATATACAGGCATCAAAAGAAAAGCAAGGATGGACAAAGCAGACAAGGAAAGAAGTTCTTTCAAAGGCAAAAGAGGAGCTACTATGCAGACAAGGCAAGTAAGTACTCAAGTGATAGTGATAACAATTTTTTAGATAATGATAAAGATGAAGTCCTATTTATGATTGAAGAAAAAGAAGTCAAGAAAAGGTCACCAATAATTCTCAAGTGTTTTAGATGTGGTAACTTTGGACATCTTGAAGATAGTTGTACAAGAAATGGTTTCAGTTTTAGTGATGATGAATATGAAGATACACTTGAAGGACCAGAAGAGAATATTCTAATGGCTCTAGAGAAAGAAGAAAGTGATCCTATAGAAGACAAGTCAAAAGAAAATGAAGATGTGGACAAAGGCAAAAAAATAGAGGAAGAATCAGATAAAGAAGGATATGATCTCAAGGGAGAACTTATTTATGCTCTTGACACAATAAAGAAGGTAAGAAAGCAAAACTCTAAACTTGAGTTTTAGTTTCAAGAATGTGATGAAGAGAGAAAAATGCTTATAGAGGATCTAGACAAATCAAAGGCTAAGACAAAGAAGTTCAAGGATAAGTTAGAAGCAAAGGTCTTAGAATGTGAAAGGCTAGAACAAGAGGTAGATTCATTAAATATGGAAGTCAAAAACTCCAAATTCAAGCTACAAGGGTTCAAAAATATCTCAAAGAACTTAGATAAGTTCATCAAGATACAAAAGCCTACATCAAGCAAGATAGGTCTTGGATTTGAACAGGAAAAAAAGAAATGGGAAGAGAAGTCAACCTCAAGCTCTGAAGGGGAAGAAACTTTAGAAGAAGATAGTGTAAGAGAAAGTGAGACATATGAGGATGAGTTGGACAATAGAAAGTTCAACAAGGACAGGAATAATGCACAAAGAAGAAATAGATGGAACAACAATCAAAATAGGTCAAGAGAGACTAAGAGACCAATGAGGTCAAGACAAGGGAACTTCAATGGAAGATGTTTCTCATGTCACAGGTTTGGACACATGGCTTCATAGTGCAGGACACATGAAAGACAGGAATATGGGAACAGATAGATTTTCCATGGGTATTGCTACTCATGTAATCAGTTTTGTCACAAGGCAATGAATTGCAGGGTTCATGATAGAAAAGGATATGGCTTCACTAGGAGAAATCCTAAGACATTTGCACCTCCAAGGAATAATAACATTAAGTGTTATAAGTGCAATAATGATGGTCACACAACAAAGTGGTGTAGAGCAGACATTCCAAAATCAAGTATGAATAGGAACAAGAATAGGAAAAGGGATATGGATATGAACAGGAACAAAAACATGGATATGAACATGAAAAAGAATAGGAACAAGAACAGGAACAAGAATATGGACATGAATAGGAACATGGACATGGAAAGGAATAGTCAGAGGAATCAGAAGGATCAGATAAGAAGAAAAGAGGATAAAGGTAAAGACCAGTGCTTGCTAGGAGTAGAAATACTCCCACCCCAGAATTAACCACCTCAAGAAGAGGTGGGGGAGGGGCTAAGCTAAGAGAATCATTCTTAGCCCCGAGCCCCAAAGGTGACCCTTTGCCATTGATGTCAAAGGGGAGAGATTTGAGTAAGGGGGAGATATTTGGTATTTGAGTAAAGAGGAGAGATTTGAAAAGAGCATTGAGCCAGGGGGAGCAATGTCCCAGGGGGAGTAGAACAAAGAAAAGGTTAAGTTTTTGGTAAACAAAATTTGGGTTACCATCAATGACAAAGGGGGAGATTGTTGGACATTTTGAGTCAAAGTTGTCATTGATGTCAAGGAACAAAGTTGTCATTGATGTCAAGGAATAAGCTACCATTGATGTAAAAAGGTCAAAAGGAACAATGCAAAGGTTAATGGCAAAAGAGCTTCATAATATTTTTAATATTATGTGGAAGCATAAGTAGGAGGGTTTTATTAAAACCATGGGTGAGCAAAAATAAAAGGTTTTTCATAAAAGCCCAAGGAAGTTTTAATATTTATTTTATAAAATATTTAAATTCAAATTGAATTTAAATTTTATAAATAAATATTATTTATACAAAGTGGTAAAATCAAAGAAGGCTTTAATAAAGCCAAAAGGATTTAAAAGTTAATTTATAATATTTAAATTCTAAAGAATTTAAATAATTTATAAATTAATTATTCAAATTTTGAAGGCGCCGACGTTCAAGTTTAAAGGAGGTAATTGGTATATAAACTATATGCCTTAGTGGCATTTAAATCATCCTTCGTTCGAACAAATAAAAGAGGCAAGTGTTGTGTTGTGAGAATTCATGCGAAGAAGAAGACAAGTTTCTTGTCTTAAGCACCAACAAAAAAGGGATAAAGTTGTCGAGGGCCAAAATTCAATAACCAACTAGGCAGCATGGCCTAGTGGCAAGTGGTCGTGAGTTAAGGCACTTGGGTGCAGAGTGGTCCACGTTTGATTCGTGGCAAGAGCATTTTGGCAGTGTTAAGGTTGAAGCGTCGAGGAAGGACGCATGTTTTTATTTTGATTGGGCGCCAAAAAGAGGATATAGAGCACGTGGTGCTCTTTGGTTTTCAAATGAGCACCTAGTGCTCGTGGAAGTCGAGGCCGTAGCTAGGATGCACGAGGAGGAGGCATCGAGGGTTCGAGTCTCACCTAGGCGAAGGTAATAAATTTTGCATTAATTTTAATTGCCTAAGGTGTAAACATAAGGTTTAGGGAGCTATAAGGGGTTATGAAAAGGTGCTTATTTTAATTATTAATTTTTGACTAAATGAAGGTATAAGGTGTTAAAATTTATTTTAAATAAAGTTATTGTGACATTTTTGATTTATCAAAAGGTGAATTGAAGAGTGATTAAATTTGAGAGGACTTCTTATTTGAAGGTGACATTGTTGACATTATTTTTAGTGGTAAATATTATTTTTAATTGGGAGATCATAAGGTGTAAATGGTCAATTGATTTTTGTATATGTTGATGGATGCCTTATTCAAGATGGAGTAATAAGGTGTATGTATGTTTTTATATTTGCATTGTAATCTTGAGAGAGAGTTTTATCATCTTCTAACCTTCCTTTGAGCTTGGCAAAGAAGTGTTTGTGGTTGTGGCAGATGTTTGAGGTTCCTTCATCAACAAGAAAAATGTATGAGCACATTCTTCCATAGTTGAGTTGATTGGTTGGTTTTCTAGAAAATAATTTTGGAGTGAAAAGGACTTGATTAGGGTTTCCTTATTGAGTGTGTTGAGTTAATGCTTCAAGGTTTTCTGGAATAAAGAGTTGTTAAAACCTTATTTTATAAGCATTGTTGTTGAAGCCATTGGTTGAGTGAAGAACTTGAACTAGGGTTTGAAAAGAACATGAGTATCATTGTTATGTGAAGATTGGTTGATAAGCATTGTTGGAAACATTTTGAGTGAAGGATCATATGCTTGGACTAGGGTTTGTAAGCAAGGATTGTTTCATTGAGTGATTGTGTTAGGATCCTCAATCCTAATATTATTAGTTAGTATTATTAATCATTTAATTGTTATATTATTAACTCATAAATTTAACCATCACAACCCTTCATAACATGAACCATCACGTCTCTTCACCAATGTAGCTTTAGGGTAGATATATATATTAGGTTGGTCATCCATATCAAATCATCCAACAAGAAGAATATATATTATTTAGACCCATTGGAGGGATTTCCCAAACCAATGCAAAAGGTGATTCATATCTAAAAGTGATTCTTTTAATTTAGATGCTATTTTAATTATTTCTTTATTAAAATTGTGCTAGAACCTTCAGGATTCTACCATTTGGTATCAGAGCCATGTGGGACCCAATCATGTGGGAATTGCTCAAAGATCTTCATCAAATCACTTCTATGCATGAGTATCAAACTCGGTTTGAGGATATCACCAAACACAACACAATATTGGATGAATCAATTCTCATCAATGGCTTCATTAGGGGATTAAAAGAGGAAATCAGAATGGATGTGAAAACGTTCAACCCCTATACCATGATGCAGACCTATCGATTGGCAAAATTAGCTGAAGATAAAATCAATGCACAACAATGATCAGGGAAACCACTTATGGAAAAATCGTCGACCACTTACATCACTCCCAAACCTATGCATAATCTAGGGCACAAAGCACTTACACAACCCCCAAATCTAATCGAACTTTACAAATTAAACATCTTAGATTTGAGGAGATGAAGGAACGACGAGCAAAATGACTCTGTGATAATTGTGATGAACAATTTGGACCCCACCATAAATGTGCTACACTAACATTGTATTTATTGAAGGAAGTTGATCCCTGTCTCTCCATAGAGCAAGCAGATGAGGTAGTTGTGTCCGAAGTGACCAGTGCACCTACTCACCGCAATGAAGACAATGAGGTCGATGTGTAAGAAGTGATTGATGTACCAAGAAAGGATGAGGTAGACATACCCAAAGTGATAAATGCTAGCCAAAAATGCACTCTACAAGACCTACACATACCTTCCTCATCAATAATTAGTTCTTGCCATATGATAAAACCTATTCGGAACCAACGCAGAGTGACCACACGCTCCTTCTCCGTTGGCTCTACCAAGGAACCAAAAAATGATATGAAATTATTACAATCACTTTTGATGCATCATTATGAAGTATTTGAGGAACCCCAAGGGTTTCCCTCCCATCATCATCATGATTTTTCTAAGGAAGATTCCACTATTGTTCTTGGCAACCCCCTGCTAATGCTTCATACTTCTCGATATCCCTGCCTACGAAAGGATGCCATTAAAAGAGTCCAAGAACTTACACAAATCCTTCTTGGAAAACAAAAGATAAAGCTCCTCACCTTGATCTTTGAGTAAAAAGCCCTTTTTAAGGATGGTGGCATGTTAGGATCCTCAATCCTAACATTATTAGTTAGTATTAGTTAGTATTATTAATCATTTAATTATTATATTATTAACTCATAAAGTGAACCATCACAACCCTTCATAACGTGAACCATCACGTCTCTTCACCAACGTAGCTTTAGGGTAGATATATATATTAGGTTGGTCATCCATATCAAATCATCCAAAAAGAAGAATATATATTATTTAGACCCATTGGAGGGATTTCCCAAACCAATGCAAAAGGCGATACATATCTAAAATCGATTCTTATAATTTAGATGCTATTTTAATTATTTCTTTATTAAAATTGTGCTAGAACCTTCAGGGTTCTACCAGATTGGTTGAGCCTAGTCAAGTGGATGTGTGAAGTGATTATTCAAGTTCCATAAAATAAACTATTCTATATTATGAATTGATTTGAGAAAGATATTGAGTATTGAGTTGAATTTGAAGCATATTGAGTCTCTAACAATTATTTGTATGTTTTTGAAAGGGTGATTAGAAGTGATTGAGTATTGAGGTGAATGCGAAGCATATTGAATATCTAACAATTATTTGTATATTTATAAAAGAGTGATTAAGCATTGTGATGAGTATAGAGCATATTAAGTCTCTAACAATTCTCTTTATGTTTCTATGAGATTGGACAAGTTCTAGTGTGGACTTGTTGAGCATATTTGAGGTAAGTCTTTGAGAAGACTTGTGGATTGATTTGGGTAAGATTTTATAGAAGCTTACAATACATATTGAGAGTAGATTTGGATAAGTTCTTGTGAGAACTTATTGAGCATATTGGACAAATTCTAAAGAGGAATTGAGGATAGATTGGTGTGAGATTTTGTGGAAGCTTACAAAATAGATTTAATACAAGTCTTTGAGAAGACTTGAGAGCAGAGTTTATTGATTAATTTGTTCAAACCTTGAGTTAAGGTTTAGGACTGATCCAGAAGAGTTGATTTGAAATTGAGTTAATCTTTGAGTTAAGGCTTGAGGACATACTGATAGATTTATGCTAGATCGAAGGACTGTGTTTACTACAAATTAGAGGACAGAGTTAGGTGCAAATTTGAGGATAGGTTTGTGCCAGACCTAAGACACATATTGAGGATATATTTTTTATAGAATGAAGGACTGTATTTAGTATAGATTTAAGATAGATATTTGGAGGTGATAGAGTTGAGGACATATATATTCAACCAGATCAGGAAGGATAGGTGTATTCTATGGATAGAGTTCCTTTTCTAAGGGTTGTAGAGGTAGAGGTCTTCTAGAGGATCACCAACCAGAGAGAAGATAGGAGATTGGTGTCCCCTATGGATAGAGATCCACTAACCTGATTAAGATATTGGTGTCTCCTTTGGACAGATATGTGTAGCAACCCCAGGGTGCATGCACCACTCTTTATTCTACTTGCAATGTTATTATTATACCAAAAATGAAGCTAAAATATTATGAGAAAACATATAACATGAAAATGACAAATAATGGATATTTCATTAATATTGAACCTGGGTTACATATAGGTACCTCTTAGGGATACCCATCTTGATACAATGATTTACAAGTGGATGAAGAGATGTCCCCTTTTGCAAAATGGTAGTGCGCTATAAAAATGCTTCTTAGTTTCTCATAAAAAAATTTCTAAGGGTTTACAGATGCCTCCTTCTCCAGGTATGTCTCCCAGATGGATCCTCTTTCTCTAGTATGTTGTGGATTATGTCTCGTGAACCTATGGCACTATATGCAATTCAAACAACAATACACATTTAGTTGTATGATATTGCCTCCTCGGATAAGGTTGTTAGTAATCAAAGAATGCAACATAAATATGATAAAACAATACCATGGAATCAAGTAAATCTAAACTAATGATTTAAGAAACAAGATAAAATATGCTATGTCTATCTAAGCTAAGCCGGCGGGCCACTTTCTAGGACAGTGACCACTAAAGTAAACCTTACCCTCTTTACCCCAAAGCTATGGGTCAAAGACTATGATTTGATGTTGAAGAAAGTTATGCTCTTTGATTTTTCCAAGCTCTGCCGCACACGTGATCTCAAATAGAACTCTCTCTGAAATGATTTCTTGTATGTGATTCAGGTCTCTATTCTCTATCTCATGCTCTATATTATGCTCTATATCATGCTCTATATTATGCTCTATATCATTCTCTATATCATGCTCTATATCATGCTCTATATTTTGGTGCTCTTAGGCTTGCACCTTTTATAGTGTGAAACCCTAGGTCTATGTCCAAGGCCTAGAAATGATTTTCTCATGCGTAGTGCAAGTTAGCATGAGAAGCTCTTGTCCATTGTCTATATTTGAAGGCCAGTTAACTAAAATATAACTGCCCACTTGAGTCTTCTATGTGAACTAGTCGTTAGCATGAGAAGCTTTTGTCCTTTGTTTATGCTTTGAGGTCAGTTAACTTAAGTCTAAATGCAAAATCAAGTCTCCTATGTGAACTGGTCATGAAAAGGAATGCAAAGTGACTCCCGCTCACCTTTATTGTATGCATACTACCACTTTCGCCCAATATTGGGCCTGTTTTTCAGTAAAATACTTCTTATGGCTTAGCTACTATTGTCTGCAGTGACTAAGATTTGGCTAGTGTCAACTATAGCAGCTATGTCTGGCCACTCTAGGCTTGAGTGGCTAGGATCTAGTCACTCTTGTCTTGAGCGGCCAATATTGGATGCCTTGAAAAGGCCCCAAATAAGTGGTGAGAACCATTTTTTATGCTTGGAAAGTCCAATAATATGTCTTATAATCTTATGAGTGTGTCTATGTAAGTAGCTTCCCTAAACATGACATGATTTAGGTGTCTACAAGATCCATAAACATTGTAATAGGGAAATGATTCCCAAGATATTGATTGAGAAAATTTTGGTAAAATATTTTCTCCGTGGAGTAGCCCACATTGGGTGAACCATGTAAATTTGGTGTCTCTATTATGTGTGGTGATTTGTGCATTGCTTTGATTACTGCTATTGATATTTCTATCTTTACATTGCATAATATTTATTGGGAAAGAAAAGTAAAATTTGGTCTTATACTGTTCACCCCCCTCTCAGTATAACCTTGTGTTCTTCATATCTACAAGTTTTTATAGTCATGGAAGGGGACCTTGTACTTCCATGATAGAAGTAGAGGAAGGGTTTTGGTTTACCTCCTAGTTTGGTATTTGGAGGGCCTGGCGAGTGGTGGATGTGTGTTGTTGATTCACATCCTTTATGGATTTCCTTGTAGCCAAGACATCTATTCATTTTATTCTACCTAGAAAATTAAAGGACTTTCTTCGCTTGTGGTTTCCTGATGGTGAAGGTTTACGTGGGCAAGAACTTGTTTTTTCAATTTTTGAACTGCTAGAAGTCTCTCTTGAGGCCAGGAGGATCCCTATTCTCTTTCTTTGAAATATCTATGTTGAGACTACCTCAAATATATACTTCATTATGTAGGTTTTTAGGGACACCTCCCACCTTGGGTGGTATATCACCGTTTCATTTTTCCTACCCCCTCCCCTACTCCAGATTTGAGGATTTTCTAGGATTCTTGGTAGGAATATTTTTTTTTGTATTTTTTGAATTATTGGAAGTCTCTTTTAGGGCCAAGAGGGCTTTTGTTCTCTTTCTTTGGTGTATCTATCTTGAGACTACCTCAAACTCTGCTTATTTGTGGAGGGGTGTGAGGAGACCTCCCACCCTAAGCAATATGTTGTTTCATTTTTCCTACCCCTCCCTTGCCTTAGTTCTAAGTGTGTGAAGAATTCTTGGGAAATTTTTGGGACCTTATCTATGTTTCTTTTGACTCAGTCGTGCTTCAAGAAAATCTATCCTAAGTAAGACGTAATTTTGAGTGTGATATATTTTCTAGGTAGGAAACTTTAGTTTCAATTTTAAATTTTGGGTAAGAATCTCTGTCTTAGCCATTCTATAGATACTCCCTCAATCTCAAATTTCATTTCTATTAGGTGTGGGATTTCCTTGTTTAGGTGGGAATCCATTTTTAAACTTTATTAGGTCTCATTTGTATATGGCCCTATGGAGATTGTCTTCTTGCTTTAGTTTTTCTCTGTTTTTCTCCTATAGATAATCTCTTTTGTTGTGTTTTTTTTTAAATGTTTAGGGATCCTTTCAAAACCCCTTCTATCAATAAAAAATATTGAATAAATAATGTGTTGTTTATAAATCAATATTAATTTATGAAAAATAAAGATTCATAATTTGGTTTATTAGAAAAGTGATATTTCATGATATAAATATTGGTACAATTTAAAAATGGAATAATGTATTGAATACATTCTAAAATTTTAGGAAAAAATAAGTTATTATTGAATTATAAGAGAAGGATGAGGCTTGAGTAGCTAAGGAATCCATAATAAAGAGAATTATGGGATTTTATTAATATTATTGCATGATTTGAATGTGGCTTGTGTAGCAATAGATCCATAAATGAGGAAGAGAAGTATGGGTTTCTATCGATCTTGCATTATTCTTGCATAATTTTATTTTTATGTGGCTTGTGTAGCAAAAGAACCATATTTAAATGAGAGAAGTATGGGATTCTCTCAATATGACTAATAAGTGTTACTCCATAATAATCCTACAAATATGGATGTATGTAGAGTTATGGGATAGGCATCACATTTAAATGTTATAGGACTTAAAGCGTAACCTTACATTGTGGTCAAGTTGTATTTTTATAGGGTAGTGTAAATAAATGGAGGGACCACTTACAACATCCTTTCTAGTAGTGAGATTAGAAAAGTAAACCCTTACATCAGAAGAATGCTTTGAAGTCTATTATAAAATTAAGATATTGCATTTTTATGTAATTATTTTAAATGTATGATGCATGTTAGGCTTGAATTTATATTTTATTATGGAAATAATATCATGCATTGTTATTGAATTATTTTAAATGTATGATTCATGTTAGGCTTGCATATATATTTTATCATGGAATTAATATCTTGCATTGTTATTGAATGCTTTTAAATTTATGTTCCATATTAGGATTACATATACATTTTACTATGGAATTAAGATATTGCATTGCTATTGAATGATTTTATTGTATGATGCATATTAGGCTTGCATACACATTCTATTTGGAACCAAAATATTACATTGTTCTTGCATGATATTATTTTGTTGATGCATGTTAGGCTTACATATTTATTAACAAGATTTGTCCTAATCCCTAAAATTTCATTCAAATTTCATTGAATAAGACCTATCAAGTGGAAGAATTTATGCAAGTAGATGGACTAGGGACCATTTATGTGTCTATATGTTAAAGTATAACATTGTTTTTGAAGATGAGGAATATTTGAAAAGTATCTTATGTGGAATTATGCTATGCAAAGATTATGATGAAGGAATAGATGTATTGTAAACATTCTTGTTATATGATCTTGAGATTTGTTCAAAGAATGAAATATGAATTAATGTTTTTATTTTATGTTAAGTTCTTTGGAAATAAATTGTTATTTTAAAAATGGAAAATTTGTGTTATTGAAGAGAATGATAGAATTATATTTATGAATTATGGTTACAATTCTGCTAGATGGTGATTTACTCTTTCATGTGCTATGTTGGAATGAAGTACTTTAGTATTTAGAAAAATGTTATAAATATTCTTTAATATAATACTCTATTTTATTTTGTAGATATGGTTATAAATGGTAGGACCTTGGGTCGAAAGAGGGTTATTTTTGGGCATGTTATTAGCACTATATTAGTAATCCCTAGATTCAAGTTGTACCAAATCCTATTTGAGTTTTTGTTATACAATTAAATTAGGTATTTGTGAATGATACACCCTATGTAGGCTTGGGTGTCCCAAGTGGTGAGGCTTGGGTATTCATACTAGTGAGGCTTGTATAAGTCCTAACGATAATTCTTGGACATATTGTTAGTGGTGAGAATTAGGAATATTAATGGTGTATTAGTATAGTAGTGGTACCTTATGGGGATGCAAGTGTGACCATGATTATTACCAAGTGAGTGGTAATGGTCATAGTTAGCTCATGTAGAGATGAATCTAACTAATCACTAAGACATCATGCTAGAATAATTCTACATAGAAGGATGTATGTATGTTTAGGGAATAGGAATCACATTTAAGTATTATAGGTCTTAAAGGGTAATCCCTATGTCATGGTCAAGTTGTATCATACAGGTGAGTGTATGGGAAATGGGAGGACCATTGATGATATTTTTTATAACAATGAGGTTAGAAAAGTGAATCCTAGAAAAGTATGGATGTTGGCCACTCTTATCCACTTGCGTATAATCTATAATTACAATGAACTCAAAAGTGGTTATGCCTTAATACTTATGAAAATATTGGGTCTTATTTGTGAGTTAATCCTTGTAAAAAAAAATAGGTCTCTCCCTTTGGTTGAATTATGGGATGTTATACTTGGTATCAGAGCCTAGGTTGTAGGACTTAATAATTATATGAAGAGAACCTAGGTTGAATCTTGACTTGATGTGCTAATTTAAATAAGTCTAACTTTTCTAGGGACCTTAAGTTTATTTGGGACAAGGCAGGTATTGCATGCCATCTTGACTCGTTAAACCAAGGAGTAAAAATCCTAGAGATCCCAACTTCTTATTGGTAATCATAACCTAACCTAGCTCTTTTTTGAGGTAAGAATATGGAACCTTGTGGGTAGGCAAGTGTAACCATGATCATTATTAGGTGAGTGATAATTATTTTATCTATTTCATGGAGAGATGAAACTAACTAATCCAAGAAGTATGATCAGCTATGTAGGAAGAAGTTGCAGCTTGTCCCCATAAGAAAATTGGATGTTTAGTGGACTCCAACAAGAGGGTGGAAAACTTTACAACAATTTTTAAGTTACTACAAGAGTAGATGGAGAAACAATGGAAAATTATGGAAACACTTATTAACTTGGAATCCAATAATAGGAATTCAAAGGGTATATAGGAAGAAAATCCTACCAAAGGAGTCCATGAGGGTAAATCTTGGATTGAGGTTGAGCTTACAAATGAATTAAAGAATGTTAGGGTACCTAAATTTGGTGAAAAATAAAGGGGTTATGCAATAGAGTCATAGATAAATTAATTGGAGATCTACTTTTCCATGAATAAATACTCATTTGAAACAAAAACTATTTAGGCAAACCTTCATCTCCAATATGTTGCCTTGGAATGGTGGAATAAATTCAATGTAGGTAGAGTAATCCTAGTGGTGGATATAAAAATGGAATGATCTTGTAAGGGAATTCAAGAAAATATTCCTAACAAATCAATTCTATATAGAGAAATTTGAGGAATTTTCTATTTAACAAGACACCTTAATTGTGGAGGCTTATTATCAAAAATTGATCAAAAATTTGAAATATATTTTTAAATATGAGACTAAGAAACATTTGAATGTGTAAAAGTTCATATTGGGATTAAATCCTAATATCCAAATAGTAATCAATTTACATAAGTGTTGGAAATTTTGAGTATATGGTTTTCATTTATGTCAAATAATTAATGGCATATTTTAATGACATTAGTTGTCATTAAATAAAATTTCAATGTTTTACCATGCTAGAATTTGCAAAAGAAAAAGGAAGTGTAGACACCCAAAAGTTGCACATTGCTATACCTACATACTTGTAGATCCTTTCAAACACTTTTAAGTTTACATAGGCCATCCTAGGTACCTCTAGGCTATGTTAGACCAGTGTAGACTATTGTAGATCCTCCTAGACATGCGTAGATTGGTGTAGTCATGCGTAGTCATATGTAGACGACCTTAGTCATGCGTAGTCATGCATAGATGACCATAGATTAGCATAGCATCGTGTAGACTCCCATATACCACTCCATTAGCTTTTAGGTCTTAAACCCTCATAAGACTTCAAAATCACATCCCATGCATTAGGATATCCTCCAAAAGCCTATTTGTACTCAATTGAGGCCCCCACGGGGTACTAGTTGACCAAAACAATTAACAAGTCAATACCTAAAATATAATTTAATTTTGACTTTACTTAAGTCACATTTTTAGGGTAGAATTTATTAAAAGAACCCTTAATCTTGATTAAAACTAATTACATCCTCCCACATGTGTTAAATTAGGGTTTGTTAGGATATTTCTTTAATCATGTCCTAAATTGACTTAAAGACCTCCTAATCAAGATTAGTCCTAATCCATCCTCACACATGTGTGAGGATGAGATATTTCTCATAAGGAATGTGATTTTACCACATTGTGTTTCCTAACCTAACCCTAGTCAGAATCAAACCTAGGTTTAGTCTATCTAACTCCCCCCCTGCACCTTACCTTTTCCTATAAATAGTGGGTCCTAAACCCCTAATTATATCTCTCTCCCAAATTCAACAAAGCACATAAATTCTATAGAAATGGAAAGTGAACATTGAAAAGTTAGTTCTCAGTGCACATAGTCAGATTCTGATAGTATACCGAGGCACCCAAGTTGCCTAAAAATTGATCCACTAGAGGGATTTTGCAAATGAGACCTCACAGCTGAAATCACCCCTTACCCCATGAATCTAGCCTCATTTCACCCCTCGGGTAGCGAATTGGGTCTACAGGACCCAAATCACCATAGATTTTGGAGGTAAGCTCTATTTCACCATATTACCAACTTCTATATATTTTATTTTAGTTTTATCATGTTTTTACAGTCATTTTGTCTTCATAAATAAGGGGTCTAACTAAGCCAAGCCCCCCATCACACTAACCCCCTTTTGTAGGTTCTTCATAGGTTATTTAGAAAATATGAAGAGGAAGAACAACATCAAACAAAAAGCAATAGGGCGGTGGTCCACATACAAAGAAGCCCACCTACATTGAGGGATGATTGAAGAAGACATAAAATTGATTGTAACATTGCTAGGAAAAAAAATGGATAAAGGGCGTCATGTCCCTCTTGTAACACGTATCTCTTAATATCAATGGAATTACAATTTCTTTGTTTAATACATCATTGTGTTTTGTGTTAAATTATCAAATGTCATTTTCTACCTATTTCATTCTGGAACGCCTGGTGGGACCTTCACAACGGATAATGTTAGGGTAACTATTTCAAGTGAATATAAATTTGTTCTCTATTTTTTTCTTTCAGGTATTGTATCTATTTTTCATAGAGATATCCAAAGCCCTAGGAACCATCCTAGACCATCAAATTTCATATTTGGAGCTTCTAAACTAGATTCACCCCAGCCCCGTGAACCAGTCACCAATTCACCACTTGGGTGGCTATCTACATCTAAGAGACCCAAAAACTCAAAATATTGACTTCTCAAACATCCCTATAACCTCCAGAGGCCTTCTAAACTATCAGATATTATATTTGAATCTTCAAAACCGAATTCACCTCTCAGGTGGCAATTTGATCATAGAAGCCTCAAAAACCCCCAAATCCGCAAGGGTGACTCTTTCAGGGGCCAAGAAAACCCTCCATAGCATTATAATACAAGTATTCCTCATTTTACACCTCTGTTCTATAACATTTTGAAAGTATAAAGTATGCTCTAGTCAAATAACAATTTCTAGGTGTAGATTTGCTCTCAATTCAAGTTCGTAGGATTGTTAATTTTTTTTGAAGTTTCAAGACTTGCAAATTTCCAACAACTTCTTTAAGTTTATTTTACAAATAAATTTACATTTTACTTTGTTGTTTGCATGTAGTACAAGCCTACGTTATTTCCCATTTCATTTATAGTATCTATCACCAAAAAAATGCACATTTCGAAAGTTTAAAATTAGGGTTTCCTAATCCCCTACTCCATGTCATTTAATTTTTGAGGCATGTTGTAATCTATAGTTTAAATCAAGGTTTACTAATCCCATATTACTCCACACACTTGGATTTCATGCTTCCACACTTTCCAAAGTAGATTAATTTATTTTATAAAGGCATTTAGGACTAGACCATTTATTTGCAAAGAATACAAGTTATCTAATAATTTGATTTCAAAAAGGCATTAGGATTAGTTTTCTTTTGAAAATGAAACTAGTTAGTTTTGTACCTTGCATACACCGGTAGCAAAACACAAACCCACACACACTCACATGGTATTTAAACAAGTGGTGATATTAGAATTTATCCCTAATCCATCGCTTGAGACAAGTGTGGATTGAGTTTCATGCTCCATCAGCTCACCCCCTAGACACCTAGTAGCCATACGAGTGGTTTTTTGGATTTCATCACCAAAAAATCCCCCACTTTTGTGACTGGGCCCTGGATTTCATCACCAACGGTTATCTATGGAATGGGACATGATTAGCACCTTCATCCACAAGGATAGTATAATTTGTGGATACGATAACTATCGCTATTGACTAAGCCCGACTGAGGATGAAGCGAATGCATGGGGTTGTTGACCATGCCTAGCATGTCGTAGAAAATGCCACCTATCTTTGTGAGAGGAATTTGTGAACCCACTTCAACATAGTGAGTTCCATCTCCTTAAGGATATAATTTTACTATGCCTTCCATATAGGTCACCATTTTTACATTGCGATACCATTATATTATGTGCATCTTTGGGTGTTGTAGGAGGTTTGATATTGAAGATATTCTTGATTTTCTAGAATATTCACTCCATTACCCATGATTCTACATAGGGAGTATCAACATAACAATACACAAAATGAAAAAAACCCTTTTATATTTTCTCAGCATTTAGAATTGATTATGGTCTATCGTTGTTTGCATGATCACATATCGGTCTCAACACATTACACTATATATTGTTTTGCTACACACAACATGTCACTTACTTTACACTTACAATAGACACAATTGAGTTTGTATCACATAGGGTTTATTCCTAAAACCCCTTTTACACATGCTATTATGCCTGTGGTCACCTGTAGTAGAGCGCATGAGCAAGCATGCTCTATGGAGGAATAGCCTCCCCCTTCCTCTAGTCAGTCCACTCTTACTCCCTTGATCATGAAGGCGAAGACCATAGACACATCTTATTCATACATAGAATTCAATGTACAACTCACACACATGATGTCTCATGATGAGATGTCAACCTTGAGTGAAGCCCTTGCTACTTCACTCATAGAGGATTTCTCGCTCCTTTTAGCCCCATCCTCATCTAATCCATTGAACATGTTCTATGACCATGTAATCTACACAACACCAGGACAACTCCCTCCATTATTTACCATAGACGAGGAGGTCATGCCTACATCACCTATCTTCGCACATCCCTTATTCCAAAATCTATCTGAATACCTTTTTGAGAATGACTCATCCCTCCTAAACTGTACCCATCCTGAGGTTGCATAATTCACCCCTACCATAGGAATGGTGTCTGACCCATCCTCCTCCACTACGGGAAGACATAAACCATCCTTTAAAAATGCATAACAAATCACTACCCAGTAGGAACCGCAAGCATTCCATCAAACCTCACACCCATACTCTTCACAAGAATACCAACCATCATCTTCCCAAGAGCCATTCTTCACCATATCTTAAGGTACCCCCCAGTAGCCCCTTAAGACACAAGATGCACAAACCCAAGTGGGAGTGTACACATATACTTTCCCCTCAACCCAAGCTCCTACTTTAGTAGCTTATCCCACATTTTCAGTAGTTTTTCCACCAATCTCCCAAGTATCCAAAGTGTACAATACCCAACCTTTAGAGCCACATTTGCCTATGGTGACCTTTAGGATACCGCCACCTTCTCCTTTTCAGAATCCCACTACCAATATCAATCCTACCTATGGATCAAGACCGACAGCTTACCCACCCACTCAACCAAACTATTCCACACAATCTAGTTTCCTTACCTCTTACCCTCTAGGGTAGAGATATATCCCATCCTTTGATACCTCATCTCGACCACCCCTAGCACCGGTAGTGCCAAAACCTACACCATTACTAGCTGCACCCAGCTTCTTCATGCCTCCTCCATCTTGGTCATCACAACCTATGGCCCAACCATTACAACAAGCTCCAACCCAACAAGTACCCATGCCACAACCGCACATTTCCAGTCATAATATTATTACCCACAATAGACACCTACCCCACAACCTAGTGTGACCATAGATACAACAACACATGCCATCCAATCCTCGTATTATCCATAGTATTATGAAGAACAACAATATCAATATCCACCACATCCATAGGGTCAGCCCACTATAGCCCAACCCTCTAATCTTATGGCACCCGAAGTTCAAATCTTATGAGATGAAGTCAAAATGCTAAATATATGCACCTCTATCTATGGGCCACAAAAGACCTATTATGATGAACTGTGCAACAAGCCAGCTCATCCATCAATTCCCATTATTCCCTACCTCTATCGCTTCAAAATACTAAAATTTGACAAGTATAGAGGTGAGGAATATCCTAGAGAACATGTGAGCAACTACCCCTCCTCTTGCTACCAGATTCACAGTAGTAACCCTCTCATGTTGCGTACCTTCTCCCTATCCCTCACTGGGCCAAAATTGGATTTGTACAACATGCTCCCATGCCATAGCTTGTATACCTTTAAGCAACTGGTCAACTCCTTCCTAGAGCACTTTTCCATCAACATCAAGAAAAAAACCATATTTACTGATGTCTACACCTTATGATAGGTAGATGATGAACCCATTACTGATTTCTTTGCTATATGGAGAGAGATTATCCATGACCTCACCCATAGCATTCCGACTTCGTATCTTGTGACACTCTTTTATAAGAGTTGCCACAAACACATTTCCATATCCCTCCAACTTCACCAAAGTTGTACTTTTTAAGATGTCATCTCACAAGAAAAAGTGATCAAAGACATTAAGGTTCAATATGGGAAGATTAATTTGAAAACCCAATCCAACTATAACTCCAACTTTCACCTCAATAGACCTGCAACAAATCAACCTTACCAACAACCACCACAAGCCAACCAAGTCACAACTTCTTGTAGCAAATTAGGTGAAACAATATTAAGATTACTCAAAATTATTCATTACTAACATTACCATTAGGAATAATATTATATAATACATAAAATATAAATGCCAACTAATTCTCTCTTAACCACACTAACAAACGCGCCTGGTCAGGTATAGAGTTAGGTTTAGGATTGACTACCTAGGATATTTAGGATTTAACCTACTTACCATTAGATATTTGAAATAGTAAATATCTACATGGTAATAGTACAAAGTAAATGTAATAATATATGTAGTATAATGCAATATACTACCTATTTTACCCTAACATCCCCCCTTTATTACATTACTTTGATATACAAAGTTTACTTTGAAATAGTTCAAATTTGACACGTCCAAGTGCCTTTGTGAACATGTCAACAACCTGTTCGTCGGTGGGAATGTATTGGAGTTTAATTCTGTGTTTAGTAACTTCATCACAAATGAAATGACAACCTATGTCAATATTATTTGTACATTCATGATGTATTGGATTCTTTACCAAGTTCAAAACACATGATTTGTTGCAAAATATGTGAATAGGAAGTTTCTTTGGTAGGCCCATGGTAGCCAAGATGTGACTTAACCATATCACTTCACACACAACTACACGTGCAGAATGATATTATGCCTCTATTGAAGATAAAGCAACCACTTGTTGCTTTTTACTATGCCATGAGACATGACCAGATCCAAGATGAAATACATATCTTGATGTTGATTTTCTATTATCTAGGGATCCAGCGTAGTCAGATTCAGTGTAACTATGCAATAAGAATGAGTTATTCTTCTTATACTCTAGACCATAATCTACACTAACCTGAATATAGTGAAGAACCCTTTTAGCTACTTTCCAATGAGAGACCTTTGGTTCTTGCATGAACTGAGAAATATAGTTTACATAATAAGTAATGTCTAGTCTAGTATTGGTCAAATAGATAAGGCTTCCAATCATCTATCTATATAGCATGCCATCTACCTGTGGTGATTCATCATATCACGATAACTAAAGCCCTGATTCCATCGGTGTTGCTTTGGTATTACAATCAATCATACGATATTTTTCTACTAAAGTCTTGGCATACTTTTTCTAAGTCACCCTAATATGATTCTTCTGTTGTTCTATCTCAAGGTCAAGAAATTAGTGGAGAAGTCCAAGATCTATCATATCAAATGACTATTTCAAGTCATCCTTCATGGCGTTAATCAATTTCTCTAAATTTTTGGTAATGATCATATCATCTACATATAATACAAGAATCACTATTTTAGAACTTGTGTTCTTGATATAGAGATTTGCATTAGATGGTCTTCTATTGAAATCGTGCTACAGGAGGTGACTATCCATTTTGATGTACCATGCGCTTGGGTCTTTTTTCAGCCCGTATAATGATTTGACCAATTTGCAAACTTGTTTCTCATGGCCTTCCTTAGAAAATCCTAGAGGTTGAGTCATGTATACCTCTTATTTTAAGTCACCATTTAGAAAGGCACTTTTTACATCCATCTAATGTAATTTCCATCCGAATTGTGTTGCCATAGCACAAATAACTCGAATGGTGGTCATCCTTGTAGTGGGTGCAAAGGTTTCCTCATAATTTAAGCCTTCCTTTTGAGCATAGCCCTTCACCACAAGATGAAACTTATGCTTATCTATGGTACCATATGCCTTATATTTGATTTTGTAAACCCATTTGCAGCCTATGGGCTTATTTCCTTTAGGCAAATCGACCAACTTCCAAGTTTTTTTTTTAATGAGAGATTTATGTTCAGCATCCATAGATGCCTTCCACTGAGGCTGACTAAGTGATTTTTCAACTATAGAAGGTTCATTTTTATCATATTATGAGATATAAACCCTCTCCTCATCAACTTACATATCTTCTCCACTTTTTAACTCTTTATTAATAGAAAGCTCTTGAAAATATTTATAAATATCATCAATTGAAGTAGATGCTTCTGCATTTTTCTATCGAGCCATACTTCATGTCTTTGGATGATTGATAGTGATATCTAGTGGTGAAGTGAGTTTGGAATCTTTCATAGTACTAGTATACCATTTTGGAGGCTTTTTCTATTGTTGAAGAGTTTGTGGCTTTTGCTTCTCATATTCTAGGTATACTGATGTAGTGTTAGATGTGAAAGCTTCATCAAACACTACATCTCTACTAACATTTATTTTCTTGGTGAATGGATCTATAAACCAATAGCATTTTTAGAATTTATCATATCCAAGAAAAACACATTATAGAGTCTTCTCATCTAACTTCTTTCTTTTCTCCTTAGGTATATGTATAAAAGCCTTACACCCAAATACTGGTAGATGAGATATGGAGGGTTTCCTTCCACTCCATGCTTCCTGAGGAGTCATACCTTCAAGAGCCCATGTGGGTGCTCTATTTAGAATATATACTATAGTTGTTATAGCTTCAGCCCAGTAATTGTGTTCAAGATTGGCTCCCTTAAGCATACATCGAACCATTTCCATAATGGAACAATTTCTTCTCTTAGCAATTCCATTTGATTGAGGAGAATAGGCTATTGTCAACTATATTTTTATCCCATGGTTCTGTTAAAAAGAGAAAAATTATTTTGATGTGTATTATCCCCCTCGACATGAATGGAGGGTCTTTATAAAACATCCCGATTTTTTGTCAACTAGCTTCTTGAATTGCTGAAAATAGTCAAATGCTTCAAAATTAAACTACAAGAAGAAGACCCACATTTTTCATGAGTGATTATCTAAAAACAATTAAAAATACTTTTTTACTCCATAACTAGTAGACATAGGACCACATAAATCTGTGTGAACTAACTCCAAAGGTTCTTTAGCTCAAAAAGAGCTAGGTTCAAAAGGTACTCTATGTTGCTTTCCTAACAAGCAATCTGAGCACATTGGCAAAGTAGATGAAAAATTAGGTAGTCCTTTCACCATTTGATACTTAATGAGTTCAAGTAAATACCCTGATCTTAGATGCCCAAATCTCTTATGACATAGATAAGTGGCCTCTTTTGTGGTTACTGCCATTGCAGTATGTTGTAAGGTAATTGCATCTAAGGTGAACAAACCATGTTTATATGAACCTCTTGCTATCTATTTTCCTTTTTGAGTGATAAAGCAATGTTTCTTTCCTTTGTCCACTTCGAAATTGACATTCATGTTATTATCTAGGATTTGTGGAATTGACAAGAGATTATTTTTCAATCTTGGTCCATAAAGAAAATTTTGAATATTACATTCTCCATCTAGAAGGGAGACATAAACACTTCCTTCTCCTTGAACTCGATAGGTCTAATCATTAGCAATGGTTACCGATCTACCTTCTCGAGCCTCAAATGTCTCAAACCAGGACTTATCGCCAGTCCTATGTTTACTAGCACCTGAATCTATGTACCAAATAGTATTCTTATGAGGGGAGTATGTATGTGTCATGAGCACTTTGTGTGCTCATTTAGAGTCCAAACTAGAATCTTCAGTGACAACAACATGTCCTTGTTGTTATTTGTTCTTGTTATTGGGTTTGCCTTTGCCCTTCTTTTGTCCTTATTCATTGGGTGGTTTGTTCTTAAACCAACATATTTTGGTTTCATGAGTTTCTTTATCACAAATTTTACAATACTGCTTCTTCTTCTTAATCTCTTTGCCTTTACCCTTGTCTTTGTTAGAAGAAGATACTTTTTGTTGATTCTTCTTTTTCTTTCCACCTTGTCTATTTGAGAAAAGGGAATTTTTGGATGCCTCATCTCTTTGGATTTGATTAGCTTCCTCAGTTTGAAGCATATTTACCAACTCTACAAA
Source organism: Wollemia nobilis (assembly GCA_028583015.1). Taxonomy (NCBI): domain Eukaryota; kingdom Viridiplantae; phylum Streptophyta; class Pinopsida; order Araucariales; family Araucariaceae; genus Wollemia; species Wollemia nobilis. The sequence goes on along the minus strand of JAQPPZ010003192.1, from coordinate 2,537,579 downwards.
AGTCATTGTCCTTCCAGAGACTTGTAGTGAAGTGATCAACATTCTATAGGATTCAGGAAGAGCCCTCAAAATGATAGAGGTCAGGACTTGGTCTTCTACTTTTTCTCCTAAATATTGTAGTTTTGTTTTCAATTCTACCACTATGTAGAGGAATAGCTCTATTATTTATCCAAATTTCATATGAAGAGTATGAAGCCTAGTTTGAAGGTTAAGAATCGTTCATTGATTCTTTCCCTCAAATATGGTAGCTAAGGCATCCCATGCCTCCTTACCATTTTTATCTTCACTGATATGAGGTTGGATATCATCAATAATAGCTAGCAATATCAATAAGGAAAGTATTTTATCCTTTTTATCATAGGTTGTTTGATCTGCTCTAGGTGATGTGGGTCTAGTCTCATTGCCAGTCACTATTTCCCACATATCCTCTATAGTTAAAATGGCTTTCATCTTAGTTTTCTAGGCAGAATAATTTAAACCTTTGAGCAGTTGGCTCTCAATGAGATACTTATTGATCATGGTCATGGTGAAGGTTTCAAATTTGATATGACTAAGATGACTTTATCTTGTATTATATGCTCAAAAGAGTATATGGAAGATTTTAATTTGCTATTTAAGATATTTAATGACACCTGCCTTAACACCCTTAACAAGGGATGAAAATTTTGAGGAAATTAAGCCAAAAAAATAGAGCAAATTAAAGGGGTAGGTTTTGAAATATTTCTAATTTTGCTCTCTAGGATATTTAATGGCACCTGCCTTAAAACCCTTTAAGAAGGATGGAAAGTTTGAGGAAATTAAGCCAAACAAAGAGAGTGAATCAAGGTGGTTAGATTTTGACATTTTTTTTTTTTTTTTTATTTGTGGAAAACATCCCAAAAGGGATGCCACTTTCGGGTAAGACCCAAGGAGGCAGGGGTATCCATTTCGCCAAATATTTTGACATTTTTGATGGGGTGTAAAAATTGACTTATTTAACCTATACAAGGTGTAGCACGATTTTAGTGAAGTTTGGGTTTATGAAATTTTCTTCAGTGTTCTTTATCATTGTTTAATTGCATACAAACAACATGATTTTTAGTGCAATAATCAAAACAAGAGAGCAAACCAAATTATTATCACTATAGGTGTCGTATGCAACTGAGAATGCACCTAGTATAGTCAATTTTTAAGAAAATGTGTCGAGTACAATCGAGAATGCACCTTTTTTACTTTGAAATATCCCCCCTCTTTCTTTACAATTTTGAAAAAAATAGAATCGCCAAATATGACTTCTATTCGCCCTTAATTTGTACAAAATTTTGAAAAATTTGAGAACTCCTTTCAAGACAAGTCGACACACGACCCGCGTTTGAAAGGCTTCCAGACCAGTTGAAACACGACTTTAGTTTTTGTCTTCAACACTCAAGCATGAGGATCAAAAAATAGGTTCAAAATATTTCTCAAGTTTACAACAAAAAAGTTGCAATTTTATGTCTTATATCTCCTTTGTGAAGGAGAAAACAAAAGCAAATTTTTGATTTTGTTGCAAAGAAAATGACCTATGTTCTTCCTCAATGTTTTAAATCTCTTTGTTTTGCAATAGAAGTTTGAGTTGCTATGTCTTTTTATCTCCAAAAATATGTGAAGAATACTATAGAACTTTGAGGATTTATTGCAAAAAATGTTGAAGAAATCCTTTGTTTTTGAAAAATTATTTGGTTTAATTTAAATTATCTCTAAGTTGACAAAAACTAATAAAATACTTTTAAAGACTAATTTTTTTTTATAATTAAGCAAATTTGGGAAAAAAATAAATTATAAACGCTTAAAATTGACATTTTTGACCAATTTATACTATATTATAAAAAATATATCAAAAAAAATATTAAAAAGCTTTAAAAACTATAGAAAAATTAAAAATTTAACTAAAAAAACCAAATTATGGTAAAAACCTTGCAAAATGGTGGTGCACGAGCTCGAACACACGACCCGCTTGGCCCAAGGCATTTGCCTTGGCCAACCAAGCTACTGGTTGGCTTGGAACTGAAGCCCTGGTGCTTAGTATTGAAGAATTCGATGGGCTTCTTCAAGGGATCTATGGGATTTATCCCACATGCACCCATAGGGGGATGCAAGAGGATTGAAAAAACTCAACACTCCCCTATGGAGTGACTACCTACGAGCAATATGAGTCAGTCCCCCACCCTTTTGGATGTCGTTATGTGATGCCAAAGGGTTGTCCATTGAGTCTGAGTCATCCTCTGGTTGTTTGCCATGTATCAAGTCTGAGTCAGGTCGTTTGTCTAGTCAACTTCTAGGTGGCGTGTGGCCAGTGTACCACATCAGGTCAAGTTGACCTGTTGAGGTGGGTTTTATGGCGTCCAAATGTCACCATCTCATCCTCCGGGTGAGCCAAAAAAGTTGGCTTTGATGCCAATGTAGCAAATTAGGTGAAAAAATATTGAGATTAATCAAAATTATTCATTACTAACATTAGCATTATGACTAATGTTATATAATACATAAAATAGCAATGCCAACTAATTCTCCCTTAACCACATTAACAAATGTGCCTGTTCAGGTATAGAGTTAGGTTTAGGATTGACCACCTAGGATATTTAGGATTTAACCTACTTACCATTAGATATTTGAAATAGTAAATATCTACATGGTAATAGTACAAAGTAAATGTAATAATCTATGTAGTATAATACAATATACTACCTATTTTACCCTAATACGATTGCCTTAGCACTAGAACCGACTCCTCCATTCTATACACCGTAACCAAAAGCATTCCAAGCTAATGCTCTCGCCCCACCCCGATCATAGCAATATGATGCAGGAGCATCCGGTGAGGGAAAAGCAATCTTGCATCTTCCAAATATTTTTAGTTTCCTTTCTAAGATCTTTGCACTTAGATCTATTATTTTCAAGTACTGTGAAAGGTTTGTGAAGCAAGTTTTGGTTTGGAAGGTTTTGAGAGGCAAGGAAGGGAGGGGTCGCGAAATCATGACATGTCACGAAATCGCGACCCCAACGCAGCGTTGCAACTTTGGTGAAGTTTTGTCGCGATATCGCGACAGTAATGAAAGGAGGAGGCGAGAAGTCTTCAAACGTCGCGATATCGCGACGTCGCGATATCGCGACGGTTTTGAAAAGAAAGAGCGAGGGTCTTCAAACGTCGCGATATCACGATGTCGCGATATCGCGACGGTAATTCAAAGAAGGGGAGGAGGAGCTCTAGATGTCGCGATATCGCGACGGTCTTCGAAGGCAAAGCGGAGGAAGGAGTCCTGTCGCGATATCGCGGCCAGTGTGAGGCCGACACGTGGCCGGTATTCTGATAGTGGTGAAAGTCAAAGAGAGTTAGAGAACAAGACCAAGGGTAAATGACGAACGACCGGGCAAAGCCAAGCTGGACACGTGGCGGTCGTGAAGGGCACGTGGATCAAATTTGTGGCAACAGGGGGAGAAGCTTGGAAAGATGAACACGCAGCCGGCCACGTGTGTTCAAGCTAATTTATGGGTCACTTTAACTGTTAAGGGAGGAGTCGACCGCGTTTTTTTTTTCTTCTCGACATTTTTGGCATTGTAACATTTTACAGTTGGTAATTTAATGGAGGAGCCGACAGTGCAAGGACGGTCAGAACGACGCGGCCAGTGCAGGAAGACCATTAATGCCGGTACCGTGGTAGATCGGGCAGATGGCCGTTTAAGACTGATATTTCAAAAATCCCGAAGGAGGGAAAATTGAATTTGAAATTATATTTGGTGGAGGCATTGATTGCCTGGAGGACCGGGGACCTCGTTAAAAAGATGGAATTTTTGTTTTCAGGGGACGGCGGACCGGAGAACAGAGGAGGAAGTAGAACAGAGAGATAGACCAAAGTCGAACTCGGCCATTGTAAGCTCGCGGGCTATGTTGCTTTCAAGCTTGTAATTATTATTATTTTTTTTAAATTTTAATGAAAAGGCCAGTTCGTTTGAAGTGTGGGTTCCCGTGCCCCGTCAGTGGTATCAGAGCGGGAGTTCCTGAGTGCGTAAACAGACCGCCGGCCGTGAGGCAGTTTGCGCCAGGACGTGTGGGAGGGTTTGAGTTTGGGTGAAGATGCCTCCGAGAAGAAACCCGATGGGTGGAAGAGGCATGGCAGCGGAAGATTTCCGGGCTTTGCAGCGGCAAGTCCAGGCCCTGCAAGAAGAGCTACGCAGAGGACGTGAGCCGAGAAGGGATGCAGACAGTGAGGATGAAGTGGAAGAGGAGAATGAGTTTGAAGAAGAGGAGGAAGATGTAGACCCGGCACAGGCCTGGCTATACAAGGCCATATCCCAGATCGGGAAGAGGCCGAAGTTAGAGGTTCCCACGTATTTCGGGAACTTGAACCCAGAGGAATTGATAGACTGGGTGAATGAATTAGAAGAATACTTTGAATACGAAGAAGTTGAAGACCCTAACCGGGTCAGATTTGCTAAGACCCGACTGAAGGGTCATGCTAGCATTTGGTGGAAGGGGGTACAGCTAGAGAGAAATAAAAGAGGAAAAGAACGGATTACCAGGTGGGACAGAATGGTGGAGAAATTAAAAAGACAGTTCATCCCCGTTGACTATGAGTTGGATCTGTTACGTAAAATGCAAAGCTTGAGGCAGATGAACAGAACAGTTCAAGAATATACGGAGGATTTTTATAAAATTTCCATCAAAACCGGACACTTAGAAGCCAGCAAGGAAAAAGTGGCCCGTTACATTAATGGGTTGAGACCGAGTGTGCAGGAGGAGTTGAGCTTGGTTCGGGTAAGCACCATCGAAGATGCTTACCAGTTTGCTTTAAAGGTTGAAGGAAAATTGAACCGAAGGTTTGAAAGCAAACCAAAAGTGAAAGAACCGGGAGGAAAGAATGGTGGAAAGAAAGAAGGAAAGGAAGAGAAGAAGGAAGAAGAGAGCAGCAGCTGAGGTCAGAAAGAAGAAGAGGAAGACCCAAAACCGCAAGATCAGAATGATAACTACCCGAGAGGAAGAGGTAGATCTGGACGCGGGTATGGAAGAGGAATATTTCGTGGAACATGTTTCCATTGTGGAGAAGAAGGACATCGGGCATATGAGTGTCCACAACACCAGGAAAAGACGAACAAGAAACCGGTGGGTCCCGCCAGAGCAGTTGTGGCAGTTGAGGATGCTGATTCAGAACATTCTGAAGAAGCTAAAAAGGGGGAAGCCATGATTGTGAGAAGGACCATGCTGGTGGATGAAGACCAGTCTGAGCAAAGGAGAAGCCTGTTTCGCACCTGGTGCAAAAGTGCGGGCAAAGTCTGTAATGTCATTATTGACAATGGGAGTACAGACAACTTGGTTTCCGAGGATATGGTTTCTAAGTTGCAGCTAGAGAGAAGGAGGCACCCACACCCATATCGGATTGCGTGGTTGCGGAAGGACCACCAAGCTTGGGTCCGAGAACAGTGTTTAGTCACGTTCTAGATTGGGAGGTACCAGGATGAAGTCCTGTGTGATGTATTCCCTATGGATGCATGCCATTTGCTATTGGGCAGGCCATGGCAGTTTGATCGGAGTGCAGTGCATGATGGCCGTGCAAATACGTATTCCTTGGAGAAAGATGGAATGCGGCACAAGTTGAAGCCATTGCAGACCGAAGATGAGAAAATGTGCAGTAATGCCAGAATTTGTCTGGTAGAGGGCAGAAAATTCTGCCAGGAAACAAGATTTGAGCAAGTTGTAAAGGTTGATGAGTGTTCGGAGATTTTGCAAAGGAAGCAGACCGAACAGCTTAGAAGTGAAGGTCACTTCTCCTTCTTACCCGGGGTGTCTGATGCAGGAGCATCCGGTGAGGGAAAAGCAATCTTGCATCTTCCAAATATTTTTAGTTTCCTTTCTAAGATCTTTGCACTTAGATCTATTATTTTCAAGTACTGTGAAAGGTTTGTGAAGCAAGTTTTGGTTTGGAAGGTTTTGAGAGGCAAGGAAGGGAGGGGTCGCGAAATCGTGACCCCAACGCAGCGTTGCAACTTTGGTGAAGTTTTGTCGCGATATCATGACGTCGCGATATCGCGATAGTAATGAAAGGAGGAGGCGAGAAGTCTTCAAACGTCGCGATATCGCGACGTCGCGATATCGCGACGGTTTTGAAAAGAAAGAGCGAGGGTCTTCAAACGTCGCGATATCGTGACGGTCTTCGAAGGCAAAGCGGAGGAAGGAGTCTTGCGTCGCGATATCACGACAGGTCGTGATATCACGACCTGTCGCGATATCGCGGCCAGTGTGAGGCCGACACGTGGCCGGTATTCCGATAGTGGTGAAAGTCAAAGAGAGTTAGAGAACAAGACCAAGGGTAAATGACGAACGACCGGGCAAAGCCAAGCTGGACACGTGGCGGTCGTGAAGGGCACGTGGATCAAATTTGTGGCAACAGGGGAAGAAGCTTGGAAAGATGAACACGCAGCCGGCCACGTGTGTTCAAGCTAATTTATGGGTCACTTTAACTGTTAAGGGAGGAGTCGACCGCATTTTTTTTTCTTCTCGACATTTCTGGCATTGTAACATTTTACAGTTGGTAATTTAATGGAGGAGCCGACAGTGCAAGGACGGTCAGAATGACGTGGCCAGTGCAGGAAGACCATTAATGCCGATACCGTGGTAGATCGGGCAGATGGCCGTTTAAGATTGATATTTCGAAAATCTCGAAGGAGGGAAAATTGAATTTGAAATTATATTTGGTGGAGGCATTGATTGCCTGGAGGACCGGGGACCTCGTTAAAAAGATGGAATTTTTGTTTTCAGGGGACGGCGGACCGGAGAACAGAGCAGTAGAACAGAGAGATAGACCAGAGCCGAACTCGGCCATTGTAAGCCTGCGGGCTGTTGCTTTCAAGCTTGTAATTATTATTTTTTTTTTAATTTTAATGAAAAGGCCAGTTCGTTGAAGTGTGGGTTCCCGGTGCCCCGTCACAATACCAAGGCATGCACCCATAGGGTCTGCCATGCAACTTAATACCCTTATCTGAACCATTGCTAGCTCTACTTCATAGATTGTATGAGGGCAACCATCTCATTCTACATAATATCTACCCATTAGATCCTAATTCACCCAAGCCTCATGACTATAACGAGCAGCTCTTCTATCCTTTCCATAGGCAGAGTGGCCATAATATCGATTCGTGTTGCTCCTTTCTTGGGCAAGTTCAAGACCTAATCGATAGGGGTACTATTTAGGTAGCAAACCCTCTAGCCCCAAAAAATCAAAACCTAGGGATTTTTTAAAACCCCCTATTGGATCACAAAGGACCCCATCCTCCTAGACATCTATATAATCCCCCAGCTCCACCTTGCCAAGTGAACAGTGTATAGCATGATCCTTCATCATGCAGTGTAGTAGGCATGATAAATCTTACTACAAGGAACCAACGATATCTATCATGCCATAAAACACCTATTTTTTCTCCCCCTATCCAGTTCATGTCACCATAAACATCTCTAATGCCTAATATCGTACCACAACCACCTCAAAATGTGATTACCATTCATGGTAGCCTAACCCATAAATTATGTAATACCTCATATGGCTATCCATATTTGATCTCCTACAACAATCTCAATCCCATTGCGAGGCGTTGAATGACATCATGCATTCCATTTACCTAGAGACACATGCCACCAATGCCTTTTTCAATTTTTTTGGAAATATCTCGTGCTACCTCCATCCCTCAATTAGTTTCCATGACCATGAGATAACATAAATCATAGGAGAAGGAGCAGACCCCCCTATCCACATACAAGTCAATATCAAAAATATCACCTACAAGTGGGTACTCATTGATACGGGCTCATCCATTAGAATTATATCCATAGCAGCCCTACACCACCTACACCTCCCTCTAGCCCATTTTACCATGCCTTCCCTAGACTTGCATGCTTTCTATGGCTCCATGAGACCTACCATAGGATCCATAGTTTTGCCTATTCATGTAGTCATCCGTAAAATCCCCATCCTCTTTCATATCATCCATGGAGAAATGCAATACAATATTCTCCTCGGTTGCCCTTGGATTAGATACACACAGTCTGTCCCATCCACATTACATCATTGCCTCAAGTACGTCTACAATAGACTTGTTAACTATGTCCCAACCGATGGAGACCCCTTTAAGTTTTGTAATGTCGTAGACCTTCCTCCTGCACCTTCATTTTCATCCTCCCAACTATTCCATGTACCTTCTCACTAGTCAATAGGAGCATCGATATCCTCCACAACTTCCACCTCAACATCCAGTCTTCATAAAGAGCACAAGCCTCAATTTTTGCACCATTAGCACCATATTATGGGGGACCTAAAACTACTACCATGAATTTCTCATCACCATCCTTATGGCCTCCACAATCCTACCAACCTCTACCATTCTAATTTCCACCCGCAGTATTGCAACCACCATTGCCACCCACCATGCAATTGACTACATTACCTCCTTCACCCTTACATACGGAAGCCCCTATTCTTCCTACACCACAAACACCTCCTCTTACCTTCCAATCGAAACCTAAGACATTCACGTCCCCACGTATTCCAGTACCTGTGTTGATGTCATCCCCTACATATAATAAACATCCTGTTCAAGTTACAACAAACAAACATCATGAATATGAACAAACGACACCCAAATTAGATGAACAACCTCCACATACTTTAGCTGCTACCATCATGTAATCTCAAATTTCTCCTTCCTCATATAATTTGGATACGCCACCCCAGTTTCCAGATTGTGCCACACCATGCATATCCATATTCATGAAAAATAGTGGCCTAGGAGACTATAGTGTATGTGATACCCATGTATGTGACCGCCCTATCCAATATACTTGAGACTTTGGCTATTCCTCGACCTCGGTGTTGACTATTGGAACTATTTTCCAACTAGGAAAATCTAACAACCATACCAATTTCATGTTTGCAGGAGTCGACTCTTTGATCCCCCCACCAACTTCTCCACCACCACAATCTAGCTTTGGTGATGCAATTACACACCTAGCCAACCCTCAATTTTCCTTGTGCTACCTACAATGTTTTCATTGGCATGGGTTTGGGCTAGGTCATTATGAGCAAGGGCTACATACACCCATTAACCCTTGTATTCGATCACCTATCGATAAAACTAGCCTAGGTTATCACCCACCCACCATATATACATTAGAGGATGATATCCAAGATTTATATCTACATCATCCTCCTCATCCCACACATACCTTGGAAGAGTACATTGATATTGATCTACTAGAAGACACACCTTCACCCACATCAACCATCACAATCCCCTATGACTTATTTCAAGAATCTCCTATGTCTGATACCTCCTCATTTTATGATGTGAATAGATTGGTAAAACAATTCACCACTTTATCCCTAGATGCACCAATGGAGCTCGACATAGTCCCTCTTGATCCATCACAGACACACTTAGCCATGTTTTTGCCTACACATAGAAAACTACAGAGAGTAGCTTCCCATCCTCGTTCACCTCCAGTAATTCTATGACCTCCCTAGAGTCTCTTAGGGCATGCACAAACTATATAACCTCCCTCACCAGACTCTTTCCCACCTACTTCACCTACAAAATTTGTCAACATGGTTGAGGTAGACTTATGCTCTCCCCTCTTTTACAGTCACCAAATAATTTAATATGATATCCCAAACCCAAACTTTATAGATCTTGCACATATCTCACACATACCAGTACCTGGAGACTTCCTTCTTTCACCTCATGTCCTACGGGTAGCAAATACCCCGATCTCATCTACGTCATTCCAAACCCCTCAGGTCCATCACATGGGAATTTAAATAGATGATGAATACAAGTTCAACAAAGCCATTGATGACTTCAACCTCATTCCTATCCCTGAACAATTACGTGATGGATATTGCATGCTCATTGAAGACACTATCGATATAGACATCGGTGATGATCTAGAAAATCTACACATCCTTAAATTATTTGCTAGCCTCTCACCTGAGGAGCACATTTCCTTCACAAATTTCCTTCGTAAGTATATAAAAGTTTTTGCATGGTCATACAAATACATGCCGAGAGTTGACCCTGTCGTAGTGGTTCATAATATTATACTAGATCCCAATGCCAAACCAGTAATACAAAATCTACGATGCATGCATCCAACTATCACATTGATAGTAAACTCTGAGCTCCAAAAGCTCCTAAACGTTGATTTCATAGTACCCATCAACTATCCCGAGTGGGTATCTAGCATGGTCTTTGTACCCAAGCCATCTAGTGACGTTCATGTTTGCACATATTTTTGTGACCTAAAAAAATCTTATCCCAAAGACAATTTCCCTCTATCCAACATTGACTCCCTCATTGACTCTATCATGGGTCATGAAATTTTTTCACTCATGGACGGATTTTCAGGATACAATCAAATCAAAATCAACCCAACCGATCAACACAAAACTTCTTTGACAACACCTTAGGGGACCTTTTGCTACAAGGTCATGCCCTTTGGTCTTAAAATTGTTGGGGAAACCTACCAACAAGCCATAACATACATATTTCATGATCTAATGTATAAAAATATGGAATACTATGTAGATGATCTCATCACCAAATCAAAGAAATATACTGACCATCTCAAAGATCTCTGTCAGATTTTTGATCGATTGTTAGAACATGTGTGCTTGAACCCAAATAAGTGCATGTTTGGTGTTACCTCAGGGAAAATACTAGGATTCATTGTCTCCTAATGAGGCATTGAGGTTGATCCTAGTAAAGTAAAAGCCATAATCGAGATACCTCCTCCTACCACACTAAAGCAATTATGTAGCCTCCAGGGTAATATTACCTCCATTCGTAGATTCATAGCATAATTATTTGAAAAATTTCAACCATTCAACCATCTCCTCCAAAAAGGAGTAAACTTCAAATGGGATGATAATTGTTAAGGAGCATTTTATGCTATCAAAACCTACCTTACATCACCATCGATTATGTCACCACTGCACCCAATATTACCACTGACTCTATACATTTCAGCTACAGAACTTGCACTAGGTACACTCCTAGCCCAAAAAAATGTGCTCGACAAAGAGCAGGCTATCTACTACATCAGTCACATAGTAGTTAGTTATTAAAAAAGATACGAATACATGGAAAAACTATGTCTAGCAGTTGTATTCACTACTCAAAAATTACGTCACTACATGTTAAATCACATAACTTTTATCATTGCCTAAGACAATACCTTATGGTACATGATGAACAAGCGCTATCATTGTTGACCAACTAGCTGAAGCCTTGTTGATTGATAATTAACCCCTGTTCATTCAACTCCCTGACGATTCCATATTCCACATAACTAAAGAAGAAGAATATGTCAAACCTAAATTCATGGTTGGCCTCACCATGTTCTTTGATGGTTCCAGGTGTCTCCATGCTGGGGGTACGTGTATTGTCTTCTTTACACTAGAAGGAGAACTGCTCCCTTTTTCATTCAAACATGATTCCCCTTGTACCAATAATAATGTAGAATACAAAACCCTAATTCTAGGACTAGAACAAGCACACTCTATGCACATAAAATGCCTCCACATCATATGCGATTCACTTCTGATAGTCAATCAAGTGCGGGAACTTTGGCTATGCAATTGCCCAGTTCTATATTAGTACAATAAAATCACACAACTTTTATCTCGATTTGAGTGGTATGTCCTAGAAGCTGCTCCATGATCATCAAACCATTTTATAGATACTATAGAGTCCTTAGGGTCCCTCATTCTACAAAACCCAACATTTGACACAACATATGTATCTATTCATACACTTAATCGATCTGCCATATCACCCACACCCCCTATAGATGATGGTGGTGTATATTTCATAAACACCGAACCCCATGATTTGTAGTTATCACAAATTAAAGACTACATCAAACTAGGTTTCCTACCATGTGATCTACCCCACGCTTAATTCTGAACCTTCAAACAAAGAGCGGTCTGCTACACCTTGTTGGGGTACATCCTTTACTGCCACAACTATGATGGCATGCTCCTGCATTGCCAAGAATCGTAAGAATCACAACGGGTTGTACAAGAGACCCGTGACGATACTTGTGGTGGTCATTTTAGTGGCATGGCGATCACCAAACACATACTTCGTATGGGTTATTATTGGCTCAAAATGAAGCAATATTACTATGAATATGTGAATTGTTGCATCAAATGCCAACAACATACCAACCTAACACATTTACCATCTCTATCACTTCAACCTATCCAATCCATGTGGCCTTTTTCCCAATGGGATCTAGATATAATTGGACAAATTACACCCACTTCCTCTAGCAATTACAAATTTATCATCATGGCAATAGAATATTTTACCAAGTGGGTCAAATCCATCCCACTAGTCCAAACTATAGGAGCCAAAATTGTAGCATTCATCATAGATCATATCATATGTCACTTTGGAATTCCCTCCCAAATCATTTTTGATAATGGTAAATCCTTTAAAAATAAGACTGTTCGAGCCCTGTGTAACATATTTCACATACACCATAGTTTTTCTACCCCATACTACCACTAAGGTAATGGCCAGGCATAATCCACAAAAAAAACTATTTGTTCCATTCTCCATAAAACCATAGCAAAATCTCATTAGAATTGGCATTATCAAATACCTCTAGCCTTGTGGGCGTATCATACGAGCATTCCTACTCCTATTTGGGCAACACATTTTTCACTTGTATATGCAGCAGAAGATATCATACCCCCAGAGCTTGATATACCTTCCTTACATATATCTATGAAGGACTTCATTAACAACACCGCTCGCCAAGCTTGTCTGGATAAATTAACACTCCTCTATGAACATCGCATCCATGCCATTGAGCACACACAAGTTTATCAATATCACATTTTTTGTGCCTACAATAGTAAGGTACATCAACACGAGTTCAAAATTGATGACCTGGTTCTCAAAGAGAACCAACAAATCAAAATTCAACCTTACCAGCAACATGATAACTTTACCCCAAACTTGTTAGGTCCGTTTATTATTACACACAAATATGGCCTAGTAGCATATCATCTAGCCAATATTGAAGGCCTTAACAATCTTTAACCCATCAACATCTTGCACCTTCATGCATTCAATTCATGATGCACAAACACATTCACCATAACGAGTGCCACACAGTACTAGTATTAAATCACTAAGCACATCACTGTGTAGATCTGTTACTTTGCATTATTATTTCACTATACATATACTTTCATATTTATGTTATTTTTATGCTATGGGTATTTGTATTTCCTTTTGTAGGACCCGTATCATCAGTAGGAGAGTACTACAATGTCCTAACTCACCACCATGTAGGACCATCCGCATCCACAACATATACCCATCACATCGGTTGATCTAGCCCAACCACCAGTTGCCCTTCACACTAGGTGCTCTCTGCATTCATCCCATTCAGGCCATCATACCTCACCTCGACACCATTCCCATCGTAAATGAGGTCCATCCTATTCACCATGCTCTGGAGATAGCCAGGTCACCCTATCCTCTTTTGATGAAAAGAGGAATCCAACCAACCCCAAGAACAAGGGTCACCCTCCCATCCATTCGATGATCTCAGATGTCGCTATTCACCAAAAAATCATCCCCATCACCCCCTAGGAGATTATTATCCTCCTAATAGAGGATACATCCATCATCCAGCTCATCCATCATGCCTACCTTCCCCACTACCCAATGGTGAGTCCACCTATACCTAGGATTTGCAAGCCTGCATGGCCCAAGCTGCTCAATCTGGTCATGCAAACATACCCCATTTCCATTCATGTTGTTGCTTAGAGCCATCACCTATGCCATTGGTTCTCAAGATGCCACCTTACCCCCTATGAGGCTTGTCTTTTCGGTAAGCTCTCCAATCCTTGAGACCTTTTCATTCTTCCCCCTCATCATCAAGACCTCATCCACTATCCCATACCTATCAGGCCACACCACACACATCAAGGTCTCAATCACCACCTTCACCAATATTATCACCATAGCATCATGAGATACAACATCTCTTCTCTTGTTTCAAGGCTTTAGAGCTATAGATGAGCCACTTCCATTACCATGTACACCCATACCAGTATCCCATGACATGTACATACTCACCACCACATAGATCCCTCCTTCGACCCCAGACCTGACCCATGCCAAATCCTATATCCATATCTCCATTACCAGATCACCCTTCACCCAGGTCCTGCTCACCTCCAACAGACCTATACATTTATCCTATGCCTATTCCACACATGCTTCTATGTTCTATCATCTCATGCATTAGGGCCTTATCTAACTACTCAAGATTCGGCCTATTGATCCCTCATGTCCTAAACCACAAAACTACAACAAGAATCAATTTTACATCTACCATAACCAACCAGGTCATGACATTGAAGAGTGTATATCACTCAAAAACCTAGTTCACAACGTATTGCATGGTGAGCATACCTCATCACTTAAGTTTTCCCTCCCATTTAGCTGACTTTTGAGTCCTCCATGTTGCCTCACCCCCAGAACCTTACCACCTCACAACACTCTAACAATGCCCTCCTGTTACATCCATAGCATATCCAATTATAGTAGCAATCACAACCCAAGCTACATCATCACTTCACCATCCCACTCTCGATCGAACCCATGCCATTTTACCCGATAATAGTCTCAATTAATTTTCTCCTTTTGTCTTATTTCTTCTACTTCTTACCTATGCTAACTCATTTCTTCTCTCCTATCTTCATTGAATTTTGGTAATCCCATTTTCTTTATTGGTTACCAATATCTATTTCTTCTCTCTTATTCTGTTTGTACCTTCCACTCTCACATCTTCCTTCTCTTGGTGACTATTAAATACATCTATAAAACTCAAAACTTATACATCTACTACATACACACGCTCCACATGCTAGGGCAACCATGATCATAGCATCACACTTTTTTTTCATCATTACACACTTTACTCATCTGTAAATAGGTTTTTATAAAATTCTCTTTCTACACAGCGTAACTTTCCTCTTGTAGATATTGCATTCCCCCACTTGCATCGTTTGTATTTATATCCATTACACATATTCATATGCTTTATATTTAGAATTTTAATTCATGTTTGTACATTCTCCCCAAAATGTGACTTAGTAGGAGTAATACATGCACTTGTTAGCATCACCACCTGGATGTCCATTCCCCCTTTTTAAGATAAGGGTATACATAGGTGTCAGTTTTAATTTTGACCACTCTGTAGTTCAGGAAATCTAGTATCATCCATAGCTACTGAGTCTTGTACATTATTCTTATAGTCCTTTAGGTTGGTTCAAATTCTCTCATGGATCACTCACAACAGGTTACACATTAAACAATTTTGATCCTAGGAAAGAGGACATCTTGAGTAGATATTTCCATCTAGTGAATGGTATCCCCTGCTCATCCTATCACTTGCATGGTCAACATACAACCTAGGAATAAAAAAATGGATCAAGCATAAGCAAAAATAAATGATTGGGTAGAAAATAAACTTCATCGTCCATATAAAAAGAGCACCACAAAAATAGGTCAACACTAGATGAGGGGTAGAAAACAAAAGGAAATGCCTATTTATATCACCTATGTTATGCTTATCGCCTTTGGTCCTTAGGTTCAAAATAACACCATGGGATGATTTCCATAGCTAGAAATAGGCTCCAAGAGCCTACCTACCAATGGAATAGTCGTACAAGTGGCAATACATCTCTCACATTAGCATCTCACTTTTGCATAAATCACTATTGTGGATGGATGAGCTAGCTAGTCTAGTACCATATACAACAGTTTAATACTACCTCCCTCAAAATGGATAAATGAACCTTACACATTCACACACATAGGTCCAAGATAGACTTTGAACCAGCTCGATTATGTTATAATTTTCCACAAATACTTGTATAGCTAAGGTTTTGAGATTTTATTATCACAACTATGTTGGTCAAAACAATTACACATGCCTTACATTATCCATCATCCCTCAAATCATGGAATGGATCACATACATACAGGTAAATTCCACGAGACAAGTGTTTTCTTGGTGCATTTTAGTATGTTCATACATGCATCCATGCATCTATACCATATACATTTAGTACACATTATAGTTATTGCATTCATTCTACATACATTTCAAAATCAAATCACAACATTACATTTACTCTATATGCATTCACTACAAAATTACATCTGATATGACATCACACTGCATTCGAAACACAATCATCATACTCTTCTACAATTAATTCATACCACAGAATGATAATAGATCTAAACCATTCATACATGTATATCTATTTATCATACACACCTACAAACTATGTTATGCTATCTACGAAAACATAACAAGAACACATTTCAAACCATCAAAATGATACATATATATATAATAGCTGAAATTAATATATATATATATATATATATATATATATATATATATATATATATATATATATATATATTCAATACAAAATGCCCGAAGGCTACAATCTAGGACCATGCCCATCATCATATAGCAATAAAAAATTCTCGTAGGCTACAATCAACATAAGAATATCCTAACTCCCACCAAGAGTCTCCCCGTGGCCCTCACGGCTCATTTGCATCTCTACAACCCGACTCGACTCTACCCTAAACTCTAAAATTGGATCCATAACAGGCTGATCCTACACCTTAGCCCTAGTACCAATCTATCCCACTATAGCAGCACTACACTGGCTTTGATGTAATTGTGCCCACACTCATGACTGTGACCTATACTATGACACCACTCGATCATAGTTAGGTAGAGAAATCTCACACACCAATAGAGAAATCTCACACATCATATTCTTGGTAGACTCAACCACCAACTAACTAGTCAAATTGTTAATCATTTACTCCTGACTAGCCATAACAACCCTCATCTCCACCATATTAGCCTCCAAATGCTGAACTCTATCACATAGTCCTCGTACCTCCTCCTCTACAACCTACCTCTCCACAATATCAACAAGAATCTATTGTGCCATCCTATAAAATACACCAATATCCAAGGTATCATCGATACCACCTATATCAACCGCCCTGTCTCCCTTAGTCTTGGCTCCAATAACCTATCCCATACCCATGTCTACATCCACATGCACCTCCTCCACCCTCACACCTTGGGTGCTCACTCCACTACCCAAGCAACATCATGATCATCATAGAGGAATCTCCTCCACATCACTAGCCACATTCTTTGCCCTCACTTAGGTTCTTCGAGCTCTGGTGGAGGTGCCTCAACATTAGGTGCCACCCATAGATCAACTATACCTCTCCCAGGCTCCCAAATTTGTAGTACGCACCATGCATCAAACTTTGGAGTCATCGTAGCATCCCCTATAGTCGATGATGTAGGAACAATAGTATGAATCTATATTATTCATCATAATGCAAGTATATATAGAATTACATAGGAATCTCACGTAGGTTAAGTGGTTGCAACAATCTACCAAACATGGCCAACCACTTAACTACTAGTTAACCAAATGCTAACTATGGATGTCCACTAACTGCTAGAAGACAAACAAGATCTCTAACAGTTAACTAACATCTAACAACATGCTAACAACCTATTTCTAACATGGGCATACTATGCCTCACGTGAATACAAAGTGCAAGAAATAGGAATAATAATATATAATATATTAACTTAGGCTTAAGTGAATAAGCCTAAGTTATCCTCAACACTCCTCCCAACCATATAAGCATTGGACCCCAATGCTCTCAACAAATGTGGAAAGTCATGGGCCATATCATGGTGGGGAATCCAGCGAGCCATGTGTGGAAAGTGACTGCGACGAGCAACAAGGTAGGTAGTGGAAGAACCCTATCTAGTGTGATGAGTCTTCATCTCGAAAACTCTATCTGAAATGAGTGGAAGCTGACAATCAGGTGCCACTGCTACTGTAGGACTAAAAATAGGATCAGGTACCAAAAGAGGGTCCTGAAATGGTGTCTCTAGAAAGTAGCACTCATCCAAAGGAACCCAAAATCTACCTCCAACCTGTGGTGAGTGAGGATCGTGATGCTTTCGCACCACTCCCTACAGAGTCTCCTGCAAGTCTTATGGTATCTTGCCTAGAAGGCTTTGTCGGTGCTTAGTAAGGGAGGTAACCTTAGCTTGCTCCTCCATGTGTGCAATGGTGGGAGTGGGCAAAGCCAAAGGTAACTTCTGTGGAACAAGTGGTTTAGTAGTTGTACCAAAATTATACCAATGGAATCAATGGTATCTTTCTCATGAGTGAGAATGGTGGGTTCCTTAACCACTTGCTCTTGTGACTGTTCATCGTATGGGAGTGAAAATTCCTCCTTTGCATGTTTCTTAGGTGGTGCTTTTTCTTCATTTTGTGTGGGAAAAATACTAGTAGGAGCTAAAATAAGTGCTTGACTCAATGGCTTCCTTACTTGCCTACAACTTAACATCAAATTGGAAGTAGGTGTAGTGCTTTGTATCAAGTAGTTTTTACCATGCAACTCCAATGTGTAGGTGTTATTTTTAGCATGATAAATAGCATTCCTATAAAATTGATAGGGTTTACCTAGCAAGAGTCCACAACAATCCATATTTGTGACATCACACCTAACTTTATCCACAAACTTGTCACCAAAAGCAAAAGTCAAGGTGCAAGTATGGGTGATGTTGGATGTGGAGTCTACATCTTTCCACCCAAGTGCATAAGGTTGGTGATGTGGTTTTATGGGAAGTTTCAACTTCTCCACTACGGACTTCGCAATGAGGTTTTTTTGCGATCCGTTATCAATGATACAATCAACATAGAAATCATGTGTCAAGTGGGCTCTAGTGACAAACAAATGATCACGCCCCCCTTGAGCAAAGACATTGGACATTAGGGTAACTTTGTTCAGTTTACCATTTAAAGCAGGATATTATTCTTCTATCCCTATAGCCAAAATGGGACCATCTTATGGTTTGTCATGTGTAGGCTATACAATTAGGGATTTCTTCTTCTTAAACTTCTCAAAAGTATAGCATTTGGATTTTACATGTCCATGCTTTTTACAAAAGTCACAATACAATGAAGAAGAAGAATATTTAGTATGAAAGGAAGAAGAATGTGCTTTAGGAGAAGTGGGAGGAGAAGAAGAATGAGGGGAATATTGAGAATTGTTCTTCACCTTCTGTTGATGCTGATTCCCGCCTTTGGAAGAGCCCTCCTGTGATGAATGAGACTTTTGATATGCACCAACTTTCTCCTCTGCAAGAATGGTATGATTGAATGCCACATCCAAGGTGAGGAAGACATTGAATTTGATCTCCCTAAAAATATGATCTTGCAAGCCACGAGTGAATTTATTAATCAAATCATCTTCTGAATCTTTCACACCAAGCAATACCCTCAACCTATTAAATTGGAAAATGAAATAAAAAACTGGCATTCCATAGGTTTGCCTCAATCTATACCACTTGGTAGTGAGGTCACTTTGGTAGTTTGGTGGAAAGAAGGTGTTTTTCATAATTTGATTTAATTCTTTCCAATTCATGGTGGCATTATGACTCTGTCTTTCTACAATGAGGACTTTTGCTAACCCTGTGAGTTTTAGTGTAGCAAATGTGGCTTTTTCATCCTCCATAATTTCAGCATAAGGAAACCAAGTTTTCATATCCAAAATCCATGTAGATAAGAAATCGGGATCCCTAGATCCCTCATACATTTTAACATCACATTTGGCTTTGTTTACATGATTATGGTGGATTTTGAGTTCACCAAGATTAAACTGCACAACAATGTCTCTCACTTTTTTTGCCAAAATGTCTACTGCTTCAGTGAGGTTTTCCATGTTTGTTCTGATATCATGAGCCATATTTTGCCTAGTATATGCTAGACTAGGAGGATTACAAAATGGTCTTGCAGAATCTTAATCTAGGCTTAGGAACAATTTTAGTTTCCTATGCAGCCAAATTGCCTAGATTTTACAAGTTTTGCTCTCAAAATTTAGGGCTATTTTAGTGCTCTTTACAAAAATGGATTTCAATTTTGCAATTACAATGATAGCACTAAAAATGCTGAAATTTTAGCCCTTACAATGCCACAAATTAGGTTAGGAGGAAAAATTAACAATCTTCAAAAAATTTGCAACACAATGCAAAAAATTTGGTCAAAAATGGACCAATAACGAGGAAGATATCACCTCTTGAAGTTGCTCTCCTTTTTGCTAGTTTTGGTGCCAAAAATTTGAATTTAAAATTTAAAATTCTCCTTTTGAATTTGAATTTCCCACCGAACTCACTTGTCCTGCCAAAAATCGGATCTCTGGTGCAAAAATATTTGATTTTTCTCTGCCCCGATCAACTAGGCATATCAACGGTAACATCGGTCAACTAGGCATATCAACGTCATCTTGGGCAAAGTACCATGGCCCTTCTCATTCTATTATCGAAGGCCACATCCCACTTGGTGCCTGCATGTGTAGCGTACAAGCAGAGTGTCTAGCAAAACTAGGTTATGTTAAAGGTGGGAGTTTGGGCTAATAAAGCCCACTTGGTCCCCAGCAGGACCAATGTGGGATAAAACACCCACGATTTCCACCTCCCGCAGTCACCGGTGGTGACCACAAAACTTTGTCGACGGTCACCAAAAATTAAACCTTAGAAACTTTTAATTTATTTTTATTTTTGTCGAAAAACAAACCTCCTTGTCAGAACATCTGCAACTTGCCAAAATGTCTTTGCACCGAGGTGGCTACTGGGGTGGATGTGCCAATCATCACCGTCATGGTCGTGGCCGATCATGGATGCATTTATGGCTGGCTCTATCAGCGTGGGCTGTCATCAACTAGTGCAATCGAGGGTATTCGACGATATCTAATGGCTATCGTCGGTAGTGCTGGCAGATGGTGGCCTACCGATGCTGGTCACCCGTTACACCATGCAATCAAATAGTGGCCTACTAGGTGCTACTAGCTACTAGTCGTCGATGTTGGTGGTCGGTCAACCTGGTGGGTGGACTAGTCGGTGGGTGGCCCATCGACTGTTGTCGGGTGGCTGCCATTGGCCATTGGTATCTAGCCCCTGTTGCCACGTTTGGTGGTTAGTGCTGCTGGCTAGTGGGGGCGATCACTGAGTGGCTGGTGGTGTTGGTTGGTGTGGCTTTTGGTTGCTTGTAAGCTTCAAGCTGGTCAACACCAGTCGCTTTCCAGCAGGTTGCCGAATGGTGGCCCGTCGATGTCTCGGTGGTTTTCTCGATAGTGGCCCATCGGCTATTGCCGGTGAGTGGTCGTCAATTGCTGGAAAGCGTCGGTCTGGCCGATGACCTGTGTGGCCTTACGGCCCACCCAAAAAAAAAATAATAGGTGGCCACTAATAGACTAAAATCCTATTAAAATTTCATGCATTTTTTTTTTTTTTATTCATCATAATGCAAGTATATATAGAATTACATAGGAATCTCACGTAGGTTAAGTGGTTGCAACAATCTGCCAAACATGGCCAACCACTTAACTACTAGTTAACCAAATGCTAACTATGGATGTCCACTAACTACTAGAAGACAAACAAGATCTCTAACAGTTAACTAACATCTAACAACATGCTAACAACCTATTTCTAACATGGGCATACTATGCCTCACGTGAATACAAAGTGCAATAAATAGGAATAATAATAAATAATATATTAACTTAGGCTTAAGTGAATAAGCGTAAGTTATCCTCAATACCAATGATGTAGGAACAATAGTATGAAGCTATATTATTCATCATAATGCAAGTATATATAGAATTACATAGGAATCTCATGTAGGTTAAGTGGTTGCAACAATCTGCCAAACATGGCCAACCACTTAACTACTAGTTAAACAAATGCTAACTATGGATGTCCACTAACTGCTAGAAGACAAACAAGATCTCTAATAGTTAACTAACATCTAACAACATGCTAAAAACCTATTTCTAACATGGGCATACTATGCCTCACGTGAATACAAAGTGCAAGAAATAGGAATAATAATAAATAATATATTAACTTAGGCTTAAGTGAATAAGCCTAAGTTACCTCAACAGTCGAGATATCCATAGGAGGATCCCTCTTCCCAATCCAAGGCAACACCATAGGCCGATCTCCCTTGTCTCACCATCACATATAGTAAATCACAAGAGCCCCTAGAACATCATGTTGTAAACCAAACTATCACCTCACTCTATCAAACTAAAAATACTTAGTCTATTAAGTGTATCGCCCCACCAACCATCTACCACATTGGATGGCCCATAGCTACTTGTCATCATCACCCCAACTTACCCCACCCAACCAGGGTCTCCATATGATATCACCAGGAGTTAGATCTCCAAACTTACCCCTCCACAATAGCAGGTCACCCTCATGTGGTCTCTTAATACCCTACCACCATACTCCATCGAAAATAATAGGGAAAATACTCCTTGCCCTCCACATGTAGAGGGTGAGCCAATAAATATGGCCTCTTGATCGCTATGTGCTCCCATACCGATACCTACAACAAGGGAATCACACTCAATCTTGTCCTCCTGCCCTCCACAACATCATGCAACTCTTAATAGACTTGGGCCAATAGTGCAGGCTCCTATTCATATACAAACTTTCACTCCACCAGGTCACTCACTACATCCAACATATTCTAGGTAAACAACACACAAAACTATCAGGTAGAGCATACATAGAGATCATCATCATAGCCATGAAATGTCGATCCTATATCTTATCCTATACCCGTAGCCACTCATAATCAATATTAGAGACATCCACATCCCTCCAATCTACCCCAAAGAATCTCTCCTACATAGCGTACTTACTTTCATCTACGACTACTCTCATAGGAACACCCTCAATCGGTAGTCTATAAATATGATACACATCCTCTAATGTAATGGTCATTTTCCTAGTAGGAAAATGAAAGTTATTCCTGTCTGCATTCCACTACTCACACAACATAGATATGTATTCTCTATTAGTATGGATACTCTTACATTCCCACACATCTTAGAAATTTATGTCATCCAACCAAGATAACTCCTCTTCCATATTCATCAGCTCCTCAAAACCCTCCTTAAATTTCCTCACCCGATGATGGGGTTCAAGCATCTTCACCTGCCCAAAACACAATAAAACACACATCAATAACCCACATAACAATGCAATCAAATAAAAATGCATCAATCACAAATTTCAAATTAACCTATTTAATTTGACACACACTTCAAAGCAAAACAATGCACAAAAAACACGACAAAACACATCAACATAACAGTAGCACATTTGAATACCCATTTTGCCATTTCATGACAAAAGTCCAAACACATGTGACAAACAATGCATATTTGGCCTCCTAGCAGCCAACAACAAAATCAACTACACATCCACTGAGACACAAAATTGAAAACAACACCAACTCATTCAATATACAAAAACAAAATACGTTTTTGGATACCCATTTTCCCACTTAGCGGTAAATGTGTTGGAAAAAAAAAAAACATACCAATATACACAGATATAAAAGTCAACTCTATCATAAATACACCAAAACCAAACACACGTTAGAAGACATAATTCAAAATAATAGTCATATTTTTTGATACCCATTTTCCCACTTAGCGGTGAAAATTCAAATAGATGTTGAATATAGTCTAAATTAGGCTCCCTACAACTCATTTTCAATTTAACATCATCTACACCTTGGAACGCAAATCAAAGGTAGGCAAAATGAAGTCATTCACCAAAAAAAACAACATTTTTGGACACCCATTTTGCCCTTCTACAATGAAATTTTCATCGATTTCCAAAATTTTTACCTCTAACATGGCAAATCTAATAGTCTAGGTTTGATAAATTACACCTAGAAGTGACATATTCAAAAATCATACCAAACGAAAAATAAAAAAAATATAACAATCACATAACAAGATACTCATTTCCTACTTTAGCAGACAAAATACAATAGCATGTCACTGTCAGTACACCATTACTTCAAAAACTGACGGTCAAACCTCACACCTACTCTACCCATTACCCGGTCAAATTGGTGACAAAACAAGTCCAATTCAAAAACTGATCATATTTTTGGATACCCATTTGGCTCGTTTATCACTATGTATTCAAATTTTAGTTAAAAATTACAAATTTTTTTAAATCGAGATAAAAACCTCCCCCCCTCATTCACATTTCCCCAAAAAAATAATACAAAATCAAAACAAAGTAAAATAACACTTATCGGTGGGTCCCCGTGCCTGCTACCAGCCACCCTACGTCCCCTCATCATCATCGCTCTCAAATTTGTCACTCGCGCTCTTCTCATTTTGTCGAATGCCTCCATAAGTAACTTTCCAATGCCGTGAACCATCAAAATGAGCCCATTCCAAGCAAATCAAGGCTTAAATATACCTTAATCACCGATTCACTCCTTGAGGGGTGAACTAAAATCCAATTCACCCCCGAGTGGCGATTTAGGTCAAAATCACCCCCTGGGTGGTGAATTAAACCAAAAAATCCCAAAATCACCCAAAATGCATCCAAAACCCTAGGAAAGTAGGCACATGTCCCCTAACACCCTAGGAACCTTCCAAAATTGTATTTTAACTTCATTTGCAATCATATTCATCATGCATTGGTATTTAATAAATCATTGCATCATCAAATCACCACATTCCATTCAACTCATTGTTGATTCCTCGTTTGAGGGGGTATTCATATTCAAAGTCAACTTTGCATGCAATCACAACATCAAAAATCCAAAAGTGTGATTAGCACATTTGTCTACAATTTTTTTTGCTGAAGATTATCATATAAAATAATCTCAATCACAACCAGACATGGGTTATATCACGAGAGTTATGCATAACAATGGAAAGGTCACCTTGGCATTCATGGAGCACAATGAATGACACAAGCAACTAATCCAATGCAACATTTGAAGGACTTCACTCTAGCATTCATGGAGCACAATGAATGACATGTTTGAATAATTCAAATGTTAACTAACTCAAATGGTTTGACACTTGTCACCATGTTCTCATCAATCAATCAACAACAAATATTTAGATAGACTTTTGTCCTATTCATACTTTTGGACCACGTTGATCTGGTCACAAAAGAAAAGTAGTTGAAAGTTGCCATTCTTAAGAAACTAGTATGGCATCTCAAAATGTCATATAGACCACATCATTGCATCCACAATCATCCATTTCATTTTACCAATATTGTTTTTATTTCTTTCCTATTTTTCTTCTCTTCTTTCTCTTATTTCCCCTAGACATCCAATTTAATGTTGTATTGTCATGCTTCGAGTGGCTACATACCTTTGATTGGATCTCATTATTTTCTCTTCTCCTTCTTGGCTATCGATCAATGTTGTATGGTCACGCTTTGAGCGGCTACATACCTTTGATTGGATTCCATTCTTTTCCCTTCTCCTTCTTGGATATCGATCAATGTTGTATGGTCACGCTTCGAGCGGCTACATACCTTTGATTGGATACCATTATTTTTTCTTCTCCTTCTTGGCTATCAATCAATGTTGTATGGTCATGCTTTGAGCGGCTACATACCTTTGATTGAATTCCATTCTCTTCTCTTCTTTCCCTAGGATCCCTAGTTAATGTTGTATGATCACACTTTGAGTGACTACATACCTTTGATTGGATTCCATTCCCCTTCTATCCCTTTTCCTTTTGCACAAACCCTTCACATTTTTGTATTAAACTATGTTCCACATAGTATAGTACAAAAAGAGGCAAATGTAGACACCCAAAAGTTGCACATTGCTATACCTATGTACTAGTAGATTCTTTCGGACACTTATAGGTTTACATAGGTTGTCCTAGGTACCTCTAAGCTATGGTAGACCAGTGTAGACTATTGTATATCCTCCTAGACATGTGTATATTGCTGTAGTTATGCGTAGTCATACGTAGATGGTCGTAGTCATGCGTAGATAACCATAGATTGGCATAGCATCGTGTAGACTCCCATATACCAATCCATTGTATTTTAGGTCCTAAACCCTCATAAGCCTTCAAAATCACATTCCATGCATTGGTATATCCTTCGATAGCCTATTTGTACTCAATTGAGACCCCCATGGGGTATTACTTGACCAAAATAATTAACAAGTCAATACCTAAAATCTAATTTAATGTTGACTTCACTTAAGTCACCTTTTTAGGGCCAAATTGATTAAAAGAACCCTTAATCTTGATTAACACTAATTACATCCTCCCACATGTGTGAAATTAGGGTTTGTTAGGATATTTATTTAATCATGTCCTAAATTGACTTAAAGATCTCCTAATCAAGATTAGTCCTAATCCATCCTCACACATGTATGAGGATGAGATATTTCTCATAAGGAATGTGATGTTGCCACATTGCATTTCCTAACCTAACCCTAGTCAGAATCAAACCTAGGTTTAGTCTATCTAACCCCCTTGCACCTTGACTTTTCCTATAAATAATGGGTCCTAAACCCCTAATTGTATCTCTCTTCCAAATTCAAAAAAGCACAGAAACTCTACAGAAATGGAAAGTGAATATTGAATAATCAGTTCTCGACACACACAGTCAGATTTCGACAGTATACTGAGGTACCCAAATTGCTTAAAAATTGATCCACTAGAGGATTTTGCAAAATAGACCTCAGAAATTGCCCCTTGCCCTGTGAATCCGGCCTCAGTTCACCCCCCAGGTGGATAATTTGGTCTACAAGCCCCAAATCACCCTATATTTGGGAGGTAAGATCTATTTCACCATATTACCAACTTCTGCATATTTTATTTCAGTTTTTATCATGTTTTTACAATCATTTCATCTTCATAAATATGGGGCATGACTAAGGCAAGTCCCCCATCACACTAACCCCATTTTGTAGGTTATTCATGAGTTATTTAGCAAATATAAAGAGGAAGAACAACATCAAACAAACATCAACCCACCGGTGGCCCACATACAAAGAAGCCCACCTACATTGAGGGACGATTGAAGAAGACATCAAATTGATTGTAACATTGTTAGGAAAAGAAATGGATAAAGGGCATCACATCCCGCTTGAAACACTTATCTCTTAATATCAATGGAATTACAATTTCTTTGTTTAATACATCATTGTGTTTTGTGTTAAACTATCAAATGTCATTTTCTACCCATTTCAAGAAAAAAAATTTCGAATACAAGGTCCAAGAAGAAGAAAATTATAATATTTAAATCTATGAAGATTTAAATAATTATATTAATTAAATATTAAAAATCCCAAAGGTTAAAATAAAATTATAATAATTAAATCTACCTTAGATTTAATTTATTATAATATTTTTGAAAAGGTTTAATGGTGCCAAAAATAAAAAATTGAAATTGCATGGTTTCAAATGCATCGACGTCCAAGGTCAAAAGGCAATGTGTATAAAAGGTCTAAGGTATTGCAAAGCCAAGGTGTTCAAATTTAATTAACCCCTGAATTATTACTTGCAATATTCATTTGGCAAAGGTGTGAAGGAAGACATAGAATATTTCATGAAGTTTGAGGTAACACAAAAATAAAAGCGAAGAGTATCCACACTCCATCCAATGGTGGATGGTATCCAAGCTAGCAAGCTTGGCTTGCATAGCATGTAGTTGGTAGTAGGTTCGACGTTTGATTCACATAAAGGGTTTTTGCATGTTTAATATTTAGGTACCAGCGGTAAAGGATAAAAGGAGTGCATGACACTTTTGGTGTGTGTGAGTGGCTATCCCATGTGGTGTTTGCCCTTGTGCTAGAGTATAGGGGCCAACAAGATCACGATTTCAAACTACAATGATAATGCTTGGGGGCAGAATTAAATTTAGTTAAAAGGTATGCACTTTAAAGTTTGGTTAGGGAGTTTTAAGGGTTAGTTAATACTTTTTTGTTGATGTGAAATGGTTAGGGAGTCATAAGGATAGTAAAGTGATTTATTTTTATTTTTGAAAATATTAAAAATAAATATTCATAGTGCTAAGTGCTTGGTGGATGCATGAGATGAAATAATAATTTCTTTGATGTTATTGAAATTAGAAGTGCATTATTATGTTTTCATAAGAAGGAGGTATAAGGTGTATATGAGGAATTCATGTATGTAATTTTTGGTGTGTTTTTTTTGAATCATTATTTTGCATGAGATAATAGGAGCAAGAAGGTATTTTAGTGGTTGATATTTCACTGTAATCTTTGTATGGTGAAATATATTTTTGAAGTGAAAAATCATGTGAATGTGTTGAGAAGATATCTTGCAATCTAACCATTGAAGTGACAGTAGAGAAATTAGTTATTTTTGAGACAGGTTTTGAATACATGTCTCCATCAAAGAAAATAAAGATATATGGGCACATCATTCTTTGTTTAAAAGTGTTTTTGGTGAAGTGAATGTTTTAGAACATTAGGTGGAGAGAAAAGGATTGTTTGATAAGCATTGTTAAAAATATTTGAGTTAGGTTTTGAAAGCTACACTATGCATCCTTGTTGAAAGGAAGTGGAAACACCTGTGCTAGGGTTTGTGAACAAGTTGTGCTTCATTGGTTGAATGATTGTGTGAAACTCTAGAGCATTGGTTTTGAGTGACATTGAAAGTGAATGTGCAAACATTAGAAATCAGATTTGATCAAGATTTGTATTAAGGCTTGAGGATATTTTTGAGACAGACTTGAGAGCAGGTTTGGTCATTGATTTGATCAAGCTTTGTGTTAAATATTGAGGATAAATTTGAGATAGAGTTTGGTGTAGATTTATGAGCAGAGTTGGAGCATATTTATGCTAGAGTTTGGTTCAAATTTGTGAGTAGAGTTAGAGTAGATTTGTGCTAGAGTTTGGTGCAAAATTATGAGTAGAGTTGGAGAATATTTGTGCTAGATTTTGGTGTAGATTTGAGATAGAGTTGAGAGTAAGGTTTGGAGGTGACAAGGCAAAGAGGATAGTAGTCTCCAATGGATAAATATCCATTAGCCAGTGTAGTGGTAATAGATATCTCTTATGAAGAGAGATCTGCAAGCCAAAGTAGTAGGGGTAGAAGTCTTCTAGAATATCACCAACCAAAGTAGTGGGGATAGAGGTCTCCTATGGAGAGAGATACACAAATCAGAGTAGTGGGTACAAAGGTCTCTTTTAGAGAGAGATCCACAAAATAAAGCATAAGGGGATTGGTTTCTCCTTTGTATAAAGGTCCATAAATATTGTAATAGGGATTGGATTACCAAAAGATTCATTGAGAAAATTTATAAGAAATATTTTCTTCATGGAGTAGCCCACATTGGGTGAACCACATTAAATCATGTCTCTCATATGTGTGATAATGTGTGCACTATTTACTACTTTGATATTATTGTTGTTATCATTTGGATTGAAAATTAAAAAGTTTTATCTTATACTATTCACCCCCCTCTTAGTATAAGCTTATGTTCTTCAATAAGCCCAAAAACCTATAGAGGCATATGGTTTAGATCGACAGGAGACAAATCAACACACTAAGAAGACCTTCTATAATTATGGAGTGTTGATCAAAGAAGAGAGATAGGAATCCAAAAAGAGGAAGAGTGTCGAGTTTGTAATATGTGATAGAAGATAGGAGAAGTCTCATACACCCAATGTAGATTATTTCATTTTTTAAGGTCTTCATTATAAAAACAAGTAACCCAAATGGGTAGAGCATAAGATAAACCTCATAAAATTTATGCATAGATGCTTTGTTAAAAGTATTGGGAGGAGTGCTATTCCAAAATGAAGCTACAATAGCCTATGAATCTATAAAATTGAAGAAGAATGAGTTGAACTATTCTACATATGACCTAGAGTTAGGAGCGGTTGTCCATGCTCTTAAGTTTTGGAGGTAATATTTATTGGTAAAACCTTTTGATATAAGGATAGATCACCAAGATTAAGGTAAATAAGGTGGATAGAGTTCCTAGTTGAGTATGACTTTGGTATAGAGTATATCAAAGGAAATAAAAATAAGGTTGCTAACACCTTGAGTAGGAGGAGGCATATAATCAAATTAACTCAAAGTCATGTTGACTTGATTAAAAGAGAAGGAAATATAGTTATAGGACCCATATTGCACCAAAATTCAAGCAAAAGTTGAGTCAAATATTGAGTAAAATGAGGATTTTAACATAAAATATAGGCTTTTTGTTTCAAATATAGGGTTATTATACCCAATATTGGTGATTTAAAGAGAATGATTATGTAGGAGGTATATTGTTCTCAATATTTTTCTCATCCAAGAAGTGCAAAGATGAGAGAGAATATGAAAAAGACCTTTTATTGGTGTATAATGAAATGGGATGTTAATGGATTCATTGCTAAATGTTTGGAATTTCAAAAGGTAAATGTAGAAAATCTACATTTAGCAGGAAAACTTTACCTAAATGATATACCTACTTAGAAGTGGTAGGTCATATCCATGGATTTTATTGTGGATTTACCTAAAATAAGGTATCAACATGATGAAATCCTTTTGGTGGTGTATAAGTTTACAAAGGTTGCATATTTCATACCGAGGAATATTAAGGATGATGCATCAGTTGTGGTGAATAAGTTTATGAAGGAAATAATTTGGTTGCATGGTTTTCCTAAGGTAATCATATCAGATAGAGACTCTAGATTCACATCAAAATTTTGGCAAACTCTTCATTGTGCTTTGGGTACTAATTTGAATATCAATTCTACTTACCATACAAAAACATGGACAAATGGAGAGGGTTAACCAAGTCCTTAAATATATGCTTCGCATGTATTGCATGGATCAAAAGTCTAAGTGGTGAGACTATTTACATTTGGTAGAGTTTTCATCTAATAATGGATACCATGCATCCTTGGGAATGGCTTCATTTGAGAAGAAGGTGCATAACACCTCTATCTTGGGATAATATAGAATATCAGGTGGTGATCAGACCAAATACTATCAAGGATATAAAGGAGTAGCTCAAGGTGATTTGATAAAGGATCAAGAAAGTATCTAATTTCCAAAATAGCCATTCTAATCTAAAAATATCACCAAGATAATTCTCTATGGGAGATAGAGTCTTTTTAAGGGTGAGACCCAAGAAAAGTACCATCAAGTAAACTAGGTTGGATCATCATTTTGTTGGGCCTTTTAAAATCATTGATAAGATTATTCTAGTAGCCTATAGACTGACCTTACCACCCAACCTATCAAAAATCCATAACACTCTCCACATATCCCTGCTTAAGGATTATATTGTTGATCCTTCAAATGTTTGGAATGTGTCTAAATTACAAATGGTAGATTCCATGGTCATTGAGATGTGACCTATAAATATTATAGGATTTCATTCTAAAAACTTGAGAAATAATACCTTGGATAAATGTAAGGTCCAATGGGACATTTTTTCAAAGAATTTTTCTACTTGGAAATATTATGAGGAAATGAGAAAGCAATTCCTATTTTTGTTTGAATAAAATACAAGGGACTATGTTTAGTCCTAGGAGGAGTATGTCATGGCCCATATTGGTAGGACTACCCTTGTTATTTGATTGATATATTGATGTGTTGATATTTAATGCATGATCCTATTATGTTCTATCAATATGAGTTGATAGTTATGCTTTTTAAAGTTGGATTATGCTATTTTTAGAATATGGTACTACTAATGAATTTTGTGGTTATATGACCAAGTAATCTCATGGATGGATTGGTATGGGGAAACCATAAAAGCTAAGAGAAAATGGAAATTATGGATGAATTTCATTTATAGCCACAAGGGTAAAACCCTCATGTAGATGCATTTGCATATGTTTGATTAAAATGCATCATCGGGCAAGGAGATTGCTATAAAAGAAAAAAAACCCTTACCCTGTGTATAGGGGATCCTTTGTAGGTAGGTGATAAATTTGTAGTTATCGTAAAGCCTCCTACTTAAGGAAAAATATTGTTTGTGCATATTTTTTATTTGCATCTTAGTCCAGGCAAGGACAACTTTTAGCAAGAGCCCTTGTGTTGTTGCATGTGTTATGGAGTGTGGAATTTATTTGGTTAAATATTTATCAAACAAAGTATTAATAATAATTTTTGTATTATTAATACTTAAAATATTAATTATTGATGTTAATAGTTAGTATTAAAATTCAATTTTAATTAAATTAAATTTTATAACATAAGTAATTTATTATTATCCTAATGTTAGTAATTAACACTACCATTGAAGAACACAAGCTTATACTGAGAGGGGGGTGAACAGTATAAGACCTCTTTTTACTTTCTCTATTTAACTTCAACTTCGTAAAGCAATGAACCAATAGCAATATCAAAGCAATGCATAAAGCAACACACAATGAGACACCAATTTTAAAGTGGTTCACCCAACATGGGCTACATCCACAAACTTTTCTCTAAAAAGCTTTCTCAAAGTTCTTTGGGAATCCTTCCCAATTACAATGTTTATGAGCCTCAGCCCAAAGGAGAAACCTTCCCCTACTCAAGTATTTATGAGCCTCTGCCCAAAGGAGAATCCTTCCCCTCCTCACGAATTTATGAGCCTCCTACCCAAAGGAGAATCCTTCCCCTCCTCACAAATTTATGAGCCTCCTACCCAAAGGAGAATCCTTCCCCTCAGCACGAATTTATGAGCCTCCTACCCAAAGGAGAATCCTTCCCCTCAGCTCTGGAAATGATACTTCAGAAGATCACCTGCCTCTTATTTTGCTAGCACGTGGAACTCCTTTCCATATAAGACCTCCTGTCCTCAATGCTCAGCCTCAAGAGACCTCTGTCATCATTGATCACCTCCACAAAAACTCATCAACCTGTACTAAACACAGTCAGTCGGTATAGCACAAGTCTTCCTCACTCTGTTAGATCTGTCCCAAGCTCAACTCATAAAGCTTGAACAAATCAATCTCTGCTGCACACAAGCCTTCTCAAAGACTTGTCAAAACTTTCCTCAGGTTCTTCTCAAAGAACCACTTCAACTCTATCCTCAAGTCCTCTGCTAGGACCTATCCAAATCATCTCACAAGTCCTCCCTAGAACTTGTCCAAATCAGCTCACAAGTCCTCACTAGAACCTATCCAAATCAGCTCACAAGTCCTCACTAGAACCTGTCCAAATCAGCTCACAAGTCCTCACTAGAACCTGTCCAAATCAGCTCACAAGTCCTCACTACAACCTGTCTAAATCAGCTCACAAGTCTTCACTAGAACCTGTCCAAATCAGCTCATAAGTTCATCAAGAAAAACTTTCTTAGCATGAACCCACAAAGAGAATTGTTAGAGACCCAATGTGATTCATTAACCTCATAGAAGCATAAAGAGAATTGTTAGAGACTCAATATGTTCTATACTTAACTCCCAATCTCAATCTCAAATCTTATAGAAACATAAAGAGAACTGTTAGAGACTCAATATGTTCTATACTTAACTCCCAATATCAATCTCAATTCAATCTCAATCTTAAAAGAATAAGATAGATGTAGTATGCTTTTCTCAATAACATGAAACACAACCCAACAATTGCCAACCATGCAATATCTCATATAACAATGATACTCATGTTCTTTCCACAACCAATATCTTTTCTCAACCAATTAGGGCTTTAACAACAATGCTTATAGACAAGGTTTAACCAACATCATTCAACTCAATATTAACCTTGAAGCATTCAACCAATCACTACATGAAAAGCAAACTAGTAGACATCCTTTTCCATCCAAAGGTATTTGAACAAAACAACCACCAACATAAATCACCAATGCAAAGAATAACTTGCTCAAATAAATCTCAATGGAGTAAGCCCAAATCATGTATCAAGTAAAGCATTAACTTGATCAAAACAACCTCTATGGAAGCAACTCAACCATCAATTTCAAAACAGCCAACTAAGGGTTTCACCATCTCAATGCAAGTAGCAATACTTACTAACATAAACCCTAGTGCAAAATACTTCCTCTTCCTCAACCAGAATTATGCATTCACCCAAAAACTCATCAATGATTTTAATGCATAAACAATCTTCAATATCCAGAAAATAGGATTTACACCAACAAGAATACCTAGTAGACAACCTTTTTCACTCCAAACTCAATTTCAGAAAATACACCATCAACAATATACATGGAAGAAGTTTCCCATACCTTTGTTTGAGGAAGAAGAGAATAGTTCTTCAACCTGTTACCAATACCACCCTCAAATTTGCCACCAAGTTAGGGTTAGATCATAAAAGTAACCACAAAAATATTTATTCCATAAAACACCTTATGACTCCAATCCTTAGAAGTCAACTACCAAAAAAATATAAAGCATACAAACAATATATCCTTTTACACCTTATTTCTCCAAATTAATTAAATCATGCTCAAGGAATAATAGCTTCTAAGCAAATCTCACTCAACAATCAAGCCAAAAATCTCAACCACACACTATCAACCTTATATCTCCAAAGAAGCATTTAACCTTAAAAATAATTTTAAACAAATCTGCCCAACCACTTCTTCTTTAGCAAAATGCAAATTTTATTTAAAAAAAATTACCAAAAAAAATGCTTCCGAAAATCGTGGGTCAACAGTGCCTCCGAAAAAATCAGAGTGCAAAAAATCTTCTCACACTCCACGACAGGAGTCGAATGCTTGACCTCCCTTCAAGCGCCTTCGTAGAATAGTCGTTGCCACTAGGCCAACGGTGCTAGCTTGAAGGCTAGCAAGAGTCTCCTTCTCCTTAACCCTTTGGTGGCGGATAAACGTGGCAAAAAAATGATAGCCGTAGCTTTTACTTCCCAACTTTTGCGCAATTCGAATTTCTTTCACACATTGCTTTGGACTATAGGTTATGGCTTATATAGCCAAACTTCCATGCTATGCACGACATCGACGGGAGGATAATTCAAAATTTTTGAATTAATATTATTTTTGCGCCTTTGAAACAACTTTAGGGTTTATGAAACTCTTTTGATTATTTAAAAAATAATCAAAGGTCTTTTAGACCTTAGACCTTAGGTGGAGAACCCATTAAATTATTAAAATAATTTAATCATTAAATCAA
This sequence comes from Wollemia nobilis, assembly GCA_028583015.1. Lineage (NCBI taxonomy): Eukaryota > Viridiplantae > Streptophyta > Pinopsida > Araucariales > Araucariaceae > Wollemia > Wollemia nobilis. The sequence continues at coordinate 2,502,504 of JAQPPZ010003192.1, read as the reverse complement.
ATAAATAATTAATTAAAAAACCTTAAAAAGGTTTTATTAATTAAGTTATTTAATTAATAAGTGTCTCTAGCCTTTGCATTAGCTGAGAGTGGTTTTGAGAAAAACCCTTAATGCATCCACTTGGTTTTAATAAAAACCCTTAAACCTGCCATGGTTTTGATAAAAACCTTTTCATCTGCCACATGGAATCTCTTTAGAATCTTCTAGAAAAGATTCTTTGGAATCTTCAACCTTTGAAGCCAATAAATCCTCTTGACATTAATGCCAGTTCCTTTTGACATCAATGACAACTCATAGACAAGAAGCTAGGATCTCAAACCCAAAATTGCCAACAAGCATTAGAAGGCAATTGTAATATTAATTAATGATATGAGAGAATTATTTAGTTATTAATAATTTTTCTTATGAGTATTAATAGGTAAATATATACTTAAACAAGTTAAACTTTTCAAAGGGATACCTAATTAATAATTATTCAAATAAATTTATTTTTTATAAATGTTGAAAAGTTGGCAATTTTGAAAATCTTTTTGCAATGTAAAATTGAGATGTTACCCTAATTGTGCAATGGGTTAGAAAAGGAGGATGGATGGATGGGTGGGAGGCATGCATTATGAGCCACTTCCAACCCTTGATATTTTTTTTTTTTCTAATTATTATTTGATCTCCTAGGCTTCCATGTTTTTGGGGGATCACTAGGAGGAAGGAAGAGCTAGAATGGGAGAGATTGGAGGAGAGAAGAGTTTCTTGGAGTTGCTACTATGGAGGTATTGTCCTTCTAGTTGTATGCTTATGTTTCCATCTTTTGATCTTGCTTGAATTTGAATTGTTGCATGGCAAATATATTTTTTCCCTGTTTAATTATTGGATTTTGAAGTTGTTTTATTTTACATCTGATTAGTGGAACAATGGGCTTTTGTGAGGATTGTAATTATTTTCCAATTGAGAAATATAGTTGTGTAACTATGTGTGCTTAATTTTTTTTAGGTCCACCTAAAAACCTAGGTGAGATTTTAAAATAAAATAGATCAAATAAGCTTCACCGAGAAGAAGTTGATTGATGTTGATTATGAATAGTTACAAAGTAGATACACATCCTCCTTTGTTACAGTTATTGTTAATAATCTGACTCGTAAATAAAATAAAGATAAAATATTTTTTGGTTGTGTTGATATTTCTAAATATCATAAAACATTTAAATGCAATCAAACCTAAAAGCCTATGATTCAATGGACATGATATTCATTTCGTGGCCCCTAATGTAAAATAATATAAAAAATGGCAAATTATATATTAAGAACAATGATGCAAGAACCATTTAATTAATTGGCACCTCCATTTTTTTACAATGGAGAAATATTTAGTGGTAGGTTCTACTTTCTATGTAGAATCTTGGCTTTGAGATTCAATTTGTACACCACCTAAAGGATTGTACCCTTTTTAGTTTTAATAATTTGTCTTATTTTATTAATATTAGGTTATTTTTGAAAGCATGTACACTTTATGTTTAGGTAATCCATGGAAACTAGTAAGAGTAGTCTATAAAGTATTATATTTATTATTCTAGATAATACAAATAACTCCACCTTTACTAAGAGGTTGATTATAAAATTTTGAATAGATTTGGGGCCAAGTGGGGTTATGGATGAGGAATAATGTTTCAACATAAAGTTCTTGATCATATATGATTTTCAAGCATGCAAAAATTAATGTATGGACTTCACCATAAAAATTAAAGTCAATCCTTAGGATTATAAAGAAGATTAGAATTGTTGACTTTTTTATATTAAAACAAGAACTATTAAATAATATTGAAGACTACTGTCTCTTAATATTTATGAAATAATGTGTTGGTTTATTTATCAATATTAATTTATTAAGTAGACAATTAATTAATAGTTTTTCATAGTGATGAAACTATTAATTAATATTGAATATTTTTGCCTTATTAGTATTAATTAAATAATATGTTTGTTTGTTAAATAAATATTAATAAATTAAGTATGTAATTTATTAGTAGTTTTGTTAAGTCACAGGGATGGAACTATTAATTAATATTGAAGGATTTTGTCTTATAAATATTGACTAAATAATGCATTGTTTATTAGTCAATATTAATTTATGAAAAAATAAGGATTTATAGTTTTGTTTATTAGAAAAGTAATATTTCATGATATAATGATTGGTACAATTTAAAAATGGAATAATGTATTTAATACATTCTAGATTTTTAGAAAATGATAAATTATTGAATTCCAAGAGATGGATGAGGATGAGTAGCTAAGGAATCCATAATCGAGAGAAGTATGAGATTTTATAAATGTTCTTATAGGATTTGGATGTGGCTTGTGTAACAATAGACCCATAAATAAGTGAGAGAAGTATGGGATTCTCTCGATATTGCATTGTTCTTGCATGATTTTATTTGGAGGTGGCTTGTGTAGCAAAATAACCATATTTAAATGAGATAAGTATGGGCTTATCTCATTATGACTAATAATTATTATGCCATAATAATCATACATACATGGATGTTTGTAGGTTTAGGGGATAGGAATCACCTTTAAGTTTTATAGGACTTAAAGGGTAACCCCAGGTCGTGGTCAAGTTGTTTTTATAGGGTAGTGTAAAGAAATTGGGGGACCACTTACAACATTCTTTCTAGTAGTGAGGTTAGAAAAGTGAACCCTTACATCATAAGAATACTTTGAAGCCTATTATGGAATTAATATCTTGCATTGTTATTGAATGATTTTAAATGTATGATGCATGTTAGGCTTGCATATAAATTTTATTATGGAATTGAGATCTCGCATTATTATTGAATGATTTTAAATGTATGATGCATGTTAGGCTTGCATATACATTTTATTATGGAATTAAGATCTTGCATTGTTATTGAATGATTTTAAATGTATGATGCACGTTAGGATTGCATATACATTTTATTATGGAATTGAGATCTTGCATTGTTATTGAATGATTTTATTGTATGATGGATGTTAGTATTGCATATACATTCTATTTGGAACCAAAATATTGCATTGTTCTTGCATGATTTTATTTGCTTGATAACATGTTAAGCTTACATATTCATTAACAAGAGTTGTTCTAATTCCTAAAATTACATTAAAAGTTTATTGAAGAAGACCTATCAAGTGGAATAATTTATGCAAGTATATGGACTAGAGACCATTTATGTGTCTATATGTTGAAATGTAATATTATTTTTGAATATGAAGAATATTTGAAAAGTATCTTATGTGGAATTATGCTATGCGAATATTTTGATGAAGGAATAGATATCTTGTAAACACTCTTATTATATGATATTGAGATTTATTCAAAGAATGAAATATGAATTAACATTTTTATTTTATGTTAAGTTCTTTTGAAATAAATTATTATTTACAAAATAGAAAAATTGTGTTATTGAAGAGAATGATAGAATTAAATTTATGGATTATGGTTATGATTCTGCTAAATGATGATTTACTCTTCCATGTGCTATGTTGAAACAAAGTAATTTAATATTTAGAAAATTTTTATGAATATGATTAAAATACAAATGTTATATTGAGAAGTGTGCACTAATGAATATGGCATCTGGTTGTATCCACTATACAAGCAGGAATCATTGTATTCAAAATCCTATGGGCGAGAAGGCCCAAATTAAAAATTTTGAAGCTCAGGCCAACCTTGGACGTGGTCAGCCTAGCGAGGATCCTGAGGATGGTGTAGTGCATGATGTTATCTCTAGCATCCCTATCGATATTTGGGATGATGAACCTCTAAATAAAGGATATCCTCATGGCCCCATGCCTTCTGAGGGCCCTAGTTCTAAAAAAGTATCCTTTACTGAAGCTTTGAGTGGAGGGTAGCGGTGCTTGGTTGATTCTTCTTCCAATATGGAACCTATTGGATCAAAAGTTAAACTTCTCGATAATATGATCCAAAGTTATTTGTCTTTAGAATATTTCAATATGGTTGGTAAACTAATCAGAGGATTTCCTAATCTTGAAATCATTCGAAGGTGGGCCCATTCCAAGTGTAAAATTGTTGTGTCAAAGGATATTTTTGGCCTTTCTTGAGGTTTCTTTGGTATTTATTTGAGTAACCATGATGATGCTAGAAAAATCCTTACTAGAGGACCATGGTTTCTAGGGCATCACAACCTTTTTCTTCCCAAATGGGATGCCAAATTTGACCCTAAGACTCAGAGCATTAACTATGCTTCTATTTGGATCCAAATTCCTAATCTTCCTTGGTAGTTTTAGCACTAGGATATCCTCTCTACCATTTCCAAGACTATTGGAACACTAGTAGCTATTTATCATGCAACCCTGGCTAGGACTAGGATGGTTGTCACCATAATTTGTGTTAATGCAAATCTTGATTCGAAGCTTCCAACTTTTGTGGAGCTGGAATATGGTTCTTATTATCACAAGTAGGCCATTGAATATTAAATTAAACTAGAATTCTATATAGAATTTTGTACCCAAGGACACCTTCAAAGTCAATGCCCTTCACTAAAGGCTAAAGCTATGGAAGAATCAATCAAATAATCTGAAGGCACTAGATGTAATGTACAAGGATAGAAGAAAATAGGATTAGACGCTTTGAATCATAACCCTCAAGGGTGGAATACTATGGTCCCAAAAAAGGATTTATACCACGTAAGCAAGGGCACACTCCTACAAATAAAGGAATTATTATTCGTGAACGCGAGGATAAACAAGCTCCTCCAGCTCATGTATAGTCTAAAGCTAGAGGAAAGTAAATTGTTACATCTCCATCCCCTTCTCTAGAAACTAGTGAAGAGGTATGTCCTATTACTAATAGCCCCAATAAATTTTTAGTTCTTGCTGACCCAAATATGACTGAGCAAGAGAATCAACAAATTATCCAAAATGTAGAATTCCAACTTCCTCAAAACCTTGATTCTCCTGCAAAGCCTAGGCCTTACCTTCCTCCTCCTAAGACTTTCAATCTCACAAAAAATTCAAAGCGTATGTGTAGCACCCTAAAATTGGCGCAGTAAAATTGGAATAATTACATTCACCTTAGTAAATAAATTTAAATTCAAATTTAACCTCCCAAACCGCCCGTTAACCGCCGAGAAACCCGTTTCCCCTTTTTTCGCACCATTTTTAGGAGTTGTTTTGACCGTTGGACGATATCGTCGCCGATCAGACGATATCGCCCCAGATTTGACGATTTCGTCTGGACTAGAACGTCCAGACGATTTTGTCGCAAAACTAAATTTGCATAGATAGACTCTGTTCCAACGGGTCTCCAATTTGGTAAAAAGCTTGCCTGCGCCGTTGGGACCCTTCCACCGTTGGAGATCTCCCAAATTGGGAAGATCTCCAACCTCCCAACAACTTTCCCCGAGCCTATTTAACTCTAAGACTTTTCCCTCCCCAACCCCTGGCTGAATTTTTATGCAAATCGACTCCCTATGTGCTAGAACTTCTCAAATTTGCTTTTTGCACTATTCCTATAGTAATTTTATTGCAGGTATATCACTGGTTTTCAGCCGGAGCCAGCACCTATCGCAGCCGATGAACCTGTCAAGATCGGAGGTGATCCTGTCAAATTAGGGACGATCTCGTACTGATGCGAGACGATCTCGACTACAACATACATCGAGGCAATCAATGCCTGAAGTTTGCTCTTCTCTCTTTTCTCTCTGTCATTTTATGCTATAAATCAGATCATTTATTTAGTTTTTATTCTACTTCACATCTGGAGTTCACCCATCTAGTTTAGATTGCACATTAAATTCATGATTTGCCATCATAATGCAGTGATCTGTTTTACTTTCTATTTTAAATTATTGCTTAGTATTCACCTTGTTCTTTAGCATATTTTGCCTCTATTTTGCATAGTATAATTGCTTGTATTTTGCATCTGTTCTCTGTTTTGTAGGTTTCTGACTAATTTGTTTGACAAATTCGTCAAATCTGAGACGATTCTGTCTGTCTCAGATGATCCTATCAGATTCCAAACGATTCTGATAGATTGCAGGTGATTTTGTCGAATCCCAGATGATCCTGACTACTTCAAGCATCAGAAACTTCATCAGACATCCTGGATCAGGTAATCTCCATTAGCCTCCTGCAAATTCTCTATTTTTTCTGCTTTCATCATTTCATTGTATTCATTTAAATTACATTTTCATGTAGTTTAAGTTAGAATCATTCGGCCAAACCTAGGATGAATGTTTAAGGATAAAACGAACCCATTAAAACACATTCCCAAAACCTAGGCATGGAAACTGCCGCCAAATGTTTCCTGGTGAACCCACCATCCGTCGACAAATCACCAAAATGCACCTCCCTTGAGAGGCGGGACCTTCGCAAAGTCCTCTCGTCCGAGGTACCGCATCATCCTTTTCCCATCCTCCTTCCGGGCACGGATCCAATAGCCTGAAGGTAGGGATGCGAAAAATTTGGAGCGATACATTTTGGTGAACCCGACGTGAATGCATCATAACATTTTGAAAACAAAAACAAAAAAAAAAACAAAAAGAAAAATATATATATGTATACAAGAAAAGCAAAAACAAAATCATCATTTCAAGTTTGTATGTTTTATATTCAATCCTAAATAGTAGATGCTAAATATTACTTTTAGAAGTACTAAAGAAACCATGAGTTTTTACTCAAATCAATATGAGTCCATCAGTAATGTTGGAAGAATTCAGCTAAATACATTTGTTGATTATGACCAACCTCATCCCTATTCAACACCACCTCCATCACACTTCTCTCATTTTTCATCCATAACTCAACAAAACAATCCCTTTTCCAATCCTCTTCATAATGATATTATCTATTCTCCCATATATCCATATTATGTCTATCAATCCACATATAATCCTTCGCCACCTTTTCAAAACTCTTCTTTCAATACAACACATCCATTTCAACAAGAAAATACTTATTCTCCCAATTCTACCATGTACTCACCTCATGCTTTGCAATCTTCCTGTCATCATTCTACCCATAATAAAGAAAATAGAGGCGAGAAACCATTAGGCCCTTTTATGACAAAATTCCTAAAGCATTTATCAAAAACTTCTCAAAAACCTTCATCACGTAAATTTACTAAGCTCAATCAACCAATGGATATAATTCTTAAGCATTTACTTGATACAAATAGGATTGGAATTCCTTCCATAAGACAACCTGATGCCACAACAGATTGGTTTAAACCTGAGCTACATTGTGAATATCATAGAGTGGATGGACATATGACACAAAATTGTAAAGATTTAAGATGTGCAATTCAAGATTTGATTGATAAGGGTCTTTTTAATATAAAGGAATTACAATCTACAACTGATGATAAATCTCCAATAAACAATCAAACTCCTACACAACAAATACCAATAATCAATCAAGACATGGGGATCTCCCAAGAACCCCTATTCAATTATCAACAACAAGAAACCAATCAAATATTGCATGTTAATGTGTCCCATCATGATGATATTATTAATATTGTAACAAAAACTACAAATAAGCAACCTCAAGTTCAATCAACTCAATCTGATATTCAAGATATGGATTCCTCATTTGACCAACCTTCAAAACTATCTTTGGCTCTAGAGAATGATCCAAAATGGAATGTAAGCATAGAAAGCTTATCTTTAGAATCAAAATCTCAATTTGAAATCCACTTTGATAACCAACAACAAGTGATTAATCCTCAAGCAAAGATATCCCTTTTAGAAGTATTACAAATTTCGCATAAGGAAACTTTGTTCAAGATACCTAGCCAACAATTTGTTCCTCATCATATTTTCTCTAAGAACATAATTAATGGTATAAACCCTCTTGAGGTTAACCATATTTCATTCTATGATGAGGATATTCCTTCCTCTACTTCACAACAAGACTCATATATTTACATTACAGGATCTAGTAAAGAAACACTTGTTAGAACTATCATGGTAGATAATGACTCCTCTATTAATTTATGCACTTATCAATTATTCCAAAAGCTCAAAACAAAGGAAGAATATCTTAATGAATCAAATGTTCTTATAAAATCTTTTAACAATGAAATTCAAGATCGTCAAGGTACTATAATTCTTCCCCTTAATATTGGATCCAAGATCCTGGATACTTTATTCTATGTAGGATATTGTCCTTCACCTTACAAACTACTTCTCCAAAGTCCTTGGATTCATACGATGAGGGTTGTTCCTTCCAATCTTCACCAATGTTTGAAGTTTGAACTTACAAATAAAATTGTTACCATACATGGTGACCCAAAACCATTTGAAGAATATTTAACGATTGAAACATCAAGTTCTATACACTCTCTATTGTCACAATTATTTTTTATCCATCACTTTTCTTCATCCATATATGATCATCCTTGTTTACCAAATAACACTCATGCATATCTTTCACATATACTTTCTCCATCTTATCAAGACTTGGAAGATAATAATAAGAATGAAGAACCTTCTTATCCTTCTGACATTTTATTTTGTAACATGATCAATTTTCCACATATAAAAGTCAAATCTTTTTCTACATTATTCTACATTATAACAAAGCTTTTGTTATCACTACCTTTTATTCATCACCTTATATTCTTACCTTCACCTCAACCAGATTATCCTTCAAAACCTCCTTTGATTTTGAAGCAACCTTAGACATGCTATACTCAAATAAACCTTGTATAGTGTATATAGATCATCTTGTAAATACCATCAATTTCAATTCATAAATTAAAATCAAAATACAAAAAAAATCAAAATCCTCAAAATAAAAAAAATACTAATGCAACCAAAGAACTTAAAGGTAAATTTGAGCCCAACTGGCTTGGACCATACATTATTACTGCAAAATTTGAATCAGGAGCATACAAATTATCTACCTTAGATGGTAAAGAACTTAAAGAACCCATGAATATTTTGCATCTTAAACGTTACTATGCATAAACTTGGTCATTTCATCCATGTATATATTTGTTCAAAATTACTATCTTGTATTTCTTTCAATTTATTCAAAAAAACCAAAAACATTCATAAATCTCCAAAAATCTTCAAAACTATCTATTGCATTTATTTATGGCACTTGTTAAATTTTTTTGCTCAAAAACAAAAATCAAACCAAACATCAAAATAATGATAAAAATATAAAAACAGCTATATGCTTGACTCTTTCGAAACCAAAATAAAATAAAGAAGAAAGAGAGAGTCAACATTCTCAAAACTTCTTAAAATTATTTATATCTATATTTTTCTTCCAATTATTGCAGTTATATGTTTCAACTTATTTTGGATAAAAATAGCATTTATTTGGCATCCCTCACTTGCACACTCACAAAAAAATAAATATCTTGCTTTTATCTGGCATGATTACTAATCTCTCTTATATCAAAGTTCACAAATTTCAATTAAATAAAGTTTGAGAATAGAGAATTGATCTTGTTATTTACTTAAACCAAGCACATCTTTTCACAATAAAATGATTATATTTGTCATTTCCATGTTTTGCTACATAGTAGAACTGATGTCTTGAGTGAAAAGTTTCCCCTGCTATCCTATCATGCACATGGTCTAGAATCTTTGAGAATTGGCAAAAGGACAAGCTCACCCCTACCCGGAATAAAAATCCCTTGCTCTACAGACTAATCCGAGCAAGTATCCCTAGCAAAGACAAAAAAAAAGGAAAAGAAAAGAAAAAATTCAAGAAAAAAGAGAAAAGAAAAATGTTATTTCAGCAATGTTCCAAGTATTATCAAGCAAAAGAAATACAAAGAAAAGCAAAACAGCAAGAAAGCAATAAAATCCCTTTCCCTACCCTTTGAAAAGAAAAGAAGGGTTGATGAGCTTGAATCCCTGGAATTCTCAATTATTCGAAAAGCGTGAGGTAAGCCCCATAACAGTGGTTTGTGCCCAACCCGCTTGGCCTTGGGTAACTCCTAGCGTGGCGATATGTCCGTCACATTAGCGACCTTATTTTGTACGAGACCTATGTTTTGCTTATGGATTAGCTAGCTCTTGATAATCCGATCTACATAGTAGCCTAGTATGGTTATATGCATCTACATCATGGTTAATGAACACTTATTTGGTTTCTTCAAATAACTTGTATCATAGTATCTTGCTCAAAACTGGTAAATGAACAATGCAATTGCACACACATTTGTATTTGAGAGATTTTGTCTATCATTATGATAAATCAAGATTGGCAATGAATTCACTTATGCACATGGGATTCCTTATAAATCTAACTTTTGTCTTCAAAATACTTTGAAATATTATTTTTGCAACTTTTTTGGAATAAATCAAGTACAGTTGTTTACCACAAAGACAACTATATAATAGAAAAATCAACAATTTCTTTCAAAAATATACAATTAAAAATATACATATCTGATTGACTTTCGCAACGATGGTATAGTTTCAAAACCAAAATTGGAATTTTATGCCTAGCGCAAGTCCTCATTATCATATTTTCTGTTCATAAAAAATCAATCATGCAATAAAACTATCCTTTTTTGGATTTTCGTGATGATGGTATAAGTCTATACCTACATATTCTATGCCTAGCACAAACCATTGTAACAATTTTTTTTTTTTCCCAATTTATCAAAAATCATACAAAACATATGACTTCATTTTACACAAATTATGCTTTTTCGAAAGCAAATACATTTTCACTATGTTATGTCATTATGTCAACTTTACATTTTGCAATGATGGTATAGTTCTTAAGGAATTATTCACAAATTTTATCACACTTAGGAATTTATGCCTAGCAAAAATTATTTTACAATATTTCATGCATAATATTTTCATGGAAATCTGAAAGCAAACCATCATCATCATCATTTGCATTATCACAACAAAGTCTTAAGACAGTCTCTTAAGCACTCTTTTCTTTTAACAATATTTCTATCCCGGGACTAGCTTGACGACCGAGTGAGCAGACGACTCCATGAAATGGTCTATAATAGCGACAATGTCCTTTGAAATTATTGTTAGAAATCTCTTTTTATTTTTACATTTCATTACAACCAATCAATTTGTTACATCAGATTATTTCATTTAAAATATTTATAGCATGACATCCAAGTTATAATATTTTCCAAAACGACATAATTACATGAATCATCAATAAAATCATTACATCAATCAAATCAATCAATTACATCAAACATAAAAAGCATCATAAGTATCACATAAGACAAGTCATATACTCAAAAATATCTCATCTATATATATCAACAGAATATATACATCATCAAAACTGGATTGGTATGCCACAATCTGTACCTTGGCATACTCAATCCTCTATCAATACAAGTATAATACAATATCAGTAGCAATATCCCACCCTCTAGCCTCGAGAGCCTCTAGAGCTCTCGGCCTCATCTCCTCCCCCGCCCTGCGGAGGACGAGGTGGTCCCATCGCAGTATGTGTGGTACTGCGAGTCCTCGTCGTCGATCGGGATGAGCTCCTCGTCGACCTTGTCCTGATCGGATCGGCTATGGCAGCCGACACCTGTATCCTCTGGCCCTCTGGCACCGCCTGGTAGTATAGGGCCTGATAGAATGCGGTCTGAGAAATCGACCGCATCAGCTCCTAAGTGCTCACCCCTCTACCTCGTGCCCTGAGATGTGCATTCTCGTCTCGTAGCTACGACACCTCAGCCTAGTGCTGTGCAGCTGTGATCTCTCTTTTCCCGGAGAGTAGCCATATCACTACTCTCTCCTGTATCTACGGCCTTGCCCTTATCAGGTGATGGTGGCCTCTGTGGATATGGGGGTCTCGCCTCCCTCCTATCCTTCTCCCTCTGTCGTGATCGCTCCTGTGCCCATGGCCTCCTCTGCTCTCTCCTGCCATGACCCTGGGCTGCCTCTATCACTTCCTGGCATCGCCTCCCTATCCGATGCACAACTGTGTGGATCGGACCATGTGCCCTCGTCATCCGAGGAGTGCGGATGCCTATGTACCAGGCATCATAGCCATCAGCTACTCCTGCATCATCCCCATCCACTGGATGGATGGGGGCATCGTCCACGTCCTGACTCTAGAATAGCTGCATGTCTAGAGCCCCACTAACTATGGTGTTATCTCGGACGGTCCGAGAAAACTCGTAATCCCTGAGAGATGGGATCCCCTGCTGTAGACCGAACTGTCATAAAACCCGGTCGTAGCGGTGGAGCTCCACCTCTCCCCTCTCCATCCTCAACCAGCAGACTCGCCTGATGCGAGCCAGCTCTTGTGCATCCTCTGCCCACCCTGGATGTTGTCTCCACGACCTCCAGGTGATCTGGTCTGGGACCAAGTCATCCAGTAGTCTCCGGGACATCGGCAGGTCGATCCATCACTGTGCCCCTCTCTAGAGCCACCAGTAGAAGACTCGGGGCCTCTCCCCAACAACCCCTGTCAGTGGAAGCCCTATCAAAATCCACATCGCAATGTGCTCCCAGCACCAAACCTGTAGGAGCGATGTCATGACCAGACACCGCCCGCCCTTTTACACGACCCCGTAAAGGATCTTGTACAGTCGGCATAGAACAAAGCTGCCCCAAGAAAATTTGTAGCCATAGTTGCGCATATCGCAGATCACATCTGCAAGCATCCACGACACCCTGCATCCACTCTGGTGGCACAACAGAAGTCCACCAACCACTCCAGCCAAAACTCGTGTCAGTGTAGATGCCCCAGGCATCTGGCGTAGTGCCTCGATGTTCACTCCGCCCTTCTCCAGGGCGAAGCTCGGGTCACCGCAGAGTCGTCCCATCACGTGGCCCTGATTTGCCATAGGTGTGATCATCCTCCCTTGTATGGGGATTCTAATAATCCTCCATACATCCTCTAGTGTGGGAGTCATCTCCCCTGTCGGTAATCGGAAGCATGAAGAGCCCGGGTACCACCTCTCTGCTAGGGCCGTCGGTAGCCCCATGTCGAGAGAAACCTACAGCATCTCTCGCCACATGCCGCAAGACGGCTCGTGCCGCGCAGATCCCGCTCTGCTCGGGTGAGAGCGGCCAAGTCGTCTCTCGACCCACCGTATTTCCACTCTCTCGCTCTTTAGTAGTCCTCTCTGCAAACATAAACAATCAAAACAACAAACAATCATTAATAACAATTTCAGTAATCAAAAATACAACTTAAAGATCAAATTTTTGCAATTGATGATATCGCCCACTATTGGACGATATTGTCCCAAATTTGAGCAAAATCGTCTCCGATTTTGCCTCGAAATCTTCTCTAATTTGATGACATCATCCCCTTTTTGCCGATTTTGCCCTTGGGCGAAATTGACGAACTTGAGACGATTTCGTCGAACTAGGGACGATTTCGTCCGGATGGCGTCGACGGCCAAAAATAGCCGCGATGCTCAAAATTCATCTTAAAATCTATCTACAAAGCATGTAAATTCCAATTAAATTACTATAAATTGAGTTTAAACCCTTACCCGTAGACCGCGACGGACCTCTGCAGATCTGTGCGCTGTCTCTACCCATTTTTGCTCCAGAGCTCTAAAAACAGTAAAATGAACAGTAACAATGAATTAGGGTTTTACCCTATTTTTCTTAATTTTATTCAAAATAATTCACAAATAATTTTTGCTTTTTCGCGTTTTTACCTCAAACGTTTGATTTGGGTAAAAACACGGAGGGGGCACCATAGTAAGCTGACGTACGATTCAACCAAGAATCATCGCCTAAAAATGGGAATAATTTTTTGCTTTCTCGTAGATCGAGAAGAACTCATCTTTAACGCATTTTCTTCGGAAAATTCGCTAAAGAGGGGGCAAAATGTAGCACCCTAAAATTGGTGCAGTCAAATTGGAATAATTACATTCACCTTAGTAAATAAATTTAAATTCAAATTTAACCTCCCAAACCGCCCGTTAACCATCGAGAAACCCGTTTCCCCTTTTTCTGCGCCATTTTTAGGAGTTGTTTTGACCATTGGACGATATCGTCATCGATCAGACGATATCGCCCCAGATTTGACGATTTCGTCTGGACTAGAACGTCCAGACGATTTTGTCACAAAACTGAATTTGCATAGATAGACTCTGTTCCAACGGGTCTCCAATTCGGGCAGAAGCGTGTCTGCGCCATTGGGACCCTTCCCCCGTTGGAGATCTCCCAAATTGGGAAGATCTCCAACCTCCCAACAACTTTCCCTAAGCCTATTTAACTCTAAGACTTTTCCCTCCCCAACCCCTGGCTGAATTTTTATGCAAATCGACTCCCTATGTGCTAGAACTTCTCAAATTTGCTTTTTGCACTATTCCTATAGTAATTTTATTGCAGGTATATCACTGGTTTTCAACCGAAGCCAGCACCTATCGCAGCTCGACGAACCTGTCAAGATCGGAGGTGATCCTGTCAAATTAGGGACGATCTCGTACTGATGCAAGACGATCTTGATCGCAGCATACATCGAGGCAATCGAGTGCTCGAATTTTGCTCTTCTCTCTTTTCTCTCTGTCATTTTATGCTATAAATCAGATCATTTATTTAGTTTTTATTCTACTTTGCATCTGGAGTTCACCCATCTAGTTTAGATTGCACATTAAATTCATGATTTGCCATCATAATGCAGTGATCTGTTTTACTTTCTATTTTAAATTATTGCTTAGTATTCACCTTGTTCTTTAGCATATTTTGCCTCTGTTTTGCATAGTAGAATTGCTTGTATTTTGCATCTGTTCTCTATTTTGGAGGTTTCTAATGAATTCGTTTGACGAATTCATCAGATCTGAGACGATTTTGTCTGTCTCAGACGATCCTATCAGATTCCAGATGATTCTGACAGATTGCAGGTGATTTTGTTGAATCCCAGACGATCCAGACTACTTCAAGCATCAGAAACTTCATCAGACATCCCGGATCAGGTAATCTCCATTAGCCTCCTGCAAATTCTCTATTTTTCTGCTTTCAGTCTGTTTACTGTATTCATTTAAATTGCATTTTCATGTAGTTTAAGTTAGAATCATTCGGCCAAACCTAGGATGAATGTTTAAGGATAAAACGAACCCATTAAAACACATTCCCAAAACCTAGGCGTGGAAACTGCCGCCAAATGTTTCCTGGTGAACCCACCATCCGTCGACAAATCACCAAAATGCACCTCCCTTGAGAGGCGGGACCTTCGTAAAGTCCTCTCGTCCGAGGTACCGCATCATCCTTTTCCCATCCTCCTTCCGGGCACGGATCCAATAGCCTGAAGGTAGGGATGCAAAAAATTTGGAGCGATACAGTATGTCTTCCAACCCTGTAGTGGAACAAATAGTTCCTCAAAATTTTAGTCCCAAACACACTCGTAGTTCCATGAAATCCCCAATTGATTGTGGGAGTGATAAAAAATAGGGAAGACCTTTTGCAAGTGATCATTGGAAAAACAAAGTTCAGGATGACATTGCCAATGGTATCCAAAAAATTCTATTTCCTCAAATTAGATCTCAAGCCTGTGATGAACCAAAAAGTACCAAACCTCCCCAGACCAATGGCAAGGAAGGTAAGAAATCCTCCAAAGTTCCCAAATGAAAATCCTCTCATGGAATGTGAGAGGTCTTAATGGGTTATCTAAACAGAGGGTTGTTAGCTCATTAAGAAAAGAACTAAGACCTACAATTTTCATTATGCAAGAAACTAAACTTGATCAACATAATTCTACTTTTGCTGCAAAGAAAATATGGAGTAAAGGAGAATTTACCTTTAGTCAAGCAAGAGGCTCATCAGGAGGTCTCATATGTTTATGGGATCCAAGAAATATAGAAGGAAAATTGATTCAATCCAGTGAAAGAACATTAAGTGTTATGTTCCAAGATAGAGACACCAATTTCTCATGGATTTTGTCCAACATCTATGCACCAAATTCTTTATCTAAAAGAGCTCAATTTTAGGATATCCTTATCGGTCTCAAATATTTCTTCAATAACATCCCCTGGATTGTTGTAGGGGATTTCAATTCTCCTCTTTATCCTTCAGATAAGTTTAGAGGTTATGGGCTTCCTAAAAAAGTATGGAATATTTCCTTGAATTTGTAAATGCTAATAACCTCATGGATGTCAATCTTAAGAATGCCAAATATACTTGGAGTAATAGAAGATCAGGAGACCAACTGATTCAAGTCAAATTGGATAGATTTTTCCTATCTCAAGAAGCGGTTCAAGTTTTTGGAGATGCTAACCTCCAATATCTGCCCAAGGTTGGATCTGACCATTGTCCCCTCCTCTTGGATGTTGTAAAATATAGTCCTTTTAGAAGGCCTTTCATGTTTGAGATAATGTGTATTCAACATTCTGACTTTAGGAATAGAATTGTAAAATGGTGGTAACAGGTTGACCAAGGATGCTCTTCTTTTTATCTTGCTAAAAAATTAAAGCACGTTAAAGCAAATATTAACATATGGAACAAAGATTTTTTTAGGATTTTTTTTTATATCAAACAATCTCTTGAAGACAAGATCCTTTCCATTGAGAACAAAATTTAGGATGAAAAGTGTGATGAAAAAATATGTTTTGAGAAAAGAAGTATCCAAGCATAATATCATAATATCTTGGCATGTGAAGAAACCTTTTGGAAATAGAAATACAGATATCTATGGCTCAAATAAGGGGATTCAAATACTAAGTTCTTTCATGCTTCCACTATGAGAAATAGAAGCCACAATAGAATCAAAGAGCTTGCTAAAGATGATGGATCCACTACTACTGACATTTTGGAAATCAGAAAGGAAGCAGTTTCTTATTTCACCAATATTCTTGGTGAAAATAGGTCACCCTACGACCTTACCCTAAACTCTGCTTTATCAAATTCCTCAGTTTGTCTTAGAATATGCCAATTCTAAAATTTTGGCCCCTTTTTATGATGAGGAGATTTATCAAGCCCTATTTTCTATGCATCCTGATAAGGCCCCTAGCCCAGATGGTTTTCCTCGATTTTTCAAACCTTTTGGGATATAGATGGTCTTGATATTTTTTCCTTAGTGAGGGAATTACAGACTTCAAAATCTATTCCTTGTGGTTTCAATTAGACTTTTATTGCTCTCATCCCTAAAATATCAACTACCAAATCCATGAATAACTTTAGGTCTATAAGTTTGTGCAAAGTGGTATACAAGTTCCTCACTAAGGCCATTGATTCCAGATTGAGGGATATCCGCCCTGTCATCATTGACTCTAGATAATGAAGCTCTATTCAAGGGAGGTCCTGTTGGAACAAAATCTGCCTTTGGTTATTGTTTGTGCCTTGATTTTGTCAACATTGAATAGACGAAAATGATCATGAGATCTTTCGTCTAATATCCAGAGGAGGCTGGTTCCTTAATGGTTTTTATAGGAAAATGGAAAAGAATATTACTGAAAGAGAGGGAAATATAGCCGAAGCTAGAACTTGCACATGGTACAGATTAAACAACAACTAATATGAACACATATACTTTACTTGTCAAAGCATTCAATATATCTTCCCGTAGAAATCATGGATTCCTCAATGTGATTCAGAAGTATATCTAACACATGCATATATCGGATTTCAACTCCAACAATATGATTTATATTTTGTGTAAGTCTAGATCTTAGAACCAACACAATATATATTTCAATAATGTGAAATAGAAGTAAGAAATGTTAATACATACAATTGCACAATGTGAACCAGAAGCCAATAGAAGAGTAATCTTATTGCTTGTATTCAAAGTACATACATCCAGTCTTGTAAACGTCCAAGAGCCGACCTCTTTTTAGAATATGTTTACTCTTATATATACCCTATGGGGAATCTCTATAATTAGTACATTTTGATATACAATCAATTACAAGCAATCAGAATATAATTGTGCTTCCATATCTTTTGCATGTCTTACAATAGATAAATTCTAATAGCAAGAATCTAGGAATTGATTTACTCTATTGTCTACTTCTAGTTACTGACACAAGCTCTTGATGGCATTTTATTTATTACTAAATATGTATATGTCGGAAAAACTAGCTATGTCATGATTTCGCGACATTTTTTCCTTCCTAGTCCTTTCAGACTACTTTGTGAGTGAAAACTTGCTTATGTCATGAAATCACGACATCTTTCCCTTGTTGGCTCCTTCGGGCTGCATTGTGGGCAAAAATCAGCCAAGTCACGAAATCGTGACATCTTCTTGCACTTCTTCTTTTCTGAACAACATGCTAGCGAAAACCTTTCATGTCACGAAATCGCGATGCTCCTTCTCTTTTTCCCTTTTGGTCAGTTTTATGAGTGAAAACCTGTCATACCACGAAATCGTGACACTTTCTTGCTTTCTGACAACTTTGAACCACACCTTGATGAAAAATTGATATGTCGCAAAATCGTGACCTTCTTCATGCCTTAAACAATTATTTGCTTCATATCTCAAAAATGAAATGTCGGTCTTTCTATGCAAAAAATCTGCTATCTTCTAGAGGTAGTCTTTTTAGACTAACATTCTTGGCGCCTTTCGGGGAAATTTTGCTAGCAAAAATATTAGAATCCAGGACCTTCATCCATTGGGAAACGGAGTTAAAATATAAAAATAATATAGGAGAAGAGATTTTTTTGTGGGAAAGAATATTCAGGAAGAAATGCAAAATAAAGCATTACCTTTACAGGATATCTTTTGTAGCTTATGGATTTTTAACTAAAAATACATTAACAACTCAAGATAATTTGAGACAAATTTCATGGCTGACTACTGGTCCCTCCTTCTGCTTGTTGCTTTTGATTATTATGTTTGGATTTCTTCAGTTTTTCAATTGTTCCAACCACTTCATTGTAGGTAAGGCAAACCTGCTTCCAGTCTTCATCTTCAAGATCTGAAGAATCCATAAACAACTGATATATGTACTGCAACTCTTCCACTTTATCATGGGACACTATCTTGTTTCTTAGAATCAATTCTTGTAGGCAAGACTTAATCTGTGTAAGGTTCTGCACCATGGTAAATATCAAACTCTCATCTATAGGCTCTTCCCAATTTTCTATTTCTGACTCATCTTCTGTGAAAGCTTTAAGGGATAGTGTTAGCGCATCTTCACTCAACACTTTTGAATTATCATCCCATAAATAGGGAAGACCACACTTATTAGCCAAATTTAAATGTGTCACTAATCCTTTCGCTTCAGCTTCCAATTCTTGAAGTAGCTTATCACCCTGAGTCACCAGTTTAAGTCTCCTAAAGAAAATTTTTGCTACAATTTTAGCTTGAGACCATGCTTCACTACAAATTTTAGCAGCAACACTCTCGAGAATTTTTTCTAATAAAACTTGAATTTTTGTGGCCGCATCTGCTCTTCCTTGAAGAAAGGTTACTGAGGCTTTTAATTCTTCACCAACTACTTCAATAACTTCTTTCACTTTGGCCAAGTACAATAACATGGGCCTTGCCTTAAGGCTCAATAATAACATGTCTTCAAGCATTTCCCTTCTTACTGCCTTGGCTTTTTCTTTGGAGAAACCAGATGGAGTGTTTAGCTTTTCAATCAACTGTTGCTAGAATTGCTGAACCTGTAGAGTCAGGGAGCGAACCTGTTCATCAACTTCTTTCAATTTTTCTTTCAATGTAGTTGCTTCATTAGCAGCTTCACCAAATCTATCCTCCCACTTCTTAGCTTCTAGATTTAGAGCCTTTTCAGTCAGTTTTTGCTCTTGCAGGATGGATTCTAAATCCCTCCTGGCTTCTTGTTCCTTGATGAACTTCTCTCTAAAAAATTCTCCATGTAAATAAATAGTCCCAAAATGGGCTTGAGCTTTTCCCCACTCATCTGACATATGTAGCTGAGTAATATCTTCATTTGTGTCTTCTGCTTGATAATCTTCAATGGTCATATCCCTCTTTGATTTATGGGAAACTGGTGTTAATTTAACCTTTTTCCTCTGCATTGTGGTGGGGTCTAGGGAAATTATCTCTTGAACATGAGCTGGGGCTTTAGAATCTTTAGCAGAATGAGATGCCCACCAATCTAAAGCATTTTTATTTGCTTTTCTCAACCCTTTCAATTTTGAAAGAGTGGGATGATTTTCATCATTGGGAGAAGATCTTGACTTAATAGTTGGAATACTTGCGCTAGAAAGAAATGGATTGGGGATAAACTCAACATCAACTTCAGATTGAAGTTGAGAACATAATGTTGGTTCTTTGTCTGTGTGTAGCACTTGTTGATGTTGATCTCTTTCTCCATGATCATGGTCCCTTTCATTCATCATCTGATCTAGATTTTCACTTTGTATAGGGACCTCAACATTTCTGTTGTTATCAATTCTGTCTTCACCATCAACAACTCCTTCAAGATTTATAATTTCAACATTTGGAGGAATTCCTCTAGGTTGTCTTCTCTTACGTTCCAAATTCTCTTGTTTCACAGTAATTTCCTTAGAAATATTTACATTTTGATCCTCTTGAACAAAGTCATTTGGATCATCCAAAGTCCCAATATGGACATTTTCTTGTTCAGTAACCTCTAGATTTAGAACATTACCCTCATTATCTTGAACAATCTGTTCATTTTCAAGGGCCATTTCTATTTGATCAACATCAATATTTTGAGTGATTTGCTCAAAAACTGGGTTTCCTTCAACAATTTTATTACTTTTTTCTTTAACTTCCGCTATAGACTTTAGCCTCTTCCTCTTAATACAAAGAGGTTCTTCATCATATTTTGTAGCTGAACTAGATGGGGGAACAAACTTAACATTTTTAGAAACTAAAGTTTTACCTCTGGATGAATCAACTCCTAAGGCTAGGCATTTTCCTCTTCTTTCATCCTGCAAGGGTTCAATGATCCCTTGTCCTTCTTTTCCTAGACCTTTGCCTTCATATCCCATATTTAACATCATCTGAGCGGCCTTCCCGTATGCTTCTCCTTGTTCTTTTGTGAAGACTTCTGTAGGGGCCCTTTTCTTTGAACTTCTCAACCTGGTTTGTGTTTGAGCTAATGGTCATTCAACTGCAACCTTCTTACCTTTTCCCTGTTCAACATTTTGTTTTTTAGCAGCTTCAGGGCTTGTCCCTTTGCTACCACCAATGCTACGAGGTATTTTCACAAGGAAAATTCCTAACCAAGAATTCTGATAATGGTCATATCTTACTGAGAATTCAAGATCATTTTTTATGGGATACCTAGATTCAATCATGTCTGTTTGCACTCTCATAGTCCACCATTCATGAATCTTTCCTATCATCCAATCTGCACCCTTTTTCTGCATTCTAGCAATGGTGCCTTCAGTTAACACAAGCCCCTTATTCTTTCCTGGATCAAAATGCAACACATGTTCATAAAAGTCATGCCAAGGAGGCAATGGCTGCATTTGTTCCACGTGCCATTCCAATGGAGCATCTTCATCATTATTTCTACAAGCTTCGATATCTGGCCTAATAGAAGCATGGTATACTTTCAACAAAATTCTATTCAGAATAGCTTGTCTCTCTGCAAATCGGTTTAGAGGATCATATTTCCATCTCTGAGGGATTTCTACTAACCCCAAATCTCTCATAGCCTCAAAAATTTGCTCATTTTGACCTCATTTAGAAACCACAATACCTTTCAGCTGGAAAGGCATGGTACAGGTACCAATTTTACCTATACCCGTGCCATATTTCAAATTAATAAATTTAGTTTGTCTTACATATTCCAATGCAAACAATCTATCAGTAACATAATGCGGGAGTAAGAAAGGTTTTCCTGTAAAACCATACAACCTAACAACAACCCCCTGGGTGAGTATAAACCAATCACCCTCCTCAGCGTGTTTATTTTGTAAAATCTTTTCAGCCCTGGAGGTTAACCTTCTGACTTCCCCATACATTATTTTCAACGCAGGACCTAGAAATTCCCTATTGAAATCATAATATGACTATGTTCTGTACAAAACATTGGTCCAATCATATACTGGAAAAGTCCTTCCTTTATCATATTTATCATTTATAGAAATAAATGCTAGCTCTTTAGCCATAAAGAAAAAGAACAACCACACTAAATAGGAAGAGAAACGGAAAGAGTACTGAGAACCCCTCTTGATAGCAGACAACCCTTCATGTATTTCTTTAAATAAATACCTTGGCCAGTCAAAAAACATAGGTCGAATACTCTTATCCATAACTGCAGAGTCATAATTTTTTGGGTTAGAAAGGCAATTGACTAAAGCAATTTGCCACCCATGAACTTTTTCATCAATTTTTAACCCTGCCACCATAGCCAATATGGAAAATAATTATGGGTTTTTGAATTCGGCTATAGGAATAGGAGTTTCAGGCATCCTTCCTCCATTAGGTGGATTTCTCAACTGTGTATAAAGAAAATTCTTGATTTTTTTAGAGGGAACGAAATACTTTGCCTGATCTACCGGGTCAAAAGCTTTGGGCTCAAAGGTGGGTACATACCCAGAAGCAAAAGCAAAAATGAAAGCATCTAGGTTTAAGGCAAAAAGAACTCTCCCACTCTTATTTGTAACCACCCCTTTCTTTTCATCATAAAAATTTGCAATTGCTTTAACTAGTTCAGGGCAAGGATGCACAAGAATATACACATACCAGTATAGCAATGAATGAAAGGCAAAAGTAGCAGGAGAAGACGCAGAAACCCTAGTGGACATTCTATCTTCAATATCTTTTCAAATTTTTATTGGGTCCTTCCATGTCATCACTGTATCTCCAATTCTAGCATCCCGATCACCAAAATTTTCACTCACTTCTTCTCCGCGTCTTTTTGTTGAAGGTGATGCAGACGGACCCGCCATTGTTGTTTTTTGAGTGTTTTTTCTTGGAGCCATGAGATTTTTATCACACTGAACTTTCTTTCTAAACTTGAACCTAAACTTGAAAAGTAGGAATAGAAAGTGATGCAGCAGACTTTACTCAGGAGCAAAATTAGGATTTTACGTCAATTGGAAACATGTGCATGGCATGCATTAATTGCGGTTGGTGGGCTAGATCTGCTCGGATCCCTTTGTGTGTTATTTTTGACACCTTTTCGAATGTTTCGGGAACCTGATCAATGATTATTCATTGTGCACATTAAAATTTTGCTTATCAAAGCTTTCCCATTTATGAAGGTGGTTCCTTTTTGCAATTATTGAAAGACCACGTGGCACATTTTAAATTCTTGTTGACAATCGATCATTCACCATTTTTAATAAAAGGAACGCATATCAAAGTTCTTCGAAAATGGTCTTCTCCCACCAATAGTCGACAAACCACGTGGCAACGTTGAATTCAAACCGCTATATCTGACAATATGGCACCTTCTAATTTCATCTCTCTATTGCTGGTGATTTTTGATTGGTTACTGGATACTGACAAAGATTTCTGAAATAAAAATAACTTCAAAAATATTTACACACTTACTATAATATACATTATATACCTACGTTTTCCCACCTTTTTTATTTAAAATAGAGTTTCAAGTGAAATGCATTCACTGTGATGGGTAGAACCATACCCTGCTGATCCTGTAATTGGAAAGAATTAAATTGCTTTTCAACAATTATTTTGAAAGGACCTTCCCAAAAAGCATCAAATTTGTCATGATTACTTGGCTTTGCTTTCTTCACATTCCATTTCAAAACCAGATCTCCCACTTTGAATTTTTTGTAGGTTGTCTTTTTATTAAACCATCTTTCTATTTCTACCATATGTTTTTGGTGATGATTATAAGCCTCTTCCCTCTGTTCTTCCAACTGTAAGAGCTGCATTAATCGGGCATCCATAGGTTGACCTCCTTCTTCATTTATCTGATTTAGCAACTTTAGTGCTGGTATCTCCATATGAATGGGAAAAATAGCCTCTTTACCATATACTAAAGAATAAGGTGATGTATTAATGGACTTTTTTATTGAGATCCTGTCAGCCCATAATGCTTGATTGATCAAGGAATGCCAGTTCCTCTTATTCTCTTCTAGTGTTCTTTTCAAGATTCTGAGAAGATTTTTATTTGTAGACTCAGCTAGACCATTACCCTATGGGTAATAATTTGAAGAAGTTTTCAAATATATACCATATATGCTAGTAAACTCAATCATTTTTGCTCCGATAAAGGTTGATCCATTATCTGTAATCAGTGAATCTGGTACACCAAACCTTGTTATCAAACTTTCCACAAATTCAATCACCACCTCTTGATCAGCTTTTTTAGTAGGGATAGCTTCAGCCCACTTAGTGAAATAATCTGTGGTAGTAAGTATATACTTATGGCCAGCTGATGAATTGGGCTCTATTACCCCTACAAAGTCTAACCCCCACTGCTGGAAAGGTTCTTCGACTTGGATAGGTTTTAAGGGCATAGGAGCATTTCTATTCCTCCCTACATATCTCTGACACTGCTCGCAGCTTTTGGTAACCTTGTAAGTATCTAAAAAAATAGAAGGCCAGTAATAACCTGCTCGGAGTATTTTCAAAGCAGTGGATCTTCCCGAGTAATGTCCTCTAGAAAGACCTCCATGGAATTCTTTTAACACCTTTTGTTTCTCATCTTCTCTTATACATTTCAAAAGTACACCATCTATATTTTTTCTATACAACCCTTCTGATTGAAGGGTGTATTTCAAATCTTGTGCTCTAAATCTTCTTCTTTGTGAAGCATTCAAACTTTTAGGACACATTCCAGTTTGAAAGTACTCCACAAGATCATCAATCCAATCAGTGTTTCTCGGATTTGGATCTGATTCTGTATTAGCCATTACACCTTGGGGTTCTACCTGCTCCTCTATAGCTTGCTTGGCCAATTATTGACAGAGGGCTCTTCCTCTTATTATCTTTGTTGGATGTATTTCTACATCATATTCCTGTATCTTAGTCACCCAACCAACTCTTTTTTTCCAAGTTCTCCTTGTATTATAAAATTTTTGACATCAGGATGGATCACATAAACAATGATTTTGCTCTGTGATAGAAAGTGCTTAAATTTTTTCAAGGATTTCATAACAACATAAACTTGTTTTTCAATAAAATTATATTTCTCTTCATGCTCATGCATAGTGGAACTTAAAAAAGCTATGGGTCTTTCTTCATTGTCTGACCCCTTCTGTGTAAGGACTGCAGTGTAACTTTCTGATTCACCAACAACATATAAAATAAAATCACGTGAGTAGTCAGGATTAACCAGTACAGGTGCTTGGGCTATTTCTTCTAAGATCTTTCTAAAAGCATTCTTCCTTGGATCAGTCCATTTGAAAGGAGCATCTTTCTTCAATAATTCAGTCATTGGTTTAACAATCTATGCGAAATCTGCAACAAATTTTTGCACAAAATTTATTTACCCAAAGAAATATTGCAAACCTTTCTTATTAACTGGTAAGGACAGTTCCAAAAGTGCTTTCACTCTATCAGGGTCAATGGCTAATCCAGCTTTAGAGATGACATGACCAAGTAGGATACCTTCTTCTACAACGAATATGGATTTCTTTGGATTCAAAGATATTCCAAATTCTCTGTATTTTTCAAATACTTGTTCAAGGTGTGTTATATGATCTTGCTTATGATGGGAAAATACAGTCATATCATCTAAATAGATGACTATAATCTTAGTAGCAAGTTCACCAAAAGCTACATCCATAGCCCTTTGGAAAGTTGCTCCAACATTAGATAAGCCGAAAGGCATTCTTTGGTAAGCAAATGTTCCCCATTTTGTGGTAAAAGCAGTCTTGAATTGATCTTCATCTCTGACCCATACTTGATTATACCCTGAAAAGCCATCTAGTAAAGAGAACCTTCCTACCCCTGCAACTGTGTGCAAAATTTGATCAATTTGAGGAAGGGGATAATGGTCTTTGAGTGATGCCCTGTTCAGATTCCTGAAGTCTACACACAATCTGATGTCTCCATTTTTCTTCCTGACTGGTACCAAGTTTTCCACCCAAGTAGAATGTTTAATAGGATACACTATTTTAGCTTGAAGAAGTTTTAGCAACTCCTGCTTCATCAAAGATTCTATCTTTGGATTTACCATTCTTTGCTTTTGCCTAAAAGGCTTAGCTCCTTCTTCTAATTCAATGGTATGCTGGATAATATCTTTTCTATATACTTTTAGATCACTGTACACCCAAGCTATGATATCAGGAATTTTTTTGCACAATTCTCTGATTTGGTTCAATTCTTCTTCTGTACAACCAACCTCGACTTTAATCATTTTTCCTGGTTCTAACTCTACCTCTTTATACCAACGCTTATCAACTTTGATTTTATGGCCTATAGCCCTATCATTGTTATCAAACAAACTTTCAAGGGTGATAAGTCCCTTAGGGATATGATTATTTTTTAATTGAATCATATCTTCTTCCTGTTTGTCTTGTAAATATTTGCTACTTGAACAATTCATTTCATGGATTAAAAAATCCAATATTTGCTCATCATTTTCAAAAACTTGCTAGAAGATATTCTTGTCTAGCACCGAGGGCCTATATATAAGTCTAACCATATTTGATTTCTAAATGACATTACTGACAGGACAAAAATTAGCTCCCATTGATGCCAATAAATTTGCATGGGTATTCTGTTCTCTAGGAATAGACTTTATATTCAGAGCCTCAAAGGCTTCCAAAATATCCCATACTTTATTTCTATAAGCCTTTAAGTAGTGTTGTTTACTGATGCATTTTTTTGTGACTTGATTGACAATAAGTTCTGAGTCTCCATAAATGAGCAGTTGTTTTACTCCCAGTTTTTTAGCTTTCCTCAATCCTAAACAAAGTGCCTCATATTCAGCTGCATTATTGGTGCAACTCCATGTCAATCTGTAAGAGAACACCCTTTCCTTTCCAGTGGGGGAAATCAAAACTATCCCAGCACCTGCTCCATTCTTGCACCTAGCTCCATCAAAGAAAAGCTTCCACAATTGATTAATAGAATTATTTTCTTCGAGAGCAGGTGTCAATTGATTTTTAGGTTTTTCAATGGAATAACTTCCTATTTATGTTTCTATCATGGCATTGAAATCCTGCATAGAAAATTGATCTTCTGCTTGAATATCTTCCAAGGTTTCCTCCATCAGGTCCACTTTTCCAATTTCTTTAGTCATTGTATTCACTGTTTCAGCTTCTCCTATCTTTTCCACATGGAAAGTAGATGGTTTCTCATTAAATATTTTAATCCTTCTACCTTTGAAAGGTATTTCTAAATGAGAGTAATCTAAGGATAGGTATCCTCCTATTTTTGCTATGAATTCTCTTGATAAGCACATACCAAAATATGGTGCCAAATATACCACTATTACTTCTTGTATAACCACCACTTGAGGCATCCTGTGGAGTTGTATGGGAATATCTTTAATCACTCCTACAATTTTTATAGGAGTGCCATCCAACTACAGGACACCTGGATTACTCCTAGTGTACTCCATCCCCATAATATCACATACCGCTTTGGGTATCACTGTAGTAGCAACACCTGAATCTATCATGCAGTTGTGAACAACCCATCCTTCCATCTGAAGAGATAAATAAAAGGGTGGAGGTCTATTTTTTCCAGTGGCTAATGTTAGATTTGCCTAGAATATATTTGAAGAGGATATAGTTTTACCTTTATCTTTCATCATCTTTAGAGATTCTTGTAAGAGGTCAATTTGACCAGGGAACTGAAGAGCATCATACATACTCGCCTTTGAGGGAGTCTTTTTCATTTCTTCAACTATATTAAAAGTAGATGATTCAACAATTTTTTCTCTTTCCTTGGTGAAAGTGTCATATCTATTTATGTATCCTTGAGTAGCTTCAGTCCTTTGTCTCTTAGTCAATGAAGGAAATCTCAACCTTTCTTTAGCTTGATCCTGAGTTTTAGTTTCCTTTCATGGAGTGAATTCTTTATGGATTTCTTGCCTTGGGTTTTGAGCTGGAACCTGAGATATTTTCTCATAAGGTAAACTTCCTTTGGAAACTACTATAGGAGCTATTTTGGGAGCTGGGGGAAAACTTAAAGGCTAAAGCTCTTTAGGATCAACCTACAAATGTTTTTTACTAAATCTGGTTAAGACTGTAATTTGTTCCACCATAGGCATCATGAGATTATGATATGTTTCTCTAATCATATTTACATGACCTTTCATGTTTTTTTTGCCTTTTCAACAGCTATACTCTGTACATAATGTTGATGAATCATACACGAATTTTCTCCATGTGGATCATTACACGTAGTGCACCAGTAATCTAAATTTATAGAAGGCTCTACGACATCTTCTGCTTCATTTGCATAAACAACATTTGATCGTTCCTGTCCCCTATTACTGGACTGTATTGCATCTCTTGTTATCTGAGGGAACCTTCTTGGTTGGAAATTTCTTTTAGCTTCCCTTTTCTTCATAGACGTCATATAATTTTCTAGATTCTTCATTGTATCTAGTATAATAGTAAGTTGATTATCTAGGACTAGTTGAGAAGGTGGTGCAGGTAGTGTGGGCACAGCTAGAACAGGAGGTAATGCTAGAGGATTCTGAGGTAACTGTATTGTAGGGATGAAAGGTGATCCATTCCATCTTGGAAGGCTTGCGTTCAGAAGTTGAGAAGGGCCAGAAGAGATAGCATTGGGAATTTGGGGAATATCAAGAAAAATAGGCATTATTGCTTTAGGTGGATATCTCCCTGTGGCAATGAGATCTCTTTCTACTATAGAAGCTTCTTGATAAATGGCAAGGAAAGTGAATACCCATGATTGTCGTATTATCATACTAATATCTGTATCAAAAGCCCTTAAATAATAATATACTGCTTGCTCTTTAGTTGGTTTTAATCCAATGGGTACTCTTTCCCAAGTTCGATTGAATCGAATATTAAAATCAACAATTTCCTCTTGAGGATGTTTCTTAATAATGGTGAACTGATTGAGTAGTGAGAATGGATCCGCATGTTGATTGAACTCATCTACAAGTTTTCCAGTGAGAACTACCCAGGATGTTATTGATTGAGGAGGAAGTGCTCTGTACCAATATAACATCTTTCCTTTTAAGGAAATAACTAACAATCTGATCATCACGTCCTCTTGAGTGATGTTATAAGTTGCAGCCAAGGCTACAACATCTAAACAATGTTCATATGTTGTTTTACTTGTTCCATCATATGAAGGCAATGCCTTCAATGTTGCTGTAGGGATCTGGTTTTGAGCCACCAAATTTAGTGGACCCGTGTGGTTCCATGTAAGATAAGCTATTGCTTGAGCAGCAACCATTGTAACAATTGTACTTGCCTATACTATAGAACTACTGGTAGTTGCTGAAGATGGATTAATACTAGAAATAGGCAAAATAGAAGATACAAGGGTGGTAATACTAGTAGCAGGTGGATTAGATCTAGCAGATAAAACTGGATGCACCTTTAGGCTACTTAGATGCAACTCAAAGAACTCAATGGGTTCTTCTGAGTTTCTTTCTTTGGATCTGGTTATCATATAAGTAAATAATCATGAGTCTTTTAACCAGATAAATAGATAAGGTATTTCTTGGGTCTATACCTTTGGACAAAGTCACCAGGTGATTTGATTTAGATTTAAAAAGATCAAAGGCAAACACCAAACCTTATAAAATATTGTGGGATTTTAGTGTCCCGTCGGGCGTGCCAAAAACTATTGGAACAAAATCTGCCTTTGGTTATTGTTTGCACCTTGATTTTTTCAACATTGAATAGACGAAAATTATCATGAGATCTTTCATCTAATCTCCAGAGGAGGTTGGTTCCTTAATGGGTTTTTTATAGGAAAATGGAAAAGAATATTACTGAAAGAGAGGGAAATATAGTCGAAGCTAGAACTTGCACATGGTACAGATTAAACAACAACTAAGATGAACACATATACTTTACTTGTCAAAGCATTCAATATATCTTCCCATAGAAATCATGGATTTCTCAATGTGATTCAAAAGTATATCTAACACATGCATATATCGGATTTCAACTCCAGCAATATGATTTATATTTTGTGTAAGTCCAGATCTTAGAACCAACACAATCTATATTTCAATAATGTGAAATAGAAGTAAGAAATGTTAATACATACAATTGCACAATGTGAACCAGAAGCCAATAGAAGAGTAATCTTATTGCTTGTATTCAAAGTACATACATCCAGTCTTGTAAACATCCAAGAGCCGACCCCTTTTTAGAATACGTTTACTCTTATATATACCCTATGGGGAATCTCTATAATTAGTACATTTTGATATACAATCAATTACAAGCAATCAGAATATAATTGTGCTTCCATATATTTTGCATGTCTTACAATAGATAAATTCTAATAGCAAGAATCTAGGAATTGATTTACCCTCTTGTCTACTTCTAGTTACTGACACAAGCTCTTGATGGCATTTTATTTATTACTAAATATGTATATTTCGGCAAAAAATAGCTATGTCACGAAATCGTGACATTTTTTCCTTCCTGGTCCTTTCAGACTACTTTGTGAGTGAAAACTTGCTTATGTCACGAAATCGTGACATCTTTCCCTTGTTGGCTCCTTCGGGCTGCATTGTGGGCGAAAATCAGCCAAGTCGCGAAATCGTGACATCTTCTTGCACTTCTTCTTTTCTGAACAACATGCTGATGAAAACCTTTCATGTCACGAAATCACGACGCTCCTTCTCTTTTTTCCCTTTTGGTCAGTTTTATGAGTGAAAACCTGTCATACCGCGAAATCGTGACACTTTCCTACTTTCTGACAACTTTGAACCACACCTTGATGAAAAATTGATGTCGCAAAATCGCGACCTTCTTCATGCCTTAAACAATTCTTTTCTTCATATCTCAAAAATGAAATACCGGTATTTCTATGCAAAAAAATCTGCTATCTTCTAGAGGTAGTCTCTTTAGACTAACAGGTTCATTCTTGATGGAGTCATTACCATTCACGAAGCCTTCCACTCTGTTCATCATGCTAAAAATTTGCCTTTGTATTAAAGCTAGATATGAATAAAGCCTATGATAGACTCAATTGGGATTTTCTTGTTGCCATCCTCCTCAAATTTGGATTCCATACTAAATGGGTTGATTTAGTAAAAGGGTGTATTTCCTTGTCATGTTTTTCTATGTTTGTTAATGGATCTTCTACAAGCTATTTTTCGAGTAGCAGAGGCATCCATCAAGGAGATCCTATTTCACATTTTTTGTTCATTTTAGTAGTTGAAGCTTTAGGTAGGAAAATTAAGTCAACCTGTAACATTAACCTCATTTTAGGCATAAAAGTTGATTCCAAAACAAAACTAATTTCTCATTAGCAATTTGTGGATGACACAATTATATCCACAATTGCATCTATTTTTGAGGCCAAGGTTATCAAACACATTTTACTCTTGTATGAAGATGTTGCTGGGTAGAAAATAAATTTTCACAAAAGCAAGATTTACTTTTTTAATACTCTTCTTCAAAGGCATATCAAGATATATTTCATCCTTGAGTTCCCGGTCTCATCCTTTCCTGATACTTATTTGGGTCTTCCTTTGTTTATAGGTCATCCCAATTCTTCAATGTCAAATAATGTTATTGAAAGGTTGCAAAAGAAATTAGCCAACTGGAAATAGAATCTCCTATCTCAAGTTGGTAAGGTCACCCTTACACATGCTTCTCTTCAAAGTATCCCCATTTATTTCATGTCTATTTGTAAAGTCCCTGCAGGAGTTTGTCTTTAGATTGAACAAATCCAAAAGAACTTCTTATGGTCTAGGTTTGAAAACAAACATTGTTTCCACTTTATTGCTTGGGATAAATTTTACCAGCCAAAACTTTCCAGCAAGCTTGGCCTTAGGATAATCCACCTTCTAAATTTAGACCTTCTTGCAAAGTAGGCCTAGTGAATAATTTCATATGTGAAGTCTAATTGGACACTTATTATCAGCCATAAATACTTGCAAGGCATGGAATTCCTCAATGTTGTAATCCCTCCTAGAGGATCCTTCTTTTGGAAATTGATATTGCAAGTTAGATTCTTTGTGGAAAGAGGCCTCATATGGAGATTACGATATGGTCAACAAATTGATTTTTGGCATGATAAATGGCTTTTAGAAGAACCTCTAATTTGCAATTCTCATTTTGTTATCCTTAAGGGTTATACAAATATCCTTTTTGGTCAAAAAGTATCCAATTTCATTATCTCTCAGTATAATAGAAAGAGTTGGAAAATTATCAATAGTCCCACCCATCCTAGCATGTCTAGAGAACTACAACTCCTTATCAACTCTTCAACCATTCCTTTAGGAAGCCTGCATGATTAGATCTTCTAGGAATTCACTGAATCTAGAGAATTTTTTGTCAAATTGGCTTATCAACTTATTTTATTTCATGAAGAGTCACCTATCCGATTTAATATCTTATGGCCAAAATACCTGATTCCCAAAATTACCATTTTTTCTTAGGTTTCCATTTAGAAAAAAAATTCTTACTATTGAAAAACTTCTCAAAAGAGGCCTTTTCATCCCTAATAGATGCTATATTTTCTTGTCTAAATGGTAATCCCCCCATAAACTCTTTCTTGCTTGCCCATTCTCTTCTACCATCCTCAAAAATATTTTTTATTTCTCCCACATCCTTTGGGTTGAACCTTGTTCCATTTTTTATATTTTCACCCAATGGCCAAATCCTTTTGGTAACCTCTATCTCAAGGTGTTGTGGCTTTTTTGTCTCTTTCATTATTATTGTAAAGTTTGGCTTGAAATAAATAGGAGAGATTTTTCTAATGCTTCGTTAAGCTCAGACAATGTTATAAACAAAATTTTTACTTTTGCTATTGAGAATGCCTCCCTTTGTCCTCTTTCATCCACTCTTACATCCTGTTTCAAGGCTTCCATGGGCTTGTCTCTCAATTTTACTATTGTGGATATCCATTTGACTCCTTCTCCTATAAAAATTCAGTCCAAATGGATTCCTCCTCCTTTATTATGGGCCAATCTAAATTTTGATGGTGCGGCCAAGGGCAACCTAGAAATCACCAAAGATAGGGGTATCCTCAGAGACAGTAGTGGCAGGGTCATCCTTACTTTTACTAAAGATTTAGGGAATAAAAAAATAATATTAATGAAGCTATAGGATTATGGAATGGCTTGGTCTTGGCTAAATATTAATCTAATAATCTCATAGTTGAAGGTGATTCTTTGACTATCATCAATTATTTAAAAATTTCAAAAAATCCATCTTGGAGATTAAGAAATTGCATTGATGAAGCATGAGCTATTAGTCAAACCTTCCAAGATATAATATTATAGCACACCTTTAGAGAAAGTAACAAGGCAACTAAAAAATTGGTAAATATTTACATCCATTCCACTAATTTGATAACATGGACCAATAGTTTTTCGTAGGGGTTGGAGATAGTCATGGAGCAAAACAATTTATCAAGTGAGACTAGTGCTGACATGGAGTAAGTCAGAATACCTTCAAATAAGATAAATGTTCATTGACTATGCTCCTATTTTAATTTATTCCCAGGCAACCTTGGGTCTTGGATTAACTATTTTTCTTGGTTTTGACAACCTTATTTCCTTATCCACCACCTTTCAAGGCTTGCCTTTCTATGGATTTTCTCCTTTATTTACTTTCATTGTCATTTTTTCCATGCAAGCTTCCACTTGTTCATATTTCACTCTGCCCTTCTCCATGTGGTCTTATTTCCCATCTACCTCAACACAATTTTATCTCCCATTCTCATTACTTCTTCCCTTCAACCTCCCCTATCCTCCATCCATGTTGCCCCCCCCTCGTGCCTTGCCCTCATGTTTCTTTTTCCAATTTGATTTTATCATCATGAAAGATTTTGGTTTGGATTCTCACATGCTTGCATTATTTTTTTACCTTTTCTATCATGATATCCTTGGGTCATGTATTCTTTTCCATCCTCGACTCACTCGGCACCCGCATCGAGAATTCGATCATATTGTTTCCTTTTTTGAGATTTGGGCTTTTTTTTTTATTCTTACCTTGTTCTAGTTCTATTCCATACCTACTCTATCCAATTTCATGGTCAAAACTTCTTTCCTATTACAACCATGAGCTTCATTGAGCCATATTCTATTGATATGGACTCAATTGCTTAAGCCATCCTCTCTAGCAGGGGCTTCCTCCCTTTTTTCCAAAAATTCAAAGGAGAAAATCTTGAGATCACTGCAACTTTCCTGAGTACATGGGATAATGGTAGAGTGACCATTCATAATAGGATGTATGACATTGATATCAAGATTTTGGTCAAGCTCACTATTCAACAAGCCAAAGTAAAATCTATTCATAGAGAGAAACATAACTGGGATGCTGAGTTAAAAGAGATAAAGGACAAGGAACTATACAAAAAAGCTAAAATTGGAATTTTCTATGAGGAGTTCCCATTTCCTTGGGATAGTGTGTTAAATCCTATCATGGAGTTCATAATTGTTGAAAACCCTGATAAGGCTATTTGTAGCTTTCCTTTTGTATTTTCCAATCATTTTTAGGAATTAAACCCTATCAAAATCCCTCAATTTTTGTTTAACTCCATTAGTTATACCATTGACCATAGTTGGAGGAAGAATGGCTCAGAGTTACCTACTCACCAAGGCCTATTTAAAATTTTGTTTCATAATTGGCTAATCCACTATCCTCAAGGTATCATCCTATCCCTTGATCGTAATTCCAAAACCAGCCCCATAAAGCCTAGTTCATCCTAGAATACTCCTCAATCCTTGGGTACCCTTGTAATTTTTTATAAAAAATTAAAAGTGATTGAAAATGTTTGTAAGCTCAGAAAGAGATCCAAAAGGTAAATTCCTTGAGCTTGAGCTGAAAAGCATCCACTCCTTTGTCCATATGAAGAACTTGGCCCAAAAGAAGGAATCCATGGTCATTGAGTCAAAGGATGATGAGAAGGATAACCCTGACCATTGCATGTAGTAGTTTATTATTAAATCTATCTCTAACTATCTATCACAATTGAATGATCTACACAATGCCCTAAATTTGTTTTTCTTTAGGATGGACTTTTTTTAGGACTCCGTTTTTAGCTAAAACCCTTGCTCAAGATTTTACTGAGGACATCAAGGCTGATGTAGCTCTTGTGGATGATCACATTGGAAACAAATATATTGACATGAATATGGTGAATGATGAGCTTTAGGATGCTGGAGCAAAACCATATGATGAAGGCCAAAATGCTTAAGGATATCCTTTTGTGTAGTTTTTATTGATGGTTCATCCTTGTTGCTTGAAGCATCCATTTTATTTTTTGTTTGTTAATATTTTCCATTATATTTTATTTGGTCTATGGGCTAGTTTTCAAGGATAACCTTTGATGCTTCTTAGTTGTAAAGGGTTGAGCCCTGTGTTATCATATTCTGAGTGTTTGGTTGTTACTTACTATTTATAATAAGGTTTTTGGTCCCTTCTAAAACCCGTACTTAATACAAACTCTTTAATCGATCAAAAAAAAGTATGAATATGATTTAATATAGCACTCTATTTTATTTTTGAGAGATATGATTATAAATGTTAGGACATTGGATTGGAAGGAGGTTATTTTTGGGTGTATTATTAGCACCATTTTATTAATACCTATAGTCAAGTTGTACCTAATCCTAGTTGTGTTGTGGCAAGACAATTCAATTAGGTATTTTTGAATGATACACCCTAAGAGATGAGGTTTGAGTGGCCTAAGTGGTGAGGCTTGGGTAGTCCTAGCAGTGAGTCTTGGACAAGTCCTAGCGGCAAGGCTTAGATATATTCCTAGTGGTGAGGCTTAGTAATCTTAATGGTGGATTGGTATGGGATAATCCAAAAAATTATTCATAAGGTAGTATAGAGGTGGTACCTTATAGTTAGTAAAGTGTGACCATGATCATTACTAGGTGAGTGATAATGGTCTTAGTTAGCTCATAGGGATATGAAGCTAACTAATCACTAAGGCATCATGCCAGAATAATCCTACATATATGGATGTATGTAGGATTAGGTAATAGGAACCACCTTTAAGTATTATGGGCCTTAAAGGGTAATAAATATGTCATGGTCAAGTTGTCTCATACAAGTGAGTGTATGGAAAATGGAGGAACCACTGATGGTATATTTTCTAACTGCGAGGTTAGAAAAGTTAACCATAAGAAAGTATGGGAAGTTGGGTACTCTAGTCTTGTAGTGACAATGAACTCAAAAAGGGTTATGCCTTAATACTAATGAAATTATTAGGTCTTCTTTGTGATTTAATCCTTGTTAAAAAAAGAAATTAGCTCTTTACCTTTGATTGAGTTAGTGGGTCATTACAATATTAAAGAGTAGTTAAGAGTTCAAAATATTTTAGCTTCTAAGAATAGAGAACCATTATAGTTCAATCCTGAGTTGATTCTTTAACTAGAAAGATATTGAAGATTGATATATAGGTCTACAGGTCTCTATTACATTAGAAAATAGAGAGCATCATCCGAAGAAGAATATTGTACCAAATTAAAAAAATTATATGATATGTTAAGTGCTATTGTCATTAGAAGAAAAGGGTATATATAATAGCCCAATATTATTAAGAGAAATGTTTTCTAAGATATATGCAACACTATCCTAAAGAATAATAAAAAAGATATAGAACAAAGATAAATATTATTAAAGTCCATTAGAATACAAACACTACAAGTAGATAGAGTGAGAGTCAAAGATTTTACAATGTATGGTTTTTAGAGCTATAATAAGCAAAGCAAAAGTAAATATCTTTCTCATAAGGAGAGCATAACAAAAGTTTTCTTAGAAAAGTGGATTATAGATCTTATAAGAAGAAAATGAGATAAAGAGCTCAAAAGGTTAAAATGAAAGTAGAAAGCTAAGCAAAGCAAAAAGTCATCAAGGCAAAAGCATAAACCTATCACTGTGAAAAATAGTCCAAAAAGTTAGTAAGATGAAAGAGATAAAAAATTATTAAATATGGATTAGAAAGTTTTTTAGCTAGAACAAGTTTGAGAACCTCCATAAAAGAAAAATATAGGAGAACATTATCCAATTTTGAGTGAGGAAACTAGTGACACTTCACAACATCGAGAGACCAACAACATTTCACAACATCAAGTGAGGAAACTAGCAAAGTTTCACAACATCAAGAAATCAACAATGCTTTACAACATTGATTGATGAGACTTGCAGAGAAGTAAACACTTCACAAAATTGATTGAGGATATCAGTAGAGAATCAAACACTTCATAGAATTGATTAAGGATAAAAATAGAGAAAGAATAATAGAGAGGACATCAACAAAGAATCCATCATAGGAGGTGAAGAGATGAGTATTAGGAAAAACAGTAACAAAATAAAGAAAAAATTTCACCTACAAGAAGTAATGTCTAGCCAATGTCTAGCTAGAAAAAGTAATGTAGGATATTATAGAAGAAACAAGCCAACAAAATTATTTGAATGCATACAGAGTTCCATGCCGAGTTAGAGTTTAGGTTGGTACAAGCTACTTAATTTGGATTGCGTTAGGCAAGTGAAAGTTGACCAAGGTAACAAGAAAAGAGTCATTAGTGGATTTGTATGCAAGCATAAGTTTAGCAAGGTTAGTTAAAATTTAAATATTTTTCAAATGCTTTAATTAAATTCATAAGTTATAATAAATAATATTATAATTGGAGTTATAAGGTTTAGATATAAGTTTTTTTTTTGGGTATTTAAAATTGAGTGATAAGGATTTCAAATTTAATTAGTTTATTTGCTTATTTAAATTTTTTGGAGATATTTTAAGATATAAAAATTATTTTCTTTAATTTTTTAGAAAATTAAAAAATATTATAAGTTTTTGAATTTTTGCAAACTTAAAATATTTTGGAGTTAAAAGGTTTTCTACATAAAAAATTTAGAAAATTAAAATTTGCAAATTTCATGTTTGAGTTATTTTTTAATTTGGGAGTTATAAGGATTACTACTTCAAAAGGAATCAAATTGCAAACTTTGATCATTATGGAAGGAAATCTAAAGTCCATAATCAAAATGAAAAAAATAAGAAGTTATAAAATCTAGCATTGGAAAATTGATTGAAAAATCTAAGGGTAAGCTAGATATGGCATTATAATTTATCTATAGAGAAGCTATGGATGAAAATTTTGATACATTTGAATATTATTTACATTCAAAACTTGTTGAAGTGATTTATAATTCAAAGGATGATATTATGATATCTATTAATATATGTAGTATAATGTATATGGAATTGCTTTCACTTGAACTTTGTAAATATGAAAATATAACACAAAATGAGTTAATGAAAACTCTAAAAATTAAAGTAGATATTGATACAATTGAATCATCTATAAAATAGTGTTTCATTCTTCTTGTAGTGTTTAAATTCCAAGTTCACCTAATTTACTAAATTATTAATATTCTCTAAGAGAATGTTCAGAAGATACATGACAATATCAAGATTGTAATAAAACTAGATTGAATGAAACACATGATCTTGAGGATAAATCCAAAGAATAGGAAGTTCAATATATTCATGCATATGAACCTCAAGAAAAAGTTCAAGCAGATTTTAAGATACAAAGACTAAATATCCAGAGAATAAAAATAAATATGAAGGAGAACTCAAAGCAAAATTCAAGAAAGAAGATTAATCCAAGATACCAAATTATGAAGAAGATTCTAGAGGAGCATGTTTTTATGAAAAATGCAAGATCCTAACTTGAATATTGAATATCTGATAAAAAGCATTAACTTTTAG
Organism: Wollemia nobilis; assembly: GCA_028583015.1. Taxonomy (NCBI): domain Eukaryota; kingdom Viridiplantae; phylum Streptophyta; class Pinopsida; order Araucariales; family Araucariaceae; genus Wollemia; species Wollemia nobilis. The sequence continues at coordinate 2,463,874 of JAQPPZ010003192.1, read as the reverse complement.
TAGAAATGCTACCCTAGTTCTATTGTGATGATACCTAAAATAATGTTTAGGGGAGTCATCTAATCATAGAGAAGTAGATGACTATCTGGTGAGACTTATTATACCCCTTTTTGATATGATAAGAAAAATAAATGCCTAACAGTGGAAGTAGCATTTAACTTCTACAAAAGTATCGATATTCATCAATAGAATTATCGTAGTGCTATTACATAGATTTGATGTTATCGTTATATGATAGTTAAAGAGTTAAAATAACTAGGGTTCTATAAATTATCAATGTTATTGTTCTTGCAACTCAAAAATAGGGATCTATGGCAATGAAAAGCTTCTAAAAACATGTCTACATACTAATTACTATAAGTTGACTTCATGATAGGGTTCCTAGATGTAGTTTAAACTAAAAATATATCATCCAAAGGGACCAAACAATCTAAGTTTCAATATAAAATGAGAGTAAAGACCAAGCATGACAATGATGAAACTAAATTGAAGTGTAAATTCACAAAGATAAATGAAATATTAAGGTAAATAACCCAATAAGGTTGTCTGAGTGAAATAGCTTCAAATATCATAAGGGATAACTAGACCTACAATAACCAAGTTAACAATTCAAATGAGATAAGAGAAGATAAAATCACTTATGATTGAGCCTATTTAGAAGTAAAAAAATAATTGATTAGAAACTACAAACATAAAATGCTATTGATAGCTACAAAAGGGAGAAGAAATAATGATAAAATGCAATAAATAACTACAAAATGCATAAAAGAGAAAATATGCTTAGAATATACAATTGTAAATGCCCAAAAGTTATAGTATACTTTTTAGTAAAATTTGGAAACACCAATGTTATTAGAAAGGTAAGACAAGAAGCATAACATAGGAAAAAAACTAAAAGGAACAAGAGTTAGAGATGTAATAATACAACCAAACTCCTATGAATGCCTCCTCCATAGCCAACAAATTTTCCAAGAACTTTATTGGAGCAAAAAGAGGATGATATCACTTGTATCCTCCTATGCCTTCATTAAATTTCCATAAAATATAATAAAAATGATTGGAGATATAAGAAGATGAATGTTATGAGAAAGAAAGAGAGATTGAAAGAGCTTAGAGAAAATTTTTGGTAGATTTTGGACACTTCAAGGTTTTTTATTGAATGCCCATAGCATGGGATCAATTTATATATTTTAGGAGAATAATTATTGGAGGTAATAAGGGGTAAAATGTGCCTTTTAGATAAGGAAGAGAATTCAACCTTTGTAGGCTTATATGATGAGAGTTAACATGCATAATCAATATTGAGAGTGAAAGGAATCTACATGCTAAAGTATTATGTTGTAGGTATTCCACTCATGCCAACAAAAGCACTATGTTTTTGCAATGGATTTGGTATAGTGTTATCACTTTAGATCATAATTTTTTCTATTTTTTATTGTTTGAGGGTCAAAAAACTAAAAATAGATCAAAATATGATAGCACCATGTTTTTGCAATAATACTAGTGTAACATTATTAATGAAAAGTGGCACAACTACTATAGGATAAGAAAGAAGTGATATTTTTCTTGGATTAGGTTTTTTAACTAAATATTTATTGCTAGGCGGCATGACTAAAGTGATGGTTGGTTAGGTGTGTAAAAATTGGATGTCTACATTTTACCCTTATTTGATGCATTAATGGTATAATAAATACATAAAAAATATGCCATAGAAGTCTAAATTTGTGATTGGAATTCTTATTGGTACTCAAAAATTTTATTCCAAAAAAATAGTTTCAAAAGGAGCTATTGTAAAAATTTATGGTTTTCAACATCATTAATGCATGTATGCCCTAAGGGTGCCCCCTTGAGGTTTTGAGGGAAAACCAGTTTTTATAAGGAAAATCGATTGCTTGTATAAGTATGCATAATAAGAGGAAGGAATGGTGGTGATAAAGAGGAAATGTGTTAAAGTAGTTTGGAAATCGTAAATGGGGAAGAGAGGGTAAAAATAAAATCACTTTTACTACTAATATTTATAATATGGAGATCTCTGAGTGCATGTGGAGAGGACAATTTTTTTTATGGATCAATAGGGGAGACCCATTCATTACACACACCTCATTCAAGAGGCAATGCCATCATCAATCAGTATGATCAAGGTATGGTATTCAAAACCCTCAAGTTTAATTTTCATTTTTGCATAATATTTTTTTGTAAATTTGTGGTGTTATTGTCATGAGGGTGTGCTACAAGGGAACTCTTTTGGCACTATAATAGAAAGTGAGCAATATCATGAATAGTGCTATCACAAAATCCTAATGCTATCATGTAGAATTTAATTATAGTACTTTTACACAATTTTAGTGCTTTTTGCAAAAGGAGGTGTTGGAAGGGGGAAAAGGTATGGAGGGTTTTTGGATTTAATGTATTAATAAATTGTCTTATTCTTGTTATTACAAATTGGAGTGTTATATTATTGAGATAGATGACCACAAATATTGACCACTATCCTACACCTTCTAGATGATATTGACATAAGTATTTTCATGGTGATAGGCTTATATTGCTTAGAATTTATGCCCAATATTAATTTTGACTAGGCATTATTGATTGCACTAGCTTAGAGATGGTATTCAAATATGAATACCTTCTAGATGCTAAAATAGGATATGATGATCATCGTAGAGGATATTTAGTATATACTTAAGGTACCTATTAAAGGTTATCCTATTCACATTGGGAGTGATGTGCATTGATGCTTGGAGCTACTTACAAGGAACAAGAGGTTTCCTATAGTCTAATTCGGTCTCAACATTAGTGCATCTTATCAAGGAGGCCATCTAGATCACATCACTACTATTCTATGCTCATTTATATCTAGTATTCTAATGGTAGACACAAAGAAATGAGTTTTATAATGGATATGGGGAGAGGATATAGCTTTGATGTGTGATAACTAGGTTGTTTTTTTTTTAGGTTTAATGGTTTTAGAGACGTTGTATAAGAATCTCCATAGGGTAGTATATTATAGTAGGAAGGGTATATTTTGTTGCACACTCTTATAGGTTTAGGCATGGGAGTATATATATATTAGCCTCTATAGTAAATGTTAGGCATATGATCCTAATAAGACAACTACTTATAGATGGTGTGATATGTAGTGGAGAGGAAAAGGGTCATTGATGACTGTTTGTGATGTGATAAATGACCTAGGGGCTAATCAATTGGCTTGGAAGCCTTGGAGAGGGCATGTTGGTTGGGTGGAATAGAGGGAGCTTAATTAGGTGAGATAGACCAAATGGTTGAAAATGGAAATCAAGGGTAGGATCTATAACAATTTTATTAGGTGGTTTACCAATTTGATGAGATGTAGGGGATTCCAGTAATAAGAGTGTAGACACCAAAAAATGGTCATTCACAATGTTACATTTGGAACCCCACACCAAATCCTGTATAATAATTTATATGCCTAAGTTTAGACTTAGTTATAAAAATACTAAACATTATCTTATTTTCTAGATTTATTAAATATAGAAATTCAGCCTAGGATACCCTACTTACCCACTAGACATGTGTTCTAACCAACTCACCAGCATCCCTTGCCATATATCATACACCCTTGTCCACTTTATCCCTTCACATGGTATAACCCTCCACATATCATCCATTTGCATCCACCTCACCCCAGTTAAGTGAGATTCCCTAGGTGACTCACTCTAACTGCCCCCTCTATTTGGTAGCCCAAAATTACCACTTGGTAATTCTAGCTTACCATCTCTCATTTCCCTCCAAAAACCTAAGGGACCTATAAAGGCACATTCACCCCATCCACAAAAAAAAATTGAACATTTTTACTATCAAACTACTAAAATAGGACCATATATCTACATGCATCTCGATAAGAACCAATATTCGAAGCTTGGAGGTCCATTTCTATTGTTTTAATTCTGCACCACATGTCCATGGTTTCACAATAAAAACTGCATATGCATGGTTTCCCCACCACCCTCGCATAGTCTAGTAGTCCTCACTGCATACCTTCAATTTCCTAGAGCTAAGAAAGCATGATTTAAAATATCAATAAGAAGTTTCTATTTGTAGCAAGGCATTTAGTTTATTTTCTTTATTTATTTTCTGCATCGTATGATTTTTCTAGTTAGGGTTTTATAGCAACATTTTATGTCTTAATTTGTAGGTTCTACTAAACCCTCTTTTGTTTTCATGTGTGCAAGTAACATGTACCTTGGAGAAGCTGATGAAGATGGAGTGGCCTTAACATTGAATATATGAATCCCACTCACCCCTTTGAAGATGTAGCAAAAAGTATGAAGAGCACCAATTATTTATTTGGAGAGTACCACCTTTTGCTATATTGAGCACTTGCATTGTATACATATATTGTAACATTACACCCAATATACTTGGGGTAATTCAAAATAGATATCATTATAATATTGGGAGATTCAGGATCCCCTGTTAATACAAAAAATACATATTATTTATTATTGCAAGTGTTTAATTTGTCTATTTTGTTTGGTGTTGTTATTTTGGTTAAAAAATTGGTGATCACGGTGGGAACCCCTAAGGGTCCTATTTATTTTTACCTTGATTGATTCATGTTACTAATCTATATTTTCTATGATTGCAAGTTTTAGGAGTTCAAAGCACATGAAGATTTGATCTTGGATTAGTAGATATAAGACCTGTTGTTGTTTAGCCCTATTACTATGAAATTGAACACCTATGGTTTCAAACCTAAGGAACCATGTACCTATGGTAGAGCACCTATAGAACTATGCACCAATGGTGGAGAAATTATCAAAATGCACATAGGCAATTTTGGCTCTATGGAACCATGGGCTTGAGATGGAAATAGACTAGAAGAATCAATGAAAGGAACATAGGTCTGTACCCTTGTAACATCCCTTTTGTCTCTATTTTTTTTGGTTTTAGTATTTGCATATAGGCTAGCTTATAGGTCTCTATCCTTTGTGAATTTTTTGCATTTCAGTTCTTAGGATAGATATTTCTATTTTCAATCACAACATTCATAATAATAATAAAAGGATATGCATTTACATTTAGGTAATAGAGCATTTTGTATAGTTGGGTTAGAAATAACCCAGGCACATTTTTAGGGTTTGAACCTGTGCTACCCTTGTTCTACTATTTATTTGGAACCATGCACCTATGATTAGGATATTACAAATGCTCACGTGTGGTTGGTAAACCATGCAAATGTGATTCATCAAAACTAATTGCCTACTTCTGGTTTGGTCCTAACAATAGAACTTGGCCAAATATTGCTCAAAGTTAATCACTTTAGACCTTGATCTAATTATATTTTCTATTTCTATTTCCTATTTTTTGCATTAGACATACAAGTATAATTGCATCATAGTTTGCATAACATAATAGTTTAAAAAAACCTTACACAGTCACATAAATGTTGGAAATAGTTAGATTTCATCATCGCTGGGTTGGATTTTATCGCAAACCACAACATATTATTACCCTATCCATTGACAAGGTTGACTCAAAGAACTATCATATCCATGGAAAATAACACACATTCCTCTTCAAAGGATGTATCATTACCCAGAGTGTGTTGGGTGAGGACCAGTAGGACCTATGCTACCTGACTGGATATGGGTTTCACTTCCATATTTTAGTGGGTATGGTTATCTGGACTTCATCACTAAACTTAGTCACTGTGAGTATACAGGTGAAATCCTAGATTCATCTTAGGTCAAACATTTTGCACAATATTTTTTTTTTTTATCAAAAACTTTCAAAACTCCAAAAAAATAAAAAATAAATTCAAAACTTCAAAAAAAATAAAAAAATAAAAAAAATCAAACTTTGTGTGAACTTCAAAACAATAACCTTGTTTTTTATTTGTTTTGAGTGTTGTCATGCATTGTGCTTATCTCATGCATTCACACACACTTGCATTTCATACATCATCACACCCTAGCATATGGTAATGACCCATGGTTAGTCCAGAAAGTTAGTATTAATCTACATTTAGTTGTCCTCCCCTATGGATCCATCCTAGGTTAGTTAGGTCCCTAACACCTCATTGGTAGGGCAAGTTAGTGCAGTCCCTAGTATGTCCTAGAACTTAAATGTAGGGCCCTATAGTAGTGCCTCTATTTAAGATAAATACATCATGCATAGGGCTACCCATACCATTATTTCTAAGACTCCTAGGAGTGAGCCACTAACACCAATGGATGGTCATGTTATACTTGTAGACATGGACACCATTAGGATGTACCTAAATGTAGTTACTATGGTTTTTCCATCATTGCCATCAATTACCATTCCATATTGTGCTATATCATAATCGCATCAGGTGTCTACCTTCACACACCCATAGCAGTTCAATCTACCCTTCAGTAATCTATTTTTTGAGCTAACTACTACCACCTTGGCTAGTCATCCATAATAATCTAGCCAACCACCCAATTACATTTCCACATTAGAACATCATTTACACCAACCCCCTTTATGAAGTTTCAACTCAGGTTTCTTTGTATGTCCCCACATCCATTCTATTTATCATCCCTATAGGCCCCACATATCCTATCATCCCTCATTTTATGGTAATACATTTTTCCACCTATCCTCCACCTGCATCTACTAACATGTTTGTATGACAACCAGTCCAAACATCCACTTTATATGTGATTGTACTCACATCATCTATGATTGCTATGTAACAGGATTTCTTGTAGCTAATGATTTTGAATAATGGTAATCATAGTATTAACCCTATCCCTCAATAAAAATTGTAGAGGATTAATAAAAATACACCATCAAATTCTCATCAAGCCCTAAAATTTATCCAAGGTCCATCTTGGGTATTGCACCCCCCAACCACTACCATAGCAACTAACCCACTTCATCATATATATGCTAACTCATCATGTCAGCATGCTAACATACCTACATCACCTCATCAATATCAAAACATTCATCAGCCATCATATCATCATGCATTTTATCCTAACATCTCCCATCATCTTCATTCCACTTACAATACAAAGTATAACCAATAGCAACAGTTAAACCATGGTTTTAACCCTATAGAAGATCCTAAGTTCCAATTCTTGCAAAACTAGATTGATAGCCTTACCATGCAAACACTAGGTTTGCAATATCAAAATCACAACTTACAGTAGCTTATTAATCATCTGATCCATGATTTTGTACCTACACCACCTTATCCAACTAATTTTTATATGTTTAAGTTTGATACATTTAAGTGGGATGACCCCTAAGAGCATGTAGTAAGGTTTTTTTATCAGGTATTTCAAGATAAAACAATGATGCACTCATGCTACACATATTACCTCAGAAACTTGGGGGAGAAGCCCAGGATTGGTACAACTACCTACCACATCAAAGTGTTTACACTTTCGAGTAGCTTGCAGACCAATTCTTGGAGTGATTCATCTTGAATGTCAGGAAGAAAAACACATTGACTAATCTTCTTGGTTAAAATTAATATGATGATGAATCGGTCTATAAATTTGGAAACCATTGAAGGGAGATTATGATCAAATTGCCATTCTCCATTCCCATGATAAAATTAATAATAATGTTCACAAATATTTGTGCCAATCCAATATCTTTTTTGCTACAGTTGTAGCATTATAGAACATTCGATGAGGCACTCACCCAAGCTAGAGTGATAGAGAAAATAAATATTCAAGAGGGCAAGATCAAACCTATTAAAAAGGAATGGCAAAATAAGAACCAAAATGGGATCAACCATGACCAATTTAAGGCTACACAGGTTAATAAGATAGTCTTGGACCAACCCTCACAACCAAATCAACAATCCCAAGTTTAGATTCAACTCCATCATCAACAACAACAACCGCAACAATTTAATTATCAAGTGGTTCCAATACTACAGTAGGTATAGAACCAAACACAATCTATGGAAAGGCAACAACATAATTTGAGGCCCAAACACAATTACACACCATTGCAAGAGCCCTACTCATATTTCTTTCAAAAATTGTATGTGCTACAACTTTTCACATTGCCAAAGATGAAACCTGAATATCCTAGCAAGCCAAAATCAAAGGACTACAAAGATAATTTATATTGCATCTATCATTAACAAAAAGGAAATGATGTTGAAACTTACCATGGGTTTAAAGAAATTGTACAATATTTATTGGAAGCAAAAAATATCAAATTTGAAAATCCATTAGACCAACCTAATTGTAACCTTGGTATATATCAAACACCTTTGTCTCATCATAAGGTAAATCAAAAAGCAACAAGAGCATCAACTTCTATAGTTCCTACCAACCAAGTGAATTATGTGTTCCAACTATAACAATATTTTGTAGGGGCTATCATTGTGGTCACCCATGGATAAATACAAGCTAATCACACAACCCAAGATCCTACAACATAACCTAGTGTGCCCATACAACTAGGACCATCCATTGCACCTCCACCCATCCATAATCCAAGTAATCCATTTCATTCAACCATCACGCTAGGTAACTGGTTAACATAGATTTTGAAAATGGCATCGGCAAAATTATCAATTTATGAGCTAATACAATAGTTTCCCCCACATTGTGAGGCATTAATAGATATTCCAAAATCCATCCAAGTACAATCAAAAGACTGTATTTCCTTAAAAATATTTGTGAGGAGTGTAAAAAAATGCATGGACACCTTGATAGCATTTTATGAATTTGAGAAGAGTGTGTTATCAAATTTACCAGATCCTCCATTGCACATAGCCACTCATATTGATAGAAATCCATTCAAGAGTGTACTTATTGATATTGGCTCCTCCAACAACCTCATTACCACTCTCAACATAAAGCACTTTACCTACCATCATCCCATATTACATCATCCAAATTCACCTTAAGGGCCTTTAATAATGCTTTATTCTCAACTTTGGAGAACGTAGTTCTTCCTATCACCATGGGGGTGAAGACTATTCATGTACTCTTCCACATATTGGAAGGGATGATGCATTACAACATACTTCTTAGATGCCCCTGATAAAGGATATTAAGTGTGTGCCCTCGATATTACACCAATGTCTAAAATATGTACACAAGGGTAAATTACATTGCATCCAAGTAGACATAGAGCCTTTTAAATTGTTACAACCCTAATATAGTTTAGTTAGCTATATTTGTAATATCATTATTTGTTCATTGATTTAATATTATAAACAAAAGTAGGTTGATTTATTTTGAATCATATATTATCATTGTATTCATTTGCATAAATTGCAAGGACTAATCCTTCCTCTGTGGTGAAGCACTTAGCCCTCCTTAAGTGGTAATAATATTTCATTTCCTTATCGATTTTATTTTCTTCTCAATTTATCTCTTTGCATTATTTTTTTGGATGCTACAAGTGGTATCCGATTCAATGATCCTGGTGCAAAATATTGGGCATACTCGTACTATTGTACATGTTATTAACTGAGCTCCTGTGTAATACATTTGGTGATCAATAGATCCAAATTAAAGAATTCATGTGATATTCATAAATTGTATGTATTATAGTGTCCATAGGCAGCAAGTAGATTTCTAGTTTAAATTTATGGAGCAAAGCAACTTCATAGTGATAGTCTATAGGATATTTCATTGAAGATATCATTTGCATCCTTCACAAGATAATTTATAGTATACAAGTGTGTGTCACTGGAATGCATAAATAAATATCACCAAAAAATTTCATTAAATCCCAAGGTTTACAAAATACCTAAAATTGCAAATAATCCTTAGTCTGATGCGTGGTAGAGGTGATATTATTGGTTGAGGGCTCCTAAGAGTTGGTTGGAATAAATGCGTTACAAGCATAGGAGAATTAAATAAACACAATGTTCGATCATCGTAGGCCCAATAGAGTAGATATAGCCAAATAACCTAAGGAAAACAACATTTAAAATTCTCATCAATCACTTTACTAGGTAACATTGAAATTACATAAAATCAAGAAAAATTAATTGCGTGGATGAATAAAATGCATGGATACGTGCCATGTATTGAAAGTATTAAAAATAAGGTAGCATCAGTGGCTAATAACATAAAAAAATAACTCCTAGAATAGGTTATAACTATAGCTTATGACATCCTAAAGAATAATTAAATAATTCTCCTAAACGTAGCAACTAGTAGCTAGATATTCATAACATGAGCATGCAGGTCAAAAATATCAAATTATTGAAGCCAAAAGGAGCCATGTGAAACATCTTGAATACAATGACATATCACCATTGGACCAAGCACGTTACGGGTATGCAATTTTCTTTTTTAAAAGTGGATTAACAGGTTTAGATGTATCCACCATATAAATTTTATTCCTTACTTATCCCATATTGATAATGTGGTAACCTTCCAAGCTATTTAAATACTTTTTACCACCTTTAGCTATTGTGACTTTGGTCACATAATGTGCTTGTAGCACCCTAAAATTGGTGCAGTCAAATTGGAATAATTACATTCACCTTAGTAAATAAATTTAAATTCAAATTTAACCTCCCAAACCGCCCGTTAACCGCCGAGAAACCCGTTTCCCCTTTTTTCGTGCCATTTTTAGAGGTTGTTTTGACCGTTGGACGATATCGTCGCCGATCAGACGATATCGCCCTAGATTTGATGATTTCGTCTGGACTAGAACGTCCAGACGATTTTGTCGCAAAACTGAATTTGCATAGATAGACTCTGTTCCAACGGGTCTCCAATCCGGGCAGAAGCGTGTCTGCGCCATTGGGACCCTTCCCCCATTGGAGATCTCCCAAATTGGGAAGATCTCCAACCTCCCAACAACTTTCCCTAAGCCTATTTAACTCTAAGACTTTTCCCTCCCCAACCCCCGGCTGAATTTTTATGCAAATCGACTCCTTATGTGCTAGAACTTCTCAAATTTGCTCTTTGCACTATTCCTATAGTAATTTTATTGCGGTATATCACTCGGTTTTCAGCCGGAGCCAGCACCTATCGCAGCTCGACTTAACCTCGTCAAGATCGGAGGCGATCCTCGTCAAATTAGGGACGATCTCGTATCGATGCGAGACGATCTCGACCGCAAGCATACATCGAGGCAATCGCGTCTCAAGTTTGCTCTTCTCTCTTTTCTCTCTATCATTTTATGCTATAAATCAGATCATTTATTTAGTTTTTATTCTACTTTGCATCTGGAGTTCACCCATCTAGTTTAGATTGCACATTAAATTCATGATTTGCCATCATAATGCAGTGATCTGTTTTACTTTCTGTTTTAAATTATTGCTTAGTATTCACCTTGTTCTTTAGCATATTTTGCCTCTGTTTTGCATAGTAGAATTGCTTGTATTTTGCATCTGTTCTCTGTTTTGCAGGTTTCTAACGAATTCGTTTGACGAATTCATCAGATCTGAGATGATTCTGTCTGTCTCAGACGATCCTATCAGATTCCAGACGATTCTGACAGATTGCAGGTGATTTTGTCGAATCCCAGACGATCCAGACTACTTCAAGCATCAAAAACTTCATCAGACATCCCGGATCAGGTAATCTCCATTAGCCTCCTACAAATTCTCTATTTTTCTACTTTCAGTCTGTTTATCGTATTCATTTAAATTGCATTTTCATGTAGTTTAAGTTAGAATCATTCGGCCAAACCTAGGATGAATGTTTAAGGATAAAACGAACCCATTAAAACACATTCCCAAAACCTAGGCGTGGAAACTGCCGCCAAATGTTTCCCGGTGAACCCACCATCCGTCGACAAATCACCAAAATGCACCTCCCTTGAGAGGCGGGACCTTCGCAAAGTCCTCTCGTCTGAGGTACCGCATCATCCTTTTCCCATCCTCCTTCCAGGCGCGGATCCAATAGCCTGAAGGTAGGGATGCGAAAAATTTGGAGCGATACATTTTGGTGAACCCGACGTGAATGCATCATAACCTTTTGAAAACAAAAACAAAACCAAAAAAAAAAAAAAATTAGAACAACTAAAACTTAGATGCATTTTAAAACATTTAAGGTTCAAAATCATGTTTAGATGGTAGCTCCTAAAAAGAGGTTAGCAATTACTATAAACGTAGTAAACCAATTGGCAGCCATAGAAGTTAATTCTGTCCTTAGTATCTTTGAAACAAGTAGAAATCAATCCTTGTGGGACGAACTTATTAGGAGACTTAGTCTCATCTCATCTAGGGCCACACAACTTAAACAGATTAAGAGGCTAGTCTTGGATAGAATCCTGGATCCTCATCAATTAGTTTTCTACCATGAACTTCAGAGAGCCTGCCATAGATGGCTAGCCTATAGGAGAGCTTTAGTATCTTCATAGTTGTTTAGCTTCGAGGAATACCTCGAGAACGTAGACATTGTACACCGATTCTTAGGCCTTGTAGAAGACCAAGAAGTTGTTCTTACAGATAGGGAAAGATGGAACAGAGTTCCGCGAGCTGTGCTATATCGAGAGTATTGCCATGAGCTTTACTTTTATCAACCAACATCTGAAACAGACAATATCACCATAGCCCTTTTCATCAAATTCTTAAAAGAAAACTTTCAATTTGAAGAAGAACATTTCATGACCCCTGAACAACTTGAACCTATTAATGATATTCATAAGTTATTCATAGAAGATTAGTTCATTTGCTTTCAGTATTATTATTATTATTGCTTGCATTTATTGTTTCATTTGCTGTCTTTATTATATTGTTTCAAAGAAAAACTAAAAAAAAAATAAAAAATAAAAAAACATAGTAAAAAACTTAAACATTTCATTTACAATATTGCATTAGGTATATATAAATATATACCTTTTAATTTGTTGCATATATATATATATATATATATATATATATATATATTTTCTGAAATCAAAACTTAGCACCATGACTAGACTTAGGAATGGTAAAGAAATTTTAGGAGAAGGAGAAGATTGGCTACAAAATACAACTGAAAACCCAAATGTCCTTCTTGGAGATACAAATCCGAAAGGTGAAACTCTAGGACAATCAGATGAAGACTTAGGGGAAGATAAGGAACAAGAAGGAAGTGTTAAAGAATCCTCATCCCCTAGAATAGCTCCCAATGGAGGCATCACTTTTGACAACGCAGAACATTTTCAAAAATTTCTTAATCAACATATCGACGTCCTTAATGTGGCAGTCCGTATTGATAAAGGGGAAATTAGTGATGCTCAAGCAGCCTTAGAACGGGCGCTTGATATGCAAACTAATCCCTTGTCTTTCATTGATCAAGAAAGTGATAAGGGTGGACCATCCAATGCGAATATGGTCACTATAGCCCAAGCCATGACCAAACAACAGGTCACCCAACCTCCTAAGGAACCTATTACTCAACCTAAAATCACTCCCGCACAAAAGAAAATTCCCTTCACTACTTCGTTCCTCCAAACTATTGAGCAAAATGCTTTAAATAAACAGAAACATAAAACAAAGCCAAATACAAATTTTCAACAATCTGCAATACAACCTAATCCAACTTCAAAATTTCTCCATAATATTTTTCCTACCAATGTTTTACACAATAGTAACATGGCATCTAATATGCATGTTCCTCCATCATATGCCCATAAAACTCATGTCAATGCCCCACCGAATCAATATGGGGGGCAAACTAGTAATCTGGAAGCTATGGTGAAACAATTGGCTTCACGTATGGACCAGATAGATCCCTACCGTCCCTCGTATAATTATCGAGAGATTTGTAGCCAACCATTGGATCCCATAGTGGTAGCTCAACCATACCCTAAGCATTTTCCCATGCCCGTCCTGCCTATCTATAAAGGAACCGAAGATCCCATAGAACATCTTCGCATGTTTAGGATAGCATGTCATGACATATCGCATGACGACTTGCTATTACTAAAAATGTTCCCTAAAAGTTTAGGTGGAATGGCATTAGAGTGGTACTACCAATTGCCCACTCACTCCTTAAGAAACTTTGAAGAAACAGCTGAGTCATTTGTTCATCAATTTAGTGCCTACATCGAGAGGCATGTAACTATTAAAGATCTATACAACTTAAAACAAGATAAAGACGAATGTTTTGCTGATTTCTTAGCTAGATGGAGGCAATTGATAGGAAAACTGCACTTTGTGCTACCCTATAGGGAAATGTTAGACATTTTCATTAACAATTTACAAGAACAACTTTCTTATGAGCTATCAACAGCTACTTTGACTACCTTCGATCAAGCTATAGACTTAGCTCGAAGAGTAGAAGATGCCCTCATTAGGAGAGGCCAACTTAGAAAGAAGGATGATGAGAAAACATCTAGAAATCAATATAAAAACAAACAAAGTTGTCGGTGATGGAGTCACTGACAGCAGAAATGTTGCTAATGTCAATGCAACAAAAACAACAGAAAATTTCATCTTGAAACCTCCTGATAAGCCTCCTCGAGAGTTCACTAGATTAAACCAACCTTTATCAACTATTTTACCTCAACTTCTTGAAAGAGGTTTAATCCAATTGCCAGCTATCCGGGAACCTGACCCAAGCATACCCGGATATAGAGCTGATTTGCACCGTGATTTTCATAGAGGTCCTGGACATTCTACCAACGCTTGTAAGAGATTGAAACATAAAATACAAGATTTGATTGACAATAATGAAATGGAAGTGCAAGCCTTCCAACCTAAACAAAACCCTCCTAATAATACCCAAAATACTGTTCCCCAAAATCAAAATCGAATGCCAATCAAACTTTAGACATATTTCAACACCCTTTACCAAGACACGGTAAGGAGGTAGCCAATCAAATTGAACATCACAATGTTCCCCCTCCTACCCGATATGTAGGAACCATTAGCGGACAATTACCTGTTCAGGATTCTCAAACCTTTGACACAACCTTATCCCTGGTTACAACCAGGCCCTTACATAATTTTCAAACTTCTGATTCTAGCGATATAGAGTCAGATAGTGAAAGTGAAGTAGACACCATTCAATCGAATAGTTCTGAAAATGAATCAGATCCTATTCAACCTATCACAGATGCTAATGTTCCAGAAGAACCATTTCCTAGAAGAGTCACTACTCGACCTTCTTCTAATGTAGTCCTTCCTTATGAACAAGCCATAAACTCTCAACCGAGACCGTTTCAACGTCGTCACTATAACATTGTAGGTACCATCGGAGTCGTCACCCGACAACAAGCTCACAATTCCCAACAAGAACCAAACCATAACGATGGATCAGCTCCATTCATTCTAAAAATCCCAATAAAGGAAATCATGCTCCTATTGTTCAACCTAAACCCCCTTACAGCATTAATGAGCAATTGTCTAATACCACCGCCATAATCTCCCTTTTAGATTTATTAAGATCCTCTCCCACCCATAGGGATGAGTTGATGCTTACTTTGAGCCAGATGATGGTACCTCGAAACATCCAACCTGAAGCTATGGCCAATACTATCATCACGCGAGAGATTGATTGTATTGACTTTCGGGATAAAGATATCCCACAACACAGTTTACACAAGGATAATCCCTTGTATATTACGGCTTTAATTGGGGATGTAGTCATCAAACGAGTTCTGATTGATAATGGCTCATCTCTAAACATTTGTACCTTTGACTTCTACCAACGATTTGGTTTTAGAAGTGACGAAATGAAGAAGACTGATATGATTATCAAAGCCTTTAATGACGAAACACAAGAAACTTGTGGAGTCATTACCCTCCCCTTACAAGTTGGTCCTAGAACCCTTGAGACAACTGTGTTTATTGTACATTGCCCAAAGATCGTACAATATACTTTTGGGTCGCCCTTGGATTAACGCCATGCGAGCAGTCCCATCAAATTTACACCAATGTGTTAAGTTTGAGTTTAAAAATCAGTTGGTCACTATTCATGGTGACCCTAGACCTTTTGATATGTGTGCATTGGCATAACCAGTTGGAGTGCAATTTTGCCCTGCTCTGTCATCCACATATCCTAGTTCTTCTTCATCTAAAACTCGTGAAATATAAACCCATCACTTCATCTATTCCTCCTCCATTAACTTCATCTTCCCATATAGATCAACCACCTTCTAAACAAATTACTGTAGAACTTCAAAAAGCTCTTAAAACTACAACCAATTCTTCAAGTTCTAATCCCATAAATTCAAAACCTTCAGACACGTCTATCACACCTTCTACATCTCAAGACATAGGTAATAAGCCTTCTACATCTTATGCCCTCTCTGATGATCTTTTACCAGATTTATCTACAACCTTAATATCAGAAAAAATGAATGCTTTCATGCAAGATTCAAACCTTTTAAATAATTTGCCGCCATCTCCTCGTACTTTGGGCCTCCCACAACCTATGGGAAGTACTTACCAAGTCGGGAGTTGCGCCTTCATTTACAAAGGATATGACTGGGGAAGAATCCCTCGAAATATCAAAACCCATCATGAGGGATATGCTCGGTGCTATTTTACCAACGATTATATTAAAGCTAAACCCATGATGCTTAAAATGGGATATAAAGGGAAAGGCTTAGGACCTTTCCAAAATGGCATGAAAGAACCTTTCGAGGTAGAACCGTGGCCTGCCCGCTGTGGTGTGGGCCTATTTCCTAGTAAGGGACAACCATTTCCTTTTGAGGATGATGATCATCTCATATGCTACCAAGATTATTTGGATAGGCATGTTGATTTGCCTCTTAGAAATCAGTCATTTTCATGCAACATGCTATCCATAGCATACCCCGAAATGATTGTCGACCCCGATGAAGAATTGGAAGGAGATATCTTCCATGATGTCTCTGTTGAAGAGATGTTGCACAATGGATTCTATTTTGATGGTTCTATACCAACCATAGCTCAGCTTGAGGCCACTGATCCTCAAAATGAATTATCTAAATTAACTTTACAAGAATTACAAGAATTGGGTGTTTCACCCGCCCCACCTAATTTTGAAAGAGATCTACACATGGAGGTAGAAAATGTCATTAAAATTAACATTGGAACTGAGGACAACCCTCACATAATCAATATTGGAGCAGAACTAAGTCAAGAAAAACAAGAACAATACATAGCATTCCTTAAAGAGTATGAAGATGTCTTCGCTTGGACATATGAAGATATGCCCGGTCTAGACCCTTCTGTAGTCATGCACCATCTAGTGGTCCATCCGGATGCTAAACCTGTTAAACAGAAACTTAGAAAAATGCATCCCAAAGTGGCCTCGCTAGTCAAAGGGGAGTTAGAAAAACTCCCGAATGTTATCTTCATACAAGCTATTGATTATGCTGAATGGATCTCAAATGTAGTTCCAGTCACCAAGAAAGAAGCTACCAAAGTTAGGGTTTGCACAGATTTCAGAGATATTAACGCTGCATGCCCTAAAGATGACTTTCCTCTTCCGAATATGGACCAAATTATCGACTTTACTATCGGAAGTGGGATGATGTCCTTAATGGATGGATTCTCTGGCTATAATCAGATCAGGATAGCTCCTGAAGACCAGGCTAAAATAGCCTTTATTACCCCTCGGGGTACCTTTTGCTGGAAAGTGATGCCATTTGGCCTAAAGAACGCTGGTGCAACTTATCAACGAGCTATGACCTACATTTTTCATGATCTGATGCATGATATCCTCCATGATTATGTGGATGATATTATAGCTCGCTTCTCTTATTGAAGATCATCATTTAGATGATTTGAGAAAAGTTTTTAATCGATTAAGAGAATATCTCATTCGATTAAATCCAAGAAAAATGCATATTCGGAGTTAAATCCGGCAAACTATTAGGGGTTTTAGTTTCTTTACGTGGTATCAAAATTGACCCTCTTAAAATTGCGGCTATCACTGATATGCCCGCACCCACTAATATATCTGAATTACGAAGTTTACAAGGTAAACTTCAAGCTATCCGTCGCTTTATTGATAAGCTAGCGGACAAAACCGGTCCCTTTCTCAAACTTCTTAAGAAGGACGTCCCTTTTAATTGGGACACAGAATGTAGAGAAGCTTTTGAACTTCTCAAGCAATATCTCATTAACCCACCGGTGCTTTCACCGCCTAAATCTGATCGCCCATTCCTTCTATATATTTTTGCTTCAAATTCTACCTTAGGAGCCATGTTAGCTCAACTTGATGATGAAAAACGAGAACACGCTAATTATTATATTAGCCAAACTTTCGTCAGTTATGAAACTCGCTATACAGCATTAGAAAATTTATGTCTAGCAGTCGTGTTTGCTACGCAAAAATTACGACATTACATGCTTAGCCAAAAAATGTATGTCATTGCCAAATATGATCCCTTAAGGTATCTCATGAGTCGACCTTATTTATCGGGTCGCACAGCCAAGTGGGTTCTTGCTCTAAGTGAGTTTGATCTCACCTTCATAGGACATAAGTCTGTTAAGGGTCAAATCATAGCAGATCAATTAGCTGCTGCACCCTTAGAGTCTACTCATCCCCTCATTATCGAGTTTCCTGATGAATGCCTTCAATTAGAGGCAGACCTTGTTGAACAATGGTCCTTATACTTTGATGGAGCCCGATGCATGAGTGGGGCTAGTGCGGGTATTATTTTAATATCTCCGCAAAAACATATTATTCCTCTGTCCTTCAAACTAACCTTTGTTTGCACCAATAATATTTCTGAGTATGAAGCTCTAATCCTTGGATTACGAGCTGCTTTAGCACTAAAAATTAAAAACCTCTTAGTTTTTGGTGATTCCCAATTGGTTATAAACCAAATTAATGAAGTTTATCAGACCAGAGATGATAAACTTCGCCCATACAAGGCCTATGTTTTACAACTAATGGCCTTGTTTGATCAAGTTACTTTGGAAGCCATTCCTCGAACTAGCAACCGTGCAGCTGATGCTATGGCCGCCGCTGCATCTCTCTTGCCCTTGGAGTTAGATGACGAATATGCCACTATCATCATTCGTCGACTCCAGGAACCCGCTTCAAATAAGTCATGCTTAGAGCCTTTGGATGTGTTTCTAATCAATGAAACTACTCCTGAACCCTGGTATACGTACATATTTGATTTCCTCCAAAATGGGAATTTCCCTGCTAATTCTAATAGAAACCAGCGTCGGTTATTACGTCGACGAGCAAGTCGATTTGTAATAATTGGCAATACTTTATATAGGAGATCTTTTGAAGGTATCCTCTTAAGATGTTTAAACTTAGAAGAGTCTAAATCAGCCTTGAGTGAAGTCCACAATGGATCTTGTGGAGGACACTTTAGTGGTAGCGTCATTGCTAAAAAGCTCCTTCGGATAGGATACTTTTGGCCTACCATGGAAACGGATGCACATGAGTATGTGCGTCATTGCGACAAGTGTCAAAAACATGCTGACCTTGTCCATGCGCCTGCACAAGAGCTGCAGGCTATTTCTTCTCCTTGGCCCTTTTCTAAATGGGGCTTGGATATTATTGGTAAAATTAATCCTGTGTCCTCTGATGGACACAAGTTCATCATAACTGCCACTGAGTATTTCATGAAGTGGGTCGAAGCTATGCCTTTAGCTTCTTGTACTGGTTCACAAGTTTCTAAATTCATTTTTAATCAAATCATCTGCAGGTTTGGAATTCCTGCGAATCTCATCTCTGACAATGGAACTCCGTTCAAAAATAAAGATGTCAAAAAATTATGTCAAAAATACAAGATTCAACATCGCTGGTCCACTCCCTATTATCCTCGTGGTAATGGTCAAGCAGAAGCTTCTAACAAAACTTTAATCAAAATTCTCAAAAGACTAGTCAATAAAACTCGCCGTGGATCGGCATATTCAATTATATCCAGCCTTGTGGGCCTATCGAACTAGTGTTCGAACCCCCACGTGCACTTCACCATTTGTTTTGGTATATGGTGCCGAAGCAGTTTTTCCATTTGAATTGGAAGTTCCTTCTTTGGCCCTGCTACTTCAAGATACTGAAGTAGGAGATGAATATCGCGCTGGCAGACTCAGTCAGCTGAACTCCTAGATGAAAAACGCATCAATGCTTTAGAGCATCTCCGTGCATACCAAAACAAGCTTAAAAGAGCATATAATAAGAAAGTTCGTCATCGATCCTTTGAGATTGGCGACCTTGTTCTAAAAGAAAATAAAAAAAATACAAATGCAACCAAAGAACTTAAAGGTAAATTTGAGCCCAACTGGCTCGGACCGTACATCATTACTGCAAAATTTGAATCAGGAGCGTATAAATTATCTACCTTAGATGGTAAAGAACTTAAAGAACCCATGAATATTTTACATCTCAAACGTTATTATGCATAAATTTGGTCATTTCATCCATGTATATATTTGTTCAAAATCATTATCTTGTATTTCTTTCAATTTATTCAAAAACCTCAAAAACATTCATAAAATCTTCAAAAATCTTCAAAAATATTTATTGCATTTATTTAAAGCACTTGTAAAGTTCCTTTTGCTCAAAACAAAAATCAACATAAAAATCCAAAAACAGCTATATGCTTGACTCTTTCGAAACCAAAACAATATACAAAAGAAAGAGAGAGTCAACATTCTCAAAACTTTCTCAAAATCATTATTTTCTTACAATTATTGCAATTATATGTTTCAACTTATTTTGGATAAAATTAGCATTTATTTAGCATCCCTCACTTGCACACTCACAAAAAAATAAATATCTTGCTTTTATCTGGCATGATTACTAATCTCTCTTATATCAAAGTTCACAAAATTCAATTAAAGAAAGTTTGAGCATAGAGAATTGATCTTGTTATTTACTTAAACCAAGCACATCCTTTCACAATAAAATGATTATATTTGTAATTTCCATGTTTTGCTACATAGTAGAACCGATTTCTTGAGTGAAAAGTTTCCCCGCTATCCTATCATGCACATGGTCTAGAATCTTTGAGAATTGGCAAAAGGACAAGCTCACCCCTACCCAGAATAAAAATCCCTTGCTCTACAGCTAATCCGAGCAAGTATCCCTAGAAAAAGAAAAGAAAAATTCAAGAAAAAAAAAAGAGAAAAGAAAAATGTTATTTCAGCAATGTTCCAAGCATTATCAAGCAAAAGAAATACAAAAAGAAAAATAAGCAAAGTTCAAAAGAAAGCAAGAAAGCAATAAAATCCCTTTCCCTACCCTTTGAAAAGAAAAGAAGGGTTGATGAGCTTGAATCCCCGGAATTCTCAATTATTCGAAAACCGTGAGGTAAGCCCCATAACAGGTGGTTTGTGCCCAACCCGCTTGGCCTTGGGTAACTCCTAGCGTGGCGATATGTCTGTCACATTAGCGACCTTCTTTTGTACAGACCTATGTCTGCTTATGGATTAGCTAGCTCTTGATAATCCGATCTACATAGTAGTCTAATATGGTTATATGCATCTACATCATGGTTAATGAACACTTATTTGGTTTCTTCAAATCACTTGTATCATAGTATCTTGCTCAAATCTGGTAAATGAACAATGCAATTGCACACACATTTGTATTTGAGAGATTTTGTCTATCATTATGATAAATCAAGATGGGAAATGAATTCACATATGCACATGGGATTCCTTATAAATCTAACTTTTGTCTTCAAAATACTTTGAAATATTATTTTTGCAACTTGTTTGGAATAAATCAAGTACAGTTGTTTTCCACAAAGACAACTATATAATAGCAAAAATCAAAAATTCCTTTCAAAACATATACAATTAAAAATATATATATCGTGTCAACTTTCGCAACGATGGTATAGTTTCAAAACCAAAATTGGAATTATATGCCTAGCGCAAGTCCTCATTATCATATTTTCTGTTCATCAAAAATCAATCATGCAATAAAACTATCTTTCTTTGATTTTCGTGATGATGGTATAAGTCTATACCTACATATTCTATGCCTAGCGCAAACCATTGTAACAATTTTATTTCCCATTTATCAAAAATCATACAAAACATATGACTTCATTTTTACACAAATTATGCTTTTTCAAAAGCAAACACATTTTCATTATTTCATGTCATTATGTCAACCTTTACATTTTGCAATGATGGTATAATTCCTAAGGAATTATTCAAAAATTTTATCACACTTAGGAATTTATGCCTAGCAAAAATTATTTTACAAATATTTCATGCATAATATTTTTCATGGAAATCTGAAAACAAACCATCATCATCATCATCATTTGCATTATCACAACAAAGTCTTAAGACAACCTCTTAAGCACTCTTTTCTTTTAACAATATTTCTATCCTGGGACTAGCTTGACGACCGAGTGAGCAGCGACTCCATGAAATGGTCTATAATAGCGACAATGTCCTTTGAAATTATTGTTAAAAGTCCCCTTTTCTTTTATCAAATCATTGCATCACAAACAATCAATTTGTTACATCAGATTATTTCATTTAAAATATTTATAGCATGACATCCAAGTTATAATATTTTCCAAAACGACATAATTACATGAATCATCAATAAAATCATTACATCAATCAAATCAATCAATTACATCAAATATAAAAAGCATCATAAGTATCACATAAGACAAGTCATATAATCAAAAATATCTCATCTATATATATCAACAGAATATATACATCATCAAAACTGGATTGGTATGCCACAATCTGTACCTCGGCATACTCAATCCTCTATCAATACAAGTATAATACAATATCAGTAGCAATATCCCGCCCTCTAGCCTCGAGAGCCTCTAGAGCTCTCGCCCTCATCTCCTCCCCCGCCCTGCGGAGGACGAGGTGGTCCCATCGCAGTATGTGTGGTACCGCGAGTCCTCGTCGTCGACCGGGATGAGCTCCTCGTCGACCCCTGTCCCGATCGGATCGGCTATGGCAGCCGGCACCTGTATCCTCCGGCCCTCCGGCACCGCCCGGTAGTATAGGGCCCGATAGAATGCGGTCCGAGAAACCGACCGCAGCAGCTCCCCGAGTGCTCACCCCTCCGCCTCGTGCCCCGAGACGTGCATTCTCGTCTCGCAGCCGCGACACCTCGCCTCGGTGTCTGTGCGGCCGCATCCCGTAGTGTCCGCACCCGAGCCCGCAGACGATCCCTCTTCGCCCGAAGAGTAGCCATCTCGCTACTCTCTCCTGTGTCCATGCCCTTGCCCTTATCGGGCGATGGTGGCCTCTGTGGAGATGGGGGTCTCGCCTCCCTCCTCTCCCTCTCCCTCTCGTCATGGCCGCTCCTGTGCCTGTGGCCTCCTCTCGCTCCCTCCCATCGTGACCCCGGGCCGCCTCTATCACTGCCTGGCGTTGCCTCCCTATCCGACGCACAACCACGTGGATCGAACCCTCGTGCCCTCGTCATCTGAGGAGGGCGGATGCCTACGTACTGGCATCGTAGCCATCGGCTACTCCCGCGTCGTCCCCATCCACCGGCTGGATGGGGGCATCGTCCGCGTCCCGACTCCAGAATCGCCGCATGTCCGGAGCCCCGCTAACTGTGGTGTTATCCCGGACAGTCCGGGAAAACTCGTAATCCCTCAGAGATGGGATCCCCTGCTGTAGACTGAACTATTGTAAAACCCGATCGTAGCGGTGGAGCTCCACCTCTCCCCTCTCCATCCTCAGCCAGCAGACTCGCCTGATGCGAGCTACCTCCTGTGCGTCCTCTGCCCACCCCTGGATGCTCCCTCCATGGCCTCCAGGTGATCTGGTCTGGGACCAAGTCATCCAGTAGTCTCCGGGACACCGACAGGTCGATCCGTCGCTGTGCCCCTCTCCGGAGCCACCAGTAGAAGACTCGGGGCCTCTCCCCATCAACCCCTATCAGTGGAAGCCCTACCGGCCTCCGCACCGCAATGTGCTCCCAGCACCAAACCTGTAGGAGCGATGTCATGACCAGACATCGCCCGCCCTTGTACACGACCCCGTAAAGGATCCTGTACAACCGACATAGAACAAAGCTGCCCCAAGAAAATCTGTAGCCATGGTCGCGCATATCGTAGATCACATCTGCGAGCATCCACGGCACCCTGCATCCGCTCTGGTGGCACAATAGAAGTCCACCAACCACTCCAGCCAAAACTCATGTCAGTGTAGATGCCCCAGGCATCTGGCGCAGTGCCTCGATGTTCACTCCGCCCTTCTCCAGGGCGAAGCTCGGGTCACCGCAGAGTCGTCCCATCACGTGGCCCTGATTGGCCGTAGGTGTGATCATCCTCCCTTGTATGGGGATTCTAAGAATCCTCCATACATCCTCTAGTGTGGGAGTCATCTCCCCGTCGGTAATCGGAAGCATGAAGAGCCCGGTACCACCTCTCTGCTAGGGCTGTCG
The DNA here is from genome assembly GCA_028583015.1 of Wollemia nobilis. Classification (NCBI taxonomy): domain Eukaryota; kingdom Viridiplantae; phylum Streptophyta; class Pinopsida; order Araucariales; family Araucariaceae; genus Wollemia; species Wollemia nobilis. The sequence continues at coordinate 2,439,641 of JAQPPZ010003192.1, read as the reverse complement.
GTAGCCCCATGTCGAGAGAAACTCGCGGCATCTCTCGCCACATGCCGCAAGCCGGCCCGTGCCGCGAGATCCCGCTCTGCTCGGGTGAGAGCGGCCAAGTCGTCTCTCAGCCCGCCGTATTTCCACTCTCTCGCTCTTTAGTAGTCCTCTCTGCAAACATAAACAATCAAAACAACAAACAATCATTAATAACAATTTCAAGTAATCAAAAATACAACTTAAAGATCAAATTTTTGCAATTGATGATATCGCCCACTATTGGACGATATCGTCCCAAATTTGAGCAAAATCGTCTCCGATTTCGCCTCGAAATCGTCTCTAATTTGACGAAATCGTCCCCTTTTCGCCGATTTCGCCCTTGGGCAAAATTGACGAACTTGAGACGATTTCGTCGAACTAGGGACGATTTCGTCCGGACGACGTCGACGGCCAAAAACGGCCGCGATGCTCAAAATTCATCCTAAAATCTATCTACAAAGCATGTAAAATTCAAATTAAATCAATCTAAATTGAGTTTAAACCCTTACCCGTAGACCGCGGCGGACCTCTATAGATCTGTGCGCTGTCTCTACCATTTTTGCTCCAGAGCTCTAAAAATAGTAAAATGAATAGTAACAATGAATTAGGGTTTTACCCTATTTTTCTTAATTTTATTCAAAATAATTCACAAATAATTTTTGCTTTCTGCGTTTTTACCTCAAACGTTCGATTTGGGTAAAAACACTGAGGGGGCACCATAGTAAGCTGTCGTACGATTCGACCAAGAATCGTCGCCTAAAAATGGGAATAATTTTTTGCTTTCTCGTAGATCGAGAAGAACTCATCTTTAACGCATTTTCTTCGAAAAATTCGCTAAAGAGGGGGCAAAATGTAGCACCCTAAAATTGGCGCAGTAAAATTGGAATAATTACATTCACCTTAGTAAATAAATTTAAATTCAAATTTAACCTCCCAAACCGCCCGTTAACCGTCGAGAAACCCGTTTCCCCTTTTTTCGTGCCATTTTTAGAGGTTGTTTTGACCGTTGGACGATATCGTCGCCGATCAGACGATATCGCCCTGCATTTGACGATTTCGTCTGGACTAGAACGTCCAGACGATTTTGTCGCAAAACTAAATTTGCATAGATAGACTCTTTTCCAACGGGTCTCCAATTCGGGTAGAAGCGTGTCTGCGCCATTGGGACCCTTCCCCCGTTGGAGATCTCCCAAATTGGGAAGATCTCCAACCTCCCAACAACTTTCCCTAAGCCTATTTAACTCTAAGACTTTTCCCTCCCCAACCCCTGGCTGAATTTTTATGCAAATCGACTCCTTATGTGCTAGAACTTCTCAAATTTGCTCTTTGCACTATTCCTATAGTAATTTTATTGCGGGTATATCACCGGTTTTCAGCCGGAGCCGCAACCTATCGCAGTCGACGAACCCGTCAAGATCGGAGGCGATCCTGTCAAATTAGGGACGATCTCGCATCGATGCGAGACGATCTCGATCGCAACATACATCGAGGCAATCGTGCTCGAAGTTTGCTCTTCTCTCTTTTCTCTCTCGTCATTTTATGCTATAAATCAGATCATTTATTTAGTTTTTATTCTACTTTGCATCTGGAGTTCACCCATCTAGTTTAGATTGCACATTAAATTCATGATTTGCCATCATAATGCAGTGATCTGTTTTACTTTCTGTTTTAAATTATTGCTTAGTATTCACCTTGTTCTTTAGCATATTTTGCCTCTATTTTGCATAGTAGAATTGCTTGTATTTTGCATCTGTTCTCTATTTTGCGTGTTTCGACGAATTCGTTTGACGAATTCATCGGATCTCGAGACGATTATGTCCTGTCTCGTGTGATCCCGTCGTATTCCAGACGATTCTGACAGATTGCAGGCGATTTTGTCGAATCCCAGATGATCCAGACTACTTCAAGCATCAAAAACTTCATCAGACATCCCGGATCAGGTAATCTCCATTAGCCTCCTACAAATTCTCTATTTTTCTGCTTTCAGTTTGTTTACTGTATTCATTTAAATTGCATTTTCATGTAGTTTAAGTTAGAATCATTCGGCCAAACCTAGGATGAATGTTTAAGGATAAAATGAACCCATTAAAACACATTCCCAAAACCTAGGCGTGGAAACTACCGCCAAATGTTTCCTGGTGAACCCACCATCCGTCGACAAATCACCAAAATGCACCTCCCTTGAGAGGTGGGACCTTCGCAAAGTCCTCTCGTCCGAGGTACCGCATCATCCTTTTCCCATCCTCCTTCCGGGCGCGGATCCAATAGCCTGAAGGTAGGGATGCGAAAAATTTGGAGCGATACAGTGCTCAACCTTTCCACATGCATAAGTTAGTCAATATTGTTGTTCATACACATATCATTTATCACTATCTGCTCGTTATTCTCCTGTTGATTCCATTAGGATTTCCATGGGATGTGCATGTCATACTGTCCTCTTGACCGTTGGAATTCAAGCTAGCCATTGGAAATATAATTGTTGAAATTTGAAATCATGACAGTAATTGAAATTCAAATTCAAAATCCACGTCGTAGTTGGAGTGACAATTGAGCTGAAAAAAAGCCCAAATTTTGTCAAATTAACCATTTTTTTGCAAAAATTAAATCAAATTTTGGAGGAAAATTTGTAACAATTATTCGGTGGGAAAATTTTAGCAATTTTTTAGACCCTATATAAAGCAAGTGCATGAGTTGTAGGTGGACTAAAGGATCAAATTATTGTTTATCAAACACAACTAATACAAACTAAGGACTTCCAAAGTCACCAAGAAGACCTCTACGGAATAAATGTACACAATACAACTCTCCTTTATGTATTAATAGCTTTGATCCAAACCATACTACTATTAACCCTATGGATCCATCCAAATCCTATGAAAATATTGCACATGAGGAAATAGAAAACACCAATGCAAGTAACCAAGATGTCCAATAATGTATAATTCAACTAATGACTAGTATGAGTACCATGAGTTCAATGCTGCAACAATTATTGAGGAAAAAAAATCAAGAAGCCCCTCATTCCCCACATAACCACCATAGAAGGTAGGATAATGAGGATCAGGATACTGAGGAATATTATCAACAAGAAAGATGGCCTACAGGTTTTAATATTCCACATGCTAATATACCTACATTTGAGGAGGGTGATCCTCATGGTTGAATAGCTAAAATGGAAGGCATTCTAGAACTATATTGGGTTCTCAAATCTAAAAAAGTTCCTTATGCTTTCTCCAAACTAGGTACTGAAGCTTACCAATGGTTTTCTTGCCAAAAACGTCAACATATTTGACATCTCATTTGGCTTGAATTCAAGAAGCTTTTTCTCAAACGATTTGATAAAGGGATTTCATCATCATACATAGTTCATCTATTGGCACTTAAACAAATTGGCTCGGTAAGAGATTATATTTTAGAATTCACTAGTCTTATTGCTTATACAGGAAATTTACCAACTAATGTGGTGGTTTCAACTTTTATACATGTATTGGAAGATAATATTAAAATTGAAGTAGACTTACATGATCCATACTCTTTATATGACACTATAAATATTGCTAAGTTGGTTGAGAAAAAGGTGTAAAAATTGACATCCTTCAGACATGACTCCTATAGTTATCCTAAATATCACAATAATTCCTTCTTTAGGAATGACCGACCACCAAGATATTACTGCTATAAATGTCACAATCATCATCCAAAAGATCAAGCATGTGTACCAAGATAAAAAATTTAAATAGAATATGATAACAGGGAAGACGAAGAGGAAACAAAGGATATCAATTCACATGACTCACCTTTGCCCAAAGAACAAATTGAAGAAAATGAAGCAATAGGTGATGAAGAAACTATGGCTATTTTAGTACATGCTCTTATAGGATTAATAGTTCACCATACAATCAAGGTACTACGATTCATTCGACAAAAGAAGATAAATGTATTGATCGATTTAGGAAGTACTCATAATTTTATTGACATTAAAACTACTAAGGTATTGAACTTACACATTCACCCCTCCAATCAAGATAAGTTTTGAATTTTAATTGCAAATGGAGTAAATGCTCAATGTATTGGTAGAATATATTTAGTTTCAATACAAATGGGAAGTTATACTTGGCATGGAAATCTCTTTATTATGAGTTTAGAGAATTCAAAGGTTAGTTGAATGGTTAGAACAATTGAACACGGTCAATTTTAATTTCAGAAAAAGTAGTGAGTTTTCATAGAATGGAAAAAATATTAAGGAAATGGAGTTATGGATTCATAGCTCAAATAAATTATTTGGAGAAGCAAGCACAAGATATTCCTAAAATTTACTCAAAGGATCTTCAAGATATTGTGGCTAACTATGATGAAGTTTTCCAAGAACCAAAATGATTACCTCCCAAATGATCTCATGACCATGTTATACACCTGGTTCTAGGAAGCCTTCCTCCTAATGTTCATCTTTATCGATACCCTCAACCTCAAAAAATAGGAATTGATAAAATTATCCAAGAACTTTTAGAACATGGAGTCATTCATCATAGCACTAGTCCTTATTATTCACTAGTGTTTTTGGCCTGTCAAAAGGATAATTCTTGGTGTATGTGTCCTAATTTTCATACTCTCAATAAAATAACCATCAAGGATAAATTCCCTATTCTTTTCATCGATGATTTATTATATGAATTACATGGTTCAAAATTTTTCATAAAATTGGCTCTACACTTTGGTTTTCATCAAATCAGAGTAAGGGATGAGGACATTTCTAAAATCATCTTTCATAATCATGAAGGTCATTATGAATTCCTAGTCATGCCTTTTGGTCTCACTAATACCCCATACACATTTCAATTCTCTTGAACTATGTATTTTGTCCATTCCTTCACAAATTTGTCTTAGTCTTCTTTGATGACATTCTCATATATAGTAAAACATGGAAGGATCATTTGATGCATGTGGGAAAGGTTCTTCATATATTACACAAGAAAAAAAAAAATTCAAACGCTCTAAATGCTCTTTTGGTGTTCAATAAGTTGAATATTTGGGTCATATCATCTCTCATGAAGGTGTTAAAGTGGATCCTAATAATATTAAGGCCATTCAGGATTGGCCTTTACCTAAAACCATCAAGAAAATTTATGGTTTTTTGGGTCTTACCAGTTACTATCACAAGTTTATGTGCAACTATGGTAAAATTGCAACCCCTCTTACAGCTCTCATAAAAAAATATGCTTTTCATTGGTTTGAAGCAGCCACTTAAGCCTTCATGGCTCTCAAATAAGAAATGTGTACTAGTCCATTTTAGTAACCCTAGATTTTCACAAACCATTTGTGATTGAATGTGACACTTCAGGAATAGGCATTGGGGCAGTAATAATGGAGGAGGACATCCCTTAGCATTCGAAAGTAAATTTTGGGTAAGAATTTGGGAATTTCCACATATGAGAAATAAATATTGGCTATTCTATATGTGGTTGAGAAATTGAAATACTACTTAATTAGTAGTTGCTTTATTATTATAACAGATCATAGTAGTCTCAAGATTTTTTTAGAACAAACCATTTTCTTATCTAGAGCAAAACAAGTGGTTAACAAAATTGTCAGGTTATAATTTTTTTATTGAGTATAATAAATGGAAAGAAAATGTGGTAGGAGATGAATTATTGTGTAAATATGAAGATGAAGTGGTTATCAATGATAATTTAGGTTCTTATTATTAATGGATTTCTCAGATACAAGAGGAATGGTTGTCATACATAAGCTACTCAAATAATTCAGGAGTTGATGTTAGGATCATCCAAGAATCCTCATTTTTCCTATGATGATAAGGTATTAAGAAGAAAGAATCACATTTACATTCCACACAATTCTACCATCAAATCCAAGATTCTGGAAGAATCACATGCTTCTCCATCAACATGACATTCAGGTTTTTTGAAAACATATCTACAAGTAAAACAATATTTTTATTGGAAGGGATTAAAATCCGAGGTCAAAAAATGGGTTCTTGAATGTGAATTATGTCAACACAATAAGGGTGAAACAATCAAATCTCTAGGTATTATTCAACCATTACCTATTTTGGATCACCAATGGGAACACATTTCAATGGATTTCTTTGAAGGTCTTCCTAAATCAAAAGGTAAAATAGTAATTTTTGTGGTAGTGGACCGCCTCTCCAAATATGCTCACCTCAATGCTCTATAACATCCATTTTCAGTAATAAAAGTGGCTAAGGTATTTATGGATTTAATTTTCAAACTGCATGGAATGCCCAAAAATATTGTAAGTGATCGTGATCCCATATTTACTATAAAATTTTAAAAATAATTATTTTGTCTTAGTGGTACCAAGTTAAATATATATTTTGCATACAATTCTCAAACAGAAGGCCAAAATAAAATAGTTAACAAATATCTAGGTACCTATCCAAGATGTTTTTCTTAAGATAAGCAGTATCAATGGAGTCATTGGCTTTCCTTGTAAGAATGGTGGTACAACATTTTTTATCATTATTCCATCAAGATATCTCCATTTGAAGCATTGTATGGAGTCAAACCACCTGGAATAGCATATTATGTTCTAGGATCTTCCAAAATGGCCCAAGTAGATGATTGGTTTCAACACTGACAGTCCATGCCCAGCATTCTCAAAGACAATTTGGTCCAAGCATAAAATTACATGAAGCAGCAACAAGACACACACTGTCCGGAAAGACAATTTAATACAGGTGATATGGTGTTCCTGTGTTTGCAACCTTACAAATAGTTGTCATTGGAGATCAAGACCAGTTAGAATTTGGCTCCAAGATTTTATGATCCTTAAAAATAGTACACCGCATAGGATAAGTGGCATATCAACTAGATCTTCCTCCCTCATCCTGTATACATCCAGTATTTCATGTTTCCTATCTCAAGAAGATGATAAAAAAAAGTACACTCTCTATTAGAATTACAAGTACTTGATGAAGAAGGATGTATATATCTCCAACCAGAAGTAATTTTACAGAGCATACCACGTATGCTAAAATCCCATCACATCAAAAAATTTCTCATCAAATGGTAGGACTTACTAGAATAAGATGCTACATGGAGACTAAAAATTATTTTCTAGTCATTTTTAGCTTTGAGAATAAATATTTCCAAGGAGGGGAGCCATGTTAAAACCTTAATATAGCTTAGTCAGCTATATTTATAATATCATTGTTCATTTATTTAATATTACAAATAAAAGTAGGTTGATTTATTTGGAATCATCTATTATCATTGTATTTATTTGCATAAATTGCAAGGACTAAGCCCTTTTAGTGGAAAATAACTTAGCATCCTTAAGTGGTAATAATAGTTCATTACCTTCTCGATTTTATTTCCTTCTCAATTTATCTCTTTGCATTCTTTTGTTGGATTAGTATGCTATATAAATACTGAAACTTGATCTTAAATCCTTATTAGCCATTGCTTCCATCAACCCACTTCTCCATTCATCCAATCATCATACGAACCACTCCCACTAATATCACTTCATCAAAAGCCCCCATCCCAAAGGAATTGTCGATAGTTGATTTTGATTTTACATCCAAAAGCATCAGCTCTAGTCAACCCTCATCCACAAAATTTCATTATTCCACCTCAACCGATCATACTGCTAACCAATAACCAACTTCATAGCCATACCACCCACTTCACAAAAACTATTTACATTTTTAGCTCAACCTAATACATCAAATAACGATCCCATCAAGCCTACTCCACCTCAAACATCACCACCCATCATCTTGTAGATAGGGTCACCTATTTGAGATAAGCCATAACCTCCACCAGAATTGCAAGCCACCATAAAATCACCCTCCTCATCCACTAAACCATCATCATCCTAACCATCCCAAGTTGTAGTACATATTGCTAGTCTATACATTAGTGAGTACATCATTGAAAGTGTCACAGCTACACCTATTTAGTCAATCAAAGATAATGGTCACCCACACGACCCAAATTTAGCTATAGGTACAGTGTATATAATGGGTTCATGATAAAAATATATCAATTTCATATATGAGGAAGTGGATACCTCATCCGATCATCCCTCATTTCATTTATGTGGGTGTCGAAAAGGAATAAAAAATAAAACATTACATCTGATTGGTCAGACATTATTACTGGTTATCACAAATTTTTCTTGTTCCACAATGTCAATAATTTCTTGTGGCATGCCACTTGTCCAAGTCATTAGGCTTGTGGAATTGAAACCATAGTTTTCTAATTTATCAGTAGTCCTTAACCATCCATGAAGGATTTCTATTATTCTTAAGGTATTTAATTGTGTTGAGTGAGTCTCCCTTGACCATAAGCCTACCTGGTTGGTTTTTTTTGAGGAATAATCCTCTCCACATGGTTCTGGATTCAAAAACTTGGTTTTTCTAAATCCCTAAGTGTTTCACATAGGAAATAATGACACTTCCTGTATGATATCTGAGGATACCCCCAACATATACTTTTTGAGGGTTACCTTTAGATGCACCATAAAAGTTTAGTTTAATCCATCCTTAAGGGGGAGGGATCCATTTGGAGTGAACTCTCAGATTAGGAAAAGGTTGAATTTTATTTTCCACAATAGAAAAATTTAGGGAATGGCTCAAGGACATCTCAAAGCTAGAGGTATGATGAGTGGAGAGGGGAATGAGGGTAGAATTTTTAGTAGCAAATAATGGGATTTTATTAGTGATAAGGTTAGGATTCATATTATTTTTAGAGAAGATTCTATGATTTATTTCTAGCCATATTTTCCACAAAAAATGATGAAGATAAATTTACCAAAGGAACTTGAGACAGGAATTGTGGAAAGGATTATGCCATTGAAGGAAGAGATCAACAATGGAATAATGCCTAGCCCAAATGATGTGGAAGGTTTGAAGGATATTTTTAAGGATGGAAGAGGAGAAATGACATGAAAGAAAGAGATGTTTAGGGGACTCCCAGTCAGCTAGACAAAGAAACACCTATTTGGGAAAACCATGCCTCTTTTGAGAAATTTATCTATGGTAAGGATATTTTCTTGAATGGAAGTCTAAACAAGGAAGGATATTTTAGGAATGAGGAACTTGGGTAAAAAAATATGGTAAGGAAATAAAGTTTTCTAATGAGTCAAGAGAAAATTGTAGGCAGTATTAATAGAGAACTCCCCACTTTTAGTGAATTCCCAAAATAATTGATCCCTAAGATTACCTGAGGGAATGATTGTGGAGTTTAGAAGGAGTTGCAACTCTTTAGACTCTTTTGGTTAGGTTATGATTCTGATGGATTTCCATATTTTTATACTATTGTAGGAGCTTAGAAATTTGGAAAATTTATGATCAAAAGTGCTATTTATGAAATATTTTAGGACTACCAGATTAGGATCATTTATGAGAGGTTCTCCTTTGATCCACTTGTCATTCCAAAAGTCTATCCTATGACCATATCCTAATATCCACCACATACCTTTTTTCACTAGAAATCTGGTGTTCATTATTGAATTCCAAAATGTAGGTCCTCTGGTGGGGGCCATTTCATTAAGGAAATATGTTCCCTGCAAGTATTTTCTTCTAAATATAGGTATCCATTCATTTCCAACATTAGTGAATAAGTGATAAGCTTGCTTAGCCGTGAGGGCTAAATTTAGAATATGGAATATTCTAAGGCTGATTCCTCCCTTGTCATTTGGTTTGTAAACTTTATCCCAGGTCACTAAATAGAAGCATTGCTTGGTTTCAGACCTAGAACACATAATATTTTTTTTGGATTTGGTCAATTCTATGACAAAATATTATAGGGGCTTTAAAAACATACATGAAATAAATTGTGATGATCTGAAGGGATGCCATGGTGAGAGTGGATTTGGTAGCTAGTGATAACATCATTCTAACTTGACTCATGTGTTGTCACAAGCTTTACAACCCATTCAAAGCCTTTGGCCCTTTTCACAATGGGGTCTAGAATTTATTGGTAAAATTTCACCTACCTCTTTGGGACAACATAATTTCATTATAAATACCATGGAATACTCCACCAAATGGATCAAAGCAATTCCAATGAACACAATGACTGGACCTTGAATGGTGGATTTTATACTTTGACATATTATCTATTGTTTTAGGATTCCTTCCAAAATCATTTCAGATAATGGTAAATATTTTAAGAACAAGTATGTTTGATCCTTATGCAACAAGTAGAATATCCAACATAGTTTATTGACTCCTTACTACCCACAAGAAAATGTATAAGATGAGGCGACCAATAATATTGTGATAACCATTATCAAGAAACTTTTCAAGAAAAATCATAGATATTGGCACACTCAACTCCCCTTGGTACTTTGGGCTTATTGAACAAGCATCAGAATTACAACTGGAGAAATACCTTTCTTATTGGTCTATGGCACTGAAGTAATCATACCTCTTGAGCTTGATATCCCTTCTTTATGAGTTACAATGTAATAATTCATGGATGACAACATAGCTAGACAAGCACGTCTTGACCAATTAACACTCCTTGATGAAAGGTGCATCAATACCTTAGAATATCTACGAGTATATCAATATCACATAAAGTGTGCCTACAACACAAAATTCCATCTTTATAAATTCCAAGTGGCATATCTAATCCTTAAATAGAACCAATAGAACACCAATGCATTATCGCATCTGAGAGAAATTCATGGCTAATTGGTTAGGTCCATACATTGTCAAGAAAAATTTGGGTCCAGGAACGTATAGACTTGCCAACTTAGAAGGAACTTTGGAACCTAAGCTGTTAAACATATATATATATATATATATATATATATATATATATATATATATATATATATATCAAAAATATTTCATTTGCATATCACACATTCATCCATGCATTCCATACATGCATTTTAGGCATTTTGTATATACCATTCATTACATTGAATCATATGGTTAATTTGGATGATTGCTAGTCCACAAAGTCTAGTTGCCTTAATCAAGGACATCTTACATCACTCAACAATCCATCAATCATAATTATATGCAAATTTCCTTATAATATTTTTCTCATTAAGGTACTCACATAAAGTAGGATAGATATCATATAATTGTTAGAAATAATAACTATACGACCACTGACTATTTTGTGTGCATGTTTTAATTTTCAAAAAATTGCATTGAAATTATTGCAAGCATTGCAAATCACATCAACCATAATCATATTCCAAATATTTTCAATCACTCAACCATCCTAGTATTTTAAACAAACTTAATTAAAAATTAAAAAAAATTTAGATGCAACAAAGTAGTCTTGGTCAATCAAGTTTCCTCTTGGACCATGCACATCAAAACACATTTAAAACATTATGGACCTTGTGAATAACAATGTCAAAAAAATTTATTGCCATAAGTGAAAGGTTTCCCTATTCATCCAATCATGCACATGGTATAGAATGCTACAGAGTTTACAAAAGCATAATCCCTCCCTTTACCCTTCCAAAAAAAAAGAGACAAAATCCCTTGCTCTTCCTCAAAGCGAACAAGTATCCCAAAAATATTACAAAAGTAATAAAATCCCTTTCTCTTCCTCAAAGTGAGCATGTATCATGAAAATTTTCTCAAAGAAATAAGTTCCCCTTGCTCTTTCTTCAAAATGAGCAAGTATCCAAAAAAATGCATGTTGCTCCATCACAAAAATGAGCAAACTCAAAAATCAAAATCTCAAAATCCAATTCAATAAAATAAGGGAAGGATATTTAATTGCTAGAACTCTTAGTATCTCAAAAACCATAGGGTTATCCTCATTACAATAATGGGTTGAATGAATCCCACCTGGTAATGGGGTATCCTTACGTATGGTGCCACATCTATCATATTAGCAACATTATTTTGTATGGATCTATGGATGCTCTCAGATGGGTTAGCTTATTGGTATAAGTTACAATTGACTAGTTTGACCTAGATCATAATGGGAAATGAACAATCATTGCACACATAGTTGGTCCTTGAGAAATTTGAAACCACTAGGACAACATTAGCATCATGAAGATTTGTAAGATTACAAGCAAGTTTGATCAAGGTCACTAAGATGTTTGAGTCTTTGTAAAACAATTGCAGATCATCAAAATCATTACATATACATTCATTTACAATATAACATCTCATTATACATTTATTTCACAAATACCACATGTTAATGCCCCTGATTAAACAAAAAGATAATATTGATAAAGCAAGAGTCTATAAAAACCAAATGAGCATTAGAACATAACATAAATAAACATTACATCATTTCATATGCATCCATACATAAAATAGAACAAAAGTGAACATAAATAATCTAATGAAAGCCATATATATATGTAAATCACATAAATACAAAATGCCCACAAATGGTATACATCAGAGCATTAAGGCTCATAACCAAAAATAGAAAATGACAAAAATATGTAATAACATGCTACTAGCTAGCACCCCCATGGCCCCTACTAGGCCCCTGAATTGGTTCCTGAGATGCATGTGTGTTAGATTACCTATGAGATCATGAACTACCTAGCCTAGACTTAGTCTACCTGCTGGAGCCTGACACTGAAGAATATGGTTGTAGGGGCATCAAAATATAGTATTGGTAAAAGTGTCCTCAAGAGATGCCATGTACCACACATATCTCTGAGTAGTAGCCAAATCCTGATCCTCACATGCTACTCACTGAGCTATCTCAACTCTAAGAGTATCTATGGTAGCAACATCATCACCCCCACTTGACCTATCCCATAGCCCATCCACCTCACCCTACATTTGGTTCACCTCATTCTAGAGATGAGTCACATCGCTCTTCAATATTATCACCTCCTCACCTAGGATGTCCCACTACACCTATAATATAACCCACTCCTTCATGTAGTGAGGAGGAACATCCTAACCCTAATCACCTCCATTATCATCCATATCGATATTATGCCCTACATCATGGAATCCATCACATCTGTCACTACCATCTCCACCAACCCCAATAACAACATCTATCTATTGTATGCCAACGATAGCCTACCTCCTACTCCCACTACCCTGGTAGTGATTTTTCTACCTAGGATCCTGATCACCAGAATAGGGTTCATCCCCACTAATAGTAATTGTTTACTACCTGGCTTGGCCTTAAAGGAGGCTATATCACAAACCAAGAATCATAGTCTGTAGTTGTCCCTGCATCATCTATATCTGTAACATCCACTATCACATCATTTGTTGCATCATCCACCATATAGAAGTCTAGTGTCAAGGGAAGACTAAACTCATATCCTCACTGCTTATACATCATGGGAGCATTTGGAACTCCCTACACCAGTCCAAACTATCTCATCACTCATGAGAACTGGATGTACTCCATATCTCACCCATGGATCCTATCCATCCATATACCTAACCTCACCTAAAAAAACTATGTTGCATCACCCTCCCAAGTCATACCTCTCCAAGGTTGTCAGTATATATCGTCATGAGTCATACCACTCAATTTATACTAGTAAATATCTATAATGCAAGGAGGGTGAGTAGGAGAGGACTCCTCACTAACTAGATAATGAAAAACACAAGGAAGTGAACCATCATAGGAACATGGTATCCCCTATGTATGGCCAACTATGATGTGCTCCTATTCCCAAATCTAAAGCACCAAGTTGCAACCAAACCCCTTTCAATAGCATATCTTCACCTTATAAATCTCCCCATACAAGTGATATAAGAGAGTGAAATACCAAGAATAGATCTATGGATATGCTATCAACTACAATACAATGGATACCTGGTTCCATGAGAACCTTGATCCCATGCTATTAGGAAACAACATGTTGCCTAGTACGTACATCGAAAAGGTCAGAAGGGTACCCAAATTATTACACTTGTAGAAATCAAGGTAAGGAATACTATCCTTCCCATAGTCAACATCCTAGTCATCATCATAAATGGATTTTTGTGTTGCCTACTTATCGTGGCCTACCCTCATTGTTAGACCCTCAAAAAGCACATGGAAGATGTGATATACATCCTCTAAAGTCACAATAAGATCCCCTATCGAAAGCTAAAAAGAACCCTTATCAGGGTCCCATATCTCAACCAATGCAGACAGTAGATCCTCATCAGCTCGAACGGTTTCTAATCATCTGTATCCGTCTAAGCCAACAACCTCCAAAAACATCCACTCATCAATTGTGAGTGCTTTCCACACCTTGTAAATGGTGCAAGGCCATTGATGTCAAGTAGTAATAAACTTAACCTATGGCACAAAGTAAAAATTAGTGCATATCCAAAAAAAAAAATCAAGAAAAACATAAAAAACATTACATGTCATCCTAGCATAAAATGCATTGCATATCATCATACATAGATTTATAAATAAATAAATAAGAATTATTACATATCTTCCTAGCATAAAATGCATTGCACATCATTTTACATACATCAATAAACAATTCACATCATCTTAGTGTATATTGCATCTTTAAAAAAAAACTTTCAACCTTCCCCATTCATGCATCTCCAAAAAAAAATTGCCAACCCCTTTTAGTGGTTGCAAAAATGAAAAAAATAAAAAACATTCAAAATTCAGCCCCTTTTAGTGGTTGCAAAATGAAAAAAAATTAACAAAAATCAAAATTTTTACCAACCCCTCTTAGTGGTTGCACAAAAAAAACAACTAAGCAAAAAGCAAACAAAAGAAAAAATAACAAAAACAATATAAAAACAAATAAAAACCTAAACTAAGAGTTTAGGGCACTCATAGTGGACACTGGCTTCCACTCCAGCTGAGACACCATCACCCACACGTGCACCAACTCCACTCCCCTCACCAGCCTCCATCTCACTCCCTATTCTCAAACCGCTCAAAAAACTTGCACCATAGAAATGAAATGAAAACCACCCCTATCCTCTTTATATAGCTACTTTTTATGGTGAAAATCGTGAACCTGTGGTTTGCGATGCAAACTGTGGATGCACGGTTAAGGGGAGATCAAACTGCATGTGCGAAGTTAAATTTAAAAAAAAATACAAAAAATAGTAAACCTCAACCAAATCACATCATCAAATTTCACAAAAAGCATAATCAAACACCATCATCATTCTCATCATCCTCATCAACACATCAATTAGTGAACCTCGTATTTAGTGAATTATATTATAACACCTGGTGGTCGCATCGACTAACAGTCCATGCAATCCGATAGGATGGATAGCTCACCATAATGACACTTATCATCAAATCAAAACAAATTTGACTAGATAGGTCCCTAAATACTTTGAGGTTAGATATGTTCAAAATAGATTTGCACAAGGAAATCCCTCAACCCCTTCTGTTACAGAAAAAGTGAAAAAAAATCAAATCAATTTTGGTAATAATCAAAAATCACACGAGCATCGAATTCCTAGAACGACTGGTTCCTTGAACCCATCATTTGGAAGGAATTACTACAGTCACAAGGGAACAAGAACTCCAAACGTGGTTGATGGTTGTACCACAACATTCACCATAAATGAACCAAAAGCAAAATTACAAAACACAAAAAACCCCAAAATTGAGGCTCAAGTTGAGTCAATTTCATGCATTTACATCACATTCACATCATTCATCATTCACCTCATATCATCATCCATATTTGATCAATTGGCTCAAGGATTGCATCCTTTACCCATTTGCCAATTGATGGGGTAAGCAAAAAAATCAAAGTGTCATCAATTTTTTTCAAAATTTCTAATTCTTGTGCATCGAGAAGATTTGATTCCATCCATCAAATAAAGGTACGTGTCATTGATTTTTACACCACATCATGTTTCACACAATGTAGTACAAAAATGAGCATCTGTAGACATTGATCAATCACAACGTTACATTTGGCACCCCACATCAAATCCTACATAATAATTTATATACCTAAGTTTAGACTTAGGTATATAAAATACTACACATTATCCTATTTTCCATATTTATTAAATCTAAAAAATCAGCCTAGGATACCCTACCTACCCACTAGACATGTGTCCTAGCCACCTCACCAGCATACCTTACCACATCTCATACACCCTTGTCCTCTTTGTCCCTTCACATGGGGTAAACTTCCACATATCACTCAACTTGCATAAATCTCACCCCAATTAAGTGAGATACACTAGGTGACTCACTCTAACTGCCCCCTCTATATGGCAGTCCAAAATTACCACTTGGTAATCCTAGCTTACCACCTCTCATTTCCCTCCAAAACTCTAAGGGGCCTATAAATGCACCTTCACCCCATGAACCAAAAGAGGCTGAATATTTGTACCATCAGGATATAGGAATGGGACCAAATATTTTCACGTATCCTAATAAGAACCAAGATCCAGAGCTTGAAGATCAATTTTTGAAGCAATATTACTTTTAGTCTGCACTGGACGTCCATGGTTTCATAGTCAAAACTGCATCCATGTGGTTTCCCCACCATTCTTGCACAGCTTGGTAATACTCATCATACTCTTGTGGTTTCTCAGGGCCAAGAAAGCATTATTTAAAATATTAGTAAGAAGTTTTTATTTGTAGCAAGGCATTTAGTTTATTTTATTTTTCTATTTTTTGTATCTTATGCTTTTTCTAGTTAGGGTTTTATACTAGTATTTTATGTCTTGATTTGTAGGTGCTACTAAATCCTATTTGGTTTTCATGTGTGCAGGTAACAGGTACCTTGGAGAAGCTAATGAAGCTAGATTTGTATCCACATAGGATATCTAAATCCCACTCACCCCTTTGAAGTTATAGAAGAAAGGACAAAGAGCACCAATTATTTGTTTGAAGAGCGTCATCTTTTGCCATCTTAAGCACTTGAATTGTATACATATATTGTAACATTACACCTAATATACTTGGAGCAATTCAAAAGATATATCATTATAATATTAGGAGATTCAGGCTCCCCTATTAATACAAAAAACATATATTATTTATTATTGCAAGTGTTCAATTTTTCAATTTTGTTTGGTATTTTTCTTTTGGTTACAAAGAGTGATATGGTTTTGTCAATCAATTAGTGAGTCAAATATTAGGGATACTCTTGAATTATTGTACTTCATAGAGGAGGATACTAATTATGTGGTTATTATAGATTTAGGTAGATATGACCTTGGGATAAAGGATAGTTACATGAGTGACTCTATCAGTGACATGACTATAGAGACCTAAGGCAGTGGAGCAAATTGCTAAGATTTTGAGATATACTCAGCACATGAGGATGAGAGAGTAGATGCAAACAATAGGATATGGTGGGATGATATATGGAGGTAGGACAAAAAATGATCCTAGATCAAGTCCACAAGTGACCTTATACGATGACCCATTGACAATTCCTCCACTAGTCCCAAGAGCACATGTAGAGGATGGATCTAGTAAATATCTTAGGGAGGCTACATAGGTAGATATGGAGACCATGTTGTGAGACCTCAAGGTTATTAATGTGTATTTGGATAGTGTGGAGGTAAATAGAGCATAGCAGGAGATCTATATTTTGAGGTAGGAGTAAGATTGGGCCATGACATAAATAGCTTATATGTAGGACAAGATCAATTAACTCAAGTCCAAGAGAGATGTATTAGTGGTATAAAAAATGATACCTGGTCTGATAAGGGCCATGGTTCAACTGTTGGTGAACCAATGACATGCATAACTAATGTAGTTATAGGGGTAGGTGGAGACTATGACATAGAGGGATTGGATGGAGGGCAAGAGGGTTGCTCATTATTGAGCCTTTTATCATGCTACTATGCCTGCTATGCAAAGGGATCCATATCCCATGCACTTTAGGAGTAGTTTGAGGTCCATGACATGATAGTTATAGATATTTATCATATTTTGACCACCAACACCACTACTAGTGCCAACCGAAGGTGATGTAGGATCTAGTTGTTGGTGGTTGGTCTGAGATTTTTATATATATTTTTAGGTCAAGTGCACTAGTTTTTGCTATTGTGCATTCTCCTATAGATATTAGAATAAGTGTACCAATTTTTTTCTTGTGGTACACTGATCAATTATGTATCATGCTTGATATATATATATATATATATATAGAAAGAGAGAGACAACTATGATTATTTGGACTTGATTGATGATGATATGATGTGTTTATAGATTTTTGGATTTTGTTATGATGTATTGATTAGTTTTAAATTAAAATGAAAATAAATTCATAGTTTGGTAGATTATCATTTTTTATGCATCGATTGAAAATATTTTGATGAATAAAATAAGGTATGACCTAATTTTAATGAATTTATGATGATTTAATACTTTTAATAAATTTATTTTGTATGAGAAATATAATGTGTGTTTGAATGACTCATAATTAGATAGTGAACAAATGATTAGGTCCATGTAAAATATTGAAATGTTCATGATGAATTTTACATGATTTGGATGAATTTTGTAAATTTTTGCTAAGTTTGTGTGGATCATGATAATGTGCAAATTAGAAAAAAAATTGAAAAAATAAAAATTAAGCTAAAATTTGTATCACTCTAGAATGATATTTAAAGTTATTGTATGCGAAGTACAATTATGAGATAATTCTATGGACCAGTTGGTAAGTGAGATTGGAAAACATTGATATTTTTAATGATTTATTTTGATTACAAAAAAATTAGGTGTAAAATATTAGTCAATTAAGATTATTATAGTTTGATAATTCTATAAATAATAATAGGGATAGCTATTAACTTGATTATACTTGTTAAGTGGGGATATAGCTTAAAAAATGTAACTACTAGCTAATTTGACAATTTTAGATGTAGTTTTTTTTTATAAGTTAAAGGATTGCATTACTAGATGTGTTTTAAGGATCTCAAAACCTTGTTAAATTTATACTTGTTGTAAATAGAGAGGATTATCAACAAGGGATGCAACCCTAAGCCTAAAATAGAAAATATAAAACTAGAGGATGCAGTCTCAGACATAAGGAAAGAGGAAGAAAAATGACACTACCCAAGAAGATCAACCTGCATAGAAAAACGAAACAAGTTCCATGCAAAGTAGCTACGGGAAAAAAATACAAACAACTTAGACAAAAATAAGTAGACTCCACATAGGGTAGCCATAGAAGAAAAACGTAAGAAACTGAGGATATTATTCCTCAGTGGAAACCATGTCCTCATCCTTAGTGTCTCCTTGAACAGGGTCCTTAGGCTCCTCTTTTACAACAATCATGTCCTCTGCTTCAAGCCCATTGTCAACCTCTTAGCCACTCTAAACTCTTAATAAAAGCTTCTGAAGACGTTACATAATATCAATGATCAAATTAACCATGGCATTCATCATACCTATAATGTTGGATATTATGAACTCTTTCAACTGCTTCACCTCATCATATGCCTCTTCGTCATCAGTATTAATGTCAATTATCTTCTTGTTACCCTATTTTGAAGGTGAACATATTTCTTTATGGGCCCTTACATACTTTAAAAGCTAATGCTCTTCCTCACATTCAACTTTGTGATAGATTAAATGGCTTTCCTCTTTCTTTCAACAAGGAATAGGCAGGTAGAAGGCCCAAAAGGTTTGGCAGCTAGGTTGGGGATGCTTGAGTTGGCCTTAGGACTGATATATAGGACATAAGTGTAGATAACCTTGAACATGCCTTGATGGAAAGGGAGGTCATGGCCTTTCTTATTCCTATGGGATGTAATTGAATAGTTTATGGAATTGAGACAAAATTGGGAGATGATTATGGGATTAATATCGTAAAATTGGTTCACAAAGACCAAATGATAAGTACATAACACTTTTTCTAGGTCATCGATAGTGATCCAAAACTGGCTTCATCATGTCATTCCAAGGGGTTTTGAGATCACTCTTATAGTTACCTTGCTTTGTTCCTTTTTAGATCCTTTCGTTGTCCTTGAACTCCTTAAGTTCCACCTCCAAGTTGTGCTTTTTTCTATGGATTGAGTATTCTTTCATAGCCTAGCCAGTAATCATGGACAAGAGGTTGAAATCCACGTAAAAAATTCTCCTATGAATTGTAATAGAGTCGTTATCCTAGTAATCCTAAAAAGTCATGGTAATGTCGAGCTCCTCGCCATTGAACATGTAGAAGAAGGGAAAGAAGTGGCACTCAGTGAGGATTCTCTCAGCAAGGGAATCACATTCGAGTTTGTTGAGCTCAATAAAACTCATGGTAAATTGGCAATGAGGGTTGGAGAAAGGACTATAAGGAATAATAGAGGCCTAAGGGTCAATGGGCTTACTACACCAACGAGGAGGGAAGACGACCAATGGAGGAAGGATTATGGCTTTGCACGGGATGGAAGCATGAGGGGTGCTAATGGTAGATTTATGGATGAAAGCTTGAGGAAAAATTCCCAATTCCTAAAGGTTGCCATTAATGATATCAACGATGCAAATCAAATTTGACATCGGGAGATTGGAAAGTTCAATTGTTTTTGGAAATTATTTCTAGGATAGGGATGGTGAACAAGGAGAAATTAAGGGTTGAAAATGATGATCTTTGAATCTTGGCAATGATTGGTTCTAGAATCGAGTAGGATGTTTCTGGAATAATCACCTCCATCATCGATTATTCCATGATATTCCTAGTGGGTATACTTAATGTTTGATAGTGCCATATCCCTCTCACACAACCTATGGTAATCCACCTTTTCAGGGTTGCGTCTCTATCTTGGGTTTGGATATTACTTGGCCCAATGTTTATATGGTGTAATTGCCAATGTAGAGGATGGTTGAAGTAATTGAAAAGGGTGCCTTCATGAAACATCTTCTCATTGGAATTGGAAGCACCACCTAGGTCTTTGCACACAATTGATATTGATTGCCATAAATTGAAAAAGTTGTTAGTGTACATTTCCAAGAAATGTACCAGATAAGCCTAATGTTTTTGCGGTGGAAAAGGGTCTGTTTGAATAGATGCCCAATCATATTTAATATCATGTGATGCTTACTTTTTTGGTGCTTAGATGAAGTATTCACTGTCCACGTGGGCGTACTCCTTCCACTTCTATTATTATGACTCGACAAGATTAATTTAGTTTATAAAAATTCATAAGAAATTAATGATTCAATGAAGAATAAATCCTCATAACTCAAGCTATTATATTTAATGAAAAAAAATCAAGAGGACATGAATTATCATGTGTATATTTTAATATATATTTTAAATTAATTTATTTTATGAGGCACTTTTAGCATTTTTTATTGCAATATGGGCATATCTCAAAATGTGAGAGATTTCAAACTTTGTCATTTTAAGGACTATTTTGTATGAGATATGTGATTTGAGAAGAAATGAAAGGAATGTGAAAGAGTGGATAGATAAAGAATAAATACATGTGAGAAGTTTTGTTTAAATAGGGGCATCTAAAAAATGAAATGACAAGGATGTGCCAAAGCCCTAAATGAAAGAAATATTATGTACAAAAATTTTATTCTAATGTAAGTCATATAGTAGACAAGTTCTTAAGTGTATAAATGAATATGTTTAAGAAATATATGTATAAATTAATCATTTTAAATTCAAGCAATGACCTATGAATCAAATTATAAACAAGCATTAATGTTCAACATGTGAACATATACAAATATGTTCCATTCCCAAGTGATGGTCTATGCACCTGATAATAAATAAGATATTAGGAAAGAAAATTTATGCCTAAAAATATGTACAAAATAAATATTTCATCTCCAAGTGATGGAATAGAAGCTTGATAAAGGTAGAGTATGCCAAAATATGTTTGTGATATATATAAAATGCATCATTCCCAAGTGGTGGCCTCAAGGCTAGATATAAGACAAGCACTCATGTCATGATGATAATCAACCTAGAATATGTACAATATAATACAAAGATATATATAATATTTTGAATAGTAATTTCCATAGGAAGTACTTTTTAAAAGTCTATTCCAAAAGGGGACTTAAAATGTCTATGCCCATAGGAGGGACTTTAAATATTTGTACCCACAAGGAGGACTTTGAATGTTTATGTCATTAGGGAACTTAAAATGTATATGCCCATAGAGGGACTTTAAATGTCTATGCCCATAGGGGGGAATTTATATGTATATGCCATAGGGGGCTTCAAATATTTATTCCCACAAGGGGGACTTTTAAATGTTTATATCATAGGGGGACTTCAAATGTCTATGCCTATAAGGGGACTTTAAATGCATGTGTCCATAAGGGGAAATTTAAATATCTATGTCATATGGGGACTTCAAATGTCCATGTCCATATGGGAGAAATTTAAATGTTTATGCCATATGGGGACTTCAAATTTATGTTCCCACAAGAGGTAATTTAAATGTTTATGGCATATATGATAAATGCAAAATGCATATGCCACACAAAAAGTGATCTAAAGACTAGATAATAAATTTTAAATTATTGCATGCCCTTGATAGAAAATTAATGTGATGTTTTGAGATAATTATACCACTACATAATGCACCTATGATAGAATGAGAAAGATAATAGCATTTATAAGGGTTGATAATTCTTGCCTAGTGATATGAAGATGAGATAAATGATTTATTTTGGAGAAAATTTTGTAATTGAAGCAAGTAGTTTCCCCCTAGTGAGACACAAGGATATTTACCCTAGATAAGATTAGGGAAGGAATATATGTGGACATGGTTTTTTCTACACCATATTATGCCAATGTGGAGAGATTATATTTTTTTATCATGGATGGACATGTCTATGAGACATCATACATGCATAAGGAAATGATTGGAAACATAATCCCTATATGAGGCTATATAACAAAGCATAAATAGATAAGGTAGTACCCATGTAGAAGAGAAGATATGGATAGATAATTATGTAATGTTGTATACATTGTCTTATGGACCTCCAAGAAGATATTATGTTTCTTATAGTGGCCTGGTGTGTCTATGAGACATCATACATGCACCAATCAATGATTAGAAACATGATCCCCATATGAGATAATATAAAGGAGTATGGACAAATGAAGATAGATTCTATGCAAGATAGAATATTGTAGAGTCATTGGTTTACCCTCAAGTAGGTATTTAAGATGAATTATAGGTACAATTTTATTGAAGTGACAATGTATCTCAAATATCTCACCCCATTATTATAAAGGTGACTAAGAAGAGATGATACTTCTAATAATTGCACAACATATGTATAAAAAAATATGTATCCATAGAGAAATGGTTATAAATGTTACCTATTTTTTAGAGGTTTTTGTAGTAGTGTAACATGACAATATGTATACATTGCCAATTATGGATACTATATATAAATCTATTTTGGCTTACTTATAGACCACCAAGAGGAGGGGGTATTTCTCATTATTTCTTGGTATGTGTACAAAATTCTATATGCATAGCACAATAGTAAAAAATAGTTGCCTTTATTGAAGGTCTATAAAGTGAAAAGAACATGTACATGTCAAAATTATGTGAGAATAATTTTAAGGGGCATGTTCTAATTAGTTTATAGATCAATGAGAAATGGTATGATTGATTTAATTCTTGGATAATTTGTAGGATATTATGAATTTAAAAAGTGTTGATAAACTATACCCTATTCTCTCAAGGGACTATAAATAGGTGAAGTGGAAGTAAGTAGAAGGAAGTTGATCTTGGAAACCTAATAAACTACTTATGAAGGCCAAACCTTATGATCTATAACCTAGTAGATCTATAGATAATTACATATTTGCAATATATTGCTCCATGATAGTGTATGGGAAAATCAAACCATACTCAAATTTATTTAAGAGATAAGAAAGGAAGTAGAAATAAAGAATTTGAAATGCTTGGATGATATTAAATCTTGGTTGCTTGATAGACCCTTGAAAGGATCAAGCCATATACACCATTTTTTGGAATATCTATGAATAATTACATATTTATAAAATATTGGTTTACATGGATTGATCTTGACAATGGTGTATGAGGTAAGCAAATAGATTGATTGCAAAGAAGTGATAATTTGTAAAATATCCTTTACTGTCCACTTTATCAACATGAGGTTGAAGCTTGATGTTCGTTATTTGGCATATGTATAAATATTTATATATCTAGAAGAAATTGGACACAAATATTTGATCTTCTTATTTATATGAGGTAATCAAGATTTTTAGGAAGTACATTGTCAGGTAGGCCAACCATGATGGTTAAAATTATCTATCCATTAATTTGAACATTGGTAAACACTTATATGTCCACATGATATTGGGTATGGAGGGGTTTAAACACCATGGGTGATCCATCGGGTAATGTATCAAGTTTAAAAATAATGATATTTGGGTGTTCTCAATTACAAATTTTTATCATGGTTGCATGATAGGCCAATACAAGATCAAATATTGTTCTTCCATTGTATAATATATCTACTATTGTTTACAAAATTCTAAGGCATTGAAAAACAAGCTTAGGCCTTGTGAGGGCCTATCAGATGACCAAGAGTTGATGGATGTTGACTTTTTTGTTATAAATGGTTTAGAGTGATAATTTTAAGTTGTGAAAGAGATGAGTGTAAGATTCATTGGTTACCTACTAATTTTTTATTGATATTGTAACATTTAAATTGATATAAAATGGGTCAAAAGTAAAGGAAAGGATTGGATCATTGGGGATGTGAATACTCATACCATACATCACTTAAACCAATTGAGAAAAGATAAGAAAAATAATATTGATTTGAAAGAGAGAGAAATAGTTTTGATAGAAGTATAAGCAAGATAATTTTGGGTCTAGGAGGGTCCACCAACATCATGTACCTAGTGCAAATACAATTCAAATGATTGCTTTTCTAGCTAGGATTATCATAACTTCATCATGGATATCCTAACTCAATGGTATAAAATAGGAAGACTTAGGAAACCATGCAATCAAGCATGTGTATCCAAGAAAATATGATACTAAAGAAGTAATGCATACAAGCAACCATGTAGCTAGGCATATGTGTAGGCAGATCATGTAGATTCAAATATAATATCTTTTAAGATACATTATATTTATTGGTTATTTTGTTATTTATCATTTAACATGGCTAGGTGGTAGGCTTCTAATCCAATTGGGTTCAAAATTATGTTTAAGTTCATAGTTGGCATTAATGTTTTTTTTTTTCATTTAATAATTAGATCATTAATTTTAAAGGATATATATCATACCCTTTTTTTTAGGTACATATAAGCCTATTTTAATAGATTCATAAGAGCTCTAGGGCATGGATTCATTTTTTGTCTAGGATTTCTAGTTGGTTAAGATGACCAAGATGGTACACATATCTTATAGAGGAATCTTAGAATAAATATATTAAAGAGGGAACCTCAAGTTCAAAAGGAAACACAACCTTGGTTCCATAGACCAAATAATAGGGTGTCAGATCAGTAGGAGTTTGGGCACTGGTGTTATATGTCCATAGAGCTAGATAGAGTTGCAAGTGCTAGTCTTAGATAGCTTTATTAACTAGATTTCTTAAATATTTTGATTAATGTTTTGTTAGATGATTATGCTTGAACATTACCTTGGGGGTAGTATGATTTTAAATGTTTTTTTTTTTAATTTTATATTTCATGCAAATATTTTGGACTTATTTATTCTTAAAATATGTATCATTGTTTAAAATTTGTATAAAAGGTATGAAATAGAGATAGAATTTGATTGAGTAAAAATATAGATATTTGGATTCTTATGGTAGAATATAATGGCATGGTTTTTAACCTTTAGTGTGAAATATTTAGTAGCTATGATAATACATTTATGTCCAAATGATTATGGTTTCATTTATCCAATGATATCAAGGCCCAATATAGAGTAGGGTCATGGAAAATTGATTGATTACAATGCTTAAGGAGCTTGAACTAGATTGTCATGCTTTCAATACTAGTTGCATTTCTTGACATAAATACAAGCATCTCTCTCCATATGTGACCAATAATAGCCAATTCTAAGGATTTTTTTCATGATAGACCACTAAAGTATCCACTACACAACTTTTCATGGGCTTATTTGATGACCATTATGTCTCTTATATGTTTATACACCTAAGGAGGATTCCATAGAATGGGTGATGATATAGAATATCTCTAAGGATGAAATATTGGTAGAAATTTTGCCTAAAGTGTCTATGCTTATGATGACTCAATCATTTGGATAATGTATCTTCTTTTAAAATGTTAATGGTATCTTGATACCATGGTTTTTATGGGTTTTATGGTGAAGAATCTTCAATAGTCAAGATATCTAAAGGGATTTGTATAGACTCTAATGTTATAAGATATTTTATTAGTCATATGATGATAGTTGCTTATTCATATTCCAGTTCTAGAGGAATAAAATATGTGACTATAATTATGGCATCGACATGGTGATTGCTTGATCATGGGATGATATCAATAGTTATTTTGTAAAGAGTCCATCAATTTATCCATAATATATTTGTATGGCCTTAATTTATTATCCTCAATGTAATAAATGCCATTGATCTATTTGATTACTAATTATGAATCACAAAATACATAAAGAGTCTTAATTTGTAGTGCCAATGTAGCCCTAAGTTCTAAAATGAAATCCTCATATTTTCCATGTTGGTGCATGAAAATTGAGGCTTAAATTGAGGCTTATATGCCCTTGCTCATTTGCCACATCGAGCATCATCAAAGTAGAGGATCCAAGAATTTGGATTTTTAGTATCTATAGTAAAAATAACTTCATCAAGGAAAGTTATAACTAAAGGGTGTTTAGATTCTAAGGGTGTTGTAGCCAAGTGATCTATGATTACTTTTTCTTTTAGCAATTTTTGACCAATAAATTTGAGATCAGTTTTAGAAAGGATTATAACCCATTTGGAGGTATGTTCTAAGAGGTGAGGATTTTACATGAGGTAAATTAGATGGTTGACCCTACCTATAAAATAGATTTTTTGACTAAGCATGTAATGTATTAATTTTTGGGAAGTAAAGACTATTACTAGACAATTTTTATAATGGTGTGTATCAGATTTCATAGATAACTAATGTCCTACTAATATAATAAATAGTTTTTCTCAATGTTGATCATTATTAGGAGGTGTCAAATGATATGTTTTTAAAGCATTCTAAAGGTATTTTGACAATTGTAGTAAAAATTACTACACTAAATAATCTATCTAAGGGTGAATTTGACTATGTTGATTTAGAGAAAAGTAGAGAATGAAAAAATATTTGGACTCTATGACTTGTCAAAAATATTATGCTAAAAAATAATTAAAGAATCTTTACCAAATGTTAAAAGTGGGTGTAA
Organism: Wollemia nobilis; assembly: GCA_028583015.1. NCBI lineage: Eukaryota > Viridiplantae > Streptophyta > Pinopsida > Araucariales > Araucariaceae > Wollemia > Wollemia nobilis. Next base: position 2,412,358 of record JAQPPZ010003192.1, on the reverse strand, counting down.
ATCCCATGGGGGTGTGAAGCAACTCTAAAAATATATTTTTATCACTTAGTAGTCTATAGTAATCCCCCACAACCTCTTTGATGATAACTAAATTAGGCCATTGGTAGAATTTTAAAATCCATTTTAGTGATAATAAAAATGACTCTACCATCGGTAGAGATTCCACCTAAACAATGGCAATGGGTTTGTTCTTTTCCTATACAAAAAGCCCACAAACCTAATTATTTTTCATATCTATTTGGTTTTATAATGACTTACCATGTATCCATCATCTCTCGAATATGCTCATAAGATAAAATAAAATGGATATTGAGTCTTGAAGAATTCAATATCTACAAAATATAGAGACAAACCCAAAAATACTTGATGCTTGGAGACTCCATGAATTGACCCATTATAATGTCTATTAACTTGCAAGAAGGTTACTCTAAGTAGCTCTTTTTCATTTGTTCTAATGCATAATAGTATAAGATCCTCTACATCAATTTTTTATAAGAGGATTTCAAAACTTAAAAGTTTATGAAAGCTATAATCATTATCATAGAACTTCAAGTTAAGTCACAAGGCTTGTGGGTTGAAAAATTTTATTGAATAAAAAAATTGCACTATTTCAAAAGGGTGAAATGATTAGATGTTTCAAATTGTTTTTGGATCATCCAATCATAATAATTGATGGCCCACATTCTAGAATTTTCACAAACCATACATTCAAAATGATTGATGATCTACATAAATCATCAAAAGCTTTGAATTTTAATGGTGAAGGAACATTTCATGGGCCATTAAAGACAAAATATATGACCAATAGAGTTTTAATAAATTTCTAAGGATAGGAGGCAAGGAAATTTATCAAGATAATATTTCTTAAAAGACTTGAAATAAGGTGAAAGAAAGAAGTCCCAAATAATGAGACTCTTGAGAACCTTCAATAGGAGTTGGTGAAATATTTTGCATACTACTGGAATTAGGAATAACAATCCATGGATTTTCAAGAAATTTCTAAAGGTTGAATGATGCTAAAATTTCAAAAGGTCAGTGGACCCTATTTTGTAAAATGGTTTTGGGTCAACCAGTTAAAACCCGGTGTTAATTATAATATTCTCTTACTTACCAAAAAAAAAAAAATTCAAAAGGTCATAAGGCATTGAAATTTTGAAGGGTCAAATATTCCAAGAAATATGATGAAAAAAGGAGAAAAATCACCTCATATTATATAAGAAGCAATAGTCTATAGAAATTTAGAAAATTCTAAAATATGGATAAGGGAAAAAAAATTGAGTGTTAGAGCCTCAAAAAAAGACTAAAGTAAGTGAAAAAGGAGGATTTTTTGTAGACCTTCCAATAGAAGTTTAACAAGCCACAAAAGTTTTATTAAAGTTTGACATGAGACCATGATCAAAAGATCCATTAATCATTATATTGAATATAACTAAACCATCACTTTAAACCTTCTATTCTAGCATTATTGTATGTTTTTATTATACATAAATTAGAAGTTGTGACTAATTTCCCTTTTGTCCTATTTCTTGTCTATATATGCATGTATAAGGAGTTGTAAGAAGAGAAAGTGTTAAATTTGTGCTATCTGTAAATGGTTTATGTGTTTATTCATCTCATTTTTATATGGAAGAATCTAATTATATTAGTACATAATCCCTAGTTATCTTAGTACTTTTATTTTCTACTATTCTATTTCCTATGGTTTTTCTTCCCCTTTTTGTTTGTGTACAAAAGCTAGTTAGATATGTGAGCATTGAAGATCACATCCTATAAGGAATTAATATTGTAAAAAAACCTAAAGGAAGTCTACTGATACACATCCTATGCTCTTGGAGATACCCACTATGTTTCTCTACATGAGGCACAAGTGTTGGGTGTATCTGATAGCTACAATGGGAGATCATGATATTTTGACATGACAACAATTTAATGGTATGCTCAATGGAAACATCTAGTTTGGACTTATCCCATAATCTTGATTGAGCTTGGTTTAAAATTTGTTGTTGTCATTGCAAAACTCATCTCAATTTAGGGACCCACTTGAAGTTTTGTATTTAATTTAAAATTTTTCCTACACCAAGATTTTTAAAATCTTGATTATAACGAGGTTTCAAAATTGTTGACATTTTTGCATCTTGAAAACTTGGATTTAGTTGCAATATTTTGAATTGAATATTTTTTAATATTTGGATCTTAATTGCATTATTCCAAATTAAATGTTTTAGAAAATTCAAATTTAAATGGTTTCCTTAAGGTTCAAAAAATTAAATTTCATTTTAGGGTTATGCAAATTTCGTCACTTTTGCCCTACAATTTGATATAATATTGAAATGGACATAACGTGAGCTAGATAATTTTTTTTGAGATGATTAAAAGCCTAGTATAAATATATTTATCTTATCTATTCAATGGAACCAAGTTTTCATAATTTTAGATGTCAATTTTATCCAAAAATAGCGGTTTACTGAGGTAGTCTAGGAGTTTCTAATTGAAATATCTCATGATCCATAAATAAATACTGAACATTCTCCATGGATTTGGGTACCCATTTAGCCCATTTAGATGTGTGCAAAAGTTTGTCAAATTCTATTGATTTTTATTTTTTTTCTATTTTTCGAGTTAAGTGATTTCAAAGAAAAAAATCCATGGCTTGGACAAGCTTGTTAGATTTTGCGGTCAAAATGGTCAAAAGGAAGAAAGCCCAAAAATCAATTACATATTGGAATCATTTTAAAAAGCTTACTCCTTGTTATTTTTTGCTCCTTGTTATTTTCCGCTCACTTCTCTCATCCGCTTATTGCTCTCATCCACTCATTATTTTCATCTTTATGTATTATATTATGCATCAAAGTTGGTCAAACATGGTGAAATGGGAAAATGAGTCACACAATAAAACTAACCTCCTTGTCAAGGTATGCGGATCACTTTTTTTCATATTTGTGTGTTATATTCTATGATCACCTTTTTCCATCCTTGTGTATTATATTCCATGGTCAAAGTTGGTCAAAAAAGTAAAATACGAAAATGACTCATGGAATAGAAAAAAAAATTTAGGATTTTCTCAAAACCAACTCTAAAGTTGTATATTTTAGAAAGATTTAATTTTGTACTATAATTTTGATTTTTTAATTCTAAAGTTATGGATTTCCACAAAGACTTCATCTCACACTATAGTTACCTAATTTTTTAAAGACCACAAGTCTCCATTTTTATCCTTTTGTGTTCTATTCTGTGGTCAATGAGCTTTGAATATGCCCAAAGTGGATTTAAATAGTAGATAAATTTTAGAACCTAAAAAATGAAATGGCTCTAAACCAAGAATAAGGTTGTGGACTCCGAGGAAACTTAATTTCACACTAGTGGACTTAAGTGGTGGGCAGATTTAAAGAGCAAATTTTAGAACCCTACGATTAAAATTGCTCAAAACTAATTTTAAAGTTGCGAACTTCCAAGAAAATTTAATTTCACCCTAGCAGAATTTCATAGAGCGACGAAGAACAAGTTTTAATTCTGCATGACATAGCACAATATTCTATTCCATGAATTTTAGGAAATTTTAATTTTGTTCTATAGGTTTTGATTTCTTAATTTTAACATTGCGGACTTTTGAAAAAAAATTAAGTTCACCCTAGCGTATTTTTGATCTCACCAACATTGCGAGCCTCCACAAAAACTTGATGTTATTTTTAATTTTGACATAAAGCTCATGCTCTACGCTGCGAATTTCAACTACAAGTTTTATTCAATTTAATGATATTCCATAGCATAAAGCTTGTGTTCTACACCGAGTATTTTAAAAGGGTTAGCTATTCAGTTTGGCAAATTTTACTCTGGCCTAAAGTGATCAAAGGAATAAAGTGAAATTTTCCCTAGCTTGGTGCATGTTAAAAATGAAGCGAAACCTTAATAAACATTTCAAATAATTTTTAGAATTAAATATTAAATGTAATATTTTTGCCCTAAAATTAAAAATAAAAACCTTAGCAAATAATAAAAATTTAAAAATTAAAATGAACTATAATGTCAAACCTTAGAAAATATATTAATTAAAATCAATAATCATCAACCTTAGGTAATAATATTAATAATAGCAATAAAATGATTTTTTTATCGCAAAGTTTTAATTTGAAAATTTCTTCTGTAAATGTAAGAAAGTGAACCAGAAAGGCAAAAGTCAAAGTGTCGATAGAAGGCGAAGTGTTGAACCAGGAAAATGAAATGATGAGGTCCAAGAGTTTTTTAATGATCTAAATGATAAATAGTTAAATATATACCGTGGAGCATCACTGCAAGAATATGGGATGTCTCAAATTTAAACCAGTTGATTTCTTGACAATTGGAAGCCATTAGAGTTGAGCAAGTTGTAGGAACCAATTACAGAGAATGAGAGCCAAAGGAGATACATTGAACCTAGACTTGATTTCAGCCACTTGGTACTTGATAGCTCATCATCTCAAATAATTGTAGATATCCATGGTTAAAATTGAAGATCCACATCAAGAAAATATCCAAATGACCATCTCACACTAAGTTAGGTGCCCAGAAACTTCTACAAACCATTGAGAAATTTTGAATTGTAAGGCTATAAAAATCCAAGGAGACCCCATTTCAAAGGATCAAATGCCATTTTAGCGATAGAATTTTAGGATTTTTTTGCTTTCTTTGGTAGTTTCATGAGCATTTGCACCCCTGACATTATACTTGGAGAATTATTTTTGCAATCATCTGTAGCAAGTAATTCTATTATTGTAATCATTGAACATCTTCATTAATGCAAAGTGTTGTGATTCTTGGTGTAATATGTGCATGATGATGGTGGTTGCATCTGAGTTAATCCTAGTATTTTGTACCCTTTTCCTTTGAATATGTCACCATATTAGTTTAGATTGTGTGAACACTGATCGGGCTAAGACTAGTTGATTTGGAGTTGGCTGTTGCAATAGATTCTTTACAAGGCTTCAATATTACAATGACTTGTTTTCTTTCTTTCTCTAACCTTTCCTTTTGAATTTCTTTGACAATCAAGTAGATTAGAAGTAGTTTAGTTTCATATTTTAAAACTTTATTTTCATGAATGTGCATTTTACTGTTTGAAGTTTTAGAATATCCCTTTGAATGTGTTTCTAGATCATAATCAGAAGGTAGCAAGCCTAGAATATTGCTTTACATATAGTTTATTATGAAATCTATCAAATATAGGATAATTAAATTGACAATTGCAATAGATTAGTTTTGAATTCAACTATTAAAACCAAAATTAATTACTCACCCTTGTAATGGTTGCATATGGCCTTGAACATTCCAATGTTATTCTTTGTATTTTCATTTTTATAATTTGAATCAAATCAACCAAGTTAGACCAACCTTACCAAAACCTTGGGGAAATTTATATTTCCTTTCAAGAGAGGACATCTTGTCCTGATCGTTGGTGTATGTTTGCAACTGGACAAGTATATCCCTCAATAGGAAATGACACTAGAAGGAGGACCTAAAACAAATTAATTTGATTTTTCATAATCCTTTGATATCCGATGCAATAGTTCTAAACTATTTTAAATTCTAAGATATCTCATTTACTGTTATGGTTAAACTATTATTGTCTCAATTGCTTATAGGTAATAATTTACTATTTGATATCTAAAATTGTTAGTTCTTGTTATATCTTTCATATATCTTTGCATTTTATATTTTCTTGACTATCAACACTGGAACCAAGAGTCATTATCACTAGGTCTAAGGCCTCTAGAGATAGTATTGAGTTTCATAGTCTCTCTCCTCCTAGAAGACCCAAAAATATTAAAGGTCATTCAAGTAATATTCCTCCCATTAATACCTCATCTCATTCTATTATACCATTTACCAAAACTTTTGTCACCCCCCTAAGTACTCCAATGGTAGCATTTGCACCCTAGTTAGGTGGTAGTAGTCCACTGAGTATTCCTAGAGCAGCCCATGATATGCCTAAGAATGCAAAAAGATACTTGCCTAGGTATAGACATGATGGAGCTAGAATAGCTGAAGAACACATTCAAGCATATAAATATGCTTTGATCAGATTGCAAGTTGAACATGAAGATGTTGCTTGTAGGATGTTCCCTCTTACATTGGATGAAATAGCATATGACTGGTACATCAGTCTCGCTTGCTAATTCTATCACTTCTTGGGCTGAGTTAGAAACAACATTTGTTAATTAGTTCAAGTTACCCATAGATCCTGCTATCATCTACCATCAGTTTGCTTCATGTAGGAGAGAGCCCAGTGAGCCTCTAAGATTGTTCAATACAAGGTTTCATAAGATTTATAATAGGCTAACTCCAGATTATACTATGAATGTTGAAGCAACAATTCAAATGTATTATAGAGCCCTAGATCCTCTCACATCCATGTTTGTAAGAAGAGCACCAAACATCACTACTCTACCTATGGCATATAGTGAGGCCTTGATAGTAGAATTACAACTGATACCTCAAGGTTTTGGAATAGGACAATTACCTTCCATAGGATAGCCAGGTGCCTATAATAAAATCCCCATGATTAATCAAGATTTATCACAACAACTACCATTGTTAAATAATTTACCATACCAAAATATTAATCAACCATTTAATACCATCCCCACACCTACACTCCCAAATATTCCTATGGAGACCAATACTCAAACAACAACAATATTTCCAAATCTGAATCCCACTCAGAATATTCCTGCATTTCTTAATGCTAATCCAAATCCAAATCAAAACATCCCTTCATTTTTGAATCCCACTACAACCAACAATAATACTGCAAATCAAGCTAATATAGGCCAGACTGCTAACAATGCTAATTCACAGCTTGACAATCTACAAAGATTGGTCCAAAATCTTAGTAGTGATATGGTTCAACTGCAAAAATAGGTACCACAAAATCCACCTCCTAACAATCCTAATACAAATAGGAACTTCAATTTTCAAAGATGTCAATGGAACACTCATCCAAACAATGGAGGAGTGCCCAATCCTATTGCTAATCAGCCTAATACTATTGCTAATCAAAACCAGAATAACACCATTGTGAATTTATCATATTTAGCTTTAAACAACTGGTGTAGAGTACATTCCACAACCCAACATAATGAAATTGACTATCCTAAATTCAAAACAACTTTAGATATAGTACAAAAGGAAATGGAAAACATGGAATTAGTGCCTAATGATGATAATGCTAATCAAGCTAGCACTAGTAATGGAACAACCTTAGTTGTTGAAACATTTATCCCATCAGAAGAAGAAGATGAAGGATATGATGGATCCTTAGAAGAAGAAATCCAAGCTTTTAGGTAGTTTAAGAAAAGAAATAACTATATGCTTAGAAGTAAAGGTAAAGCCCCTCTCACTTCTTCTACTCCTCCAAATAGTACTACTATCCCTCCTGATACATAGGCCAATAATAATCCCATGCCTCCACCTAAAGCTGATTTTCCTCCACCACCACACAAAACAATAGAACATGATAAACCTGCCTACAATATCATAGAATATTTAAAGAAAACAAAAGCAAACATATATTTATTTGAGGTTGCTCAACTCACTGATCAACAAGATCTTTTGATGAAAATATTTGGTAATCAAAATAAAGATCAATATAAGAAATCTGCAGATGCTCAAATTATTTCTAGAAAAGACAAAGGGGATGCCCCTCCTTTTCTGTTGACAATTAGAATTGCAGGTAAAAATTTGCATAACTATCTTGTTGACTCAGGTGCTTCAGGGAATGTAATGCCACATGTTGTTTGCCAAAGGTTAGGTCTAAAACCTACTCCTTCAAATAGAGTGGTAGTTCAGTTAGATAAGACTGAAGTGAATGTGGTTGGAGTGCTGAAACATATTCATATACAATTAGCATCAGAACCAAGAATTCAATAGTATATAGACATACAGGTTGTAGATATCCCTGATGGATATGGAATGTTGCTTAGTAGAGACTGGTCTAGGAATTTAAATGGATACATGGCAACATATTTCTCTCACATGTGGTTACCATGGAAAGGTGTAGCCAATCAAATTAGGATAGAAAGAGAGCCTAGACTAAAAGAGTTGATAACTGAGTATAACAAGACCAATGAAGTTCTCTATAATGAGTCAGAATTAGGAGTATATACTCTGGAAGCTAAACAAATCACTGATAAGCCTAAAACTGAAAGTTCACCAGAAAAACAAGTAAAAGATGAAAGTTCAATTTGGACATTAAAATTTGATGGATCAAAATCCAAACAAGGTAGTGGAGCAGGCATAGAGTTGATTAATCCAAAAGGTAAGTCCCATTTGGCTGCTTACCGACTACAATTCCCTTGTACTTGTAACACTATAGAATATGAAGCTCTAATTTTTGGTTTACAATTAGCATTGAAGAAAAATATCAAGTGTTTAAAAGTGTTAGGAGATTCTGAGTTAGTAGTCAAATAGATTAAAATTCAATATGCTTGCCATGATAAAATATTAATCCATTATAGGAATAGAGTAAGAGATTTGATTGATGAATTTCATGCTTTTAACATTAAACTAGTTTCTAGAAGAAACAATAGAATTGCAGATTCTTTGGCAGTGGCAAAAAGTACACTAAAACCTATGGATAACAAAAAACTTTATTGAATTAGTAGCTTGTCCATCCATACCTGATAATGTGAAAAATCTCCAAGTGTTTGAAGATGACAGACATATTTTTAATTTTGTTACTAACTCTGGTATATTTGAAAATTAGGTTATTGATGAAGATGAAAGGATACAAGATGAAGAAGAGGAAGACCAAGAGGTAAAATTAAAAATAAATTCAATCCCTAAAGGTATGGTCTCTCTTGAAAAATTATTTGATATTGATTATAAAAGTAGGAAATGCAGTAAAGTTTCATTTCAAAATGATGCATGTAATACTGTTAATATAGGGACTAGTGAAAATCCACAGAATGTGTTAATAGGAAAAGCTTGCACTAGTCAAGAAAAATAAGGAATTATACAAGCTCTTAAATATTATGGAGATGTCATAGCTTGGAGCTATGAAGATCTAAAAACATATAACCAGAATATTATAACTCATACTATCCCTTTGAAACCAGAAACAAAGCCATTTAGGAAAAAATAAAGGTCTGTTAATCCATTGCTAGAACCCCTTATTCAAAAGGAAGTTCAAAAGCTCCTAGATGCATGTATTATATTTCCCATTAGGCATTCCACCTAGGTAGCTAATATAGTACCTATTCGAAAGAAAACTAGAGAAATTCACCTATGCATTGATTTTAGAAATCTTAATAAGGCTTCTTAGAAAGATAATTATCCTTTGCCTTCCATAGATCACATTCTACAAATGGTAAATGGATCTAAAATGATGTCATTCTTAGATGGATATTCTAGATATAACCAGATTATGATAGATCCTAAGGATAGAATGAAGACCACATTTACCACTAAATGGGGAACCTTCGCTTATAGGAGAATGCCCTTTGGATTGATTAACGTAGGTGCTACTTTTCAAAGAGCAATAGATTATGCTTTTAAAGACCTAATTGGAAAATGCATAGTCATTTATGTTGATGATATTCCTATGTTTTCAAAGAAATATGCTAATCATGTTAATGATTTAAGAAAAGTATTCCAAAAATGTAGAGAACACGGTATCTCATTAAATCCTAAGAAATACATTTTTGGAGTAATTGAAGGAAAACTCTTAGGTCATGTTATTTCTAAATATGGTATTTCAATTGACCCTAAAAGAGTAGAGGCAATACAGAAAATTCCTCTCCCAAGTAGTAAGAAAGAACTCAGATCATTTTTTGGAAAGATTAATTTTGTTAGAAAATTCATCTCAGGATTTGCAGAGATAGTCAGGCCACTGAATGACATGCTCAAGAAAGATGCTAACATTACTTGGACTTTTGAAGCCCAAGTAGCCTTTCAAGGAATTAAAGATGCCATATCTAATGCCCTAGTTTTAGTGAGTCCTGATTATACACAACCATTCTACATCTATTTATTTGCTTCTGAACATTCAACTGCTAGTGTCCTAACACAGAAAAATGAAAATAATGAAGAAAATCCAATAGCCTTTATGAGCTCCCCATTAAAATATGCCCAACTAAAATATATAGTTATAGATAAACAGGCATATGCTTTAGTAAAGGTAGTGAAGAAATTTAGGCATTATATTCTACATAGTAGAATATTTGCAATTGTGCTAGACCCAACTGTTAAAACCATGCTAATGCAAAATGAATTAGGAGAAAGAAGAGGTAAATGGATGACAACATTACAAGAATTTGATTTAGATATCCAGCCTATGAAATTGGTTAGAGGTCAAGGGCTAAGTAAAACATTAGCTAAAATAGATCCTCAAATCCTCTGCCAACAATATTCTGTAGATAATATCACAACTGATGAGTGGTACCAAGATATTGTGTACTACTTGTTGAATAATAAATATCCAAATAATTTCAATGCTACTCAAAGAAGAGCATTACATCTAAAGAGTGCCAACTTCATGATGAAAGTAGGTGTTCTATATAGAAAGAACCATGAAGGAATCTATCTTAGGTGCCTAAATAAAGATGAAGCTACTCAAGTCCTTAATGACTTTCATGGCAAATATGGGACTGGACATGGTTCAGCCAATGCCACTGCACATCAAATATTGAGAGCTAGATACTATTGGCCTCATATTTTTAAGGATGCCCATGCCCATGTTAGATCCTATCATACCTGCCAGATTGTTGTAAATAGAGAAAGAAATGCTCCCATGCCCTTACAACCAGTATTTGAGGCTCGTCCTTTTGCCCAATGGGGATTAGACTTTGTAGGAGTCATAAATCCTAATTCTTCAGCTAGTCATAAATACATTTTCACTGTAACTAACTACTACACTCGCTAGGCAAAAATTCAAGCTACTAAGAATTGTACTACAAAAGTTGTGATTAAATTTCTTGAAGAACATATTGTAACTAGGTTTGGAATACCTTACTCCATAGTTTGTGATAATGGTTCAGCCTTTACCTCACTTTAGTTTGTAGAATGGGCCTATGATAACAAAGTAACCATAAAATTTTCTTCTAACTACTATCCACAGGGAAATGGTTTAGCTGAGTCTACCAATAAGAGCTTGTTGACAATAATCAAGAAACTTCTAGAAAGAAATCCTAGGGATTGGCACAATAAACTCAAATATGCTTTGTGGGTAGATAGGACAAGAATAAAAGCTTCAATAGGTACATCACCCTATCATCTGGTATATGGCCAAGATCCTATCTTTCCCACCAATTTGAAATTGTTGACACTTCAGTTCATGAAAGATTACTTGGAAGTGGATGATAAAGTAGAAGCTAGGCTAACCAACTTGATGAATTTAGATGAAAAGAGAGAGGATGCTCTACAAAACTTTAGTAAACACCAAGGGATAATCAAGATATGGTTTGATAAGAGAGCCAAAATTAAAGCCTTCAGAATTTTTGACCTAGTTTTACTATGGGATAAAGCACATGAAAAGAAAGGAGACCATGATAAATTTGACAACCTCTGGTTAGGTCCCTACCAAATTTTAGAGATACTTGGAGATAATACTTTTAGATTGAAGAATCTGAGTGGAGAAGACATCCCTCTGCCTATCAATGGGTAATTCCTAAAGCACTACTTTCATCCCTGAGACAGAGCAGTAAAACAATCATTGTACCATAGTTTCTTGTTTTGATGTACTTTCTTTTACTTTATTTTGATATAGTCTCTTTTTGTTTCATTGTCTATTTTATTTTCTCGGATTTTGAAATCCGTATTCATGTTAAGTGTTCTAGGTGTTTGTTTGATTTTACCTGTTTAAAGTAGTTCATTTCCTTTCATGAAAGTTCTTGTTTATTTCATGTTTTAGTTTCAGTTTCATGTTATCTTTTCCTCCCTCAAATTTTTGACAAGTGGATTCAAATTGCAATCAAATTTTGGTTCCTCTTAAGGAAATATTCCTTATCAATTGAGGATGAATTACTTATTTTGAAATTAGGTGAAGTTAAGGATTAGTGAATCAGATTATTTGGTTTTATTCTTTGATTATGGGGCTATAACAGATGAAGCTGGAAATAATGTAACATAATGTTGAAGCTTCACATTTATTAACAACACTTAAGTAATTCTTAAGATCATAAGGATGAAATCATCTTGGTTTGATGATTAGGTGAAAATATATACACTCTACTTTTAGCCTTATAGATCCCTAACCCAAAAGCACACTCAATATTTACAATTAATCAAAATACTTCTTAATCAAGAAGGAAAATCTTAATAATGCAATAAACTAAAGTGCTTGGGTGATTCAAATAACCTCTACCAAGGCTATAGATGCCTATCTAGT